>JAKEPQ010001027.1:23140000-24573925 GCA_024500445.1 Entomyzon cyanotis | reverse complement strand
TGCAGGGAGCCATCCCCCAAAAACAGGGTTGTGGGCATGGAGGTTTCAGGAAAGAATCAGGGAGAGACCCCACCAAATGGTCATTATTTAATTTTTTGGGCAAAGCATTGCCCTCACATGCCTGTGCAGTTTGTGTCCAGCTGAAGCCTTTGTCCCTTGCTGGTGAATAGCTTCTGTCAAAAACAAAATACAGAGAAGCAGCAGAAAGGGAAGAAAAAGACCAGGCTGAGAAGGGGGGGTCAGGACATTTCTTCAAGGCTGGCAGGTTGAGACAAGCCCAATGAATAGAAAAGTAAATGAATAGAAAAGTAAATGGGGCTGGTCAGAGCACAGGGTGAGTGGCTGCAGGGTCTCCCATAATGTCACATCATGTCCCAGCTTGTTACAGGCAGAAAATGCTCCTGTAGCTCCATGTCCAGCATGCAGGAATGTGGCAGACTTTCCCAGACTGGTGGTCTGGTCTGTAGCAGAAATTATTGAGAAATCATAGAAATTTCTGTAGTTTAGAATGGTTCATGCCAGCCCTCTGCAGGACAGGATCAAACACGAAAATCAAAATAAAAAATCAGGGGAAATGATACTTAGTGGGAGAGACAGCAGCTGGGTAGAAGTGTCCCGAGACCTTCCCCCATCCTACATCTCCCATAGCATGGCACTCAATTTGGAAGCTTCCTGGGCATCAGAAAGGACCTACATAAACCAGTCTGGCGCCAAGGTCAAGCAGGGAAGGAATTCACCTCGCCCAATTCTTTGCTGCAGGGCACAGCAATGTAGGTCCCCACCTCCTCCCTCCAGGGCGAGCTCAGATGCATCACAAGGGAGACATTCACCCTTTGCAGGGTGAATGATAATTTTTTTAAATACCCCTGTCTGATCTCCTTCCTGCTCTTCAGAGCTACCAGCAGAGGAAGGCAGTAGATGATGATACTGAATTATCTCTGCCTCCCACGCAGGCTGGTTTTTCTTAAGCAAAAAAAAAGTAATCAGGGGGATGAAAAATATATGACCGAGAGTTTCTTGTAGCTAATGGTGTATACAGAGAGGCTGCCATGATGGTAAGGGTTTGGGTGATGTAGATATCCCAAACCAAAAAGGATGTCTATCACTCCTCACCTTTCCTTTTGGATCTGATAGAGGAACTAATGAGCTCCTGGTCCCCAGGCATTGTTGTGGTATCACCACCAGCCCTGGTTTACAAAATTCGGAGCTAGGAGGGTCTGAGAGCTCAGTGGGAGTGCAGCACCAAACCCAGCCTGGGAGCATGGACCATCCCCCTGGGATAACAGGAACTTGGCCCCCTGAAGAGAGTCACTGCAGCTTCTTGAAATATGTTAAGACATTACTAAGCTCAGCGTCTGATGTAGTTCGTGAACAAAATCTAAACTCCTGCGATTTCTCATGCTCAAAATTTAATCTGATCTGACAGAACTTTTTTTTAAACACCACTTTTGTTCAACGCCCTGTTTATAAGGACTTAGAAGTTAATAGAATTTTCTGTTCCAGTGATTTTCGATCTTTTCCCAATCTGTGGGCCCCTAAAATCTTCCGAGGACAGCACAGCCCCCTGTATTACATATTTAGGGCTACTAAAATAGGTTTACTACTAGTAGTAGGTTTACTACTCCTCTCAGTTACTTTTTCAAGATTTTTCAGGGATCTGTGGACTCCGAGTACCCACTGAACAACTCCTGCCCTAAACACACGAGACCCATCACATGAAGCAAAACTCAGGGAGCCAAATCCCATCCTCTGCTCCAAGGTGAGGTCTCCCCTCGAGAGCCCCACCAGCCTCAAGCCTCACAGAGGCATTTCCTGCTATTTGTCCCCATAAAGTGCCGCGGTGTCACCGATCCGCATCGCTGCCGATGGCACGACGCCAGTTTGCACCTTTGCTGCCCGAATGCGTCACCTTGCCGCTGATAACGTAATCTATTAACCGTGTTTGACTTTCTCAGCCCGGTCTCCTGCCGCTCCTCCTCGCCCACAGCCTCAGCACGTTGTTTTATCCCTACAGCCCACCGGGACCTGCAGGTCTGGCTTGCTTGCCCCCAACTCAGGGACCGCAGAGCAGATACTCACTCCAGCCGTTCCTCCTCTTTTTTGCGCAGATCAAAGTCCCGTTGAACGACTTCCCAAACGTGCTTGGCTTCTTCATCGGTGAGCTTGGAGAGGTCCAGCTTCCTGCCCATCTCGGCGAGGGTTGAAGCCGATCCCGTTAGTCGCTACCCCGAGCGCTCGCCGTCCCGTGCCCTGGGATGCTGCTGCTGACGGAGAGGGAAGAGCTCAGCCCCACCTCCGCGGCTGCCCATATAACCGGGCAGGGGCAGAGCTGCGGGCAGGCCAGCCGGCTCCTGGCAGCACCGCAGCCGCTCTGCCGGGCGAGCCTGCCCGCGGAGCCGGCCGCCGAGCAGGGCTGGCACGGTGCCTATCGGCTGCGGGGACTCCTCGCCACCAGGGAGGGTGGCCCTGCCTTCCCCCGGGGTCCTGCCCGCAGCCACAGCCGCTCCAGACCTCGTCCGCCTGGCTGGGGCTACGGGAAATGTTTACTCCCTGCCTGCTTGATGCAGGGTGTGCGAATGAAAGGGGAGCCTCAAACGCCTCCCCGGGGAAGGCAGGCCACGGGCTTTGGGAGGGAGCTGAGCATCCCCGGGAGGAGCTGTGCCTGCACACCCGGGACGACCGGCTCCATCTCCGGGGCTCCTGCCCCACCGGGATGCTCTGCTCCCCTGCTCGCTCTTCTGCGTCTGATCTCCTTACACAAATTTTGCCCCCACCGAAAAGTTTGTAAGGAAAACTTAAGAGCATCTGGCTTTTCCCCCACACCGGAGACTGGCGTCCCGCGTTGCTCTCACAGCAATTTGGGCAGCTGAGCTTTGCTTGTGGCAAACACCTTAATTAGGACGCAGCACTCCCCTCGTTTGCCGTGAGCAAGAAAAGACGGTTTGACAGGATTTTAACAAAAGTGCTAAACACACCACATAGCCTAAGAGATATAAATTGCAATATATATCTGACTACCAAAGCTGTTCTCTTGATCACTCTAAACAGTGTAAACCACTCCCATAGCGTCTAGGGATATTAAAATAAACCCATTTCTCATCTTCATCAGAGCAAATATTGATGCTACTCACGTATTTTTTCCTCCCTGACAGGAATGTAAACAGGGAACAAGATGGCAAGACCAAAGAGGGAAACTGTTCTGCCTGGTGGGACTAAGATCCCTGCTGCCCACCCAGAGGCACAGGGAATTATCCACCCTGGTAACTCACTTGAAACAAAGATTAAATTAAACTCTATGAACAGAGCCAGAAAAGCATTTCAAAACCAAATTTGGATGGATTTTGCGGAGAAAAGGTGATGACTACAAATGCAGCCTGGATATCGGGAATTCATGATCTTCTCTGGAAGCCAGAAATTGATTTCCAGCTCCTCTTCCAGCGGAGCTCCTGTCCCGACAAAAGCAATCAGTTTATTGGCAGGAGCCAGACATCAGTTGGGCAGGTCCTTATGTAAACGTGTTTGAGAGCCCTTGCGCCCCGCTGCATCCGAACAGGGAGCGGTCAATAGCTACTAATTAACATCACAACGAGACCCTGTTCCAGGGCCTCCCGGTGCAACCATGCCAGGAGCTCCAACCGCCCCAAATCCCAATACTTTCTCCTCCAAAAGCATAGAGGTTGCGTTCAATCAGGAAGATGTGGCCTGCTATGCAATGTGAAAATGTGAAAAATGCAAGTGTTCAGCAGTGCCATTACACCCTAAAAAGTGCTGGCTTGGCCAGAAAACCAACTCATGGGAAATGTCCCGGGTGCAGGAAAAAATTCAAAGTATTCCATTGGCAAAGTATTGCCTGGGAGCTGAGTTTCTTTAGGAAAACTCTCCTCCCTCAGCTCACTGTTGTGTATAAGAGCAAAGACAGAATTATTTTCTTTTTTTTCCTCCTCTTTCAAAGGAGTTTGTTGGATTTTTTAACAGTTCAGACCCAGCAACCACCAGGCTTCCAGCAATCCTCTGCCTTAAGGAGGACAATTAAACCTGCCTGCCCACAGCTCCCTCCCTCATCATACAACCATGAATAAAGGCTCCCAAATCTTAAAAACTTATGCAGAAGAAAAGAAAACCCCACACCCAGAACCACTCAGACAGACACTATCACATGGAAGTCTTCAAAAAAACGTGTGGATGTGGCATTTGGGGACATGGTTTAGTGGTGGAGCTGGCAGTGTTGGATTAATGATTGGGATCAATTTTAGAAGACTTTTCCACCCTTTATGACTCTAAGTTGTAGGCCCAGATGTTGTTATACATGTGCCTAAATCCATCAGCCCCTGCAGTGACCACACATATGTGCGGTGGAAATCAGGAGCAGGGATGTAAAGGAAAAGTTATGTTTCCAGTTATCTGGAGGCTCAAGTGGACCTCGAGTCCAGTTGAACTGGGGATCTGGTGGGAAAATGGGAGATGGAAGTGTCATAAGCTAAGCCTCTCCTGGGAAACCAGGCATAGATGGATCTCAGGCTCCATTTCTGGTTTTCATTATTGTCAGATGATGAAAGGATGGATTTCTGAGGTGTCTTTAAGAGAAACATGCACTTCTAGCTGCAGGGCCTGTCTTTTAAAAATAACAGTCACATGAGCTGTTATCTTTGCAGTTCTTGGTAATCATTTGTAAGACAGCCACAAACTGATATGTAGGACATGTGCCCTGGACCTTCTCCAGCCATTCATTTCACAATGTTTTAACTGACAACTGGAAATAAATCCATAATCAGAATTCAACAAAACTGATGTGTGAAGACAGTATTCAGTTGCCTCTAAAGACAGCAAACACCACCTCAGTGAAACCACCCAACACTCTCACTCCTCCATCCTCATTTTCTTCCTGATGAAGAGGTCCCTGTTTGGAAAAACCAAGGGGCAAAACCCCAATAATTTCTCCAGCATCCAATTTTCCAAACAGCTGCCCTAAGTGCTGCAGAGGGAAGATGTGCCTACACAAGGTACTGAAATGATGTTTGGGGAGGTGAGTTGATTTACAATGGCATCAACTCCAGCTTTGCTCCTCCATCAACACTGATGGATATTTTGGCTCCCATCCACACAGGGTCATGCCAAGCTAAAGGAGTTTCCAAAATCCAGAGAGAATCAGACCAGAAGCATCCAATAGCAGCTCCAGCCCATTTCCAAGCCACAGGCAGAGAGGTCACAGGACCCACAGGTCACAGGACAGGAGCATAACAAAAACAGGAGCTCCAACAAAGACATTGCTGCTGACCCCAGGAATTTCCTGGGTGCCTCTGCCTCACCCCCCCATCCTCCTGCAATCATCTCTGAGTCATGAGATCTCCCTGGGATGGCATTCCTTCTCCCTTCAGTTTCTTGGCAGCTTTACAAAGACATTTTACCACACCATCACACTGGAGAAGAGCAAGCAGGACAGGGAAAGAGCATACAATGCCACTGCTATTTCTGTATGTGACTCACGAGGGATTGCCATGGGTTTCATCTATTAATACAGCAATTAAATTATGTTATGGCATGACCACATCTCATTTGGAATGACCCCAACAGCCTCACTCGTACAAAACTGCTGTTCAACTTTAATTATCATGGATAATGATGCTCTGACATCTGTAGCAATTAGCAAACTATCACTGAGAACTTGAAAACAAGGTTTGTGGAGTATCATTTATGGGGTGGAAGTCGCAAGGACATTTTTCCTAATCAGTGTGAACATTAGGGAGCCCTTTCAGCCCTCACAGTTCCTCAAAAACCCCTTAGGCTCACAGCACTGACAGCCCCCCAAAGCCCCCAAACCCTACACAGACCTCAGAGCCCTGAAAGCCCACATACCCCAAACAGACCTCCAAGCCCCAATAGCCCTCACATCCTTAACCCTCATCCCATAACCCTCACAGATGCCATAACCCTTAACAAACCCCACAGCTGACACATCCCTCATATAACTGCTAGCCCTTACAGACCCTATAGCCTACACAGACCCTACAGCCCTTAGAGCCCCCATAGCCCACACAGCTCCCTAGCTCCCATATCCAAATGATGAGAAAAAGGGGTAATATCCCTCAATTTAAACCCTAAAAATTGAGAGACAATACCAATTCCATCAAACAGTGTCAAAAAGGTATCCCCGTTCCACTTAAACTGGAAAATTCGGATTCCTGGTCAATTAATTGATACCCCTAAAGCAGAGAAAAGGTGGGTTTTCCTTCAATTGGTAACCTTAAAATCACAGGCAAAGGGGTCTTCCCACTGATTTAAACACAGACAATAATGGAAAAGGAGATTCCCCCCTCAATTGAAACTAACTTCCTTCCTTCCTTCCTTCCTTCCTTCCTTCCTTCCTTCCTTCCTTCCTTCCTTCCTTCCTTCCTTCCTTCCTTCCTTAACTGGGATGCACTGGTGAGGGACGGGGAACATGAAATCAAAAGGAGAAAGGAAAAATACCTTTTTGGCGGGGAAAATACATAAATAAAGAAATAGAATCCCCCTCCAAAGCGCGAGAAACGCGGCGATGGCGCGGCCGGGATGAGCGCGGCGGCCGTGGGTGGCAGCGGGCCGGTGTCCCAGCTCCAGCCCTGATCCCAGCTCCAGCCCTGATGTCCCAGCTCCTCTGCGCCCTCCAGGGAACGCAGGAGAGCACAGGGAGAGCGGAGGGTCTGCACGGATTCCTTCCAGCCCGCTTTCCCTTCCAGCCGCCCTGGCTCGCTGCATTCCCAAGGCCTGGAGCGACCCCAAGCTTTCCCGGGAGGTGCTGCACGGCCGCTCGGCTTTGGGCGAGTTTGTTCTGACTGTGCTGGGGCTGCCGGCCGCTTTTCTGTCCATTTTCTGGCCCTTTTATCCTCGTCTTTTCCTGCCCTTTTCCCTTTCATTTCCCCCACCCTTTTTTATTTTCCTTTCCCCCTCACACTTTCCGCCATTATTACCCACCTTTTCCCGCCCTTTTCACCTCCCATTTTCATCCCTTCTCCCCTCATTTTTCCCACCCTTTTTATCTACATTTTCCTGCCCCTTCCCCATCATATTCCCCGCTCTTTTTTGTTGCCCTTTCCCCCTCAACTTTCCCACTCTTTTCCCTTCATATTTCCCCTCAGTTTAAATCCTGCAGCTGCCCTGCTCCCCATGTCACCCTCACTGTCCAACCTGGGGCTGCCCTGCCCCTCCTCACTCTGAGGGGCTGATGCCACATCTCAATCATTTAGTCCACCTTTCAATCAATCTGATAGCCTAATCCCCCTGTCAGTCACTCCTGTCAATCACTCCTACTCCTGCCTGTAAATGCCCTTGTTGTCCCCATGGCTATCTTAGCCCTCACAGACCCCATAGCCCTCACAGACCCCATAGCCCTAACAGGCCCCATAGCTCTAACAGGTCTCAAAGCCTGTTACAAAATTCAAATCTTCACAGCCACTATGGATCTCATCGTCCCCAGAGCCCCAAAAGTCCCCATAAACCTCAGAGCACTTACAGCCCCTCACAGCCCCTCTGTGGAAGGCTTAAAATTGCTTTTTTTTCTCCTCCCTGTTCCTTCTGTTGATAGCAAAGGAAAATCACAACTGCTATCCCATGACTGGTGGAGCCCAGCCAGGGTTGGCCTCTAACAGAGGAAAAACTCAAATCTCCTCCTCTTTCTCTCTCTCTGTCTCTGGTATTCCTCTTCCTAGCTGAATACCAAACCAGTTTTTCTATGAGGAGTTTCCGGTCATTTGTGTAAAAATAGCTCCTGTTGTTAAATCCCAAAGAAGATTTGATCCCTTTTGCCATATACCTGCTCCTGGGCTCCACCAAAGCACAGCTGGGGGAAACCACTGCCTTCAAGACACTCCTCAATACAGGACCTCATATCTCTATAGCTACACAGGTCAGTTTAAAGCCACATAAAGCACCCCGAGTGCCCAAAACATCACGAGAGTCAGCAGGCCTTGGGAGATGATGGACATAGCGATGGTCCCTGAACAGCCCTGAGCTTGTTGCCTTCCACGAGGGATTTATCCGGCTGCCAGGATGATGCCATAGGGAATGCCACTCCCCTGCCAGGTGTCCTGCTGCTGCACTCCCACTGTTAAGGCATCAGGCACATCAAACCTACAGACATCCCTGCTGCCTGCTCCAAGATTGGAGTCTCAGTGGGGAATTTGTTCCCGTAAAATGGCTTTTCATTCAGCCCACGAGTGTCTAATTTGATCCAGGGCCTTGCAGAGCAGGAAGCTGGCGAAACTCTATGACCAGATGTTTTCTGAGGAGGCCTGCACTCCTCTGTGGCATGGAGAGGAGGATGTCAGTGGCAGAAGGATGTAGATCAATGCAGAAATCAGCGAGAACACGCTGCTGTCAGCACGAGCGACGTGCATGCCATACCCTGGACGTCACTGCATGTTCCTGCTCCACCAGAGCCTCTCTGCTGCAGCACACAGTGGGAGGTCAAATTACTGAGCTCAGGCTTTGCATCCACAAAAATCCTACAGCGTCAGCTCCACAGCAGGTAGCTCTCTGCACCAACACTTTCCTTAGAACTAGGGGCACCAGCTGGTATTTTTATGCCCCTTATGTGGGAGGTGAGGAGGGATGCTCTGCAAGGCTGTTGTGACACCTTGTTTCACCACAACGCAAAGATTGGACCATGAGCTGCCAAGCAGCAAGGTCCCCTCCTTGGTCTGGGCATAATTTAAACACCATGCCAGAGCTCACCTTCTGGTGTGTGCACCCAAATTGGGGGGGAAATGGCAATTTGGGAAAGGGCCTCAGTGCTGCACCCTGGGCTGTACCTCTGCAGGATCCAGCCTTCTGCATGATGCATTAAGGTGGATAAAGCTTCTCTAAGAATTAAAAAAGGACCACGTTCACCCAATAAATTGCACAAGTATATTCTGGCTGGTGATAACCTCGCCTGGAATCAGCATAGCAAGGAAGGTTTGGGATAGGCAGTCTCTTGGAGCCATGGGCAAGGATGTGTTGCTGTAAGAGGCAATTTCCTTCTGTATTTCTGGGTTTCCGTCCCAGGTAGGCTAATGCATTCCTGGAGCCTTGTGTTTGAGGGCAGTGAACTTGTTTAGCTTCTACCTCCATATCTGACTCAGGAGAGATTTTGGGACAGCTGACAACCTTCCAGCATTTCACTTTCCTGACCAAAACAGTAGCTCACCAAACACCTCCTTGTTGCTGGTATCTCTGCCTTTTCCTTGGAAACAAAACAAAAGCAGGGAAGATCTATCCATGGTGTCTGCCACGACCTCCCTGCTAAAGCTGCTCCTGTGCTGATGGCAGGTGGCAAGGGAAGACCCATCTTCTGTGCAAGATGCTGCTGGCACAAGATCCCACAAAGCAAAAATACGTCACCGGTGGCCAGGCTGGATGCAGGTCCTTCTTATTCAAGGACAATAAGGCTGATGGATTGAGGAATCAGAGCTGCCGTGCCAGATGACAAACCCCCAAATTTCTAAAGAATTAGATTACTCTGAAGACAGAAAGGAAGCCTAATGCAGATTAACTGTGAAAGAAATTCTGGTGTTTATGGATGGTGCTTGTTGGCCCCTTGGCATCCCTTTCCTTGCTGCTTAGAGGACTAGAGACCCCTGAGTGTTAATTAAAACAGGAAAAACCACACACAGAGTAAAGCAAGACAATCCAAGCTTTGGGACCCATCCCTACAGAGGAAGAGGAGCTCATGGGTACACTGCCTCTGGTCATCGTGCAATTATGAAGGTAAATCTGGGCTTTGAGCTGGAGCACCAGTTATCTTGGATACAGGGCCTTGTCCTGGCATATAGCTGGGCAGCAGCAGTTTGCCAAAGAGACAGGATCATGGAGGTGACATGTATTTGGAGGTGTTGGACTAGGTGGGCTTCAGCTGGGCTTGCTCACAGGAGAGTAAAACACCATTACTCCAAAAACTGCAGTGTCTGAGCTTTGCAGGGCAGGTTCAGATGAAAGGGACACCCTTGGGGTGACAGTGCAGAGTGGTCAGTTTGGGAGCAAGGGATTAGGAGAGGCCATCATCTACAGTGAGCTCATCCTCTCCACGCACCTCCTCCCTCGGCGTGGTGATGTGCCAACAAGGGGACAGTGTGCCTGGCCGTGTTATTTATGGACTTCAGGGAGCCAGAAATCTCCATCAGGCTTTGCTGGCACCCAGGCTCATTCTGCCTGAGCTTTACTCCAATAGATGCTCAGTCCCATAAAGATCATCCCTGCTCCAGCTTGCTTGTAGGTGACAGGTGACTTGCTGCCACACTGGGATTTTTTAGGGACAAGCATGCTGCTGCTGTTCCGCCCTGGGGAAATGATGTGATTTTCACGTGTCCCCAGTGCAGATTGAATGAATGAGAGGTTTGACAGAGGATACTTTGTAAGGCTGGCAAGGCCACTGGCTCCAGGTTTTATATGGAGCTCTGAAGGCTATTTTTCCACCCATTCTGCCATGAGTGGTTGGAAAGGGTGATAAACAGCAACTGTAACCATGCAAAGTCATCCCCACCTCTTCCTGTCCCAGCACAGGTTGATCTTTCACATCCAGGGACATCCCCAGCCCAGGGGCTGCAGCAGGATCCCGGCACTGTGAGAGTAAGGCTCAACATCTTTGGCTCTGTAAAACCAGGCTGGCTTCCTTAGCAAAATACTCCCAAAACCCCAACAAATCTACTTGCCAAACAAACTTCAGCAAAACATTTTTTTCTCCAGGAAAATAATTTGCTAATGCTTTTTTTTTCACCCCTTTTACCCCAATTTTAAGCAGGAGCTTACATCTGGTCACTCGTGCAGCTTTATCAGATAATTTTGGTTTGTTTTTCACATTTTAAAATAACTTCAATACTGAATTAAAGTCTCTCACTTTCTCACTAGTTTGTATTTGACTGCGTGGGAATAACCTGGCAGTGCTGAGGAACTGATGTTTGCTTTAAGAAAAGTTCTCCAACACAGCTCTCACGCAGCAAAACCCATCGCTCTGAAAATTGCCTAGACCAGCTTCAAGCGAGCTTCTAGACAGATTCAGGCAAAACCCTTTTTAGCTTCCAAAGTTTAACCTCCTTTTTAGAAAGTCAGCATCTCCAGATGTATCAAACATCTCACGGCAAACATCTCAAGCACAAGCTGTTCCATATGCTCGGTATAAATCGTGGACAAGCCCCTCAGGAATAGATACATACCGACCACATACGTGCTGTTTCCTGCGATTTTTTGGACATTAACTCCAAACAAAACAGCCACGACATGGAGATAGTGTTTATATAAGTTCCCCCATCAACCGACGGGAAGTTTATAAGGGAGAGAGAAGATGATGCAGCCTGGATCCCTGTGCCCACCCAGGAGAACTCCCACTGCTTCAAGGAGACCTTAGAGCACCTTTCAGTGCCTAAAGGGGCTCCAAGAGAGCTGGAGAAGGACTTTTAACAGAGGCATGGAATGCCAGGGTGAGGGGATATGGCTTCCCACTGACAAAGGGCAGGGTTAGATGGGATATTGGGAAGAAGTTGTTCCCTGTGAGGGTGGTGAGGCCCTGGCACAGGGTGCCCAGAGAAGCCGTGAGTGCCCCTGGATCCCTGGCAGTGTCCAAGGCCAGGTTGGACAGTGCTTGGAGCAACCTGGGATAGTGGAAGGTGTCCCTACCCATGGCAGGGGGTAGAACAAGGTGGGCTTTAAGGTCCCTTCCAACCCAAACCCTTTAGTGATTCTATGAAAAGAGACAGAGAGTGGGCTCAACCCTCCTCAAATCCCTGTGCTCAGAATGTAACAGAATGTAGGGGGTTTTTCTCCCCTTAATTCAAACCTCAAGTCAGCACAGTTTTCACAGCTGAATTCCGCTTGTTCAACTTAGCCCCAAAGATTAAAAAGCAGCAGCATTTTGGGCAGACCCCCTGTCAGGAAATAATGGCCAGGGTTGATTCAGGACCTGGTGCCCCAGGGGAGAAGCAGCAACCCTGGCAAGGTTGGGGTGTGGGCCACAATCCCGACCAGTTGTTTCAGACTCCAGCATTGCTGCTCCCCAACTTCCTTCTCACCCAACTCACAAGCAAGAAAAGCCATGTAATACTCTATCGGTAAAAGCCCAAGCAGGCAAGATAGAAAATATATTTTCTTATTTCTTTAGTAGGTGAACCGTAAGAGGAACATCCTCCTAGGGTTTGGGATGTGTAGCACACCAGCACAGAGCTCTACATTTCCTGGACCCTCCTCTCCCTTTTGCCATAACACACGACTTTTTCTCTTCAGCACTGGTGCACAATGACCACAGTTTCCAAGGAACAGCCTAAAGCAAACCCCCAGGTCTATTTTACCCCTCTGTATCTTCCAAACTAACACAACACTCATTCATGGGTATGAATAATTTGTTACAATTCCTCTTTGAGGACGAATAATTCTCTATAATTCCTCTTCAGCTCATCTGCCGCTACGTCATCCTGTCCGTGTGGGCAGTGAGTATTTCTGGCTTCTCCCTGACTCCAGCTCTTTTCAAGCCACCTCACCTCTCTCCCTGTAATTAGTAACAGGCTTTTCCATCACAAAAGTTGGAAGTTTTGTTGAACTGTTGAAATCCAGCCCATTTCAAACGGCTTTTTGTGCAGCACAAGTTGCCACAGGACATGGAGGCCAAGACTTGGAAAGATTTTTTCATCCCCTTGTGTGAGGCATCACCTGGAAGGCTCAAAAGGAAAGAAAACTGAAGCAACCCAAAGCAAAGGCTGGCAAGGTCTGTGTTGGCAAAAACACATCTCATGCTCCCTGAGTTATCTTGTATTCTGGAAAAGAGCTGAGTTATTTTTCCTAGAAGATGAACATTACAGTTCACATTACAGTTTACTGACCTACAGGATGTGCATTGTGTTAGAGGGGAAAATATTCACATTATTTACATACTTGAGAGTAGTTTGTTCCCTGTAATCACAGAAGCTGAAAATCCCTTCAAGCAGGAGGGCTTTTTGCAGGATGTGGTTGGGTAGAGCTCCAAGTCTCACCTTTTGAATTATGATCTCTTTTGCAGGCCATGGATTAAGAGTGTATATACACTCAGATAATGCACACAGCCTGGTGTGGGCTTGTTTATGTTGCTGAAATTTTTTAAGAGAGGGAAAAAATCACAGAATCATAAAATCACAGAATGGTTTGGGTTGGGAGGGACTTTAATCTTTTTCCAGCTACCTGCCATGGGCAGGGACACCTTCCACTGGACTGGGTTGCTCCAAGGCCCATCTAACCCAGCCTGGAACACTTCCAGGGATGGGAGGGAGATTTTGCAGAGATGTTTTAAATTCTTGGCCAGAATGGGAAGGTCAGAGCCAAGTGGCTCTTATCTATTCTTAATTCCCACTCTGACCTGCCCATCTAAGATGCTCTTGCCCTTTCCCCTGGCTGTTTCAAAGTCACGGGTGGTATTGAATGTGGCAAAAATCAAGAAAATATCAGTAAACATTTGCACAGAGGCAGACAGAGAAGCAGAAAGCGTAGGAGAAAAGCAGAACCAAGAAAACTTCAGGAAATGATTTCCTGGACCACTTCCTAACCGGGGTGCTGGGGAGGCATTTGGATAAAAGCAATAGCAAATCCTTTGGAACTAATGAAAACCATCTATTGCAAGCAAAATTAAAATGCAATCTTCAGCCCTGCCCTTGTCCCAGCAGAGCTGCTCTTTGCCTTGATTTGCAAGCAGGAGAAAGAGTTTGTTCTTTAAAATAGGTCTGTGAGGGGTGGGACCCCATGTCCTCTGTGCAGATGCTAAGCTGGTGCTGGGAAAGTAAAGGAACAACCCTTTGTTTTGGTGGCACTCCCTAATTTCAGAGCAAGAAGCATCCCTGTCTTGCAGGGGCATCTTTTATTTGAGGGGCAAAAAGGTGATTTTGAGTTTGGTGGATGCCCGAGGAGTCCCTGGAGGAAAAGCCAGCAGATGGTGCTCAAGGATGGAGCCAAAGCGGGATGCTCCTGGGTGTCACCATGTCCTGGGGACTCAGAGCCAGCCACCCTGTGCTTGCCTGAATCACACGGGGGAAATCCACAGAGGTTTCCTACGTCAGGGTAGAAATGGCCCAGCTGAGTCACATCAGAAAAGACCTGCAAAATTTAACCACTCTCTGCCAGTTTCACTGGATTTTTTTAAGCTGGGGTCCTTATTCTGGGGGTGGGAGGACGTCAAAGTCACCTTTGCATCCTGGAAAGGATGTAGCACACAGGGCTTTTTTTTGTTTTGTTATGGGTAGAAAGAGAATTCCTCAAAACCCTCTTCCTGACTCATAGCATTAATCACGTCTAGTTATTAATGCACCAGGGAGGAAAGCTTGCTAAACTTAGTCCCAGCTGCCTCTAGAAATTACCAGTGCGATGTGATCCAGTCTTTTACTAATTATCAGAGGGTTTGTTTGGTGTCTGGGGGTGGAAAGCAGTCTGTCCCTGCAGATGTCACCCTCTCCCCAGGGATGTCACCCACCCAGAATGTCACAGCAGCCACCGCCCGGGCTCCCATGATGGATGGGGATTGCTTTTCTGGGAGTCACCAACGCAAACAGAGAGGGAACTGCTAAAGCAAGGATTGGAAAGGATTGTGAGTGAAAAGGGGGGAAAAAATAACCCCACCCCAAAATGCCCTGAGCATCCTGGCTGGCTGCTCCCTCTACTATGTGTCAGCAATAAAGCCCCTTTTTGGAAAGGAAAATCTTCCAGCTTGGTTATTACAGCCACAAAGGCAGTCAGATGGGAATTGAAGAGCTCTTGCAGCCTCATTTAATTATTGGAGCACTGGGTAAAAGTCACTTCAATATTAAAACCATGTTAAGACAAAGAAAAGGAAAAAAAAGAAGAAATGCTAACAGCACGAAAAGAAATCAATCTAACTCCCAAGTTAAACATGTTCTCAATTGAGCTGTGATAGGCACATAACACAGGTCACACACGTTTTACCAGTGTTGTTACATTAGTTATCTGGAAGTCTCTGACTTGGCTGTTTTTCACTACTGTTCTGGGGGGTGTATGGAGCTTTGCTGTGGTTTGTTCTTTTGCATTTTTTTCAGTCAGTTAAAAGTGTTTCCCTGCACTCCTTCATTGCCACACAGAAAACTCTGGGTTGGAAGGGACCTTGAAGACCACCTTGTTCCAGGGGCAGGGACATTTTTTTTGGACCAGGTTGCTCCAAGCCCCATCCAACCTGGCCGGGAACACTTCCAGGGATAGGGCATGCCAGTTGAGCTCTGCCCAACAGCTGAAATCATCTGGACAGATCTTTGGTTTGAATGCTTCTGCCCACAGAATGCTCCCCCATCATATGTATTTTATCTTTTAGCAGTTGTCCCTTACCCTTGGTGAAAATAAAAATAGAAATTTTAAAAAAATTAAAATAAAATTAAAGTAAGCTGTTTGTCTCTGCTTTCCAGCAGTTCCCATTTCCACCATTCCCTGTTCAGTGCCCACTGACACCCAGCGAGGAGCTGCAGCTCCCTTTTGCCAGGCTTATTTATTATTTGGGAACTCCCTGCCTGCAAGCTGCAGCTTGACAGATCTGGAGGGGGGAGCACAACACCCTGCTTGCTTTTGGGCACAAGGCTGGGGAGTTTCACTCTGGATCCTGCTGTGTGCTCAGCCTCTGCCATCACCAAGCCAAGCACCATTTCTAAAAGGAGTTATTGCATCAGTCCAAGGGCTCAACGCTTTCCTGAAGCATTCCAGCTATTTCTTTATGTGGCTGGTCTTTCAAACAGCACAAACGCAAGAGCAAACCTCATAAATCCCCCTTTGAAAGGAAAAGAACTTGACTATTTGGTTCCAAGGACGCCATCTCCACTCCAGCCTTATATAGAAACAAACAAGAGCAAGAGATAAGAGTTAAAGTTTCCATACCACCATTTATTGCAAAACACAATCCAGTCCAGGCTGAAATGTTTAATTTTGGTGAGTGATCTGCTGTCGCTCAAGGCACAGGAATAAAATTAGTCCCAAATTTATTACTCTCTGCCTAATAAAAGGTTAAAGGTATTTTTTTCACTTCACGTAAGTTTAGAAAAGAATTAAAAAGCACCAGTCAGGAATTTGCAGATTTTATTTGTTACCTTTTAAACTTTTCCTTTAAACCTATATGTCTTTTAAAATACTTATCCTTATGCTAAGGAGTTAACTTTTATTTATGAGTTTATGACATAAATTGCTTAATTCTTCCTCCCCATCTGGGTGAGGAAGGAATGTAACAAAAAACCTGTTACATTTTAATGTGAAAGTGCATGGAGAAGAGGCTCTCTCCCCCTGTGCTGATGCTGTAACAGTTCAAGGGGAGAGGCTGAGCTTCCCGCAGCCTCGAGCATCCCCGAATGGCACTGCTCTGGAGCTCTGAGTAACTCGGTATGCTCCTTGGCACATCCCAACTCCTGCAAACGTCCACGACCAGCCCTTGCCGACCAAACGACATAGTTAAATTAGCTTCCTCCAGTTCCACAGGACTTTATCTTTCCTTTTTTTTTTTTTTTCCTGTTTTAATTTTAATCTCTATTTCTCGGCAGCTTTGGATGCCGCACGGCCAGGGCGGAGAGGGGAAGCCACACATCGCGGAGGCGTCCCTCGGGGCGGGGGGGGGACTGTGTGTGATGAGCAGCTCTGACCTCAGCCCCGGGAACGCCAGCACCAGCCATCTGGATCCCATTTGCGACGCCCGGCCCCCCGGCATTCCCGAGCCAGCTGCCTCCTCCGGCCTTGCTCAGACCCACGGCGGCCGTGGCGCAGCGACCAGCGCCCCACCGGTGCCCTCGTCCCACCAGTGCCACACCAGTCCCTCGTCCCTCCGGTGCCTGCACCCCGCTGAGAGAGGCGAGAGGGGACTGGGAAGGCTGAGCACGCCATGAAGCAAGGGTGAGAGGCGCTTTGGAGCGGAAAATCCTGGAATAAGCAACTCTTCTGGAGGTTCACTCAGGGGTAAGTGTTGCTTTCCGTGAGGGAGCCTTCAGCCTAGGCTCAGCAGCTGCTAAGCCGTGGTTTCCCTCTTTGGTGGGGTGGATGTATTTGTGGGGTTTTCAAGGAATTTTGGACAAAACCCATCCCCAGGTTTGCATCAATCTTGGAAAAGCGGAGCGATGCTGCCGGCTTCCTCAGCCCGGGAATCTCCTCCCGGAGCTGATGCACTGCAGGTGTATGGGGACACTCCCGTCCCCACCACTGCAGGGGAACTAAGTCCATTCAAAAGCACTGAGCAGTGTATTTCCCCTGCTGCCTCAGGATGGGTTTTGCATGTGATGTCTCGGAATCACTGCAGCAGCAGCTTGATGGGATGGGAGCAGGATGACATGGGAAGCAATGCCCCAAGGAGGGCATGCGGTGGTTTGGGAAGATGCACCAGCACAAAGAGGCGGGGACATCAATAGGACCCTTCAAGGAGTGTGCTGGGGAGGTGTCTCAGTGCTTTTTCCCTGTTCCCAGGACTGGGAGTGTTGGATAGCTGCCCTCACCCTTCTTGCCCCAAGATGCGGTAAAATGAACTGGGCAGGGGTGCTCAGCTCAGGTCCTGCTGCCAGGCATGTCCCCACTTCTCTGGAGTGGGCCAGCATGTGGCTCCAAGGATAATCCTCATCCTCTTGTGGTCATCCACAGGGAGGGAAATTAGTATCCACAGCAGCTTATCCCCTAAGGGAAAGGGCTCTCCAGCCGTGCATGCAGCCACCATCCCTCTCCATGGCTCCCATCTGCTCTCTCTCCTGCCTTCCCCAGCCCTTTCCCCCCACAGCCCCAGTTGCCCTCAGCCTCCTGGGACTTGCTGAGGGGGTGGTTATGACTAATCTGGAGACACCCTGCCACCATCCCGCTGGGCTTAGCAAAGCCCTCCCTTCCCAACTGGAGCCAGGGTGAGAAATGGCTGTGGCCAAACCGGTTTCCTGACCAAGCAAAAAGGCCAAAATTGGCTGGACTGGGGGTAGCCAAAGCCGCTCTGGTTCCAATGGGTGCAATGGGGAATTCTCAGCTGGTTTCTGGTTGCTGTGATGATTCATGTGCACTCCTGGGGGAGGAATCCTGCGTTTTTCAAAATTCTGGCTTTACCCCACTTCTTGCTGGGTTAAGGAAAAAAGAATCAATATTTGTGGTTGGATAATTATGGTGCTTATAAAGTGCTGCTTCTGGGGCACAAATACCAGTTTAGGACGTTTGTAGAGAGATGTCTCCAGGCTAAGGCTGTTTCAGGGAGCTGGAGAATTCCTCCGAAGTCATGTAGGAATGCAGTGGTAGAGGAGAGGCTCAACTCTGCTTCTCCCTGGAACTATCCCTTGAGACAGAGCTCAGGAAAACAGGGTTTTCATCCCCAAACTTACACTGTCTTTGCAGAGAGGTTGACCATATCCAGGATTGTGACAGTGTTTAAGACAGGAGTGCAGGGCTGCACACTTGCTGCCACCACACCTTCGTTCATTCATTCCCTCTCCAGTTTCAAGCACCCTCCCCAGTCCCCTTTCTGGTTTTTCAAACATCTCTACAGTTTTCCATTCAAATGCAGTAACTTCCCCTGGTTTCAGGGTGAGCTAAACCAGCCCCCACTTTATTCCCACATGTCGAGAAAGGGGGGAAAAATTGTTCCTCTTCTACTTTTGCTACGTGCCTGTCCAGGAACAGGAGGGAAGGGAACATCTTATTCCTTCCATCAGTACAAACTGTGGTAACTGCACAGCCTTGCCAGCCTTGGACTGAATTCCCCATTGGATTTCCAGCAGAGGGGTGAGCCTGCCCTGGGCGTGCACGGCGCCGGGTGGCATTGCGTGCCTGCTCCCCACCGTGAATCACAGCCAGCCTTACCCCTCCGCATGCCCATCACTTTTTCCACCTTTTAAGTGATCTGTGTTCCACATTAAGGAGCCGATTTGTTTGGGTGGAGAGGCTCCGGGAGGCTCCGGTTACTATACATAAAGAGTCATTGATCTTTGAGGGAGTTTCCTCTTTTTTTTTTTTTTTTTTTTAGCAAATACTCCCTTTCCTCTTATTAATGACTCTATTTTAGTCTCAGTTTTTGGATGGAGAAAACAACCAGGTTTTAAGCCAACATCATGCTTAGAAAGACAGAAATGAATATGTGATTCATATTAAATTCTAGCACCCAGGGAACTCGCCTGGGTAGGATATGTAAGCACCGTAACTCTATTGCTTTGCTGAACACTGGTTTTCAAAAAAAAGACCTCAAATGGTTTGCAAAAGCAGGGAAATTTTTCCACCCTTTCAGGCTTGTTTTCTTTTAATGACCAGGTCTGCCTTTGTAGGAATAAATGTTTTCTGGAGCAGCCCTCAACCCCACAAGCCTCACCTTCCCAGTAGCACTTGGCAGAAATGTTAACGCTTCAAAAGAGCTCAGACAAATATAAATGGCTCCACCTGGAGCCATGAACAAATTCAGGATCTGTCCTATTCAGCTCACCCTGAGGCTCTAGAAATAGCTTTACTTCTCCTGGAGGCTGTGGAGCCAGGTGGGATTCAGTGCTCTATAATGAAGAGGTGGCCAGATATAGGACACTTACGTCCCTTGAAAAGGTGACCGAGCTTTTTTTCATGGAAAAATCATGGCATTCAGCCTCAAAATCATGCCGGGAGTGGCTTTTGCCTAACATTTTCCCCAGCTCAGGGAAATTTAAGAGGGAATTCATCCCAGCAAGAGAGAAGAGCATGCCTCACCTCCAGAGGGCAATCTGCATCTCCCTGGTTCCACATCAGGATTTCGGGAGCTGCTTCTCCCCACTGCTCGCTCCGCAGTCATGACTGCAATCATATCCCACTGATGGGGATGCAAATAGTTGTTCTGGGTGCCTGGTGTCCACTTCCCAGCCTCTGGCAGGGCTTACAACAACCTCATGTCTTCACTGCCACCTCCCATGGCTGTGGATACAGCAGAGAGCAGCCAAGCCAAGGGAATTTGAGGCTGAGCGGTTTGGTTGGGAAACGGTGATGATGGACAAGGGAGAATCCCCACAAAGCAAATACAGGGGAAGGCAGAAGCCCCTGTGTTTTGACTCTGACATTGCCATGTGACAGAATTTCAGAGGGGCCCAGAGGATGCTCATAGCTTCCTGCACCAACAGTGGGATGATGCTTTGCTCTCCCTGGCCCCCTTTTGGAAAAGCTGCTGGGACCCAGCTGCAAATCCACCTCTTTCTCCCAGTACTAAATGATCCACCCCACATGCACAAGGGAATTTGAGGGCTGCAATTGCTTCTCAGGTTTTTCATCAATATATTTATGGGGGATGCTTCATGGCTGGGCAGGAAAATTGGATATTTCCTGTGGTCTGGGGCACTGAGGCATCCCAAAGGTCCCTGGGTGTGCCAGCTGGAAAAGCTGCACAAGACCAAGCCCAAACCCAAACCCAGGCCATTTGTCCCCAGAAAATGTGCCAGTCATGGCTCTGCCTACCATGTTTGCTTTGCTTCTTCCCAGAGTTTTTCAACATATTTTTCCAGCTTGAAGTGGATATAGCAAAAGCTTCATCAGAGCTTTCTCCCCATAGAACTGCAAGGAACTTCTCGTTTAAAAAATGAAATAAATCCACTCAGCTTTCCAGCAGGAATGTGTCACAGGAACTGGGAAGTTATGGGAACAAACGCCATAAATGCAATCACAGAATGGTTTGGGCTGGGAGGGATGTTAAAAACCACTTTATTCCAGTCCCCTTCAACACTTCAAGGGTTGAGGCAGCCACAGCTTCTTTGGGCACCCTGTACCAGGGCCTCTCCACCCTCACAGGGAAGAATTTCTTCCCAATATCCCATCTATTTTCTTTTAACTACACTCTAGTGAAAAAAAAATCACTCCAACACACACAAGAAAACAACTGCTTAGAAAGTGAATTTGAAACATCCACTCAAAGGGGGAAAAAAAAGTAAAATGTCAAATTTTATGCGCAGAGAAGTATGCAATATATGCAAAAAATAGCTGCTGGGGAAAATATTTAAGGAAATCACTTCATTGTGTCAGGGGTAGAAATGATTGCTTTTTGAGAGCAGTATTAGGAACAGATGTATTTCTTCTGATGAAATACTGTAATATTAAGAGGTCGGCACACACTATATAAACTCTAGACAGACATAAAACTTTTAGATTATTGAAGGCTACAGGAGTTAATCTTTTAGCACATGAATCATGAAGAAATTGGCTCCCCAGATTTTGGTGCTAACTTAAAAGTTCAGGGAAACTCCTTCTTTTCCTAAAGGCACTTAGCAGTCAGGTTTTTCAGCGTATTTTTCCAGCTTGAAGTGGATATAGCAGAAGCTTCACTAGAAGTTTCTCCCCATAGAACTGCAAGGAACTTTTAATTTAAAAAATGAAATAAATCCACAATTAAATTGCCTTGTTGAAAATACATTATTGAAAACCCAACAATGCCAGAGAATAAAGTTGCAAAACAAATACTTACCATAACCAACTACTAAAATTAATTGGCATGAGTTCACATCTCTGGTTTTGTCATCCATCCTCTGCAAGCTGGTGCCACCTCCAGCTTCTGTGACCAGTGGTAATTCGGGACACAAAGCAAGAACATATTGAGCAACGGAAATTACTTGTTGTGCTTCACCAAGGCAAGCCAAGCAATAAAAATCACATCGTTTGCTGTCTTAAACCCACTTTTTTCACTGAGCCAGAGACTTGGCTGAGTCAAAACAGATCTGAGCAGAGTTTTGGTTCAACTCCCCACTCAAAAAATTTTAAAAACCCCACCCAAACTCCACCTTTACAAAAAAGCTGCTGTCCTTGATGCATCTTCTTCTTCTCAAGGGCCATTCCTGCAGTAAAATTACCTACTTGCCCACCACTTTCTGCAAGCACCCAACTCTTCCTCATTAGCTAAAGAGGGCTAATATATGATGTATGATATATGAGAAAACCCTGCTTGGGAACAAGTCTTCTTAAAGGCTCTTCTTTCCAATTGTCAGTCCCTAAAAGGCATCCATCACCTCTTCCTGCAAGTCTTTGCTGCTTTTTCCTCCTAACAACTAATCCTGGCTCCTGTGATTTTAGGATGGTTTTGTGTGGTGCTAAAGCTCATGTCTTGTTGATGAACGAGTCCCTGTGCTTTCACAGAACTGTAAATACCATGATGGAGGTCACAGGGAAAGCTGGAAATAGATCTGGAGGCCTCCTAAAGGCTAAAATGGGGAAGGAGGTGAAATGGGCTGCCCAGGTAGTGGTGGAGTCCCCATCCCTGGAGGTGTCCATGGAATGCCTGGATGTGGCACCCAGTGCTCTGGGCTGGGCAACAAGGTGGGGATTTGGCACATGTTGGACTCAGTCTTGGAGGTTTTTTCCAACCAAAATGATTCTGTGACTCTGGAAAAGCTCAGCTTCCCACTGCAGTGGGAGAACACGGGGGATGCTGTAGGCAAGGGAGATTTCATAGCCCCAGGGAGTTTCACTTTTCCCTTCTGCTACATTTTGTGGCTGTAAACAAGCTCTGAGCAGCTGCTCGATGTTAAAAACAAAAAAGCCCCCAAATGTTTGCTTCAGTCCTGTCACTTTGTAGCCGGCAAGACATCAATTTTCACTGGTTTATCTTGATGCTCTGCTCATCCCCAGCTGTTGTGACTGAAGAGGAATTGGCTGCCAGCAGCTAATAAACAGGATGATAACATAACTTCCTGCATTTTGGGAAAGAAATACAGGCAGTTTTACAGCACACATTACTTTAATGGGCTGGTTTCCCTTAGCATGCATTTTATTTCATGTTTTTCATTCATTGCTAGCAGCATTTTCACTCTGTGGCATCCCACCCATAAGGGGAAGGGGGCTCCCAAGATTTGCAGATGCTCACAGTTGAAAGAAAAGACAAAAGTGAGAGGACCTGCTAAAGCTTACAAAGTTTTATTAACAAATTACACACTTGGCGTGGAATTTGGTATGTCAGTCCCTGATCTCCCAGAATAAGCACGTGGCAGCGGATTTTAGATAAAGGGGAAGGGAAGAGAGACAGGGTAATGGATTAAAGAGGGAGAGAGACAAAGAAAGGGAGAAAGAGAAATCACCATTCCTGATGCCAACATCGATCCAGCTGATGGGGTATCCAGGGTCCTGGGGCACACATGCACCTGGGCTGTGTGGCAGTACCTTTTACAGATAAATTTTCCCCACCTTGGAGATAAATTTTCACTTTCTATGCAAGCTTTTTCTAGACTTTTCTGGAAATGGCTCAGAGGTCTCTGAGAGGTCTTGATTCCTCCCTACAGCCCATTCCTGCTTCTCAACATCATCCCTGTGCTGTGCTGTGCTTATCTCCCAGAGCCAGAATAAGGATGTTCATCCCATAAAATGCTGTCCTACCTCCACGTGGCCCCTTCTGCAGCCACATCCTGTTCTTTCCCACAGTGTGTTATTGCCAACAACCCTTGGTTGTTATTACCAACAATCCTTGGTTGGCTCCACAGCTATTGGGATTTGAGACATACACATCTTGAATCATAGAACCATGGAATATCCTGAGCTGGAAGGAAGCCACAGGGATCATCAAAATCCAAGTCCTGGCCCTGCACAAGACACCCCAAAAATCCCACCATGTGCCTGAGGGCATTGTCCAGCTCTTTAAGGTCTTCTAGGCTTTTATCCATTCCCAATGGATGCTGCAAGGTGAATCCCACTCAAAAACTTGCAGCTCTTCCATAGGCCTCTTCCCAGAGCTCTCATGGGATTGAATGAATGGTTGTCATGAACTTGGTGCTTTTTGCAGAGCTCAGCTCTGGGACCTACAGACCTTTCTGTATTTGTGTGCTCAGGAGACAAACCCTCTTCGTATGTCCTTTGGGTGAAACTTTTTTCTGGGAGCAAACTGCCCATTAGGGACTCAGTCCAACCAAGCAGGTTTGCTCCTGCTGGAGGCACTGGCAGGTTTGGCTTGAACTGGAACAGCCAGGGGGATGGATGGGTGCCAGCTCACAAAGGTGATGGTTTAGTCTCTTTAAGAATGACAATGGTACCTCAGGCTGCAGCAGCTGCCTCTATAAATTGAGAGCTTGCCAATAAAAGGGAAAATTTTGCCATGTCTTAATTAACATTGTGTGCTAGCTGCTGGCTCTGGGGGCCTGTTCAATGTCTCTCTGATGTCGCTGTTGAGCGGCTAGCTGAGGAATGACCCAAGTGCTCAGACAAGGAAAGAGAGGAGAAGAGAGCTTTATTGTTTTGAATTCCATATATATAGAGTTTACAGAGGTGCCCCAGATTGGTCAGCTCGAGACCTCCCCCTAGGCCCAATTGGCCAAGCCCGAACTGACCCAATCCGGAGAATTTGTTTGCAAAACATCCAAACTTTATCTTGTTTATGAAATGTAGCAAAATGTTCCCACGGGAAGAACCTGTGCTAGCCACACTCCACCTGGTATTATTATTATTATTATTATCCACAAGTGTTGGGGGAAAGGTAGAGCAGAGCTTTTGCCAGACACATGCTGTAGGACATCCATAAATTCCATCTGGAGTGCATGGAAGAGCAAATGCTGCAAATTTTTCTCCCAAGAAAGACCAGACCCCAGCCCAGCTTTGACATGCAGGGAGCCAGAGGAAGTGTCAGGATCGCATTGGTGGTGGAATTTGTCCCCTCCTTTTCACAGAACTGCCCTGTGGTAGCTCTGGAGAGCGTCTCTGAGGAGTGTCTCTTCATTTCCAGATTTTCTCAAATTGCCAACTCTTGGCTCTGTTTCCAGCCATGCCAGCAATGGCCATCAGTGTAATTACAACAGTTTTCCTCAAAAAAAAAGAGTTACTCTTCCCCCTAGCCCTCTTAGGCTCTTGAATTGGTTGTAACTCTCTATATTGATAGAACTGGCAAGGCTGGTAATAAGAAAATTGAATCACTTTTTTTTCTTTCATGATGACCTGGTTAACAGTTTGATGTATTGGAGTCAATTTTGGCTGATTTGAGTAATTGAGCTCCTTTGGGGAATGAAAGGTATTAAATCACTGTGTTCCCTTTTGGGAGGATATTTTCCCGGTTAAGCAAGCCTTGCTGGTTTCTGTTCTGAAGGCTTGGAAATGAAGATTAAATAATAAATTGGTCATCTCTATGACAACAGAAACACAGTCTTCATGGCGGAGACGTTGTTTCAGAAGGCTTGCCAGGTGGATCACAGATAAGAAACTCGCTTAAATTATATTTTTGGCTCCAACCGATAAAATATTATTCTTGGTGCCTTTCCAAAATATGATCAGCCAGTGCAGGCCATTCCACAACCGGGGCTCTGAGCTTGGGGGAGTCCAAAGGCTTTTTGCTGTACAGCCAGATCATGTGGCTTGCTTGGGCCTGGAGTGCTTAAATTTCCATTTGTATATTTGGGACAGCTGAAAAGGTGAGCTGAGGCAAAGGGGGATGTTCAGGGCAATTATGGTGGTGTTTGGAAGAAATAAAGCGAGAAAAGGCAACAGCAAGAGGAAACATGTTACCCAAGATGTACCAGCTGGTGATCCATGGGTGGGGGGGGGGCAGGTGAGAGGCCATTGTGTACTTTGGTAGTAGAAACCTAAGCATTTTCCTATCTATTATGTATTGCCTGGGACAGCACAGGAAAAAAAAATCATCTAATTCCATAGAGGTGATTAAAGGTCAATTATGTGAACGAGGATACCTCTTCCAAAGGAGTGGTTTGCTATGAAACAGACTCTGTCCAGCAGCAAAGAATTTTTTTTTCCCGCCAAAGTGCTACAAAAGCCTTGTAAACCCACATTTTTTTTTTACGTGCGTTTTCTGTGTCATGCCTCCTCATCTGTGCCTGGCCAACACTTCTGCTGTTCCTCACTCTCCCTGTTTTCCTCCCTTCAGGTCTCACATCAGGTGCTTTGAAAGAGAATAAAAGGAAAACTCAGATAAAAGAGCAAAATGAGGAAACATCGACATTTGCCCCTCATGGCAATGTTTTGCCTCCTGCTCTCAGGCTTTGGCTCGGTCGGTGCCCAGCAGCAGGCAGGTAAGACCTGACTTTGGCGCAGCACAAACAAGCAGTTTGGTGTTTAACATGCATGTCCATGGGATGTTGTGGATGGATGACCTTCTGCTCCTCAGCTCCCACTTTGCTGGTGGTCCTTGGGCACCCGGGCCTTGGCCAACACTCACGGTGCCTCCCCGAGCATGTCGCTGGCGGGTGGTGTGCCTTGGAGGATGCTCTGCAGGGCACCGGGGTGTGGAACCTGCACTCAGGGTGGTTCTGAGAGGGTCTTCTCCTGGGCAGAGCTGTTCTGCCCTCTCTGCATGTGTAGAAAGGCTTTCAGCAGTGTGAAGAGCACTGCCACTGACATGCAGAAAGGCTGCTGAAAGAGGTGGTGCTGGCGCCTTTGGGACCAGAGCTGGTGTCGCTAATCGGGCGCTAACAGCAGGGAAAATACAGAAAACTCATGCCAGTGCGCAGGCTGCTTAAACCAAGCTGTCCTTCCTTCTTTGAGCACTGCCGTGGAGCCAGCAAAGCCCTGAGTCAGCAAAAACCATGCAAGAGACACAGGCAGCTAGAAACTGAACGAGCCTGAATTCACACTGAAGCAGCTGGTGGCTCTGTCTGCCTCAGGGCTGGTGTCCAAACCCATGGGCAAGGGTCCAGGAGGGGAGAAGCACCTGGGCTCCCCCTCCCTGGACAGGACAGGTCGCATGTTGTCTCCTCCTGTCCCCCAGCACCAGGGCTCTGGCGGCTGCCTGGTTGCTCTTCAGCACTTCTCATTCTGCTGTGGGCAATAAGGGGAAGCTGAGCTTCACTTTCACCATGCCAAGGAGGCTGTTGGTTGCTTGGGTGAGGAGGAGGAGGAGGCATGCTTGTGATGACTGATAGAAAATCCTAAACCCCCATCTGTTTTTTTAAAGCTGTCAAAACCGTTGCCGTGGCTGATATAATATTTCTAGTGGATTCCTCCTGGAGCGTTGGGAAGGAACACTTCCAACTCGTTCGAGAGTTTCTGTATGATGTTGTAAAAGCTTTAGATGTGGGAGGAAATGATTTTCGCTTTGCCCTGGTCCAGTTCAGCGGAAACCCCCACACAGAGTTCCAGTTAAATACCTACCCCTCTACCCAAGACGTCCTGTCCCATATTGCCAACATGACTCACGTGGGGGGAGGCGCCGAGCCTGGAAAAGGATTAGAGTACCTAATCGAGAAGCACCTCACTAAAGCTGCTGGAAGCAGAGCCAGTGAAGGCGTGCCCCAGGTTATTATAGTGCTGACAGATGGACAGCCCCGGGATGATGTGGCTCTGCCCTCATCTGTCCTTAACTCAGCCCATGTAAACCTGTTTGCGGTCGGCGTTCAGGACCCCGTGGAAGGGGAGTTACAGGAAGTAGCGAGCGAACCCCTCGATACGCACCGCTTCAACCTAGAGAATTTTACTGCTCTCCACCGCATAGTTGGAGACTTAGTGGCGAGTGTCCGCTCCTCCATGACTCCAGAAAAGGCTGGGGCCAAAGGACTGGTTAAAGACCTCACAGGTAATGGCTGACTGGTGGTATCTGCTGGCGTTGTGCTGTTTGGCGTTGCCACTCTGTAGGGGCGAGACTGAGATGGACGTTCAGAGGTCTAAAAACAAAGGTTTGAAGCACGTGTCCCCCCTGTTTGCAGCTGCTGAGGTGCTGTTGTTTGCAGACTGAGCCAGGGCTTCCAGGAGTCAGGGCAGGAATCCTTGGATGGGTGGTGACACGTTGTGGCCATCCTTTGGCACTCATGGCATGAATGCAAGTGTAGGGAGCTCTGCAGAGTTGGTAAATTGCTCTGTCCTGTTCATTCCCAAGGTGGGGAAACAGGGAATGAACACACCAGACCTGATGGTGACCCTGAACAAAAATCCTCTGGAGACCGAGAATATCACTGCTGGCTGCAGGGACACCACGCTGGATGTCCCCTTAGATCCAGGTGGGGGGACAGGGAGACATGTAGAGTGCCACTCCAGAAAGTCACATCCTTGGCTGAAGACAGCAAAAGAAGTTGGGTGGGGAATTTCTCTGCTGAAAGCCCACCCCTGAGCTGTCCCTTAAGCTCTCTCTTCATGCACCTGGAGAAAGTGTGTGGTTGGAGAGTCATGAATGCCTTCTCCACAAGCCCATGGCTTCCACCTGCGGGAGCACTGGACCCTTCCCATACCTGAAACCTCCCTGCTAACCACGTTGGCTTCAACAGATCTGCGCTGACTGCAACACAGGGCCCAAATTCCCAGGAAGAAATAGAATGAGACAGTCTTCTTCCATCCCTTTTCTGTTTGTGAAATTCCAGCATGGCAAGGGCTTTCTGAGCAGCTTTGTTGTTTTTCAAAACAGAAGTCCCGGGGATCAAACCTTTCTTTTTATTCCTGAGACTCCATCTGAAGGTCGAGAGCTTGTGGGGCGACGTAAGGCCACAGCAGTGTGATGAGGCAGTGTGACATTAATCCCCCTGTGTTGTCTTGCCTGATTAACCCTCACGCCAGTCCCACTGGGTGCTCACCATCACTGCATGACACCGAGCAACACCAAAAAGCTGTGCTCCTGTGTGTTTTTGTCGTGCAAAGCGCTTGACAGGGCAAATATCCAGGTCACAGAAAAGCCACAGGGGAGTAGCTGCCCCACAAATGTGACAAAAGGCTCACCAATGCTAAGAAAGTGACACCAGTATGTGTGGAAAATGAATGTTACACCCAACCTGCTGACAGCACTCTGGTGGCTGTTGGGCATCTTAGCCATGAAGGATCCCAGTGCTTCCCTGTTGAAATCAATTGCGGAACTGGTCTCTGGAAGCTGGCTGTCCTCCTCTGGGTCGTGCCAGCAGGTAAACCCACTGAATGGAAACATCTGGAGTCACAGAAATTCCTTTAAAAGCTCTAAAACCAAACTCCTACTTCGTATATATCATGCATTTCCTTTGTTTCTGCTTAAAGATATTTTTTACAGTAATTTCCTTCCCATCCTCTAACAAAAATTTAAGTTAATCCTACTGTAAATTTAAAAAATTTAAGTTAATCCTATTGTAGTGTTGCCCCTGTGTGACTTGCATGGGTAATATACAGAGTATTGTTAAACATGGGAAAAGATGTTACAGGTCCTAAACCTCGGATGATAACAGTGTGCAAAGCATGGTACAAATAACTGCATAAGAGTTTAAAAAGTAATTTATTCAGCTGATAACTACATGTGGCATTAAAATGTACAAAAGTGCCATGGATGCTATGTCAGAAAAGAGCCCAAATGTGAAATGGAAGCATAAAAAAGCCCCAGTCCTGCAGTGGTTCCAGTATAGAGAACCAAAACTGTTTGTCTGTGGCAGTCCCCAGAGCTGACTCACGTAAGTACAGCAGTCAGCCCTGAGTTTGCCCTGAAGTATTTGTTAAATCTGAGCTGTCTGTCTCATCTGACCCTCCTTGCTTAGTTGTGTAACCAGCATGCTTTTATTTGTTCTCCACACCGGCTTGTTCCATAAATGTGCACTGAAGTACAAGGTTTTTTGTACAGTGATGACAAATTATCCAACGCATCTGTTTCATATCTATTTTCTCTTTGGCGGGAGCAACCCACTAGTGCCTGAAATCTTGTTCCTCCAAAAAGATATCCAGGATATCTAAAGCAGCCATGGGTAAAACCACTTTGAGATTTCCCTTTCACTTTTACAATGAAGTAGAATGTGTACATCCCATGAAAATGGCATAGTAAAACCAAGCCTAAGCACTCTTAAATTTTGCCTTGATGGAAGAATAAATCCTGGAGCTCTTTGAAATTCTGAACCCTGGTAATGTTCTCCAAGCCAGCATTGGCCACTGAGTTGGGCCAGGGGAGTGATGGTGTCTTGGAGACCTCCTTTGTCTTATTTGATTATTTGAATCCCTTTTCATACACATGAAAAGATGTACTAGAAAAACAACTAATCAGGCAATAAAACAATCAGGCAATTACTGGCAGTGCTGGTTAATAGCAAAGACCTCGGGTTTATTCCTGGCCTTGCTAAACCACATGCCAGTTTTACTGCTGGTTTCACCTTTGGCTTTCTAAAGTTGAGAGCTGACTGAGAGAGATTTCCAAATGTTGCTTGTTGTTCATTCGCAAATAGTCTGAAATTTGAGTTCTTAATGAGAGTGGAGAGTAATATCGTGGAAACATCCAAGCATGCTTTGGGGTCTTTTCCCCTGGTTTGTTTGCATGCATATAGATCTTGGTGATGTCGATGGTAAAATTAGTTGAGCAAAAGGAATAAGAGCAGACACAAGGGCATTTTGGGTCTGCTTTGGTAAGTTCACAGCAAAAATACCTCAACACCATGTTCATACCATGTACAAGCTTTGTTTGATGTGTATATATTGTCAGCAAATGTCTGTGATCGTTTGGGTATGGTCACAACAACTAGAGTTGGATAATTGTGTCATGACTGATCTCATCACCCCTTTTTAACCTGATTCTGCATTCCTTGATTGAATATCCAGAATCCATGTGAAAAGTACAGACCAGACCCCTCTGGCGATAATCAAGCCCTATCTTTGTGCAAAATATTTAAAGTGACACAATTTCTGTGTGGTCTGGGTTGAGAATTGTGTGAGGCAGCTTGCTAGACAAATAACATCAGGTGGATGCTAGCAGCTGGTCAAAGAGTTACAGTGCAAGAAAAATAACTAAACCTTTTAAATTGTTTTTAACAAATGAATTTCAAATAATACTTCTTCGTGGTGGGAGAAGCCCATATATTCAGCCTCTGTATTTAACCAGAGGCTAATATTTAGCCTCTGTATTTTAAGCAAAAGAGCAGTATTGTGACAGACAAGCTGAAACTTTTCCTGCATCCAGTAAATATTTCCTTTTTTACTCCCAAAAGAATAAAAGGCTGCAATGATAAACACCTTCACACCCACTACCATCAGCATGAATTGCCATCAAAATCCACCATTTCCTTTTGCATCTGTCTAAATATTTGGACAGTACCGGCCAATGATGGATTGGATCTAGATTTCCAAAAGCTACATTTTGCCAAGGTTTCTCCTTGCATGCCAGTAATGCCAACCCCCATGTAACTACATCCACTGGCTCGTGTTTTATCCACTCAAGCCCACCCTTGATGGGTTGTGGATGCTACTGGGAAGGGCCCGAGATCTCATATTCAATCAGAATGCAGAACTAAGAGGCAAAAGTCACCCCCTCAGTGACCACGTTGTTTTGTTTTCTCATTTTCGTGTTTCTCACTGGTTTTCCAAGAAACATGTCAGAACACTGTTACAACTGCATGTAATCACCCATTTTAATGCTTTCACCTTTTGCATTTCTTTTTTTTAAAGCTCAAGAGTCCGCTGACCTTATTTTCCTTATTGACGGATCAAACAACATCGGAAGTGTCAATTTTCCAGCCATACGCGATTTCCTTGTAAATTTGATTGAAACCCTCAGAGTTGGAGCTCAGCAGATACACATTGGGGTGGTGCAGTATAGTGATCAACCCAGAACTGAGTTTGCTTTGAACAGCTACTCCACAAAAGCGGATGTCCTGGATGCCGTGAAGGCACTCAGCTTCCGCGGGGGCGAGGAAGCGAACACCGGTGCGGCACTGGAGTTTGTGGTGGAGAACCTCTTCACCCAGGCGGGAGGCAGCAGGATAGAGGAAGCGGTGCCTCAGATTTTAGTGCTGATAAGTGGTGGAGAGTCTAGTGATGATATCCGAGAGGGCTTGTTAGCGGTGAAGCAAGCTGGTATATTTTCATTTAGCATTGGGGTCCTGAATGCTGACAGTGCAGAGCTGCAGCAGATTGCTACTGATGGAAGCTTCGCCTATACTGCCCTGGATATTCGTAACCTTGATGCTCTTCGAGAATTATTACTGCCCAACATTGTTGGAGTGGCCCAAAGACTCATTTTGTTAGCGGCCCCAACCATTCTGACTGAAGGTATGTATGCCTTTCTAGACCCTTGCATTTCAGTGAATTGATGAATGATTGAGTTTTTGCACACTTTGCAAGCATATTTAAAGCTTTAATTATTTTAATTCTTTTTTTCAATTAATCTCTCTGATCTGGTTATGGAGAAGCGATATTTCTGTGCGGAAACTCATTGGCCCAGTGGGTTATCTCTCAAAAACCATGAAGTCTTGTTGCCATAACTAGCATGACATGGGGTGTTTTTTAAAACAGGAGCAGAGTATAAAAAGAGTATAAAAAAGCTCATATAATCCTTATTGGAGTATCTAAGCACCCTGGGAGTAAACACTGCAGCACTGCCAGTTGTAAAAACATTTATGCCTTGTAAGCTTACATTATATGTCAGTTGGAAGTGTCATGACCATAAAATGTGACTGAGGAAGGTAACAGGAATGCTAAATGTATCCCTGTGTACCAGAGTTGAAATTATCACCTTGGTAAAACAGTAAAATTCCACGACTCACTGAAGCTCTGGGCTGCCCTTGGGAAGAGGGTGAAATTCCTGTGTTGTTGAATTTAAAAGCTGAACAGCCCTTAGTTCTTCTGAAGTGAAATCCCTACCCTTGATCCATCAGCTAAGAAAGTTTACAGCTTTCCACGAGGCCACAGGAATTCCACTTAGGTCACTTTGTCACCTTTAAGTCCCATTGACATTATTTCTGGACTAGCAGCAGCTTGGGTGCAGTGGAATAATGAATATCTGGATTTATGGGGCAAATAGGTGATTTATGAAAGACACAATATGTCATATTGAAGAGGCCCCTGGAAGGGGCCAGCCTGGAGCTGCTGTGCTTAATTAACAGGATGCTTAATGCAAACAGCCCTTTTGGGATCCTGTTGTCAGTCTGGAGTTCTGTACACACTGTTCCTCATGGTGTATGTTGACATATAAAACTGTATTCCAGATGTCTGCACTGATCCATGCCTAAACATGATTGCTATCCCGTGGCTCAAATCAAAGGGAGGAATTTGCCTTAAAGATAATTTTATGGCCTTGCCTTGATTATTCCAAGAAAAAACATGAAGAACTTTTTCTTGTAGCACGCTATAAGAACCGAATTTAGCCAAATAATATAATGTCAGCGTGTGTAGCTAAAATATGTATGCTGGGATCTGTGCAACTCAGTGGTAAACTTCTTTTTCCTCCCATCTGATTTTAACAGTTTGAATGGCAAGATTAAAAAATGTTGGTACATTTTGTTTCATCTGCAATTGCATATTTCTCACGTAAAATGCCAGCTCATCTGTGGAAGGTGCTGCCTCAGCCTGTACAGTTAGATACAGATGGATATGCTAAATGGGGAAGTGGATATTTTCCAAGGAGCTTTAGGGAATTTCCTACCCCTGGCACCCATGGAAATCAATTTTGACTGGTTTGCTTGATTCACATCAGCGACTTGGAAGGCTGCAGTGTAAAGCAGCTCGGGAGATGCCACAGCCCAAAAGGGATGCCAAACCCTCTGAGGTGCCAAGTACTCCTATGAAATACTGAAGTCGTCTTGCTTCACTTTAGCTCTCCAGCTGTTCATCCTGGGATGAAGGGATGTTCCAAAGTGCCTTTCTGTTCCTTCACCTACTGGGGGAACCTGGATGATTAAGTTAGATGAGGTGCTTCATCAGACAGCTGACATGGCAATGAGGATGGAACTATGCAGGGCTGGGTTCAGTGCTGACACCCTCTAACATTCCCAGCTTTTAGAGTCAGAGATACAGTGCTTTGATCCCAAATCCTCTGAAATTCTTGGGAGACTTGCCATCAGCTTTACAGGGCTTTGGATTAAACCCTATAAGATGTGCACAGCCCTGCTTAAAGGCTTTTGCATTAATTGTGTCCATGCAAACCATAACTGGTTTTTTTTCTTCCTGCGTGTTTTGGGTTTGGTTCTTGCATTCCTCTGAGGAAAAATACTGCAGGATTTGAGAGCTGTAAAAGGAATGAGAAGCAGAGGGAACTCTTCCTTCCCAGCCTCCGTCATCTTTCCAAAGCCCCTTTGATGTTTCCCCCAAAAGTCAAAAGTTTCCAGGGTCTCCACTTTTGGGTTTCTAGCTGCTGACAAGCTAAGGATGTGCTTTGGACAGATCTCCTGGGTGATACAAAGCAGTGATTTCAGCCCTTGCTATCCATTTGGAAAGTTTCCTGTTTCCAGACCTCTTCTTGGAGTAAGGGTGGAAAAAAAACCTGGCTAGAGGGATGAATGCTGGAAATCATGCTTCTGGGAAAGGGATAGTTTACACAAACTCTCGTTGCTTTGTGTGTAGCTCTGTTCTGACAGCCTGGGCAGCCAGTTGAAGAGCACTGGCAGTTCATTTGAGGTTGTGGCTTGGGGAGGGCACCACCATGTTTCCTTCGTGCACATTCTCATCATTTTGTGTCCAACAGCACCAGAGCGGGCAATTTTAAACTTCCATTTTTTCCAGTCAGTCATTAATGAAACTATTTCCAGCACGACTTGATGAGAGGCATTTTCAAAGACTCATACCTGCTGGTGCAGGCAGGTCTTTTGGGGTCTGAGGGCAGAGGGGCAGCTCAGTCACAGATGCCATCCCCAGCTCCAAGTAACCCCTTGGGACAGCCTGGTCTCATGGCACTCACCCGTAGTGACAAACCTGAAAGCCTTCAGCCCTTGGGAGCACTGCTGTCCATGGCCAGCAGGTATCTGGCCAAGGAGAACTGCAGCCAAAGTTTTGTTCTTTGTTGAAATCCAAAGCAAACAGCCTCCATGCAGAGGAGTCCTCATGGGCTGGAGGAGCTGCTCTTCTCCATCCAGGCAGGGCAAGGCAGGGTTTGCTACCGCTTGCCCTGAGGGCTGTGAGATCCCAAGGATGCCGGGTGTCCTCCTGCCCCAGGCAGTGATCCTGGGAGGTTCTGGATTTGTCCTGCCATATTGAACCCATCCCAGGAGCTGCCAGGTGGGTGGGTGATTTAAGGATAGCCCAAGTCCGCTGTAACACATCGATCCATAGTGCTCCAGCATCACTTGGAAGCAGCACAAGGTTTCCCTTCTCATGTCAATGGCATGAAATCAGGAAGCTGATGATGTGAGAGGGTTTGTCTAAAAGATGGAATTAAGGTTAGGCGCCATGATGATCATGTATAATACTGTTATCACAACCGTATTGATCTTGTTAATATTTACCTTTCTAAAAATATATATTTGCTGGCTACACAACAGGGCTTTTTACTCCCAAACTATTTTCCTTCAAACTTAGCCAGGACACTGCAAAGCTGATTGTGCTCTTTCTGTGTCCTGTGCCATCATCAATAACAAGTTTCAGAGGTTACAACCCAGGGAAAGCATTTGTTAAAGACCTGGCCACCAGAATATAATCTAGCTCATCAGTGACTGGACCAGCTGTGCCAAGGAAAACCATAACTTGCTTTTATTAGATAAGGAGTGAGATTTAGAATGCAAAGACCCAAAATCCAGGTATGTTGAGTAGGTGGAGATTGTTCTTTCCTTGTGTCATTTCCCTCAGGAACCTAATCCTTCTGGTACCAAACCACTACCATTCAGGTGGTTCCTCTGCAGACAGAGGGAACATCACCTGCTTATTTTATCTCATGTGCTGTCTGACAGCCAAGATTTCTCCTCACTGCCTGTCATTCTTGCTTTGACAAGTATCTTAAAATTCAAGTGTGTAAAAATCAGTCTTTGCAACTCTTCAACTTCTCGGTGTTTAAGAAAGGGGAAGCAGTCAGATTAATTATTAGTCCTCTGCTTGAGCCAAAAAAAAATTGTTTGGAAAGAAAGACCTCTTTAAAGGCATTGAGAGTAACAGTACTTCAAGCAAACAAGAGGTCCTAAGCATTGCTGGGCTGTTGACATAGAATTGATGCAGATTGTTTTGGAGGCTAACATGATGTTCATGTGTTACTTGCAGTTATTGAAGTGAACAAGAAGGATATAGTCTTCCTGATAGATGGCTCAACTGCTCTGGGGACAGCCCCCTTTAATGCAATTCGTGATTTCGTTGCCAAAATTGTCCAAAGGCTTGAGGTTGGACCCGACCTGATCCAAGTGGCGGTGGCGCAGTACGCAGACACGGTGAAGCCAGAGTTTTATTTTAACACCCACCAGACCAGAAAGGATGTGATGGCCAACGTGAGGAAGATGAAGCTCATGGGTGGCACAACACTCAACACTGGTTCTGCACTGGACTTTGTGAGGAACAACTTCTTCACCAGTGCTGCCGGGTGCAGGATGGAGGAAGGGGTGCTCCCCATGCTGGTGCTCATCACTGGGGGTAAGTCCAGGGATGCTGTTGACCAAGCCGCGGCAGAGATGAAAAGGAACCGGATAGTGACCCTTGCCGTTGGGTCGAGAAATGCCGACCTGGCAGAGCTTCAAGAAATTGCCCATGAAAGAGATTTTGTGTTCAACCCGAATGACTTCCGCCTTCAGTTCATGCAAGCCATACTTCCCGAAGTGCTGTCACCTATTCGGACACTCTCTGGAGGAGTGATTGTCCCAGAGCCACCATCAGGTAAGTAACGGCCTTTTCTAATTAAGGAGATATGGTTTATATGTTTGCCAACTCTTATTCTATGACACGTAGAGATAATGGGGAAAAAAAATCAAATGCATGTTCCAGCATGGTTAAATGTAAGTGCATGAATGGGTCGGTGAACTTGGTAGTGTGGTTGTTACAGCTTTATAATTCCTTCCTGGAGATTTCTGTCTTGTTCCATATTTGTCCCCAACATTTAAAGACCTGGATGTGGAATATGTGCTTTACTAGTTAGGTACCTAAATCATTCAGCAGAGGCTTTTGCTTGCTTAGGGTTTGTGTAACTTATGAATGGAGGACACTGTGAATGTTATAATCTCTTCCTCAGTTTGGGAATCATCCATAGTGTGTATTTGCTCAGGAAAGGTCTCTTTGGAGTGTAAAGAACATAAGCCCACATAAGCTCATTTGTTTGTGGAGATATTCAGACCTGACACAAGTCGGACAGAAACTCACCCTTTAAGAACATATTTAGTTTTCTTATGATTTACTCAGCTTAAGCCCTAAGAAGCATATGAGGGTATTTCAATGTTGATTTTCATTTAATCTGTTTGGAAGATAACCCAAAGCTCCATGAAGCCAGTGGACTCTTTTTAATTGTCCTTGCCATTGACATCAATAGATTTTGGAAGCGTGTCTTTTGAGGAAGTTTTCCCTGCATGTCAAGAGATGTTCCAGGTGCACAGAGATTTTATACCAAATTTCTCATGATTTCTACACAGTAGAGATGACTGAGGTTTAATCCATGTTGCACTAGATCATATTTGAACCTTTTATTTCTGTCTCATGGCATATAAAGATTAGAAAACCAGGATTTCATCCAGCTCCCAGTTAGATCAATAGTGAAGTTCCCATTGGCTTAAGTGGCTGTTGAATTGTGTCCATATTTTTTCTAGTTTCTCACGTAATTTAAAATTATAAACCGCAGTGGAAAAGAAAGAGAATGGTTGGAAAGAATCCTTAAAGAATTAAAGCATGTGTCTGATTTACATGAAAAGCAGACATTTTTGAGATCAGTTTGCCAATACTTGTCCTTAATGAAGATGAATTCACAGGGCTTATCATTTCATAAGCTTTGTTTCAGAGTGTGTTTCCAGCTAATACAGTTTTGCATGGCTATACACCAAACCTGACGTGTTTATTTTTCAATGTAAATTGAAAATGTTTCTGTGTTTTCTTGTTCTTTAAGGGTCATTCATGCAGCTTCTCTATTTTTCCAGTCCTTTTTTTTTTTGTGCTCACAGCTATTCACACACATAATAAGCCAGTGATAATATTACAAATTACAATTAGTAATTTATTACAAATTATTATTAGTAGTAACAAACTATTATTAGTAGTTACAAAACTGATTTTGACACTGGGCAGTTGCATTTTAACTGGATATCATCACACCCTGGGCCTTGAATGGCACTTTTCTGGGAAAAATTAAAAACACAGAAAGCCAAGACAATCTGTTAAATCGGAGAGCAACCTCTGTGTCCCAAAGAGTCCTTTTTTCCTTTTTGTTTTTAATATCTCAGTATTTATTTATTCTATATACAGGACAGCATGCTTACAGGGCCGAAGCAAGCTAGATAATGAATGAATCTAGCCAGAAATATTTGAAACAGAAATAGAATGGACAGAATTAGCAATGGGCATAAATAAATCCTTGAATAACTCATTTGGAGGAAGGCATCTGGGGGAGTGTCTTGGCTGACATCAGTTGTCCAAGATCTTGTTTAAAATCTTGGCATTTTATTTTGTGATCTGGACTTGTTTAGAGCAAAAAAAATCACAGGATGATGACCCTGTGGTGTCTTTGGGGTGTAGACCTATGTCCTGGAGCTCAGATGCTTGGAGATAGCCCAGGAAGATTTTAACCTTAAAAAAGGAACAAGAGCTGGATGCTTAATGCCATAAGTCAGAAATTTCTCCCCCTTCAACAGCTCACAAAATCGGTGTCTGTAACTACAGACATTAAAGTGCAGAGGTCAAGCAGGCAGATATCCTCCAGGCAGCTGTTGAGCCTGACATTTAAAAGAGTTGATAATCCTTCCCTGTCCAATTCAGTCATTTCCAGCAAATTCCCTGTTACTTCTACGCTGATGACACCCTTGCTCCTCTCCCTCTCTCTCCTAACATGGTTCACATGCGTGTACGGCGTATGCTGCATGCACACATGATAAAAAATTTTCCATTTGTGTTTTCTGTGATGTCTCATGTTGTTTTCTGTGTTATACTGCAGTTGAAGTAACCAAAAGGGATATCATCTTTCTTTTGGATGGATCACTCAACGTCGGAAATGCCAACTTCCCCTTTGTGCGGGACTTTGTTGCCACCCTAGTTAACTACCTTGATGTCGGCAGTGACAAAATCCGAGTTGGCTTAGTGCAATTTAGTGACACTCCCAAAACCGAGTTCTCCCTGTACTCCTACCAAACCAAATCAGACATAATCCAGCGTCTGGGGCAGCTGAGGCCCAAGGGGGGTCGGTGCTGAACACTGGCTCCGCACTGAACTTTGTGCTCTCCAATCACTTCACGGAGGCTGGTGGGAGCAGAATAAATGAACAAGTGCCCCAGGTCCTAGTCCTGGTGACAGCAGGGAGCTCTGCTGATCCCTTCCTCCAAGTTTCCAATGAATTAGCTCGGGCCGGAGTGCTGACCTTTGCTGTCGGCGTTAGGAATGCGGATAAGGCAGAACTCGAACAGATTGCCTTTAATCCAAGAATGGTGTATTTTATGGATGATTTCAGTGGTCTGACAGCTTTACCCCAGGAGCTAAATAAACCTTTAACAACATATGTTAGTGGAGGCGTGGAAGAGGTTCCACTCGCCCCAACAGGTAATACATACCTTCCTGCATGCTGACTGCATGAAGTTAATCTTGTTTATTTGAATTTCTCATTTCCAGTGTACACCTTGACATGTGTCCAAGCCCTGAGTCACCAAAGTGGTTATGGCTGTGCTTAACTTGATGATCTCTAAGGTCCCTTCCAAACCAAACCATTCTATGATTCTATGAATACATGGCTTGACACTGGCAGCTCTTAATTTTTTCAAGTCATTGCCATCACAATTTAAAAGCACAGCTTTAAGTCTTTTGGCAGATCAGAACCAAAGGAAGACCCGAGTTAGTCTGTGCCCACCACTCACTGACCCCAGTGTTCTCTTTCTGTTGCCATAATAGGGCCACAACCAAAATGCATCATGTGCACTAAATCAGGCAATGGGAGCATGAGCTTTTGGCAACAGGAAGCGGTGTGGGAAGGTTAAAGTCACACCAAAGAGCACAGAGGAACAGAGGCCTAGCCAGGTACAGGTGGACAAATCCATCCCCAGAGCCACTTGTCGAAGTGATGTCATCAGGCTGTTACGGAGGCTGGATTTGACTCCAGAAATTCAGTTATCCTCCAGAAAACCCAAAAGCTGTTGGCAAGTTTAACCATTTTTAAACAGATATTTGCTCACAAATTCCATTATTGTGGCTGTGTGCTCATGAAGACTTAAGAACAACCAGGATGGGTTAGTATGGAAAGGAGACCATTAAGATTAATATGAAAGAAAAGAAGCTTGGGTTTGCCTTGGATATTCAATGAGATCAAAAGGGCATCAGATGGAAACAGGTGAAAGGCTTTTATGGATTTAGGTGCTCCTTGTGATGCAAGTAGGAGAAGATACAGAAAATGCTTTGTGTCTGTGTGCATGAACTGTCTATTTGTTGTCCACTGAGCTTTTAAATAGAAAAAAACCCCAACCAACCCTCCATTGCTGCTTTACTTCATGCCTGTGTTATCAACACATTGCTAAGCCTTTACCATCACTGCATCAGCCAATTGATGATGTGATCTGATGTGATACAATATATGATATTTCTGTCTGGTGCTCAAATTTATTGAGTCTTATGATAGACGTGTCCTTGCTTCCCCTTCTTCCTCAGATGCTGTATAGTCCTGCAGACTTTGAATACTTTGATAAATGAGAATATTGAAAGATTAAAACCCAGCTAATTTGCAGACAATTTTCTAGGATGACATATGAGAAGAAAAATGCCTTCATTTCTCTTTTTTACCCCCTCTTTTAATTTATGAATTTATTCTAGAAAGCAAGAAAGATGTTTTATTCCTGATTGATGGCTCAGCCAACCTCTTGGGCAGCTTTCCTGCCGTCCGGGATTTTGTACACAAAGTCATTTCTGACCTGAACGTGGGTGCCGATGCGACACGAGTCGCTGTAGCTCAGTTCAGTGACACCATCCAAATTGAATTTGACTTTGCTGAATACCAGTCCAAGCCAGATATGCTTGCCAAAGTGAAAAGGATGAAGATTAAGACTGGGAAGCAACTGAACATTGGGGCTGCACTTGATGAAGCTATAAGGAGGCTGTTTGTGAAGGAAGCTGGAAGCAGGATCGAAGAAGGCGTTCCTCAGTTTTTGGTCCTCCTGGTTGCTGGGAGATCAACTGACAGTGTGGAGGAGCCATCAGATGTTCTGAAGCAGGCTGGAGTTGTAACCTTTGGTATCAAAGCCAAAAATGCCGACCCTGTAGAGCTGGAAAGGATTGTTTACGCCCCTCATTTCCTTCTGAATGTTGAATCCCTCCCACGGATTTCAGAGCTTCAGCCAAGCATAGTCAACCTGTTGAGAACAGTCCAGCTTCAGCCAACAGGTACAGGGAGACTTGGTGGTTCCAGGAGACTGAAATTCCTGACTTCCACACCCCCCTCAACTGGTAAATGGAGCATCTGGTGATGTTTAAAATGATTATGTAGAAACTGCTGTTGTACTTGGAGTTTCCTCTGCTCACAATCTGACCCAGCAAAGCATTAGGGTCCAAACCAAATTTTAATTGTAAGTAGGAAAAATACCTTTGTTTTGAGCTGCAAGAGCTGCAGCTGGTGCTGTCTTCCAGTGTGTAGAACATGGGAAACCTGAAATAACAGGGAGTTGTTGTCCCAGAGTTGTTGCATTAATTAATGTTTCATGCTTGGCAAGTGCTAAAAGAAGCAAATAGTGGCTTGTCTCAATTTCTCTTTCCATCTTCCCTTTTCACAAGGAGTGGAATCCAGCACACTGGATTCACTCCTGCTCTGTTATCTCTTCCAAGATATGATGACAGTTTCTACATTTTCTACATACACACCAATAAATCAGATGCTCTTGACCCAGTTACAATTCAGCCTCAGTAGATAAGATGGAGTAACTGAAGAATAATTTTTAATAAATCATCAAAAGAATCCCATGGCCACAATTTTAAAATCACACTGCAGTACTGGAAATTATGCATGTCCAGCTGTGTGATTTTCTGAGGCAGCCCTAATTTGAGCATTAACTCATCTCCCAGCAGGAGGTGGAAACAAGGAAAAGCATAGTAGTGTCAATATCATCTCTCCATAAAGGGGCAGATGGACTTAGAATCATAGACACATAAAGAAATAGGACTGGAAGGGATCTCAGGGTGCCATCTGCTACATGTCCTTGTCCCCAGCAGGATCTTTTTGCCCAGAACCAGATGCCATTGGTCTAATCTCTTCTGGAAACCCTCCAGGGAGACCTCCCAGATTCCATAACCAATCTGTCCAATTACTTTTGTCAGACAACACTTTCCCTTCATGTCACACTTCTGTCTCCCTACTCACAGTTCAAGCCTTTTACATCTCCTTCAACCTGAGGAGGACACAAACGTCAGTTTGCCCCTGAATTTTGTGTGTCAGCCTTTTGTCTACTTTAGGCTTGTCATATAGGTGTAGTTTCAGTCCTTGTGTCACAAGTTGCATACCCAACTCGTTCAATCCTTCCTTGTAGGTCTAGTAGGTTTTCTTCTGCATTTACACCCTCATTTTTCCAACAGCAGTCTGCCCAAGTGATCAGAGTGTAACAAGGGCATCCCCTGGTCATCTCTTACCCCATCCTTTCCCTGTGGATTCATGACTCTTCCCATATTTGTCCAGCCTCTGTCTCAACCAAGACTTGTGCAATTATTGTTCTTGAATTCCATCCTCCCTTTTAAAACCATTTATGTCTTGTCAAGACCATCTGGAATCTCTTTGACCACAAAGGACTATTAAAATTGTGCTATTTTCTCACAGATAGCTGCATCCACACACTTTCCCAAGAATTCTTGGCTAAAAGAAAGCCACTCCATAAAAACAACTGTATTTTTCCTTCTTTATCTGCTACCCAGGCACTTTTAATAGGACTTTTCCTATGTTCCTGAACTCTAGAGGAAGTGTATGAAACTGGGGTACACCAGGCAATGTCTGCTCCCTCTTTCCACCTACATTAATATTCCTGTCCTATGTATTTACCCGCCAGGTTTCCAACAATCCTCATAAGAAATAGATTTGATCTGAAGTCTGCATTTAGAATTCAACTTGTTAACTCTTTATATGGCTAAGTATATATGGCTAAGTATAACTCTTTATATGGCTAAGTATCTATCCATAAGTAGATAATTAATATTTTCTTCAGAGGGGCAGATCATGCTCCTGCTTGTCCCACTTGACCTTGCTCTAAACAAGCCAACAGCCCTTTTGGGATGTCGTCCAGCAGTTGCTTTGTTTGAGAGGCAGTGATGTTTTCTGATTGGCCAATCCAAAGCTTTGCTATTCTGTTGATTCTGTTGACATGTCAAAGTTCTCTGATCTTTGACACTTCATGGCCTTGATTTTGAGATTTTTTTGTTTGTTTCTTTATGTTTTTTTCTTTGGCTTTTCTTTTTTTAAAAGAAGAATAGTTTGGTCATGATTAGCATTTTCTTTCCTGCCTGATTATAGTAAAGAAAAAGCCCCAAAAGATCAGTATCTATCATTTCAGCATTTTCAGCTGCATATCCTTTCCTGAAATTTCTTAATTTATTTTCAGAAGTATTTATTTCTAAGCTCAGTGATACCTCAGAAAAGCTTTTCTCTCCCTCTCTTCACCACGTCCATGTGAACATTCCCTGTATGTCATTTCATCCAGAAACTCAGTGTTTCCTGGGAGCAAAAGATCCCAGACTCCTGTTGCATATTGCAAAGCCACATGTCAGCTTCTCAGCCCCCTTGGGAGCTGATGGCTTCTCCCAGCCTCAAGTAGGAGATGGCACCCAGAATTTCCTTGGCACCCTATTTTCTATGGGTCTATGATTCTATGATTCAGTAGATAAGGCATGGAATGCTCTGCACTGTGGTTTCCATCGACTTCCACCCATCTGCCTCCTCACCAGGGATTGCATCTGATGGCAAAGGAACTGAACCACCTTTCCTGATACCTTGCTTTCCCCTCCCTGAGCTTTGTAACTCCTTCACTTCAATGTGTGAGGAGAATATTAATCACTGCAAAAGAGAATCTCACTTTTCCCCCCCTTCCCTTGCTTGTCTCAAACAGTAGTTGAGAGAGGTGAGAAGAAGGATGTGGTGTTTCTCATCGATGGCTCAGATGGTGTCAGAAGAGGTTTCCCTCTCCTGAAGACGTTTGTCCAAAGAGTTGTTGAGAGCCTGGACATCGGCCGTGACAAGGTGCGCGTGGCTGTCGCACAGTACAGCAACACCGTTCAACCTGAGTTCTTGCTCGACACCCACGAGGAAAAAGCAGATCTCATCAGTGCTATCCAGCAGCTGAAGCTCTTGGGAGGATCTCCTCTGAACACTGGGGCAGCCCTCGACTATCTCATCAGGAATGTGTTCACAGTCTCAAGCGGCAGCAGGATAGCGGAGGGCGTCCCGCAGTTCCTGATCCTGCTGACTGCCGACCGCTCCCAGGATGATGTCAGGAGGCCCTCAGTGGTCCTGAAGACAAGTGGCACGGTGCCCTTTGGCATTGGGATCGGAAATGCTGACCTCACGGAGCTGCAGACCATTTCCTTCCTCCCAGATTTTGCTATCTCTGTGCCCGACTTCAGCCAGCTGGATTCGGTGCAGCAGGTCGTCTCCAACAGAGTCATCCGGCTGACCAAGCAAGAGATAGAGTCACTTGCCCCTGACCTGGTTTTTACTTCACCCAGCCCAGGTGAGAAGATGTTTGTGTCTGCACCGAGAGCCACTGGCAAAATATGATGTTTCATAACATCATGGCTGCAACACAAACTGAGAAAAGCAAAGATGGTCACAGCTAGGACTCCAAGCCTGTCTTGGTCTCCCTCTTGGTGCACTCAGGGTTGGTAGGTGCTGTGCAACTAAGCTGAGCCACCTTTAAGCCCAGCCCTTCGAGGTGGTCCATGCTGTATCCACATGGAAGACCCACAATGTGAATGCTATTGCCTAAATCTTAAGTGGATGGATTTTAAGTCCATGCTGTTCCTTCTGGAATGGAAATTGCATCATTTAAATGCTATAGGGACAGCTTCACACCACTATAAATCAAGGTCAGCTCTCTGATAAATGTAAAATGTGCTGATTTTTCCTACTTTTGCCACCCTCATTCACTGAGGAAAGGGAAATTGGAAGCAGGCCTCAGGAGAAGGATCAGATCTTGCATTTTTGGTCTCACTTGGAATGAAATCCAGCCAGAATATGTCTGGGATGAAGAGTATCCACCCCAGATCAGTCCCATATGAATTCACTGTCCTACTCTGTTCCTTCCCTTCTAAGCCAGACCACTTTCCTCCATCCCCATTTATCAGTGTGATAATTCAGGCTCTGACCTGAATTACCACTGAAGAAAACACTTTATTAGGAATCAAAAAGTCACCCTGGAAAGACAGAAGCTGAGAGAATAATAGAATAGAAATTTTCCTGGAGGGCAAAGCCAAAGAAAGAGTGGTGGTTCTCTGTAAAGCAACCTGCCCTGAGTAAGGACTATCACCAGCATACGTTTCCTTGGGTAGAGAATCCACAAGGAATTATTGTTCCAGGTGTTCCCTGCTCCCTGTCGCTTTCTTTGCTCTGGAAGTTGTTTGAACACCCTCTGGGATGTGCCTAGCAGATTGGTCGTGTCTCTGGGTTGAGCCCAGAGCTCTCTGCTGGGGATCCCACAAGTTATCCCAGGAGCACCCTCCCCCTGGCCAGAGGCATGGGTCAGTGGTGTAGATGATGGGCTTAGCTGCTCTCCATAAGCAATTCCTGGTGCTTCTCCTGACCACTGCCTTCTCTCCCACAGCGGGTGTGAAGAGGGACGTTGTGTTCCTGGTTGACGGCTCCCGCTACGCCGCCCAGGAGTTCTACCTCATCCGCGACCTCATCGCGAGGATCGTGAATAACCTGGACGTGGGCATCGACACCACCAGGATTTCGGTGGTCCAGTTCAGCGAGCACCCCCACGTGGAGTTCCTGCTCAACACCCACTCCACCAAGGACGAGGTGCAGAACGCCGTGAGGCAGCTGCGGTCCAAGGGCGGCCAGCTGGTGAACGTGGGCGAGGCCCTGGAGTTCGTGGCCAAGACCATCTTCACGCGGCCCTCCGGGAGCCGCATAGAGGAGGGCGTCCCACAGTTCTTGGTCATCCTCTCCTCCCGCAAGTCTGATGATGACTTTGAGTATCCATCCCTCCAAGTCAAGCAAGTGGGGGTGGCACCTATGATGATAGCCAAGAACGTGGATACTGAGGAGATGATACAGATTTCACTTAGTCCTGAATATATATTCCAAGTCTCCAGCTTCCAGGAACTGCCCAGCCTTGAGCAGAAGCTGCTGACTCCTATTGAAACCCTGACTGTGGAGCAAATCAGGCGGCTGGTGGGAGACGTGCAACCTCCCATTGGTAAGGCACTGCCAGTGCTGGCTCTCTCTGGGCTGCTACTCAAGTAAATGTTGCCCAAAAGACCTTCTCTTTAAGTCAAGGTTTTCCTTAGTTTAAAGCAAAGTTGTAGCACATGTACAGTTTTGGAGGGAAACCTTTAGATAGGTGGCAATTCTACCCAAGTACCTAAATACATTATAACTTAGGATTTTTAAGTCAAGTACCTAAGCATGACACCTATTTGGATTTTCAATTCAAATACACACTGTATAAAATTGCCTATTCTCACTTAGCAGCTCTCTAGGAAACAGGCATAAATCTGGGGCAAAATACAGCTGGAAACATTGACAAATCCAGATAAGAGCATTAAGGAATGCAACAGATAAGGCTCTGAGTAATGCATGCTTCAAATACTAGGCAGACACACATTCCCACTTGCATGCAGGCCCTATTGGAGAGGCTCCCAAAAGCACCATGCCTAAAGGTGGCCAAAATATGCTGTGTGGTTTTACCTCACATGAGAGCAGATGGCACAGAAATCCTCCAGCAAAGCTTAAGTAAAGACTTGGCATGGCAATAATTTCCTCTCTTCTTGCTTCCCCACAGATGTTTCTGGAGAAGAAAAGGATATAGTCTTCCTCATTGACAGCTCTGACAGTGTTAGGCCGGACGGGCTTGCTCATATTCGCGATTTCATCAGCAGAATTGTCCAGCAGCTGGAAGTGGGACCAAATAAAGTGCGGATTGGGGTGGTGCAATTCAGCAATAATGTCTTCCCTGAGTTCTACCTGAAGACCCACAGGTCCAAAAATGCTGTCCTGCAGGCCATCCGCCGCTTGAGGCTTAGAGGAGGGTCCCCCTGAACGCTGGCAAAGCCCTGGACTATGTGGTGAAGAACTACTTCATCAAGTCTGCAGGGAGCAGGATAGAAGATGGAGTGCCCCAGCACCTGGTCGTCATCCTCGGAGACCGGTCCCAGGATGACGTGAACAGACCCGCCAATGTCATCACGTCCGCAAACATCAAACCTCTGGGTGTTGGAGCCAGGAATGTGGACAGGGACCAGCTGCAGGTCATTACCAATGATCCTGGGCGTGTGCTTGTGGTGCAGGACTTCACGGGACTCCCAACCTTAGAACAGAGGGTGCAGAATATTCTTGAAGAGCTTCCGATACCTACAACTGATTCACCTGGACCATTCCCATCTGGTAAGGCTGCTGTGCATCCTGCAGACTGTTCTGAACACAGCATAGGTGGTATTTGTGTGAAGTGAAAATGATTCCCTAATAATAGCTTTTGATTCCCAAACCGTCAGCTGTATTGATTAAAAGAACTCTTTGAAGTTGTTGACTTAGGAAAGAATGCAATTAAGTTTGAAAGGAGATGAGGGTTTCTATCCATAAGTAATGCTGTATGAAGTGTTCTACAAAAGCTTTCTTGTATCTTGGCAGATGTAAAATGCTGCCAAAGGTCGATGAAACTAAAATGGTAGAAAGGAGAGAGAAATTCCATTTGCAAAGTGCTACTTCACAAAGCCCTGAGCAGCTTAAATGTTACAGATGCTGCAAACAATTACTAACAACTGTGTTTTCTTTGTAATCTTTTCAGGAGGTAAGAAGCAGGCTGACATTGTGTTTTTGCTGGATGGCTCCATCAATCTGGGGAGAGACAACTTCCAAGAAGTTCTCCAGTTTGTCTACTCTGTGGTGGATGCCATTTACAGGGATGGTGACTCTATCCAGGTAGGACTGGCCCAGTACAACTCAGATGTCACGGATGAGTTTTTCCTCAAGGACCACTCCACCAAAGCTCAGATTTTAGACGCCATCAACAAAGTCATCTACAAAGGTGGGCGAGTGGCAAACACTGGTGCAGCCATCAAGCACATCCAGGAAAGACACTTTGTAAAGGAGGCCGGCAGCCGGATTGACCAGAGGGTGCCCCAGATCGCCTTCATTGTCACGGGTGGGAAGTCCACAGATGATGGGCCAAGGGCCTCAGCAGAAATCGCGCAGAAAGGAGTCAAGGTGTTCGCGGTTGGGGTGAGGAACATCGACCTGAAGGAAGTCAGCATGTTGGCCAGCGAGAGCGCCATGAGTTTCAGAGCATCCACAGCCCAGGAGCTGTCAGAGCTGAACGAGCAGGTCCTGGTCACGCTGGAAGCCGCCATGGAGGAGAGATTGTGCCCGACAGATGTGACAAGAGGTAAGCACAATTCCTTCATAATGGGCTCAGGTTGTTCTCAAGGGTGGCTTTTAATAACCAATGTGTTTTCATGGACTTGTCCACCCTACTGTTGTGCTTTGCCTATGGTCTGAGGTGCAGCCTCATGGATGTAAAATGCTGCCAAAGGTTGATGAAACTAAAAATGGTAGAAAGGAGAGAGAAATTCCATTTGCAAAGTGCTACTTCACAAAGCCCTGAGCAGCTTAAATGTTACAGACGCTGCAAACAATTACTTGGTGAGCACTGGCACAACCATCAAGCACATCCAGGAGCTGTCAGAGCTGAACGAGCAGGTCCTGGTCATGCTGGAAGCTGCCATGGAGGAGAGATTGTGCCCAGGAACAACCAATGTGACAAATGAGAAAGCTCATTTCTCCTCCAGGAGTTGGATGGGGGCTGCAAACCTTTGGTACAAGGGCTGTCCATGTACTTCAGGGTGTGAACAACTGGTGTAACATCAGCACAGAGGTGCCATTGTAGTGGAAATCATTTTGGATATGACATCCAGGCACTAAATCCCTGGCCTCCTACCACTGCATTTAGCCTTTGGACTAAATCCCACTTTGGACTTTATCACAGGGACATGATACCAGTATCATCTTGGCAGACCAGCATGTTTTGTGCCAAAATGGAAAGTGATAGCCTTTGTTTCCCCTCCCTGTGTTTATTATAAGCTAATTGAACTTCTTGGCTATTCAGGCATACATGGTGTGCTGGAAATAACAGAATCATAGAATTCTAGAATAGTTTGAGTTGGAAGGGACCCCAAAGATCATCTTGTTCCAACCTTCCTGCCGTGAAACACTTTCCACTGTCCCAGGTGGCCCCAAACCCCATCCAGCCCAGCCTGGAATGCTTCCAGGGATGGGGCAGCCACAGCTTCTCTGGGCAACCTGTGCCAGGTCCTCACCACACTCACAGGGAAGAATTTCTTCCCATTGTCCCATCTACCCCTGCCCTCGGTCAGTGTGAAACCATTCCCCCTTCTGTCACTCCAGGATCTCATCCAAAGCCTATGTCCAACTCTGTTGTAACCCCTTTAGATGCTGGAGGGGAAAAACAGAATTTCCCTTGCCATCTAGTGTGCCTGATCTCACAACAGGTATGAGAAAAACCAGGGCACGAGTGGCTATAGTTTAAGGTAAAATTGCCTTAAGAAGGAATCCCGTGATTTGGCTACTTCAGAAGCCAAGCAGGGGAATTGTGGTGAGTAAGTGAGCTGGTATTGCTGTCGGAGCAGACTCCCAGCAGCTGGTTTTACTTACTACATTACAGCCAGTCCTACTCCTAGCACGACTGACCATGGCTCAGCCCTCTGACTTTGAGCAGAGGCGTCTCCTGAACCTCTGGAGAAGCAGAAGGAGAGGCATAGCAGCCCTGAGCTGAGCAGCAGCTCCCACTGAGAAGAAAAACTGAGTGCTGGGAAAAGCAAACCACTGCTGGTGGTATTAACTTAACTCAAGTGTGGGTAAGATATTAACCAAGCAGTGTGGTTAATATCAAAGAGAATTCAAGCACCTCCCTGTGATTCTGTGTCACTTCAAGCAGAGGCAGAAGGTGCATGCTGTGCACTGACAGGTTTCCATGTGCTGGAAAGAGAGGAGCAGTCTTAGCTGTCTGATGAAAATGCAAATTTCTCTTGGACTTGGTTTAGGCAGCTCCTCCCAGTGCTAAAATTAGAAAATCAATAACATGCAAGTGTTCCCAGGTTGTGACTGCTATGGTGAAAGGAAACAGAAGGCACTCTTCCAAGTGGTGGCAGCTCTTGATGGAGAGTGTCTTCACTAATGACTAAAAGAGTAATTAGGAAAGCCATTACTTGAAAACCAATCATCATATTGCTCAATCATGTTCTCTCTTTCTTCATTCCCCTCTCAGATTGTAACTTAGATGTGATAATTGGCTTTGATGTCTCGGATGTTGGGCCAGGCCAAAACATATTCACTTCCCAGCGAGGTCTGGAGTCCAGAGTGGAATCCGTGCTGAACAGGATAACGCAGATGCAGAAGATCAGCTGCACGGGTAACCAGCCTCCCAGCGTCAGGGTGGCCATCATGGCCCAGGCCCAGGGGGGACCCGTGGAGGGACTAGACTTCTCTGAGTACCGGCCTGAGCTCCTGGAGAAGTTCCTGGACATGCGGACCCGAGGGCCCTATTTCCTCACGGGTGACACGCTCCAGTCCTACCTGAGCAAATTCCGATCCTCGCCCTCCGGCAGCACCAAGGTGAGTCAAGGCCGAGGCCTCTGGGGTGATGTTGGCCAGCAAGGCTGACTTCTGATGTACTTTAGTTGGTAAAGAAACTGTAAATTAATAATTTTAAAAGATCCCTGAATTAATTATTACATTTATTTACTGTAAATTGGGTCACTTAAGCCCTGCTTGTTTGCTGCACTCTCCCAACATTGTCAAGGTTCTATCATGACAATTGATGAGCAGCCAGTGCCCACAGCCACTGCTTGGCTGCAAATAATTGCTCTTCAGATAATTTCTCATGTCATGCTCTAGCAGCAAACACCTGCATGAAACAATGTACAGGACCCTGGCACTGGGATGCAAAGCCTCATGGCCTTGGAATGGTGTAGCAGTTCCCCTATCTCCTCTCAGATGAAGCACTGGAAAAAGGCCCTTCAGGTTGCACACTGATTGTGTTTCACATCTGAAATGTTCTGGGTTCTGACAGCAATTTATTCCTCTCCCAGGTCATAATCCATTTTACTGATGGTGTAGATCAGCCGATAAATCAGCTGGAGGCTGCTTCGTCTACTTTACACTCAGAAGGTAATTTCTTGGCTCTTCCAGGCAGTGATTATAATTCATGCTAACATTTTACCACCATTTCACCACCATTTCTCCTGAATCCATCTGCTTTTGATAGTAAGGAAAAAGGATTTTGTGGGTTCTACATGCACTTGCTGCTTTTCACTGCCTTCCAGTGATATTTGGCTGCCTGCTGCCACCTAAGCATGTGGGTAACTTGCACTGGATGAGTTGAAGATGCTTCTTCTCAAGTCAGGAAGCTCTGTTTGCAATCAGAGATGTGGATAACGATGTCTCATGGCAGGGGAGGCTGTGCAGGCTCTGCAGAGCACCTCTCCCCATCACAAAGCCCCTTCTGCTTCCCCCTGCCAGGAATCAACGCTCTCATCTTCGTCGGGCTGGACCGAGTGACCAACTTTGACAGACTGATGCAGCTGGAGTTTGGCCGTGGGTTCACCTACAACAGACCACTCAGAGTTAATCTGCTGGACTTGGATTTCGAGCTGGCAGAGCAGCTTGTAAGTAACTTGGCACAGGCAGTGCTGCCTTGTAATGCTGGAGCAAAGCCCACGGCTGGATCTCCTGCGGGGCTGAGCCGTGGCTGGATTACACCCTCTTGGCTCTGCTTCTCTCCCCTCCCTGCCTCACGTCAGCTCTTTTCACAGATGCCACAGCAAATAAAGTTCAGAGCAGATCATGGTGTTGTCCCACTCCTGAAGAAACCCTACTCCAGCTGAGGCATTAGATCAAATGGGATGGGATAAGATGCCATCAAAAGCTGCCATGCCAAAAACCTGCCTCTGCCTGTGTTTACACTGTTGTTTTTTTTAACCTTACAGTAATGCCCAGTTGTGCCTGCTCAGTGCTAAACCTCTTGTAGAAGCACTGCTTTCGAGGTTTCTTTCCCTGAGCTCATACACTGTCTGCATTTTAGACATGCTTCTAACAGACAAAGGAATTACCCTTTAAAGGCCCATCCAACTCCAGCCCAACCCATTCCATGATTCCTTCTTCTTCACAGATTTACTTCTTCTAGTTCCTTTCGAGTGCTGAGTTAATTTGCTGGCAACCTCAGTATGTCCAGTTCCTCCCAGCTTCTCAGCTGCTACCAGCATGATTGAGCACCTTTTACAGTAGATTTAATAAGATTGGGCTTAACCACAGGTCCTTGTGGCAACCTTGCTGGGCCCTTCTCTGCAAATCAAAGTGCAGCCACTTGGGAGTGTGCCTTGGGTTTTGGGATAAGAGCTGGTCCTCAGGTCCTCCCCAAGTAATTTAGCCCCAGAAAATCCTTCCAAAATGTAAATGTGCGAAGCTGGCAGGAAATGTTTGCAGCCAGCAATGTACTTGGCAAAGAAAGTGATTTTTTTCCCTCTTCTTTATGTTGGATGATGCAAAACCAAGCTGTGATTTCTCTGAGTCCATATAATTCTTTTTAATGTTTTGGGTTTTTTTTCTCTTTTACTGTGTGCTCACAAATCGTTCTCATCCTGCAGGTTGCTGGTGAGCTGCTCACTGCAGTGACTTTCCCATGGCTTGCTCCACAGCCTGGATTTTTTTCTTTGGAGATGGGATTTCTCTCTTCACTGACAGGCACTGCTCTGGGGATTGATGTCCTGCTAAATGCACTCTTAGATTTCTGCCCCATGCAGTTTCAGTCTAAACCCCTCCCTCTGATGTCCAAAATCAGGTGTTGGGGTTCTGGCAGGTTTCTAACACCTTCACTTCCCATTTTTCCTACAGGACAACATTGCAGAGAGGACATGCTGCAAGGTCCCCTGCAAGTGCTCAGGACAGAGAGGGGACAGAGGTGTGCCAGGCCCCATAGGACCAAAGGTAGGTAATTTCATCTGGGAAACCTGGTGGTGACGTGCAGGTTGTGTAGCTGTGGTGGGTGACATTAATGGGGGAGATCATCTCCACTCACTCCCCCCATCTGAAGGCTGACCTGGGCTGATCTTCCCTTTTCCCACAGCCTGGATGCTGTAAAACATCCAAGAGGGCAGGGATGAGTGGCTGGAAGGATGGGGTGGAGCATCTTATGAAACAGTTTAGGGACATCAACAGGAGATTATATCTCATTAACACAAATGACCAAGCAGCTGCCTTGTACTTATCTAGGGAAACCTTGAGTATCAATCACAGAGTTTTGAAGGAAATTCATAATTTTCTTTGTTGTCTTCTAGGGTGTCACAGGGGATATTGGCTACGGAGGCTACCCTGGTGATGAAGGAGGACCGGTGAGTGATTGCCCCTGTTCAAATAGGGACTTCACCATAGCAAAGTGTTTGGAGGCTTTTCTGCTAAGTATTTTCTGCTGGGAATGTGGGTGTGGGGTGGTTTAGAAAAGAGAGAAAGCAGAACTTTGAGTTTCCCACACCTGACAAGCTGAGTTGCTCTCCCAGCTGCTCCCGAAAGTCAGTAAGGAGCTTCTTGGGAGCTGGAGAAAGATGATGAGGGGAATAACTCCCATTATTTGATGTGACCCCTTTCTGTGCTATTCTCTAAGGCAAATATAATCCCCATCTTCACCAAAACTGCAGCTTATGCCAAAGTTGAAAATGTTACCACCTGCAGTTGAAAAATTTGAGTTAGTCCCAGAATGAAACCAAGAGGGATGTCCCTATCCATCACACGGCAGACAACGTGAATCCCGTGAATTCTTACCAGCATTGCTTCATCCAAACTCTGCATGAGTCCCATATCAGCCCTGGAATAAACATCCCTCCATGCATCACTCCTGAGGGGTGAAGCTGAGGCCAAGGGGCTGACGGTGCTCGTGGCTTTTCCAACAACACAGAGAGAGGCCAAAGGCTCCTGTGAGACAATGCCAGACAATGTTTTCCTGGGGCTTGAAGGTCAGGATGGGATTAGGCATCTGTGCAGATCTCTGAGGGCTTCATCTTGTCATTTTAATTTTGAAAGAGAAGTTTCACAAAGCTTTTTCACAGCTGAGGGACTGGGAAGGATGATTCTCTCTCGGTGAGGAAGACTTGCAGTCTCTATATGAAGAAGGTTGTAGGCAAGGAATGGTGGGGTGGCCATGCAAAACCTGCTGCTCCTGTGCCTCCAAGCCACCTCCTGTGGCAGTTAACCACAAAAACAGGCTTAGCAGGCAACTCCTGACCATTGCTTTTTCCCCTCCATGCACCAGGGTGAGCGTGGGCCTCCAGGTGTGAACGGCACACAAGGTTTCCAGGGATGCCCTGGGCACAGAGGAACAAAGGTACGTGTGGAACAACCCTCATGGAGCAGACCCAGAGTCCAGTGGGTGAGAGTTCCCCGAGGACACCTGCCGCTGCTTTAGGAGGTCACACAACCTCTGCCAGGTGCCCTTGAGTGGTGCTGTCCCCCTGGCCAAGCACCAGGGCTTTCAGGGCTTGTCGTGGCTTTGAAGAGCAAAAAGGCAGCTCAGACAGCCAGGCTCAATCCAACAGGCAAGGCTGATCTATCCTGTGCAGGCTGGCTCTGGGGGGAAAGATGTGGGAAGAGATGGATGTGCATGTCTTGGCCCAGGGCTGGGACAGTGAGTGGGTGGAATTCTGCTGTTGGGGAAGAAGTGAGCCATGGCTGCAGCTTTAAAGAGGAACCTTGAGCTAATGGTCCAGGACAGCAGCTGCACCACAAGCCAGAAAAGGTGGTGAAACATATAATATTTATGGGAAATAGTGAAATTAAGGGGATGTTTCCTACGATTTGCTCTGACCACATGATCCTCTGGCAGGGAGAAGAGGAATGCATGAACCAAGCCCATTAGTTGCAGCTGAGATACTGAGTCTCATAAAAAAATCTGTCCAGCCTTGGACAAAGGCACTAGGATTGGCTCTGGATTAACACAAAAATGGGTGCAGGGAGAAACAAAAGTCAGTGAAAGGAAGGCTTATGGCTGAGGGGTGAGATATTTCATGGATCAGCTGGATTAACCCCATGCCCCACATATTTTATGTTGGCACAACTGTTGAGGAGTCAGCTGAAGAAAAACTTAGGCAGTAGAGAAATTAGGGAAGTCCTCCCCTGGTTGTGGTTCTGGGTCTGCCACCAAGCTCAGCCCTCTTTCTCCACTGCTTCCCACGGCAGTGATCTGGACAAAAGTGGAGTAACTCTCTTTTCTATCTCTTTAGGGTTCTCGGGGATTCCCAGGAGAGAAGGTATGGAGCTTTTCCCTCATGCCACATGTGACCATGAGTGTATGGGCACATCAATATCCCCATTCCCACTCCCCTTCCTCTCAGTGAGCATTTGCCCCTTGCCTCTCTTCTGCAGGGTGAACTGGGAGAAATGGGTCTGGATGGCATTGATGGAGAAGAGGTCAGTCATTTGAATAGTTTTTTTTCTTAATAACTCCATGCTTCAGTGGAGTATCTATAAAGCACTGTGGAAGTGGCAAATATTCTAAAATATTTTTCTTTTTTCAGGGAGACAAGGGTTTGCCTGGCTCCTCTGGAGAGAAGGGATATTCTGGCAGGAGGGTAGGCTTTTATCTTCTTACAGTGGGGCTAAATGATGGTGTAAAGGTGGATTTGAGCCAGGAGAGGGTGGAAAGCCATCATGCTCCCCTCAGGGCTGAGGGCTCTGCAGAAATGCTTTTGACAGGCCTGGGCTGCTCTTCCTAACTCTCCGTCTTTTCCCACAGGGAGATAAGGGAGTTAAGGGTGAACGAGGAGAACGAGGTGACCGTGGGCTCCGTGGAGATCCGGTAAATACTGCTAAGTATTTAATAATCTTCTTGATTTTCCACCCACTTTTCCCTGGGGGTTGTCAGAGAGGCTCTGGCTCTGGCTTATTAAAAGCTGCTTGACAGTGGCAGGTCCTGTGACAGAGCAAGGACTTGTGGGGGGACATGTGGGTACCACATCAACCACTGTTTCACCATGTTAAAATCCCCCTTCCTCCTCTTCAATATTATTTCTTGGTTGAAAAGCTGTGTCTGTCTGAAAACAGCAGCAATACTTCATCTAATTCAGTCAAAAATGGAAAAAAAGCAAAGTTGGTTCTCAGCTCTAGTAGAGAAGTTTATGAGATTTGATTTTCATGTCCCACTTACACAGATGTTTCTCATTGCTCTGTTGCTTTCAGGGAGATTCAGGAGCTGATAATACTCAACGGGGCTCCAGAGGACAGAAGGGTGAAATTGGACCAATGGTAAAATCTCTTTTTTGTCTTGTGTTGTTTTTTCAGTTTTTACAACAAAATGGGACAGAGAAAGGGATAAAAAGGATACTGCCAAAAAGATGCAAGTTTCTTAAACTCATTGTGCTGTGTCAGATGGAATATTTTTTCCCACTAGAAAATGTTGTTGCTTTGCAACCAAAACTTTCTCTGGGAAGATATGAGTTTAGAAGATGTTTTGTGTAAAAGGCACCTTCTAAAAGAAATTGTTATTTTACAATGCCTTTTGGGATATTGTCTCTGAAAATTACTTCAGACTTGGAAATTACCTTCGTGTGTTCTCGTGGGTCATATACAAAAGCAAAGACCTGATTAGATTATAACAAATCTAAACCTCCTGGTTCACCTGAACCTTTGGCAAGAAAAAAACCCCACACACTACTTGGAAAATTTCAAAACCCATCTGTTTTCATAAAAGCTCACAATAAAAAATGCATCTTAAACTGTCAGAAGACATTTCCCAAAGAATAGGAATGTCGACTTGTGCTGGCTCAGAAATTTGATGGAAAGTCTCTGTGAGTTTTTAGGAGGATTCCCACCAATGCGGGACTATTAATTTGTGTGAAAGCACGAAAGGAGCCATTCTTAGAGAACTGAATCTGTTTTCCCAATGCCTGCTCATCTCAGGTGTCTCACTTGAGTTTTGTTTTTCCCTCAGGGAGATGCTGGACCAGCAGGGCTGGAGGGCCAAGACGGTGGAGTCGGGAGGAGGGTGAGCTGCCAGACCTCCAGTCAGCAGGGGTCAAGCTAGATTGACAATAACTTTTTCCCTCCATCCTTCTCATGTATTTTGTTTCACAAACAGCAGCAATTTAACCTCAAAATCCAACAAGGCACCCCAAAAAAAGGAAAAAAACTCTCAAAAGGAAAATGCCTCATGACTTCCTGGCTTGTTGTAGAGATTTTAAAAGTCTAATCTTGAATTTATTCCCATGCAAATACCTCAGTGCTCAGATCAGTGGAGCTGCACCTGATTTATATATAAGGCCAGGTTGGATGATGCTTGAAACAACCTGGTCTAAGCAAGTCCTTGCCAATGGCAGGGAGGTTGCAGTTAGATGATTTGAACCTTCCAACCCAAACCAGTTTGGGATTCCATGATATGCATCTGCTTTCGGCTGCTGGTTTTGAAAGCCAAAAACCAAACTGGAGCTGGGATGTGTGGGGATGTGTTCCCTCCTGCCCCAGGGATGGTGACACATTCCTGCATGCATGAGGGGGCAACTGACCTACGTGGTGGAGTGTTGGGGGATGTGAGGAGGTAGAAAACATGCTCAAGTCAGATTTTAGAGAGCTGACCACATGGATTTTGCTCTCCCTCTCCCTGAAGTATTTTAAACAATCCAAATGCAATTTTGGACTAAGAGAAGCATTGATACATGGATCTAAAAGCAACAGGGAAAGGTGTGCTTACATATTGGAGTAACAAGCCTTATTGTTCCTTCATTCGCAGGGCATGGCGGGACGAAGGGGACCCATAGGAGTGAAGGTAGGTGGTGATGGGACAAAACCTGGGGCTCCTGCCACATCAGGGCCTCAGCACCCAGAGAGATGTGCCAAGAGAAAAGATGTGCAGGCTTTGCTTGTTCCTTTCTGCCTCCTTTCTCCTCCAAATTTCCCTCCTCCTCATCTCCCTGTCTGCTTCTTGCTGGACTTGGTGCAGAACCAACTTTCCACGTGCCTGCCTGGAAGCATTTCCTGGTCAGATGTTTTGTCCCCATGTGCTGCTGAAGAAGTGTAAGAGGGCCAAACCATAAAGGAGGTTGATGCCCATCGATTGCAGGAGGCAAATTACTTCACCATCAGTGTGCTTATCACCATATCTCAAAAAATAAAACAAACCAAGAAAAAAAACCCAGCTGAAAATCTGTTCTTCTCTGCTCTTTGTGCACTGTGAATACCCCAATATCTCCTTTCCCTTCCCATGGTGCTGACCAGGTCCTCCCATGCTAACCTGCACTGTCCTGTTTTGTCCTTCTAGGGCACCAAGGGCACTCCTGGTCAAGCAGGGCCGGCTGGAGAACAAGGCATGCGAGGGCCACAGGTCAGTGAGCTCACAGCAGAGGGAAAGTCTTGCCTCATGATGCTGTGGTGTTACTCCATCACAGCCACTTCCCCAAAGAGTCTCATCCACAAGGACTGTTGGGATTTGGGTATTTTTGGGTGTGCTGGGGCCTGGCTGTCCCTCCTGCCACTGTATTCACAGCAGCCTAGGTGTGATGTGTGCCTGATCCCTCAGACACTGCAGCATTTGCTTCCCCTTGGATCTTGGTGTTTCTGCCCATGTGTGCTGACAGCTTCTCTTTCCTCCCTGCACAGGGTCCACCTGGCCAGGTTGGCACACCAGGAATCAGAGGAGAGCAGGGTGTCCCTGGACCCAGGGTAATCCTTCTGCAGCTTCCCAGACACTGATCCATCTCTACTCTTGTTGAGCTAATAAGATTCCAATGTGTCTTCCCATTCCCCTCTCCAAGGGCTCCAACTCTGCTCCACTCTCTTATAACACACTCTTCCAGCATGATTCTCCTCTCAACTTACGCTTAAAAGAATTCTTGATTAAGAGTTATGGAAGAGAAAGAGCTAAAAGCAACCACAGAGGAGCCAAGATGCCAGTGTTTGGCCCATTATTGTGATTTTAGTGAAAGTTGATCCCTGAGTGACTGGTGGGACATCTCTGTGATGTTTCAGGCTCTGAAGTCAGAGCACAACCTTTTCATATTCTTGCTGGGGCCACCCCACATATTTGCTTCTCCCTCCTGCTGCATTCGTCAGCCAGACCCACGGACATAAAGCCATATTGCATCTCCCCACCCCCAGCATGATTTTCCCCCTCCTGCTTTCCCATGGGTGTTCTCTAGGGACAATATAAATTGCTGCTGACATTTGCATTGAACTGGGTTGGACCTCCATCTCTTCCCAAACATGAAGAAGACTTCTGAATTTCCTAAGATGTTTTGAGAGGCACCAGCCCTAGCAGTCAATACATGATTTCTATGGTCACCCAATTCCCTAGTTTCTGGAACCCAAGTTTTCTTGACAAGTGGCCAACATGCCTCTCTCCGTTTCCACTCCAGGCTGGGACTGGACCTCCAGGACCCCCAGGAGAACGTGGCAGGATTGGTCCCCTGGGAAGGAAGGTATGTCTTCATGAGGATTGGGCATCAGCAACTTAAGTGGCATTGAAAAGCTTCTGGATTTTGCCTGGGCTAAAAAATACATGAGATGAACCTCAGTGTAGAGAGAAGCAAGGTCTGTGCTCTGGTTGTCCCATTAGGCTCTTATTTCATTGAACAGGAAGGCAAAAGTAACTGAGCAACTAAGATTCCCAAGCAACTTTCCCAGGCAGATTCTCAGACGGTGCCCATGTGGGAAGGTTTTATCTTTCCTGAAATCACCAAAGATCCCACTAAAGAGCAAGCACTTGGCAGCAGTGCTGGCTGTGCAGGTCCAGTCCTGCCTTTCTGCCACAAGGAGGGCTGCAGACTGCTCTGTGTGAAGAACCCAGTGTTGATGGGGTGGGGAAGGCACAGAGCTGCCTGGAGTTTCAGCACATGCTTTAACAGATGCTCTTCTTTTTAGGGTGAACCTGGAAACCCTGGAGCCAAGGGGCAGAATGGACAGCCAGGCCCACGAGGAGAGATGGTGAGTGTGGCCATGTCCCCCCACCTCTAAGGACACTTTAGGAACTTTAAGGAACCTTTAAGAGTTTCACAAAGACCTGTGGCCTCAGCGGGTTCTTTTTATTGCTGCTGCTGGACCTGTGGGGTTTAAATTGTTTACATATGACATATAATTTACATATTAATGACTTTGGCTTTCCAATTTTAGGGTGATGATGGACGAGATGGAATTGGTGGCCCAGGTCCTAAAGGCAGAAAGGTAGGTGTATGCTCAGCATTCCCACCTCCTTGATAAGGACAAGGAAGAAGCCAAGCTCTCCAGTGCAGATGGATGAGGGCATTTTCTAGAACACATTCAAATTAACCTTTCTGTTGTTTCAGGGAGAACGTGGCTTCATAGGCTACGCAGGGCCCAAGGTAGGGTGCAGCCCATGAGCTGTGCATTCATTTTCCAAGCAATTTTCCATGGGCCTGTGCAGGTTTTGAGCTGCTGTTTGTGGTTTTCCCCTCCTAGGGTGGTCCTGGTGACCGTGGTGTTGCTGGAGGCCCTGGTCCCAAAGGAAACAGAGGCCGCAGAGTAAGTTGAACAGTGGCACAGTTTTTCCCTTCTGCCCTGAAAGATGGACACATCTTTCCCTCCAAGTGCTCCTGGGAGTCTTCCTACAGGTGTTCATGGAGAGGACTTCTCTGCTCCCTTTCTAGGGAAATGCAGGAGACCCTGGGACACCTGGTCAGAAAGGAGAGATTGGATACCCTGGGCCATCTGTAAGTGTTCATTGCATTGCTGGTTGGCTTCATGTAGTGGTCCCTATGGGTGCCAGGGCATGAAAAATAAGCCCATCACCGTCTCCTGCTGATTTCAAGTCGGGAAAATTGCTCTTTATTTGTCTTGGATGTCTCTCTATGAATTTCTAAGTAGCTGTTTCTCACTGAAAAATATTTACCTGTCTTCAAACCGAAGGAAAAAGTCAAGAAACGCTATCTTACCAAGCACTAGGATTTTCCCCATGGCAATATGCCTCTTAAAATTCCTCCTAGGAGATTCTCAGCTCTTTATAATTTTTCACCCCACACAGGATATAGTCCATGACCAAATCTGGCTGGCACAAGGCACCCTAGAAAGGCCAAGGTGGCTGGGCTTGCTTTGCACGTGAACCTGGAGCATCATAACTCATAGAATGGTCTGGATTGGAAGGGACAACACTAAAGACAATCTAGTTCCAGCCCCCCTTTTGGGTTTGGCCTCAGCTAGGTTTACTCCTCACATGGGAAAGCCCTTCCCCCTGTTGCTGGAAACACAGCTGAAAACAGACAGGTTTTCCCTTGGCTCCTCCTCGACCTGTGGTTCAGTAATTATTCTGAGTGTTCATGGGGCACTCTGGAGATACACACTGCACTAAATTTCTCTCCATTTCTCTGAAACAGGGCCTTAAAGGCGAGCAAGGAGAATCCAGAGATGTAAGTGTGGCACAATTTCTCTCTTGTTTTGAAACACCTTTTGGGTTGGCTGTGTGACACATCTCTTTCCCCTCTTTATTTCCTAAAGCAATGTGCGCTGGTGCGAAACATCAAAGACAAATGCCGTGAGTACCTCAGTGCTTTGCTAAGCCCCTCTCTCTACCCTCATTTGCCCACCATGTTGCAAGAATGGCACTGACCAAGCTGTTTTTTTCTCCATCTTTTCCACAGCTTGCTGCTATGGTAAGTCCCATTCAGGTCTTTAAACCCCAGGATGGCTCCGTGCCACAATTGTTGCTCTCCCCACACAAGTGGTAGGTTCCCTGCTGAGAACACTGCCCTTGAATCCTGACAGCTGTTTGAGGCATGACTTGTTCCCAATGCACATTCCTGGCAGGTCCCAAGGAGTGCCCTGTCTTCCCAACTGAGCTGGCCTTTGCCATTGACACCTCCTCGGGCGTCGTGAGGGACGTTTTCAACAGGATGAAGCAAACCGTGCTCAGAGTGGTCAACAACTTAACCATTGCTGAGAGCAACTGTCCCCGGGGGGCACGGGTGGCTCTGGTCACCTACAACAACGAGGTCACCACCGAGATCCGCTTCGCTGATGCCAGGAAGAAATCCAGCCTCCTCCAGCAGATCCAAAACTTCCAGGCAACCCTGACCACGAAGCCACGCAGCCTGGAGACTGCCATGTCCTTTGTGGCCAGGAATACGTTCAAGCGTGCCCGAAGTGGCTTTCTGATGAGGAAAGTGGCTGTCTTCTTCAGCAACGGGGACACGAGAGCATCCCCACAGCTCAACGACGCCGTGCTGAAGCTCTACGATGCCGGGGTTGTGCCTGTGTTCCTCACCAGCAGGCAGGATGCGGTTCTTACCAGAGCTCTGGAGGTTGGGGTCCTTCACCCTCTATTTTTTGCCCATGCCCTCGGTCTGGTTTGATGGTGTTGGATGCCACAGGCAGTGGTTGGCTTCCGTAGGCCTCTCAGGTGTGGAAGAGAGCATTGCTGCCAAACTCAGCCATCCATCCATTAGGAGAGAAACCCTAATTCCATAATCACCATGGCACATGCTGGGAAATGCTAGTGAGACTCTCATGAGCCACTCTTTTCCCAGGGTGCCAGGTGTGGGATGAAACAGAAGGAAGGAGTCCCCATAGTGAGAAGAGTCTGACAGAAAGGCAAAGGGTGGGAAGGTGGGAGTATGTTAGCCTTGCTGGCAGAGGGAGAGTGGACATGCAGAGATGGAAAGCCACAAAAAAGCCCTAGATGAGCTCACTGAGCACTGGTTCAAGTGCTTAACCTTTTTCTTGGAGTTCATGACTCTAAACTCACACTGGGGACATGCGGCTCCTCCAAAAGGGGTGTACCGAGAGCATTGTGCTGAGCAGAGAATCCCTCAGAGTTGTGGATTGCCCTCCCCTCCTCTGAGCTGAGAACAACAGAAGGCAGCATTACTGACTCCGTGTTTTCTGTTTCCGTTTTACCAGATCAACAACACGGCGGTTGGTCACGCCATTGTTCTTCCAACCAGCGCCAGTCAGCTGAATGAAACCATTCAGAGGCTCTTGACTTGTCACATTTGTTTGGGTAAAGCATCCAATTTCTCCTCTAGACAGTTCCAAATCCTTCTGGTCACACAACAGTCAGTTGTAAGAAGGGAAGCCCAGTGGGGAGTCGGCCCGTTTGTTAATGAGTACAAGGGATTCTTGGGTTGAACAGAAATCATTGGCACTGTGAACAAGGTTCACTGGGCGTTCTCTTCTTTGTGAAGAGAAGCTTCTCATTTTGTCTGGTTGCCACTTTTACAACCCAAATACTGATAGCTAAGTGCTCTACAAGATGGCCTTCTGCCACTTATGACAGAGTGCTTCAGGGATCCCCTTGGACAAAGGAGCACAAAAAAACTCTGAACACATAACTGAATGTGTTGTGGGATGAAATTACTTTGCTGTCAAGCAATGGATCAGTGAATGTCCAGGGCTTGATGGTACTTCACGTGACACAAGAGACGTTTACAGTGGTGAGGGAGGGTTGTGTTCAGCTCCTGCAGGTGAAATGCACTGTGTTTCCTCCCCAGATGTGTGTGACCCCCATCCCAGCTGTAGTGGAGGCAGCCAGAGACCAGTGTTCAGAGACAGAAGGGCAGCCCCCACAGATGTGGACACAGACATGGCCTTCATCCTGGACAGCTCCGAGTCCACCACTCCTCTGCAGTTCAACGAGATGAGGAAGTACATTTCCCACCTTGTAAATAACCTGGAAATCAGCTCGGAGCCAAAAGTGTCCCAGCACCACGCCAGAGTGGCTGTTCTCCAGCAAGCTCCTTATGAACACGAAACCAACTCCAGCTTCCCACCAGTAAAAACTGAGTTCTCACTAACTGACTATGCATCCAAAGAGAAGATCATTAATTACCTCCACAACCGAATGACCCAGCTCCATGGCACGAGGGCTCTAGGAAATGCAATTGAACACACAATTGCTCATGTTTTTGAAAGTGCACCGAACCCTCGGGATCTGAAAGTCATAGTTCTGATGACGACTGGAAAAGTGAACAAAAAAGAACTGGAGCACCTGGAGAGGGTTGTCATCAATGCAAAATGCAAAGGGTACCTCTTTGTTGTCTTGGGCATCGGCAGGAAGGTGAATGCCAAGAATATCTACAGCCTTGCCAGTGAGCCAAATGATGTGTTTTTCAAGCTGGTCGACAAACCAGGAGAGCTCCATGAAGAGCCCTTGCTGCGTTTTGGGACACTGCTGCCATCCTTTATCAGAAGTAAGTGTAACATCCTGCAGCCAAAGTGTCATGGAAGGGGCAACACATGCCCTCAGAGGGGTTAATCTTAAACATTTTGGGCAGCAGGACCCACTGAAGTTAGTCTCTTTTTCCATATTCTGTACTGTTTTGTGCATTTTGGGCTGCTCATACTTTACCTAGTTGAGTATGTCTGGGTTTTGCTCATTTTGGCTTCCCCATCCCATCCCATCCCATCCTGGTCCACTAATTAGAGTTTGCACTTCTGTGTGCTTTGCCTTGGTTTCCATGGGCTAAACTTGTGGGTTCTGATCTCATCCTGCCTGGCTTGCTGCTCACATTGGTCCTGCTGAGGTCCTTGGCAGCACTTGGAGCTCCTTGGACACCCAGCAGAACTTTCTTCCCAACTTCAGCATAAACATCACATCCAGCAGGCCTTTGGCTGGCTCAGGCTGAGATCTGGAGGTGCCTGTATGCAGATTAAAGGGCCAGATGAACAGGATTCTTTGCTCCTAGAAATGATGCTGCTGTGTTTGGGATGTGCTGACTGTGCCTTGAAAATTTACATCTCAGCTTAGCTAGAGACCCCAGGCTGAATCTTCAGCTGACAGAGATCCCAAACACACCCAGCCAGCAAGGATAAGAAATGGACCTTTTTTAAGAAAGCTAGTTTTAGCAAAAATTCCTGAAAATCAGATTAGTGGGCTGATACACCACAGATTTAGGAATGTCTTGCACTAAATAGGAAGCAAACATCTGGAAATAAATGTTTAGGTTATCTCAGTTTGCTTTTTGCATTTACTGCTTACAGCAGTCCTGGAAACTTCTAACTCTTAAAAAAACATTACCTGTGTGGCTGGAAGATCCTTGTTACAAGAAATGTGTTTATAAGTGACAGACTTGGGCAAACAGACCTTTTGTAGTTAAGACTGCCATGTTTGTAAACGGGAATAACAAATCTCCCAGTCCAGGATGCTGCAGTAACCAAACACCAAGCAAGAAGAGAAAAGTTGTTGGGTTGTTTTTTTAATTAAGAAGAAATAAATGCAATGTGTTGTTGGTGGGTATCCACCATCCTCAACTCCCATGTTTAATGTTTCTCTCTGTCTCCAGGTGAGTTTGCTTTCTACCTGTCTCCAGAGATAAGGAAGCAGTGTGAGTGGTTCCAGAATGGTCAGCAAGCCCAGGGCCAGCACCCCGTGCTCACCGGGCAGAAAGCAGTGTGAGTAATGCTTTGGGGAAAAGGAAAGGAAAAGCAACTTCAATGCCAAAAATGAGGATTATCTTTAGATTAATATAGTTATATTAATATTTAAATTAATTTTCCTGGTTCCCTCAGTGCTATGTCAAAAGAGGAACAGAGATATCTTATAGAGAAAGGCACATATAATTTTAAATTTGGGGTAAATTTCATACTTACATCTGTATAAAAATATGAAGGAGGTATATGCTGACTTTAATCATGTAAGTCAGGAATTCCACAAATTACCATTAATTTGGGGCTTTCTACTCAAAACATGATTTTCAGAGGCTGGGCTGCCCTGGATTATCTGACATACAGAATCCATCCTAATATTTTCTGAAGAGAAATGAAAGCTGCTGTCACCCAGACTCACTGGTGGCACAGAGCGGTCCTGGCTTTAGAAGGTCCAGCCCCCCGAAGTCAGGCATGCTACAGATCTGTCTACTGAATTCACTTTTATCAGAGAATCACAGATCCGTTTGGGTTGGAAGGAACCTTAAAGCCCATCTTGTTCCAAACCCCTGCCGTGGGCAGGGATACCTTCCTCTATCCCAGGTTGTTCCAAGCACTTTTCACTGCTTGGATCTAAGCACTTTCCACTCCTCACTGTGGGCAAATCCAAAGCTGGCAAAGACTATCGGCCTCAGGAGGGTTCTTGCCAATGTTTTCCATGTCAACTCCTCTCCACTTCCAAAATTCCGCTCAGGTACGCAGCTCCCAACGCGACCATCAGCCGGACCTTCCCCGCCAGCACCACGGTCAGCGCAACCATCAAGCCGGTGGCGAGCGCCCGAGCCAGAACCACCCCTGCCAGCACCACGGCCCAGGGCAAAGCCACCGAGGCCACCCCGGCCAGCTCCGTGGTCCAGGGGAATGCCACAGCCCAGGGAGCAGCCAGTGCCACCGCCCATGCCAAAGCCAGGGCCACCGCCACCAACGGCACGGCCACCGCGGCCGGCGGCAGGAGGAGACACAGTGGTATGTGAACGGCTCTCCTCACACAGGCAGTGCCTCCCTCTAGGCTGAACCACGGTGGGTTTTGGCTCTTCTTTCTCCCTGGAAGGATTATTCCTGTGGGAAATGTCACCCAGAGGCCAAATTTTGGGTTTAGGTGTAAATGTGGAAATCTGCGCTGGGGCATTGTCAACTCATGCTAAGAATTTTGTGCAGAAATGGGTGGAGGACAGGCTGCCTCTAGGCAAAACACAAGCAGGAACAATCCCTCCAGCTACAGATAATTTCTCTTTCTTGTGTGGCTCATTTGTTTCCATGATTTCCTCATAGCATCACCCTTTGGCCAAGTTTTGCTGTTTATGGTGATTGATACAATGGACTTATTTAAACTCTCAGCTAATATGAATAGTTATTTTATCACTGGATCGATGTGGATACCTATTTGGGAATGCCAAGAGTCTTTCATGTGACCAAAGTTTGTGCAAGGTGGAGTTCCCAGTTTTTTGCAAGGCAGATCTGCACTAATTGAGCAAGGATCAAAGCATGTGTCCAAGCACAGGGATGCCAGTCACTGACAGCAAGTCCCTGCATAAATAATAAACAAAAATCAATAAATAAAAGCAATCAGCTTTTGCAAGGTTAATGCTTTCATCAGCTTGAGGGGAACAAATATTTCTGGATGTTTCTTGCGCCACTGCTGCTTTAAGCGGTGGTTCTGAAGGTCTCATCCAACACTCTGCCAGAGCAGGAAAACCTTTCCATAATGACTTATTTAACCTGTCCAAGGTTAGATAAGGTTATCATCCTTGTGAAAGTGTTCAAGGCCAGGCTGGATGGGGCTTGGAGCCACCTGGGATAGTGCAATGTGTCTCTGCCCCATGGCAGGGGGTGGAATGAAATGGGCTTTAAGGTCCTTTCCAACCCCAACCAGTCTGGGATTCTGTGGTCACTCCTAAGCAGGCTTGGCTTGAAGGCCTTCAGCAGCTCAGTGAATCCATTGCCCACTAGAGAAAAATTTGACTGGGCACATTTACAGTGGTTGGGAAAGTGCTGGGAATTTCAAGCTGTGAGAATCTTGTTTAAAAAAAAATTATTTGCTAGATTGCAACAGATTATTAAAAATAAACAAACCACTTGGTGAATCATCTGGGCTGTGGAAAACAAAGCCCCCCCTGCAGTGGCATCTGAGACAGCCAAGTCCCACCCTGGCTTGCACGTGCATGGAAAGAAGATTCTGCAGCACTGAGACATATTTTCCTTGAGATCTTTCCCTCTTCACTCACTGCTTGGTGTCCGTTTTGATTCTGCCCTGCAGCAAAGACCCTTGACATCCAGATCACCGATGTCACGGAGAGCAGTGCCAGGCTGCGCTGGGCCAGCCCCGAGCCACACAACACCTTCGATGTCACTGTCACCTTGGCACACGACCACTCCCTCGTGCAGAAGCAAAACCTGACTGGCACTGAACACGTGATCCGAGGGCTCAGGAGTGGCCAAAAATACATCGTTGTCATCACCAGCTACCAGAAATCCCAGCCCAAAGTGACCTACACAGGGTCATTCAGCACGAGTAAGTGACCCTTAAAAACATGTGAGCATTTTTTTTGTCATTAAATGGACACAAAAAGTGTACCCTGGTGGTGCTCAGTTGTGTCACTTCATGTCTGTCATTCTCTGGATCAGCAGCAGGGTATGAGATGTGGCAGATGTGTTTCTTTGAAAAATAGGAGTTCCACTTCAGTGGGGTTAAATCCACCCATAACTAAATAATTAAAGACAGCCCCAGAGCATGGTTTGTTACGTGCCTGAGGGTTTGTGCATTGGTGGAAAGGTCTTGGTGGGGGTCCAGCGTGCACTACTGAGATTAATAATGAGTCAAACTGGTAAACTCAGCCCAGACTGATTTCAAAATAAGCAAGAAAAGTTGCTTCTCTGATTGCCATTTCCATAGGTACTGATCTGTGTCGCTGTTGAGCGGCTAGCTGAGGAATGACCCAAGTTCTCAGACAAGGAAAGAGAGGAGAAAAAGAACTTTATTGTTTTGAATTCCATATATATAGAGTCTACAGAAGTGCCCCAGATTGGTCAGCCCGAGACCTCCCCCTAGGCCCAATTGGCCAAGCCCGAACTGACCCAATCCGGAGAAACTGTTTGCAAAACATCCAAACTTTATCTTGTTTATGAAATATAGCAAAATGTTCCCACGGGAAGAACCTGTGCTAGCCACAGATCTGCTTCCCATACTGTCCAGAAAAACCCACAAAGAAGAGTTGAAATGGAGGGTTTAGTCCCTTGGGGATCCAAACTCCATATGTGCAGATCTCATGTGAACCTCACCAACCCCTCTGGCATGGCCAAAAGCTGCTGTCTAAGACACAGCCAATTTTTTTTAGTACAGTTTGGCACAGAGGTGACTTGGCTTGGCGGTGTGAAGTTTGTGCTGGTCCTGCCAGTGCCGTGTCTGGCTTCTTCTGGCACTTCCAAGCCAATTCCTGTGCCCATGGAGAGCCTTTCCTCTGGCTTCAGTGGGTTTGGACCAGTCTCTCACCTTTGCAAGCAATAAACATGCCCACAAAAATGTTGAGAAAAGACATCAGCGGGTAGAAGTAATATTTGCATGTGCTGAATTGGAGCTCCTGATGCCCAGGGAAGCTGCATTTCCCATAGAATATGAATGGGAACAATTTGAGTTGGCAGTGTTGACAAGCTGTGACCTGGACACTGAGTAGGATTGCACTGGAGCTGGGGCCAGGGAGGTTGTTTGTGACTGCACTGAGGTGTGCTGCTGCTGCTGCCCTTCCCCCTGGCTGACCCTCTGCTTCTCCTCCACAGAGACCCCGGCACAGCCCCAGGTGTCCCTGGCCAACATGATGCTCAACACCGAGCCACTGGAAGGGCCTGAGAGTGGTGAGTGAGGGCCATGGGGGGAGTGCTGGGCTGGGGGGGCTCAGTCCCCCAGGACCAAAGGATCTGCAAGTCTTTGGCTTTGCAGAGCCAGCTGATCATGACCTCGGTGACATCCTTGGCCATGCAGGTCTGAGCCCTCTGCTGGGGTCTCTGCCCCATGAGGCATCCAGAACCCCCTGAGGCTGCTCTGGTCTTGCTGGAGAACTCAAACCAGGTCCTGTTTCCATCATAAGGATGGGAGATGAGCCACAACCCAAGCACTGGCCACTCTTCAGGGACAAACTGTGCCCCATGTCCTCCCACTGTGTCAAGATGTAGGTGTGGATGCAGAACATCACCCCATACTTCCTTGCTCCCTCTCTCCCCATTTGGGGAAAAAAATCCAGGTCTTGGCTCCTTGCTTTAACTCCCAACAAATGCGTGGCCAGGCTGGACAGGGCTTGGAACATCCTGTTCTAGGGGAAGGTGGAATGAAGTGGTATTTAAGGCCTTCCCTTCCCAAACCATTCTATGGCTCAACAGCCAGGGATTGCAGGGGGGTTACTGTCCCGCATAAATTAGGCTAATTGGTAGCCTCCCTGCAGTTTCACCTATCTGCCCATCCCCTGTTTCTCTGCTGTGGGTGATGTGTGCAGAAATCTCCAGGCAGCCCCTACTCTGTGGCTGATCTTCTGTTAATAACCCACAATCACCATAGCTGTTCATACATCATTTCATCGCTTTGGGTGACACCAAACCCATCACACTGCTGCTCTCACACTCAGTGGTGCCATCAGTGTCACAACCCTTCCTCCAAGGACCTGGAAGGGCTCTCAGCCTTCACCAAGCAGCACAGCCACTGCAGGCACCACCAGCAGATCTGTCATCCAAAACTCATCCCTGAACCATCGCGTCCATGTTTTTCTTTAAACATTTTGCTTGTGTTGCGGCTTGTTTTCTTCACAAAGTGGTCTGAGAGCACAGGGAAATGCTGCTGCTCAGTGTGTTCAGCCAGGAGCTGTGGAGGGGCTGTTGAGCTCTGGCTGCTGGTGTTGAGTGGGATGAGCATGGATCTCATTCATGGCTGGCTGGTGGCACCACCAGAGCTTTGTGCATCTGGACTATCTCATTTCTGCCTTCCTGCATGACCCATCATCCTCCCCTTCCCATGTGCTCCTGCTCCTTTCCCTGGCACTGACATCACCTCAGAAGCCTTGTTCCCACCAGGTGACAGGCAGGCTTCTCCTGCTCCAAGGAAAATGGATGTGCTGTGTGCTTGCTCTGCACTTCCACACAGACCTTGATCTCAGCTCCTCTTGCCAACCCACTTGCAGCAAATGCCTCTGCCTGAGGATTTATGGCAGCCAGCAATGCCCCAATGGATGCTAATGGGATTCCCCAGTTGATGCTAATCTGAAGGTTTTCGACAGCATAAAGACATTAAAGAGGGCAGGGGATTTGGGATGGGTTTAGCTGAGCTTCCTCTAGTTCATGGCAGAGATCCATGTGGAAATCTTCCGAGAGACCTCAGAGGAAAGCCCACATTCTGCCCTCCTTATATAGGTAAAATAGCATGGATGGCCCAACACAGTGAATAAAAACTCTGGGATTTGACCTAAATTACAATTTTGGGGGTAGGAAAGGAACATATGTTTAAATCTTCATTGAGCCTTTGGATATATCAGGTGCAACTTGCTTTTAGTGGTAAATACACTTAAGGATTAGAAGTTACTGCCAAGACAAATAGCTTTGAAAAGAGAGGGAGAAGGGAGGATTTGTGTGAGAGCTCAGTCCTGAGAGCACCAGGGGGAGTAAGGGACTCCCACCATGTTGCTTCAGGGATTTGGGGTTTGGATCTGTGACAAAATCAAGAGTGAAGAGAGGTAAGCTGGAGGCTGGGGAGGGTTTGCATCCAAAGCAAGACAAAACACACAAGAGGGAAATGCCACCAGTCCTGACTGAACTGGGCTTTATTTTCCCTTTTTTTCCCTTTCAATCTCTTTGCTTTTTCAGCTTTTAACCCTCTCAGAGTCACTTAACCTTTGCACCTTTTGCCATGCAGATTGGCCAGACCCTTGCTTGCTGGACTTTGACATGGGCATGCAGTGCAAGGACTATCAGATTGTGTGGTTCTTTGACTCCAAACACAAGTTCTGCAGCCAGGGTTGGTATGGTGGCTGTGGAGGTAATGCCAATAGATTTGAGACCGAAGCTGAGTGCAATTACAAATGCTTAAAGCCATGTAAGTACCCCATGAGGATTCACCCTTTTGCATTTTATCCTATTGTCAAGTGATGTTTGGATGAGAGAGAAAACACCATTTAAAATCCAAACCCATGCGCTTTTCCTCCTCCAGCAGCAGCTGAGAAAGCCATGCAGCAGCTACCCCTTGAGAAAAGATTATCATCAGGTAACACCCCCAAAAATTTAATCATCACAAACGAAGCAAACCCATTCTTTCACCTTGACCATTTCACAGCATGCATCCATGCCTGTCCAACCCCAGATCAACAGTAGCACAGACTCAGTTTTCATTTGCTCCTTCACAGTCCGTGTCCTTCCATCTGCTTTGCATGAGCAAGTCACTTTGCATGTGTGTTGTCACACCAGGACATGCTGTGTTGGCACAACCGAAGTGGCAAAGCTCACTGGATTTCATGAGAGACCTGGGGTTGCTGAACTGGAGCATGGCAGGGTCCCAAACCAGTTTGTGTTACCTCTGTGTGACCAAAAAGTGCCACCACTCTGCTGTGAGGCAGAGAATTCCCAACATTTCGCTGCCTGTAACCGAAACACTTCATGGAAAGTGACTCCATGGGGTTCCAGTATTGCATGGAGATGTTTTCCTTCAGCACCAAAAGATAAAAGTCAAGGTTGGGGGAGGAGTCCGCAGGAAAACTGTGATGCCCTCCCCTCCCCAAGGAGTTTCTCAGGTTAAGGTGTTGTGTTTGCAAACCTCTTCAAGGCCTGGGAAGGGAGAAGAGGCTTGAAACCACCTGTGTTGGCTCAGCAATGAGTTGGGATGGGAACCTGAGCCCAGCAAATCCTCCTTATCAGAGCAGCCTTCCCCTCCCAGGGGTGTTTCAGGGCTCTTTGCAGGGCTGGAAGGGAAACCAAGGAGTGAAGACAGCTCTGGTAGCTAAAGGCAGGGCTTTAGACCTTGCAGGGGCATGACAGAGTTTGAAAAGGCAAATTACAGATCCTTCCACCCCATTTTACTTCCTCAGGTTTATTTTAGGCTCCTTAAATCACACTTGGGAATTTTTATCACTGGTAGCCCAAGGGTGCCCTGCAGAAATGTGCAGGCAAGGAGGAGGAGGCCACCACCAGCCATGGAGATGTCAGGGGTGGCAAAAGGGGATTTCAAGGTGCTTTGGGGATGCAAATGGGCATCATGAATCCCCTGGCTGAGGTTTGAGGACTTTGCAGTCGGAGGAAGCAGCACACAGCTTGTGCAGGAACCTGCAGCTTCACTCCGGAGCAGGATTCCACCCTCAGAGAGCAGGGAAGCCTCCCTGATGAGGCTTTCTCCGGAGGGCGTGTGTTTCTGCCAGCCCTGTCCCACGGGCCAGCCCCTTCTGATCGTTGTCACATGCCTTGATGAGGTTTCCAGCAACTGTTGCTGAGGCTAAAGTGATATTTCATCATCTTGGCACTGCTCTGCCCTGGGCACAGAGCCAAGAAAAGCAGCCGAGGGGCCCCGGAGGGATGCGCAGGTCTCTGCCCGCCGTGCTCTGCTCACTTTACTCGCTTTGCATTTTCTGCAAAGCCAGAGCTTCAATCCACAGGGAAAATAGACACAGGAGTTCCATGCAGCTCAGCTTTTCAGGTGCTGGATGGTGGCTCAGGCTCTGGGTTCAGCCCACACCAGATGCAACACTGAGAAATGAGCTGGGCACCAAACCTTAAGGCTCTTTGGGTGCAAAACCATGCACCAGACCCCCTTCCCCTTTGAAGCCTCTTAGGTGCTGTGATTCCCTTTAATTATTGACATTTTATACATCTTTTTCATGTGTAGGTGTGGGACTTGAGGCATGGTTTAGTGGTGGGCTTGGCAGTCCTGCAGTAATGGTTGGGCTCAAGGGTCTTGGAGGGATTTTCCAACCTTAATGATTCCATGGTTCTATTTTTTTGTTATTAATTTTTTTTTACCATGACAAAAGTAACAAGTGCAACTGAGGAGCCCAGGTACATTTCTCCATGGGATGAATTAAAACCTTGGCTCTCCATCTTTTGAATCTGTCACAGCTTAAAACACATTTTAACTCCGTCATTCTTGCTCTTCATCAATTCTTGGAAACTTTTTGATAAGTTTTTGTTTCATTTCAGACTGAAAGAGGGGAAAGTTAGGTTATATATGCAAATGAAATTCTTCTGTTTTGATTACTGTTTGGATTTGATTCCTGTGAAGGGTTTGGGGGTAGAGTCATTCTTGTAGTCACATCTGGTGGATTTCAGTGTTTTGGAAGGTGGAGAAGAAGGGAGGTGGACTTTGGAAAAAGAAATTCTGCATATAAAAAAGGCAAAGAGTCTGCCTAAGGCATGAGGAAGCTTCTGGCTGTAGGAGCCCAAAAGAAAAGCTGACCTGGAAGGTCAATATTAATCTCTGACTCCCCCTTATCTGCTGAGCAGAGGTGACACAAGTTCCTTCTGCCTTCCTTTGTGAGGTTTGTGACCTGATGCTAAATCAGTGGGTCATATCAACATTTTTTAAATTTTGTTTTTCAAAAGTTATTTGCCATTTTCATTTTGCCACATCCAAGAGCTTTGTTAATTTGTTCCCTTCTCACCCAGCGAGGGATGCCATGGCCAGTGCGTGGTAGATCCAGGAGCATCTTCACATGGAAGATTTCTCTTTTCAGAGGAAATCAGTCATTTTAATGGGAAAATGCTGGTGCCAATACTTCTTCCCTTGCAGCCCAGCCAGTTCTCTCCAGTTCTGAGACCTGCAAACTCATTTCCTACAGATCCAAGGGACTTGCAGACAATATCTGCCATGCAACACTCTTCCTTCATTGCTCCTGGATGCATAGCAGCAATATGGAAGAGGGCTTGTGCACCAGGGCTGGTGAACTCCAGGGAAAGAGCTTCTCTCTGTGAAGGAAGAGATGAGATTTAGTCACAGGAGATGTGCACAGTCTGTGCCGTGGTTGCCTTTTCTGAGGTTGCATTCCAGCCCTGCCCTGCCCATACACTCAGAAAAGGCTGTGCTTCACCCAGGAGTGCTACTGACCACTCTTGCTCCTGCTTTTTTCCCCCAGTGATGGATATCTGCCGGCTGCAGAAGGACGAGGGCACCTGCAGGAACTTTGTGCTGAAGTGGTACTACGACCCCGAGACCAAGAGCTGCGCGCGCTTCTGGTACGGTGGCTGCGGCGGCAACGAGAACAGGTTCAACACGCAGAAAGAATGTGAAAAACTCTGCATCCCTGGTAAGAGGAGCCCAAATCCCTGCCATTCCCACCCCACTGCACGGGGTTGGACTCTGGCAACTAACTCATTCACCTTCCCTCGATATCCTTCATCAAAACCTTTTTTATTGCCTCTTTCTCCCTCAGGTGCCATCAACCCCGGCGTGGTGACGACGATAGGGACATAAAGCCAGGGGCCGGCTGACACTTACCTCTGGGACAGCATCACCATTGCCACCTTGTCCCTCTAGAAGCTAAGGGTATAGACGACCTTGCACTGTAATATTTCATGCTTTTAACTCTGAAGCAAGCCCTGAGGAGAGGGTTTTGCTGCATGACCTATCAATATGGTGCTAAACTGTTTGTGGACTGAGTGCTACACATGCCCGGGTTATATTGTATAGCTTCAACATTGCCAAATATTTACCCAAGTGCAGATTGTTATTGTCTCTCAACATGTCTCTAAATTAGCCTTTCTCCACCCCCAGTTCTGGCAGTTTGCCTATCAAAGGCACCATAAAAATTAGTAAAAAAAAAATCATAATAATATCACTGCAACTTGTTACTTGCTTGCTTTTATCCTTCTCATAACTGAGTGTAACTTTACAGGGGAAGCCTTTGTGTAAGAGAGTGGCTGATTCTGATAAACAAGTGGTTCCATTTTCACTCTTTCTCTTTTATTTTTATTTTTTTTCTCCTTTTGCTGGATTAGATCTCAGACTAGATCTCTTGTATGCATTTGTACCACACGTGGCCAACCGAACTAGCAAGGAAAAGGAAGCAAAGTTTCCGAATGCAAATGCACTGCTGGGACCAAGGCCTCAGTTAACAAATCCTTAAATTGTGGTGTAGGATGCCTCTGGCATTCTTCTGATGTTGTATGTTTTATAAAATACAAAGCAAAGCAATCTGGGGATGGGGGGGAGCAGCGGGAGGGAGGGGGATTTTATTTTTATTGTGGATTCCATGTCAGGAAGTCTATACAAAGAACTTTTAAATAAAGTCTAATGGAGGTTTTGAGAAACTCGTGGGTTTGTCTTTGTTAAAGCCACCATGGGTATTGGTGGAATAATTTTCCAGGGTCTGGAGAGCAATTATTTGGGGGGTGGGGGTGGGAATCCTACTGTGCCTGAAAGGGAAAATAGAAGTAGTGTGGATATTCAGGGGGACATCACTGAGAGGCTGCTGGCAACCTGGAGATCTCCAGCTTGGAAAAAGGTGGAAACAGAGACGCCTTGGTTGTGAAATCTCCATCCTGAAGGAATTTAAACTCAGCTGGACATGGCATGGAGCAACTTGGCCTCAGCCAGCCCTGGGTGTCCCTTCCAACCTATGTGACTCAATGACCCCATAAGTATTTTCATCTGTCTCCTTCGCTCTCCAGAGCCAGGATTTTTACCCTTCCTGTCCCTATCTGAGCTCACCCAAGGAAGCTAAAGTTCACAGAAACAGTGCACATTTCCCTGCCCCTTTGAAATCCCCCATGAAAATACAAAGCAGACTCAAGTGGCCACCTCAGGGCAGCTCTGGGCCGTGGGGCTGATGTCCTCAATTTCCCTTAGCCTCTGTTGTGGTCCCCAGGCAGGGCTTGATAACACCTCCCATGGGCTGCTGGAGGTGCCTGAAAGGAAGAATGGAGGGAGGCCATGGAGAGAGCAGCTGGAACACCAAAAGCAGGGCAGAGCCACAGGGAGAGGGCATTGACTTCTAGAGAACTGGATAAATCTTGGAGAGGAGACCCAGAGCTCCTTACAATTCAGGCCTTATCCAAGTCTTTCCATGGGTCAGGGCAGGACTGTCACGAGGAGAAGACAACCTGGTGCTGTCCTGCTGCTTTCTGAAGCATTTCAGGTGAGTCCCCAAGGGTGCCAACAGGAGGTGTTCCATGTATGTTCTACACACAACAACGGTGCCTTTGGAAGCATCTCCCAGGAGGATGATTTGCCCTCCATAAGACCATTTAAGAGACCAAATTGAGCTGGTCTGATACCTCAGGCTCTCTGTTCAGTGCTGCACATGATCCACAGGGTTCCAAGGGCCTCACCCTGACTTGTCCAGGGGGCAAGAAGAGCTCGCAGGGCTGCTCTGGGCTTTGTCCTCATGGGGATTTACAGTTTAGGCATCCCATTCTTGGCACAAGGAGCAGCCCAGATCCCAAAACTTCCCGTCAGCACCGAGCCACTCGTGTGGGGACAGAGGACAGCTCGGCTGGCGATGAGCCAAACCATGGCAGCTGCACTGGGGAAGCTGTGCCGTTTATTTGGCACCTTCCCCGAGCACACCACAAAGGCTTCATTAAAAAAAAGAGGGGAATGGGTAAATATTTATTTATTATTGCAACTGGCTTTTGCAGCAGCTCCGAGGGACACAGGAACCTGCCCTGCACCCCACCATGGCCGGGCATGGCCGAGCCTCCCTTTTCTGCTCTCACGGGCTTTAAAAGCTTCACTTAGGTTAAAGTGATCCTTCCCTCTGTCCTCCCACCCCTCTGCAGCACAGGAGAAGTTTTTCCCAATGCCTGCGCCGCCTCAGTTTCCCGGGAAAGCTGCTTTCCACGGCCCGTGCAGCCCTCCAGGATGCCAGGATGCTGTGAATCCCCCCGGGGCTCCACAGCGCGCCGGGGGGAGAAGGAAGCTCGGGAAGGGGATGGGAAGAAGGAAGCTCGGGAAGGGGAGAAGGAAGCTCGGGAAGGGGATGGGGAGAAGGAAGCTCGGGAAGGGGCCCCTCATCCCTCCCATCCCCGGGGCGCTGCAGGCGCTTCCAGAGCCTTTTAAGGAAGCTCGGTACGCCCCGGGCTCACATCCAGCGGCCACGAGGGGCTGCGCATGGAAATCATCTGCGGCTCGGAGCGCATCTGCCAGCGTGGCTGCGGGAGCAGAGCGGCAGTAAAAATAGCCCAGGCTGGCCCGAGCCCCGCGCTCCGCTCCCGGCTGCCGTGGGGAGCCCCGAGAGCCGCGCCCTGCTGCTTTTGGGGTAGCCTCAGACTCCCCTCTGAGCAGGGTTTTTCTGTAGACATCACCTCCTGCATCAAAACTGCCCCTGGTGCTTCAAAAGGTGCTGCCTCGGTCTTACTTTGCTGCCCAGGATGGACAGCAAGGACATAAAAGCTGGACTCCAGCCGAGAATTTCCCCTCAAGCAGAGGGCACGTTGTGGAGTAAAAATGTGTCACTGGAATTGCTCTAAATCTCTGGAGTTTTCCAGGATGGGGGGAGGGAAACCTTCACATGATGTAGGTTGAGTTGACCCTGCCTTGGGGACCTGTGTAAAGTCCAAGTGAGCCTTGAATTTAATGCTTTGTCTTCAAATCTGAGTGCTAATTCTCTCCCAGTCAGAGAACCACAGAATGGCTTGGAAGGGACCTTGTCCCACCCCCTGCCACGGCAGGGACACCTTCCACTGTCCCAGATTGCTCCAAGCACTGTCCAACACAGCCTTGGACACTTGCAGGGATCTGGGGGCAGCCACAGCTTCTCTGGGCACCCTGTGCCAGGGCCTGCCCACAGAAAAGAGTTTCTTCCTGATATCCAATCTAAACCTACTCTCTTTCCATTTGAATTAATTCCCCGTTGCCTTATCACTACATCTTTCCTGTGTTCTCCCTTCAGGTCCTGAAGGGAGATGGGTGAGGTGCAGTCAGCAGAGCCACCAGCCTTTATTTTACCTGGGACCTTCCTCGTGGAGTATTTCAGTCAGGCTGCCTAGAAAAAGCCACAAAATTCTACATCCCCTCCTGCACCCACACCTCCTTCCTAAAGGGTGATAGTGGGCAGCCCCTGGGACAAACTATTATAAATAGCCACTGTCAAATCTCACTTTCTCCAGGTGAAATCTGGAGGGTTTGGGATGACTGTGCTGCCCTTGGAGGCCAGGGAGCTACGAGGCTGCTGGTGAGAACTGCAGGGTTCAACACTCTTATGGTACCCATGGTGTCATAAAAATGAAGAGCAGGATGTGTCCTAGAGTCCAACATTGAAGCCAGGCCCTCAAATTTAGGACAGCATCAGCATCTAATGCTTGGTTAGGTTTCCCTCAATGCTGCAGCTTTGCATTTAATCACAGCCTTCTAGGGAGACCTTTACAAGGAGAGGCAAAAGTGGCTCTGACACATTTTATTAGGCAGCATTAAATTTATTACATCAGTAAAAGGAGCCAGCTAGAAGTCTATAGATGTTCACATGTACCTGCCTCAAGCCTTCCTGGGTTTTCCAGCAATGCCCTACACGGCCAGTGTTGACATCTCAAGGTCAGGAGTTCAAGGAAAACGACATCTCCATGCCGGGCATTCCTGGAATTTAGGACTGTATCCACGTGCTTCAGCAGAGATACAGATAAACTTGGAGCAGCTTAGCCTGTGGCAAAGGATCTTCAGCTAACTGGGACAGAAATGGGGGCATTTCCTTGGCCAGGGTCTTCTGTTTGTGGGATGGAAATGCTGCAACTCCCAACCCCAAAATCATTAAACCTCGGAGTAAGGTGGAGATAGTGAGGTAAAAGAAGGGGATTTGGAAGATCTTAGCATTTCTAGGTGCTCAGCTGCTTTCTGCCCATGTTTCCCAGCCCCATGAGCTGCTCGGGGCAGGGTGGTGGCAGGGAGCTCCCTGCGAGCTAGCGCCATTCCCGCGGGCGGAGCTGAGCATCCCGGGTGGCTTCAAATCCCAAAACTTTAATCCGTGCTGACTTTACACTCCTCAGGCCTTGCCCAGCAGCCGGGGATCACTGAAAATGGCAGCAGGCATCTCTCTGGGAGCGCAGCCTTCCCAAAGCGAAGCCCAGGGCTCGGTGGGACGTGGCGGGATAAACAGCCGCAGCGAGAGCCGGCAGTGCGCTCCAGCTGCGGGATGATTTATGCGACAGCAGGAGCTCGGTTTTTTTTTTTGGTTTTTTTTTTTTTTTTTTTTTGGTTAAACAGAGCAGATCCGAACCAGATGTGTAACCTTTATCTCCATTGCCGCGGAGAGAGACGGGGGAGCAGACAGGGGAGAGGGAAAGACGTTTGAGTTTCCATGAGCGGCCGCTCCGCTGCCTCCCAAAGCCAGCTCGGGAAGAAAAACGAGCCGCAGCAGCCAGGAAAGGAAACTTCTCCGCGCCGAGCTCCGTGTTTTGTTTCTCGCTGCGTTGCCGCGGAGATCGCGCCGAAAGGACAGCGCAGCTGGCTGCGATGAGCTCACCGTGCTGCTCCATAAAACCTGATATTATAGAGCTACAAGGCAGGGGCTGAGGATGTGCCTTCGCTGGGAAGGGCGGCAGGGTCAGACACACCGCCTGGTGGGGTTTTTCCCAGTCAGGGAGCAAGATGCAGCGGGGAGGGATGTGGGAGAGTGCGGGGTGCTGCCTGGTGATCCCGGGAAAAGGAGAAGCTTTTGGGAAGGCTCTGCTGAGGGGAAGCCATGAAATGGGGAGTGCTGTGTCCAAATTTGGGGTTCCCAGCACATGGAGCTGCTGGAGTGAGTCCAGAGGAGGCCGTGGAGATGATCAGATCTCTTTCCTCTCTTCTCCCCATCTCTTCGGATCAGATCTCTTTCCTCTCTTCTCCCCATCTCTTCGGATCAGATCTCTTTCCTCATATCAGATCAGATCTCTTTCCTCTGATATGAGGAAAGGCTGGGAGAATTGGGTTGCTCAGCCTGGAGAAGATTTGGGTGACCTAATTGAGGCTTTGCAGTACCTGAAGGGAGCCTGCCAGAAAGATGGAGAGAGATGATTTACAAGGAATGGAGTGGCAGGACAAGAGGGAATGAATTCAAACTGAAAGAGAGAAGAGTTAGATGGGATATTGGGAAAAAATTCTTCCCTGTGAGGGTGGGCAGGCCCTGGCACAGGGTGCCCAGAGAAGCCGTGGCTGCCCCTGGATCCCTGGAAATGTCCAAAGCCAGGATGAACAGGGCTTGGAACAACCTGGGATAGTGGAAGGTGTCCCTGCCCATGGCAGGGGGTGGAACCAAGATGGTCTTTAAGGTCTCTTCCAATCCAAACCATTTTATGATTTGATGATTCTGTGATTTCCAAACTCATAGCTCCATGCCTTGCAGCCAGGGAAACACTCTAGGAATAGTCTCCAGCCCTCACTCACCAAAAATTAGCTTCCAAAGCTGGCAAGAAAGCCCCTCAATGTGCTACTGGGGATATCCTCTGAGATGGGAGCATCCTAGTGGGCAAAGGCCAAATAAGCCATCACTCTTGCAAAAAAGCAGAAATTATTTAAGTGTGTGTGAATTAATATAGATATCTTATATTTATAGCTTAGAAATGGGCTCTGCAAGATCATGAGTGTGGTTAATGAACTGAAGTAGAACAGAAAGGCCTGAAAAAGAAAAGGTTGCTAGGGACAAGATCAGTAGTTTGTTATTACTAAAATACTTCTCTGGCTTTCCAGCAGTGATTAATTCAGCAGATGGGGAGGTTGTGTTGGAGGTTAATGAAAAAAATGAGCATTTCATTAGATTGACTGGAATATTGCAGAGGCCATGACACAGCCTTTGGAAATAAATGGAGCACTGTGGCTGCCCCTCTGTAATGTTTGGATTCCAGGCTCCCCTGCTGCTTCCCTGCTCCAACCCTTAGGACATCCTTCCATTTACTGATGGTAGATCTGGGATGACAGCATTACCACTCAGCTGCTAAAAGCTTGCACTAGTGCCATTTGGAAAGGCCAGTTCTATACCCTCACTCACTGCTCACATATTTATCCCTGGAAATCTGGTAATTTTGGGGCAAGAATGGTCTTCTAAGTAAAAAGTTTTAACCGAGGAGTTTTGCAGCAGGAGGGTTGCATGCAGTGAGCCTGACCTTTCCCACAGCTCCACACATCTCATGGCATTGCATTTTGACCCAGTTCATTTTTTTTAAAGACTCTTAGAAATGAGAAATGATTTTGGAAAAGCCAAAATCCTGCCCTGGGTGCTGGGGTCCCTGCATGGCTCACTGGGTGAAACATCCAGCTCCATGGGTTCCCAGAAAATGGGAATGTTTGAAGTTATGCAGGGTTGGTTTTTGGATAAAACACCTCATAGTTTGACACGCAGCTAAAAGCTGGAGATCCAGAAGCCATTTCTGAAATAAACACTCAAAATCCCCACCTGCATCATGATTCTCCTCCTTTTCTTCATGCTTTCCCATCTTCCAGCCCTTTTCCTTGGGTTTATAAAGCAGCTGAGCTCTGCCATGGATGCAGGTGGTCCCTGACTGGCCAGGTTTAATACCCAACTGCAAAAGCCTTGTTAAGTGCTAGAAAAATATCAGCAGTTTGGAAGAGCTTAACGAGATCTGAAGTGCTTGGAATTAAAGCCAGCTCCACCCTGGAAGTGGGAGGTGAGCAGGGAAGCCAGGTGTGATGGCTGTGCAGGGCAGGGGCCTGCAGGGATGGGGTTAATCCCAAATTAAACACTTGATGGAGTTTTTGAGTTCAGGAGTTGAGGTCAGGCCTTTACCAGGGGCTGCAGCTCCAATCTCTGCTCTCAGTGACAGGAACAGGACCTAGGGAAGGCTGGAGCTGGGTCAGGGCAGGTTTAGGGTGGATATTTGGAAAAGGTTGTTCCCCCAGAGGGTGCTGGGCACTGCCCAGGCTCCCCAGGGAATGAGCACAGCCTGAGGCTGCCAGAGCTCCAGGAGTGTTTGGACAATGCTGCCAGGGATGCTCAGGGTGGGATTGTTGGGGTGTCTGTGCAGGGACAGGAGCTGGGCTGGATGATCCTCGTGTGTCCTTTCAGCTCTGGATATTCTGTGATTTGATGATTCTGACTTGAGGGTAACCTCCCAATTTTAGCATTTCCCCCCCAGTCTGACCAAAGCCACGTCTGCCCCGTTTTCCAGCCCCAGCTGCCTTGGGAAGCTGTGTGGGCACAGGGAGGGGATGGTGATCCTTCCCAACCAGGGCTCGCAGCTCCCCATCTCTTCGGGAACCAGCAACCACCACCTGCACAGCTGCACTTAACAACCCAGTAGGTCTTTTCCCACTTTTCCCTGGCTTTTTTGATCCCTTGTCCATTTGACTCCCCTCCATCCAAAGCCTCTGAGCCCCCAGTTCTGCCCCAGGCGTTTGAGCACTGCTGGAGTGGGAAGACTGAAAACTGCTTGTCCTTTCCACCCCTCCTCTCCTGCTGCTGCAACAGGCAGCAGCTGGAACGCTGCCTCCTTTTTTAAATCTGATTTTTGGGAATAAAAAGGCGGTTTTGCTTGCAGCCTGGAGCCAAGCTCCTTGCAAAAGAGCAGGCTGTGCTCTGGTCAGCCCTGTGCATTGTCCCTGCAGCTGTGTCCCATCCTGGGAACATCTGATGCTGGTGGTCACGTAAGGATGGGGAGGAGAACATCCCCCTTGCACGTTTCCTTTGACAGCCTGTGGCTGGGAATGCTTTTCCAAGGGAGCTGTGCTGATTCCTGGATGCCCATGGGCTCAAACCTCTTCCCAGATGGTTTTCCATGTGCAGGGGCAGCTCATCCTGACTCGCAGGATCACAGGAGGGTTTGGGTTGGAAGGGACTTTAAAGACCATCGAATTCCAGCCTCCTTCTGGGTTTTTTTCCCTTGCTCCATGCCCCACAACTGTGCATCCCACTGAACTCCTCTGGGCATGCCAGGGGTGGAGGTGATGAGTTTTCCCAGCCTTGGCAGCAGCACGGGAGGAGCCCTCTGCCAAAATCCACCACCTCCACAGGAGTTTTCATCACGCCTTTGCTCCCTTGGCACTTCCAGCAGGCAGGGAGAGCTCCAAGACACATTTCCAACCTGCCAGAGACACAAAGTAGCTACAAAAAGTTGGCACAGCAGTGAATGGTAGAACTTCCCTCAGTTCTGGGGTACCACGGGGTGAAAAACCCTTTGGCAGGTGCAGAGCACAGAGGGTGAGCAGAAAGGATTTATTTCTGCAGAAAATACACCTCCTAAATGGCTGCCTCCTCCTTCCCTACGTGTCCATCTGCACCAGAAATCTCAGGAATTTCCACGGCAGCGCTCTCAGGAAATCTCTGCATTTCTCCCAGGCGTGTCTACGATGGGACATGGATTGCACAAGAAAGGTCTGAGAGCTGGGGAAGGTTGAGTCGAGAAAAAAAGAGACAAAAATCCTGAACAACAACTCTGCTTGGAAAAAGCAGTCAGAGGTTTGAAGCACATCCAGACCACTGCTCTGGAAATCAGGCTGAAAAGTCTTGTGACATCAGGCTCTCTCAGGAGGTCGCTGCTATTTCCCAGCTGTAAAGTCCTGGGAATGCTGCTAGCAGCCCATGTTGGACTTTGGGAGAGCTGGAGACACAATGCTGCAGTGGCCAAGCAGCAAATCATAGAATCAGTAAGGCTGGAAAAAGTCATGAAGGTTGGAAAAGAACTCCAAGATCATCAAGTCCAGCCTTGATCCCCACCTTGTCACCATCCCAGAGCACTGAGTGCCACTTCCAGGCATTCCTTGGACACCTCCAGGGATGGGGACACCACACCACCCTGGGCAGCCTGTTCCAAGGCCTGACAGCCCTTTCCATGCAGAAATTGCTCCTGGTGTCCAACCTGAGCCTCCCCTGGCATGGCTTGAGGCTGTTCCCTCTTGTCCTGTCCCTGTTCCCTGGGAGAAGAGGACAACCCTCACCTGGCTCCACCCTCCTGCCAAGGATTTGCAGGCTTGCCATGAACAGCAAGCTCAGAACTGGGAAGCACAAACCACAAATATCCTCCACAGGTCATGGATTTGCCCTGAAGGTCCAACAGGCCCCTTGCACCACAGTTTGACCCCCTCTGGCCTCAGCAGAGAGCCCAGCTGGGAAGTTTTCCTCTCAGACACAATTGGCACCTCTGAGTTTCAAGCAGGGCATGTTGAAGGAGATAAATATTTACAGTTTTTTGGAATGGGCATGCACTTATTCCAAGGAGCGTGGCTGGGAGTTTATGGATCCATTGAGATGGTTATCCCAAATGAGACAGCACAATCCCTCTCCTTCCCCCTTGCACTCCTCCATCCAGAAGCTGGGATTGACCCCAAGTGTGGCTTTTGCCATCCCTTCCCCGAGGCACCAGGAAAAGCAGTGCTGGGATGTCGGGCTGAGCCCCACAGGTCCCGGGCTGAGCAGTGTCTCCCTGCCTCCCACGCAGATCCGGGATCCAGCCGGGAGCATGAGCTCATGGCTGGGGTGTCGCCAGCCCGGCGGGGAGGGAAGGGACTGAGAGGCAAGGCAGCACGAGAAAAAGGAGGACTGGAAAGAAAGAAAAGGAAGGGAAAGAAAAGAGAGAGAAGGAAAACGGAAAATGGATGTGTATTTAAATAGTAAGTGTAAAGGAAAAAGGGAAGAGGAAGCATGGAAAAGGGAAATGGGGAAGGTGTATGGATATAAAATTAAAGAAAAAGGGAAAGGAAAAGAGAAGAGAAAACTGAAAAAGGGAAAAGAGAAAGAGAGGGGAAAAGGAAAAGAGAAAAGGAAAAAGGGATAAAGGAAAGAAAAAGAGAAAAAAGGGAAAAGGGTAAAGGAAAAAGGGAGAAGGAAAAAGAAAAGCAAAAAAAAGAAAAAAGGGAAAAAAAGAAAAAGCAGGGGGAAAAAAGGAAAAAGGAGAAAAGAATAAGGAAAGGGAAAAGAAAAAAGCAAAGAAATAACTTGAGGCCAAGTCCACATGAATCAACAGCAACTCACGGAGGGGACAAGGCATGGAATGGGCACCAGGGCAGGGTAAAGGGAGCCTGTTGTCTGCTGCCAAACCCAGAAATGGGGGGGAAAGTCATCTCCATGCCTTTGGAGCCCCTAGGAAATGCTTTGAGCTCTGTGTGTATTGAACACATGGATGAGCAGGGAAACCTCCAGAGCCAAGGGGCAGGAAGAGGACTGAGCTTTGGGATTTCAGGGAGCTCTCTGCCACTGGTGGGGGACAACAACAGCAGCACAGGCTCAGACAATGAGGGATGCAAGGAGATAAGGCTCTGTGGAGAGCCAAGGGTTTTTAGCCCCTGTTTGGCTGGGCTCCTCTCTGGGCTGGTTGAGACAAGGGGATGATTTGTGGCCGTGAGTCCCTGTGTGAGATTTGGAAGAGGTCCCTTGTTGACATTGTGGCTGCTGTCCCTGCTCTGGCAGGAAAAAAAAGGGAGACTTTCATCAACAGCCCCAACAAGTTTAATCCTCCTGGCATCACCATCGTCTGCTCTGCTTCCTGCACAGTTGGGATGGCACCAAGGAGGAGGATCCCATGGCAGAGCCCATGGGGCAACTCATCCCCTACCTCTCCACATCACAGCCAGACCATCCAGGGAAAACCACCGTTTTTCCAGAAAAATTCTACAAATTCGGCAGAAATGTACTTCAGATGAGCTCAGCTACCAAAACACCACCTACCCTACCTTGGTACTCCAGCACTCCTCACCCCACCTCAGGATAAACCTCAGCCATGCTCTTGTGAAATTGTGAATTGTGAAATTCCCAGAGCATGGAAAAAGGATTTTATCTGTGGGAGCCAACTCAGAGGAAACCCATGGAGGGGTTTGTGCACCCAGAGCCAGCAGACAAAACTGGTGCTGCCAACACAGGGGGACTGAGAAAAACCCAACCCTTGAGTAGCTGCACTGGGATTTTTCTGGAATGATGTTATGAGCGAGGCAAGGTGGATAAGGAGACCTTCCTGCCAAAACCCAGCCCTGCTGATGACTTGAAAAATACATGAGAAGTGAGGGGAGGCAAGCAGTTGGGAGCTGGTTCCTGCTGGAGTGGAAATCAGAGATGTGCTGTGGGGAGTCTGGGGTGGAGCAGGAGCTGCTTCTCAATGCAGGGGTTGTGATCCTACCCTGAACTGGGAGACTGGCACTGGGATGGGGCTTTTCCATCCTTCTTCCCTGGATGTTGCAGCTTTCTCCCCACACTTTTTAACTCACAGTGTTCCCACACCATCCCAGTCCCTAACCAAGCTGCTAAATGAGCTTTGATTGCTCTGCAGCCCTACCAACGTGGCTAATCCTCAGGAAATCAGCCAGTAACTCCTCCAGCACTCCGAGCCCTTGGCTCTGCTGTTTTCCAGAAACTCCAGGGTTGGTACCAGCTGATCCAAGGCAGAAATTCGAGTAATTTCCTCCAATTAGTGTCTTTTTCCTATACTTCACTGACACAATTTTCTGCAGAGAGCTTTCCTGCAGCATGTGGTGTCTCATGTTTTACAGGGGCGGCCAAACACCTTCTTGAAACAGCCCAAGCTGGGCTTAAAGAAACTCAGCACTTTCTAGTAATACTTAATCTAATAATACCTCAATATGGGAAAAACTTCAAGCTTTAATTTAACTTTGCACCCTCTGATTCCCTGGGGCCTTTACTATAGGAGAAGGCTTTGCTTGTCCAGAATTGCTCCTCTGTCTCCCGGCGGCACGGGGCTGGCTCAAAGCGTGTCCTCAAAAGCTTTGCTCTTTGGCTGCTTTCCCTGTCATTTTTTCAGATGAAACAACATTTTGCAGCAGATCAGAGCCAGGCATGAGAGCCCGAATTTCCTGGCAGCCACTCGGGTGTGAAGCTGGCAGGTGACTGCACTCTGCTGGGCTGTGCTGGATGAAACATCCATGTCCCACTTCTGATCCCACTCAGAGCTGCAAACCGGGATCAGCCCTCCCCTAGCAGACAGGAAAAAACAAGTTTTTCCACGAAACAGCTTTAAAGCAAGCAAATCAGGGAAAGTCTGACTGCCACGCTTCTCACGGGGGCAGGAAAATTCCCAAAGCATGAGGAAAGAGGGGAGATGACAAGCTGGCAGCAAGGTTTCCCAACTCCTTCCCCATCATGGCCACAGATGAGAATCAGGTGAACCCCAGGGATGTTTTACCAAGGCCACACTGATGGGTGAAGGAGCCAAACGTGCTGCACTGGGGGGTGGCATGGCTTGGAAACTGTCACTGAAGGTCTAAATGTCACCCTGATACAGACCTCTCTGCCCACCAATGCAAAAGATCCTGTTTCACCCCACTGCAAAACTGAGTTTGCATTCTCCAGTGGCTGAAATAGACTTTTTCAGCTCAGATTTAATGCTACCAGGTGTGTAACAGCACAACAGTCCTGCAGAGGTCTTTAAAATTCATTAATTGAAAATTCATTAATATAAAACTGATTAAAATCCTGCTCCTGCCTGTAGCCATGTGGGTGCATGTTGTGGTGGATAATACCACCTCAGGAACTGCTGGGGAGCCGAGTGGTTCCAGTACAGCAGGGCTTCACTGGTGGGAGACATCCTAGTGTCCCCTCTGGAGAACACGATGGTCCCTCCCCAAATTATGTAAATCCCCCCAGCTGTAACTTAACCCCTGATCCCATCCCTTCCTTCTCCCCATTGGTTGTGATGTTCCCCCCGCCTCCTCTTACCTGACCCTCCAGCTATCCCTATAAATATAGACAACGAGGGTCTCTCTTCCTCTTTCATCCTGGACCCCTTCGGAATAAACTTCTGGAATATCCAGCTGACTGAGCGCTCTGAGTTCTTTGTCTCTGGTGACGCACAAGCTATCCAGCTCTGTGGGTGAGTGAGAATATGTGCCATACACCGGCACGGGTGTGAGAAGGGTCGTTCTGTACAGCACCAGGCAGTGCTGGCTGGAGTGATCTCTCAATAGCCTTAGAGACACTTTCGGTAAACGCAGAGGCCTGGTTCCACCCCTCCTCCCCCCCTCTGTGCCAGGTGCACACTCAGTTCCAGGCTCGCTGGGAACCAGCTAAAGCAGGGCTGACAAGTGTTGCTGAAACCCACCAGCTTTGCCCCAAAATCCTGTGTGAGAGCCAAAGTCTCTCTCCTGTCTCCTTATCATCCTGCTTTTCCCATCCATCCAGCAGCTGCCCCTTCACTTCCACTATCAGCAAACAGCAGCAAGGATAAGGAGTTCATTTCCATGGGAGCCTGATGCTATTCTGGTAATTACCAGGGTAGAAAAGGAGAACCCTAGGGAGGGGGATGGCCCTGCACAGACACCCAACAATCCCACCCTGTGCATCCCTAGCAGCATTGTCCAAACACTCCTGGAGCTCTGGCAGCCTCAAGCTGTGCCCATTCCCTGGGGAGCCTGGGCAGAGGTGTGAAAATCCCTGCCTTGTGTTTGCACCACCCCAGCAATGCAGTGCAGCAGTGCCACATCCTTGCTTTAGAGCATCACTTCCTTGTGTACAAGCTGCACTTGACAGCTCAACTGCTTTTCTCACTTATTTTTCTGCTGAGACGATGTTATTAAGTGGTTTATTTGCCTGGCACAAAACACTCACACAAAATAAAAAACAACGCAAGCCAAACTAACTTTTTCTATTTCTATATTTACTTTTGGCCTCATGCTTCCAAAATAACAGTTTTGGACACCTTGGGTGGGGATTGTTTACTGTTACAGGTTCATGGAGCCCTGAGTGCACACAGGGACATCCTGCCTGGTGGCTGGCAGGGCCACAGGACCAACAAATCTCTGCCAGCAAGGAGGAAAAGATGGCACAGCTTGGTCATGGTGAGGGACATGACTCCCTCCAATGAAGGGAAACTTGGTAGATTCCAAAAGGGAAACCCAAGGTGTTGGAGATGGATGGTGAAGTCTCCCAAGCCTGCACTGTGCTCCCAAGCCACACCCAGCTGGGAGATCCTGGACCAGCAGTTTCCATTGCATGCAGCTTTTTTCCCCTTTGTGTTTACCCTTTGCTCTTGCTGCTACTTCTGACCAGTACTGGGAAGGGCTGGATGGTTTTTGTTCCCCGAATTTTGCCTCAGCTTGCTAGTTTTCATCTGATGTGCAAAACCCCCTCCTATTTCGTATGAGAGGCCTCAGCATGTTCTTCAGAACCTCTCACATGATTGCACTGGCACAGAAACCAGAAAAGTTTAGTCATGGCCTCTGTCCATCCTGTGCCAAGGAGGACAGAAATGAAAACAACCCCATCCAAAGCCACTTGAGGACTGAATCCCAGCCCAGGGCTGACGAGCTACGGACCCATTTAGCCCAGGAATCCCATTAGCCACACAGCCACCCTCTCAGTAAAATACAGGAACCTCCAATTCCCAAAACCCGAAGTTTCAGGTCAGTGATCAAATCGGAAAATCCCACAAGTTGAGGAGTTTGAAAAGAAGTTCGTGTTATTGAGTATTTCCCAGTTTTCCCAAGTTTCTTGAGCTTTGCCTCAAGGAAATGGCAATGATCCTCCCTCCCTGCTGGAGATGTCATCTCCCTCTGGTCTCCTGCTCCAGCCTTGCCACTGCCCCTTGGGAAGCTGTGCTTCCACCGCTGCCTCAGCTCTGACAAAATAAAATAAGTCAAACCTCAGGAAAATTCTGATATTGCCTTAAAAATAGGAGGTTTTAAAGAAAAACTGATGCCATCTTTGTTCCACTTATTCCTGTGGGTGTTAGGGGTTTCATACCTGTGACTCCTTCCCCAGGAGGGTTGGGAACTCTCCATGAGCTGGGATTTCAGGGCAGATCCCAGAGCTGTGTATGAAAAGTAGGCAGCTCCACAATCCCAGGGAGAGCTGTGGCTTTGGCTCTTGTGTTTCTTATTTCTGAAAGATGAAACAAAGCTAAAGAAAAACCCATTAAATGTTTCCCTTGTTCTTGAAGCGGAAATTCCAACTTTGTTGACACCACCTGAATCAGTCACTGCTGAAGGAGATCTGAAATGAAGTCTTGCCATGGAGCAAGGGCAGGCAAAATTCAGCCTTCCCAACACCTTCCCCACCCCTCCAGCTCCATGCCCAGCTCGTTGTGCTGGCAGACACAGCTGCAAATGTGCACTGCATGGGCAGCTGTGGACTGGATGCAATTTTCATCAGTTCTGTAAAAACCCCCTGCTTTTTGAGTACCTTTGAAGGTCTTGAAAATCTCCAAGGAGTGAGACTGCAGGAGATGTAAGAGGTGGATAAGAGCTGGGGGATGTGAAAAGCCAAGCTGAGCTAGACTGTGGGGCAAACACCGAAACTCCTCGTGATGCATCACAAAAGAGGAGTTTTGCTCCAACAAGAGGTTCACAGAGACCATCAAGGATCTTTTGGGAAGAGAACAGGTGAGGGAGAAAATTCTGGAGGGACAGGTGGGCAAGTCATGCTGGGAGAGAACAAATGAACGTGGAGAGAAGTTCACTGCAAAATAAGAGCTTGCGTTGGTCAAAATGATGGGGAAACTCACATGGAAGGAGAAGCAATCCAAATCCCTAGACCTTAAATGGATAAAAATGTCAGATACATTGGAGGCAACATCAGGACAGATGCTGTCCACAAGCTCTGGCAAGGCACAGACCACAGGATTGATGAGCTGTGGGCAAGACACTCTGCTCCTTCAAGGACATCTGGAAGGAACTGGTGTCCAGAGCTACTGCTAAACAAACATGCTAAATAACTGGCTAAATAACTCCTCTGGAAAAACCTTCAGGATGCTATCCTGCTGTGGCCATTTAGGGGCAAAGAAAAAAAGAAGAGGTAAAAATTGGGTTGCAGAACATGAGCAGCATGTCAGGTCTCAGGAAGGTCACACTGCCCAAAGCCTTGGGGCAGGACTAAGTGGGGAGTATAGTTAAAACTGAAATCAAAATAAACCTGCAATCTTAGAATCCCTAGCAGAGGCAGAGGCCCCGTGCTGCTCTGGGTGGAATGATGGATCATTCCCAGGGTAAGAAGCCCCATGGTATATTTGGGTTTCTTCCTCTGGCACCTACCAGTCATTTTCCCCACATTGCATGGACAGACCTTGACTGCTCTCTTCTTTCGAAGAACAGTCTTCTGCTGCTTAACTGTGCAAATAAACCCCAAATATAGGATTTTACAAGTTCCCATTTTAACTTGTCGTGCTAGCAACATGCCTGAAACATTCAAGCCCCAGGGAATCTAACCAGCAGAGGTTGGATCCCAGAGAACAGCAGCTTCTTTTCAAGGAAGATACACTATTTATGTTTAAAGCTACATTATGGGGACTTTATAGGGTGCAAAGTGCCCCAGTACTTGTCAGATCTATGGCAAACACTGCTGTCCTCCTTCCCTGGGCACTGTGGACACTCTGCAGTCACCTCCATCCCCTTGCTGCCCTTGTCCCCAGTCCTCAGCCAGGAACAGCATATGGGGATATTCCCATTTTAGGAAGTGAACTGCTATTTTACTTGTGGCCAACACTGATTTATGCAATTTGACACTGATGAGGGACAAAGCCCTTGCACAACACACTCCACTGTCTCCAGCATTTTCAATTTTCAGCAGATCTCCCTGGCCCTTTGTGCTCAGTGATGGTTGCTTAGAGCACTTGGAAAGGCAAGATGCAAGGACTGATTCTAGTGGAAGGTGTCCCTGTCCAGGGCAGGGAGCTTGGAAGTAGATGATCTTTAAGGCCCCTTCCAACCCAAACCATTCTGTGGTCCTGTAATTCCAGAACCACCTCCTGAAAAAATACTGTGAAGATGTAAAACGCTGATTTAAAACATTTCCTGACTGGGAAAGGTCATGGCTTTGATTTGAGCTGCATCACACACCAACCCTGTGGGGCAACAGAGCTAGCAGAGCCCTTCTAAGTTGCTTCCTCCAACTTCCTAACACTGGATGAGTTGGGTTGTCCCAAGGCCACCCACCAGCACTTGCCTCCAAAGTGGCACCTCTGAAGAGTGGCAGCAAGGACATGTGGTGTGTTGGGACCATCAGAGAAGTGCTGCTCCTCTTCCCCCCAACATGGAAGGAAAATCTCTTCCATCACCCGAAATATTCCGGCAGCGGATGTGGCTTCCAGGCCACCGAGACCACGGAGCTCGGGAAGATTTGTCCATCACTTAACACACTGCCCATAATGAGCTCCAGAGAGCCTGTGCTCAGCCCCAGGCTATCAGGAGGGAGGGATCAGGGCTGGAAGCTCTGGGATCAGGCTGTTTGGAGGTAGGACATCCACTCTTGGCCCAGAGCGTGCCCAGGGCAGGCGCTTTGATCTCTCTGTGAATGCATTAATGTGCAGAGCGGAAATATCTGGTGGTCAGCTGGGACAACATACAGCACAGCTGGGGACCCTGGAGGAATCTCAGGCTTTCTGAACTCCTCTGAACACTTCCTTCTTCCCCCGCTCCCTCCTCCATTTGCTTTTTTTCCTAAAAAGTGTTTCTTTTCCCAGGGAGAGGTATCAAGTTAATGATGTAATAGGTTGCAGTGAGGGCTGTTCTTTAAGTCAATGGGGATGTGCAGTCAGACAAATATGAAAAATCATGCAAAAAGTATATTTAATAAAATCAGCCTCCCCTCACTCAGTGCAAAGAACTGATCTTTAAATCCAAACTCTGCCTTCAGACACATTAACCCCAAATTTGCAAACATCATTTGTATGTGCCCGGATAATTGTGCCTGGCTTAAAACAAGAAGTTTCACATGTTTTACTCTATTTACTGCACTACCAAATAAATCCTGCCCTGTAAGGGTGGGGAGGCCCTGGCACAGGGTGCCCAGAGAAGCTGTGGCTGCCCCTGGATCCCTGGCAGTGTCCAAGGCCAGGTTGGACAGAGCTTGGAGCAGCCTGGGATAGTGGAAGGTGTCCCTGCCCGTGGCAGGGGGTGGAATGAAATGGGATTTAAACTCCCTTCCAACCCAAACCATTATGGGATGCTGGAGTTCATTTTATGATTAAAGCACAAATCAGCTGCCCAGGAGCTGGGCTGGCCACTACCAACCTGAAAAGAGAAATTAGGATACTACAGAGTCCTTTGAAGATCCTAGAGGTTAAATGCCCATTGAATCTACACATGCAGAACTCTGTAACTGATGGAAAGAGAAAGCAGCAGCCCCAGGGTGAGTCAGTCTTTCCAGAGATAGGTGGGAGGAATGCATACTTGGAATGGCCAGCCTGCCATTCCCTTGGGAAGAGAAATCCCACGTTGCAATATTTTATGTTTTATCCCAACAATACAGTAATTTCCAGGAACCTTCTGCCCTTTTTTTGCAACATCTGCAATGTCTTTGGGAGCCTTCTGGACGAAAGGGCCTCTGATCCACGTAGGCTATGAGTCATTTGGAGGAAAGGGAAGCCCCTTGGACATAGGGATGTAGGTGGTTCACAGGGCTGCTTGGAAATCTGAAAAAGCCACAGGCAGCTTTGGGCTTGGAAATCCATACTGGGGCTGGGAACAGTGACCAGTGAGGTCCTGAGCCAAACCAGGGCAGGATTTTTGCCCAGTGAGTCTGTGAGCCGAGGGGGGAATTTGGCAGGAATGTCACCAGAATGACAGCTATGGAAATTGCTGGCAAAGGCACAGAGCCAGAGGAGTGGAAAGAAGGGAGAAAGTCCCCACAGAGTCTATCCCACATACTCCCTTCCCATCAGCAAGTGGATATTCAATAGGCTGGGACCAGCTCAGGTTTTCCAACCTACTCCTTTTCATCCCTTAAAGAATACCACAGGCTTCCCTTAATTCAGGCTTTCTTGACAGAAATCACAAGTTCAGGTTACATGGGAGCAGTGGGACTGAGGTTTCAGGGCACCCAGAATCTTGCACACAATACAGATTTTGCCAGGCCAAGGACCCACAGTGCTTGTGCCAAGGTATTTCAGTTACTTACAAGATTTGGGAGAGAAAGCCAGATTTTTTGGCTGAAGTTCTTGCATTTCTGGAGGCCTGAAAAACCTGCAAGTGGCCTCTGCAAGGTCACTTCTGGACACTGGGAGAAGGAAGTGGCAGGGAGCAGTGACTGCCCTGGGTTTGCGACCACATGAAAATCATATTTTCTGAGAGATGAACACATCTCTCCATCACTGCTGGTGGTCCCCACCCCGACAAGCAGCTCAAGGCTGTTGAATGAAAAGAGGTGGAGAGACAAACCACAGGACTGGGTGGGCCATCTGAAATGAGATTTTCAGCCATCCTCACCTCTGGTTCCTCAGCCTGGTGAAAACAAGGGTGTGGCAGCTTCAGGAGAGGCTTCCCATGCCCAGGGACTTGTGTGTGACTCCCAAGTGAAGCATCTGGGGCATAAGTTTTCTGCAAGATGTGGTATTTTGCACGCTGGCAACATCTCAGAACTGTGAAGAGGAGGGTGGAAAGTCAGCTAAAAGCATTGAGCCATGTGCAAAAGAAAGCACAGCACAGATTTCTCTCTGGAGAGAAAGAAAACCCCAACAAAACCCAGTGGATTCCAGAAACAGAGGTTCCTTGGGTAAACACAGACCCAGCCAGCTGATACCCTGTGCAAACCCTTGCCTCCTCCTCAGATTAAATACCTCTGGCTCCTGTCAGAAATTATGTTTGAACCTAAGAAACACCAAAAAAAAGTCTAGGACTTATGTTTAGGGTTTGGGAGTTAATTCTTCTGATGGAAAAGTATATTTAAAAAAATAAAATAGTTGTGCCTGGGTACATCTGGGAGCACTGGAAAGACGTGGGGAAGTGTCTTTATGCAATCTACTAGCATGAATTAGTTCTTTGTGGCTCAAAGAACAATCTCCAAAGCTAAAACTGGTGTTTTTGTCAGGATAAATTCCTCTTGGCTTTGAATGGGAGCTCCAAAGAGACGGAGAGGTTTATTTACTCACGTCACTTGACCTCCTGTTTCTCCGGAGTTTTATTAATACAACCCTGCTCTGATGGAATTGCTTTGAACAGCACATCAAAAGTACTCTTAGTGGAGGAGTTAGAACTATATTTGGTTGCAGAGGAAACTGTTTTTCCTAGAAAGCTCAGGGAATGGTGAAAAAAAACCCCAAACAACACAAAGAATGGGACTGGCCTGGCTTAAACATTTGGTAGGTGAGACTTGAAGGAAGCAGCCCCTGGCAAACTGAATTGTTATCATGTTATCTTAAACCAGATTATTCTAAGCCTGGGGAGCTGCAATATGAGCAAAAGCTGGAGGACGGACTGCATTTCTCAATAGAGGGAAAGGACAAACCCTTTCCTAAAAACTTTCACCTCAGGATCTTTACATGTAGCATCTAACACTCCCAAAAAAGGCAAGACATCACAAAGCACAAATGTCAACCTGCAATGTCCCCAGACTCCTGGATTTCCATGGGAATCTGGAATTTAAACTGGGGAAGCCCCCGGGGCAGATCTGAACAGGTGTTTAAAAGGCAATTAAAGCACTTTGAAAGCTGCAAACCCAAACAAGCACTGCTGCAGGGCTGTCTGTCTCCAATGTCTCTCTGTAAATCTGTCCTAAAGCACTGAGCAACTCCCTCTAGTTCCTGACAGGGAACTGTAGGACATCTCCAGGGCAGGCAGGGCTTGCAGTCTCCACTTCCAGCCAGACTCCACTGCACCAGATTCCCACTTGGGCATTCCACAGATTTTCCAACCCCTACACTCCTGTTGCAATCCGACTGCCCAGTTCAAGCCATTCCATCCAGTTTCACCCAGATGGAGGCAAAACTCTGCTGGCAGTGCAATCAGGCTCTCCTCTGATGAACTGGGGTAGAGGCCATGCATGTGGTGCAATGATGCATTTCTTTACCTGAGTAGGACCATAATAAGCTGTTTTAAGCCCTTTATTACTCCCAAGCTGGGCTTTAAAGTTTGGAACAATCCTGGTAAGCTGCTAACTTTCAGCAAATTCAAAAATATGCACGTACTAATCATCACTCTCATCTTCAGCAAGTAGGAATTTTGGATGGGGTGAAACTGTTGAGAAAAGAGTTTTATGCAGGATCATATCAATTAAATTCCAGTGATGCTACAGCTGAAGATACCACAAGTTTCAAGAGAGGAAGGAAAAATTCTGTTTCCTCAAGGACAGAGCAATGTTCTAAACAGGACAGAGTGGATGGTACTGAATGAGCCTTACAAGGTGTCATTTTCATTCTCTGGAAAGCTCCAGTATTTTTCTATAAGCTCCTAGAAAGGCAAAATAAATAAAAATAGCATTGTGGAAATTAATCAGTGAATTGCCCAAAAAACCACCCAGAAATATCAGAACAGTTTGCTTTAGTAAAGCTGATTTTTTTCTGATAGCATAAAACCTTTTCTCAAAGATGTAGAAATAGTTTGGTGCACTAACAGCTAAACAATAGGGCAGACTATTAATATACTATAAAAATCACACCATCTATAGCATACTGAAGTCAGATTATAATAAAAGCATCTCCATCAAAAATGGAAAAGCACCACAAAAAAAAAAAAAAGGAAGAAAAAAGAAGTGTTTTGACAGTGTCAAAACAAAAACTGTTCTGTCAAAGCCTAGGAAATCCACACCAGCCTAGAAAAACTCAGCTCCTTTTCCTGGCTCCAAATGAAACACCCAGACATTTTTGTCACAATGCCTCCCACTTGAGCCAGATTCCTGATAACTGATCCATGAATACTGATCCTGAGACAGATGTTGATGTGCAGTTGCAAAACTACACAGCCACATCCCAGCTCTCCTCCAAGCACCCTCAGCTCCTTCCAGGCCATCAAGGATTCGTGCACAAGTGACAGAGCACCAAGTGGCTTTGCCCCATAAAAGAGCTTCATTAAGGCTTCAGGGGTGATGAGATCCACGAGAGCCTGGTGCTCCTGGTAGGATTTGCTTCCTAACCTCTGAAACACCCCTCCAAGGAATAGCGTGAGCATCCCGAAGCAGAGTCACTCCACTGGCCGCGGGTCAGCTTTGCAGAGAGCAAATGAAATCCAGAGCAAACCCTTGAGCATTTTGTGGAAAGAGTCCCACTGGCTCCAGCAGGCTTTCATTTGGATTTTTGGGCTACAGCCCAAAACACCGAGTTCTCCAGGTGGGTTTGAGGGATAAGGAGAGCCTTGGCTGCAGGTGGAAGCATTCCCAGCAAGGGGCTGGAAGGAATCCCTGCTCGGCACACCAAGGAAAAGGTGACTTAGACAACGACATTGTTTTTGCCTTTGTCATGCAAATAGGGTTCATCTCCCTGAGTGCTCAACAGCTTGGAACAGCTGTGAAGCTTCCTCAAGGCAAAACCGCTGGAAGCTACCCAACTGGAATATTTCATAAACCCCTACACCCTGCTCTGTGCTTCTGCACATGTGAGTGTAGTATCTGCTTGCCCTACACGTCGTAGGCTGCGCAAGTATTTTCTATTTCCTGGCCATCCTGGAAACCATTAATGACCTCAGAGCATCACAGATGGTCTTGCCCTGCTTGAGAAAAAAACACAAAAGGAGGAAAAATTGCCACACCTGCTCAGAGCCCTCAGGCCAGCCCTGCTCATGGGAGCCCAGCAGTCCAGAGGGACCCAGCAGGACATAACCCAGTGTGTGGGCTGGGACACAACCTTCATGGAGCTCTGTCCCCAAGCAGAGACTTTTTGTGAATGTGCTGGGATCTGGCAACTCAGAATCAAATCCTGTCTCCTTGTCCCTGGTGCTGTGACAGGGAACCCAAAGGGTTTCCTGGCTGGTCCTGAGCAGAGAGAGGAAGATGTGTGTTCATTCCCACATTAAAAGGGATATCATGGGAGCAGCTACAGCCAGGAGCAGGCATGATAGGAGATGGAACTCTGTTTTAGACAGCTGACAATCCAAACAGCTAAAGAGAAAAATACCACCCCATTTAATTGCTGGAAAATTGAGGCAGTGAGGAGTTTAAAAGGTAGGCTTAGGGTTGCATGGAAAAACCTCTGGCAGACCATGATCTGAACTCGCTGTCCTGAAAGAAACCCATATCCCATCCCATCCCATCCCATCCCATCCCATTCTATCTCTCTGACCCCCAGCATGACTCCTGCACCGGATCTGTCCTCCTCAGGGTGCCAGCAATCCTGGGGAAACAGGATTTCTGGAGAAGAAATAAAGGGTGGGGTGAGATGAGACTGACTACGAGGGAATTGGGGATTATTATTATTATGATCATCATTGTGGTGCTTCAGACTTTTTCTTGGTCCTTCTCCATTTTCAGCTTTGCAGATGGAGAAGCTATGGCTATCAGCACTGAAACTTCTCCCTGGCACTTTGACTGTTGCCCTGGCTCTGACCCCTCTTGGAAGCAGAGTTGGGAAGAGAGTGGAGTCAGCAGCTGTGAGCAGCAGAGCCCTGCAGCTTCCTGAGCCTCTCTTCCTCTCTACAATGGATACAGGATTTACAAGGATACAGCCATCCTTGGTCCTAACTTCTGGAGCAGCTGAGCTCCTTTCCACCTCATTAAAACCCTTCTTAGACAGCCAAGCTCATCTGAAGGGTCTTCAGCCCCCACATCTGACCAATCCTCCTGTTTCTTGTTTCGAATTTGAAAAAATATATATTTTTTAATTTCTCTTTCATTTCTTTTGTAAGCAGTTTCTTGGGGGCAACAACCCATCCCTTTGACCTCTCCCACATAACTCTGGGGGCAGTGGGTGCTATCACCACCCAAATAACTCCAGGAATTTCACAGCAGAGCTCTCCCAGACTCAGTTCTGCTGGTCAGAATTGTTGGTTGTTGGGATTGCTGTAACATTTTAGTGCCTCACCACAGAGCTCTTTTACCTCAGGGATGTCACATGGATTCAATCATCTCCCAGTAGCCACCCCCAGTTCTCCCAACAGCTGCACAGGGAGGAAAATACCCGAAGCCATGAGTCAAACAACAACAGTTCAAAACTCCCAAAGTCTAATTTTCTCTGTCATTTGGGGCTTCATCCCAAGTCTGCTGACTGCCTGGGACTCTTCCCACTGATCTAAAAGGTCAGGGATTGGCTAAATGCAATTAGGCAGGGGCTGCATCGTCACTAACTGCTGAAAAGCATCTGTCTGCAAGGTGAACATCTTGCTCACCACATGCCACAAGATTAATTCCTGCTCTCCCTTCTCCTCCTCCCCACCTTCCAGACCACACTGCACAGCACAGTCCTCCACCAGAGCATTTAACTTCTTTGGAAGCCTAAAAAACCCTTAGGGAAGGTTTTTGGTCAAAGCTTGGGGGTTTTGTTTGGTTTTGTTTTGGGTTTTGTTAGTTTTTATCCAGTTGGGAAAGCTCTCTGACAACAATTCACCATGGTGCTCATGGCCCACTCGGAAAGAAGCCTGAGGGCCAAGGAGCAAAAAAGATAAAAGTAAGAAGCTGGATGCAAGTGGCAGGTCCTGTGGAGCCTGGGATCTTGCACAGGGAGCCACGGGAAGGTCAGCTCAGCCTCTGGCAGTGATGGAAGCGAGCATCCTCAGGAGAGGTGATTTCAGCTCCTGGCTCTGACATGAGCCTCCTGCCTGACTTGGCCAACTCCATCTTTTCCCCCTTTATCCAGCATTTCTTTTGCTCTGCCTTGTCACTATGTACCACAAGTTTTATGGAGGAAGGGTAAAGTTAGGCATGTGCTTTCTGGGCGTTGTTGGACCGTGGCTGTGACTCCCAACAGCTGCTGGGTATGATCCCTTTGTCTGCCTTGCTGGGAAGCTGCAAATGCCCCTTCAGCCCAAAGAGGATCCTGGCTCTGCTCAGTTTTTTTAATACCAAATAATTGTTAAAGACATGCCTCAGCTATTAGTGTATCATTAATCAACATATCACAAATAAAGAAGCTTTTTTTGCTATTTTGGGGCTCTCTCCAAGAAATTATTCTAATTGTTGTTGACTACTTGGTCTATATTCTTGTGATCTGCTTTCTTGCTGTGTGTTTTTGAATGCAGCTGCCCCCACTCCCCTCGTGAAAAATCTTGTTTTGTCAGAAAAATAAAATGTGTTTTTATTAGAAAGGAATTTATCTACATCAGGGAAGAGGTTTTTTTCAGGTCTGGAATAAATTTTCTAGTTAGGGACAAGGGAGCACAGCCCAGCATGTGCAGTGCTAACCTGGGGAGCAACATAAATTTTGTTTTATCCATCCAGTGACACTGAGTAGCACTTTAAAGAAGCCTTTCTAAACCCCACAGAGGGTTAGGATTGACTCAGATATTGGCTCCAGAGTGCCATTCTCTGCCCCCATTTTCATCTGGGAGAAAAACAAGCCCTTTCCAGGAATATTTCTGAGATGACTCCTATTATCATGGTACAGAAAAATCTGTTCTAAAAGCAAGACCCCATTTGGTGTTGATTAGCCTGAATCCTAACTGTGCCGTCAAGCCACCCAGGGCCACTATGGTGAGCCAAAGGGTGCACCCAGAGAGCAGCTATCAGCATTCCTTCAAAGGGAGAAATGGCCACTGTGCTGGGAATTGGGCAGCTGAAGGGATCAGAGCAACTGTGGGGAGGAGTTCAGCTCTGTCTCCTGAGAAAAGGAGGCTCAGGGGAAACCTTCCCACTCTAAAACAAGAGCCAGCTAGGGATTGGCAACTTTTCCCAGGCCACAAGTGACAGGACGAGAGGAAATGGCCTCAAGCTGAGCCAGGGGAGGTTGAGGAGGAATTTCTTCATGGAAAGGGTGGTCAGGCATTGGAAGGGGCTGCCCAGGGAGGTGGTGGAGTCCTCATCCCTGGAGGTGTCCAAGGAATGTCTGGACATGGCACTCAGTGCTCTGGGCTGTGACAAGGTGGGGATCAGTCACAGGTTGGACTCAATGGCCTTGATGTCTTTTCCAACCCAACAATTCTGTGATTCCTTGACTCTTTAAACTCACAGAGGGCAGGCTAAGGTTATGTATTGGTAAGAAATCCTTCCCTGTGAGGGTGGGGAGGCCCTGGCACAGGGTGCCCAGAGAAGCTGTGGCTGCCCCTGGATCCCTGGAAGTGTCCAAGGCCAGGCTGGATGGGGCTTGGAGCAACCTGGGATAGTGGAAGGTGTCCCTGCCCATGGCAGGAACAGGATGAGCTTTATGGTCCCTCCAATCCAAACCATTATGGGATCCTTTCTGGGACTCTCTGGCTGCTGCTTCTGGTTTTCAGCTCTGGCCAGAGCAGCCACAACAGAAGCAGTGGAAGGTGTATTTGGGAAGCCTGTTTCACTCACAGCCAGTTTTCCCCACCTGCCTGCTGCATCTCCCCTTTATGTTACATTTCAAGTGGGATACCTGGAGCCCTGGTTTTCCTTATCCCAGCTGAGGGAAGGAAAGACAAAGATCTTGTAGTAAGTGTGACCTAACACCAAGCAAATCCTTCATCTTTCTTGTTCAGGAGACACTGGGCTCACCAGTTTTCAAGCAGTTCCTCTCCCTAGTGTTACATCTTTCCCCTCCACTTCAGTGTTAAATACCTCTTGGTTAATTCCAGCTGTGACCTAAAAAAGAAACAAGACTATATTCACTTTTTATGCATTTCTTTCCCTGCTCCTGAGCCAGCAGGCAAAGCTTTATGAGCTGATATTTTCCCCTCCCACCTCCCTTGTGCCCTGAGTTTGCAAGAAGTATTTGCCTCAGGATTTCACACACTCAGCCCACGAGAGGTGCTTGGTCTCTCACACTGTGCACATGATGCTGTCCAGGTCTGCACACTGTGATTCCCTACAAGAGTGGAGCCAGGAATTGCATCTCAGCTGCTGATAGGAAACCAGTTCCCATCAGTTTTCCAGTTCAGATCCCCAGGGAGCAATTCAGGGCTTCACAACCGAAGCCAAAAACCGATGGACAGGAAGCAGAAGAGTTTCTGTTTAACAAAGAGAATGCTCCTGAGGCAGGCTGGGGTGAGGAGGAGGAGGCAAGGGCCTTTCCAAGACTCTACCATGGAAAGGGAAGAGCCCTCAGTGTTAACAGAGCAGCCTTTTGTCTCCTTCCCTTGTAATTTCTGGAGGTTCTTTGAACAGAGATGAACATAAGCAATAGACACAGAGCTGAAGGCTCCCTGGCAACTCTGCTGCCTTCATATTTCTGTTTCCATCACCACAATCCCAAGAAAATCCAGATTAGCACCTTCTCAGCCATGTATACCTTATTAACAGGACCCTGGGGACGCACTGCTTCTGCCATAAAAGCAAATGTCATCTTAAGAACAGTTAATTCTATTGACTAGGAGGGAGTAACAGCACTTATTTTTGTTAGCTGGCAATACCTAACTCTTTAAATGATATCAGATGGGCATGAGTCAACAACCTTGCCTCCAATAACAGGCCACTCAGACTGCCTAAAAATAGATTTTACTTTCCCTCTTTCACATAAAGCTCCACACAGCCGAGGGGTCTGTTGGGGACAGAAACACACACGCCTGGAACAAGGGGGTATTGAAGTAGCTGCAATTCCCTCTAATCCCTTCTTGCCAGAGGGGCCACTAAAAATACAGGAGCCACTGAGTTGCTTTAGCTCTCATCGTGGCTGGGTGGTGCAGGAGCAGAGAACAGCAGCCAAATTCTTCCTATCTCCTCAGTCTCGGCTGAGGAAAAAAGCTCCAAAGCAGATGATAATTAAGCCCTTAATATTTCCACTAGATTTCAAACAGGGTTATTTTTACCACACTGACATGCAGAGTCAGGAGCTGCACAGACTGGGAGCAGCAGCTCAGTGCTGCTGCTGCTGACACAGCTGGAGCCTTCACATCTGGGACAGGGAGAGCTTCAACCAAAGTTGGCTTTTCTCTCAGATTTCAGTGGGTTTTTGCCAAGCCAGGTGATATTGAGGATCCTGATTTATTTTAATCAGCTACAGGAAAAAGCTGCATCAACTCTTTTTGAGAGAAAGCAACATTTTCTAGTTGGGACTCAAGAAGGGGCCCCAGGAGCAGCAGAATTCAAGTTCAGTCTTTCTCCAAGAACTGGGCTCGGTCACACATGGCTTGTGGCCCTCTGGGCAGTGAAATATCATTCCTCAAACCAATGGAGAACATAACCTTAGGCAGATGAGTCAACCTGGGATGAATTCTGGTGGGAATTCTAATCCAGTAACCACTTGGGGCCTTCTTGTTCAAACAGCCACGTCTTTCTCGCTCAGCACCATCTTGATCTATTTACATTGCAAATATTTTGGGCAGGAGTCACTCCCTTTATCTGCAAGTCTCAGTCTCACATCATGTCATTGAAAAGAGGCTGAAAATCCCAATCTCTTGATTAAAATAAATAAGAGAAATATAACCTACCCGTTTTCTTTCTGGTTTTTTTCCCTTTTCATTTTTTAAACTCTACAGCCTGATGACATGGATTTCAGGGCCAGGAGAAGAAGGAATCCTTCCCTGTGAGGGTGGGGAGGCCCTGGTCAGGGTGCCCAGAGAAGCTGTGGCTGCCCCATCCCTGGAAGTGTTCAAGGCCAGGTTGGACAGGGCTTAGAACAGCCTCGGATAGTGGAAGCTGTCCCTGCCCAGGGCAGGGGGTGGAATGAGGTGGGCTTTAAAATCCCTTTTTTTTTTCAGTATGATTGTTATTGTGATCATTTTAGGAGAAACCCGTTCCCTCTAAGACCAATGTCACTGTCTCCACTTCAGAGCGAAGGCCATTCAAAAAATGTCCTGATACTTCAAGACCAAGGCTCATTTAACTCAAGATCACACATGGATATATCTGAAAAAGCCCATCTTTTTTTCCAATTACTTCTTTTATATCCGTTTTATAGGATTAACAGAGGTAGGAGCATTCAGGCAAGTTCACAAAAGGTCTCTGCTCCCACTCAGTTGAGTGCTGAGATGAGCAGGGAAAATTTTATGTTCCTTTGGGGTCTCTCGTCGGGATTTCCCTTCTTGTCCTTAAAGAGAATTCAGGATGGTGAGTGCTCAAAACTTGGCTTAATCTGTGGGATTCTACAAAAATCCTATTGTTGCTCTGACCCTGGTCCCACGGAAATCGAGATTGCTCAGCACTCATTTCCACAGAAGGGCAGTTCACAGGGTGAGTGCTTTGGGAAAATCCCATCTTCCATCTCCCAGCTGCTAAAGGGTTAGGAAAATCCTGTTCCCTCTTGCAGGCTGTAAGAGATGAGCTCATAAAAGATGAGATGTTGGAAGAAATGTCCCACAGAACCTGGGAATGATGATAAGGAGGAGACTGAGACCACAGAGTAAGGTCAGAAACTTCCCATTCCTCATCCTATGTTGAGGGTAATGAAGGTCCAGCTTGGACCACAAGGCTGCCAGGGGGCTTACAGGACAGGATTTTGCAATATGCCACAAAAAAATTCCCAGTAAGTGAGCCAAGAAGAATCAATCCTCGTGTCACATACTGTACGTACTGGGGCAGGGTGACCATCTCAGCTGGGAGTTGAGCATCCCAACCTGTTGGATGGGATCCAAAGGTTTCCCCACTTGGGTTGACAGAAATAGACACACTTTTAACAAGTCTCTGATTGCAAGGCAAATTTCCTTCTGTTGCAGCTCAGGGCAGGGTCATGTTGCACCACACAATATAAATCAGGCATAGTTTAGAGGCTGTCAGATAGGGTCATATTTCTCTCCATTTGTGCTTTTTTCCCCTGCCCACAGGGTGAGTTTGAAAAACAATTAAGATTTTCTGCATTAGTCAAAGATTTCAGCAAGTGTCTGAGAGACCTGCACGATGAGGAATGGGAAATCCAGCTCTCAGAGGGTTGTGCACACATTGTTTGTGCATCCAGAGCAGACCTGAGCCTTCCATGCAAAAAGCAGATTAATTTCTGCCTGAATGTGCTGGGAAATCCCAGAGCAAACAGTAGCCACCTCAAGAGGGGGAAGCCCCACGTTGCTGGAGATCCTCTGCTCCAGCATGTAAGGAATGACAGAGCCAAGAAATCCTCAGGGAGGTGTGGTTGGTACAGCGTTCCTCACTGCTGTCAGCCCTTAGAGCTGAAATGAATGAGCAGAATCCACTCATGCAATGCTCTAATGTAGCATCATTCATGGAATAATGGTGCTCTGAGACACTGTGCTCCCACCTGGAGCAGATTATCCCACCCTGCTGTGGGGTATTGTCTCTCCTGGGATTCAGTGCTGTCCTCCACACTTAGTCCTGACTGGGCACTGCTTGGCTCTAGGCTGTAAATTCAGAGACTAAGGCCAGAACAAAGCATCACATTACTACAATCAAAAACTGGTTTAAATGCAATTATCCTCCATTATGCCTCTCTTTCCATCTTATTCTATAGTCCACGAGGGGTGAGGAATAACACATGGTGAAAAGTAAAATACAATGCTGTATTGGTTTGAAAACAAACCAGTGGGAGATCACAAGTCAAGATTGAAATTAAAAATAAGTGAAATAATACAAGGAAAAGCACTGACAAAGTCAGATACAACCTGACACCCTGTTAGGGTGGTAGTAGCAGTCCAGTTGAAGCGGTGATCCTGTGAAGGTCTGGTCTCCAGCTGAAGATCCAGTGGTAGCTCTTGTCCTCTGGGAACCCAGTAGACAGGGCTAGCTCAGGCAGTTCCAAGGCCAGGTTATATCCAGGTGGGAACACCTGGCTCCTCCCTCCTGGGCAGAGCATCCCACAATGGGATAAGTCTATGAGTCATGCGGTGGGTCCCTGATGGCCCATTGCCTGTCATCCAGAGTGGGTCATTAGCAGCTGATGGCAGCTAACGGCCCACAGCTGGTGGTAATAGAATACTTAAACACATCTATATTGCAACCTAGGACAAATGCACAGTCCAAAGTCAAACACAATACAAAGATCAGTAGAAATGTCATCTTGTTTTACTCCTGAGCTTTTTCCTTCCAGAATATTATGGACACATGATTCCTTTGGAAACTGTGGACTGACTCTGAGATCCACAGACAATCACAGATCTAAATAAGGGAAAGGCAACAAATACTTAAGGAGAAAGGTAATCCTTCAGGATTTCCATCCCTGAAGGAAGAAGCAGGAGATGTAGGAGGAGGGAAACAGTCAGACCTCTTGGGGCACAGCCTGCTCAAGAGAGTTGGAGGCTTTTTGACAAGGGAACTGTTTGTTTCTTTTGAGGTCATAGCAACAGAGCATCACGGACATGGTGTGTGAGTAAATAATGAGTTTTCCAAGGAATACCTCTCTCCAAATAATATAATCAATTTCTCAACGGAAAAAAACCCCAACCTATACAAACCTGCCAGGCCAGAGAGACACTCTTCCTCCAGCACATCTTCTGTTTTTCCAAAAGCATTTCCCAGCTGTAATTCCAAGGCAGTGAGTCCTCTCATGCCGATAGCTGAGCAGCCTATTCTTGAGAAATACAAATCACAGATAAGGAGGTGACCCAGACAGTTCTCAGAAACAGTAAAAACCCAACGTTTGTTTGCTTTCAGCTGCTTCCTCCAGGCCATCCCCATGGCTGCTGCTGGGAACTGATCCAACAGTTTCCAGCTTAGATAAAAGCCATTATCCCACAGCAGCTTTGCCAGTAGCTCTGGTCACCCTTACCTGTTACAGTGCAGCAATTCCCCAGGCCTGGGCTGAGATGAGGGAATTTCAAGGGAATGGGAACTCTCCTCCAGTCCTTGGCTGGCTTTGGTTTCACAGAATCCCAGGATGGGTCAGGTTGGAAAGGGACCACAGTGGGTCAGTGGTCCAACCTCCCTGCTCAAGCAGGGTCATCCCAGAGCACATGGCACAGGATTGTGCCCAGATGGCTCTGGAATATCTCCAGTGAGGTGTCAGCAGCTCTCCTGAAGTGGGCTGATGGCAGAAAACCTTCCAACATGAAGAACAACACTCCTGTATGTTTGTATTCCTCCTTTCTTTTCCAGCTCCTTTTGGCCTGGCAAACAGGAAGAAATAAATGTTATAGCTATCCCATTCTCTTCTCATGGAACCCTTTCAAGTGACTTCTCGAATCACTTCTGGGCCTTCTTTTGGAAATACTTACAGAGGGGTAAATCCCTTACAGATGAAACTGCTGCAACCCCGCTATGTGGGAAAATTGAAAGCCACATTAATTAGCAGATTAATTAAACTGGGGAGAGGTAAATGATAATAAGGACAGGTCATTGATACACCACATGCTGAATTATTCTGTCTGCTGGTGTTTAGCAGCAATGGGGATACAGAGAAAGAGAACCAGGGTGAAGCTCTTCATCCTGGGACAACACATTCTAAGTGGTACCTAGGGTTTTCTGTATTATCATTTATTATTTATTATTTATTCCCACTTGGTAATTAAGGAACTGATGCAAACAAAGCCAAGCATGAGTGATGCACTGCAACATGAGGGCCATGCACACAGTTTACTTTGCTTCCTGATCCTTCAGAAAGCAAAAGGTCATGACACAATGTTGATTTAAGTGCACACTGAACAGATACTGCTCTGCAGTTGATTTGTTTGATGCTCGTGATTGTTGTGAATCAATTACATATTGAAAAGTGCATACAATTAACATTCACAATTTAGGGATATTTTCCTAAAGCAATGCAATATTAATTTATATTCCACAATATCAGTTTGATTCTTGCCTCATATTCTGTCCAAAGCAAATAAATGCATGGTTTAGTGGAGTAAGCCTGGATGATTACATGAAAAAAGAGACTTCAAAAAGTTTTTGATTGAGGATTTCCATACTGTATCCAGATGCTGCCATGACTTTATAAACATGACAGAACTCACCCAGCCTCATCTCTGGATGCCCTGTTCTTAACAACACTAAAACTCTGAAGAAGGCAGCATCTGAATAAAAATCTTGATTATTCTTGGAATATAAATTGAGGCCTTTTTTTTTTAAGTTTCATAACTTCACGTTCTGAAAAAAATTAGAATAGACATTTCTCAGTAGATAAAAAAGTGACTTTCTAACTAAACATACTGATAAGAATGTGTTCAGAAAAGCCAAAAACATGCAGGATGACTTTTCAGTGGCTGCAGTTACTTTGGGAAACTAATTCCTTTGAGCCCATTTATTTCTCAACACAACAACTTGTCACAGACTCTCTATCCTCACTCTTGTATCGCAATGTTTTGGAAAAAAGCCCCATATTATCCATGGTAATGTGTCCTTTTACTACTTAGGTACAAGAGAAAGAAAAGACAATTTGAGTGTGCAAAAATAATCACTGCGAGCAGAAACACTCCAGGAGCAGGCTGAAAGATTGACTACATTGCTATCCAAGATGCAATATTTTATAAGGGGAAGACAGGGGTCATTTGTAAAGAACTTCAGAAGTCCAAGATAAACACTATCTCTGGGTGGGGAAGAGCTCGATTAGGAACTCATTTTTTTAACTCTTATCTCAAGCTGACTCCAGTCGGTTGCTCAGATTTCTGTCTGATCCTTCTGTCCCTGGGGCCAAAATTTCCTCTCTGCCCTGAGGCCATGTACTTAAATGCCTTGTCAAACTCAAAGGGAAGCTTCCCAAAGGGAAGCTGACTGTTCCAGAGCATCCGTATTCACTGTGGCCATGTGAAAGTTCCGCATAAACTTTGGACAACACCTCCTGATTGCAGGCACCTTTTTTTTTTGTCTTAGGATCCAACCTCATTATTTGTCCTGCTCTTAGCATTCCCACTGTTTTGCAAGGCCAGGAAGGAGCCTGTTGGCAGTGGTGCCCAGAGGGTCGTTGGTGTCTGAATCAGGGCTGGTTTGGAATTTGGTGGGAGACTCTATTTAATTACACCCTTCCCTCCAGAGGATCAGGGAGCCAGAGAATCCCTGAGGAGCACAGATGCATTACAAACTCTTTCCACAGCTGCAGATGTGTAGCCAGCAAGCAGAAAGACAAATCAGCCCCAAAAAATAAAGGATAGATGTAAGCAGGAGGGCTGTAGTGCTCTGAGGACCAGCAAATGGTTTTGCTAAAAAAAGTAAGGGTCTTGTAGCAAACTCAACCAATGCCAAAATTCTGCTTTCCACCAGCACTGTCACCAGCTTCTCCCAAGTCATTCCAAGCTAAACAGATGAGGATAATTGTCTGTTCATGATCCAGTTCTCCCACATGAAAGAGGAGGATAATGGTCTGTAACTTTTTGCTCCACTGAAGATGTAGATATTAATGCTCAGAGATGCCCAGACTGACCCTCATCCAAGAGTTACCACAGTGAAAGGAGGATTTCCAGAGAATTTTATGCTTTTAGTCCAAAAGCACAGGAAAAGGAAACTGGCACCAGCAGAGACACATCAATGTAGCTTGATGTCACAGAAGAGACATCTCCCAATGATGAAGCTTGTTCAATATTCTAAACAAATTTGAAATGTGTTTAGTCTGGAAGTGATTATTTTGCTTATTCAGATGCATTTGATGTTTAACCACACACTGCAAGTATGGTCAGGTGGCCCAGGTCCAACGCAGGAAAAGAGATCACAGCACCACAACCAAAAGTGCATTACACAGGACTGAAAAATACAGATACACCATGATTAAAATCCCACAATTTAAACTGTGGAGCCGATGTTTTATGGTGGCTGGGACAAGCATGATACATGTTCTCCATTTTCAAATCCTGCAGTGTTTCAGGATGCATGGGAAAGCAGATGTTTTTAATAGCCTGAACCCTAAATAAGCTTATTCTTCCAAACCAACTGCATGCAGTCAGGAGTGAGACACTGCTGCACGAACAGGCAAAGAGTTCCATCTGTCTTGACTCCAGTGGAAAATGTGTATTCTGACCAAAACTGAGATTTTCACATTAAGACTAATCTTTCCCCAAAGTGTTCATGGCCAGGTTGGACAGGGCTTGGAGCACCCTGGGATAGTGGAAGGTGTCCTGCTCATGGCAGGGGGTGGAATGAGATGAGCTTGAATGTGCCTTCCAACCCAAACCATTCAGGGATTCTGTGATATTGCTGTCCTTACACAGAATAAATCCATGGATACTGTCTGGCCATGCGCCCACCGTGGTGTCACCTCAGGTGGCAGAACCAGGCACAGATGCAAGGGGAACCCACAGCCCTCCTGTGCACTGAATTCAACATGTTTGAGGACATCAGTCACATGTACAGCTGGGAGAGGCTCAAGCACACCTCAGGCTACCAAAGAAAAAGAGTTCAGAAAGCAGGGGGAGAGAGCAAGTGCAAATCTAGAAGCAAAACTGGAGAGTACCAACCTCCAAGGAAAAAAGGCACAGAGGACTATGAGGAAGGCTCTCAGGAAGCACCATTTTACAGGCAGGACCACAAGCACCCAACACAGGAAATCTTTCGAAATAAATGTGGCGTGGGCTTAGACCAGAAACTGCAAAATACAGCTGCCCTGATCATCTTACACTGTTAAGAGAGAAGGGAGAGATGTCTGTTGGGAATATTGCTCCTTCCCACTGCCCAGAGGATGCAGGCTGCATGGATGATCCTCCCCTCCTACTCAGCCCACAAGGTAGCAATATCTCCAGTTAAGCCAACAGAGTCTTCCCAAGAACAAGCAACCAGGAAACCATTCCCAAATCCTACTCACGAGATGTCAGCTACTCACAGACCTCTCTGTCTACATTTTCCTGTGTCATACCCTGATACATCTGCCCCCTGCTCCCTGTGCCAGCCAAAAGCCCTGTCAGGTGAAGATCACAATGTCACAAACTGGATTGGGTTGTGAGGGACCTTAAAGCCCACCTCATTCTGCCACAGCTGCATCCAAATCCTTTAACACTGGCCTCCTTCCCTAGAAGCAGCCTTGAGGTTGCCTCCCAGCTCCTCTGGATGCAGGAATTACAACACCAGGGAAAGCTCTACTTCTGAGGTGAGGCAGCTCCTGAACAGGAGGACCTGATGGGGATCTCAGTTTTGTATTGAGTCACTGCTGGCTGCTCGCTGGGGAACACCGTGCTCCTGTGAATGCCAACTCCTCCACACTTGGAGGTGTATTTTCCAGGGATTTGTAGGAGCTGCACAGCTTGGAGGTATGTTTACCAGGGATTTGTAGGAGCTGCACAGTTTAGGTGTCACAGGACCCTCAGAAGTGCTGAAGGAGTGTGCATTGTCACAGGTTACAGCAATGGCAGGAAGAGAGGTAGTGAGCACTAACAGAGATCAAATCCCATACATTCCTTTTCCCAAGTTCCCACTGAGCTGTCCAGTGCCACACATGAGATAGGTTCTTCATTCAGCAGAGCAGCAGCTCAGCTCCTTGATTTCCTTAAGCCAGAGGATTTTAACTGCAGCTGGATTACAAAGGCTGAGAGCAAGGGGCATGTGGCCCTTGGGGACAATCCGCATCGGATGCAAGCAAGACAGACATCAGCAAGGCCTCTGCCTCCCAAACCTCAGGAAAGATGCACTTGCATCATGTGAAATCTCTTTTAAAGACATTCCCAATTTTCCTTTGCAGTGACAGTGAGGAGGGAGGAACTGGCAGAGTCCCCTCTCCCAGCTGCACACAACTAATCCAGCTGAAGTTTCTTTCCATCCTGATTCACGGAAACATTTGCTGTGGAAGAAGCCAAGTCTTTTACTGCTTCCAACTCCAAAGATGCTTCTTCTGCATCATCCATTTTCTACCAGCTGTTTGAGCTCATGGCCCAAGTCAGACCAGAGCTGCAGGACCCTGACCCCCTATGCTGCAGGAGCAAGCCTGGTCCCTTCCAGGGATGGAGCACAGTGATGCCTCCTCCATCCCAGGCACTGTGGCCTTGCCCTCCCTCTTCTCCACACTGATCGATCCCTGCCTTTCTCTTGTGGGCACCTCCATTCACAAATGTCTGCCAAACTGCTCTGAGCTTCCCAGAAAAGCCCTGGTTTCCCTGAAAAGCCTGTATCCAGCTCAGGAATGCACTTTCTGCAGCATCATGAGGGAGCATCATCTCATAAAAGCCCATCTCATTCCGCCCCCTGCCATGGGCAGGGACACTTTCTACCAGACTAGGCTGCTCCAAGCCCCATCCAACCTGGCCTGGAACATTTCCAGGGATGGGGCAGCCACAGCTTCTCCAGGCAACCTGTGCCAGGGCCTCACCACCCTCACACAGAAGAATTTCTTCTGTATATTAACTTTATCATCTCCAGGCTAACCAGCCCCAACTTCCTCAGCCTGTCTCCACAGAGGAGGCGTTCCAGTCTCCTTATCAAATCCATGGCCTCCTCTGGACTTGCTGCAAGAGTTTCGTGTCCTTTGTACATTGTGGGGGCACCAGAACTGGACACAGAATTCCAGCTGGGGTCTCAGGAGAGCAGAGCAGACCCGGAGAATCTCCTCCCTGTGCCTGCTGCCCACACTGCTGGGGATGCAGATATCCAGTGACTCCAGAGAGCTGTCCTCCCACCTCTTTCCATAGGAAGGTGGCACAGAAGAGAGAACATCTGCTCCTCAGGCACTGATATATCCAGCCCAGCCTATGAAGAGCCTGCTCTGGCACAGCCCAGGCATTCCCAGCCTCCTGATGTTACACTCACCAGGAAACAGCACTCCTTTCTTTGGATAAGTACCTGGAGCTGCCGGGGAAGGACTCAATGCCAGGAATCAGTGACCTCCCAGCAGCAAAGCAAAGCAAGTAACCACTGCTGTCACCTTGTCATGCCAGTGCCCAGTACAGCAAGGCCTTAACATCTACCATGACATGACAGACAAACTCCTACCTCCATGATCCAAAAACCAGGAAAACACCCTGTTCCCCTGTCTCCCAGCTCTTCACCCCATTTGCCAAATGAAACCTTAAGTGCCAAGTAATATTTTCCAGCCCTAAAACCATTTTCCCCTAACTAACCAAAACCAAGTAATAACAATATGAATTATTTGTCTCCGGCCCCACCACTCCTGAATTCCCACTCCACAGCTCCTCATTAGGCCTGGTGTTAATTAGAACATGCTGTGAAGTTCACTACATCTGTGCAAAAGAGCAGGGGAGGATAGATGCGTGACACAAACTCTTGCGAAACTGGGTCCCAAAAAAATTACCCATATGATGGTGACAGCTTCTTCAATCATTTGTTTTGGTATTTAGCTTCCCAGGAAGCTTAGTAAAAAGAAAAATAAAGAGAAGGTTACAAAAAAATAACCTCAAGCATTTGGAGGGGGAGGGAGTTATTTTGCTCGAAGGCCTTTCATTAATAATCCCCTTAATAACAGCTTTTATTACTTTGTAAATGTTCCCTTTCACTCAGCCATTTGATGGCATCCTTGGCAGCAACAGCCCATATTTCTTCATTGCATGTATGTCTGTCTGCTGTTTAAAATTTAAATTAAAGCAAGGCTTGTGGTTGAGGCTCTAGTGCACAGAAAGGAAAGGGAGGCATCAGCCTTTAAAGTAACAGTGTTCCTATTAGCATGGCAGGCCTTCCCCCCCAAGGCACAGAAAAATCCTGCAAAATTTGTATCACCCTCCTGAGAGCTGGATTCAAACTCTTGCCCCATCCAGCCTGGCCTTGGACACTTCCAAGTATGGTGCAGCCACAGCTTCTCTGGGTAACCTGTGCCAGGGTCTCCCCACCCTCCCAGGGAAGGATTTTTTCCCCAGTATCTGATCTCAACCCACTCTTTTTCAGTTTGACATACTGACACTCATAAACTGCATCTTACACACTGGTCAGTTTGGTGGTGTGGCTCTCTGGTCTTCCAAAGCCACCATGGAAACTTTATGGTGCAAACAAGGATGGAGGCTGTAGGACTTTGGACCAGCTCCTGCTGTCCCTCCTGTTCTCTCTTGGCTTGGTTATGTGGAGGCTTCTGGAAAAGAACCCTGGATTAATATTCTCAGGATAAAAATGAGTAGGAGGCCTGGCAAGCAAGTTTTCCCTCTCCCCATGATTCATGAGGAAGTCAGACAAGGAATGTCTCCATCAGGAGACAAATGGGCTAGGTTTAATGGCATCTTGAATGGTGACATATTTCTTTAGGAACTGCCAGTTAGTTACTGGAACAGCCTCAGTACAGAACAAGAGTGACTTCTAGTGCAGTCCAGGGATATGGCAAGAGTTATTGCTTGGCATTATCCCTGCATGTCTTTGAGCTCATCAGCCTGTGCTGTCTCATGCAAATTAGGCTTGGTCTGAGCTGCAAAGTGCCTGTAAAAGTGACAGGCATATGGCTGCCCTGGCGGAAGCAAAAGCCTTGTCATGTTCCATCTTACAGACATTGAAAGCCAGGGCATCCAAGGTGAGTTCATGAAGAGACAGCACACACATGGCTGCTCATGGCAGCAAACTGAATTTCCTAACTCAAGAGCTCGTTCAGCTTCTGCAGAATTTTCAATTCCAGCGACAGACACAGTTTCCTCTCTGATCAGTGTAAGAGCTGGGAGCTCTGCCTTCTCCCTGCCTGCTATTCCTGAAGGAGGCTGAAGCATCCCCACCTCCCTCACCAAAAACCCTCATTGAAAACCTCATTGAAAACCCTTCAGAGCTGCTCTGGCACCACAGGCAGGAACCTCCTGCACCCCAAGCTGTCCTCAGAGTCAGGCTGCCTGGCAAATGACAACTTCCCAGGGAACACAACCTGCACCCCTGTGCTCAGCAGTCCTGCCCTGCACATCATGCTGCATCCAGGAGGGTTGGTTACACCCCTGCTTCCACAACCCAGGACCCTCTGCCATTCCCTAAAAGGGAGCAGAAATATTTTCTGAACTCCAAATGAGAATTAATAAACACAAACATTGCCGGCTCAGGACACCTCCCGGCCAAAATTGCTGGAGATTCAGAGAAGTGTGACTACACATGTGCTTAATCTTCATGCTCTTTCCAGATCTCTACCCCTGAACAAGATGCCCAGTCAGGCACACCTCAGATCTGACCAAGGAAAACCATTCTCATGTTCTTAAATGTGGAAGAGTTTCTGCTTTCTCCTGGTTTTGGTTTACACTGATCTTGCTTTACCATTTATGAGGCTGACTAGTGCAATTCACACACAGCCTGGGCAAACTAATCTGCCCCTGCCTAAACTGAGATCTGCAGATATCCCACTGCTTGTACCAGACAGGACTGCTCTCAGCTCACCAGGAAACCATGGGACACCAAATATTCCTGGGGCTCAGACAGGTGACAGCAGCCTGGTTGGTCTAAAACTTTAAGCACCAGAGTCCCACTAGTCCCATCACTCCCTTTCAGAGTCCCCTTCTGTCTGCCAGAATTTTTATAGCAAGCACACTGTACACTTCTGCTCAAAGTGTTTTACATAAAACTGCAGAAAGGCAAAGGATAAAATTGGAATATCAGAGGGGGGAAAAATGGTTACCACAGCTCCTGCTTGGTCTAGTTTTCACGCAAACATGATGTCAGCTGCAAAGTGCTGGCAAGCAAAACCAAGAGGGATGTATGTCAGCTGAGCTGCATATATTCCCTGGGAAAGGGAACACAGAATTGCCTATAATGCACATGGCTGTTCTGTTTGTTCAGGATCAAATTCCTCCCTGTGCACGTAGCAGCCATTCAGGAATCACAGCCCACGACGTCACGCAAGAGGCACAGTGCCAAACACCCTCCTTGCGGCTGTGCTTTCAACAGAGACACCAAGACAGCTGGATTGCATGGATTCAAAATGCCACATGCAGCCACTGCAGGTGAAGCCCTGGGTGCGTGGGAGTCACAGAATCACAGATGGGTTTGGGTTGGAAGTGACCTCAAAGCCCATCTCATTCCACCCCCTGCCACAGGCAGGGACACCTTCCAGTATCCCAGGTTGCTCCAAGCCCTGTCCAGCCTGGCCTTGGACACTTCCGGGGATCCAGGGGCAGCCACAGCTTCTCTGGGCAACCTGTGCCAGGCCTCATCACCCTCACAGGGAAGGATTTCTTCCCAATATCTCATCTAAGCATTCTCTGAGTTTTAAACCATTCCCGCTTTTTCTATCCCTCCATGCCTTTCAAAAATTCTCTCTCCATCGGCTAGCATCTCTCAGCTGATCCGAATGACTAAATGGATCTTTGAACTTCAGGTTCTCCCTGAAATCGCACATATACCTTGACACATCTTCTCCCTTCAGAGAAAAAGTTCTGTGAGTAATAGGTGGTTTGAATGCAGGGAAGAGACACTTTTTTAGGGGCATAAGTTATTCAGGAATATTTCACTAGAGCACTGGAGCAAATAGAGACCTTGTTGAAAATGAAAATGTTCATAGGAAAGAGTGATTCCATATGAGTTTTAAGTTTCAAATTTCGCAAAATGTTTTGCAGTAACATTTTTCAAGGGAGAAGTTCCAAGTTTAGAACTTGAAGTGGTTTTATTTAAAACAATGTTTCTTTATTCTACTAATTTTCTTTTCCAAGTTCAGCTGTTGAAGCTGAACTGAAATATAAGACATTTTTGTGTCCTCAACAAGTCCAATAAAATTCTTTTTTTTTGTTAGAGGTGTGATTTTTACCCCCTCAGATTCCAAACAGAAGAAGTTGCAGCTCATGTTTTTTTCATTTTTGTTAAAAATCTCTTCCCCACCCTAACACACTGAAGAGAAAAACCACAAAATTTGTGCCTCTGTCTCCTAGATATAAAAAACAAAAAAAAACCAACAGAGTGCCTCAGGCTTTCTAATTCAAGGGCATGACTTTTCCTGGAGCAGAGGAGCATGTTCAGCTTGGGGAGCAGAGATTTAAGGCTAATAAGCAGCTGGTTTGATTCACAGAAATGCTGCAGCATTCCCCTGATGCCTTAAAAATCCTAGGAATCACCCCCACGGCACCCATTCTCCATTTCCCAGGAAACCTCCAGCAGTAACTGGAAGACAGTCTCAAAGACTTCTCTGCAACGGCCATAAGAAGTGGCTTTAATCCCACACCCAACATAAGAACTTGGTGTATTTTCCAGGCTGCTGCCAAGGCCATGACTTTTTCCTGCATCTTTAACTCCTGGGCAAAGCTACATTTCTAATCTGTACATAATGTTCAGCTTCATCTCTCCCAGTTTATGGACTTGAACACAAAGGCAATTCTCACTGCCACTGGAAAGAGTGAATCCCTTCCCCTCATTCCCTGGAAAAGGAAAAGCACTGTCTGCCAAGGCAGACACTCCAGCCTAACCTTCTTTTTGTATAACACAAGGAAAAAGCACCTCTGTAACTCTCTTGCAGTGATGAGATCAAGTCTTTGGAGACATGGGGTTTGTTTCAAGCTCTGACATGGATACCTGGTGTGAACCTGCAGATGCTTGAAGACCTGTCTCTGGCTGAACCAACTCTTTAAAATCTTATCACATTAAAAAAAGCTGTGAGGAAAGCAAAAAGTCAGAACTGCATCCGGAAATTCTCTACAGCTCAGTCGCGAACAAAACAAGCATCCTGACTTTTTGTTTTCTAATGCCAAATTTCTTTCCAAAACAAATGTTCCAAATCCTTAGCGCCACCCTGACTGGAGAATGGTTTATCACAGAGTTAGGGAGAAGCTACCTCCCACCACAGCCAAGATTCAGGCCAGCTGATGGGAGCCACTGAGCTCCACTCCCAGTCTGTCCAGGGTCCTTAGGTGGTTAATGAAGACACAGGCAATGTTGTAAGGCAATTCAGATGTTGATAGAGCTGAGTCACCCCCTCTCTGTAACCTGAACACCCCAGACATGACTATAAAGAGAGTAATAATCACCATTTTGGGGGACAAGGCCAACTTTTCATCCATCAGTCACTACCCAGACTGTGACCTCACTGGGGGTTTAGTCCCTGCTGTGTTTTTTTAAAGACCTGAACAGCTCAAGTGAAAGCTGCCTCAATGCCTGGAGCCTCAACCAGAGCCAATGGCAGCTAAATTTTCCATGGAAAGCTTTAGCTGGCGGAAGGGGAGCAGGGTGGAGCTAAGAATATCAGTTACTCAGTGACAAACTCCCGCCTGGCATTTCCTCCTCAAGCCATGTGAGTCAGCTGCAGCCACTCCTGCCAGCCTTCAGCATCCTCAACCAGCTCAAGGGGCTCTGCCCCACTGAGTAATATTTATTTTAGGGTGCAGACCCAGCCCTGGGAATTTCTTTGAGGACAAGATAAGCCTAGTGGGATTTGGCCACTTAATGCAATCCATTTCACTGGGTATCCAAACAGCAACTCAAGAGTATGGGATAAATATCCTTGCATTACATCTGGGAAGATAAACAGGCAAGAGACCATCCTTATTTCATGGATATGGGGAATGAAAGAGGAGGAGAAGAACACCAGCCTTCCCACCCCAACATATGGTAGAAAGGGCAATCAATAACTGTATCTTCATGATTAATGTTCCAAAAATAGGGTGGTTTGCTTTCACCACTTCACACCAGCAAGAAAATTCCCAATCTTTTCCCTTCCAGGCACTGCTAATAGCCCAAGATCACAGGAGTTTTGGGTGTTGCCTGACACTCCCACCCTGGTCCTTCAAATCAAGCCATTTTGGAGTATCCTACAACAGTCAGCACATGCTTTTAGGTGCTTAAAATAGTCCACACTGCAGGAAATCCCTGCCACTAGCTAAAGACCCAGAGGAAATATCCTCCTTGGCTTAATATCAAATACACACCCCATGAAAAATGAGCAATCCCACTGGAAGCTGTCAGAGCTGAGAAAGCTTCTCAAAGCACTCACTTAAAAAATTGACTCTGCATCTCGTCCAGCTGTAAGATATTCCTACAGCAGATGGACTGGTAAATCCATCATCTCTCTGCTGTCACTCATGTAGGTGATGGCAGTGACAGCAGGAACAGGGGAGAACAGGAGTCACTGCATGCAGGCACACACATTTATTGCTTCAGGTCAACTCTCTGTCTTTTCAGAGAAGCCCTGGATTCTCTCATCTCCCTTTGCACAGCAGACTGCATGGCAGATGGAAGAGATTCGGGAGTAAAGGTGGGATCTGGTGTGAATAAGAGTGGAAGTATTTTGGCTGGGAATTCGTGGGTATGCAAATGCGTAGGAGTTGTGATTCATGAAATGCTTCCCTCCCCCAGCAGCTCCCCACCTTGCAAGGAGCCAGTCGTTGGTGCTGGGAGCAGGGACTCAGTGGCCAGGCATGTGGCAGGAATGTTTCTGGAGCTGCTTTGTTTCCAAGGCTGGAGCTGTGTGTCAGCCAGAATGTCTCCTCAGAGCAGCTCTGATGGAGCAGCACCGGGAACAAAACAGCATTTCCTGAAACTACTGCAGGGGGAGATAGAAAATTCATCCAGCACTCCATCCAAGTGGGCACAAAATGCACAAGCATAGTGTTTTCTCTCCAGCTCCCAATAAAATCCCCTATATGGATATGCTGAATGACCCAAGGAGCAAATTCAGCAGTAGGTGTGCCGGAGAGATCACAGCCACTAAAAAACTGGACTGCAAACTGAGCTGCAGCAGCACAGGATTTCTTCCTCCCTGACATCAGGGGCTCTTGTATCTGTACATGCCCTCGGTCTAACACCAGGAAAGATCCTTTCCAAGCACACTGGTGCTTGTCCTGACCTCGGTTCCCCTGCTAGGCAATGCATAAGCAAGGCAGATGCTCCATGGGCTCCACACATAGCCTAGATTTTAACCCACCTGCCTCAAATCCAGCCCAGGTACTTCCCTCTTGCAGAGACAACCTGAGGATGAGTCAGTAGTTTAATCAGACTCTCAGCAATATCCAATACCACTGAAATGTTTAGATTTGGCACAGGGGACAAATGAATAACACTCTGCACAATCAATGCTGTCAACTCTTGGATTACCCAATATCTTGTTCAGAATGCTGCTCTGGGAGTCATTTTGTGAGAAAAAACACTTCAGCAGCTACAGTTCAGGGAGCCCCAGGGAACAGGAATTAACAAGCTCTAAAAGATTTAGAAACAGAAGATGTGGAAATAAGGAATTTTGATTTTATTTTTCAGTCTTTGAGGTTCTGACTTACTGTTTCTAAACCACTAGGGACCAACAATACTTACTTAAACCTTGTTAGGAAAGTATCAAATGCACTGTCAAAAGTATGAGGGAGTCAGCTTGAATTGCTCCTAAGGGGAAACTTCCAAGACTAGGAACAAAAAATAATTTTCCTTATTAAGTAAGGGAGTTAACCCATTAAGCATCAATAACTGCAGTGCAGAACATGAAGCAGTGAAACCAAACAGTTTGGATTGTGAATATGAACTACTGAGCATGATCTGAGACATAATCAGATGTCAAAGTCTAGGAAAACACAGACAAATCCTAAGTGAAAAGTTCTTGCCTGCCTTTGGAAGGAAATATGTATCTGCTGCTTTACAAAGAAACAAGATCCCTGCAAAACCAGAGCTCACATCCATGCACAAACACCAGCTCTCCATTCTCCTGAGCCACTGGCAAAGGGATGAACCTTCCATGCTCAAATTAACATTTCCACTCTCCCAGTCCAGAACGCAAGCAGGAAGGCCATGCACTCACAGTCAAAACCAGAACCCACAGATTCATCTGTGGAAATTACAGCTCCTGCCACCATGAAATTATCTGGGAACCGACTGATCTTTGGCATTCCATTCTCCACTCTCTCCTGAGCCATGCAAGGCTGCTATGGAGGCAATCTTCCTTCCTAGTACTCTGGGAAAGCAAGCGAAAGAGCAATCCCAGCTGTCCTGAGCACAGGGCATTGCTCTCAGCCAAATTATTATTAATGCAAGTGTGCTGAGCAACCACAGGCCTTTGTGGGTATGGATTCATGGGTGGGCAGATGCTGGAGGAAACATTCATCTCTGTGGGGTGGAAAGAGCAACAAAAATGTCCTGAGAGCAGGGAAGATCAAATAGGAGTAAAAGTACTCATTCATTGCTTCTCTTTTTTTCTCCATTTGTAGTTGAGCTGCTAAAGAAGAAAGATCTCAGAAAAAGAACCTTATCTTTCCTCCCAGCCACTAACAAAAGGGCTTTCTGCATACTAAAATATTTAAGTATAAAATGGAGTTAAAATACCATTATGACCATTGGTAGCACAAATGCAGCAGATGGAATTTGAGGCCAGTTGAGAGATGGGAGTGGGGGTGGAGGTGGAGCCCTGCCTTATCTTCCTCTTGTGATGAGGAAATCTGTGTGACATGGGAGACCTCCAAAAAGCAAACTCCTCAGCGTGGCATAAAACTAAATCTCAGGTTGGATCTTGTGTGTCCTGGAAGGGCTGCTTACACATCTGAGATGCTGTTCTGGGCCTCTTTCTACAGCTTCTGGTTGTAGACAATAAAAAAAGCTAAAAACAGCCATCAAAACAAAATTTGGAAGCTCCTTGGATTATATTTAACAAATAGGATAAAGAGAACAGTTCTTTACTGAATCACAGGCTTTGTTTTTAGCTGAATATGCTCCCAAAATGGGTAAGTGATCCATTTTAGCTGTTATGGGAAGAATTTAGTTCAGTTCAGTCAACACACAAAACTTCACCAGTCACCACTACCTGCTCCTCATGACTGTGAGCAAACCTGCTGGTCAAAAGCCAGTCCACAGTTTATTGGTCCAGAACAGGAACAGAAATAGAAGCATTAAATAAATGTCTTTGCCCTGCCCTGTTCCCTCTGCTGTTGTTGCAGCACAGAAAGGCTCAAAGAAGCTTGTCAGTGAATTCATCATAGTGTCCATGAAATTGGTGGGTCATGGCAGCACTTCTTGGCAATCAACTGGGGGTGGGGGGGTAGAAGATTTTATTCCTCTCTCCTCTGAAGCCACCGAGTAGATGACTCCCAGTAGATTGGTGTTTTAAGTTTCCCAATTTCTCTTCAAATGGAGGGGTGGAGCTTCCCACTGTTCCAGAAGCAAAGCAGCCAGAGCCAAACACCACACACTAATGGATTTTTGCACGCTGAGACCCAAGAGCTTGAAGGAGCTCCTAGAAATAGAAAGCTTCCTTACCTGCCTTGGAAAACTTTGCTTGGTGCTCTACAGCACAGTCCCTCCCATGTTTGTGAGGACACCTGAGGTCGTGAGTGAAAAACATCAGCGCTCATTTCTGCTCAGTTCTGTGAGGAAGGAAACAGTGTTTAAAGCAGATTTGTAACCAGAGTGTCCAACGATTCATGTAACAATCCAGAGCAGAGTCTCTTCCCATGGAGTAAGGGGGCAGAACATATTCAGGATCCGAAGAGCCTGACCAAAGGAAGGATTGCCACACTCAGAGGCTGCAGAATCTCTCTCTCTCCAAATTAGTGCCTCATGTTGTAAGTTTTAAGCGGTAGCAGATGTTGGCAGCATGCTCCAGACCTTTGTTTCCCAGATTCCCAGATAACTGCTGCTTTTGTGCAAGCCCTTCTCTAGCAATAACAATAATTAAGTGCCATTTACATAAGGTCTTTCATTCAGCAGTCCCAAAGCGCTCAATAAATTTAACAAACCATTAATATTCAACAGATGTATTGCTCTGCAATTTTAAAGAGGCTGCATTCTTCTCCAGGATCCTCCACATTCCCACAAATGGCAGGTACCCTAATTACCATAATTACCATAATCACCATAATCATCTATCAGTTTGCAGAGATGCAGAATGAGAGGATGCCAAAGGCCACAGTACATTCTGCTAATAACAAAAGGATTTAAGGAGAGTTCCTGGCCTTTAACTTTGTTCCCACTGTGAGCAGGAAACCACCCTGCCTCCAGAAATTCACATGCACTGATAACTGTATCTAGCCAGAACACTGAACTGAAAAGCGAGGAGGCATTCCCAGAGCACATGAAAAACCCACTGGTTTAATGAAACCCATGCAACAAGAATTTTTTCACTAGGATGACTTAAGCTCACTAAAATTGAATTTAGTGGCCCAAGCAGGACATTGAGAGAAATGCTGTAGTCACCAAGTAACTGTAATCTTGCTTATACATCCCTCTGGATTCCCCCTAAAAAAATAAATCATGGAAGGTATTGCTCGAAAGGACAAGTTTTGCCACAACAACAGTGCCATCTCTTTACACCACCTAAATTAGACACTCAGTTAGACACACAGTTGTGGCCTTCCAGTACCTGAAGGAGCCTCCAGGAAAGATGGAGAGAGACTATTTCCAATGGCCTGGAGTGACAGGACAAGGGGGAATGGCTTCAACCTGACTGAGGGCAGGTTACACTTTCCCAAAAATTCACCTCCCTCCACCTCCAGCAAAACCACAGGAGCTGAGCATCCAAGCCCAGGCTGCACAAAAAATGAGGAACAGGTTTTGGCTAAGGCACAACTCGCACAATTATCAACTGTGAGGGTGTGGATGAGACAGCAGCGATTCCTTGAACTGTGTCTGAGCCTCAGTGTAAAGCAAAATATTTCTTATCCTTTCTTAATCACAGAATATCCTGAGTTGGAAGGGACACACAAGCATCATTGATCCAACTCCAGACTTCTTGACAGAGTCTGTTTTTCTTCTACCCTTACTATGCTGCTGCTACCAAAGGCAGTTCAAGATCTGTCACACAATTTGAATTATATTCTGTTTGTTCCTATTTTAGGCAATATAATGAGGCATTGGCAGAAATCTCAGATAGTTTGAGACCATGGCTCAATAGTCACAGTAATATTAACTGCAACTTAACTGAGTTTCTCAGTTCATAGTTGCAATAATTAGAGGTTCAAGGGTTTTTTTGCCTAAACTTTATCTACTTACAAAGAAGACTGCAGAAGGTCTAACACCCCATCACAGTCACTTTGTAACACATCGTGCAATAAAATACAGTATTTAACTGTTGCACCATATGATGGACAGTGCGAATATTCCCATCCTCTCCTAGGCTTCCTTACTTCTGATTATCTGTTCTACTTCTCCTGCTGGTCTCTCACACTTGGCACTTGAAACAGGAATTAGAGGTGGGAACTGTGGGTATGGGAAGGGCTTCTTTCTCTATTTTCTTCCAAGCATACCTCGGATAACTGCTCAGCAACCAGCTGACAGCACAACCCAAGGGAGACATGGCCACGCTCTTCTCATCTGAAGTAAAATAACAGCAAATAAATAATCTGGATTGTATTTAGAAAGTCACAAGACCAGTGCTTGGCCCTGGCTAGGGGTGAGGAGAAGGCCCATCCAAGGTGACACCCAATTCTTTTCAGCTGAAATAAATTTAATTCCTACCAAGGGGAGCCAGGTTTCACAAGCTCTAACAGGGAAAGCGTTCACTGGACAGAGACTGTGTGAATGCATAAGAGGGACTAGACTGGGGCCCGTTTTTTTCATCATGCAGAAATGTAACAGCTTTTTATTCCGCTTCATGAGTCAGTGTTCCCGATGGAAAGAGCACACACATCATGGGTTTGGCACTGCACACCACTGCATTTCCTACCAGCCCCATCCCAGGATGAATCTGATCCATTTGGTTAACCTTTTCAAGGAGGGGTTTGTGCCAGCGGTGCTCTCCAGGAGCAGGAGGGAGGCAAGGCAGGGATTTGTCAGAGAAAGGAGGAATGCTGTCCCCTTGCAGTCCCTGCGGCACAAACCACCCCTGTAAGAAAAACAAATGACCCCAGAAGGCAGTCGGGAAACTGCTGAGAAAAAGGTCCCCTCCTGGCATGAGTCAAACCCCAAAGCAGTTCAAAGAGCTGTTCTGGCTTACCATGGGGACAAATTGTCCAGCAGAACCTCTGTCAGCTTTTCTCCCCACTGATTCACTCCCCAGAATGCCACTGGGCTGACAGACACCAGGATGCCACAGGTGATCACACAGGACACAGGGGTTTCAACAGGACATTGCCTGTCATGGTCCTTCAGTGTCACAAACACGGCAGTGTTTGAGAGAACCCTTAAAACTGAGAGATCCCTGAGAGATCCTGCCAGACTGAGGGTTTCTGTTTTGGCCACAAAGTGCACCTGGGAGGGCTGCAAAACTCTCCAAGGTGCTCACAACTCAATTAAAAAATAAAAGCCAGAATCAAAGGATCCAGCTCTAAACACAATCTCAAACCTAAGACAAGCCTTTGGTGAGTTAATAAACTTGCCAAGAGATCTCTGAGTCGATACTGTCTTATCTTCTTTCTAATTCTAAGCACCTTCCCCAGGATCTTTTGACAAAATCCATCTCCCCTATCCAGAGTGCTTAGGCACACAAAACCATCACATATAACATGTGGGGGAAATGGTCCAAACTATGGGAATTCTTAACATTTCCTTTTCTTCCTCTTTCCCCCAGTCACATTCATGTTGTGAATACACTACTAAATATCATAGCTCATCCTCAAAGCCCCAACCTCTGTGCCTTTTCCTGCAACTATGATTACATTTTAGGAGTTTTAGTTAATTTGGGCTGCCTGAATAAGCAGTCTGCCAGGCCAGAATACTAAAATGAAAACGCTTTCCGTGTGATAACTTGAATTTCCCCAAATAATTTTGGGAAATATTATTAATTATTAATTATTAATTAATTGATGACTGGTTTTGCTGCTGTGGAGCTCACCACTCACACGTGACAACACACACACTGTGGAGGCAAGGGCTGATATCAGCTCCATCAACAAACACGGAACAGAGACAGCTAAAAACCCAATGGGTGCCAAACATGAATGTTGAAGGACGTCAAATTCTGTTACAAATACTACAGGGACAAGAAGCTAAGAGTTGTTTCAGGTTTTCCAGCTGCATCTGTGATATACAAGAAAATTCCTCCAGTAACTCTAAATAAGATCTTCTTTTGAGTCAAAACTTTGGTTTTTGAGTCTACCCTCCCACTGCATGACTACTGTCCAAGGCAGCTATTACTGGGAAAAGCATCATTTGCCATTGTGTGGGATACAACACAACCAGAAGAAAGTACTTCAGTGGTGTGCTGTTAAGTTGATCAGACCAGATATGCTGGTATTTCTGGAGTTCAGCCTCCCCCCTCCTAATTTTGGTGCCATACGTGGTAAATTTACTGATTTAATAGAATCTAAGTTCTGTATTGGGTGCCTGGAGGCAGCATGAAGCTTAGAGGTAGAGGGGAAAGTAGCACCACCTTCCCCCTCATGTAAAAGACACTGAAAAACAGAAATAAATTTGAATTTAAGGTTAAACAGGACCATACCTGGATTTTTTTCCTTCCCCCTCTGCTGTTTCCTATACTTTAGGCAGTCTTTTTCTCAGGGGCTTCCTAACAGAGCCTGCAAAAATTTCAGTTGTCCTCTCCTCACTGGCCAGATGTGTTCTCTAGAGGTTGTACTAGACCTGAGATGGGATCCTTGTCCTCTCTGAAGTCACTGGAAGGTTTTCCACAGGCTTCTGTGCGAGCAGCACTCCATCCATATGCCTTAATTCCTGCCTACAAGGAATAGGATTTGGTTTATATCCATACATAAATCAGGACAAAGCCCCTTATACTTACCTTGACTGTTTTAATTTTTTCTATTAAATGCTTTTAGCTAAGGTTTCCTGACTTTTATTTATGATAGCCTAGATTCCTGCGAAAGAGTCTGGAGTAAATCCATGCTTCCAACAGGACACATCCTACAAAAGTCTGGGAAATCTTAACCACAGGAAAAATGACAAAGCTTCAGGATGACTCACTGTCGCTATTTTGCAAGGACGTTGGAAGAAACTGGAAGGCAAAAACTAATTAATGTACTTCCCACTCTTCTGTAGATTCCCATCTGATCTGCCTCACTTTCTGAAGGCCTTAGCACAGACAGAAGTGTTGCTCTGCCTTGCAGACACATGGCAAGGACTGGGGCTGCACTCAGGCCTCCTTTTAGGCTATTTACAAAAGCATGGAGTGACAGGACACAGGGAATGGCTTCCCATTGACAGAGGGCAGGGTTAGATGGGATATTGGGAAGAAATCCTTCCCTGTGAGGGTGGGGAGGCCCTGGCACAGGGTGCCCAGAGAAGCTGTGGCTGCTCTGGATCCCTGGAAGTGTCCAAGGCCAGGTTGGACAGGGATTGGAACAATCTGGGATAGTGGAAGGTGTCCCTGCCCATGGCAGGGGGTGGGATGAGATGAGCTTTAAGGTCCCTCTAACCCAGAGCATTCCAGGATTCCTGTGAAATTCTTTCTAAATTGCTTTTTCTTGAGACTCTAAGAACATACTTGCAAATGCTGGAAAGAGTCATGTTGTAGTGAAGAATGCTTCATTAAAAGCTCCTTGGACACCAAGAAAGACCTGGAAATTGGATAAGGGAAAGTTACAGTAAGAATTTTCTAGAAGGGGAAAGAACTTCTCCCTCAGCTTGACCAGAGTCCCACATCCTTCCCAGCAATGTCTCAGGGAGGACATCCCACTCACCCTGGAATGCTATTTTCCCTGATGAAAGTTAAACAGTGAAGTTGCTTATTAGAAAAAACAAATTTAAAATGGTAACAAATTATGCCCTTCTATGGGAAAAAAAAAACCAAACCTCACCTGTCACTTCTCATTACAAAAAAAATGCCAACATTGAAACTTACAATTTCAGAGTAGTATTCCTGCTCATCTTTGCAGGAGATGGAGGAAAAAATCCATTATTTGCCACAGGGCCTTGTTTGGAAGCATTAGCCAGTTCTCCTAACCTCCTCCACACTGCTAAAATCATGGATCTTGACCCATATCAACTTGCTGTGAAGTCAGAAGACTTGTGACTGACTAGAGTGGGAACTGGATGGAACCCTGAAGAGATAAACTGAATGGGAAATGAGTTTTAAAGAGAGACCTCTCGCCCCCAAGGCGAGACAATCCTAGGAAACTACAGAAACACATTGTTCTTGTTCAACTTTTTGCCAAGGCCAAGAGATTTAAAACAAACATGGTTCTAAAACAGCAAAGGCAAAGACTCCCATTCCTCCCCCAGACAGACTGACTTTTTGCTGCCACTGCAGAGTATTTCCAGCTTCAGCTAATGGCACAGAAGAAATGAAAACATGCATTTTGCAGCTTTTCTGGAAACTAAATCCCTGATGCTCTATGTGAATCAGTTATTCACTAGAAAAAAGGGTTTCAGACCTCTCAAACATCCTCTTGGCTCTTGCAGTGCATTGAATTATTTTCAGAAAAAATGGAAGGACTTCTAAGTTCATGAGAACAAAAAAGGGAGGGTTTCCACCAACACAGGGACAATAAAATCTCCAAGTAAATATTAAGGGTTCTCTGAAAACAGAAGTGAAAGCCATGCAGATTTGACAGCATGAATATTTCCCATGTCTCAAGAAAAACAACTGTTCAACACACTAACTCTGGACAAGATAAGCAGTAAAGCTGCTCTCCAAAGAAGTCCAGAAATACTGAATATTCATTCTGCTAACATGAATCTCACATAGCATCACAAAAAAATCTCACAGAAACCTGCCTTCCTATCTGCACAGGAACAGGGAGAATCTGAGCAAATGACATTTCTCTGTGCTAGGGAACCAAGCCTAGGTATATTATCTAAAAATTAACTTCATTCCCAGAGTCACACTATAATCTCCTGATTTGCTGTTCAGTCTTTTTCTACTCCATAGCATATTTTCACTTCTCATTAAAGCCCAGATCTCTCTCTGTTTCCCCAAGTTGGGCATGGTTTTCTTTTAAATCTACATATCTTCTTGTGGTGGGAATGCCCAGGCTGAAGGACAGATGAGGCTTTAAAGATCTGCTTGCCCTTCAGATTTTTCACAGGAAAAAAAGAGGAAGTCAGGTCCTTGTTGCAAACTCATCTCCAGACAAATACGTGAGTACCTGGTCTCCACTGAGCTAAACAGAAGTATTCCAAAAAAGGGTTGCTTGAGGGAACAGGCAGGATTTTGAACAGGGCAGATGAAATTCCCTCCCTCCCTAGGAGAACACAGACTCTCCTGTTTTTCCTTTTCAGGTTCACAAGCTGCACCATGACTTTTCCCCTTTAGCAACATCCAGATGGAAACTATTGACTCTCTACCACCATTAAATTTCTTCTTCTGATTCTAATCTTTCTATCTTGGCTTTTTCACATGATCACTCAGCATGTTCACAGGAAAGGAGGAGTCCAAGAGGGAAGAGCAGTACTCCCTGACAGCTTGTCTACAGAGATACATAGCAAGAGAGACTGCTAATAATCTTCTCAGTCCACACAAAAATCACTGCTTGTGGGACAAAGAGCCACCACAGAACCTTCTCCTGCTTGTATACTAAAATGACAAAAAAACTACTGACTACAACAATCAAAAAACTTGATTGTTTAATCATTACCAGGAAGGGGAAATTGAGTAGGGAATGCACATTCTCACTTCCACAAGCACATGGATAAACATCTGCTGAGACTACACTTGGAAACATCCAGTACAAGTGAGTACTTGAGGAAATCAAAGTTAGAGTGGATCTTACGAACAATAGTTCTAGTGATATGTTGGTGTGTTCACATTTTCACCCAAAGATACTTTTCCTGATACTGGAATAACACTGAGTTACATTACATCTCTAACCTGCTCCCTCTGATCAGATCTGGCTGTTCCCTTGGCTACTTAGCAAAGCCAAACAAGCATTCACTGATCTCCTCTTCAAGTAAATACTCAAACCCCATAGTCTGGGGTTTTGTTTTAAAGGTCGACTTAGTAATTAATCACTGAACTACACCAAACTTAGTGAGGCTGCAGATCCCACATCTTCAGGTTACCAGAAGCCTTCCAATAGATATGGTGCTGTACCCCAAGCTTCCCTACCTTTATTCTATTGCTTCCCAGGAAGAACATGTAATAGCAATTTCTGCAATGTTCAGATCTCTGCCACATCATGAGGATCTGCAGTTCATCAACTCCAGAGAAACTAAACTTACTCTACTTCTCCCTTCCCTGACCTTCACCTCTTATTGTTTCGAAAAGGAAGCAGGTGGTAATAAATAAAATTTACAAGAGCAAATTTTTTTCATTTCCCCACATTTTGGAGTCATAGGTGTCACCTTTCCCACTAGACAATTCAAAGGGTACCATTTATTGCAATGATACCAGGTTTCCTTGTCAGTCAAGAAAAACTTCAGCTTCTTCAGTCTTTTGCAAAAAGTTCTTAAGATATCATCCATCTTTCAGATCCACAAATTAAGACTAAATTTTGAATTTATATATTGAGCATATATTGACAAGAAAAGGGACAATGGCTTTACAGCAAAAGAGTAGGTTTATATTGGCTATTAGTAAGAAATTCTTCCCTGTGAGAGTGATGAGGCCCTAACACAGGTTGGCCAGAGAACATGTGGCTGCCCCATCCCTCGAAGTGTTCAAAACCAGGTTTGAAGCAACCTTATCTAGTGGAAAGTGTCCTTGTCCCTGGCAGGTGCTGGAAGCAGACAGTCCTTACGGTCCCATCAAACACAAACTATTCCATGATTCTATGATGATTCAATCTCCACAGGTGCAGCCAAATGCCAAAGCTGCTCTTCACGGCCTTCTCCCTTCCCCTGCCCCTCTGCCAAGTGCAACAGGCCTCAAGGACTGAAAGGACCACAGGGAGCCAAAGGGACCGCATGGGCAGCTCCTTGGCAAGCACTTGCCTTGAGAAACAAGCCCCTCTCCTCCAAAGGCATTTCCCCAAATGTCGACTTTTCCTGGGGAACACCAACACACTCTTAAGAAGCCCTGGCAAGGCTGAATTACTTCTGGTCCTTTCAGAACAGGCACTCCGGCTCTAGCTCATGTTGCCGCAAGTGTGTTTCCAGGTGTAAGCTCAGATGGGCAGCCCCAGGCCCCCTGCACCTGCCTCAACTCCTGCCTGCAGTCACGGCAGCAAACCCAGGCTGTTCCCAGCCAGAGGCCAGAGCCCTGTTGCCGCAGTAGGATGTTCTCGGGAGCACCTCCCGGGACTCTCTGCTGTGCACACAGCACTTTTTGTGCCTGCTCTGAACAGTCTTTGGAACACAGAGTACAACCTGTCTGGCTCTGGCATCAGCAGACCCCAACCACAGGCAGAGGAGGAAGAAGCAGTGGCTGATGGGAGTGACTGGAAGGGTTCCCTCCCTCTGGTCTCACTTTATTGGCTCTCTGACCAGGTCTGAAGCAGGGGCTGTGATTCCCCCATTGTGGGGACCAGAACCATGCACAGGATCCCGGAACTGCCTGGCGGTGCTCCCTACATTGGGATGGTCGCGTGTCTGAGTCGCAGCCTTGCAGTATTGCTGCTTCGTTTGCTCCTAGGCATACCCAAAACTCACTGTTAAGCCCAGATGGTCTCTGGTGCTGCCCTCTCCCTGTGCAGGGATGGAGCATTGCTGTGCTTCCAGGAAGCTATTCTTGAAGACTTCTAGCATTCCAAGTTCCTTAGCCCTCTGTGGATGCTTGCCCTAGAATCCCTCACAGCTGCCTTGAGAGCATACTCAAGTCTGCTCTTCTAAAATCCAGGGCCTCCAGTGAGCTCAGCAAGACCTTTCACTCCACTGTGCTGTGCAACTGGACCTCCAGGACAGGGACCTGTCCAGCCTGATGTGCCCTTGTTCCTCTGCGTCTCTGCACAGAACAGGGCGCAGAAGAGAACAGCAGCAGGGGCCTGTGTGTCCCTGGGCTCGGGTTTTGCGCCGCCTAAGCTCCACAGAGATGCAAGTAAGGGGGGGGAAACCAAACTGTTTATTAATGGAAGGGGAAGTAGAGGGATGAGATGGGGGAAAAAAACGGGGGGATGGGCAAGGACAGAGGGCAGGAGGGAAGGAGCTTTCAAAAGGGAGGGACAGGGCAGGAACTACAGGAGCTTCCCACAGGCTCAGCTGTTCCCATCATCAGCTGTGCCTGGAGCTCCATCGGCACTCTGAGGTGGTGTCCTCCTCACTGTCTCCTGATACGGCTCTTGGGGCAGCAGTTCTCTGAATCCAGAAGATGACCTAATTTCTGCAGCTCTTTGGCCAAAAATTGCTTGAATTTCCAGGTTAGTAGAGGATGGGTTGTCGACTTCGCTCATGGCATGAAGGGCTGGAAGAGATAACTTCCAATGGTCAGTGCTCAGATCTGCGAGGACACCCGAAGATTGCTCTGCCAAGGCCATCCCACCCAGCTCTTGCCATGGCCACAAGAGAGGAGGGGCGAATGGGATCAGCCGGAAGGTGCTGTGCATGAATCCCCCACGTGTCCCTGAAGTCACTATGTGCTCTACTCACGCCACCGCTTATTCGCACAGACAGAGAATCCCACCGCAGCCAGGGCAGAGATTGCAGCTCCTCCCGCCAGCCCCCGCTGACACCCCGCTGTCCTCACTCACCCTCAGTGAGAAGGTGAAGCTCTCCCGGCTGCCCCCTCAAGTACCGCCCGGCGCTCCCTGGGAGCACAGAGCCCTGTGTCACAGCCCCAGCGGCACAGCTCCCCCACAGCGGCGCTGCCAGCCCCGGAGCCACACGGCCTCCTGCGCCGGCAGAGCTCAGCCCGGGCCCTTGCCGCATCCGGACGCCCAAGGAAGGGCACGGCTCCCGGCGAGAGCGGGGCGGCAGCAGCCCCGAGGCCAGGCGGGGCTCCAGAGCCCCGGGCCCGGATGCCGCTGCCGGGGCAGCACCCGGGACTGGGGCCGAGCTGCGGCGGGGCGGGGAGGGAGCCAGGGATCGTGCCTCACCAATGAACCTGACGGCCGCCTCTCGCAGGGACTCCTGTGGGCTGTCCAAGTAGGGCAGGGCCTGGCGAAGGTGCTCGGCCGCTCGGCTCCTGTCGTCTGCCAGCTGGAGAGAGCGCCAGGAGGGAAGGCTTGGCGCGGGCTCTGCCCCTTGGCCGGGCTCTCCCTGCGCCCTGCCCTGGCCTCCCCTGCCCGCACAGCCCCGAGGCGCGGCCAGCAGCCGCTGGCGCCGCGCTTTGGAGGGGGCAGAGGGCCGGGGGCTGCCCGGGGAGCCGCGGTGCCGCCCGGGGAGCCGCACAGCCCAGCGGGGCCGGGGCTCCCTCGGCAGCCGGCTCGGGGCCAGGGCAGCCTGGAGAAGAGCCCGCCTGGTTCCTGGGTGCAGCAGTGGGCAGGGGCACAGCTGCCAGCCCCACACACTGGGCACCGGGGGCAGGGGGCTTCTCCAGGCTGGGGCTGGGGCTTCCAGGCCGTCCTTACCAGGCACTTTCCGACCTTCAACATCTTGTTCCTTCTTCACAAGCAGCTTCTGAAGATCTCTCCTCTTCAGGAAGCTAGCCGCATATAGCAGCGTTTGGTGAGAGGCCTGGGGAGCAGCAGAGAGCCGGAGGTGGCACCGCAGCCCAGAGCACAGGACTGGCGTCCCTGTGCCAAGGCCTGCGGGAGGCTGCGGCCTGGGAGGCAGCGGGGCAGGAGGCAGCCGAGTCCCCTCCCACGGATGCTCCGGCAGCCCATGAGTCCTCACCTCTGCCACAAGCCGGTTCTCATCATGGCAGTGCAAGAAAAGTGGGAGCAGGCTCTGGCTCACAATTGTCTTAAGGAGCTTTTTTCCTTCTTCCACCACTGACTCCATCACCTTTCGAAAAAGTTGAATGGAGAGCAGCTGCACATGCCTGTTTTCCTAAAGGAAAGAAAAAGACTCCAGCACCAACCACTCCAGGTCCAACTGGGTAAGTGTTAAAAATCCACAGGGCGCAGAGTTTCCAGGCAGCAGCCTGTACTTATGGCTGGGGTCACAAACCCTTACGAGGTCAAAGAGCGGCAGGAGTGCCTCAGCCAGCTTTGGGGCGGTGGTGCTGGACACCAGGATGTCTTTGTACTGGAGCACATTCAGGAACACAGAGAGGGTCATTTCAATCACATCACCATCTTCATCACCCAGCAGCTCCACAAGCCTTTGAGACACGATGCCCATTCTTCTGGCCTGTGTGGAACACAAGGCTGTGCTGTGAAGCCACGAACAGTCGCACTGCCAACACCGCCCTGGCACTGCAACCCCACCATGCCGCCGCAGGGCCCAGAGGCCAAAGGCCTGTCCCAAAGCACTCAGGCAGCTGAAGCAGGAGGCAGGGGAGCTGGGAGCAGCTGCCTCAGCTCCTGAAGCACAGCCAAGCCTGGTTGGCTGCTTTCCCCATGCAGCCCCACACTGCCAGCATGGCTTCAGCCACTGCCCCTTCTCACCATTGAGTGATCCTTGCTGAGCACCATGAAGCCTCTGAGTGCCAGGCGACGCCTCTCTCTGCACTGGCTCTTTAGGTGCCTTGACATGATCTCCAGGACGCTGTCACCACATTCACTCATATCCAAGCACCAAAGAACCTGAAAGGCACAGGCAGTGACAGGGGAGCTGGCTGGCAGGAGCCCAGAACCATTCAGGGCTGGGCCCAGGCAGTAGCACAGGGCGCAGGCGCCGTCCCAGGCAGCTGCGGCTATGAGAGGGCAGAGAGCTGGGAGGCAGCTGAGCGAGGCAGCACTGGCCTTCAGGCTCACCTCCACAAGGAACGCCAGGGCGGGCAGATCCCAGCGTGGCTCCTCCATGCTGAGTAGCTCGAGGAGATGGAGTGCGATGCGAGAACACAAGGGGATAAAGTCACGGCGCATCTCCCTGGCAGGGGGAAAAGGGCACCAAGACCCTGAGGTGGAGGGGCAAAATTCTCCCAGGACTGACTCACAGAGCTCTGGTCTTTGTCCACCACCCTGGAGGGAATGTGGGCGCTTTTGGAGGCAGCTCCTTGTGGACACCCTCCCCTCCCAGTCTTTTCCAGTCTGCTCCACCATCTCTCACTGACACGGCCCTCTTGTCCATGACACTGGGTGGGGACACTCCGTGCCAGGGGCAGTGGGGAGAAGGGGATCTCACCTGGCCAGCAAACCCACAGCATAGTGGTGGGTGTCAGCACAGAGCAGTGTGTCCCAGCCGTGCTTTCGTCCCATTTTCATGACCACAGTCTCACACCGCACTCGGCAAAGCAGAGCCTTCAGGGTCTGCACTGCAAAGCTGTGTGCAGAGCAAAGCCCAGGTCACACTGGGAACACTGGCTCCTGCCTTGGGGACATGTGACGAATAGGAGGACTGTGATGGAGCACCTGCTGGGGCTTGTTTGAATTTGGTGTTGCTCCTGGCATTGCGTCCAAAAGGTGTTGACCTCCTCAGCACCATGCACTGTGCTGTCGAAAATTTGAACAAACAGAGCCGCGAGCAGGTGGGGGGCATAAAGGTCCATTGCCTCTTGGCACTTGGGCACCTGGACCATCACCCACAGGGCCAGAGTTGCCTGCAAAAGAAGCAGCCCGAGACAGCACTCAGTGCCAAGGTGTCCATGTGGCAGGGCCTGAGGGGGAGACCCATGGGGAGCACCGGGCCCTGTGGCCCCTGAGCCTGCCCCTAGCCCAGGTTTCAGCCCAGCGCCTGAGGCAGGGAGAGGATGGAGAGCTGCTGGAGAGGTGACCTGGGGGCGAGCAAAGGCCACTTCCAGAAACTCACAGCCAGGGCAAAAACATCCGTGTCATCCCCATCAGAGGTGAACATTCTGTGCGCTGGCCAATCCTCCATCACATGGATGAGTGTTGGCAGCACCTTCCCCACAGTCGGTCCTGACGATGCTATTGTTTTCCACATCATAATAGCAGCTCTGTGGGACCAGAGCTGTGTGTCAGGCGTGTCTCAGTCACACTACCATGCCCTGTGCAGCTGCAGAGGCTCATGTGACAGTGCCCCGGTGCCCTGAGGGGCAGGGAGGGAGCATGGCAGCAGGCTCGGGAAGCAGAGGGGGCTGAGGGTCCTGGAACTCTCTGCCTGTCTGGCAGACCCCGTTGGACAGGTTCTCCAGGGTGATGGGCCCTAAAGGCTGGTGAGCCCTGAATTCTCAAGGCAGGAGAGCCCCGTACCTGTCACATGATGGGGCACAACGCAGAAGGGTTATCACCACCCCAGCAGGGTGTTCATCAGCCATCCTGACAATGTTCATGAATAGCCTGACATCAGCAGTCCCATGGGATTTGAGTTTCTGGTGCATGATCCTCACCATGTCTGGCACCTGCAAGAGGTGTGGGGAAGACTTGGAGTGCTGTCCAAGGGAGCAACTTCCCCATCTTCCCCCAAGTAATGCTTCCCTTCCCACCACACTCATCTGGCCTCAAAGGTTGAGGCAGCCAAGTGGACGTGGCTTGAGGGGCCATATGATCCTGGGAGGCCTCCAGCACTGGCCACAGGCTGCTTATTGGTTCTGATAAGAAACACCACCCTCCATGAATAATAAACCATGAGCATAAATAACAGCTAAGGGGTTGTAGTGTCAGTGCTTCTTACGCCCTCAGCCATTCAGGTGTGTGAATTGACCTCAGTTATTACCTGGTCAGCCTTCACTATGTAATTACTCATTTCCGCACATTCAATTGATGCTGTACTGACATCAGCCAGCCTGGAGCCAGATTTCTCCGTGCCTTCAGTATCTCTGCTCTTTCTAAACAAAAAGCTTAAGAACTTTGGAAGCATCTGGAGGAAAAGAGCAGGGAACAGAGGGATGTTCCATGGAGTGCTCCAAGTGTGGTGCATGGCTTAGCAGAGACAGCAAGCCCAGCCCCAGTGGGGATGACTGCAGGTACCTGTTGGCGACCACGAGAAGAGTCCTGCCGTTGTTTCCGGTTCTTCCCTGTGTGTGGGAAAGAGTGAGCACAGCCAGGGCTGAGGGGTTGCAGGAGAGGCCAGAGAACACAGCCCAGGCCTGCGCTGCCCAGGCAGGGACAGCCCCGGGATGCCCAGGGGATGCAGCACGGCTGCAGCGGGGGGTCAGCCCCAGCCCCTCTTCTAGTCTATCCATGGGCATGTCCCTGGGGCATGGAATGGGATGGGATGGGATGGGATGGGATGGGATGGCATGGGATGGCATGGGATGGGATGGGATGGGATGGGATGGCATGGGATGGGATGGGATGGGATGGGATGGGATGGGATGGGATGGGATGGGATGGGGGCCAAGATGGCTGTAGCCATCAGCCCCATGGCCCAGCTCTGCCACTCACCGCCCTGCAGTGTCTGGGACTGCTGCACCGCATTAGGATGCTTTGCTGTGGCAGCTGAAGGGCCTTTGTTCTTATTCGCCCTGAACAAACCGCGGCGTCTCTCCGCCATCCCAGAATCTGGCCTTGAGGGCTCCTACAAGACAGAAGCCTTGGAAAAGCTCTGAGTCGAAAAGTCCCACCGTTTGGCCACGAGGGCACAGGCCGCAGGGATGGGCGATGCCTCGGAAAAGCTCCGAGTCACCAAGTCCTGCCGTCTGCCCTCGGGGGCACCTGCAAAAGAGAAGCCTCGAGGAGGCCACAGGTCACCAAGTCCTGTGGTTTGGCCTCGAGGTCACCTGCAGGAAGAACGCCTCGGAAATGCTCCGGGTCAGCAAGGAACGAGTACGCTGTGGGGGCTCCTCACAGCAACGCTCTGTCCCATCCTGTCCCGTCGCGTGCTCCAAGCACTGAGGCTTAGCTGTGTCGCCGCCAGCACCTATGTCACGGCGCGTCACAAAGGGCCCATGGACACGCCGTCCCCTTGCATCTCACAATGACCATGCTGCAACGTGTCACAAAGAGCCCTTGCACACATTGCCACCTGCCCTGGGGCTGCCCCCACCCCACTGAGAGTAGCCCAGGGTGGAAGGAATCCATTGCCCCAAGTGTCTAAGGGAGCCCAGCAGGAACTTCAGGAACTGCTCAAACCAGAAGCAAATGCTCCCCTGCTCTGCGGGCTCAGGGCAGCAGAAGGAGCCCCCAGGGCTGCCGACACAGCCGCAGCGGGAAGGGCACAAGGCCTTCCACGGAAGCTGGACAAGTCCCGGCTCCTTGGGACAAGTCCTGGCTGCTGGCCATCCTAAACACGGGGCTGTGACACACACAAGGAAGGTGTGGGCCAGGGCACCAATGCTGCTCTGAGCCCTGGGGCTTGGGGAGCACTGAAATCAGCAGGTGTGGCAGAGTCCCCACAAAAGCACACCTGCCAAGCCCGAGCCCTGGCAGCGCTGGGAAACTTTACTTCCCATTCCTCAACTCAAGTAGTTCAAAAAAGTTACAAACTTCCCAAATTAATTGCTGTGGCCTGGGCTCTTAAAAGATGTGGAAGTTTGTGTCCCATCTCAAAGCAGCAGCTCATTTGCCTTAACGTCATTGACTGAGAGTCACCTCCAAAAAATAAACAATAAACACAGGCAGGAAAAACGAACATTGATTGGTTTGCAAAGAAGGGATTTCCTATTCCCACGAAGGGATAATAATACGGTAATTCTATTAAGGAATAAAAGCTGTCAAGGAATGAAAGTCCTCTCAGTGTTACAAAAGTACCCCAAACAAATGAGTACATTGCAAAAAGGCTCATCCTCCCCCCGCTAGAGATATCAAAGTGGCCAAGAAAGTACAGCTCTCCCCTCTTCTTCCCTGCATGAGAATCAGGACCATTAACAGACAAAGTCACAGATATTCCTTCGGCTGTCCATAACCAAAACTGTGCAAAACCACAGATGCTGCCTTCAAACTGAATGAATTGCAACCTAGACCTCTCACCTTCCAGACATCTCCTTCCCCAACACCCCCACCAACATCAACCCCCCCCCAACACCAGCACAGAAGCCCTCAACACCCCACCAAAACCCCACCTGGCCCCATCCCTGCGCAGAGCTTGCCCACCCTCCAGCAGAGCCCCTGGCTCTCTGCACGTGCCGCGGGATGGCACTCGGGAGGATCTGCTCCGAGGCCTTCCCAGCTACCGAGCTCAGGCTGCCAGGCCTTTGGTTCCCGGATCATCCTTCCGACCCTTCCTGTGCGTGGCTGTTACATTTGCACGGTTCCGGTCAGCTCAGACTTCTGCAGTTAACCAGGACTGCTGGTAAAGGATCGAGAGCAGCCTGGCAAGCTCTTTCTGCAGCTCCCTCTTTGCTCTCGAGAGGGGGAGGTACAACACTCCCCGGGAAAGCAACTGGTTCCACAAGGGGTGGGAGGCATCAGAGCCTACTCAGATTGGCTCCTCTAAAATCCAGGGTGTTACAGGCTCCAGAGGATTCCTGTTTACACAAAAATCTGAAACGCACTTCTGAACGCAAAGGAAGTTTTATTTTGTTAGCTGCTGTAGGAACCAATAATACACACAGAACCCTGCATCTGGGAAAAGCCACTCAACAGGAGAAGGAGAAGGAGCATGGTGCTCCGGCAGGAGGGGAAGGCAGGCCATGAACCTTCAGGGCATCCCCCGCATCAAAAGGTGTGCATTTTGTCCTTCTTGCCCCTCCACCCCAGAAGCAGGCCTGGTATCTCCCCCTCTGCAGTGGAATTTTTCCAGTTAGGACTTCATCTCACGTGTGGCCAGCGCATGAGACGAGGCTGCAACGGCTTACGACACCACCTCCATGCCAACATCAGCCCCATCGTGTCTGGCTCCTCTTTCACAGCTTAACTTCCCATCGATGGACCAACCCACCGTTTCTCTTAAGGGTCAAATTCCCACCAGTGAAATAAGAAGCTTCCCTTCATTGTCTCTACTTCATCATCTTGTCGATGTGCGCAACAGCAGACCGAGTTTGGCAGGGCCTTAGACACGACCTGGGTCCCTGACACACAGGGTCCCTGTCCCACTACTGGCCTTCAGTGGGCTCAGAGTTAAAGCAAGACCTTTCACTCCACTGTGCTGTGGAACTGGACCTCCAGGACAGGGACCTGTCCAGCCTGATGTGCCCTTGTTCCTCTGCGTCTCTGCACAGAACAGGGCGCAGAAGAGAAGAGCAGCAGGGGCCTGTGTGTCCCTGGGCTCGGGTTTTGCGCCGCTTCAGCATCACACAGGTGCAGATAAAGTGAAGAAGCCAAACTCTTTATTAATGGCAGGGGAAGCGAAGGGAAGAGCTGGGAGGGAAAAGAGGGGGATGGGGAGGCTGTGAGGGCTGCAGGGATGGAGCTATCAACAGGGAGGGAGAGTAGAAGGGAGGAAAGGGGATGGGGAGGGTGTGAGGGCTGCAGGGAGGGAACTATCAACAGGGAAAGAGAGCAGAGGGAACTGTCAACAGGGAGGGTGAGTGGAGGAGAAAAAGGGGATGGGGAGGGTGTGAGGGCTGCAGGGATGGAGCTTTAAACAGGGAAGGAGAGGGCTGAAACAATGCGAGCTTCCCACAGGCTCAGCCACTCCCAGCATCAGCTATGCCTGGAGCTCCAGCGGCACTCAGGTGGTGTCCTCCGTCTCCTGCTGCTGGGCTGGAACAGAGAGCAACACAGCCGCGGTCAGAGCCCAAGGCGAAACTAAGGACACCGTCCTGCCAGGGCCATCCCACCCAGCTCCGGCCATGGCCGCAACAGAGGAGGGGCCAACGGGATGGGCCGGCAGCTGCTGGCCACAAATTCCTCCCGTGTCCCAGAAATCTCGCTGCGCTCTGCCCATGACACCCCTCATCCACACAGGGAGCAGAACCCTCCGCAGCCAGGGCAGGGATTGCAGCTCCCCCCGCCAGCCCCCGCTGACACCCTGCTGTCCTCACTCACTCTCTCTGCGAGCAGCTGCTCCACCACCACCAGGTACCGCCCGGCGCTCCCTGGGAGCACAGAGCCCTGTGTCACAGCCCCAGCGGCACAGCTCCCCCACAGCGGCGCTGCCAGCCCCGGAGCCACACGGCCTCCTGCGCCGGCAGAGCTCAGCCCGGGCCCTTGCCACATCCGGACGCCCAAGGAAGGGCACGGCTCCCGGCGAGAGCGGGGCGGCAGCAGCCCCGAGGCCAGGCGGGGCTCCAGAGCCCCGGGCCCGGATGCCGCTGCCGGGGCAGCAGCCGGGACTGGGGCCGAGCTGCGGCGGGGCGGGGCGGGGAGGGGAGGGAGCCAGGGATCGTGCCTCACCCAGGAACCTGACGGCCGCCTCTCGCAGGGGCTTCACCGGGCTCTCCAGGCACGGCAGGGCGTGGCGCAGCTGCTCGGCCGCTCGGCTCCCGTCCTTCGGCAAGCTGGAGAGAGCGCCAGGAGGGAAGGCTTGGCGCGGGCTCTGCCCCTTGGCCGGGCTCTCCCTGCGCCCCGCCCTGGCCTCCCCTGCCCGCACAGCCCCGAGGCGCGGCCAGCAGCCGCTGGCGCCGCGCTTTGGAGGGGGCAGAGGGCCGGGGGCTGCGCGGGGAGCCGCGGTGCCGCCCGGGGAGCCGCACAGCCCAGCGGGGCCGGGGCTCCCTCGGCAGCCGGCTCGGGGCCAGGGCAGCCTGGAGAAGAGCCCGCCTGGTTCCTGGGTGCAGCAGTGGGCAGGGGCACAGCTGCCAGCCCCACACACTGGGCACCGGGGGCAGGGGGCTTCTCCAGGCTGGGGCTGGGGCTTCCAGGCCGTCCTTACCAGGCACTCGGCGACCTTCACCATCTTGTTCGCCTTAAGCAGCTTCTGAAGATCTCTCCTCTTCAGGAAGCTGGCCGCACGAAGCAGCGTTTGGTGAGAGGCCTGGGGAGCAGCAGAGAGCCGGAGGTGGCACCGCAGCCCAGAGCACAGGACTGGCGTCCCTGTGCCAAGGCCTGCGGGAGGCTGCGGCCTGGGAGGCAGCGGGGCAGGAGGCAGCCGAGTCCCCTCCCACGGATGCTCCGGCAGCCCATGAGTCCTCACCTCTGCCACAAGCCGGTTCTCATTAAGGCAGTAGATGAAAAGTGGGTACAGGCTCCGGTCGACAATTGTCTTCAGGGCCTCTTTGCCCTCTTCCGCTACCGACTCCATCACCTTGCCAAAGAGGCGAATGGAGAGCAGCTGCACATGGTAGTAGTCCTGGAGGAAAGTAAAAACCTCAGCACCAGCTACTCCATGTTCATCTGGTCAAAGGCCCAAAAATGCACAGGACACAACACTTGTGGGCAGCAGCCCGTGCCTGTGGCTGGGGGCACAGAGCCTTACGTGGTCAAAGAGCGGCAGGAGTGCCTCAGCCAGCTTTGGGGCGGTGGTGCTGGACACCAGGATGTCTTTCTTCTGGAGCACATTCGTGAACACAGAGAGGGTCATTTCGACCACTTCTCCATCTCGGTCAGCCAGCAGCTCCACGAGCCTTAGAGACACAATGCCCATTCTTCTGGCCTGTGTGGAACACAAGGCTGTGCTGAGAAGCCACGAACAGTCGCACTGCCAACACCGCCCTGGCACTGCAACCCCACCGTGCCGCCGCAGGGCCCAGAGGCCAAAGGCCTGTCCCAAAGCACTCAGGCAAGCTGAAGCAGGAGGCAGGAGAGCTGGGAGCAGCTGCCTCAGCTCCTGAAGCACAGCCAAGCCTGGTTGGCTGCTTTCCCCACGCAGCCCCACGCTGCCAGCACGGCTTCAGCCACTGCCCCTTCTCACCATGATGGGGTCATTGCTGAGCATCACGAAGCCTCTGAGCGCCAGGCGACGCCTCTGCCCGCACTGGCTGTGCAGGCGCTTTGTCAGGATCTCCAGGACGCTGTCACCACATTCAGTCAAGTCCAGGCAGTCAAGGACCTGAAAGGCACAGGCAGTGACAGGGGAGCTGGCTGGCAGGAGCCCAGAACCATTCAGGGCTGGGCCCAGGCAGTAGCACAGGGCGTGGGCACCGTCCCAGGCAGCCGCAGCTACGAGAGGGCAGAGAGCTGGGAGGCAGCTGAGCGAGGCAGGGCTGGCCTTCAGGCTCACCTCCACAAGGAATGCCAGGGCGGGCAGATCCCAGTGTGGCTCCTCCCTGCTGAGCAGCCTGAGCAGGTGGAGTGCAATGCGGTGACACAAGGGGACCAAGACACGGTGCATCTCCCTGGCAGGGGGAAAAGGGCACCAAGACCCTGATGTGGAGGGGCAAAACTCTCCCAGGACTGACTCACAGAGCTCTGGTCATTCCCCACCACCCTGGATGGAGCTCCTTGTGGACACCCTCCCCCCCCGGACTTTTCCAGTCTGCTCCGCCTTCCCTTGGTGACGAGGCTCTCTCGTCCATGACCACAGGGATTGCGAGGGGCATTCTGGTCACAGTGCACAAATGCCGCGGGCAGCAGGGAGAAGGGGGTCTCACCTGGCCAGATGACCCACGGCATAGTGCTGGGTGTCAGCACAGAGCAGTGTGTCCCAGCCATACTTGTGCTCCATAGCCATCACCACATCGTCACAGCACAGGCGCCAGAGCAGAGCCCTCATGGTCTGCACTGCAAAGCTGTGTGCAGAGCAAAGCCCAGGTCACCCTGGGAGCACTGGCTCTGGCCACAAGGGCATGGAAGGGACAGGAGGACTGGGACCTGTTGGGGTCAGTGTAACAGTTGTATTCCTCCCGGCATGTTCTCCAGAAGTTATGAACTTCCTCTGGCATCTGCTCTGTGGTCACGACAACTTGGAATAGCAGAGCCACAAACAGGCGGGAGGAATAAATGATCATTGTCTCTTGGCACGCAGGCGCCAGGACAATCACCCACAGGGCCAGAGTTGCCTGCAAAAGAAGCAGCCCGAGACAGCACTCAGTGCCAAGGTGTCCATGTGGCAGGGCCCGAGGGGAGACCCATGGGGAGCACCAGGCCCTGTGGCCCCTGAGCCTGCCCCTAGCCCAGGTTTCAGCCCAGCGCCTGAGGCAGGGAGAGGATGGAGAGCTGCTGGAGAGGTGACCTGGGGGCGAGCAAAGGCCACTTCCAGAAACTCACAGCCAGGGCAAAAACATCCTTGTTGTCCCCATCAGAGGTGGACATGCTGTGCACTGGCCAATCCTCCATCACACACAGCAGTGTTGGCAGCACCTTCCCCACAGTCGGTCCTGACGACGCTATTGTTTTCCACATCATCGCAGCAGCTCTGTGGGACCAGAGCTGTGTGTCAGGCGTGTCTCAGTCACACTACCATGCCCTGTGCAGCTGCAGAGGCTCATGTGACAGTGCCCCGGTGCCCTGAGAGGCAGGGAGGGAGCGTGGCAGCAGGCTCGGGAAGCAGAGGGGGCTGAGGGTCCTGGAACTCTCTGCCTGTCTGGCAGACCCAGTTGGACAGGTTCTCCAGGGTGATGGGCCCTAAAGGCTGGTGAGCCCTGAATTCTCAAGGCAGGAGAGCCCCATACCTGTCACATGATGGGGCACAGCGCAGAAGGGTCATCACCACATCGACAGGGTGTTCTTCAGCCAGCCTCAGAATGTTACTGCGCAGCGTGTCATCCACAATGTAACAGGACATGAGTCTCTGGTGAATGCTCCTCACTATGGCTGGCACCTGGGGGAGCCATGGGGAAGACTTGGAGTGCTGTCCAAGGGAGCAACTTCCCCATCTTCCCCCAAGTAATGCTTCCCTTCCCAAAACAATGTGCTGGCCCCAATAGCACATTGGGGGGCCCAGCAAATGTGGCTTGAGGGGCCACACGATCCTGGGAGGCCTCCAGCCTTGGCCCCAGGCTGCTTACCTGCTGCTGAGAAGAAACACCACTCTCTTCAAATAAATCAAGAATGGGAGCATGAATGACAGTGGGAGTGGGCATGGTGTTAGCATTTGCGATGCCCTGAGTCTTTCCAGTGTCAGTGTTTGCGATGGCCATGTTGTTAGGTGGTGCCATGTCCCCTGTCAGTGCCATGTCCTTGGTCAGTGCCAAGTCCTTGATCAGTGCCAAGTCCTTGGTCGTTGCCATGTCCTCAATGGGTGCCATGTGCTCGGTCAGTGCCGTGTCCTCAGTGGGTGCCATGTCCTTAGTCAGTGCTATGTCCTTAGTCACTGCCCTATCCTCAGTCTGTGCCGTGTCAGCCTTCGCCCTCTGATCATTCATTGCCATGTCAGAATTTTCAGAGTGCTCAGCTGATGCTGTGCTGACATCAGCCTCTGTAGGGAGCTCAGTTAGCCTGGAGTCAGGCTCAGCTGTGCCCTCAGTCGTAGTGGTTTTGGTCTTTCTGCGCCGAATGCCCATGAATTTCCTGAAGGTCTGCAGGAGAAGGAAGGACACGGAAGAGAGGCCTGTTCCATGGAGTGCTCCAAGCGAGGTGCTCGGCTGAGCAGGGACAGCAAGCCCAGCCCCGGTGGGGATGGCTGCAGCTACCTGCGCTGTTTTGCGGAAGCGGCTAAGGGCGGAGTCCTGCTGTTGTGTCTGGTCCGTGCCTGCACGTGGGAAAGAGTGAGCACAGCCAGGGCTGAGGGGTTGCAGGAGAGGCCAGAGAACACAGCCCAGGCCAGCGCTGCCCAGGCAGGGACAGCCCCGGGATGCCCAGGGGATGCAGCATGGCTGCAGCGGGGGGCAGCCCTGGCCCCTCTTCCAGTCTATCCATGGGCATGTCCCTGGGGCATGGAATGGGATGGGATGGGATGGGATGGGATGGGATGGGATGGCATGGCATGGCATGGCATGGCATGGGATGGCATGGCATGGGATGGCATGGGATGGCATGGCATGGGATGGCATGGGGCAAAGCTGGCTGTAGCCATCAGCCCTGCGGCCCAGTTCTGTCACTCACCCTCCTGCAGAGGCTGGAACTGCTCCACGTCTCCAGGCTGTTGTGGTGGGGCAGCTGCAGTGTCTTTCTTTGATTTCCTCCTGAACACTTTGAACAGGCTGAGGAATCTGGCCGCCATGCCACAGTCTGGCCTTGAGGGCAAGTGTAAGAGAGATGCCTCCAGAAAACCCCAAGTCAAAAAATCCTGCAGTTGTGCCTGTGAAGGCAACTGCAGGAGTAATGCCTCGCAAAAGCTCCAAGTCAGGAAGTCCTGCAGTTTTGCCTTGAAGGCACCTGCGACAGAGAAGCCTCAGGAAGGCTACAGGACAACAAGTCCTGCACTCTGGTCTCGAGGGCTCCTGCCACAAGGACAGGAGACTCCTCGTCAGGGATTGCGGTCACCAAGTCCTACGGTCTGGCCTCGAGGGCACAGGCCGCAGGGATAGGCGATGCCTCGGAAAAGCTCCGAGTCACCAAGTCCCGCGGTCTGCCCTCGGGGACACCTGCAAAGGGGAAGCCTCGAGGAGGCCACAGGTCACCAAGTCCTGTGGTTTGGCCTCGAGGTCACCTGCAGGAAGAACGCCTCGGAAATGCTCTGGGTCGGCAAGGAACGAGTGCGCTGTGGGAAATCCTCACAGCAATGCTCTGTCCCGTCCTGTCCCGTCGCGTGCTCCGAGCACTGAGGCTTAGCTGTGTCACCGCCAGCACCTATGTCACGGCGTGTCACAAAGGGCCCATGGACACACTGTCCTGTTGCATCCCACAATGACCATGCTGCAACGTGTCACAAAGGGCCCTTGCATATGCTGCCGCCTGCCCTGGGGCTGCCCCCACCTCACCGAAAGTAGCCCAGGGTGGAAGGAATCCATTGCCCCAAGTGTCTAAGAGAGCCCAGCAGGAACTTCAGGAACTGCTCAAACCAGAAGCAAATGCTCCCCTGCTCTGCGGGCTCAGGGCAGCAGAAGGAGCCCCCAGGGCTGCCGACACAGCCGCAGCGGGAAGGGCACAAGGCCTTCCACGAAAGCTGGACAAGTCCCGGCTCCTTGGGACAAGTCCTGGCTGCTGGCCATCCTAAACACGGGGCTGTGACACACACAAGGAAGGTGTGGGCCAGGGCACCAATGCTGCTCTGAGCCCTGGGGCTTGGGGAGCACTGAAATCAGCAGGTGTGGCAGAGTCCCCACAAAAGCACACCTGCCAAGCCTGAGCCCTGGCAGCGCTGGGAAACTTTACTTCCCATTCCTCAACTCAAGTAGTTCAAAAAAGTTACAAACTTCCCAAATTAATTGCTGTGGCCTGGGCTCTTAAAAGATGTGGAAGTTTGTGTCCCATCTCAAAGCAGCAGCTCATTTGCCTTAACGTCATTGACTGAGAGTCACCTCCAAAAAATAAACAATAAACACAGGCAGGAAAAACGAACATTGATTGGTTTGCAAAGAAGGGATTTCCTATTCCCACGAAGGGATAATAATACGGTAATTCTATTAAGGAATAAAAGCTGTCAAGGAATGAAAGTCCTCTCAGTGTTACAAAAGTACCCCAAACAAATGAGTACATTGCAAAAAGGCTCATCCTCCCCCCGCTAGAGATATCAAAGTGGCCAAGAAAGTACAGCTCTCCCCTCTTCTTCCCTGCATGAGAATCAGGACCATTAACAGACAAAGTCACAGATATTCCTTCGGCTGTCCATAACCAAAGCTGTGCAAAACCACAGATGCTGCCTTCAAACTGAATGAATTGCAACCTAGACCTCTCACCTTCCAGACATCTCCTTCCCCAACACCCCCACCAACATCAACACCCCCCCAACACCAGCACAGAAGCCCTCAACACCCCACCAAAACCCCACCTGGCCCCATCCCTGCGCAGAGCTTGCCCACCCTCCAGCAGAGCCCCTGGCTCTCTGCACGTGCCGCGGGATGGCACTCGGGAGGATCTGCTCCGAGGCCTTCCCAGCTACCGAGCTCAGGCTGCCAGGCCTTTGGTTCCCGGATCATCCTTCCCACCCTTCCTGTGCATGGCTGTTACATTTGCACGGTTCCGGTCAGCTCAGACTTCTGCAGTTAACCAGGACTGCTGGTAAAGGATCGAGAGCAGCCTGGCAAGCTCTTTCTGCAGCTCCCTCTTTGCTCTCGAGAGGGGGAGGTACAACACTCCCCGGGAAAGCAACTGATTCCACAAGGGGTGGGAGGCATCAGAGCCTACTCAGATTGGCTCCTCTAAAATCCAGGGTGTTACAGGCTCTGGAGGATTCCTGTTTACACAAAAATCTGAAACGCACTTCTGAACGCAAAGGAAGTTTTATTTTGTTAGCTGCTGTAGGAACCAGTAATACACACAGAACCCTGCATCTGGGAAAAGCCGCTCAACAGAAGAAGGAGAAGGAGCATGGTGCTCCAGCAGGAGGGGAAGGCAGGCCGTGAACCTTCAGGGCATCCCCCGCATCAAAAGGTGTGCATTTTGTCCTTCTCGCCCCTCCACCCCAGAAGCAGGCCTGGTATCTCCCCCTCTGCAGTGGAATTTTTCCAGTTAGGACTTCATCTCACGTGTGGCCAGCGCGTGAGACGAGGCTGCAACGGCTTACGACACCACCTCCATGCCAACATCAGCCCCATCGTGTCTGGCTCCTCTTTCACAGCTTAACTTCCCATCGATGGACCAACCCACCGTTTCTCTTAAGGGTCAAATTCCCACCAGTGAAACAAGAAGCTTCCCTTCATTGTCTGTACTTCATCATCTTGTCGACGTGCGCAACAGCAGACTGAGTTTGGCTGGGCCTTAGACACGACCTGGGTCCCTGACACACAGGGTCCCTGTCCCACTACTGGCCTTCAGTGGGCTCAGAGTTAAAGCAAGACCTTTCACTAAACTGTGCTGTGGAACTGGACCTCCAGGACAGGGACCTGTCCAGCCTGATGTGCCCTTGTTCCTCTGCGTCTCTGCACAGAACAGGGCGCAGAAGAGAAGAGCAGCAGGGGCCTGTGTGTCCCTGGGCTCGGGTTTTGCGCTGCTTCAGCATCACACAGGTGCAGATAAAGTGAAGAAGCCAAACTCTTTATTAATGGCAGGGGAAGGGAAGAGCTGGAAGGGAAAAAGAGGGATGGGGAGGCTGTGAGGTCTGCAGGGATGGAGCTATCAACCGGGAGGGAGAGTAGAAGGGAGGAAAGGGGATGGGGAGGGTGTGAGGGCTGCAGGGACGGAGCTTTAAACAGGGAAGGAGAGGGCTGAAACAACGCGAGCTTCCCACAGGCTCAGCCACTCCCAGCATCAGCTGTGCCTGGAGCTCCAGCGGCACTCAGGTGGTGTCCTCCGTCTCCTGCTGCTGGGCTGGAACAGAGAGCAACACAGCCGCGGTCAGAGCCCAAGGCGAAACTAAGGACACCGTCCTGCCAGGGCCATCCCACCCAGCTCCGGCCATGGCCGCAACAGAGGAGGGGCCAACGGGATGGGCCGGCAGCTGCTGGCCACAAATTCCTCCCGTGTCCCAGAAATCTCGCTGCGCTCTGCCCGTGACACCCCTCATCCACACAGGGAGCAGAACCCTCCGCAGCCAGGGCAGGGATTGCAGCTCCCCCCGCCAGCCCCCGCTGACACCCTGCTGTCCTCACTCACTCTCTCTGCAAGCAGCTGCTCCACCACCACCAGGTACCGCCCGGCGCTCCCTGGGAGCACAGAGCCCTGTGTCACAGCCCCAGCGGCACAGCTCCCCCACAGCGGCGCTGCCAGCCCCGGAGCCACACGGCCTCCTGCGCCGGCAGAGCTCAGCCCGGGCCCTTGCCACATCCGGACGCCCAAGGAAGGGCACGGCTCCCGGCGAGAGCGGGGCGGCAGCAGCCCCGAGGCCAGGCGGGGCTCCAGAGCCCCGGGCCCGGATGCCGCTGCCGGGGCAGCAGCCGGGACTGGGGCCGAGCTGCGGCGGGGCGGGGCGGGGAGGGGAGGGAGCCAGGGATCGTGCCTCACCCAGGAACCTGACGGCCGCCTCTCGCAGGGGCTTCACCGGGCTCTCCAGGCACGGCAGGGCGTGGCGCAGCTGCTCGGCCGCTCGGCTCCCGTCCTTCGGCAAGCTGGAGAGAGCGCCAGGAGGGAAGGCTTGGCGCGGGCTCTGCCCCTTGGCCGGGCTCTCCCTGCGCCCCGCCCTGGCCTCCCCTGCCCGCACAGCCCCGAGGCGCGGCCAGCAGCCGCTGGCGCCGCGCTTTGGAGGGGGCAGAGGGCCGGGGGCTGCGCGGGGAGCCGCGGTGCCGCCCGGGGAGCCGCACAGCCCAGCGGGGCCGGGGCTCCCTCGGCAGCCGGCTCGGGGCCAGGGCAGCCTGGAGAAGAGCCCGCCTGGTTCCTGGGTGCAGCAGTGGGCAGGGGCACAGCTGCCAGCCCCACACACTGGGCACCGGGGGCAGGGGGCTTCTCCAGGCTGGGGCTGGGGCTTCCAGGCCGTCCTTACCAGGCACTCGGCGACCTTCACCATCTTGTTCGCCTTAAGCAGCTTCTGAAGATCTCTCCTCTTCAGGAAGCTGGCCGCACGAAGCAGCGTTTGGTGAGAGGCCTGGGGAGCAGCAGAGAGCCGGAGGTGGCACCGCAGCCCAGAGCACAGGACTGGCGTCCCTGTGCCAAGGCCTGCGGGAGGCTGCGGCCTGGGAGGCAGCGGGGCAGGAGGCAGCCGAGTCCCCTCCCACGGATGCTCCGGCAGCCCATGAGTCCTCACCTCTGCCACAAGCCGGTTCTCATTAAGGCAGTAGATGAAAAGTGGGTACAGGCTCCGGTCGACAATTGTCTTCAGGGCCTCTTTGCCCTCTTCCGCTACCGACTCCATCACCTTGCCAAAGAGGCGAATGGAGAGCAGCTGCACATGGTAGTAGTCCTGGAGGAAAGTAAAAACCTCAGCACCAGCTACTCCATGTTCATCTGGTCAAAGGCCCAAAAATGCACAGGACACAACACTTGTGGGCAGCAGCCCGTGCCTGTGGCTGGGGGCACAGAGCCTTACGTGGTCAAAGAGCGGCAGGAGTGCCTCAGCCAGCTTTGGGGCGGTGGTGCTGGACACCAGGATGTCTTTCTTCTGGAGCACATTCGTGAACACAGAGAGGGTCATTTCGACCACTTCTCCATCTCGGTCAGCCAGCAGCTCCACGAGCCTTAGAGACACAATGCCCATTCTTCTGGCCTGTGTGGAACACAAGGCTGTGCTGAGAAGCCACGAACAGTCGCACTGCCAACACCGCCCTGGCACTGCAACCCCACCGTGCCGCCGCAGGGCCCAGAGGCCAAAGGCCTGTCCCAAAGCACTCAGGCAAGCTGAAGCAGGAGGCAGGAGAGCTGGGAGCAGCTGCCTCAGCTCCTGAAGCACAGCCAAGCCTGGTTGGCTGCTTTCCCCACGCAGCCCCACGCTGCCAGCACGGCTTCAGCCACTGCCCCTTCTCACCATGATGGGGTCATTGCTGAGCATCACGAAGCCTCTGAGCGCCAGGCGACGCCTCTGCCCGCACTGGCTGTGCAGGCGCTTTGTCAGGATCTCCAGGACGCTGTCACCACATTCAGTCAAGTCCAGGCAGTCAAGGACCTGAAAGGCACAGGCAGTGACAGGGGAGCTGGCTGGCAGGAGCCCAGAACCATTCAGGGCTGGGCCCAGGCAGTAGCACAGGGCGTGGGCACCGTCCCAGGCAGCCGCAGCTACGAGAGGGCAGAGAGCTGGGAGGCAGCTGAGCGAGGCAGGGCTGGCCTTCAGGCTCACCTCCACAAGGAATGCCAGGGCGGGCAGATCCCAGTGTGGCTCCTCCCTGCTGAGCAGCCTGAGCAGGTGGAGTGCAATGCGGTGACACAAGGGGACCAAGACACGGTGCATCTCCCTGGCAGGGGGAAAAGGGCACCAAGACCCTGATGTGGAGGGGCAAAACTCTCCCAGGACTGACTCACAGAGCTCTGGTCATTCCCCACCACCCTGGATGGAGCTCCTTGTGGACACCCTCCCCCCCCGGACTTTTCCAGTCTGCTCCGCCTTCCCTTGGTGACGAGGCTCTCTCGTCCATGACCACAGGGATTGCGAGGGGCATTCTGGTCACAGTGCACAAATGCCGCGGGCAGCAGGGAGAAGGGGGTCTCACCTGGCCAGATGACCCACGGCATAGTGCTGGGTGTCAGCACAGAGCAGTGTGTCCCAGCCATACTTGTGCTCCATAGCCATCACCACATCGTCACAGCACAGGCGCCAGAGCAGAGCCCTCATGGTCTGCACTGCAAAGCTGTGTGCAGAGCAAAGCCCAGGTCACCCTGGGAGCACTGGCTCTGGCCACAAGGGCATGGAAGGGACAGGAGGACTGGGACCTGTTGGGGTCAGTGTAACAGTTGTATTCCTCCCGGCATGTTCTCCAGAAGTTATGAACTTCCTCTGGCATCTGCTCTGTGGTCACGACAACTTGGAATAGCAGAGCCACAAACAGGCGGGAGGAATAAATGATCATTGTCTCTTGGCACGCAGGCGCCAGGACAATCACCCACAGGGCCAGAGTTGCCTGCAAAAGAAGCAGCCCGAGACAGCACTCAGTGCCAAGGTGTCCATGTGGCAGGGCCCGAGGGGAGACCCATGGGGAGCACCAGGCCCTGTGGCCCCTGAGCCTGCCCCTAGCCCAGGTTTCAGCCCAGCGCCTGAGGCAGGGAGAGGATGGAGAGCTGCTGGAGAGGTGACCTGGGGGCGAGCAAAGGCCACTTCCAGAAACTCACAGCCAGGGCAAAAACATCCTTGTTGTCCCCATCAGAGGTGGACATGCTGTGCACTGGCCAATCCTCCATCACACACAGCAGTGTTGGCAGCACCTTCCCCACAGTCGGTCCTGACGACGCTATTGTTTTCCACATCATCGCAGCAGCTCTGTGGGACCAGAGCTGTGTGTCAGGCGTGTCTCAGTCACACTACCATGCCCTGTGCAGCTGCAGAGGCTCATGTGACAGTGCCCCGGTGCCCTGAGAGGCAGGGAGGGAGCGTGGCAGCAGGCTCGGGAAGCAGAGGGGGCTGAGGGTCCTGGAACTCTCTGCCTGTCTGGCAGACCCAGTTGGACAGGTTCTCCAGGGTGATGGGCCCTAAAGGCTGGTGAGCCCTGAATTCTCAAGGCAGGAGAGCCCCATACCTGTCACATGATGGGGCACAGCGCAGAAGGGTCATCACCACATCGACAGGGTGTTCTTCAGCCAGCCTCAGAATGTTACTGCGCAGCGTGTCATCCACAATGTAACAGGACATGAGTCTCTGGTGAATGCTCCTCACTATGGCTGGCACCTGGGGGAGCCATGGGGAAGACTTGGAGTGCTGTCCAAGGGAGCAACTTCCCCATCTTCCCCCAAGTAATGCTTCCCTTCCCAAAACAATGTGCTGGCCCCAATAGCACATTGGGGGGCCCAGCAAATGTGGCTTGAGGGGCCACACGATCCTGGGAGGCCTCCAGCCTTGGCCCCAGGCTGCTTACCTGCTGCTGAGAAGAAACACCACTCTCTTCAAATAAATCAAGAATGGGAGCATGAATGACAGTGGGAGTGGGCATGGTGTTAGCATTTGCGATGCCCTGAGTCTTTCCAGTGTCAGTGTTTGCGATGGCCATGTTGTTAGGTGGTGCCATGTCCCCTGTCAGTGCCATGTCCTTGGTCAGTGCCAAGTCCTTGATCAGTGCCAAGTCCTTGGTCGTTGCCATGTCCTCAATGGGTGCCATGTGCTCGGTCAGTGCCGTGTCCTCAGTGGGTGCCATGTCCTTAGTCAGTGCTATGTCCTTAGTCACTGCCCTATCCTCAGTCTGTGCCGTGTCAGCCTTCGCCCTCTGATCATTCATTGCCATGTCAGAATTTTCAGAGTGCTCAGCTGATGCTGTGCTGACATCAGCCTCTGTAGGGAGCTCAGTTAGCCTGGAGTCAGGCTCAGCTGTGCCCTCAGTCGTAGTGGTTTTGGTCTTTCTGCGCCGAATGCCCATGAATTTCCTGAAGGTCTGCAGGAGAAGGAAGGACACGGAAGAGAGGCCTGTTCCATGGAGTGCTCCAAGCGAGGTGCTCGGCTGAGCAGGGACAGCAAGCCCAGCCCCGGTGGGGATGGCTGCAGCTACCTGCGCTGTTTTGCGGAAGCGGCTAAGGGCGGAGTCCTGCTGTTGTGTCTGGTCCGTGCCTGCACGTGGGAAAGAGTGAGCACAGCCAGGGCTGAGGGGTTGCAGGAGAGGCCAGAGAACACAGCCCAGGCCAGCGCTGCCCAGGCAGGGACAGCCCCGGGATGCCCAGGGGATGCAGCATGGCTGCAGCGGGGGGCAGCCCTGGCCCCTCTTCCAGTCTATCCATGGGCATGTCCCTGGGGCATGGAATGGGATGGGATGGGATGGGATGGGATGGGATGGGATGGGATGGGATGGGATGGCATGGCATGGCATGGCATGGCATGGGATGGCATGGCATGGGATGGCATGGGATGGCATGGCATGGGATGGCATGGGGCAAAGCTGGCTGTAGCCATCAGCCCTGCGGCCCAGTTCTGTCACTCACCCTCCTGCAGAGGCTGGAACTGCTCCACGTCTCCAGGCTGTTGTGGTGGGGCAGCTGCAGTGTCTTTCTTTGATTTCCTCCTGAACACTTTGAACAGGCTGAGGAATCTGGCCGCCATGCCACAGTCTGGCCTTGAGGGCAAGTGTAAGAGAGATGCCTCCAGAAAACCCCAAGTCAAAAAATCCTGCAGTTGTGCCTGTGAAGGCAACTGCAGGAGTAATGCCTCGCAAAAGCTCCAAGTCAGGAAGTCCTGCAGTTTTGCCTTGAAGGCACCTGCGACAGAGAAGCCTCAGGAAGGCTACAGGACAACAAGTCCTGCACTCTGGTCTCGAGGGCTCCTGCCACAAGGACAGGAGACTCCTCGTCAGGGATTGCGGTCACCAAGTCCTACGGTCTGGCCTCGAGGGCACAGGCCGCAGGGATAGGCGATGCCTCGGAAAAGCTCCGAGTCACCAAGTCCCGCGGTCTGCCCTCGGGGACACCTGCAAAGGGGAAGCCTCGAGGAGGCCACAGGTCACCAAGTCCTGTGGTTTGGCCTCGAGGTCACCTGCAGGAAGAACGCCTCGGAAATGCTCTGGGTCGGCAAGGAACGAGTGCGCTGTGGGAAATCCTCACAGCAATGCTCTGTCCCGTCCTGTCCCGTCGCGTGCTCCGAGCACTGAGGCTTAGCTGTGTCACCGCCAGCACCTATGTCACGGCGTGTCACAAAGGGCCCATGGACACACTGTCCTGTTGCATCCCACAATGACCATGCTGCAACGTGTCACAAAGGGCCCTTGCATATGCTGCCGCCTGCCCTGGGGCTGCCCCCACCTCACCGAAAGTAGCCCAGGGTGGAAGGAATCCATTGCCCCAAGTGTCTAAGAGAGCCCAGCAGGAACTTCAGGAACTGCTCAAACCAGAAGCAAATGCTCCCCTGCTCTGCGGGCTCAGGGCAGCAGAAGGAGCCCCCAGGGCTGCCGACACAGCCGCAGCGGGAAGGGCACAAGGCCTTCCACGAAAGCTGGACAAGTCCCGGCTCCTTGGGACAAGTCCTGGCTGCTGGCCATCCTAAACACGGGGCTGTGACACACACAAGGAAGGTGTGGGCCAGGGCACCAATGCTGCTCTGAGCCCTGGGGCTTGGGGAGCACTGAAATCAGCAGGTGTGGCAGAGTCCCCACAAAAGCACACCTGCCAAGCCTGAGCCCTGGCAGCGCTGGGAAACTTTACTTCCCATTCCTCAACTCAAGTAGTTCAAAAAAGTTACAAACTTCCCAAATTAATTGCTGTGGCCTGGGCTCTTAAAAGATGTGGAAGTTTGTGTCCCATCTCAAAGCAGCAGCTCATTTGCCTTAACGTCATTGACTGAGAGTCACCTCCAAAAAATAAACAATAAACACAGGCAGGAAAAACGAACATTGATTGGTTTGCAAAGAAGGGATTTCCTATTCCCACGAAGGGATAATAATACGGTAATTCTATTAAGGAATAAAAGCTGTCAAGGAATGAAAGTCCTCTCAGTGTTACAAAAGTACCCCAAACAAATGAGTACATTGCAAAAAGGCTCATCCTCCCCCCGCTAGAGATATCAAAGTGGCCAAGAAAGTACAGCTCTCCCCTCTTCTTCCCTGCATGAGAATCAGGACCATTAACAGACAAAGTCACAGATATTCCTTCGGCTGTCCATAACCAAAGCTGTGCAAAACCACAGATGCTGCCTTCAAACTGAATGAATTGCAACCTAGACCTCTCACCTTCCAGACATCTCCTTCCCCAACACCCCCACCAACATCAACACCCCCCCCAACACCAGCACAGAAGCCCTCAACACCCCACCAAAACCCCACCTGGCCCCATCCCTGCGCAGAGCTTGCCCACCCTCCAGCAGAGCCCCTGGCTCTCTGCACGTGCCGCGGGATGGCACTCGGGAGGATCTGCTCCGAGGCCTTCCCAGCTACCGAGCTCAGGCTGCCAGGCCTTTGGTTCCCGGATCATCCTTCCCACCCTTCCTGTGCATGGCTGTTACATTTGCACGGTTCCGGTCAGCTCAGACTTCTGCAGTTAACCAGGACTGCTGGTAAAGGATCGAGAGCAGCCTGGCAAGCTCTTTCTGCAGCTCCCTCTTTGCTCTCGAGAGGGGGAGGTACAACACTCCCCGGGAAAGCAACTGATTCCACAAGGGGTGGGAGGCATCAGAGCCTACTCAGATTGGCTCCTCTAAAATCCAGGGTGTTACAGGCTCTGGAGGATTCCTGTTTACACAAAAATCTGAAACGCACTTCTGAACGCAAAGGAAGTTTTATTTTGTTAGCTGCTGTAGGAACCAGTAATACACACAGAACCCTGCATCTGGGAAAAGCCGCTCAACAGAAGAAGGAGAAGGAGCATGGTGCTCCAGCAGGAGGGGAAGGCAGGCCGTGAACCTTCAGGGCATCCCCCGCATCAAAAGGTGTGCATTTTGTCCTTCTCGCCCCTCCACCCCAGAAGCAGGCCTGGTATCTCCCCCTCTGCAGTGGAATTTTTCCAGTTAGGACTTCATCTCACGTGTGGCCAGCGCGTGAGACGAGGCTGCAACGGCTTACGACACCACCTCCATGCCAACATCAGCCCCATCGTGTCTGGCTCCTCTTTCACAGCTTAACTTCCCATCGATGGACCAACCCACCGTTTCTCTTAAGGGTCAAATTCCCACCAGTGAAACAAGAAGCTTCCCTTCATTGTCTGTACTTCATCATCTTGTCGACGTGCGCAACAGCAGACTGAGTTTGGCTGGGCCTTAGACACGACCTGGGTCCCTGACACACAGGGTCCCTGTCCCACTACTGGCCTTCAGTGGGCTCAGAGTTAAAGCAAGACCTTTCACTAAACTGTGCTGTGGAACTGGACCTCCAGGACAGGGACCTGTCCAGCCTGATGTGCCCTTGTTCCTCTGCGTCTCTGCACAGAACAGGGCGCAGAAGAGAAGAGCAGCAGGGGCCTGTGTGTCCCTGGGCTCGGGTTTTGCGCTGCTTCAGCATCACACAGGTGCAGATAAAGTGAAGAAGCCAAACTCTTTATTAATGGCAGGGGAAGGGAAGAGCTGGAAGGGAAAAAGAGGGATGGGGAGGCTGTGAGGTCTGCAGGGATGGAGCTATCAACCGGGAGGGAGAGTAGAAGGGAGGAAAGGGGATGGGGAGGGTGTGAGGGCTGCAGGGACGGAGCTTTAAACAGGGAAGGAGAGGGCTGAAACAACGCGAGCTTCCCACAGGCTCAGCCACTCCCAGCATCAGCTGTGCCTGGAGCTCCAGCGGCACTCAGGTGGTGTCCTCCGTCTCCTGCTGCTGGGCTGGAACAGAGAGCAACACAGCCGCGGTCAGAGCCCAAGGCGAAACTAAGGACACCGTCCTGCCAGGGCCATCCCACCCAGCTCCGGCCATGGCCGCAACAGAGGAGGGGCCAACGGGATGGGCCGGCAGCTGCTGGCCACAAATTCCTCCCGTGTCCCAGAAATCTCGCTGCGCTCTGCCCGTGACACCCCTCATCCACACAGGGAGCAGAACCCTCCGCAGCCAGGGCAGGGATTGCAGCTCCCCCCGCCAGCCCCCGCTGACACCCTGCTGTCCTCACTCACTCTCTCTGCAAGCAGCTGCTCCACCACCACCAGGTACCGCCCGGCGCTCCCTGGGAGCACAGAGCCCTGTGTCACAGCCCCAGCGGCACAGCTCCCCCACAGCGGCGCTGCCAGCCCCGGAGCCACACGGCCTCCTGCGCCGGCAGAGCTCAGCCCGGGCCCTTGCCGCATCCGGACGCCCAAGGAAGGGCACGGCTCCCGGCGAGAGCGGGGCGGCAGCAGCCCCGAGGCCAGGCGGGGCTCCAGAGCCCCGGGCCCGGATGCCGCTGCCGGGGCAGCAGCCGGGACTGGGGCCGAGCTGCGGCGGGGCGGGGCGGGGAGGGGAGGGAGCCAGGGATCGTGCCTCACCCAGGAACCTGACGGCCGCCTCTCGCAGGGGCTTCACCGGGCTCTCCAGGCACGGCAGGGCGTGGCGCAGCTGCTCGGCCGCTCGGCTCCCGTCCTTCGGCAAGCTGGAGAGAGCGCCAGGAGGGAAGGCTTGGCGCGGGCTCTGCCCCTTGGCCGGGCTCTCCCTGCGCCCTGCCCTGGCCTCCCCTGCCCGCACAGCCCCGAGGCGCGGCCAGCAGCCGCTGGCGCCGCGCTTTGGAGGGGGCAGAGGGCCGGGGGCTGCGCGGGGAGCCGCGGTGCCGCCCGGGGAGCCGCACAGCCCAGCGGGGCCGGGGCTCCCTCGGCAGCCGGCTCGGGGCCAGGGCAGCCTGGAGAAGAGCCCGCCTGGTTCCTGGGTGCAGCAGTGGGCAGGGGCACAGCTGCCAGCCCCACACACTGGGCACCGGGGGCAGGGGGCTTCTCCAGGCTGGGGCTGGGGCTTCCAGGCCGTCCTTACCAGGCACTCGGCGACCTTCACCATCTTGTTCGCCTTAAGCAGCTTCTGAAGATCTCTCCTCTTCAGGAAGCTGGCCGCACGAAGCAGCGTTTGGTGAGAGGCCTGGGGAGCAGCAGAGAGCCGGAGGTGGCACCGCAGCCCAGAGCACAGGACTGGCGTCCCTGTGCCAAGGCCTGCGGGAGGCTGCGGCCTGGGAGGCAGCGGGGCAGGAGGCAGCCGAGTCCCCTCCCACGGATGCTCCGGCAGCCCATGAGTCCTCACCTCTGCCACAAGCCGGTTCTCATTAAGGCAGTAGATGAAAAGTGGGTACAGGCTCCGGTCGACAATTGTCTTCAGGGCCTCTTTGCCCTCTTCCGCTACCGACTCCATCACCTTGCCAAAGAGGCGAATGGAGAGCAGCTGCACATGGTAGTAGTCCTGGAGGAAAGTAAAAACCTCAGCACCAGCTACTCCATGTTCATCTGGTCAAAGGCCCAAAAATGCACAGGACACAACACTTGTGGGCAGCAGCCCGTGCCTGTGGCTGGGGGCACAGAGCCTTACGTGGTCAAAGAGCGGCAGGAGTGCCTCAGCCAGCTTTGGGGTGGTGGTGCTGGACACCAGGATGTCTTTCTTCTGGAGCACATTCGTGAACACAGAGAGGGTCATTTCGACCACTTCTCGATCTCGGTCAGCCAGCAGCTCCACGAGCCTTAGAGACACAATGCCCATTCTTCTGGCCTGTGTGGAACACAAGGCTGTGCTGAGAAGCCACGAACAGTCGCACTGCCAACACCGCCCTGGCACTGCAACCCCACCGTGCCGCCGCAGGGCCCAGAGGCCACAGGCTTGTCCCAAAGCACTCAGGCAAGCTGAAGCAGGAGGCAGGAGAGCTGGGAGCAGCTGCCTCAGCTCCTGAAGCACAGCCAAGCCTGGTTGGCTGCTTTCCCCACGCAGCCCCACGCTGCCAGCACGGCTTCAGCCACTGCCCCTTCTCACCATGATGGGGTCATTGCTGAGCATCACGAAGCCTCTGAGCACCAGGCGACGCCTCTGCCCGCACTGGCTGTGCAGGCGCTTTGTCAGGATCTCCAGGACGCTGTCACCACATTCAGTCAAGTCCAGGCAGTCAAGGACCTGAAAGGCACAGGCAGTGACAGGGGAGCTGGCTGGCAGGAGCCCAGAACCATTCAGGGCTGGGCCCAGGCAGTAGCACAGGGCGCGGGCACCGTCCCAGGCAGCTGCAGCTACGAGAGGGCAGAGAGCCGGGAGGCAGCTGAGCGAGGCAGCGCTGGCCTTCAGGCTCACCTCCACAAGGAATGCCAGGGCGGGCAGATCCCAGTGTGGCTCCTCCCTGCTGAGCAGCCTGAGCAGGTGGAGTGCAATGCGGTGACACAAGGGGACCAAGACACGGTGCATCTCCCTGGCAGGGGGAAAAGGGCACCAAGACCCTGAGGTGGAGGGGCAAAACTCTCCCAGGACTGACTCACAGAGCTCTGGTCATTCCCCACCACCCTGGAAGCAGCTCCTTGTGGACACCCTCCCCCCCGGACTTTTCCAGTCTGCTCCACCATCCCTCAGTGACGAGGCTCTCTCGTCCATGACCACGGGGACTGTGAGGGGCATTCTGGTCACAGTGCACAAATGCCGCGGGCAGCAGGGAGAAGGGGGTCTCACCTGGCCAGATGACCCACGGCATAGTGCTGGGTGTCAGCACAGAGCAGTGTGTCCCAGCCATACTTGTGCTCCATAGCCATCACCACATCGTCACAGCACAGGCGCCAGAGCAGAGCCCTCATGGTCTGCACTGCAAAGCTGTGTGCAGAGCAAAGCCCAGGTCACCCTGGGAGCACTGGCTCTGGCCACAGAGGCATGGAAGGGACGGGAGGACTGGGACCTTTTGGGGTTGGTGGGAAGGCGGTGTTCCTCCCGGCATGTTCTCCAGAAGTTATGAACTTCCTCTGGCATCTGCTCTGTGGTGTCTTGTTTCAAAGACAGGTGACTGCTATGTTAAGGTGGAACCCTCCCTTAGAACAGAGAATGTGATTTCCCTTCCCTCCAAATTATTTTAATTTTTAAATCAAGGGCTTTCTGGCAGAGGTATGGGAAAAGGAATAACAGTTCTTTACCAGTATCTACAGCGGAGTAAACAAGCCGTGACAAGAATAGCAACAACAAATAGAACCAGGGAGAAGTCAGTAACAGATGTCCTTTGAGCTGGTGAGCACTTTCCCGCGTGGTGTAATTACAGTCAAAAGCAGCAGGGGCGCTGTTGAGCTCCCGTCCGGGCAGGGCAGGTGCGATGACTGCCGAGCGGCTGCAGGCGGCGCTGTGGCGCAGGGTCAGGTCAGCCTCACACTGAGGTAATGGCGGAGGGCTGAGAAGCAGGCAGGCAGCTCAGAGCAGCGAGTGGAGCGGCAGGGGCAGGCGCTGGCTCTCCCAGGCTAGCCAGCGAGGTAGCAAGGATTCCGCAGTCACGGCAGACGCCACGGTCTTGTGCGGGCGGCAGGGACAGCCAGATTCCCCGGCAGCTGCTACGAGTAACGCAGCTAGGAAAACGTGCACTCCCAGTGGGAAAGAGGTTGAATCAAAGCTCACTCAGCCAGGAGGAGAAGACAGAGCACATTTGGATGTCCTGCGGTCGCAGCCAGAAGCAAAGAGCAGTCCCCTTCCTCCCGGTGTCCCACAAATGAATGCTGGACCCAACGGCTTGCTGCCTCTTTCCGTTGCCCCACCTAGCACAGCCTTTTGTCTCTTACAAAAGAATTGGTGGCTCTAATCACCCAGGTATTTGTTGCTTCGTAACAGGGATGGAGAAAAAATTCCAATGCCCCCAACCTCTGACATCATCCACCCCAAATTTTGTCCATTCCAACATGTCACATTGCACTTATACATTTAAACTATATACATACATGCATTACCCCAATTATATACTTATATACATACAGGTATGGATACAGGCGCAGTGTTATGGGCAATTCAACCCCAACTAAGGTCCCCCTGAGGTATGCATCGTGTCTCTCCATCCTTTTGCATCACCCACCAGGTACACCCTGATCCCTGAGTGAAGACAACCCCACGGGTGGGTTGGTCTTTGCTTGAGGCAGAATTAATCCAAACAGTTTTCCCCAGCATGCCTCTCCTGTGTTCCACTGGAACCTTATCCCCGTCTGCTGTTTGTAGGGATTCAGATTGGGCAGGGCCAGCTCGGTTGGTGGAACCTCGGGTGTTAACTAGCCAGGTTGCCTTGGCTAAATGCTGTTCCCAACCTTTTAAAGTCCCCCCCACCTAAAGCTTTCAAGGTGGTTTTTAGCAGACCATTGCATCGCTCCACTTTGCCAGCAGCAGGTGCATGATAAGGAATGTGGTACACCCACTCAATGCCATGTTCCCTAGCCCAGGTGTTTATGAGGCTATTTTAAAAATGAGTCCCGTTGTCTGACTCAATTCTCTCAGGGGCACCATGCCTCCACAGGACTTGGTTTTCAAGGCCCAGGATGGTGTTACGGGCAGTGGCGTGAGGCACAGGGTAGGTTTCCAACCACCCCGTGGTGGCTTCTACCATTGTGAGCACGTAGCACTTGCTGTGGCGGGTTTGAGGCAGTGTGATGTAATCAATCTGCCAGGCTTCCCCATACTTATATTTAGACCACCTTCCACCATACCACAGGGGTTTCACCTGCTTGGCTTGCTTGATGGCAGCACACATCTCACAGTTATGGATTACCTAGGTGATATAGTCCATGGTTAGATCCACCCCTCGGTCTCATGCCCACTTATAGGTGGCATCTCTGCCCTGATGGCCAGAGGCATCATGGGCCCATCAAGCTAAGAACAGCTCTCCCTTGTGTTGCTAATCCAAATCTATTTGTGACATTTTTATCTTTGCAGCCTTATCCACCTGTTTATTGTTTCGGTGTTCCTCATTAGCTCGGCTCTTGGGGACATGAGCATCTACATGACGGACTTTCACAGGTAGCTTCTCCACCCAAGTGGCAATGTTTTGCCACTCATCAGCAGCCCAGATTGGTCTTCCTCTACGCTGCCAGCTGGCTTTTTCCACCTTTCCAACCAACCCCACAGAGCATTGGCTACCATCCATGAATCAGTGTAGAGGTAGAGCTTTGGCCACTTCTCTCATTCAGCAATGTCCAGGGCCAACTGAATGGCTTTGAGTTCAGCAAGTTGGCTCAATCCCCTCTCTCCTTCTGTAGCCTCTGCGACCCGTCGTGTGGGGCTCCATACAGCTGCTTTCCATTTCCGATTTGCCCCCACAATACAACAGGAACCATCAGTGAACAGAGCGTAGCGTGTTTCATCTTGTGGCAGTTGGTTGTAAGGTGGAGCTTCCTCTGCACAAGTCACCTGTTCCTGCTCCTCTTCATCCATAAGGCCAAAGTTTTCACCTTCGGGCCAATTTGTAATTATTTCCAAGATCCCAGGGCGATTAGGGTTTCCAATACGGGCGCGCTGTGTAATGAGGGCAATCCATTTGCTCCACGTGGCATCAGTGGTGTGGTGGGTAGAGGGAGCCTTTCCCTTGAATATCCCCCCCAGCACTGGCAGTCGGGGTGCTAGGAGAAGTTGTGCTTCTGTACCAATTACCTCTGAGGCAGCTTGGACTCCTTCATAGGCTGCTAGGATTTCCTTCTTGGTGGGAGTGTAGTTGGCTTTGGACCCTCTGTAACTTCGGCTCCAGAATCCCAGTGGTCGGCCTCGAGTCTTGTCAGGCACCTTCTGCCAAAGGCTCCAGGACAGACTATTGCCCCCGGCTGCAGAATAGAGCACATTCTTCACTTCTGGTCCTGTCCTGACTCGGCCAAGGGCTACTGCATGAGCGATCTCCTGTTTGATCTGAACGAAGGCTTGTTGCTGTTCAGGGCCCCAGTGGAAATCATTCTTCTTGCGGGTCACCAGGTAGAGAGGACTCACAATCTGGCTGTACTCGGGGATATGCATCCTCCAGAAACCTATGGCGCCTAGGAAGGCTTGCGTCTCCTTCTTGTTGGTTGGTGGGGACATCGCTGTGATCTTGTTGATGACTTCGGTAGGAATCTGACGCCGTCCGTCTTGCCACTTCACTCCCAGGAACTGGATCTCTTTGGAAGGCCCCTTGACTTTGCTCTTTTTGATGGCAAAACCGGCTTCCAGGAGAATTTGGATGATTTTCTCTCCTTTCTCAAAAACTACTTCTGCTGTGCTCCCCCACACAATGATGTTGTTGATGTACTGCAGATGTTCCGGAGCCTAACCCTTTTCCAGAGCAGCTTGGATCAGTCCATGGCAGATGGTGGGACTGTGCTTCCACCCCTGGGGCAGTTGGTTCCAGGTATACTGCACGCCCCTCCAGGTGAAAGCAAACATCTGCGCTCTGCTGCCAGAGGAATGGAGAAAAATGCATTTGCAATGTCAATAGTGGCAAACCACTTTGCTGCCTTGGACTCTAGCTCATACTGGAGCTCCAGCATGTCTGGTGCAGCGGCAGTCAGAGGTGAGTCACCTCATTCAAGGCACGATAGTCCACAGTCAATCTCCATTCTCCGTCAGATTTGCGCACAGGCCAGATGGGGTTGTTAAAGGATGAGTGGGCCTTGCTGACCACCCCTGGGCTCTCCAGCTCACGGACCATCTTGTGGATGGGAACCACAGCATCTCGATTTGTCCTGTATTGCCGGTGGTGCACTGTCGAGGTGGCAATTGTACTTGCTGGTCCTCCACCTTCAAAAGTCCAACTGCAGAAGAGTTCTCTGATAGACCAGGCAAGGTGTTCAATTGCCTCACGCTCTCTGCCTCAACAGCAGCTATTCCAAAAGCCCACTTGAGTCCTTTTGGGTCTTTGAAATAGCCGTTACGGAGGAAGTCTATGCCCAGAATACATGGGGCCTCTGGACCAGTCACGATGGGATGTTTTTGCCATTCCTTCCCAGTCAGGCTCACCTTGGCTTCCACCAGGGTCAACTGCTGTGATCCCCCTATCACCCCAGCAACAGAAATGGGTTCTGCTCCCGCAAGTTCTGATGGCATTAGGATACACTGCGCACCTGTATCAACTAATGCTTCATATTTTTGTGGCTCTGATGTGCCAGGCCATCGAATCCACACAGTCCAAAAAACACAGTTTTCCCATACCACTGCCTGGCTAGAGGCAGGGCCCCTCTAGCACTGGTTATCATTGCCTTCCTGGTCATACATTCTAGAGGTTCCTTCAAGGGGATCTGACCCATCATCTTCCCTTCTATTGTACCTAGCAGGTCGGCCACGGGAAGCTGAGGCTACCTTTGCTTTTGCAGAACCCCCTCGGCCAGCGTTTCCCTCCTTCAGCTGACGCATGCGTGCTGCCAGGGCAGTAGTGGGCTTCCCATTCCACCTTCTCATGTCTTCCCCTTGGTCATGCAGAAAGAACCACAACTCGGCTCATGGGCTGTTGCTGTTGAGCTGCTAGCTGAGGAATGACTCAAGTTCTCAGACAAGGAAAGAGAGAAGAGAGCTTTATTGTTTTGATTTCTATATATATGGAGTTTACAGAGGTCACCCAGATTGGTCAGCCCGAGACCTCCCCCTAGGCCCAATTGGCCAAGCCCGAACTGACCTAATCCGGAGACGTTGTTTGCAAAACATCCAAACTTTATCTTTGTTTATGAAATCTAGCAAAATGTTCTCACGGGAAGGACCTGTGCTAGCCACAGCGGGGTGTACTCTCTCTCCCTAGCCAGGGGACGTCAGGCTCTGGTGTTGGGGCCTGTGACTCTGACTGGTGCCACATTGTTCCTCCTCATCTCTTCCCTAATCTCCCTCATCTCTCTCATCTCCTCTCTGAGGTCCTGAACCACAGCAGAGACCTGAGCGTGCATCGGGCCACTGATCACGCTTGCATAATATCTGAGCCTGTCAGCTATGGAACCCACTGTCTCTCGATTGTCATCGGCATTAATTGTTGCAATGAAGGTGGTATATTGGGATGGCCCTAGATTTGCAAGGTTCCACAACATTTGCCCGGTGCACCTGACCCTGTCAGGATCATCTTCATGCTGTCCATCCCTCCAAAAGAGCACCTCCATTGCTGCCACTTCTCTCAGCCATTGGATCCCTTCCTCAACAGTCTTCCAGGGCATTCTATGGTAGTGGTCCTGCATTCTGTCTTTGTGGACAAACTTCTCTCTTACACCCATTAAAAGCCTCTCCCAGAGAGAAAGGGGCCCTGTCTCCCTCGCGAACACTTTGTCAACACTCGGGTCCTGGGCCAAGGGTCCCAAATTCTTTGCTTCGTTATTATCCAACTGCATGCCTGGGCCCATAAGATCCCAAACCCAAAGTAACCAGGTTGGGAAAGCTTCGCACCCCCGTCGCACAACATCATTTCGCAGATTATGGAGACTATCGAAGTGGAAGGACTCAGTGATGATTACGGGCTCAGACTCCACTGCTGGTTGTGAGGGCAATGGCTCCCCATCATCATTAACTGGGCGTACTGATTTGGTCTTATACTTCGTATGCACCACAGGGGCAACTGCTGCTGGCTGTGGCTGCTCTTGGGGTTCAGCTGGAACCTGGACGGTTGTAACGTCTGTGGATTCCACTGCTGCACTATCAGACTCTTTCCCTTTGGGGTGAGGAGAGGGTTTTCCGCCTGCTAGGGAGATGTATTCCTTCAGCATCTGTTGTATTTTGTGTATCTCCTCCACTAGCACCCCCACCCACTCCGGACAGTTTGTTTCTGAGGCAGGCTGTTGGACAGGGTCAGGCCATGGGGTACCCCCAGGCTCTGGGACAGCCCCGGGGTCTGTGGCCGCATCCCTATTCCCTAGTACAGCTGTTAGAATGGTTACCCAGGGAAGTTTCGCCTTATCCCGGAATGCAAAGTAGGATAGACCTATCAGCCACAGCAACACCAGGCACTGTATGGTATCATAAGCATTTAGAGAGTATCTGGACCTTTCGAGCACTAGTTGGGTAGGCCCAAAGTAATGAATAAAAGGTTGAGAAAAACCTTCCCCTGGTGTTATCTCCTCACAAAAGGTACCATTATCAAACAAACTCCAAAAACATGTACTAATGGTGTCAAAAACCTGTAACCATGTGCCTGCCGTCAAAATGAGCTGAAAAATCCAAAAATTCTTCACCCTATTGGCCCATTGTGCAAACTAGATGACAGCCACAATAACCTTAGTTATAGGGCCCATGTTTAGGTAGGGAGCTGCAAATGGGAAAAATGTGGTCACAAGTATGTGCCAACCAAACCAGGGTATACTGGACAACATGGTGCCACTTAATGAGGTTTTCATGTTCACCACACTAAAGTAGGTCTCACAGAAACTGTTATTCCTTTTTCTTCCAATGCCCTCATGCCCTACATTGGGCCCTCTTGGTTTGAAATCTGGTTTGGATCTGGTTTGGTTTGGATCTGTCTTGGTTTGAAAAACAGGTGTCTGCTAAGAGAGGCTGAATCCTCCCTTTGGACAGAGAATGTGATTTCCCCTCCCTCCGAATTATTTTAATTTTGAAATCAAGGGCTTTCAGGCAGAGGTATGGGAAAAGGAATAACAATTCTTTACTAGTACCTATAAACAAGCAATTACAATAATAGCAACCACAAATAGACCCAGAAACCAATAGCAGATGACTTTTTGAGCTGCTGAGCACTTTCCCGTGTGGTGTAATCACAGTCGCAAGCAGCAGGGGTGCTGTTGAGCTCCCGGCCAGGCAGGGCAGGTGCGATGACTGCCGAGCGGCTGCAGGGGGCGCTGTGGCGCAGGGTCAGGTCAGCCTCACACAGCTGGTAATGGCAGGTGGACTGAAGAGCAGGCAGGCAGCTCGGAGCAGCAAAAAGCGGGGCGGCAGGGGCAGGGGGCTGGCTCTCCCAGGCTAGCCAGCAAGGTAGCAAGGATTCCGCAGTCACGGCAGAGGCCGCGGTCTCCTGTGGCAAAAGCGGGGCAGGCAGCAGGGACAGCAGGACTCCCTGGCAGCTGCTGCGAGCAACGCAGCTAGGAAAACGTGCACTCCCAGTGGGAAAAAGGTTGAATCAAAGCTCATCCAGACAGGAGGAGAAGACAGAGCACAGTTGGATCTCCTGCAGTCGCAGCCAGAAGCAAAGAGCACTCTCCTTCCTCCCAGTGTCCGACGACGAGAGTGCCAGTTCCAACAGCTGGCTGCCTTGTCCCCTCACCCCACCCAGCACACCCTTTTGTCTCTTACAAAAGAATTGATGGCTCTAATCGCCCAGACATTTGTTGCTTAGTAACAGGGTTGGAGAAAAAATTCCAATGCCCCCCAACCTGCAACAAGGTCAAATGTCCCCACAATATAAAAATGATTGCGGCTTGTGTTTTGACAAGCAACCAACAAAAGATGTGGGAGGCGGCTTGGAAAAGGAGGATCCAAGCCTTGATTGGTCTATACAAGGACGATCCTGAGCGCCGATTTTTGACGCTCGACTGTTTATGTGGAGAGGGGGAATGGGCAAAGCCCATAGATCAGGTGGCAGCAATCCCCCCTCAAATAATAGATTTATCCAAAGCAGCAGAGCAAGCCCTCAAATCTGTCCCCTCTGGCCCCGAAGCTCATTTACCCTATACTTATATCAAACAAAAACAAAATGAGCCATTTGTAGATTTTGCTGACCGTCTCTCTATTGCCATCAAGAGACAATTTAAAAGTGTTGAAACGCAGCAAGACGTGTTACTCAATATGGCAACGGTCAATGCAAATGAAAAATGCAAACAAATTATTAGTGTCCTTCCCCCAGACCCCGCAATCACCATGACCCGTCTAATTGAAACTTGTATGAGAGTTCCCACTGCTCCAGACCCAAATTCATCCCTTCAGTTGGTCAAGTCCCCAAATGTTTTTTCCCTTGCCCAAAGAAACTTACCCAAGCCCCCAGTGCCACCTAGATCTACAAATTTCCCTTACCAGTGCCATCGTTGTGAACAGCCTGGACACATAGCCAGGCACTGCCCAATGCCACAGCAAGTCACTAATCAACCTGTTGTGAGCTTTCCACCAACAGGGCCAATGCCTCCGACCGCGACCACATATCCATACCAGACTTACCAGGCACCAACTTTGTAACACCCTGCTTCTGTCAGTGTTATTCCACGACCTCCATCCTTGCTTCCTCCGGCACAAGTTGCTTGGCATCCACCACTGTCATCAGAGCAACAGTCAAAAAACTAGATCCCCAGCGCAGAGGAGCGTCGTGTGATGACAGAAATAATGCCCTCAACCCAACAGTTCCTCCAATATCAACTCCTGTCTTACCGGACATGACTGATGAACCTTCGTCCGCACTGTTTGCCTGGTGGACAGAGCGGGTAAATTCCACCCGACCCTACATGACGTGCACCCTGACCAATCATAACATCTCGAGGTCAGTATGGGGGCTCATGGACACGGGGGCAGACGTGACCATAATTTCAAGGGACATTTGGCCAGCACACTGGCCACTGCAGTCCGCCGCTCTTCCCATTGATGGAGTCGGGGAGCAATTTCTGGCACACCAAAGTGCCAAGAGTGTTGTTATTGTAAATACTGAAGGTGTGCCAGCCCAGATACGTCCGTATGTAATGGACGTCCCTTTTAACCTCTGGGGTAGGGATTCATTGTCTCAATGGGAGACTCAAATCTATATCCACCCCCGGGAGTCGGGTTTTTAAGTGGGGTCACTGAAGAACGCGCCACCCCACGTTTAAATTGGCTTAGTGATACACCAATGTGGGTGGATCAGTGGCCCCTCCCTGAGGAAAAACTGCAAGCTCTTGAGTCCCTCGTGGAGGAGCAGCTCTCCAAGGGCCACATAACACCAACCTACAGCCCTTGGAACTTCCCCATTTTTGTCCTGAAAAAACAGGGCAAAAACCTGCAACAAATAAACACAGTCATTGAGGACATGGGATCCCTGCAGCCCGGCATGCCTTCAACCAATGGAAGTTCGCAGTCATTGATATCAAGGACTGCTTCTTCCACATCCCACTCCACCTGGCGGACGCCCCTTGCTTCGCATTTTCTGTGCCATCTACAAACAACAGAGCCCCCCTGCGATGGTACCACAGGACAGTTCTCCCGCAGGGAATGAAAACTCTCCAACCATCTGCCAGTGGTACGTCGACAACGTACTGACCCCTGTCAGGGTGCAGTCCTCAGGCACCATTATAATGCACTACATGGACGACATTCTTATATGTGCTGAGACGGAAGAGCAACTATCAGTCACCCTTGCTCTCACCTTCCATGTGTTACAGCAGGCGGGATTCCAACTCCGCCCAGACAAGGTGCAAAAATCGTGTCCCACGAAATATCTTGGCCTGGTAGTCAGGGAGCACACCATCGTTCCCCAGCAACTATCCATCAAGGACGACCCCAAGACATTACGTGTATCAGCTGGGTTCGTACTCTGCTGGGCATCTCCTCGGAAGAACTGTCACCCTTATTCAACTTGCTCTAAGGAAGGGACGACCTGGACTCACCGCGCTCCCTGACCCAGGAAGCTTGAAACTGCATACAGTGGGTGCAAGAAGCCATGTCCTGTAGACAAGCGCACCGTTGTGACCCAAAACTACTGTTCCAGCTAATTTTGCTCGGCGAAAAAGACTTTACACATGGACTAATTTATCAATGGGACATCACACAAAGGGACCCCCTTCTTATAATTGAGTGGGTCTTTCTTTCACACCAACTTGCAAAAACCCTGACTACACCGCAAGAGTTAATTGCAAAGGTCATCAAAAAGGCACGTTCTCGGCTTTGCGCCCTGGCAGGTCTTGACTTTAAGTGGATTAAGTTACCCTTTTCGGCTGACAATTTGGACCATCTTTTAAAATTTAGTGAAACTAAATTATGTTTATGTTATGTTAAATTATGTTATGTTGCCCTGGTGGGATATTCTGGGAAAGTTCAAAGCAGCCACAAAACCCACAAATTGTTCAATACAAACTTCAAATTAGTACAAAAACATATTTGGTCAAAAATCCAATTAAAGGAGCTCTGACAATTTTTACTGACGGCTCAGGAGCTTCTCGCAAGTCAGTTATGACTTGGAGAAACCCCAAGACACGACAGTGGGAAGTCGATGTCAAGGTAGTCCCCGGATCCCCTCAAGTTGCAGAGTTAGCCTCTGTAGTCAGAGCATTCACAAGGTTTCCAGGACCCCTCAATTTAATCATAGACTCCGCTTATGTGGCTGGACTTGTGTCCAGGGCAGAGAATTTGGCTCTAAAAGAAGTTTCCAACCTCAGTATATTCAACTTGCTTCTGGAGCTTACAAAAGTTCTATCCCACCGGGAGCAACCTTACTTTGTAATGCACTTAAGGTCTCACACAGAGCTGCCAGGACCTATAGCCGAGGGCAGCAGGAGGACAGACACCTTGGTGGCACACCATCGGTCCCGGATACATTCGCACAGGCCAAACTCAGCCATCAACTCTACCACCAAAATGCTTCGGCCCTTGTGCAAATGTTCTGGTTGACCAGGGACCAAGCCAAGGCCATTATCTCCAGCTGCCCCTCTTGCGCCAAAGACCACATGCCATCGTACCTTTCAGGGGTGAACCTGCGAGGGTTAGAAAGTTGCCAAATTTGGCAAACTGATGTTACACACTTCCCAGAGTTCAGGCGGGAAAAATACATACATGTGTCCATTGACACATTCTCGGGGGCCATGTACGCCTCTGCCCACTCTGGGGAAAAAGCCAAAGATTGCATCAAAGACCTCATGCAAGCATTCTCCACCCTCGGAGTCCCAAAAAAACTAAAGACAGACAATGGACCTGCATACACCTTGCACTGCTTCAAAGACTTTTTAAACAAATGGGGAGTAAGCCACACGACTGGAATTCCGCATTCACCCATGGGGCAATCAGTTGTGGAGAGGGCCCACAGGACTCTAAAACCAGTCCTTGAGCAGCAGCAGGGGGAAGTGAAGTCAACTCTCCCCAAATGCAGCTCTGCAAAGTGCTTTTCACTACCAATTTTCTAAATAGTTCATTTGCAGAGCCGCTCCCCCCTGTGTTCTGACACTTTGCAAATGACACCACGGCGAAGCTAAAGGAACAGCCACCAGTTGTAATCAAAGCCCCAGAATCATGCCAGATCCAGGGCCCTTTCCCGCTGGTCATGTGGGGAAGAGGACACGCCTGTGTCTCCACCCCAGCAGGCCCACGGTGGGTCCCAAGTCGATGGGTCAAGCCTTACTCCCCAGACCCACAGGACAAGTGTGTTCATTTTGCGGCAAAAAACATTACACTGCATTGGACAATCCTTCTCACTTTAGCATAGAAAAGAAGAAAGAAGAGGACAAATCAGGAAACTCTAATACCCCCTGAATCATACATCAACCTACTGTGGTTTCCAGATTTCCCCAGTCCCATTTCAGCCACCCCCTGTAGCTCCACCCTTTCCCTGAATTGTTTGTTTGAATAAAGTTCAGTTAAACCCCAATGGGACCGGCTGGAGAAAGAGAATTTCACCCTACTTAACCATTTCTGTCACTGTTTTGTTGCAGATTTATCCTTGTTGTCAACCCTCAAACACCGTCCTCCCCAAGAAGAGAAGCCCACCCAAAATGAACCCCAAGATTGTGCTCAAACTCGCCAGTCTCGTGGCTGTCATCTTTGTCTGCACCCAGGGCTGGCTGGTCCCACAACCGAAGATCAATGTGTGGACCTCACTCGCCAAGAGCCTGGGACAAGAAGGGCTCTGCTTCGCCATGGACCGAGCAGAGGACCCGATAGCAACGTGTCTCATTGGGATTCCCCTGCAAAAGAATGAATTTCCTTTTGCAGGAACCTACCGTAGCTACCCTGATTCGCTTCCACTTGGGATGAGTGGACTACCAGACTTCCCGGGGCTCATAGCGAAGCCCAGGAATTGGACTTGCTGGGGTCTACACAAGCAGCATTCTGCATAAAATTTTATAGCCTTGCGCATTATTATGCAGAGGTCAGGGAAGGTGCGGAAGAGGAAGATGATCTGGAGCGTATGCCCTTTCAGTTCATAAACTCTACTGAGAGGGGATACTCTTCAGCCTCTTGGTGCAACTTCACTGCCTCTAGGAAGTCTCGGTCCTCAGCTCTTCCCAAGTCACTTCCAAAAGGGATCTTTTTCATCTGTGGAGACCGAGCTTAGGCAGGAATCCCAGCTCGTCTTCGGGGAGGGCCATGCACCCTTGCTAAATTGGTGACTTTCACCCCAGATAAAGCACAGCTGCAAAATTGGAAAAATTCGGCCCGATTGGCTCACCCAAAAAAGGAGCACCATTAATGTGGATGAAAACTGCAACAGCACAATTGTCACTTGGCCTAAATCAAAAGGGATCGCTGCCTCCATTCTGGTGCCATGGGTGGCAATCATTAAGGCGCTGGTGACATTAACAGAATTGAGCGCTGGCTCGGCAAGCACGCCCAGCTCACTTCCATGGCCCTGAGCCAGCTCCTCGAAGAGAAGGAGACGCTCAAGCATGCAACTTTACAGAACAGAGCAGCCATCGACTTCCTCCTATTGGCCCATGGACATGGGTGTGAGGAGTTCGAAGGCATGTGCTGCCTTAACTTCTCGACATAAGGGCAGAGCATTTCAGTGAAAGTAAATGAAATCAGAGGCCACATTTCTGAACTCAAAACCGAAACCAGAGACTGGCTGAGTGAACTGTTCAAGGGTTGGGGACTCTCGGGGTGGGCGGGCTCTATTTTAAAATAAGTTGTTTGGATTTTGTTAAGTTTACTTTTAATCATTTTATCCCTTGCTGGTTTTAAGTCCTTGATTGTTCATTCCCTCACTGCCCTTTTATTAAAAAGGAAAGGAGGAGATGTAGCAGTGGCTCTTGCCCACATAGGCTTGAGCGACCAGCCGCAGGGGGCAATGGCCCTGGAAGAAGAGTCCTGGGTGTGAAGTGAGACCTTGGATAGGGTGACAAAAGCAGTGCACACCCAGGACACCCCGCGACTGGCGCTATCAATATGCATCGGGCAAACAGTACATTGGCCCTGCACATCTCCCCTCCCCTATCCCTTACTTGGTTTGTGTTCCAGAATATTCGTCTTTGTTCTCTCCAGCCAGGTCTCCCCATTGGGCTTTCAATTTTTGTACCCTCCCTCGCTGTAACCTCATTGCCTTGTACCCTTGTCCGTTCCCGTTCCAACATGCTCGGATTGGCCCTTTACCATAAACCACTCCCCTTCTGCACTCCCTTTTAACCCCTTGTCATTGTGTGCTCAGGGCTCCTGAGCCTCAAATCCTGACCCCTCTACAACCTCCGTGACCCCCCCCGGTTTCTGCTTCCCTTCTCCTTCGCCTTCCGCCTCCAATAAACCCCAGGATTCTAGACATAAGTGCCTGCATTTCCTAATTCCTCGCCAAAAATCTTACTTGCCTCCACCCCCCGAGACTCCACAGACCAACCTGCGAGCCTCACTGCCGAGAAGAGTCTGGCGTGAGCTCGGAGCCGCTCGGCTCAGCAGCCCGCCTCTTGGTTGCGGCTTCGGGGCGCGATGCTGAACCAAAGAGCGAAGGCGCAATAGAACTAACGTATTATTATCCCTTCATGGAAAACTCTTTGCAAACCAATCAGTGTTTGTTTTTCCTGCCTCTGTTTATTGTTTATTTTTTGGAGGTGACTCTCAGTCAATGACGTGAAGGCAAATGAGCTGCTGCTTTGAGATGGGACACAAACTTCCACATCTTTTAAGAGCCCAGGCCACAGCAATTAATTTGGGAAGTTTGTAACTTTTTTGAACTACTTGCGTTGAGGAATAGGAACTAAAGTTTCCCAGCACTGCCAGGGCTTGGGGTTGGCAGGTGTGCTTTTGTGGGGACTCTGCCACACCTGCTGCTTTCAGTGCTCCCCGAACCCCAGGGCTCAGAGCAGCATTGGTGCCCTGGCCCACGCCTTCCTTGTGTGTGTCACAGCCCCGTGTTTAGGATGGCCAGCAGCCAGGACTTGTCCCAAGGAGCCGGGACTTGTCCAGCTTCCGTGGAAGGCCTTGTGCCCTTCCCGCTGTGGCTGCGTCGGCAGCCCTGGGGGCTCCTTCTGCTGCCCTGAGCCCGCAGAGCAGGGGAGCATTTGCTTCTGGTTTGAGCAGTTCCTGAAGTTCCTGCTGGGCTCTCTTAGACGCTTGGGGCAATGGATTCCTTCCACCCTGGGCTACTTTGGGTGGGATGGGGGCAGCCCCAGGGCAGGTGGCAGCTTGTGCAAGGGCCCTTTGTGACATGGTGCAGCATGGTCACTGTGGGATGCAACCGGACAGTGTGTCCATGGGCCCTTTGTGACACGCCGTGACATAGGTGCTGGCGGTGACACAGCTAAGCCTCAGTGCTCGGAGCACGCGACGGGACAGGACGGGACAGAGCATTGCTGTGAGGATTTCCCACAGCGTACTCGTTCCTTGCCGACCTGGAGCATTTCCGAGGCGTTCTTCCTGCAGGTGACCTCGAGGCCAAACCACAGGACTTGGTGACCTGTGGCCTCCTCGAGGCTTCTCCTTTGCAGGTGTCCCCGAGGGCAGAACTCGGGACTTGGTGACTCGGAGCTTTTCCGAGGCATCGCCTATCCCTGCGGCCTGTGCCCTCGAGGCCGGACCGTGGGATTTGTTGACCGCAATCCCTGATGAGGAGTCTCCTGTCCTTGTGGCAGGAGCCCTCGAGACCAGAGTGCAGGACTTGTTGTCCTGTAGCCTTCCTGAGGCTTCTCTGTCGCAGGTGCCTTCAAGGCACAACTGCAGGACTTCCTGACCCGGAGCTTTTGTGAGGCATTACTCCGGCAGTTGCCTTCACAGGCACAACTGCAGGATTTTTTGACTTGGGGTTTTCTGGAGGCATCTCTCTTACACGTGCCCTCGAGGCCAGACTGTGGCATGGCGGCCAGATTCCTCAGCCTGTTCAAAGTGTTCAGGAGGAAATCAAAGAAAGACACTGCAGCTGCCCCACCACAACAGCCTGGAGACGTGGAGCAGTTCCAGCCTCTGCAGGAGGGTGAGTGACAGAACTGGGCCGCAGGGCTGATGGCTACAGCCAGCTTTGCCCCATGCCATGCCATCCCATGCCATCCCATGCCATGCCATGCCATGCCATGCCATCCCATCCCATCCCATTCCATGCCCCAGGGACATGCCCATGGATAGACTGGAAGAGGGGCCAGGGCTGCCCCCCGCTGCAGCCATGCTGCATCCCCTGGGCATCCCGGGGCTGTCCCTGCTTGGGCAGCGCTGGCCTGGGCTGTGTTCTCTGGCCTCTCCTGCAGCCCCTCAGCCCTGGCTGTGCTCACTCTTTCCCACGTGCAGGCACGGACCAGACACAACAGCAGGACTCCGCCCTTAGCCGCTTCCGCAAAACAGCGCAGGTAGCTGCAGCCATCCCCACCGGGGCTGGGCTTGCTGTCCCTGCTCAGCCGAGCACCTCGCTTGGAGCACTCCATGGAACAGGCCTCTCTTCCGTGTCCTTCCTTCTCCTGCAGACCTTCAGGAAATTCATGGGCACTGGGTGTGGAAAGACCAAAACCACTGCTACTGAGGGCACAGCTGAGCCTGACTCCAGGCTAACTGAGCTCCCTACAGAGGCTGATGTCAGCACAGCATCAGCTGAGCACTCTGAAAATTCCGACATGGCAATGAATGATCAGAGGGCGAAGGCAGACATGGCACAGACTGAGGACATGGCAGTGACTAAGGACACGGCACTGATAAAGGACACGGCACCGACCGAGGACATGGTCCCGACAGAGGACACGGCACTGACCGAGGACACGGCACTGACAGGGGACATGGCACCACCTAACAACATGGCCATCGCAAACACTGACACTGGAAAGACTCAGGGCATCGCAAATGCTAACACCATGCCCACTCCCACTGTCATTCAGGCTCCCATTCTTGATTTATTTGAAGAGAGTGGTGTTTCTTCTCAGCAGCAGGTAAGCAGCCTGGGGCCAAGGCTGGAGGCCTCCCAGGATCGTGTGGCCCCTCAGGCCACATCTGCTGGGCCCCCCAATGTGCTATTGGGGCCAGCACATTGTTTTGGGAAGGGAAGCATTACTTGGGGGAAGATGGGGAAGTTGCTCCCTTGGACAGCACTCCAAGTCTTCCCCATGGCTCCCCCAGGTGCCAGCCATAGTGAGGAGCATTCACCAGAGACTCATGTCCTGTTACACTGTGGATGACACGCTGCGCAGTAACATTCTGAGGCTGGCTGAAGAACACCCTGTCGATGTGGTGATGACCCTTCTGCGCTGTGCCCCATCATGTGACAGGTATGGGGCTCTCCTGCCTTGAGAATTCAGGGCTCACCAGCCTTTAGGGCCCATCACCCTGGAGAACCTGTCCAACTGGGTCTGCCAGACAGGCAGAGAGTTCCAGGACCCTCAGCCCCCTCTGCTTCCCGAGCCTGCTGCCACACTCCCTCCCTGCCCCTCAGGGCACCGGGGCACTGTCACATCAGCCTCTGCAGCTGCACAGGGCATGGTAGTGTGACTGAGACACACCTGACACACAGCTCTGGTCCCACAGAGCTGCTGCGATGATGTGGAAAACAATAGCGTCGTCAGGACCGACTGTGGGGAAGGTGCTGCCAACACTGCTGTGTGTGATGGAGGATTGGCCAGTGCACAGCATGTCCACCTCTGATGGGGACAACAAGGATGTTTTTGCCCTGGCTGTGAGTTTCTGGAAGTGGCCTTTGCTCGCCCCCAGGTCACCTCTCCAGCAGCTCTCCATCCTCTCCCTGCCTCAGGCGCTGGGCTGAAACCTGGGCTAGGGGCAGGCTCAGGGGCCACAGGGCCTGGTGCTCCCCATGGGTCTCCCCTCGGGCCCTGCCACATGGACACCTTGGCACTGAGTGCTGTCTCGGGCTGCTTCTTTTGCAGGCAACTCTGGCCCTGTGGGTGATTGTCCTGGCGCCTGCGTGCCAAGAGACAATGATCATTTATTCCTCCCGCCTGTTTGTGGCTCTGCTATTCCAAGTTGTCGTGACCACAGAGCAGATGCCAGAGGAAGTTCATAACTTCTGGAGAACATGCCGGGAGGAACACCGCCTTCCCACCAACCCCAAAAGGTCCCAGTCCTCCCGTCCCTTCCATGCCCTTGTGGCCAGAGCCAGTGCTCCCAGGGTGACCTGGGCTTTGCTCTGCACACAGCTTTGCAGTGCAGACCATGAGGGCTCTGCTCTGGCGCCTGTGCTGTGACGATGTGGTGATGGCTATGGAGCACAAGTATGGCTGGGACACACTGCTCTGTGCTGACACCCAGCACTATGCCGTGGGTCATCTGGCCAGGTGAGACCCCCTTCTCCCTGCTGCCCGCGGCATTTGTGCACTGTGACCAGAATGCCCCTCGCAATCCCTGTGGTCATGGACGAGAGAGCCTCGTCACCGAGGGACGGCGGAGCAGACTGGAAAAGTCCGGGGGGGAGGGTGTCCACAAGGAGCTCCATCCAGGGTGGTGGGGAATGACCAGAGCTCTGTGAGTCAGTCCTGGAAGAGTTTTGCCCCTCCACCTCAGGGTCTTGGTGCCCTTTTCCCCCTGCCAGGGAGATGCACCATGTCTTGATCCCCTTGTGTCACCGCATCGCACTCCACCTGCTCAGGCTGCTCAGCAGGGAGGAGCCACGCTGGGATCTGCCTGCCCTGGCGTTCCTTGTGGAGGTGAGCCTGAAGGCCAGCCCTGCCTCGCCCGGCTGCCTCCCGGCTCTCTGCCCTCTCGTAGCCGCAGCTGCCTGGGACGGTGCCTGCGCCCTGTGCTACTGCCTGGGCCCAGCCCTGAATGGTTCTGGGCTCCTGCCAGCCAGCTCCCCTGTCACTGCCTGTGCCTTTCAGGTCCTTGACTGCCTGGACTTGACTGAATGTGGTGACAGCGTCCTGGAGATCCTGACAAAGCGCCTGCACAGCCAGTGCGGGCAGAGGCGTCGCCTGGCGCTCAGAGGCTTCGTGATGCTCAGCAATGACCCCATCATGGTGAGAAGGGGCAGTGGCTGGAGCCGTGCTGGCAGCGTGGGGCTGCGTGGGGAAAGCAGCCAACCAGGCTTGGCTGTGCTTCAGGAGCTGAGGCAGCTGCTCCCAGCTCTCCTGCCTCCTGCTTCAGCTTGCCTGAGTGCTTTGGGACAGGCCTTTGGCCTCTGGGCCCTGCGGCGGCACGGTGGGGTTGCAGTGCCAGGGCGGTGTTGGCAGTGCGACTGTTCGTGGCTTCTCAGCACAGCCTTGTGTTCCACACAGGCCAGAAGAATGGGCATTGTGTCTCTAAGGCTCGTGGAGCTGCTGGCTGACCGAGATGGAGAAGTGGTCGAAATGACCCTCTCTGTGTTCACGAATGTGCTCCAGAAGAAAGACATCCTGGTGTCCAGCACCACCGCCCCAAAGCTGGCTGAGGCACTCCTGCCGCTCTTTGACCACGTAAGGCTCTGTGCCCCCAGCCACAGGCACGGGCTGCTGCCCACAAGTGTTGTGTCCTGGGCATTTTTGGGCCTTTGACCAGATGAACATGGAGTAGCTGGTGCTGAGGTTTTTACTTTCCTCCAGGACTACTACCATGTGCAGCTGCTCTCCATTCGCCTCTTTGGCAAGGTGATGGAGTCGGTAGCGGAAGAGGGCAAAGAGGCCCTGAAGACAATTGTCGACCGGAGCCTGTACCCACTTTTCATCTACTGCCTTAATGAGAACCGGCTTGTGGCAGAGGTGAGGACTCATGGGCTGCCGGAGCATCCGTGGGAGGGGACTCGGCTGCCTCCTGCCCCGCTGCCTCCCAGGCCGCAGCCTCCCGCAGGCCTTGGCACAGGGACGCCAGTCCTGTGCTCTGGGCTGCGGTGCCACCTCCGGCTCTCTGCTGCTCCCCAGGCCTCTCACCAAACGCTGCTTCGTGCGGCCAGCTTCCTGAAGAGGAGAGATCTTCAGAAGCTGCTTAAGGCGAACAAGATGGTGAAGGTCGCCGAGTGCCTGGTAAGGACGGCCTGGAAGCCCCAGCCCCAGCCTGGAGAAGCCCCCTGCCCCCGGTGCCCAGTGTGTGGGGCTGGCAGCTGTGCCCCTGCCCACTGCTGCACCCAGGAACCAGGCGGGCTCTTCTCCAGGCTGCCCTGGCCCCGAGCCGGCTGCCGAGGGAGCCCCGGCCCCGCTGGGCTGTGCGGCTCCCCGGGCGGCACCGCGGCTCCCCGCGCAGCCCCCGGCCCTCTGCCCCCTCCAAAGCGCGGCGCCAGCGGCTGCTGGCCGCGCCTCGGGGCTGTGCGGGCAGGGGAGGCCAGGGCAGGGCGCAGGGAGAGCCCGGCCAAGGGGCAGAGCCCGCGCCAAGCCTTCCCTCCTGGCGCTCTCTCCAGCTTGCCGAAGGACGGGAGCCGAGCGGCCGAGCAGCTGCGCCACGCCCTGCCGTGCCTGGAGAGCCCGGTGAAGCCCCTGCGAGAGGCGGCCGTCAGGTTCCTGGGTGAGGCACGATCCCTGGCTCCCTCCCCTCCCCGCCCCGCCCCGCCGCAGCTCGGCCCCAGTCCCGGCTGCTGCCCCGGCAGCGGCATCCGGGCCCGGGGCTCTGGAGCCCCGCCTGGCCTCGGGGCTGCTGCCGCCCCGCTCTCGCCGGGAGCCGTGCCCTTCCTTGGGCGTCCGGATGTGGCAAGGGCCCGGGCTGAGCCCTGCCGGCGCAGGAGGCCGTGTGGCTCCGGGGCTGGCAGCGCCGCTGTGGGGGAGCTGTGCCGCTGGGGCTGTGACACAGGGCTCTGTGCTCCCAGGGAGCGCCGGGCGGTACCTGGTGGTGGTGGAGCAGCTGCTTGCAGAGAGAGTGAGTGAGGACAGCAGGGTGTCAGCGGGGGCTGGCGGGGGGAGCTGCAATCCCTGCCCTGGCTGCGGAGGGTTCTGCTCCCTGTGTGGATGAGGGGTGTCATGGGCAGAGCGCAGCGAGATTTCTGGGACACGGGAGGAATTTGTGGCCAGCAGCTGCCGGCCCATCCCGTTGGCCCCTCCTCTGTTGCGGCCATGGCCGGAGCTGGGTGGGATGGCCCTGGCAGGACGGTGTCCTTAGTTTCGCCTTGGGCTCTGACCGCGGCTGTGTTGCTCTCTGTTCCAGCCCAGCAGCAGGAGACGGAGGACACCACCTGAGTGCCGCTGGAGCTCCAGGCATAGCTGATGCTGGGAGTGGCTGAGCCTGTGGGAAGCTCGCATTGTTTCAGCCCTCTCCTTCCCTGTTTAAAGCTCCATCCCTGCAGCCCTCACACCCTCCCCATCCCCTTTTTCTCCTCCACTCACCCTCCCTGTTGACAGTTCCCTCTGCCCTCTTTCCCTGTTGATAGTTCCCTCCCTGCAGCCCTCACAGCCTCCCCATCCCCCTCTTTTCCCTCCCAGCTCTTCCCTTCGCTTCCCCTGCCATTAATAAGAGTTTGGCTTCTTCACTTTATCTGCACCTGTGTGATGCTGAAGCGGCGCAAAACCCGAGCCCAGGGACACACAGGCCCCTGCTGCTCTTCTCTTCTGCGCCCTGTTCTGTGCAGAGACGCAGAGGAACAAGGGCACATCAGGCTGGACAGGTCCCTGTCCTGGAGGTCCAGTTCCACAGCACGGTGGAGTGGAAGGTCTTGCTTTAACTCTGAGCCCACTGAAGGCCAGTAGTGGGACAGGGACCCTGTGTGTCAGGGACCCAGGTCGTGTCTAAGGCCCGGCCAAACTCGGTCTGCTGTTGCGCACGTCGACAAGATGATGAAGTAGAGACAATGAAGGGAAGCTTCTTATTTCACTGGTGGGAATTTGACCCTTAAGAGAAACGGTGGGTTGGTCCATCGATGGGAAGTTAAGCTGTGAAAGAGGAGCCAGACACGATGGGGCTGATGTTGGCATGGAGGTGGTGTCGTAAGCCGTTGCAGCCTCGTCTCATGCGCTGGCCACACGTGAGATGAAGTCCTAACTGGAAAAATTCCACTGCAGAGGGGGAGATACCAGGCCTGCTTCTGGGGTGGAGGGGCAAGAAGGACAAAATGCACACCTTTTGATGCGGGGGATGCCCTGAAGGTTCATGGCCTGCCTTCCCCTCCTGCCGGAGCACCATGCTCCTTCTCCTTCTCCTGTTGAGTGGCTTTTCCCAGATGCAGGGTTCTGTGTGTATTATTGGTTCCTACAGCAGCTAACAAAATAAAACTTCCTTTGCGTTCAGAAGTGCGTTTCAGATTTTTGTGTAAACAGGAATCCTCTGGAGCCTGTAACACCCTGGATTTTAGAGGAGCCAATCTGAGTAGGCTCTGATGCCTCCCACCCCTTGTGGAATCAGTTGCTTTCCTGGGGAGTGTTGTACCTCCCCCTCTCGAGAGCAAAGAGGGAGCTGCAGAAAGAGCTTGCCAGGCTGCTCTCGATCCTTTACCAGCAGTCCTGGTTAACTGCAGAAGTCTGAGCTGACCGGAACCGTGCAAATGTAATAGCCACGCACAGGAAGGGTCGGAAGGATGATCCGGGAACCAAAGGCCTGGCAGCCTGAGCTCGGTAGCTGGGAAGGCCTCGGAGCAGATCCTCCCGAGTGCCATCCCGCGGCACGTGCAGAGAGCCAGGGGCTCTGCTGGAGGGTGGGCAAGCTCTGCGCAGGGATGGGGCCAGGTGGGGTTTTGGTGGGGTGTTGAGGGCTTCTGTGCTGGTGTTGGGGGGGGGTTGATGTTGGTGGGGGTGTTGGGGAAGGAGATGTCTGGAAGGTGAGAGGTCTAGGTTGCAATTCATTCAGTTTGAAGGCAGTATCTTTGGTTTTGCACAGCTTTGGTTATGGACAGCCGAAGGAATATCTGTGACTTTGTCTGTTAATGGTCCTGATTCTCATGCAGGGAAGAAGAGGGGAGAGCTGTACTTTCTTGGCCACTTTGATATCTCTAGCGGGGGGAGGATGAGCCTTTTTGCAATGTACTCATTTGTTTGGGGTACTTTTGTAACACTGAGAGGACTTTCATTCCTTGACAGCTTTTATTCCTTAATAGAACTATCGTATTATTATCCCTTCATGGAAAACTCTTTGCAAACCAATCAGTGTTTGTTTTTCCTGCCTCTGTTTATTGTTTATTTTTTGGAGGTGACTCTCAGTCAATGACGTGAAGGCAAATGAGCTGCTGCTTTGAGATGGGACACAAACTTCCACATCTTTTAAGAGCCCAGGCCACAGCAATTAATTTGGGAAGTTTGTAACTTTTTTGAACTACTTGCGTTGAGGAATAGGAAGTAAAGTTTCCCAGCGCTGCCAGGGCTTGGGGTTGGCAGGTGTGCTTTTGTGGGGACTCTGCCACACCTGCTGCTTTCAGTGCTCCCCGAACCCCAGGGCTCAGAGCAGCATTGGTGCCCTGGCCCACACCTTCCTTGTGTGTGTCACACCCCCGTGTTTAGGATGGTCAGCAGCCAGGACTTGTCCCAAGGAGCCGGGACTTGTCCAGCTTCCGTGGAAGGCCTTGTGCCCTTCCCGCTGTGGCTGCGTCAGCAGCCCTGGGGGCTCCTTCTGCTGCCCTGAGCCCGCAGAGCAGGGGAGCATTTGCTTCTGGTTTGAGCAGTTCCTGAAGTTCCTGCTGGGCTCTCTTAGACGCTTGGGGCAATTGATTCCTTCCACCCTGGGCTACTTTGGGTGGGATGGGGGCAGCCCCAGGGCAGGTGGCAGCTTGTGCAAGGGCCCTTTGTGACATGGTGCAGCATGGTCACTGTGGGATGCAACAGGACAGTGTGTCCATGGGCCCTTTGTGACACGCCGTGACATAGGTGCTGGCGGTGACACAGCTAAGCCTCAGTGCTCGGAGCACGCGACGGGACAGGACGGGACAGAGCATTGCTGTGAGGATTTCCCACAGCGTACTCGTTCCTTGCCGACCTGGAGCATTTCCGAGGCGTTCTTCCTGCAGGTGACCTCGAGGCCAAACCACAGGACTTGGTGACCTGTGGCCTCCTCGAGGCTTCTCCTTTGCAGGTGTCCCCGAGGGCAGAACTCGGGACTTGGTGACTCGGAGCTTTTCCGAGGCATCGCCTATCCCTGCGGCCTGTGCCCTCGAGGCCGGACCGTGGGATTTGTTGACCGCAATCCCTGACGAGGAGTCTCCTGTCCTTGTGGCAGGAGCCCTCGAGACCAGAGTGCAGGACTTGTTGTCCTGTAGCCTTCCTGAGGCTTCTCTGTCGCAGGTGCCTTCAAGGCACAACTGCAGGACTTCCTGACCCGGAGCTTTTGTGAGGCATTACTCCGGCAGTTGCCTTCACAGGCACAACTGCAGGATTTTTTGACTTGGGGTTTTCTGGAGGCATCTCTCTTACACGTGCCCTCGAGGCCAAACTGTGGCATGGCGGCCAGATTCCTCAGCCTGTTCAAAGTGTTCAGGAGGAAATCAAAGAAAGACACTGCAGCTGCCCCACCACAACAGCCTGGAGACGTGGAGCAGTTCCAGCCTCTGCAGGAGGGTGAGTGACAGAACTGGGCCGCAGGGCTGATGGCTACAGCCAGCTTTGCCCCATGCCATGCCATCCCATGCCATCCCATGCCATGCCATGCCATCCCATCCCATCCCATCCCATCCCATTCCATGCCCCAGGGACATGCCCATGGATAGACTGGAAGAGGGGCCAGGGCTGCCCCCCGCTGCAGCCATGCTGCATCCCCTGGGCATCCCGGGGCTGTCCCTGCCTGGGCAGCGCTGGCCTGGGCTGTGTTCTCTGGCCTCTCCTGCAGCCCCTCAGCCCTGGCTGTGCTCACTCTTTCCCACGTGCAGGCACGGACCAGACACAACAGCAGGACTCCGCCCTTAGCCGCTTCCGCAAAACAGCGCAGGTAGCTGCAGCCATCCCCACCGGGGCTGGGCTTGCTGTCCCTGCTCAGCCGAGCACCTCGCTTGGAGCACTCCATGGAACAGGCCTCTCTTCCGTGTCCTTCCTTCTCCTGCAGACCTTCAGGAAATTCATGGGCACTGGGTGTGGAAAGACCAAAACCACTGCTACTGAGGGCACAGCTGAGCCTGACTCCAGGCTAACTGAGCTCCCTACAGAGGCTGATGTCAGCACAGCATCAGCTGAGCACTCTGAAAATTCCGACATGGCAATGAATGATCAGAGGGCGAAGGCAGACATGGCACAGACTGAGGACATGGCAGTGACTAAGGACACGGCACTGATAAAGGACACGGCACCGACCGAGGACATGGTCCCGACAGAGGACACGGCACTGACCGAGGACACGGCACTGACAGGGGACATGGCACCACCTAACAACATGGCCATCGCAAACACTGACACTGGAAAGACTCAGGGCATCGCAAATGCTAACACCATGCCCACTCCCACTGTCATTCAGGCTCCCATTCTTGATTTATTTGAAGAGAGTGGTGTTTCTTCTCAGCAGCAGGTAAGCAGCCTGGGGCCAAGGCTGGAGGCCTCCCAGGATCGTGTGGCCCCTCAGGCCACATCTGCTGGGCCCCCCAATGTGCTATTGGGGCCAGCACATTGTTTTGGGAAGGGAAGCATTACTTGGGGGAAGATGGGAAGATGCTCCCTTGGACAGCACTCCAAGTCTTCCCCATGGCTCCCCCAGGTGCCAGCCATAGTGAGGAGCATTCACCAGAGACTCATGTCCTGTTACATTGTGGATGACACGCTGCGCAGTAACATTCTGAGGCTGGCTGAAGAACACCCTGTCGATGTGGTGATGACCCTTCTGCGCTGTGCCCCATCATGTGACAGGTATGGGGCTCTCCTGCCTTGAGAATTCAGGGCTCACCAGCCTTTAGGGCCCATCACCCTGGAGAACCTGTCCAACTGGGTCTGCCAGACAGGCAGAGAGTTCCAGGACCCTCAGCCCCCTCTGCTTCCCGAGCCTGCTGCCACACTCCCTCCCTGCCCCTCAGGGCACCGGGGCACTGTCACATCAGCCTCTGCAGCTGCACAGGGCATGGTAGTGTGACTGAGACACACCTGACACACAGCTCTGGTCCCACAGAGCTGCTGCGATGATGTGGAAAACAATAGCGTCGTCAGGACCGACTGTGGGGAAGTTGCTGCCAACACTGCTGTGTGTGATGGAGGATTGGCCAGTGCACAGCATGTCCACCTCTGATGGGGACAACAAGGATGTTTTTGCCCTGGCTGTGAGTTTCTGGAAGTGGCCTTTGCTCGCCCCCAGGTCACCTCTCCAGCAGCTCTCCATCCTCTCCCTGCCTCAGGCGCTGGGCTGAAACCTGGGCTAGGGGCAGGCTCAGGGGCCACAGGGCCTGGTGCTCCCCATGGGTCTCCCCTCGGGCCCTGCCACATGGACACCTTGGCACTGAGTGCTGTCTCGGGCTGCTTCTTTTGCAGGCAACTCTGGCCCTGTGGGTGATTGTCCTGGCGCCTGCGTGCCAAGAGACAATGATCATTTATTCCTCCCGCCTGTTTGTGGCTCTGCTATTCCAAGTTGTCGTGACCACAGAGCAGATGCCAGAGGAAGTTCATAACTTCTGGAGAACATGCCGGGAGGAACACCGCCTTCCCACCAACCCCAAAAGGTCCCAGTCCTCCCGTCCCTTCCATGCCCTTGTGGCCAGAGCCAGTGCTCCCAGGGTGACCTGGGCTTTGCTCTGCACACAGCTTTGCAGTGCAGACCATGAGGGCTCTGCTCTGGCGCCTGTGCTGTGACGATGTGGTGATGGCTATGGAGCACAAGTATGGCTGGGACACACTGCTCTGTGCTGACACCCAGCACTATGCCGTGGGTCATCTGGCCAGGTGAGACCCCCTTCTCCCTGCTGCCCGCGGCATTTGTGCACTGTGACCAGAATGCCCCTCGCAATCCCTGTGGTCATGGACGAGAGAGCCTCGTCACCGAGGGACGGCGGAGCAGACTGGAAAAGTCCGGGGGGGAGGGTGTCCACAAGGAGCTCCATCCAGGGTGGTGGGGAATGACCAGAGCTCTGTGAGTCAGTCCTGGAAGAGTTTTGCCCCTCCACCTCAGGGTCTTGGTGCCCTTTTCCCCCTGCCAGGGAGATGCACCGTGTCTTGATCCCCTTGTGTCACCGCATCGCACTCCACCTGCTCAGGCTGCTCAGCAGGGAGGAGCCACGCTGGGATCTGCCTGCCCTGGCGTTCCTTGTGGAGGTGAGCCTGAAGGCCAGCCCTGCCTCGCCCGGCTGCCTCCCGGCTCTCTGCCCTCTCGTAGCCGCAGCTGCCTGGGACGGTGCCTGCGCCCTGTGCTACTGCCTGGGCCCAGCCCTGAATGGTTCTGGGCTCCTGCCAGCCAGCTCCCCTGTCACTGCCTGTGCCTTTCAGGTCCTTGACTGCCTGGACTTGACTGAATGTGGTGACAGCGTCCTGGAGATCCTGACAAAGCGCCTGCACAGCCAGTGCGGGCAGAGGCGTCGCCTGGCGCTCAGAGGCTTCGTGATGCTCAGCAATGACCCCATCATGGTGAGAAGGGGCAGTGGCTGGAGCCGTGCTGGCAGCGTGGGGCTGCGTGGGGAAAGCAGCCAACCAGGCTTGGCTGTGCTTCAGGAGCTGAGGCAGCTGCTCCCAGCTCTCCTGCCTCCTGCTTCAGCTTGCCTGAGTGCTTTGGGACAGGCCTTTGGCCTCTGGGCCCTGCGGCGGCACGGTGGGGTTGCAGTGCCAGGGCGGTGTTGGCAGTGCGACTGTTCGTGGCTTCTCAGCACAGCCTTGTGTTCCACACAGGCCAGAAGAATGGGCATTGTGTCTCTAAGGCTCGTGGAGCTGCTGGCTGACCGAGATGGAGAAGTGGTCGAAATGACCCTCTCTGTGTTCACGAATGTGCTCCAGAAGAAAGACATCCTGGTGTCCAGCACCACCGCCCCAAAGCTGGCTGAGGCACTCCTGCCGCTCTTTGACCACGTAAGGCTCTGTGCCCCCAGCCACAGGCACGGGCTGCTGCCCACAAGTGTTGTGTCCTGGGCATTTTTGGGCCTTTGACCAGATGAACATGGAGTAGCTGGTGCTGAGGTTTTTACTTTCCTCCAGGACTACTACCATGTGCAGCTGCTCTCCATTCGCCTCTTTGGCAAGGTGATGGAGTCGGTAGCGGAAGAGGGCAAAGAGGCCCTGAAGACAATTGTCGACCGGAGCCTGTACCCACTTTTCATCTACTGCCTTAATGAGAACCGGCTTGTGGCAGAGGTGAGGACTCATGGGCTGCCGGAGCATCCGTGGGAGGGGACTCGGCTGCCTCCTGCCCCGCTGCCTCCCAGGCCGCAGCCTCCCGCAGGCCTTGGCACAGGGACGCCAGTCCTGTGCTCTGGGCTGCGGTGCCACCTCCGGCTCTCTGCTGCTCCCCAGGCCTCTCACCAAACGCTGCTTCGTGCGGCCAGCTTCCTGAAGAGGAGAGATCTTCAGAAGCTGCTTAAGGCGAACAAGATGGTGAAGGTCGCCGAGTGCCTGGTAAGGACGGCCTGGAAGCCCCAGCCCCAGCCTGGAGAAGCCCCCTGCCCCCGGTGCCCAGTGTGTGGGGCTGGCAGCTGTGCCCCTGCCCACTGCTGCACCCAGGAACCAGGCGGGCTCTTCTCCAGGCTGCCCTGGCCCCGAGCCGGCTGCCGAGGGAGCCCCGGCCCCGCTGGGCTGTGCGGCTCCCCGGGCGGCACCGCGGCTCCCCGCGCAGCCCCCGGCCCTCTGCCCCCTCCAAAGCGCGGCGCCAGCGGCTGCTGGCCGCGCCTCGGGGCTGTGCGGGCAGGGGAGGCCAGGGCAGGGCGCAGGGAGAGCCCGGCCAAGGGGCAGAGCCCGCGCCAAGCCTTCCCTCCTGGCGCTCTCTCCAGCTTGCCGAAGGACGGGAGCCGAGCGGCCGAGCAGCTGCGCCACGCCCTGCCGTGCCTGGAGAGCCCGGTGAAGCCCCTGCGAGAGGCGGCCGTCAGGTTCCTGGGTGAGGCACGATCCCTGGCTCCCTCCCCCCCCCTCCCGCCGCAGCTCGGCCCCAGTCCCGGCTGCTGCCCCGGCAGCGGCATCCGGGCCCGGGGCTCTGGAGCCCCGCCTGGCCTCGGGGCTGCTGCCGCCCCGCTCTCGCCGGGAGCCGTGCCCTTCCTTGGGCGTCCGGATGTGGCAAGGGCCCGGGCTGAGCCCTGCCGGCGCAGGAGGCCGTGTGGCTCCGGGGCTGGCAGCGCCGCTGTGGGGGAGCTGTGCCGCTGGGGCTGTGACACAGGGCTCTGTGCTCCCAGGGAGCGCCGGGCGGTACCTGGTGGTGGTGGAGCAGCTGCTTGCAGAGAGAGTGAGTGAGGACAGCAGGGTGTCAGCGGGGGCTGGCGGGGGGAGCTGCAATCCCTGCCCTGGCTGCGGAGGGTTCTGCTCCCTGTGTGGATGAGGGGTGTCATGGGCAGAGCGCAGCGAGATTTCTGGGACACGGGAGGAATTTGTGGCCAGCAGCTGCCGGCCCATCCCGTTGGCCCCTCCTCTGTTGCGGCCATGGCCGGAGCTGGGTGGGATGGCCCTGGCAGGACGGTGTCCTTAGTTTCGCCTTGGGCTCTGACCGCGGCTGTGTTGCTCTCTGTTCCAGCCCAGCAGCAGGAGACGGAGGACACCACCTGAGTGCCGCTGGAGCTCCAGGCATAGCTGATGCTGGGAGTGGCTGAGCCTGTGGGAAGCTCGCGTTGTTTCAGCCCTCTCCTTCCCTGTTTAAAGCTCCATCCCTGCAGCCCTCACACCCTCCCCATCCCCTTTTTCTCCTCCACTCACCCTCCCTGTTGACAGTTCCCTCTGCCCTCTTTCCCTGTTGATAGTTCCCTCCCTGCAGCCCTCACAGCCTCCCCATCCCCCTCTTTTCCCTCCCAGCTCTTCCCTTCGCTTCCCCTGCCATTAATAGAGTTTGGCTTCTTCACTTTATCTGCACCTGTGTGATGCTGAAGCGGCGCAAAACCCGAGCCCAGGGACACACAGGCCCCTGCTGCTCTTCTCTTCTGCGCCCTGTTCTGTGCAGAGACGCAGAGGAACAAGGGCACATCAGGCTGGACAGGTCCCTGTCCTGGAGGTCCAGTTCCACAGCACGGTGGAGTGGAAGGTCTTGCTTTAACTCTGAGCCCACTGAAGGCCAGTAGTGGGACAGGGACCCTGTGTGTCAGGGACCCAGGTCGTGTCTAAGGCCCGGCCAAACTCGGTCTGCTGTTGCGCACGTCGACAAGATGATGAAGTAGAGACAATGAAGGGAAGCTTCTTATTTCACTGGTGGGAATTTGACCCTTAAGAGAAACGGTGGGTTGGTCCATCGATGGGAAGTTAAGCTGTGAAAGAGGAGCCAGACACGATGGGGCTGATGTTGGCATGAAGGTGGTGTCGTAAGCCGTTGCAGCCTCGTCTCATGCGCTGGCCACACGTGAGATGAAGTCCTAACTGGAAAAATTCCACTGCAGAGGGGGAGATACCAGGCCTGCTTCTGGGGTGGAGGGGCAAGAAGGACAAAATGCACACCTTTTGATGCGGGGGATGCCCTGAAGGTTCATGGCCTGCCTTCCCCTCCTGCCGGAGCACCATGCTCCTTCTCCTTCTCCTGTTGAGCGGCTTTTCCCAGATGCAGGGTTCTGTGTGTATTATTGGTTCCTACAGCAGCTAACAAAATAAAACTTCCTTTGCGTTCAGAAGTGCGTTTCAGATTTTTGTGTAAACAGGAATCCTCTGGAGCCTGTAACACCCTGGATTTTAGAGGAGCCAATCTGAGTAGGCTCTGATGCCTCCCACCCCTTGTGGAATCAGTTGCTTTCCTGGGGAGTGTTGTACCTCCCCCTCTCGAGAGCAAAGAGGGAGCTGCAGAAAGAGCTTGCCAGGCTGCTCTCGATCCTTTACCAGCAGTCCTGGTTAACTGCAGAAGTCTGAGCTGACCGGAACCGTGCAAATGTAATAGCCACGCACAGGAAGGGTCGGAAGGATGATCCGGGAACCAAAGGCCTGGCAGCCTGAGCTCGGTAGCTGGGAAGGCCTCGGAGCAGATCCTCCCGAGTGCCATCCCGCGGCACGTGCAGAGAGCCAGGGGCTCTGCTGGAGGGTGGGCAAGCTCTGCGCAGGGATGGGGCCAGGTGGGGTTTTGGTGGGGTGTTGAGGGCTTCTGTGCTGGTGTTGGGGGGGGTTGATGTTGGTGGGGGTGTTGGGGAAGGAGATGTCTGGAAGGTGAGAGGTCTAGGTTGCAATTCATTCAGTTTGAAGGCAGTATCTTTGGTTTTGCACAGCTTTGGTTATGGACAGCCGAAGGAATATCTGTGACTTTGTCTGTTAATGGTCCTGATTCTCATGCAGGGAAGAAGAGGGGAGAGCTGTACTTTCTTGGCCACTTTGATATCTCTAGCGGGGGGAGGATGAGCCTTTTTGCAATGTACTCATTTGTTTGGGGTACTTTTGTAACACTGAGAGGACTTTCATTCCTTGACAGCTTTTATTCCTTAATAGAACTATCGTATTATTATCCCTTCATGGAAAACTCTTTGCAAACCAATCAGTGTTTGTTTTTCCTGCCTCTGTTTATTGTTTATTTTTTGGAGGTGACTCTCAGTCAATGACGTGAAGGCAAATGAGCTGCTGCTTTGAGATGGGACACAAACTTCCACATCTTTTAAGAGCCCAGGCCACAGCAATTAATTTGGGAAGTTTGTAACTTTTTTGAACTACTTGCGTTGAGGAATAGGAAGTAAAGTTTCCCAGCGCTGCCAGGGCTTGGGGTTGGCAGGTGTGCTTTTGTGGGGACTCTGCCACACCTGCTGCTTTCAGTGCTCCCCGAACCCCAGGGCTCAGAGCAGCATTGGTGCCCTGGCCCACACCTTCCTTGTGTGTGTCACACCCCCGTGTTTAGGATGGCCAGCAGCCAGGACTTGTCCCAAGGAGCCGGGACTTGTCCAGCTTCCGTGGAAGGCCTTGTGCCCTTCCCGCTGTGGCTGCGTCAGCAGCCCTGGGGGCTCCTTCTGCTGCCCTGAGCCCGCAGAGCAGGGGAGCATTTGCTTCTGGTTTGAGCAGTTCCTGAAGTTCCTGCTGGGCTCTCTTAGACGCTTGGGGCAATTGATTCCTTCCACCCTGGGCTACTTTGGGTGGGATGGGGGCAGCCCCAGGGCAGGTGGCAGCTTGTGCAAGGGCCCTTTGTGACATGGTGCAGCATGGTCACTGTGGGATGCAACAGGACAGTGTGTCCATGGGCCCTTTGTGACACGCCGTGACATAGGTGCTGGCGGTGACACAGCTAAGCCTCAGTGCTCGGAGCACGCGACGGGACAGGACGGGACAGAGCATTGCTGTGAGGATTTCCCACAGCGTACTCGTTCCTTGCCGACCTGGAGCATTTCCGAGGCGTTCTTCCTGCAGGTGACCTCGAGGCCAAACCACAGGACTTGGTGACCTGTGGCCTCCTCGAGGCTTCTCCTTTGCAGGTGTCCCCGAGGGCAGAACTCGGGACTTGGTGACTCGGAGCTTTTCCGAGGCATCGCCTATCCCTGCGGCCTGTGCCCTCGAGGCCGGACCGTGGGATTTGTTGACCGCAATCCCTGACGAGGAGTCTCCTGTCCTTGTGGCAGGAGCCCTCGAGACCAGAGTGCAGGACTTGTTGTCCTGTAGCCTTCCTGAGGCTTCTCTGTCGCAGGTGCCTTCAAGGCACAACTGCAGGACTTCCTGACCCGGAGCTTTTGTGAGGCATTACTCCGGCAGTTGCCTTCACAGGCACAACTGCAGGATTTTTTGACTTGGGGTTTTCTGGAGGCATCTCTCTTACACGTGCCCTCGAGGCCAAACTGTGGCATGGCGGCCAGATTCCTCAGCCTGTTCAAAGTGTTCAGGAGGAAATCAAAGAAAGACACTGCAGCTGCCCCACCACAACAGCCTGGAGACGTGGAGCAGTTCCAGCCTCTGCAGGAGGGTGAATGACAGAACTGGGCCGCAGGGCTGATGGCTACAGCCAGCTTTGCCCCATGCCATGCCATGCCATGCCATGCCATGCCATGCCATGCCATGCCATGCCATGCCATGCCATGCCATCCCATCCCATCCCATTCCATGCCCCAGGGACATGCCCATGGATAGACTGGAAGAGGGGCCAGGGCTGCCCCCCGCTGCAGCCATGCTGCATCCCCTGGGCATCCCGGGGCTGTCCCTGCTTGGGCAGCGCTGGCCTGGGCTGTGTTCTCTGGCCTCTCCTGCAGCCCCTCAGCCCTGGCTGTGCTCACTCTTTCCCACGTGCAGGCACGGACCAGACACAACAGCAGGACTCCGCCCTTAGCCGCTTCCGCAAAACAGCGCAGGTAGCTGCAGCCATCCCCACCGGGGCTGGGCTTGCTGTCCCTGCTCAGCCGAGCACCTCGCTTGGAGCACTCCATGGAACAGGCCTCTCTTCCGTGTCCTTCCTTCTCCTGCAGACCTTCAGGAAATTCATGGGCACTGGGTGTGGAAAGACCAAAACCACTGCTACTGAGGGCACAGCTGAGCCTGACTCCAGGCTAACTGAGCTCCCTACAGAGGCTGATGTCAGCACAGCATCAGCTGAGCACTCTGAAAATTCCGACATGGCAATGAATGATCAGAGGGCGAAGGCAGACATGGCACAGACTGAGGACATGGCAGTGACTAAGGACACGGCACTGATAAAGGACACGGCACCGACCGAGGACATGGTCCCGACAGAGGACACGGCACTGACCGAGGACACGGCACTGACAGGGGACATGGCACCACCTAACAACATGGCCATCGCAAACACTGACACTGGAAAGACTCAGGGCATCGCAAATGCTAACACCATGCCCACTCCCACTGTCATTCATGCTCCCATTCTTGATTTATTTGAAGAGAGTGGTGTTTCTTCTCAGCAGCAGGTAAGCAGCCTGGGGCCAAGGCTGGAGGCCTCCCAGGATCGTGTGGCCCCTCAGGCCACATCTGCTGGGCCCCCCAATGTGCTATTGGGGCCAGCACATTGTTTTGGGAAGGGAAGCATTACTTGGGGGAAGATGGGAAGATGCTCCCTTGGACAGCACTCCAAGTCTTCCCCATGGCTCCCCCAGGTGCCAGCCATAGTGAGGAGCATTCACCAGAGACTCATGTCCTGTTACATTGTGGATGACACGCTGCGCAGTAACATTCTGAGGCTGGCTGAAGAACACCCTGTCGATGTGGTGATGACCCTTCTGCGCTGTGCCCCATCATGTGACAGGTATGGGGCTCTCCTGCCTTGAGAATTCAGGGCTCACCAGCCTTTAGGGCCCATCACCCTGGAGAACCTGTCCAACTGGGTCTGCCAGACAGGCAGAGAGTTCCAGGACCCTCAGCCCCCTCTGCTTCCCGAGCCTGCTGCCACACTCCCTCCCTGCCCCTCAGGGCACCGGGGCACTGTCACATCAGCCTCTGCAGCTGCACAGGGCATGGTAGTGTGACTGAGACACACCTGACACACAGCTCTGGTCCCACAGAGCTGCTGCGATGATGTGGAAAACAATAGCGTCGTCAGGACCGACTGTGGGGAAGTTGCTGCCAACACTGCTGTGTGTGATGGAGGATTGGCCAGTGCACAGCATGTCCACCTCTGATGGGGACAACAAGGATGTTTTTGCCCTGGCTGTGAGTTTCTGGAAGTGGCCTTTGCTCGCCCCCAGGTCACCTCTCCAGCAGCTCTCCATCCTCTCCCTGCCTCAGACGCTGGGCTGAAACCTGGGCTAGGGGCAGGCTCAGGGGCCACAGGGCCTGGTGCTCCCCATGGGTCTCCCCTCGGGCCCTGCCACATGGACACCTTGGCACTGAGTGCTGTCTCGGGCTGCTTCTTTTGCAGGCAACTCTGGCCCTGTGGGTGATTGTCCTGGCGCCTGCGTGCCAAGAGACAATGATCATTTATTCCTCCCGCCTGTTTGTGGCTCTGCTATTCCAAGTTGTCGTGACCACAGAGCAGATGCCAGAGGAAGTTCATAACTTCTGGAGAACATGCCGGGAGGAACACCGCCTTCCCACCAACCCCAAAAGGTCCCAGTCCTCCCGTCCCTTCCATGCCCTTGTGGCCAGAGCCAGTGCTCCCAGGGTGACCTGGGCTTTGCTCTGCACACAGCTTTGCAGTGCAGACCATGAGGGCTCTGCTCTGGCGCCTGTGCTGTGACGATGTGGTGATGGCTATGGAGCACAAGTATGGCTGGGACACACTGCTCTGTGCTGACACCCAGCACTATGCCGTGGGTCATCTGGCCAGGTGAGACCCCCTTCTCCCTGCTGCCCGCGGCATTTGTGCACTGTGACCAGAATGCCCCTCGCAATCCCTGTGGTCATGGACGAGAGAGCCTCGTCACCGAGGGACGGCGGAGCAGACTGGAAAAGTCCGGGGGGGAGGGTGTCCACAAGGAGCTCCATCCAGGGTGGTGGGGAATGACCAGAGCTCTGTGAGTCAGTCCTGGAAGAGTTTTGCCCCTCCACCTCAGGGTCTTGGTGCCCTTTTCCCCCTGCCAGGGAGATGCACCGTGTCTTGATCCCCTTGTGTCACCGCATCGCACTCCACCTGCTCAGGCTGCTCAGCAGGGAGGAGCCACGCTGGGATCTGCCTGCCCTGGCGTTCCTTGTGGAGGTGAGCCTGAAGGCCAGCCCTGCCTCGCCCGGCTGCCTCCCGGCTCTCTGCCCTCTCGTAGCCGCAGCTGCCTGGGACGGTGCCTGCGCCCTGTGCTACTGCCTGGGCCCAGCCCTGAATGGTTCTGGGCTCCTGCCAGCCAGCTCCCCTGTCACTGCCTGTGCCTTTCAGGTCCTTGACTGCCTGGACTTGACTGAATGTGGTGACAGCGTCCTGGAGATCCTGACAAAGCGCCTGCACAGCCAGTGCGGGCAGAGGCGTCGCCTGGCGCTCAGAGGCTTCGTGATGCTCAGCAATGACCCCATCATGGTGAGAAGGGGCAGTGGCTGGAGCCGTGCTGGCAGCGTGGGGCTGCGTGGGGAAAGCAGCCAACCAGGCTTGGCTGTGCTTCAGGAGCTGAGGCAGCTGCTCCCAGCTCTCCTGCCTCCTGCTTCAGCTTGCCTGAGTGCTTTGGGACAGGCCTTTGGCCTCTGGGCCCTGCGGCGGCACGGTGGGGTTGCAGTGCCAGGGCGGTGTTGGCAGTGCGACTGTTCGTGGCTTCTCAGCACAGCCTTGTGTTCCACACAGGCCAGAAGAATGGGCATTGTGTCTCTAAGGCTCGTGGAGCTGCTGGCTGACCGAGATGGAGAAGTGGTCGAAATGACCCTCTCTGTGTTCACGAATGTGCTCCAGAAGAAAGACATCCTGGTGTCCAGCACCACCGCCCCAAAGCTGGCTGAGGCACTCCTGCCGCTCTTTGACCACGTAAGGCTCTGTGCCCCCAGCCACAGGCACGGGCTGCTGCCCACAAGTGTTGTGTCCTGGGCATTTTTGGGCCTTTGACCAGATGAACATGGAGTAGCTGGTGCTGAGGTTTTTACTTTCCTCCAGGACTACTACCATGTGCAGCTGCTCTCCATTCGCCTCTTTGGCAAGGTGATGGAGTCGGTAGCGGAAGAGGGCAAAGAGGCCCTGAAGACAATTGTCGACCGGAGCCTGTACCCACTTTTCATCTACTGCCTTAATGAGAACCGGCTTGTGGCAGAGGTGAGGACTCATGGGCTGCCGGAGCATCCGTGGGAGGGGACTCGGCTGCCTCCTGCCCCGCTGCCTCCCAGGCCGCAGCCTCCCGCAGGCCTTGGCACAGGGACGCCAGTCCTGTGCTCTGGGCTGCGGTGCCACCTCCGGCTCTCTGCTGCTCCCCAGGCCTCTCACCAAACGCTGCTTCGTGCGGCCAGCTTCCTGAAGAGGAGAGATCTTCAGAAGCTGCTTAAGGCGAACAAGATGGTGAAGGTCGCCGAGTGCCTGGTAAGGACGGCCTGGAAGCCCCAGCCCCAGCCTGGAGAAGCCCCCTGCCCCCGGTGCCCAGTGTGTGGGGCTGGCAGCTGTGCCCCTGCCCACTGCTGCACCCAGGAACCAGGCGGGCTCTTCTCCAGGCTGCCCTGGCCCCGAGCCGGCTGCCGAGGGAGCCCCGGCCCCGCTGGGCTGTGCGGCTCCCCGGGCGGCACCGCGGCTCCCCGCGCAGCCCCCCGGCCCTCTGCCCCCTCCAAAGCGCGGCGCCAGCGGCTGCTGGCCGCGCCTCGGGGCTGTGCGGGCAGGGGAGGCCAGGGCAGGGCGCAGGGAGAGCCCGGCCAAGGGGCAGAGCCCGCGCCAAGCCTTCCCTCCTGGCGCTCTCTCCAGCTTGCCGAAGGACGGGAGCCGAGCGGCCGAGCAGCTGCGCCACGCCCTGCCGTGCCTGGAGAGCCCGGTGAAGCCCCTGCGAGAGGCGGCCGTCAGGTTCCTGGGTGAGGCACGATCCCTGGCTCCCTCCCTCCCCGTCCCGCCCCGCGCAGCTCGGCCCCAGTCCCGGCTGCTGCCCCGGCAGCGGCATCCGGGCCCGGGGCTCTGGAGCCCCGCCTGGCCTCGGGGCTGCTGCCGCCCCGCTCTCGCCGGGAGCCGTGCCCTTCCTTGGGCGTCCGGATGTGGCAAGGGCCCGGGCTGAGCCCTGCCGGCGCAGGAGGCCGTGTGGCTCCGGGGCTGGCAGCGCCGCTGTGGGGGAGCTGTGCCGCTGGGGCTGTGACACAGGGCTCTGTGCTCCCAGGGAGCGCCGGGCGGTACCTGGTGGTGGTGGAGCAGCTGCTTGCAGAGAGAGTGAGTGAGGACAGCAGGGTGTCAGCGGGGGCTGGCGGGGGGAGCTGCAATCCCTGCCCTGGCTGCGGAGGGTTCTGCTCCCTGTGTGGATGAGGGGTGTCATGGGCAGAGCGCAGCGAGATTTCTGGGACACGGGAGGAATTTGTGGCCAGCAGCTGCCGGCCCATCCCGTTGGCCCCTCCTCTGTTGCGGCCATGGCCGGAGCTGGGTGGGATGGCCCTGGCAGGACGGTGTCCTTAGTTTCGCCTTGGGCTCTGACCGCGGCTGTGTTGCTCTCTGTTCCAGCCCAGCAGCAGGAGACGGAGGACACCACCTGAGTGCCGCTGGAGCTCCAGGCATAGCTGATGCTGGGAGTGGCTGAGCCTGTGGGAAGCTCGCATTGTTTCAGCCCTCTCCTTCCCTGTTTAAAGCTCCATCCCTGCAGCCCTCACACCCTCCCCATCCCCTTTTTCTCCTCCACTCACCCTCCCTGTTGACAGTTCCCTCTGCCCTCTTTCCCTGTTGATAGTTCCCTCCCTGCAGCCCTCACACCCTCCCCATCCCCTTTCCTCCCTTCTACTCTCCCTCCCTGTTGATAGCTCCATCCCTGCAGCCCTCACAGCCTCCCCATCCCCCTCTTTTCCCTCCCAGCTCTTCCCTTCGCTTCCCCTGCCATTAATGAAGAGTTTGGCTTCTTCACTTTATCTGCACCTGTGTGATGCTGAAGCGGCGCAAAACCCGAGCCCAGGGACACACAGGCCCCTGCTGCTCTTCTCTTCTGCGCCCTGTTCTGTGCAGAGACGCAGAGGAACAAGGGCACATCAGGCTGGACAGGTCCCTGTCCTGGAGGTCCAGTTCCACAGCACGGTGGAGTGAAAGGTCTTGCTTTAACTCTGAGCCCACTGAAGGCCAGTAGTGGGACAGGGACCCTGTGTGTCAGGGACCCAGGTCGTGTCTAAGGCCCGGCCAAACTCGGTCTGCTGTTGCGCACGTCGACAAGATGATGAAGTAGAGACAATGAAGGGAAGCTTCTTGTTTCACTGGTGGGAATTTGACCCTTAAGAGAAACGGTGGGTTGGTCCATCGATGGGAAGTTAAGCTGTGAAAGAGGAGCCAGACACGATGGGGCTGATGTTGGCATGGAGGTGGTGTCGTAAGCCGTTGCAGCCTCGTCTCATGCGCTGGCCACACGTGAGATGAAGTCCTAACTGGAAAAATTCCACTGCAGAGGGGGAGATACCAGGCCTGCTTCTGGGGTGGAGAGGCGAGAAGGACAAAATGCACACCTTTTGATGCGGGGGATGCCCTGAAGGTTCATGGCCTGCCTTCCCCTCCTGCTGGAGCACCATGCTCCTTCTCCTTCTCCTGTTGAGCGGCTTTTCCCAGATGCAGGGTTCTGTGTGTATTACTGGTTCCTACAGCAGCTAACAAAATAAAACTTCCTTTGCGTTCAGAAGTGCGTTTCAGATTTTTGTGTAAACAGGAATCCTCTGGAGCCTGTAACACCCTGGATTTTAGAGGAGCCAATCTGAGTAGGCTCTGATGCCTCCCACCCCTTGTGGAATCAGTTGCTTTCCCGGGGAGTGTTGTACCTCCCCCTCTCGAGAGCAAAGAGGGAGCTGCAGAAAGAGCTTGCCAGGCTGCTCTCGATCCTTTACCAGCAGTCCTGGTTAACTGCAGAAGTCTGAGCTGACCGGAACCGTGCAAATGTAATAGCCACGCACAGGAAGGGTCGGAAGGATGATCCGGGAACCAAAGGCCTGGCAGCCTGAGCTCGGTAGCTGGGAAGGCCTCGGAGCAGATCCTCCCGAGTGCCATCCCGCGGCACGTGCAGAGAGCCAGGGGCTCTGCTGGAGGGTGGGCAAGCTCTGCGCAGGGATGGGGCCAGGTGGGGTTTTGGTGGGGTGTTGAGGGCTTCTGTGCTGGTGTTGGGGGGGGTTGATGTTGGTGGGGGTGTTGGGGAAGGAGATGTCTGGAAGGTGAGAGGGCTAGTTTGCAATTCATTCAGTTTGAAGGCAGTATCTTTGGTTTTGCACAGCTTTGGTTACGGACTGTTATAAATGAAAACTAGTCAATCGAAATTTAGCAACAAAATTTTTATATAAAGTAGATTACAAAATAGTGATGGTTACATACCTTAATAAAATTCAGAATTTAGAATATAAGGCTGGAGGCAATAAGCAAAACGGCGCTGGGTGTGCCTGGGTGTCTCCGCTCCCCTGACAACACACCTTTGATTTAAACTCTTCCTTTTTATACATCCTTTAGTTTCGTTCCTCTGAAATTCCCACTCCCCTGAGTTCCTGGTTTTTACGTCATGCTCTGTCTCCTGCACTTGCGTTCCACTGTTGCTGGGGTCTGTTTCTGGGGGTCGTAAAGGGGATGGTCCTTCGCTCTTGCGTCTTGCTGTTACTAGGGGTTCTATAAACTACAAAGCCAGCAAAGCGAGGAAAAGGAGGGGTGGTCAGGCTCAGGTAGGCTAAGAAGCAGCTACAGCACAGTGTCTATAACTCAACTACAGAAACTTCATTTTGTAAAAAGTACCAATGCAGTCTGGTATCTTTCCATGCCCTATAAGGAAAATCCTGCCTTTTAGTCTCAATTTATTTCTTATAAGACCCCACTCCTCATAGCAGTCTTTGTTGCTAATTGTTTCTAGGGCTAATTTGATATGCTTTATTTCTTGACACAAATCATACCTGCATATGTTGCAATTCCCTACTTCTGTTCTTGATAATTAATTGATTCGTGTTTTATTAAAATTTAGAATTTAAAATTAAAACTGCCTTTTTAGTGGCTTGCACTGCGCCCTGCAATATTAAAGTTTCTTCTGTTCTTACTATTATTAGTTTAGATGTTTTCTTAAAGGTTGCTTTTCTGGGTTTACGGGCATAGCCACTATTTGCATGCTCTGGACTACAGAGTGGATTATTCTGATAAGGCATGGAATTAAACATGGTAAAAACAACAGTCCTGTTAGGCTACACAGTAATATAAACCCCAATTTCTTCTACCAAACTTCCCCAAATAATTGGTCCTACCAATCACTGTTTAAGATTGAATTCCACTTCTGAACAGGTACATGTGCATGTCTTGTGATCTCATCTGCAATTTTCATCTATTTGCAGACAGCATTCTGAGGTATTCCACTTTCCACAGACTCCCCCTTCTTCTGCCAATAAGTAATCTAGTGCTAATCTATTTTGATGTACTGCTGCCCTAGTCTGAGTTAATTGTCTAGCAATTAGTTTCAGGGCATCAGATGATTGGTTACTTACAATTTTAACAACTGCTTGTAGTCAAATTATTTGGTTTAGCATGTAAATGGGTGTTCGATAACCCCAGCTGCCATCTTGAGCCTAAGTTGCTGGATTATTCAATTATTCTTTTCGGAGGCCATTTCTTATCACTCCATTTTTGGGTCCCTCCAATGTTAGTATTGCTGTGCTCTTCTCTACTTACGGTTTCATATAGAGGTCTTCCTAAAGATTCTCTTTTATGTTTGGGCAACAGAAAAAAATGCTGGTTGTATCATCCCTATGGTACAGGTTCCCTTCTAATTGCTAGGCAATTTAGTGTATGCTTTCTTACTACAAATCTAATATAATCATCTGGTGCTCTCCACTCTATCATATTATTTCTAGGTTTTTCCCAAAATATTTTTAGATCAATCACTCCTTTAAAAGGATTGGCATTTGTCTCATTTGTCTAGTATATAACTTTATTAGTACAATTTACTGATCAATATCCTTGGGGAGGTTTGGGCCACCAATACCCTATGCTTTTCGTGGAGTTAGTGGTTAATACCATTTACAGGGGGTGCTTCTGAGGTTCTTTCCAAATTGATTTCCTTCTCTAGCTACACAGTATTGCCCCGCTACTTCATGGCTGAGGATCCACCCATCAGCCCTGTTTTCTCTAGATCTATGCGTTTTATTCCAAATTAATAATTACATTGGTTCCAATCCTTTACCTCTCCAGGGCCACTGTTCAGCCATTTGGGGCCCTCCACAAATCCAGCAGGAAGTAACATTTAATTCTCTACCTACTCTTTCCATAAGGCTTACGAATAGATTTGTTCCCTGTTTCAAGTCTTTCAGGTCTGAGTTCTCCAATGTGTCTCTTAATTCTTTATATAAAATTGGCTTCGGTTTTGAGGGTCGAGGTTGAGCTTTTAAGTGAGTAGTAACATTTTTAACTAACTCCTCTTTATATTGGTCTTGAACACCCCTTCCATTCGAATAACCCCACATTCCTGATCTGGTAAAACAAATGTATTCTTCTCCTCTGGGGCAGGGGGAGCTACTATAACCATAGCTATTTCCCATCCAGGCATGGGTAGCAACAAATTTCTTATTTCGTGCTACCCATAATTCATGTTCCGAGATGGAGCAGGGTTGAAGTTCTCTATGGTCATAGTATTCTGCATTTATATGGGTGTGAAAGGCTAGGGCTTGTTCGTACCCTTTCCTGTACCCTCGGGAGACGGGTTGAAGGCATTTTGAACATGCAGGTGAGTATGAGGATCCCTGTACTCCTTGTCTGGAGAGACTTAGCATAACTAAGAGTACGGTTACGCCCCACCATTCAGTATCCCTCTGTCTCCTCCGCCCCACTGGGTTGCTTCCAGCGGCGGGGTAATCCATCTTCTCGACAGCAGGGATAGTCTTCAGGGGCTCCATACTGTAGGTTGCATTTTACACACCTTCGCTTGAGAGCGCCCCAAGCTTTTGCTTTTACCAGCAGAGTGTTACAGGGTACCCAATTTCTCAACCTGTATTTTATTTTTATTATTTCAGCCTTTTTGTCCCATTTACCTTTTTCTTTGTGGATAAATAGTTCCCACCACTGTGGGGAATCTAATTTTATTATCCCTAATTTTACTGCATCTTTTAAAATATTTTGAGCAATGCAACTTTCTTCTTTTATACTTCCTCTACATAATCTTCTTTGTGGGAAGCCTCCTCTGCGATGGTAATACCACTTCTCCTCCTAGTAATGACAAATTATACAAATAAAGGTATGCATACAAAAGCAATAATAAAGGCAAGTGGCAATAACTATACAAACAAAGGAATAACAAAATACTATACAAACAAAGGAATAACAAGGGCACTCGTCCTCTAAACAGAAGATCCTGGCAACTTTTGATGTCAATTCTCCCTCTGGAGTTGTAACCTCAGCTCTTTAGGAACGGAGGTAACCATCTAGTTTTTAGTTTGAATTGGTCTTTTCACTCGGAATACATGTGTCCATCCTTTCCCACTGTTTGAATCGCTGTCTCTGTGGTTAAAAAACTAGAAAAAGTCTTTTTACAACATGGGGTTAAAGATGTTTCTTTTCATGTTTTTGTCAACACTTTGTCACTGGTTTTATTTCAGGTATCGCAAATTCCAGAGGAATGCTTTGAGTTAGTAGCCCCTTTCTGATATTCAACAGAGCCAAAGGAAGGCACTTGACTCATAACATTTTAGTAAGATGAGCTTTTAGGGTACTATTCATTTTTTTCACTCTGCCCTAGTTCTGTGGATGCTGTGGGGTGTGGTAGTCCCACCGTGTCTCTAAGGCTTCAGCTAAATTCTTTGTTATTCTGGATGTAAAATGCGTGCCCTGTCTGTAGTATTTATTAAACCAAAGCGTGGAATGATATCTTCTAAAAGATGTTTATTTACTGTCTGAGCCATTGCTCGGGCAGTTGGGAATGTCTTTACTTAGTGGGTGAGCAGGTCCACTATTTCAAGCAGACACTTATATTCTCCGGCTTTTGATAGCTCAGTGAAATCTACTTGTATTCTTTCGCCATAATTTCTATAACTTCTCATAAAAACTTCACTTTAACAACTGTTCTTAATAATTAAAATTGATTTAAAAGTAAATAAAATTTTAATAACATGTATAAAAGTTTATTAAACCAATTAAACTAAATTGATCAAAATTCACTAAGTCAAATCAAATCCATTAAAAATTTTACTACACTTAATAAAAAATAAAATCAAATTAGCTAAATTGGATCAAATCCAATTAAAATCAATCAAAATTTAACTGACATGAAACCAATTAAAAATCATGTATACTTAATAAAAAATAATTAAATTAATTAAAATTTAATCTTGTAAGGACATTTCTGACTTTCATAATTTTCGTTTTTAGGTGGTGTGATCAACTCTAAAATTTCTTTTTATCATTCCTGTTTGCTAATTACATTCAACTTTTAGATTTTACTTTAACAATTGCAAACTGATTAAAATTAGCCAATATAAATTAATACTAAAACTAACCAAAATTAACTACAACAACTTAAAATCAATTAAAAGCAACAAAACCTCAACTGAAATAAACTTAAACTGAAATAAACTTAAACTGAATAAAATCAATGGCCCAAATATTTTGTATCAATTTCTGTAAATTGTAGTTTAAACTCTTAATACCTTTTGTCCTTTTTTATTTAAAAATTTAATAAATTAATTGTATTTTTCAATTTTTTTTTAATTTACTTGATGGTATCAAGTCGAGTCATCCACATATAGTACTCATTGTATAATTCTAAATGGAATAAATTATTTTAACAATTACTCTAAAGCTCATCTAAAAACTAATTAAAAATCAGTTAAAATTAATAAACAAAGTAATTAAAATCAATTCAATTTAAACTAAAATAAATTTAAACCTGATACAATTTAAATCTATTACAATTCAATAACCAAAACTGGCGGTTCCCTCTTTCCTGGCTGCCGCCCACCACTCTGAACAAGCGGCCTCGGCCAAAGGAGAGCGGCTGCAGCTGCCCGCTCTGGGAGCAGGGAGCTCGCCGACAGCTGCCCACACGGGGGGTTCAGGGAGAGACATCTGCTCTCTCTCAGCACCTCCACATGGCCTTTTGCTAACACCACAAAAACAAACTGACACACACAAAACCAATTTTGGCTTTCACCAGCACTCACACATAACTATTTTGCTGGTATGCACACACACAACTTCACTTACTCCGTTCTTACTTTCTCTGTCACCACAAGACACATGCACTCTTTTCTTTTTGCCCCAGTTACTAAACTAGTTTCTTTGCTCAAATTATATCTTTGTGGTAATTCTTAAATGGTAGACTGATTAAACCAATTGAAAACTTACTAAAATTTATAAAAAACTTACTCAAAATCTTAAAACAAAAATAACCAATTAAATCTAATTAAAACCAATTAAAACTAAAAGTGTAACTTCTTTTGCCTAGGGGCTTCATTTTTAATCTTATCAAGGGATCATATCAGAGGTTCATACGATGGTCCTATCCCTAATATACCTTTTGACATCTCTATTTTTGTTTAAGTGCCTTTTCATCATGTTTTCTTCTTAGACATTTTTGCTTCCGATGTCCCTCCTCTACAATAGTAGCATACAATTTCCTGGCCTGGTTTCATCTGCAATACCCTTTTCGTGGGTTCATCTCGTCTTTTCGGTTCTCCTTGCTTCCCTGGAATTTCCTCTCTTTTAACCCCCTTTACTTCTACAACCAACCTATCATCTTTAGACTTTTGCTCTTCCTCATCTCTCTCTATGAACTTTTTGTGCTTTATCCAACCCCTCGTCTAGCCAGTCTTTCAACTTTCTTAGTTCCTTTCTGTCTTTCCAAGAGTTTGCTACAAACTGGGTTTCTTCAGAACACATTTGGAGACCTTCATCCTTTCCCTGATGTTCACTAAAAGGTTTATTGATATTTTGTTCTTGCTTATGTTGTGGATTTTGATTATTCTTTTTGGGCCTCTGATTTTGCCTTTCGTGATCAGCAGGTGGGTTCTGCTGAGGTTGCCTGTTCCAATTTTGCCTCTCGGCTGTTTTAATTATTATTATAACAGCTGTAAGCAATAATTTTAAAATGAATTGCATTTAATCTCTCACATAGATGTTGGGGTCTAAAAGTTGATCTACTTCTTCTGAGACCCTTATGAGATAATTTAATAAATTTTCTATTTCCTTTTTAAATTGTCTAACGTCCCTGGTGTTTAGGGGAACTGATACAAATCCTATTCCTTCATGCTGGCTCCCTAATGGCACTTGTGGGAGGTTGGGGGGCATTGGAATTTTTCCTCCATCCCTGTTACGAAGCAACAAATATCTGGGTGATTAGAGCCATCAATTCTTTTGTAAGAGACAAAAGGCTGTGCCAGGTGGGGCAAGGGAAAGAGGCAGCTGGCCATTTGGGGCGGGCACTCGTTCGTGGGACACCAGGAGGAAAGGGACTGCTCTTTGCTTCTGGCTGCGACCGTGGGAGATCCAACTGTGCTCTGCCTTCTCCTTCTGGCTGGGTGAGCTTTGATTCAACCTTTTTTCCCTCTGGGAGTGCATGTTTTCCTAGCTGCGTTTTTTGCAGCAGCTGTGGGGGAGTCCTGCTGTCCCTGCCGCCCGCACAAGACCGTGGCATCTGCCGTGACTGCGGAATCCTTGCTACCTCGCTGGCTAGCCTGGCAGAGCCAGCCCCTGCCCCTGCCGCTCCACTCGCTGCTCTGAGCTGCCTGCCTGCTTCTCAGCCCTCCGCCATTACCTCAGTGTGAGGCTGACCTGACCCTGCGCCACAGCGCCGCCTGCAGCCGCTCGGCAGTCATCGCACCTGCCCTGCCCGGACGGGAGCTCAACAGCACCCCTGCTGCTTTTGACTGTAATTACACAACGCGGGAAAGTGCTCACCAGCTCAAAGGACATCTGTTACTGGTTTTTTCTCTGGTTCTATTTGTTGTTGCTATTCTTGTTAATGCTTGTTTACTCTGCTGTAGATACTAGTAAAGAACTGTTATTCCTTTTCCCATACCTCTGCCTGAAAGCCCTTGATTTCAAAATTAAAATAATTCAGAGGGAGGGGAAATTACATTCTCTGTCCTAAGGGAGGGTTCAACCTCTCTTAGCAGACACCTGTCTTTCAAACCAAGACAGACCTCAGCCATCTAACATGGCTTGGAAGAGGGACCGAAAATATGTGGAGTCTGTCCTGTATTCTTTTGCCGCCTTACGAAGCTTCTCTGGTGAGCTGAAAGGAATTGCTTGCCACACCACTGCCTCAGGGCGAGTAGGGCGGCCACGCCGTGGTGGAGGGCTAGGGCTTCCTTGCCCCCGGCATGCTGGGGCGGCAAACACACCTTCCTCCCCCCACCAGCATCATTTCCAGCCCAGCAAATATGGCGACCAGATGTTGACAGGGCGTGGGAACCCGAGCGTGGGAACTCGGGAGGTGTAGTTTCCCACGCCGCTGTTCCGCCCCCTGATGTAATGGGGGCGGGGAGTGACAACACAGGGAAAGGGAGAGGGGGAGGTGGAGCTGAGATGACTGAAGCCTGTGAGGCAGGAAAACAAGAGGGCTTCTTGGAAGAAGAAGGGGAAGGGGGTGCCATCTTGGTGGGCCCTGCCCTGCCATTTTGTGAACCACGAGGAGCAACACCAAAGCCATCATTTTGTGTTGGCACCGCCATGTGGCGGGCACCATCTTTGTCAGCCCCAATTGATTGGGTAAACGAGGGTAGAGGGGGTAAGGAAAAGGGGTTTGGGTGAAGAGCCTGAACAGGGAGCGCGGTTCCGCTCGGGCAAGGGAAAGAAGGGAGCATGGAAGTGCCCTGGGGCTGGAGGCGGCCAGGCACCGACGGGTGGGCTGCACTCTCCCCCTCTCTCCTAAAGGGATTGCTAGGGGACGGAGAGTAGGGGTAAGGAGAGTCAGAGGGAACATGTGGGGAAACTGAAGGAGGAGAAACTGAAAGGTTGAGTGCCGAAGGTAACTCGGGGGGCACACAAAATGGATTCGAGGCGTGAGGAGAGACCTTTTTATTCACTAATTTGTAAACTTGGGCATGCAAGGCAAACACTTCTACTGCAGTTTTATCTCCTGCCTTGCCTGCCGCTACCAATCTTCTCCCGACCTCATTCCAAAAATCCAAACCAAGTGTAGAATCAACAGAAACTGGGGGACCATGAATAAAAACCCAATGTACAAGACATTTTAATATATGCTTAGGAAACAGAACCTTATTTTCTACGAAAAGACGGGATAAATCAAAATATATTTCCTTTTGGGAGTTGAGAGACTTTGAGCGGCCACAACCCATTTTACCCTACTGCTCACTTCTCTGAATCCCAGGCAAAGTCTCTCTAAATCCCACCCCGCACCTACTGCACTGCAAAATGAAAAATGTAAAAGAAAATGAGCTCAAAGACTGGCAAGCCTCGTCACCCCTAACGGTCCCTGGAGGCTGCCCAAGGGCTTTTTCAGAGTACTTTGAGGGACTGGCAGGGGAACCTCCCACCCCTGCCCTTCAACAAAGCACTCACCCTTGGATTCGATGTCTGCAACATTTCACGGACGGGGCTTGGCCCCTCTGCCAATGCCAGTCTCTGGGCAACAGAACACCAGATGACAATAGGTATTCATGCTCAACTGCTGGGACCGCTCCATCAGTCTCTCTGGTGTTCCCCAGGAGCTCTGCTTGGTGCGAGCTACACTGCAGGGATGATGATGAGGTAAGAAAAGTCCAATGTGCTCAGGTGCTCGGAAGATGGCAGATCCGAGTTACAGCAACACTCGCGGCTTCGCTCTTTGGTTCGCCAGCGTGCCCCGAAGCCGCAACCAAGAGGCGGGCTGCGGAGCCGAGCAGCACCGAGCTCACGCCAGACTCTCCACGGCAGTGAGGCTCGCAGGTTGGTCTGTGGAGTCTTGGGGGATGGAGGCAAGCAAGAATCTCGTCAAGGAATTAGGAAATGCAGGCACTTATGTCTAGAATCCTGGGGTTTATTGGAGGCGGAAGGCGAAGGAGAAGGGAAGCAGAAACAGAGCGGGATGTGGAGGTCAGAGAGGGGTCAGGATTTGAGGCTCAGGAGCCCTGAGCACACAATGACAAGGGGTTAAAAGGGAGTGCAGAAGAGGTGTATTGGTTTGAAAACAAACCAGTGGGAGATCACAAGCCAAGATTGAAAGTAAAAATAAGTGAAATAATACAAGGTAAAGCACTGACAAAGTCAGATACAACCTGACACCCTGTTAGGGTGGTGGTAGCAGTCCAACTGAAGTAGTTTAGTTCAAGCGGTGATCCTGTGAAGGTCTGGTCTCCAGCTGAAGGTCCAGTGGTAGCTCTTGTCCTCTGGGAACCCAGTAGACAGGGCTAGCTCAGGCAGTTCCAAGGCCAGGTTATATCCAAGTGGGAACACCTGGCTCCTCCCTCCTGGGCAGAGCATCCCACAATGGGATAAGTCTATGAGTCATGCGGTGGGTCCCTGATGGCCCATTGCCTGTCATCCTGGTGGGTCATTAGCAGCTGATAACAGCTAACGGATGGCCCATTGCCTGTCATCCGGAGTGGGTCATTAGCAGGTGATAGCAGCTAACGGCCCACAGCTGGTGGTAATAGAATACTTAAATACATCTATATTGCAACCTAGGAAAGGGGAGTAGTTTATGGTAAAGGACCAATCCGAGCACGTTGGAACAGGAACAGACAAGGGTACAAGGCAATGAGGTTACAGTGAGGGAGGGTACAAAAATTGAAAGCCCAGTGGGGAGACCTGGCTGGAGAGAACAAAGACGAAAGCAGGCCTGATATCTCCCCCTCTGCAGTGGAATTTTTCGAGTTAGGACTTCATCTCACGTGTGGCCAGTGCATGAGACGAGGCTGCAACGGCTTACGACACCACCTCCATGCCAACATCAGCCCCATCGTGTCTGGCTCCTCTTTCACAGCTTAACTTCCCATCGATGGACCAACCCACTGTTTCTCTTAAGGGTCAAATTCCCACCAGTGAATCAAGAAGCTTCCCTTCATTGTCTCTACTTCATCATCTTGTCGACGTGCGCAACAGCAGACCGAGTATGGCAGGGCCTTAGACACGACCTGGGTCCCTGACACACAGGGTCCCTGTCCCACTACTGGCCTTCAGTGGGCTCAGAGTTAAAGCAAGACCTTTCACTCCACCGTGCTGTGGAATTGGACCTCCAGGACAGGGACCTGTCCAGCCTGATGTGCCCTTGTTCCTCTGCGTCTCTGCACAGAACAGGGCGCAGAAGAGAAGAGCAGCAGGGGCCTGTGTGTCCCTGGGCTCGGGTTTTGCGCCGCTTCAGCATCACACAGGTGCAGATGAAGTGAAGAAGCTAAACTCTTTATTAATGGCAGGGGAAGGGAAGAGCTGGAAGGGAAAAAGAGGGATGGGGAGGCTGTGAGGGCTGCAGGGATGGAGCTACCAACAGGGAGGGAGAGTAGAAGGAAGGAAAGGGGATGGGGAGGGTGTGAGGGCTGCAGGGAGGGAACTATCAACAGGGAAAGAGAGCAGAGGGAACTGTCAACAGGGAGGGAGAGTGGAGGAGAAAAAAGGGGATGGGGAGGGTGTGAGGGCTGCAGGGATGGAGCTTTAAACAGGGAAGGAGAGGGCTGAAACAATGCGAGCTTCCCACAGGCTCAGCCACTCCCAGCAGCAGCTGTGCCTGGAGCTCCAGCGGCACTCAGGTGGTGTCCTCCGTCTCCTGCTGCTGGGCTGGAACAGAGAGCAACACAGCCGCGGTCAGAGCCCAAGGCGAAACCAAGGACACCGTCCTGCCAGGGCCATCCCACCCAGCTCCGGCCATGGCCGCAACAGAGGAGGGGCCAACAGGATGGGCCGGCAGCTGCTGGCCACAAATGCCTCCCGTGTCCCAGAAATCTCGCTGCGCTCTGCCCATGACACCCCTCATCCACACAGGGAGCAGAACCCTCCGCAGCCAGGGCAGGGATTGCAGCTCCCCCCGCCAGCCCCCGCTGACACCCTGCTGTCCTCACTCACTCTCTCTGCAAGCAGCTGCTCCACCACCACCAGGTACCGCCCGGCGCTCCCTGGGAGCACAGAGCCCTGTGTCACAGCCCCAGCGGCACAGCTCCCCCACAGCGGCGCTGCCAGCCCCGGAGCCACACGGCCTCCTGCGCCGGCAGGGCTCAGCCCGGGCCCTTGCCGCATCCGGACGCCCAAGGAAGGGCACGGCTCCCGGCGAGAGCGGGGCGGCAGCAGCCCCGAGGCCAGGCGGGGCTCCAGAGCCCCGGGCCCGGATGCCGCTGCCGGGGCAGCAGCCGGGACTGGGGCCGAGCTGCGGCGGGGCGGGGCGGGGAGGGGAGGGAGCCAGGGATCGTGCCTCACCCAGGAACCTGACGGCCGCCTCTCGCAGGGGCTTCACCGGGCTCTCCAGGCACGGCAGGGCGTGGCGCAGCTGCTCGGCCGCTCGGCTCCCGTCCTTCGGCAAGCTGGAGAGAGCGCCAGGAGGGAAGGCTTGGCGCGGGCTCTGCCCCTTGGCCGGGCTCTCCCTGCGCCCTGCCCTGGCCTCCCCTGCCCGCACAGCCCCGAGGCGCGGCCAGCAGCCGCTGGCGCCGCGCTTTGGAGGGGGCAGAGGGCCGGGGGCTGCGCGGGGAGCCGCGGTGCCGCCCGGGGAGCCGCACAGCCCAGCGGGGCCGGGGCTCCCTCGGCAGCCGGCTCGGGGCCAGGGCAGCCTGGAGAAGAGCCCGCCTGGTTCCTGGGTGCAGCGGTGGGCAGGGGCACAGCTGCCAGCCCCACACACTGGGCACCGGGGGCAGGGGGCTTCTCCAGGCTGGGGCTGGGGCTTCCAGGCCGTCCTTACCAGGCACTCGGCGACCTTCACCATCTTGTTCGCCTTAAGCAGCTTCTGAAGATCTCTCCTCTTCAGGAAGCTGGCCGCACGAAGCAGCGTTTGGTGAGAGGCCTGGGGAGCAGCAGAGAGCCGGAGGTGGCACCGCAGCCCAGAGCACAGGACTGGCGTCCCTGTGCCAAGGCCTGCGGGAGGCTGCGGCCTGGGAGGCAGCGGGGCAGGAGGCAGCCGAGTCCCCTCCCACGGATGCTCCGGCAGCCCATGAGTCCTCACCTCTGCCACAAGCCGGTTCTCATTAAGGCAGTAGATGAAAAGTGGGTACAGGCTCCGGTCGACAATTGTCTTCAGGGCCTCTTTGCCCTCTACTGCTACCAACTCCATCACCTTGCCAAAGAGGCGAATGGAGAGCAGCTGCACATGGTAGTAGTCCTGGAGGAAAGGAAAAACCTCAGCACCAGCTACTCCATGTTCATCTGGTCAAAGGCCCAAAAATGCCCAGGACACAACACTTGTGGGCAGCAGCCCGTGCCTGTGGCTGGGGGCACAGAGCCTTACGTGTTCAAAGAGCGGCAGGAGTGCCTCAGCCAGCTTTGGGGCGGTGGTGCTGGACACCAGGATGTCTTTCTTCTGGAGCACATTCGTGAACACAGAGAGGGTCATTTCGACCACTTCTCCATCTCGGTCAGCCAGCAGCTCCACGAGCCTTAGAGACACAATGCCCATTCTTCTGGCCTGTGTGGAACACAAGGCTGTGCTGAGAAGCCACGAACAGTTGCACTGCCAACACCGCCCTGGCACTGCAACCCCACCGTGCCGCCGCAGGGCCCAGAGGCCAACGGCCTGTCCCAAAGCACTCAGGCAGCGGAAGCAGGAGGCAGGAGAGCTGGGAGCAGCTGCCTCAGCTCCTGAAGCACAGCCAAGCCTGGTTGGCTGCTTTCCCCACGCAGCCCCACGCTGCCAGCACGGCTTCAGCCACTGCCCCTTCTCACCATGATGGGGTCATTGCTGAGCATCACGAAGCCTCTGAGTGCCAGGCGACGCCTCTGCCCGCACTGGCTGTGCAGGCGCTTTGTCAGGATCTCCAGGACGCTGTCACCACATTCAGTCAAATCCAGGCAGTCAAGGACCTGAAAGGCACAGGCAGTGACAGGGGAGCTGGCTGGCAGGAGCCCAGAACCATTCAGGGCTGGGGCCAGGCAGCAGCACAGGGCGCAGGCACCGTCCCAGGCAGCTGCAGCTACGAGAGGGCAGAGAGCCGGGAGGCAGCTGGGCGAGGCAGGGCTGGCCTTCAGGCTCACCTCCACAAGGAACGCCAGGGCAGGCAGATCCCAGCGTGGCTCCTCCCTGCTGAGCAGCCTGAGCAGGTGGAGTGCGATGCGGTGACACAAGGGGATCAAGACACGGTGCATCTCCCTGGCAGGGGGAAAAGGGCACCAAGACCCTGAGGTGGAGGGGCAAAACTCTCCCAGGACTGACTCACAGAGCTCTGGTCATTCCCCACCACCCTGGATGGAGCTCCTTGTGGACACCCTCCCCCCCAGCCTTTTCCAGTCTGCTCCGCCATCCCTCGGTGACGAGGCTCTCTCGTCCATGACCACGGGGATTGCGAGGGGCATTCTGGTCACAGTGCACAAATGCCGGGGGCAGCAGGGAGAAGGGGGTCTCACCTGGCCAGATGACCCACGGCATAGTGCTGGGTGTCAGCACAGAGCAGTGTGTCCCAGCCACGCTTGCGCTCCATAGCCATCACCACATCGTCACAGCACAGGCGCCAGAGCAGAGCCCTCATGGTCTGCACTGCAAAGCTGTGTGCAGAGCAAAGCCCAGGTCACCCTGGGAGCACTGGCTCTGGCCACAAGGGCATGGAAGGGACGGGAGGACTGGGACCTGTTGGGGTTGGTGGGAAGGCGGTGTTCCTCCCGGCACGTTCTCCAGAAGTTATGAACTTCCTCTGGCATCTGCTCTGTGGTCATGACAACTTGGAATAGCAGAGCCACAAACAGGCGGGAGGAATAAAGACTCATTGCCTCTTGGCAATCGGGCACCTCAACCATCTCCCACAGGGCCAGAGTTGCCTGCAAAAGAAGCAGCCCGAGACAGCACTCAGTGCCAAGGTGTCCACGTGGCAGGGCCTGAGGGGGAGACCCATGGGGAGCACCAGGCCCTGTGGCCCCTGAGCCTGCCCCTAGCCCAGGTTTCAGCCCAGCGCCTGAGGCAGGGAGAGGATGGAGAGCTGCTGGAGAGGTGACCTGGGGGCGAGCAAAGGCCACTTCCAGAAACTCACAGCCAGGGCAAAAACATCCTTGTTGTCCCCATCAGAGGTGGACATGCTGTGCACTGGCCAATCCTCCATCACACACAGCAGTGTTGGCAGCACCTTCCCCACAGTCGGTCCTGACGACGCTATTGTTTTCCACATCATCGCAGCAGCTCTGTGGGACCAGAGCTGTGTGTCAGGCATGTCTCAGTCACACTACCATGCCCTGTGCAGCTGCAGAGGCTCATGTGACAGTGCCCCGGTGCCCTGAGGGGCAGGGAGGGAGCGTGGCAGCAGGCTCGGGAAGCAGAGGGGGCTGAGGGTCCTGGAACTCTCTGCCTGTCTGGCAGACCCAGTTGGACAGGTTCTCCAGGGTGATGGGCCCTAAAGGCTGGTGAGCCCTGAATTCTCAAGGCAGGAGAGCCCCATACCTGTCACATGATGGGGCACAGCGCAGAAGGGTCATCACCACATCGACAGGGTGTTCTTCAGCCAACCTCAGAATGTTAATGCTCATTCTGACATCGACAGTTAGACGGGACATGAGTCTCTGGTGAATGCTCCTCACTATGGCTGGCACCTGGGGGAGCCATGGGGAAGACTTGGAGTGCTGTCCAAGGGAGCAACTTCCCCATCTTCCCCCAAGTAATGCTTCCCTTCCCAAAACAATGTGCTGGCCCCAATAGCACATTGGGGGGCCCAGCAAATGTGGCTTGAGGGGCCACACGATCCTGGGAGGCCTCCAGCCTTGGCCCCAGGCTGCTTACCTGCTGCTGAGAAGAAACACCACTCTCTTCAAATAAATCAAGAATGGGAGCATGAATGACAGGGGGAGTGGGCATGGTGTTAGCATTTGCGATGCCCTGAGTCTTTCCAGTGTCAGTGTTTTTGATGGCCATGTTGTTAGGTGCTGCCAAGTCTGCCTTTGCCCTCTGAAAATTCTGACATGGCAATGAATGATCAGAGTGCTCAGCTGATGCTGTGCTGACATCAGCCTCTGTGGGGTGCTGAGTTCTCCTGGGGTGAGGCTTGACTGTGCCCTCAGTAGCAGTTGTTTTGGTCTTTCTGCGCCGAATGCCCATGAATTTCCTGAAGGTCTGCAGGAGAAGGAAGGACACGGAAGAGAGGCCTGTTCCATGGAGTGCTCCAAGCGAGGTGCTCAGCTGAGCAGCGACAGCAAGCCCAGCCCCGGTGGGGATGGCTGCAGCTACCTGCGCTGTTTTGCGGAAGCGGCTAAGGGCGGAGTCCTGCTGTTGTGTCTGGTCCGTGCCTGCACGTGGGAAAGAGTGAGCACAGCCAGGGCTGAGGGGCTGCAGGAGAGGCCAGAGAACACAGCCCAGGCCAGCGCTGCCCAGGCAGGGACAGCCCCGGGATGCCCAGGGGATGGAGCACAGCTGCAGCGGGGGTCAGCCCTGGCCCCTCTTCCAGCCTATCCATGGGCATGTCCCTGGGGCATGGAATGGGATGGGATGGCATGGCATGGCATGGCATGGCATGGCATGGCATGGCATGGGGCAAAGCTGGCTGTAGCCATCAGCCCTGCGGCCCAGTTCTGTCACTCACCCTCCTGCAGAGGCTGGAACTGCTCCACGTCTCCAGGCTGTTGTGGTGGGGCAGCTGCAGTGTCTTTCTTTGATTTCCTCCTGAACACTTTGAACAGGCTGAGGAATCTGGCCGCCATGCCACAGTTTGGCCTCGAGGGCACGTGTAAGAGAGATGCCTCCAGAAAACCCCAAGACAAAAAATCCTGCAGTTGTGCCTGTGAAGGCAACTGCCGGAGTAATGCCTCGCAAAAGCTCCAAGTCAGGAAGTCCTGCAGTTTTGCCTTGAAGGCACCTGCGACAGAGAAGCCTCAGGAAGGCTACAGGACAACAAGTCCTGCACTCTGGTCTTGAGGGCTCCTGCCACAAGGACAGGAGACTCCTCGTCAGGGATTGCGGTCACCAAGTCCCACGGTCCGGCCTCGAGGGCACAGGCCACAGAGATAGGCGATGCCTCGGAAAAGCTCCGAGTCACCAAGTCCTGCCGTCTGCCCTCGGGGACACCTGCAAAGGAGAAGCCTCGAGGAGGCCACAGGTCACCAAGTCCTGTGGTTTGGCCTCGAGGTCACCTGCAGGAAGAACGCCTCGGAAAAGCTCTGGGTCGGCAAGGAACGAGTGCAACGTGGGAAATCCTCACGGCAACGCTCTGTCCCGTCCTGTCCCGTCGCGTGCTCCGAGCACTGAGGCTTAGCTGTGTCACCGCCAGCACCTATGTCACGGCGTGTCACAAAGGGCCCATGGACACGCTGTCCCGTGGCATCCCACAGTGACCATGTTGCACCATGTCACAAAGGGCCCTTGCACAAGCTGCCGCCTGCCCTGGGGCTGCCCCCATCCCACCCAAAGTAGCCCGGGGTGGAAGGAATCCATTGTCCCAAGCGTCTAAGAGAGCCCAGCAGGAACTTCAGGAACTGCTCAAACAAGAAGCAAATGCTCCCCTGCTCTGCGGGCTCAGGGCAGCAGAAGGAGCCCCCAGGGCTGCCGACACAGCCGCAGCGGGAAGGGCACAAGGCCTTCCACGGAAGCTGGACAAGTCCCGGCTCCTTGGGACAAGTCCTGGCTGCTGGCCATCCTAAACACGGGGCTGTGACACACACAAGGAAGGCGTGGGCCAGGGCACCAATGCTGCTCTGAGCCCTGGGGCTCGGGGAGCACTGAAAGCAGCAGGTGTGACAGAGTCCCTACAACAGCAGACATGCCACCACCCCATGCAGTTTGGCAGCACTGGTGTTTATCTCCTACAAAGACACTGTCAAGCTTCCTCTTGTTCTTTTAGCTATTTTTCTTGCATTCTGGAATAAACAATCAGCCCCTCCTCTGGTATTGAACACTCCAGTGCGTGCATGTCTGGCTGTGGCAGCTCATGTCCAAACACAGCTGGGTGCCTGCTGAGCACAGCAATGGATGGCCACAAACAGGGAGGTTCCCCAGTGAACATCAAGGCTGTCACCTGGGGAAGTACAGAGGATAGGGATAGCTCTGGGAGGAGAAGCTCTTTTGCGGCTCTGATTATGGTGCCAGCACCCTGCAGGAGCAGCCAAGACAAGCGCTGGAAGCAGACATCTCCTGCACTTTTCTGCTGTCAGCTGGACACAGGACAGACTTGCTGCCACAGGGCCACAAGACCTGGTCCAGGAAAAATGAAAGGCCATGCACTGGTAGGGAATGGCATCCAGCAAGAGCAAAGCAGGGTCCTCTGGCAGCAAAGCCTGTGCTTGTGAACCAGGCCATGTCCTCAGCAGGTACTAAAGTCCTTCCTTCAACCCTTGAACCTCAGCCCCAAGAGTCCCTACTTTTACTCAGCATCTGCTGCTTCTTCAGCACTGCTGATCCATCAGATCAAGGAGGAACCCATTTGCTGTAGTGATTTACTACAGAAACAGCACTAAGCATTAAATACCTGGGAGCAATTTTTATGGAGCCAACTAATTGTTAAAGATAGAAATACTAAAGATCTTAGTTGTTTCCAAGTATTAACTCTTTTAAGGACAAGGTAGGCTGAGTACTTCTTTTACCTTCTATCAGCTGCAGTGCCAGGCTGAAAGTGCAACACACATAAGTTGGAACTACAGTAAAATATTTGAACTAAATACAGTTCCCTTTGTTTACTGCAGGTCTGAGTTATGGAGTGAGACTTTCCTTGCGTGTAGTACTTAAGTCCCAGATGTTAATAAACTTAGTCTAAACACAGATCACAATTAGCACAGGAAAGCACAGTGTGCCATCATCATACTACTCTTGAGTTTGGAAAGCTTAGGACAGCTCTCAGAGCTGGTATGTTCTACCTCACACAGGTTCAACTCTGCTTAAAAAGACAAAGCACTAAAATGTATTTCATACCTCATTCATTTCATACCATCAGATCTCGAAGACCTACATGAGTGTGTCCTCACTTGTGGATCAGAGACCAAATCCAGGTCTCAGTGCAGTCACTGATCTACCAGTCTTGTCACATCATGTGGATTCTCATCACATATTTACACCAACTTCAGCTTTGAGGGGCTGTTGGAACACAAAGTAAGATGCTGGTCATGATTCAGCACTGTTTGTTTATATCATTTATCCTTTTGTAACAAAAGGTTCACATGGCAAAACCAAACTGGGTTCCTACTGCTGAAACCGTCCATTCCTTCCCAGTCTTGTACTTTGATTACATGGGAACACATTCAAGAGACAGGTATCCACATTTCCTGCTTTGGAATTGATTGGGAGCATCCTGATTCCTAAAGCTTAATCTTAAGTTCTCTGACTTTATTTACACCCAGTTTTGCCACATTGCCTGGGCATCCCAAACCCGAGGTTCTTTGCTGTGAAGGCACAGAAGAATCTGGAATTTAATAATCCTAAATTCAGGAAACCAGGAATGCATATTACTTCCCATTGCTCAAGACAAGTAGTTAAAAATAAAGTTACAAACTTCCCAAGGTTATTGGCATGACCCAAGAACATAAAATATATGGAAATCCGCTCCCCATCTCAAACCAGCAAATCATTTGCCTTCACATGGTCCATAGAGAGTAAATTACAAAAAACAGTTTGACACTAAACAGAGGCAAAAAGCTTGTTGTCTTTTGGGTTTGTTTGGCTTTTTGCCAAGCCAGCCATCCCAGATAGTCCTTCCTAGACGAACACACCAATGTACTGTCTGGGTGATGGTCCAGCCAACTCCTGCAGGGTAGGACACAGGGAGAATCAACCACTCACCCAAGAACTTCTTCCAGATGTCCCCTACTGCCTTACACAGGTTTTCTTGCACATACCCCAGGCTGAAACACTGATTTACAGCAACATCCAAACTGTTCTCCTGCAATCCCTGCTGAGACTTTCTTCTACATGTGCATTCTGCTTTCATTTTCTTTGCTGCATTGCTGGCAGCTCTGATGAGATACTGGAAAGTCTGTTAAATTGGTTATTAAAGCCCACAGAAGGTTTCCATGTGGATCTTCAGCAGGGAGAGATATTCAACTCTTCAGATTCCCCACCCAGTTTTTCCTGTTTTAACCACCTTGGAGCTCAAGTACAGAGACTGGAAGTGTGGGTAAATCAGCACTGCTAACCCATATAAGAGAAGATAATAAAACGCCAAGAAACAATGTTCCGTTACATGTGGGATGCAGATAAAATGGAAGACTGAAATGGAGTGAAATGGAATTCCTTTTTGCCAAATCCTTCATGAACCTCTGTTCCCAACTGAATTCCTACTGGTGTCTTAACTCCAAAGTCCTCCCACTCAGCCCTGTACTTGGAAGAAATCCAAAACCCACACCAATTGCTTCAATTAAAACAGCAAACACAAGCACAAAAATACTTCCTCTTTGTTGAGTTGAAAGCATAGAGTTATTGCAGGCCAGGTAAGGATTCAAATGCCTGAAGATGTCAGTTTAGGAAATAATTCATACAATGTTTCCCAAGGTAGGGCTCTGGATGGGGAAGCACAGAGCTGCTCATCTGAAGACAGGTATTTGTGAAACAAAAGCCAGGATAAGGGCAATGAGGATGAAACCCATGTGAAATAGCTTGGATTCCAAAGTAGCACAAGGCAAAAAGCATGGCTGGGAACACAGTACTCAAAACAAGTTATGAGTTAAGGCCTCACCCAAAGCTAACAGCCAACTTAAGTTTTACAGCAGATCAGAAATCCCAAAGTTATCAACTTGTCAGAACAGAGCAGAGTCAAACTCACTGCATTTGACATAGATGTGACACTAGATTTGTGACAGACACAGATTGCCAGTGTCCACATTGCTCCTCTCCTAATACCATTAATTGAGAACAATAATCCTTTAATTATGTCTAATTTTCATTTCTCCAAGCAGCATTGTGCGCTACCAACAAGTGCAGAGATGCACAATACACACACAGAAGAGAAATTTTCACTCAGCTGTTCAAATAATTTACACCAAGGAATACTTCAAGACATCTGAAGGGCACCAGTGTTTAATACAACACCATACAACTGCTGCACACAAAGCTGTCAAGGCATAAAATATTGCAGTAATCCTTAACTAGCCCTACCCAAATTAGGCCAGTAAGAACTCATTAAAAAACTCACCAAACCAGACCTGTATTCTGCAGAAAATTTAAAAAGTCAAGTGCACAAGGTCAGTGTAAACATGTTCTTTAATATCACTGAAGATAAATGTAGCAATCCAACTCTTGGTGGGTTTCAAATAAATAATCATTTTGAGAAAGTGATTACATATAAAGGGAGCTCTCAAGGCAGCAGAGCACAGTTTGTAATTCCTCCCTGCTAACACTCCCAAACAAGAGAATGTACAGTAGGCAGTGCACACTGGAAAAACAATCACAACGTGAGGGCACACTTGCCAGCTTCCGTGGAGCCTCTGGATAGGATTTCAGAAAGGGGGGAGAAGTAAATGGAGACATGCACTGCCCTTTAAAGCACCACTCTTTCTCCACGGCCTTTTTACCAACGTAACAAAAATGGGAATAGAATTCATGTTTGCTTCCAAAATCTACTCTCAGCTCAAAGATTAACAGAGCAGTGCTCTGACAGAGAATTATTCCTCAAACTGATGCTGCAGCACAACGCATCACCCCCTTCCCACCCGGGCTCTGCTCTTCCTCTAACCTTGAAATTCCTCTCCAATCACTGCCAAAGTAATCCAGAAAGCTTAAAGACAGGTAAGAATTGTTCTTTCTTGTAGATTAGATCCTGGCCCAGTGTACTGAAAAGGAGCAAGACATGACAGGCCTCAAGGTGTAGGGTTACCCAGGAAAGTATCTGGGGTCCTATGTCACTCAAATAAAACCTTCCAAAAGTCAAAATGCTTCCTCAAAGTGTAGATTTGTCTTTGTTAAACAATTATTTTGCTGTAAAAATATGTCTGATGTGAAATTCCTCACATCTGAACAAAAAGATTTAACAATCCAAAAAGAACAAGAAAAAAGATCAATGATAAATATGCCACAAAACTACTTGCAAGAGAGTTACTGCAAAATTGTTTTCTTTCTTTCATCAAAATATTTTCCCTCTGTAGATATAGGCTAGGCAGTCTTCCACTCTGTCCTCTAGTTCAACATGCAATAGATCTGTGATAAGCACTGCAGTACTCACCACAGAACTGTTTCTTCTCCATTTCTAACACACCTGAAAAAGGTTCTGCTTTGAGTCAATTAAAAAAACTGTACTATGTAATACTGCTGTGTATGCTGTGTACCTACTGAATAAATATTGCAGGAGTTAAAGGATTGTTTCACTGCTAGCTGGGCTTTGGCAAAACAGGTGGGGTTGACATACACTGGATACTTCACACTTTTGAGTGGGGGACGCTGCAACATTTAACAGGTACGGAATAAAATAAATCTTAGATCTAAAACTGTCAGTACACAGGATTTCCAAGTTGTTCTGAACACAGGAGCAGAGTGATCAATTTTCCAGGAAAGCCACATAGTCAGTCAATCTGGCCAACTGCTGTTCATTGGGAATTGGTGGGACTGGAGCAGGTTCTATAAAGATAAAACAAATGCATCGTGAATGACATTTAGAAAGCAAATCCATCAGCAATACCATCCATCACAAAATTAGGGAAAAAAAATTAAATGCATCTGGTTGTTCTGGAGGCAGATCTGAACTGTATGTTCTACCTACACAGCTCCTGCTGACATAATTCCTCTGTTATCTGCTACATTCAGCAGTCCAAGAGTTACTAACCACAAAAACTGCTGCAACAAGTTCCGCTTGTCAGCAGCTTCCAGAATTTCTTTGCACACACTGGAGTCTGAGTAATGAAGGCTGACAGTATTTAGAAAAAAGCTCCAGGAGCTCTCTGGTTGCTCCTCCTTTCCTTGCAAGCTGCCCTTCTGAAGGCCCCAACCAAATCTGCTGGGTGATCTGACCAACAGAACACACAGGACTGCAGCAATGGAAGTGGGAACCTCAGGAATGTCAGGCACATCTTAAAACATGAGGGAATGAGAGGGAGAAGCATGTTTGCACAGCACCTGGTTGGGGTGGGTTGCTGTTTCTTATTTTGGAGCGGGTAGTGAAAACATTCGCTTCTCTAGGACTCAATTCCCACTCTGTGGTGCTGGTGACACTGTTTGTGCAAGTTTAGATAAATCCATTATATATAAACAAAAATACCTGATGAAGGAAGGAATCTGTTAAAGGAAGCTTCTAGCACACCTGGAGAAAAACATAAGAAATCAGCTCAGTGGACCAATTTTAAACAGTTCTATGCAGCAAACCATGATCAAAAGGTAATTAAAAATAAAACCTGTTTATTAATCACACTGTACTTCGTAAGTAAAAAGCAGAATATCCAAGGCTTAGCTGCTTCAAAAGCTATTAGAGCCTCCCGCCTCTTTGTTTTGCCTGAGTTCTTGCACTTACTTTTGGGAAAAAAATCACATGTAAGTAATTCCCATTTTTTTAAGCTCTGCATATTTTGCAACTAGTTCATAAAAAACCCTGCCTGATCATATATAAGATCTTAGGGCTCTGGTTGGCTTTGTGCCCTTAGGGGTAAATTTCAACACCTGGCACCTGTTTATGATGGGCTCTGAATACACCCAAAAACGCTGCCCATACAAACAGTGTCATTTCTTAGTCTAACAGATCTTGCCCTTTTGGATATGCTGCAATTTGACTCCTTCTGCCAGAGATGCACAGAGCAGTTTAAGAGCAGCTGATCCATTCTGCTTTTATAGCTTAATATTTATTTTTGCCTCAGCCAGCCAGACACAGCTTTAGAAACAAAAATTTAAAAAAAAGACAAGTATTTCTGCAGACCAAGCTTTGCAGGAACAGATATTATGTTATCAATACCGTGACAGTGAAGATCCAGAAGAATTAAATTTTAAAAGCAAAGGAAACTATACCAACAACTGGAGCTCCTCAGAACACAAAGATTCACTAAATCCCTGCCCAAAGAAGTTCTAATTCTCCTGAAGAAAAAAAACTCTGGTTCAAGATGGTCTATTTTTGACTCATCTTTATTAGATTAAGACATGTCATTTGAGGTCATCCAGTTTATGTTCCACTGAGGCAGAGCTCAGCAGCAGAGAGGGAGGAATCACAGCATATCCTGTCTGCTTTTGTTTAAAGACGTTTATGTGAGAATGTAGCATAATCCAAAATACTTGTAAATCCAAACCAATTCCTCACATTTTACACATGCCCCGTTTTTATAAGCAGCATGAGTGTCCAAAAATATCTAATAGAACCCTGTGAAACGCTATAATTAAAAACTTAACATCTAATTCCTAGAAAATGCTGAACTCAGTGTTTGATGAAATAACAGCTCCACCCACCTGGCTTTTTAGGCATCACCATGCGAGTTGCAAAGTCTGCTTGCCAGCCCTGCTCTAGGACACCTGGAAAGGCATTTGGACGTTTGTAAGATATAGAAGGGGACAATAAACAATGATAATTAGAGGCAAATAATTTTTTAAAAAATTAAACCATTATCCAGAACCAAGGTATTTTTTTCTATTCACTGCCCAGTCACTTAACAACCCCGGAATTTGTAGATACATTTTTATTAAGCATCACTTAAAGCCCTCTGATCTCATCATCAGTATGGAAATTACTCAGGGAATAGATGCCAAGTACCTTTTACAGCTTCTTCTACAGGAAGGCCAACAAAGGCTGCAAAATCATCTGCAACTATTGATGTGTAAGCCTGGGAAACCAGTCCAAAGGCTCGTCTCCTGGTTGCATCTAGGGAGAGAGAAACACAGGAGACAAGAGGCTCATCTCCATAGCTGGGAAATCTGGGAATATTTCCTCAATTCTAACACCTTTGGGAAATCACTACTAGCCTTCAAGTGAGCACTTCAGAAGTTCCCCCTCCCTGCCCACAGCTCACAGTCAGCAAGCAGAGACAACAACTTGCTCTCTGCCAGGACAAAACCCCTCAGAGCCAACACTGAGCCTCCAAATACAGCTTGCAGCATCCTGGGCTCCACCACCAGTACATAAAACACTTCAGGACACTCTGTAAATGATGGCATTCTCTGTCTGCAATAAGCTAAAAACTAATTAACTATTAATGGCATTGAAAAATCAGTTGTTTCTAAAGGTACAGAGAATTTGTTATTGCAAAAGACCTCTTTTTAGCAGTCTGCACTGCCCTCTAGTAGCGAGAATTGGCATGTTACCATTACACAGGACAGAAAACATTTGTCTGAAGTCACATTTCACAGAGAAACCTTCTTGTAAGTGCCCCAAGGTTCTGAAATGCCAAGCCAAATTCCCTAAATCACAGGTTAAAGTCTGATAAAACTGGGCAATAAATGGTCTGGTTTGCTCTTACAGAACAAACCACATGGTTTATGAAATTCCAATATCAAATACACAACCACAGACAAAATCCCAATACAAGCAATTTATCTGTTTCTACACGGTTTTGTAATGAGCTTTTTATTTACACCCAATACCTAAAAACCTTTCAGGAAAACCAACAAAAACTTGGCAACAGTTTTCCTGACCACTTCTGATTTTTTTGTAATTAATCATTTGTCTGTTTGTGTTGGAGCACACAGAAATAATTCCAGGCAATTCCCTGCTCCCTGCACAAGCTCAGTTTGTACCTCTGAGTGCTTCCATGATTGGTTGGATAGTCTCAGACCACTGATGTGCACTGATTGCTGTGTAGATTCCTGGGAAGTCCCTCTGCCAGATTCTTTGTCCCACTGACCAAATTGCACCAAGTTCAGCATTTGCCTGTTGTGACCAAAAAAACCCCCAAGTGTTAAACCAGAAGAATATTGTCTACAGTGACCATATCTATAAACCCATTTCCACTCCAAGATTTTCAGAGAACATTGCCATGCAACAAATACAACAAATTTGAGTTAAATTTGGCCCAGTACTTACAGATTTGATGGCAGGAGGGATTCTTTTCCAGAGATAACGTGCATTATTCCTTTAAAAAAAAAAAAAAGTTAAAAACACTTCTTGGGCACCCAATGTTGCAAAGAGACACCAAAAGGTTTGTTCAGATGCTGTAATGAATACTCTCTGTGCTTTAAAATATTCTTTCTAGGAAGGAATATTTGCTACTGAAGTGGAAAAACAGAGCTGCTCTCCAGCAGACAACACTGGACTGTCATAACACAACAAACAGTTCATTAATTGCCTCATTTAACACCAATTTGGGAAAGCAGTTCCTCACTAAAACCTCAAGTTTAGTGCATCAAGCTCACACAGGGACAGGGAACAACCCCCCAGACAAAATTCCCAGGATCTCTGCTTCCTGCAAATTTAGCTCCTTCAAGCCAACAGTATCCCTTATTTTTTACATGGACAGTCCAGAGTTATCCTGCTGGAATTTAAACACAAGCAGCAGCCTCAAATCCAACTCTAAACAAATGCAGCCCAGAACAGCTGCAAATCCAAACACTGAAATGTTTAACACTTCCCAGAGGAGCCAGTTTCACCATTTAAGAAACTTTATTCCTAAATAAAGTTTAAAAGTGTGGGGAAGAGCAAAGAACTGTTTTCCTGCCAGCTCAAGGGGTGAAAGAGACTTAATCCCAGGAATATGATTATTATTTTGGGTAAACACAGCATTCTGTTGATCACACAACCAACTCCTAAGATTCTGGTGACAAACCCAGAGTCACTTACATGTCATTGTGCAACAGGTACAAAGCCAGAAGCTGGCCATAAACAAGGGGTGTGGCAATTCCTCCAGGGGCCTAAAAACAAACAGAGATCCTTGGTTTACAGATTGGAAGAGGGGTGTGATGCAAAACACAGCAGGAAGCCAAGTTCTATGTAAACTAAACACTCCAACACAACTGATTTTTTTTCCCCCTCACATAATAGGTCTAGGCAATTTTTTTTTAAATAAAGTAAGGCTACATCCTCCATTACTCTTTTCTCAAAGCTCATGAGAGTGGCAGCTGCTGGCTTCTCAGCTCCTCACAAACAGCTGGTTTGAAAATGAAATTAAATCAGCCCTGACTTCATTTTACCTTCAGCTGAACTTCAGCTCAGGCTGCTCCACCACTGTAAAGGTTCCCTGCACCTCCTAAGAACCCCGAGCTAAGCTTTGGCCACTGACACATTTCACAAATCACACAAGGAAGAAACACCTGACTTATAAAAAAAGCTGCAAAAAAGCCTGTAATAATTGAAAAGCCAGAAAGGTTTCCAATAAGGCTTTAGGCCGTTTATCTAGAGACAGAGCAGCAAGCATTTGCAGGAAGCCAATTAAGCAGCTTCAATTGCTAAGGCAGCAGTGGCTAAAATCAGGATCAGAGGAGTTCAGGGAGAGGAAAATTCACAGTTTGCCCTTCTTTGACATCCCCGCAGTGGGATGCACGAGCTCCACACTTAGAAAAGCACTGGAAACGCGTGGCTATCACCTGGGAAGAGCTTCTGCCATCCCCACGTATTTCCCTGACAGTCTGGCTTCGACACGCATCAAGCAACAGAAGGTAAAACAGGTCGAGAGAAGCTGCCAGTGAGAGGTGCCACAATAAAACTGGAAATAAGGACAATTCCCCAAGCCTGCTCAGGCTCCACTCCCCTTGTCTCAGCGACGTTGAAGACGGAACCACACAGACTACCCCCTTGTAGTCCCTCCGAAACGACGTGAATAATTACATGGAAATACTCCTTTACTTGCAGGCTGCGAGTTTCTGAAGGGCTCTCTGCGAGCCCAAGGGGCAAGATTGACACTGAGCCCTCTGCCGCTCACACACACGCCCACGGCCCCTCCCCGCGTAACACCCGCGCCTCCAGACCCTCCGGCCCCCGGCACCTCCAGCTCCTGCGTCTCGCACTGCTCCAGGAGGCGCCTGAAGCTCACGGAGCTCTCGGCCATCACCGCCACCGGCATCTTCCCTCACGGCGCCGCCCGCCCGCGCCAGGCGCCCGTTCGGCACGTCACTTCCGTCGCCAGCCCCTCCAGCACCTCCCGCCCTCCTCTCTATGCTCCTGGAGGACCGCGGGGGCGGGCCTGGGGGCGTGGCCAGGGAGGGGGCGTGGTCATTGCGCATGGGCGTGGCCAAAGGGCCGTGAGGGGCTGAGGGAGGCGCGCGGTTTTTTGGCGGTGTCGGCGATGATTAAAGCCTTTTAAAACCCCGTTATTTCTATGTAATGAGCAGGATTTCCGTGTCATGGAAAGAACTGCGCGTGTTTGGAGAGCAATGAGGAGTTCCGCATTCGGTTTTCTGTCTGTATATGTCGCGTGTTGCGGGATGGATGAGACGGGCGCCCTCCGTGCCTTATTGCACATCACATGTGCATAAGGGATGTGCTTAAGGGATACGAAGTGCTTTTCCAGCCCAGTGCCCGTTTCTGGTGGGTGTTAAAAGCATTTTTACTATCGCGTTTCTTTATCTTTGTTCCCTACAAAATCCCCTGCTTGCAGAGCAAACGGTGAAAATGCTGGAGATTAATCATAGGATCATGGAATATCCTGACATAGAAGGGACCCTAAAGGATCACTGACCTGCACAGACACCCCAGCAATCCCACCCTGTCCCTGACAGCATTGTCCGAACACTCCTGGAGCTCTGGCAGCCCTGGGAATGTGACAATTCCCTGGGGAGCCTGGGCAGTGCTCACCCTTTCCCCAAGATCAGCCTAACCCTCCCCTGTCACAGCCCTAATATACACGGTAAATACTCAATATATGGACAGCAAGGCATCTGCATCTATGCTTCTATCATATAGAAGAGCCCGCAGTGTGCTAAAATGGCATTTAACAGCAGATTTAATGCTATTTCAGAGCCGTGGCTGCGGCCTTTCCATGGCTCCCCATCCCCAGCGAGGTCCCACCCGGCACCAGGACCCCCAGCCCTGCCCAGCTTTCCCCAGAATCAGCCTCAGGAGATGTATTCGTGCCTTGGAGGGGCTTGGACATGTTTGCTGATCAGTTTGAGGCACAGAAAAGAATGGGAAATGGCAAGGCTGTCTCCAAATCAATGTAATTACCGAGGCCACAGATGTAAACTTGTATTTTTAGGGTCAAATTAACCCGAGGGGCTAATTTTCTGCAAACCTTTGCTTTCTGATACAACGAATTTGCTTTCCACCATCATCCCATATTCCTTGAACAAAGGCTGACTCCAGCTCTTCCCACCATCTTCCATTCCCAGCACTGCCCTAAACATCATGCCCCGAACCATTAATTCTTCATGTAGGGAGTTTTCCCGAGCCGTGCTCAAGAGCTGCACCGCCTCGATGCAAAATTCGGGTGCTCGGGGTGGAAAAAGGGAGAGTGGTGCAAACCCTGACCCCTTTGCCGCGGAGATCCCGTGCTCTGGGAGAGGTCTCGACTATGGAGAAATAAACCTAACATGTGCTTGTGCTCGCTTTGGGATTGAAGGATCATCTTGAAGGAGGGCTCCAGGCGATGGCACTGCTGCTCCGCCGGCTCAGGCATCACTTTTCCCGGGAAACAGCCTCCCATCCCGCTCCCGTCCCCGCCAGCCGCATCGATCCCGACGGCCCTTTGTTGCCGCCAGCTCTGTGCCAGCGTCGCTTTGACATTCGGACATCTGAGAGGAGCACTGTCCTCACCTTTTGCTCCCATTCCCAATTATCTCGTGTTTTTTCGGGAGGCGAGGAGGGGAGCAAAGCGGGCGGCAGCTTGTGATGGTGCCGGTGGGAGAGCTTCCCTCCCTCAGGGCTGGGGTCAGAGCATCCTGGACTGCCAGCGGGAACACGCCGATTTGGGAAGGATTCGTCTCCTGGGGGGACGTCACGGTGCTACAATCCCACAGGGATCCTGATTCCATCCTCCTTCCTGGTGGGTCCAAGTGGGAAGGCACGACCTGGTCCCTGGCACTGCTGGCTGAATCACAGCCCCTGGCTGTGCTCCTTCTCCCTGCCGGGAAATCCTTTCATTTTGGGGGGAAAAAACCCTGTAAAAATGGAACAGAGGAGAGGTTTCCTCAAGAGGGCACTAGCTGCAAGAGAAACTGCCTAAAAATCCAAGGAAACTGGACATGCAAACATCCCACTGTCCTTCCCACCCGAGAGACTCTATCCATTTGGGGGAAGTTCGGCTTTATTTTTAATATTTTATTTTGCTTTTCATTTTCATTTTGGAACAACAGAGGAAGTGTTGCTTCCCGGTGTGCTAAGCTGAGCCTCCCAAATCCACCAGCCCCTCTCTGGAACCAATTCCTCAGCATGGGGACAGCCAGAACCTACCCTTTTGCAAGCATGTGCTGCATCCTCCCTCTCTCTTTTTCCCCCTTTCCAAAACTGTTAAAGGCTGTGGTAACATTTTCAGGGAGGAAACATGCCAGAAAGGAATACACTTCTTTTTAGTCACCAAAATCAAATACAGCAAATGTGTTGTATTTTCAGGGTTGTTATAAATCTGGGAGGTTTGGAGGATGTTCCTGGGGTTGTTTGGAGCCTGGCCTCGTTATGGTGGCATCATCCAGGACCTCTGGACACTGATGGAGACTGCCTGAGCCAGCATCCCAGAAAACCACAGGACCATTTATTTTACTCAGCAGTTTCTCTTCAACTCAGACACCCAAAGAAGAGGCCAGACTCATAAAACAGCTGAGCACGTTGGAAAATCTATCCCACTGGCAAAGCTAACCGCGTTAAATTAACAGGAAGGCTCCTTGACTTGACAGCATCCTGATTTTTCTTTGGCCCACAGGCTTGAAAGGCACTTAAAGATGTGGCCGCCAGCTGCTGCAGAAGTGTAAAGTAAATTTAATGTGATTTTTATTCAGCTCCTGGTGATGATGGCAGGAAAATCTCAGCACTCGTTTGTGCCTTGCATGAATTTTAAAGCAGGGAGGGAAATGGATCCCAGTTCTGCCATCCTGGACAGTCCCAAGTAGCTTTCAAAGCGATACCAAGGCATTTCCAAGAGAAATTAGCAGAGATTTCGTGACAGGGCTTCATTTTCCCCGTCATTTCCATGTGCTGCTGCCTGTGATCTGGAGGTACCCTCTGGAAAGATGATTGCAAGTGGTTTCCCTTTCTCATCTGCTTCCAAAGCTTTGTAGAGGAACAAAAGACTCATGATGGGGAAATTAAGATGCAATGGCACGATATGGAACAATAGGACAATAATTTAATGTGGAAGTTAAAGAAAATGGTGCTAAAGGGTCAACCTGAACCTCTCCACACCCTTCCCATTCCCTCAACAGCCTGATTGGCATTAGCTGGGCAGATCTGAGCAAAAGCTGGATCCAAAGACGTTATTTCCTTCCATGACATCAAAGGGGAAAACGCCTCGTTTTTAGAAGCTGTGCCCAATGAAAGGAAACGGCAAGCGGCTGATGGGAAATTATCATTGCTTCTTCCCCAAACAAGCTTTTAAAACTATTTCATTTCCATGGGGGCGTTGGTTTAAACTCCAATAAACAAGAAGCTCTCTGGGATATTTGGGATATTGCTTTTTGGAGGTTTTTTTTTGCTGTCCTCATCCTTAATTTTTCAACTCAAAGCCAAGGTCTTGGTTACACAAGTTCATACTACAGCATGGAAACCTGGCACAGGTTTCCTAGAGAAGCTGCAGCTGCCCCTGGATCCCTGGAAGTGTCCAAGGTCAGGTTGGATGGGGCTTGGGGCAACCTGGGATAGTGGAAGGTGTCCCTGCCCGTGGCAGGAGATGGAATGAGATGAGCTTTAAGGTCCCTTCCAACCTAAACCATTCTGTGATTCTAAGATTCTGTGAATTAAATGTAAAAAATCCTGAATCAGGGAGGCTGAGGAGCTTGGACACCACAAAGTGACCTGAGTGGCAGGAGGTGCCAAGGGTGATCCCCACAGCTGTCCTTGACCATGGGCCTCTGTGTCCTTCTGCCACTGCTCTGGAGCAATTCGCCCCCAGGGTTGAGATTTGGGGGTCACTGAGCTCCTTTCTGTCCCTGCTGAACCCTTCTATCCCCTCCTCTTGTACTCCCTCGGCTTCTGCCAGAAGCTCTGGAGGCAAAGGTTGCCCTTTCTTAACCTGCCAAGGGGATAAGAGACCCTCTGTGTATTTAACCTAAACTTTGTTTTTATGACTTTCTAGGCTTGTCTGTGCATTTTCCTGTTTTTGCTTTGTTCTCTGGGATCCTCAGCCAAGTTTCTGTCCCCTCCCTGGCTCCTGGGCCAGCAGTTCTTGCTCTCCACATATTTTAATCCTCTATGGCAAAGAGCTTCGTTACCTTTGAGCAACTTAACAGCTCTTCTCTTGGCCGTTCCCTCACCACGCTGCTCCCTCGCTTGGAAAGCTCTGAAAGCACCCAAATTCTGGGAGATAAAGAGAGGGTGGGGATTCCTGGTCCATTGTGGGGTGTTTGGGGGGATCAAGCATCCAACATGGGATATTTTCGGGGATTGGTTGGGACAATCCCAGGTCAAGCACAGGGTGACTGGGGGATGGAAGGTCCCTGCCTCCAGCGGAGGCATTTGAGGGATGGAGCAGGAGGGTCCCTGGACCAGCAGGTTGCCGGAGGGTACGAACTGGAGAGAGTCCCTAGTGCAGTAGGGAGCATTTGGGGGATGGAGGGAGCGATCCCTGGTCCAGCTGGGGCATTTGAGGGATGGAGCATCCCCGTGCAGGAGCCCCTCTCCAGCTGATGCCCTTTTCAGCAGATGGCTGCTGAGCAGTGTGAGCCCAGGGGCTCCTTTAGCCTCCTGCTGGGGAGCACCTCTCCCGTGCCAGGCAGGGAGACGCTCCTGCAGAAACCTCCCTGCGCGGCTCAGCATCCCTCCTTTTAACAGGAGCGCGATGCATCGCCGTGTCTCCCGGGGCTCGCTTTAAGATGCGCTAATCCCCCGTGATGGCACGCGTGTTAAAAAACACCTGTCCCCCGCCAAAGCCACCGGGACAGCGGGCGAGTGTTCGGGCGAGTGCAATAAAAGCCGCAATTAGAAAGGCGGGCTTTGATCTCCGGGAGGGAAGGAGTTCAGGCAGCTGTGCCGAGACCTCTCCCGCAGACACTCTTCTACTTCAGTAACATCCGAACAAAGAGGATCTTGTGTCAGCGGCGCCTCGTTACGGTCCTTCTTCCCAGCCCGCGGCCACCTGTCCCTCCCCGCCGCCCCTGTCGCCGGGGTCCCTTCCCGCTCCCTTGCCCGGCGCTGCCGGCGAGGGGCACGAATCGGATTTCACGGCCCCGACGCTTGCGGGGAGCTGCCGGGCTTTGCTCTCCATTACTCAAAGTGTCGGTCGCAATGGCCTCTTTGTTCCGCCAGCCCTGCCGGCCAACAGCTGGGCTCTCCATCCAGCTGTGCCGGGATGCAGCACGGGACCCCCTGTGCGCGGCCCTGGGGACTCCAAAGAAGGGACTCTTCCCCTTTTGGGTGAGGTGAGGAATCCCTGCGGCATCCTATCTGCATCCCACACGAGGATCCTGGCCCAGAAGGGGCTGAGGATTGTAGCCCGGTGGGGTTGGCCTCTTCTCCAGGTAACCAGTGACAAGACAAGGGGAAATGGCCTCGAGCTGTTCCAGAGGAGGGTCAGGTTGGACATCAGGAGGAATTTCTTCATGGAAAGGGTGGTCAGGCATTGGAAGGGGCTGCTCAGGGAGGTGCTGGATTCCCCACCCCTGGAGGTGTCCAAGGAATGCCTGGATGTGACACTCAGTGCTCTGGGCTGTGACAAGGTGGGGATTTGGCACAGGTTGGGCTCAATTGCCTTGGAGGATTTTTCCAGCCCAAATAATGCTGTGATTCTGTGGAACTCCTTTTGGTGAGATACTTTGGTGAGACTGGAAGAGGAAACGTGTTGCTTATTTGCTCTTTGATTTCCAAGGGTCAGCTCAAATCTGCATCATATCAGCAGCACCAAAAGGCCAGAAAAAGGCAGAATAACTTCCAGGGGCTGTAGGAATTGTTAGACCAGACCCTGGATCTCTCTGGGTATGGAAGGAGCCAGTGAGATGCTGTACCCCACAGTTTGCTGTAAATTTTAACAGAATCTCAGAATCCTAAAAGTGTCTTTGTCAGCAGGATGGCGAGGGGGAGGAAGTACTTCTTAAAACAAACTTGAAAACCCCTTCCGGATTTTTGCCACACTTTCTCCATAATTCCCGGAATAAGGTGGGCCTGAAGAGGAAGAGAGGTGGATATCAAACAAGAGCGGGGAGGGGGGGAGGGAAAACCAAGTTGTAAAAGCAATCAAGGATGCCCCACAGAATAAATATTTCATGGCACAGGCAGGCACACCCCAGGCTATCTGAGCCCCTGGGATGGAGAGGTCACTTCCCATCAGCTGGTGGCTTCCTAAGCTGGGAGGAGAGGATGTCCCCAGTGCCCCACTCCCAAAGGCAATGTCTCAAAGAGCCCACAGCCCTCGAGGACCATAGTTTTGTAGGATATTTGCTTCTAGCCTAGCTGTGTGCAGTGGGAGGTCCTGCTGTTCCTGCTATTCCAGCCCATGCTGGTCAGGAAAGTGTCCTGCTCTGCTCTCTTGCTGGTGGGGCTCTGTCACCTCTGTGAGAAGGTGGATGGGGATCAAACAAGAAGCAGGGGAAGGGTTGTGGCCACCAGGATCTGGCAGCTGCCCCTTGCCCTCTATCATAGCTCACGGTCTCATCTCCAAATTTTGCTCCAGGCAACATTTCCCAGGTAAAAACCCCAAATCCATTCTCTTTTTCTTCTATTTCCGTGGAAAGGCCGAAAGAAAGGAAATGAGAGAAAGAAAGGCAAAGACACCTCCCCGTAATGGGAAAAAACATGTTTTTCACCATGATCCAACAGGATTTTCACTGGTCTCCTGGGTGCAGAAGGGTGGGATCTCTTTCTGACACATCCCAGCCATCCTCCCTTGCCTGGGGCGATGCTCCTCGCTGGCTGTGGGAGGAGAGCAAAAGTTTCTCATTAGAGAAGCTTTGGATTTATAACAAACTTCGTACATTTGTATAAGTATTTTGTATCTTAGAGAGGGAAAACTCACTCTGGAAGAGGTTTTATTTAGCTGAAAAGTGACTTTCCATCAACCACAGCAGATCTTTGCCTGTTAAGAGGGATGGGGTGTGAGACAAAAATCTTCCTGACCTGTCCAGCTCTTCAGGGCTGTGGTTGTGTGCTGAGCTGGGATTTTTTCCTTATTTTCTTCAATATCTTTCACAATATCTCAGGTAATAGCAAATCTACCCCTCAAAGCTGGAAAGATTGTGGATGTACCTTTATCTCTGGCCTGATCAGGTTTCCTTCTTCATTAATTTCTCCTGGGAAGGATGGGATGGCCAGTTGGTCCTGGGTGAAACCATGATTTTATATAAAATTATGATTTCTTGGGAAAGAAAATATGAAGGACAACAAATGGAAAAGGAGAGCAACAGCCAGGGCAAAGGAGAATGACTTCCCACTGCCTAAAAGCAGGGTTAGGTGAAATATTGGGAAGGAGTTCTTCCCTGTGAGGGTGGGGAGGCCCTGGCACAGGGTGCCCAGAGAAGCTGTGGCTGCCCCTGGATCCCTGGAAGTGTCCAAGGCCAGGCTGGATGGGGCTTGGAGCAACCTGGGATAGTGGAAGGTGTCCCACTGGATCAGCTTTAAGGTCCCTTCCAATTTAAACCAGTCTGGGATTCTATAGGGTTGCTGGAACTGTGAGAACACCCCTTGATGCAGGAGCATCCTTGATGCTGACAGTGTGCAGCCATCCCTCTGCTTCCTCCTGATGTTTTCTCCAGATCTTAGGTTCTTGCAGGATTTTGTGGCATTGGATATGCCAAAAATGTAATAATCAATAATCAATTGTAATAATCCCCAGAGCCCACCCCTTCTGCGCAGTTCATCCACGGATTGAGCATCATCAGATATATCCATGGACTGAGATGAGGATGAGAAGCAAAGGGGTTTAGAAAGAGATTAAATAAAGGCCTAAGAGTGGGTTTCTCATCATTAGACAGATGTGAACCTGCTATGGGTGCAGGGCTGTTTGCAGACAGCTGGGCAAGGGGCACTGTGAGTAATTCCCCTTGTACATCTGCCTGTGTCTGAGAAAGGATAACACTGGGCAGAGCCAGCTGGAAAAGAATTCCTGGAACACTGAGTAAAAGCTGGCCAGGCAATTAGGATCGCTCGTACACACTGTCCACATTTCAAGATGAATCCCCACCCCGCCCTCCTCCCTGTTCACACCCTTTCCTTCACAGTTCCTGGCACTGCAATGCTCTGAACAGCGATTTTTTCATCAAAAGCTGAGCTGAAACTGCCCTGCAAACACATCCATCCTTCCCAGAGGGCTGGGATAGGGAGACATAGCTATTTGAGAGTCCCCTCTGGGAGCTCCTCTCCAGGGGGCTATTTTGGGATGCACCCAGCACCTCCATATTTCACATCCCTATTTAATTTAAGCGGCTGAGCTGTTTATTCTGTAAGAACATTGTGCTTTTATTAGCCAGTTATTTACAGAACGAGGCATTCCCCACCTCAGGAATGCTGGAGACCATAGGACAAGGCTATTTCTTTTGGAATCTGCTCCAATTTGCACTAACCATGGAGCAGGGATCCCTAAAAAGGCTGGGGAGCAGAGCAGAGCCAGCAAGAGGGCTCTGACAACACAGCCTTTGTAAGGTCTTGTGCTTCCCTCCCTAAAAACATGGGCTGGGAGCAAATCTGATATAGGGGGGATCTTTTTTTAAGGAAAATCCCATGGGTGGGAAGCACAGAGCCAACCACTGCTCCCCATCTTCCCATGGGATGTGCAGAGCTGGGAGCAAAGAGGTGCATTCCTCAGGAGGCATCTGGGTGAAGGCACATGGAAAACATTGCCTTGGGGTTGGAAAAAACAATGGAAAAAACCCCATGTTTGGGTTGGTTTGGCACTGCAGGACACCAGGTTTCCATGCCGTGCCTCAGTTTCCCCCTCTGCAAATGCTCCTGCTTTGCACAGAGCTCTGTAGACAAAAATCCTCAGCACACCATCAACTCCATCAGAAACGTCCTACTGTTTCATCCCATCCACAAACACTTGTAATTTTCTTTTACGAGGACAAAGCAAGATTTAGGAATTGTTTTACGGGATGCATTTCCCCTCTGTGGCACCCCAAAGGTCTCCTAGGGAACCCTGGAACACCAAACATATGGATGCAGCAACAAATAATAAGAAACAACAGTACCTCCATTGTTTTGTGGCCTTTTATAATCCATCCAACAATTTTAAAATTAACTAGATGGAAAATAATGGAAACTCCGGGCCCTGGAACCCATTATTCCCACATGCCAAGCCCAATGCCGCTAAGTACAACAAGGACCCCAAAGTTAATGAAATTCTTGCCTGAACAAACTTTTATCCTGCTGTTTAGTAAAATGACTTGTGCATCATAAAAGCACCATCACTCAAGCTGTTAAAATGTTGTCTGTGGGACGGAAGGCAAAGGAGCAGGAGGAATATATTTGTTAAATTACATAGAACCAGCAATATATATTTAAAGTATATCCTATATAGGTTTAAAATACATCTTGATTAGGTTACTGGAGGTTGTTGAGCTGAAAGCATGAGGGTGGATTGATCAACTGCTGTGCCAGCACTTGAGGTCTCCAATTTAAATGTATCTCCAAATTTTCACTGATTTTCATACAAAACATCCATCCATCACCCTGCCACACCTGGAAAGGCTCCATTCCCAGAGCAGTTCTTTGGAAAAAAATGTTTCGTTGACATCTGGTTGAATAAATGACCAAATCACTTCAAAGCCCCCAAAGGAGCATTTTTTTTGGAAGAACACGTTTTTAATGACAGCATCCACCTCGTTCCTAAAATTCCTGATGATCTTCTGATTCCAATGAAAGATCTGTTTTGCACAAGAGGAGCTTTTACAGAGAAGAAAGCTCTTCCAGCCAGCCCTAATTAAGCTTTGCTTTGTCCAGATGAAGAACATTTCTAGAGCTGGGTTTTCAAAGCCCAGGTGTCTGGTCCAGCTTCCCTCCAAGGGAATGGAAAACACCCTTGGAAGGCTGGAGAACACTGGTGGATTTTGGAAGCCATCACAGGGAACAAACATTGATTATTGCCATCGCATCCCGCTCTTTTCCCCATCCCTGGGAGTGTCCAAGGCCAGGTTGGACAGGGCTTGGGCAACTTGGGATAGTGGAAGGTATCCCTGCCCGTGGCAGGGGGTGGGATGAGATGAACTTTAAGGTTCCTTCCAACCCAAACCAGTCAGGGATTCTGTTGGATAACCCCAACAAGGATTCATTGGCACAAGGAGCCTTCATCTGCAGGGACAGGGCACAGCAGGAGATGTAAATCCCCTGGATTTAAGCACATGCACAACCCTTAATGAAGCACAACAGGATGTTTGCCCCTTCACAAGCACCCCCAAAACCTGGCTGTCACCCACCCTGGCTCTCCCTTCCCTGTGAAAACTCTGTGGTTTTTGGGAAGAAAACCATTTCCCCTAGAGAATGCCAGTCTGCACTCGAGCAAAAAGGCACAGAAAGTATTTTAGACTGAAGGTTTCTCGGAAGAAATCACTATTTCTCCTGCTGCTCCACTAACACAAGCCTGGAGGGTTTGCTTCATATTTTTGCCCGCTGAATTCCATTGGAGTTGTCACTTCCAAGCCCGTTCCTCACAAGATTCCAGCACTGCACAGCCCCAGAGCCAGCTCCATCCCAGTGCTGGCTCATCCAGGTCTCTGGGTACCCCAGCAATGCCCTGTTACTCTTCACACCCGTCCTACAGCTCAAAAAATATGAGCTGCTAAACTCAGGCAGATGGAAAAACACGAGGAGGAGAGTGGTTAGCTGATGTCTTTAACACCTGCAGAGGTTCAGCCTGGAGGCCAGGTGGGGGCATGGACACCTTGAGCCATTCCCAGGCAGAGGGAGGATGGATTTTTCCTGAGATCCCAGCACAGCCATCTCCTGACAAGTCCTGCTCCCTGGGCAGGTGTCTCTCCAACACATCATAATTTCAGCCACGGGCTTAAGGCATGGGCAGGTATTTTTACCATCTTCTCCATCACCTCTGAAACTACCTGAGGCTGACATGGAGCAGAGCTCTTTGGAGAATAATCTTAAAAGGGCTCTCAGATGATAGGAGACCACTGAATAGTTTGGGTTGGAAGGGAAAGTTCATCTCACTCAACCCCTTGCTCTAAGCCCTGTCCAGCCTGGCCTTGGACACTTCCAGGGATAGGACAGCCACAGCTTTTTTGGGCAAACTGTGCCAGGGCCTCACCACCCTCATGGGGAAGAATTTCTTGCTAATATTTAGTCTAAACTTTCTCTTATCATCATCATCATCATCATCTCCCTCGCCTCCTCTGCAGGTGTAATCTGGCACAAACTCATTGATTTTGAGGGAGCCCTTGGCTCTGGATGCACTTCCATAATCTGTTCTGTGGTTTAAAAAAAGGGATAAAATGATAAATGACACCCAAAGTTTTCCAGCCAGCCAGGGTGGATTACTCACAGGCACTGTGACCTTGAAAATAATTTCCAGATAAATTCTTTAAACAAAACTTTAAGGGGAGGTGAGGAGGTGGAATAAACTGAGCTTAAAATTAATATTTCCAAACTTTTGAATTTCTTTCCAGCAGGAAAGGAGAGATCACTCCCACATCTCATGAAAAACCAAAGAATCATGGAATAGTTTAGTTTGGAAAGTACCTTAAAGCTCATCCCATCCCATTCCAACCTCCTGCCATGGGGGTGACTGTGATGAGAGTGGTGCTGCTCCAGTGGGATCAGCAGCAGCCCTGGTACAAATGTGAGGGGCATCTCAGCCAGCTGGGGTTCCTCACACCCCAAAACCTCATCGGCCTGAAACAAAGTCCTTGATTTGCAGGGGACCAGCAGTGCCTCACTTGACTCTTCCAGGAGGAAGTTGCCCATTCCTTCACCTTTACCACCAAGCTTTATCCAGGTTTATTAAGCCCTCAGGAGCTCCAGTGCTGGGTTAGGCTCAGCCTAAGCCCGAGGCTGATTTAGACTCGGGTCAGAAATCCCCAGGAGAGAAAGAGAGAAGATGGGGATTTGTTTAGGTATCAGTGAAAAAGCCCCGATGCTGCTGCCTCTCCCTTCCCTCCAGGCTGCGTCAGGCTCTGAGCATCGCAGGAATGTCCCTGATTGCACCAACCGCGGGATGTTTTGACCCTGATGTCAGTCCCTGGTGTAAAGGCAGGGCTGACACTGATGCCTCTGACCAGCTGCCCCAGGAAAGCTGCCAAGAGCTCGGCAGAAGAAAATGTTCCATCTCGGTTTGAGAAATCAAGGGATTTAGTTCCCAGGAGTGAGGAGCCCTCACCTCACCCCTAAATCCAGCATCTTCTCCATCAGGAGGAGATGCAGTCCAGTGGTGAGTTCTTCTTGCAGCTCCTTTGGAAGATGGAGGGATGGAGGCACAGACCCAAATCCTCCTGCTGTAGTCTTGGATCTCCGTGCAAATGGAGATGTATCCACACATCTCAGTGTTTCAGTCCCCGTGAGGAATACCCTTTGAAATGACATTCCAGGCATCCTGTTTGCCCCAGGGAGTGGTCCTGCTCCATACTGGCACCAAGGGACAATGCTCCCCCCTTCTCTACCTCATTGGTACCCCAAATCCACCTTAAACTCTGACCCCCCATAGGTAAAAAACACCACAGACCAAACAGCTGAAACAGTTGGGAAAAAAATCTCCACAACCAAATAAAGCAAATAAAACCCCAAAACCTTTCTCTACTCCAAGCTGCTTCCAAAAGTTGCTCTGACTCTCCCCTCCCTGTCCCAAAGTGCTGCCTGTCTGAACCAATCCCACCTCTGGGTTTCTTTTCCCTGCTTCCCCTCGACACTTAATGAGCATAAGTAAAGCCTGGAGTTCTCTCCTGCTGTCTCCCTTCTCATCCTGTACTGGAAAGGCAAACAGATCCCTTTTTGTATGCCCAGCTCTTTTTTTCCATGCAGAGCTGACCTCCAGCCCAGCCAGACAGGCAGAAGAGAAGGATCTGGCTCTGCAGGACTTTGCAAGCTGTTGTCTCATGAGGGGTCGTTTTGCCTTGTTGCCTTTTCCAAACAGGGAGCACACATGGCATTCCATGAAACAGATGGCTGGCTCCATGCTTGGACCACTCTGTCCCCACTGTCCCCCCAGAACCTGGGCTTGTGGTCCCTGACCTCACAGCTGATCTGGGTAAGCATGGTTTGGTGAAGACAGGAGGGAGAGAGGGGGGGGGGGGGAGAGAGAGAGAGAGAGAGGGAGGGATGGATGGATGGATGGATGGATGGATGGATGGATGGATGGATGGATGGATGGATGGATGGATGGAGTTAAGGCTCTGGGTCCTTCCTGCCTCACTTGTGGTGGCTGAGCACTTGGAAATCTGTGAATCTGGGGGAAAAAGTGTTCCATGTCACCAGGTGAAGCATCCAGCCGCCACCACACTGCAGCTTTATTCTGTCTGAAAGCAAAAACTTCAGACAAGATGGTTTTCACCTGTACTAAAAGTCATCAGTGTCCCAGCACTGGAAGTGTCTCCAGAAATGGCAGAGGAGGAGGTGAAGGTAATTGTGGTGCTCCCAGAGAGCCTCAGGTTCATGGATAGGGACTTCCTCTGGTCTTCTCCTCTGTCCTCCTGTAGCAATCCCATTGCAGCCAGGCACAGATCCATCCTCAGGCCAGATGTCCAGGGTTTCCCAGCCTGACCCTCTCCAGGCTGGCTCCAGGGTGAGTGTGCTGGGACAAAACCACTGACCCCTGCTCTCCCTGTGGCTCACCCCCAGCCCCGGGAGGCAGGAGCTGACATTCCTTGAACAGCATGTTCCCTGGGTCAGGGCCATCCCCAGTTTGTCCCAGGCTGGCCCAGATTCCCGAGGCAGGCCCAGGAAGCAGCTGAGCAGGATTGTTTCCAGACGGCTGCAGCTGGGGAAAGTTTACTTCACTAGGCTGCTACTGTCCCAGGTTATGGAAGGCACACTTGGTACTCTAGCCCCTATTTAAGCTGGTGGAACTCAGGATGGGCCGAGAATCCCGACAAATCCAGAAGGAAATGCAATTTTTTTGGTTAGTGAGGCTCAAAAAGATGAGCTGCCCCATTGCCTCGAGGGCTGCTGCATCACCCACACTCATCACCCACATCCCAGCACAATCCCGGCACAATCCCAGCACAGCCATCCATGCATTCAGCCCAGCTCCCTGGGAAGGGGACACCCAGGACAGCCACCTCCCGGGTGGGATTTCACCCCCTGGCACCAGCCCGCGGGTTAAAATCACGCATCGGGATTTAATTAGTGTAACTTGACCCCAGCGCATCGGGAAGCAGCATCCCCTCCCTTCCCGACAAATGATTTCCAGCGAGCAAAACACGCCCCACCCTGGGACAGCCCTTTGGTGGCTGCAGCATCCCCCGGAGCCACTGCTGGCCCTGGGGCGGCTGAGACCTCGCGGAGTCATTGCACTCCTGACATGGATTTGTTTGCTTGGGGCTTCCTTATCTGCCGCAGGCAGCAGGAAGCTGCCGGTGCCAGGGCTGCCATCCCAACCCTTCCAGGTCATTTTTGATGTGCTTTGGGGAATGCTAGACCGGCTCACCCTTAACCCTCCCACAAAATCTACCCTTTTGCTTCAAGATTTGATTATATTTCACAGAATCCCAGAATTATTGGGTTGAAAAGGACCTTAAGGGACACCTTCCACTATCCCAGGTTGCTCCAAACCCTGTCCAAGCTGTTCATTCATTCCCTTTTTTTCCTCTGACTTTCTGCTGCCTTACCAAGGAAGCCTTTTCCTTGGTAAGAGTTTAGAAATATTAAGCATTTTACCCCTGCTGTTTCAGTACATAGTATTTCCTTTTTTACTATATTCCTTAAAAATAATTTTTTTTAAAAAGTCAGAATCAAGCAGTGAGGATGGGTGGGAGACAACATCTGTCCCCAGCCCTAGATCCAGCTGTCACTGCTGACAGAACATCCCAGTCCTGGGGGAAAAGGGGTTGCAGGAACTGGCCAGGGCCGGTAACTTCAGAAACAACTTGAGAAACTCCTGTAAATAAAATTCTGGGGACAAGGCTGCCACTGAGTCAGCCCTGGCAGAGAGGAATCTACCTCCAAATGGGGCTTTCCCCCCTGTGTTTACCTTCTGCCATCCTCCTCCTAATATGACAGCAATTAAAAGCCCTGAAAAATGGATGGAAACGATTTGGAAGAGGTCTCTGTTAGATTTGCTCTCATTAGCACCGCAGGCTGTTTTTTCAGCTGCTAATTGACAGCTGCCTTCCACATGCAGTGTCAAATACTAGAAAGCCCCGAGGCATTAAAGCAGGGAGATTTTAACTGGGGCTGTCTCATCAGGAGCAGGAGAAAGGGGACAGTCACAGGAGCCCACCATGGCCACCCTGCTGGCAGGAAGCTCTGATTTTGGGGACCTGGCAAAGCAGAAAGATGGGGTGTACATGAGGATTTGGTGTACATGCCAGGCCCTCCCACCATGGCTCCAGGCATTTCCCTGGCTGTCTTGGGGCTGTCAGGGCAACTTTTATCATATGACAAGGACTGTGACCACTCTCCAAACGTGCCCTGCCTTGGTGAAGCCATGAAAGCCCCCCTGTGCCAGAGGTTTCCACCCGCAAAATGTCCCAGTGGAAAGGTTGGAAAAGGCTGGAAAAGACCTCCAAGACATCAAGTCCAGCCTTTTACTGAGCACCACCATTCCCACTAAACCCTTCTACTGAGTGCCATGTCTCTCCCTTGGACACTGCCAGGAATGGTGACTCCACCACTTCCTCTTCCATCTCACCACTCTTTCAGTGAAGACATTTTTCCCAATATCCAACCTGAAGCCATTTCCCCTTCACTCATCACTCATGTATGTGCTGCCTGCAGGTGTCATGATGCTCTTTCCTCTTCCAAGAAAAACATTGGAGATGAACTGCTGTGAATTCTTGTCAGGGAAACTTACTTTGCACTGAAAGCCCAAACAGGTGGGGAAAGAGAGATGGAGGTGCCTGGATGGATGTCCAGACACAGAAAATGGGAAAATGACTCTGTGCCAAGGTGGGCATTTCACTAATTGGCTGTTTAAACCCATGATTGATGAGGTATTGGCTTTCCTTCCCTGGCACCCAACCCAGATTTACTGCAGAACATTTTCACAGAAAGGGCTGAAAATATTCCCAGGTTTCAGTGTGGGAACCCACACTGAGTGTCTCTTAGACCCAAGAAGCTCCTGGACAGCTGATTTCCTTCCATGGGTGCAAGGGTAGCCCGGCTATTGGGAATCTGGGAACTCTGCTCTGGCTTTTCTCCTTCCTGAACTGCAAAAGGTCAGCAGTGACATGCACAGGGAGGGGAAGCCATCAGCTGGGCACAGTGAGCACCCAGCCCAGCTCTCAGGATGCCCTAGGGATGTGTCAGGTCACTCTGCCTTCCCTGAGGAAAGAAATGAGCCTGGTGGGGGAAGTTCCTGCTGGAATATCTTGCTCAGGGCCCCACAGTGTCCAAGCCACAGCACCATCACTTCTCCTGGTCCTTTCCAGTGCTCATCTGTCTGATGAGCACTTGGAGCTTCAGAGGGACATGGATGGTGCACTTGAGTCACTGCTCCATCCCCTACTAACACATTTTTGGGCATATTTCCTACTGGAAAAGTTGGGTTTTCAGGTGCTAGGAGAACATCATTTTTCTTCCCCTAGAAAGCACAGTGCCACCACACAGAAAATCAGGTGCTCAACTCTTGGACACCTACAAATGGGCTTTTCTCACCCACTTGGAGTGACGCAGGTTATTTTTCAGCACTCCCTTCTTTGGGGCTGTCAGCACCAGTATCCACCAGCTCTGCCAGAGGGTGGGAAGAGCCCATCAGCCCAGCACACAGAGCTGGCTGTGATTTACAGAGAGTGCATGGAATGCAGATCTCCCATCACTTCGAGCAGGATTATTTTTTACTGTTGCTGCACACTGTAAATTTGTCTCTGCATGACATAATTAACAGCATCGCCTCGCAGGGCTGGGGTGATTTACAGGAGATAGCTGCAGGAAGGTCATGGCAGGGGAATTTGGGGAGAGCTGAGGGGGGAGGCAGGAGAGCAGCCTGGACCACACTGGTGCCCCACACTGTGCTCAGACAGTGAGGAGAGGGCTTGCAAGACATGGATATGGCTCCTGCTGGTCAACAGCTTTCTGAACACGAGCCAGGTGGGCCCAGGTGGACAAGAAGACCAATGGCCCCTGGCTTAAATCAGCAGTAGTGTGGCCACAGGACCATGGCTGGGACTGTCCCTCTGTACTGGGCACTGGTGAGGCCACACCTTAGATCCTGGATTCAATTTTGGCCCTGAACTACAAGAAGGACACAGAGGGGCTGCAGTGTGTCCAGGGAAGGGAACAGAGCTGGGGAAGGGGCTGGAGCAGCAGGAGCAGCTGAGGGAGCTGGGAAAGGAGCTCAGCCTGGAGAAAAGGAGGCTCAGGGGGACCTTGTGGCTCTGCACAGCTCCTGACAGGAGGGGACAGCCGGGGGGAAATCAGGCTGTGCTCCCAGGGAACAGGGACAGGATGAGAGGGAACAGCCTCAAGCCATGCCAGAGGAGTGTCAGGTTGGACATCAGGAGGAATTTCTTCATGGAAAGGCTTGTCACACACTGGAAGGGGCTGCCCAGGGTGGTGTGGAGTCCTCATCCCTGGAGGTGTCCAAGGAATGCCTGGATGTGGCACTCAGTGCTCTGGGCTGGTGGCAAGGTGGGGATTGGGCACAGGTTGGACTACTCTGGGAGAGCTTTTGCAAGATAAAAGATTCTGTGATTCTGTGTGATTCTGCCACCTCCACTGATTAATTCACTGTATTATTGATCAGATGGAGAGACAATTGCACTAAAGAAATCATTCCCTGAGCATACAAGAACAACAACAGTTCCCTCAAAACAAGAGCAGAGAGTTGTCCAAAACATAAATAACCACCCAGTCTGTCCATGGCTCTGTTTCTATTAAGGAGAAATATTCAAGAGATCAAGTTCTGCAGTTAACTTAACTGAGCTGCATCCCTGACACCTCTACTTATGCTCATCCCTAAATATCTGAGCTTAGAACTGGATGGGAGTTCTCCCCAAAAATATCTCCTTTGGCAAATGCAGTCTCTGAAAACTCCAAGTTTACTGCAGGCAATCGCAGCAAGTTTACTGGACACTCCATTTTCCCTTGGGAGCAAACAACAAAAAGCCTTTTGAAAACCAAACACCAATTTCAGTTCAGTTTCTTTGGGATAAAAGCCCTGCAGTTTGGGAAGTGGAGCTGAGATCCATCCAGCATTCACCAGAATCTGCAAAATTGTTGCTATGATGCCATTCATGAGCTGGGTTTCTTTCCTGTGATAAATTCCATAGTCTTGTTTGCCTGGGGTACTTGTGCATCAGGAAAAACATGGCATATCCCAGAAATGTGAGGAATAGGGGATATTTAGTCAGGTTTGCACTCCCTTGTCTGCTACAACAACCTTAGGCACCCAATTCCCTAATTGCTGAATGATATGGAAGGATATAAAGAAGCTGCCCCATCCCTGCAAGTGTGCAAAGCCAGGTTGGATGGGGCTTGGGGTGGAAGGTGTCCTTCAAGTTCCACCCCACTCCCAGCCCTTCATGGATGAGGTCAGTGAATGTAGGACATGAATTCCTGGTCCTCTGGACTCACTGGTGTTAACTTCCCACCAGGACAATTTCATCCTGGTTTAGAAACCCCTATTTTCATGCAGATGATCTCAGTTTGGAGGAGCTGAAAATAAATCTCTATTTGCATCCTGGAATGAGCATCCCCCTCTGGGACTCTACTCTTAGGAGTGGTCTGGCTTGGCTACAGTAGAACAGAGAAGAGATGTCTACTTTTGGGGAGGAGAACATGTTTCATAGCCCAGGGAGCACCCCTGGGTGCCCAGCACCAAAATGAGGGAACATTCCACCTCAGGATATTCCAATCACTGCTGCTTTCCCTATCACACTCAGGTCTAACTCTAAAACCCAGGGAAAGAGATTTCCCTCCCAGTTTATATCCCAAATGCAGGAGAGAGAAGCCCTGCATGCTCTTGTTCTAAGTCCCTCTCCAGCTCTCTTGGAGCCCCTTTAGGCCCTGGAAGGAGCTCTGAGTTTTCCCTGGATCCTTTTCTTCTCCAGGTGAGCACCTCCAGCTCTCCCAGCCTGGCTCAGAGCAGTGGAGCTCCAGCCCTTGGAGCATCTCCATGGCTCCTCTGGACTTGTGTCTTTTTCATGCTTTTTAGTGCTTTTTGGTGTTCTGCACCACAAAACAAAGCCTTTCCATGGCCACCAGGAGACTGGTGTGAAGATAAGTCTCAATTCATGTATTTTCAGGAATCAAAGCACTGCAGCTGCATGGTTTGCTCTACTTGTACAGATTTCCTCTCCAAACGGAAAATGCATGGCGAATGGAGAACTGGAAGGGAAGGCAAAAGGCACACCAACCCTCACTCCCCTTCCCAGAACTGTGACCCTTCCCCACAGAAAAAGCAGAATTTCCCCAAGGCAGATATTTCTGACCAGGAAAATGAGCATTTCTCATGGAAATTTCCACGAAAACATCCCTGGTTTTTCTGGTGTGCCCTACTGGAAGAGCTGTTGTGTAAGAGGATGATGCATTTTCTGTGGTTCAAGTAGGTCAGTGGGCAGCAGGAGAGGCTGTGACTCCAAAGCTGGGTGACCTTGGAGAGCCACATTCCCATCTGCAAGATGAGGATAAGAAAGTGTCATACAAGAACTCTCTGGGTTATTAATAGAGGTCTCTGGCTGAGATTCCAACGCAGCCCAAGGGCTTGAGAAGCCCATTTATTCTTTACAATTCAAAGCAGACAAGTGACTCAGATTTCCTTGACACTTTTGACCATAAAAGTCAGGGGAAAGTGCTCTCCAAAGCATTTGTCTGGAGGGAAGGGAGCATATGAATATGTGATTTTCTATTTTTTCCAAATACAAATGGAAGCAAATTACCAATGAAGCTGAAATGTTTGGGTTGGTTTGATTTTTGAGCTAAAACAAGCCAAGATAGAAATCTGAACATCAACTGCTCTGCGTGTTATAATTATGGTAGAAAAAACAGGTAAGGCAGGGAAAATTGGACTTATGGGATGGGAATGTTTCCATAATTTCCTGTTGAAACTGCAGGTGACATTGCTACATCCTCCCAAAATGTTTGGATTCATTAAATGGGTCCAGTGGTACCAGCAGTGTGCATTTGGTCTAAGGATCCTGTAGATACGAAGGAGTTTCTCCAGCATGGGTGGTAAATTTAGTCCTAGGGAAGTTGATAAAACCCTGGATAGAAAAGAGGTGACAAAGATGCCACAGAAAGTCCATGGCAGGATTTTATCTGGGATGAGTTCCCAGAGCAGGGCAGGGAACAGGGGAACACCACCAGTGCTCAAGGTGTGCTAGCAAAGCCATGGGAAAAGGGAGGTTGCATTTTGGGGAAGGGGGTGAAAGCAGAGAAAAAATAACATCAACAATTCTTGGCGGTTTTTTCTGTATCCTGAAAATATTCAATCCTGTTTTAGGGCAGGGGAATTGTGTAATCTTCCTTTCCAGCCCTGTTTTTAATGGATACATCTTGTTTTCATTCTGGCTTTGACAAAATCTGATGCAGCTCCTCGACTTCATTAAAACATTTGGAAACAAACAAATGAAAGGCTTGACCGGAATCTTTGCAAGCGGATTTTTTGGGTTTTCTTCTCCTGGAAAGTTTTCATTTGGACAAAGGGGAGTTTACCACAGGGGTTAAAAATAAAAAAGCAATAATCCTTCCCTTGGAAAACAATAATCATTCCCTTGGAGAGCATTTGAGCACTTCTTGTTTTCCTCAGATTTGTGTTTACTGCAATCTCAGAGGCAGCAGGAACATGTTATGATGCCAAGGATTATAATTCCAATCACTGGTGTGCTGACTTCTTATTTCTCCTCGTTACAGCCATGAAGAGGATCAGCAGCACATCTCCCACCTTTTCCTGGTGTGCTCAGCAGATGTGCTGCTCTTTCCTCATCCAAACCCCCTGCAATTCCAGGTGAACATTCCTCCCAGCCAGAACAGGCAGTGGTGATAATTTGCCCTCACCTGAGATCATTTTTCTTCCTCAGGCCATCGGGCTGATCTCCTGGAAACCCTACAAAAGGACCCAGGAGGGGGAGGAGCAGAGCGATTGCTCCATTCCCCAGCGTTGGAGAAGCCAAACTGGGATGGATTCCTTTCGCTTGGATGCAACGTAATTAAAAGGAATTTGTGAGGGAGAAATTCCTAACAACATGAAAGGGAGGAAGGGATGGCTCATCACAGAGTGATTCCCTCTGTTTTTCTTGGCAGCCCAGCCAAGCTCCCTCAACGCAAGGCTGGAAGAGAGCTCCACGCTGAGCAGAGGACAATAACAAGCAGGTGTTGTGGAAAATGACCTTTTCCTGAGCAAACAGATTGGATATTCCTGCCATCTCCCTGCAGCCTTCGTCTGTTCCTTAAATCTGCTCTCCACGAGCAGATGTGGCCTTGACCTCGAGCCTGACAGATGCTGAGCTCAGCTGCTGGGTTTGTGCTGTAATTTTGTGTCCCAGGCACCTCCACCCACCACGGCTTGGCCAAGGTGCCCCAAGCCTGGGACATCCTTCCCTCACTCCTTGCTCCAGGCAGGGGAAACTTTGCCTCTGACTCTGCACCAAAATCAGTAATTTGTACACAAAAGGAAGATGGGTTGAGCAGAAGCTCCCCTGCTCTCATAATCACCTCAAAGCTTGTGGGAATTGTTGTGGTTGTGTTTAATAGGGGCTTTATCAGCACCCAAATTCATAAATAATCCTAGAACCCCAGAATTGATTGAGTTGGAATGGACCTTAAAATTCACCTCATTCCACCCCCTGCCATGGGCAGGGACACCTTCCACTATCCCAGGCTGCTCCAAGCCCTGTCCAACCTGGCCTTGGACACTTCCAGGGATCCAGGGGCAGCCACAGCTTCTCTGGGCACCCTGTGCCAGGGCCTGCCCACCCTCACAGGGAACAATTCCTTTCCAATATCCCATCTATCCTGCCCTCTGGCAGTGGGAAGCCATTCCCTGTGTCCTGTCATTAAATGCCCTTGTCCAAAATCCCTCTCCAGCTCTCTCTGGAGCTCCTTTAGGAACTGAAAGGCTGCAAAATGTGAAATTACTCTCAGGCTTAATTTGACTAAATTCAAATTTGGAGATGTCTAAGACTCAGGTTCAACTTCTACCATCCAGTTTCACTATGAAATATGATTCAGCATCAGCAAACCAGCAAGGAGCAGGGGGAGGTCCTGATCTTGCAGAATTATGTGAAGCTGACTTTTATTCAGTCAGAGCAGTGAGTGGAAGTCTTCCTCATAAAATCCATTTTTCTCTTATTTCCTTGATTTAAAGTAAAAATACCAAAGATCCAACAGCAGTTGGAATATAGAAAAAGGACAACCAGCCAAAACTAGCAAGCTTGGCTCGGATTCATGACACTACTCTCTTTTCCAACACTTTCTCCTGAAAACCACAAATTAGCACAACTAGATTTGAAAACAGTCTCTGCAGATGGATCCTGGTGGCAGCGATATTCCTGCAGCCTGGGGGGAGCTTTGCAGCAGGATCTGGAGCAGAGCAACCCAGCAGGGCTGATTTCTCCACTCCCAGAGCTCGGGGAGTTTTGCTTCCAGCTTTTCTCCACCCGTGTGACAGCTCTGCCCAAGGAAATAACCAAAACCAGAGGGAGAAATCTTCCCTCCTCCTTCGCTGTGTTTTGTTCCACTGCTGAATAGACAAGGACAGAAAAAAAAGCCCAAATAAACAGCCAGTATGTCTATTATTTTTATTGAATCTGAAGTTGTTTTTTGGATGTTCTTGCCTGCTACAGAGCTCCCAGGAAAGGAGAACTTTGGATTGAAGAAGGCTTTGGTTAAAAGCACTGGCATGGCTATTTAAAACAGGAGTTTTGTGACATATGAGTAGAATTTTCCTGGGGAAAAAAAACCCCAGGGTTAATGGGGGAAAAAATGGGAATGGGCTTGAATAAACCCTGCCTTGTTCTAGGACCAGGTTTCTCCAGAGCCCCCAGGACTGGCCTAAGCCTGCTGCAGTCAGCGACAGCCCAGCTCTCAGCATCTCTGGGCACAGAGTCAAGCCAAGGCTGAATCCTTCCCTTCTCATTTTTCTGGGTTGGGTTTCCATCCACTTCCTCCTCAGCCTGGGCTGTTTATTGCTTTCCTACAGCCCGTGGAGGATTCCTTGTGCATGTGCAACATCCCTCATCCCGCAGCGGAGCAGCGGAAATAACAAGAGTAAAAAACCCCTGCAACCACTAAACCCAACAGCAAAGAGCTTCACTGAGAGAATTTGCTGAGCTGCTGAAATCAAAACATTCCCCAAGGTGGGATGAGGAAACTTTGACAGGCCTGGCAGGTTCCTGCCCAGCAGCCAAGGAGGGGAGATGCCAAACTCCCCTTCTGGGGACCACAGAAGTCTTGAGCTCAGTGCCTCCCCATCCTGGGAGGGACTGCCCCAGATCTGGGCACTGCAAGGCAATTTAAACTCCATTTTTAAAAAAGTACTGTGCCTCAAATTTGATTCTGGTTTGGGTTCAGCTGCCAGCCTGGTCCTCTGAGAGTTCAATTTTTGTTTAAGGGGGAAATACCCAGTGGTTCAGTCTATATTTGATTTGACTCATTGTGGCAATTTCAGTTTTATGTGGACAGGAAATCAGAGAGAAGCAGAGCTGGGTGTTTCCCACCACCACTGTGCCAGGCTCACAACCCCTCCTGCCTCAGGTGCTTTTGCAGGAAACAACCCCAGTCCTGCCTGCATTTATTTCACACAGGCTTAGATCATGCTAAAGTCAGGTTTAAGCATGGGCTTAAGTCCATTTGAGTTAAAACACCAACCAAAAAAGACATTTGAGTTAAAACACCAACAAAAAGGACACTGTGTGAGGACAGCACACTCAGGTCCTGTCATTCCTGGGAGTTCATGTGCTGATAAAGGTTAAACAGATGGAAAACAAACCATCAAGCCATTGAAGATGGAGCAAAACAATGAAAACATCCAGAAAAGTAGAGCAGGAAAAATTTGGACAGGAAACACAGAGTTAATTGCAACCAGCTTGGCTAAAGCACCGAGATGAAATGAATTAATTAATTTTTTTTCCATTGTAAAAAGCAACAAATGTTCTGAATTTGCTTTTAGCTGAAATGGGCAAGAATCATTCTCAGGTTTAAAGCAATGAGATGGTTTCACTCTGACTAATCATCTTAAAAAATAACGTGGCAAATATTGCTCAAATCAGCTAAAAGGCTACAGCAGACAAGGCTGAAATGAATCTGTCAGGACTGGTCTCTTTGGCTCCAAGAACACACGGAAAAGAGGAGATTTGGAACAAAAGTTGAATTATTAGCCCAAGGTAAGTGGTTAATGAGTGCTAAATATACATGTCAGTGAAAGATATACAAACCCAAAGTGGCACTTCTCTTCGCAGAGATGATGTAGGGCAGCAACAGCCATAAATGAAATCCATAAAGTGGCCCTTTGGGATAGATTTGCCACTTAAAGAACAGCAAACTGGAGCTGGGATCCCATCACTTTTCCTGTTCTCACCTCCCCTGCACCCACAGGTGCTGCATGAGCCTGGCCCTACACCCACCCCAACCCACTTTGGATGGCTTCTCTGCCCCTCTCCTGAGCTTTATGAGGGGTGAGAGCTGGAAACATCCTATCCCATGGTCAAACATCCCCTGTGCCACAAGCCCAGCTGCTTTGAACTGTGATTTATTTGCGGAGGAGGATGGGGGATGCCTCAGTCCCAGCGTTCAAAGCCGAGCTGCCGATTGCTTGAGCTCGCTTTGCCCATCAGACTAAACAGGTTAGGGCTTGGCTGACAAACATCACCCCTCCAGGTGATCCATCATCCTCCTCTGGGACCCCTGAGAATAAGATTCTCCCATCTGGAGCCCCGTGCAGGGGAAGGGGGAGAAGAACCCCCTGCTTGCTTTGGATGTCGTGTCCTGGCCATAAATAAAGCCCAGGAGCTGCACGTGTCAGCACTGAGTCAGGGAATCATTTCAAGGAGAAGCGCCCAGCTACTTCCATTTCCAGTCCAGGCTCATGCTGGAAAACAGCATCTCAAATGGCCCGAGATTTTAGGGATATGTTATTAACTGTAGTAAACAAGCTGGGAACCACAGCTGCCCAAAATGGGGTTTTCCAGCTCAGTTTTGTATCTGGCTTTTGAGCTGTTTCAAAACTTGTGTGAAAGTTCCAACTAAAAAATAATAAAATTGAAAAGTTATCCAAACCAGAGGATTTTCAAATAAAATACCAACATCAAGCCACCAAACACGAGAGGGTGGGAGAAGGTCCCCCCTCTGTGAGTGCACAGCACTTACAGCTCATCACAAAAACTCAATCTGCCTGGAAGAGAAAATCTCCAAATAAATGCTTCCTTCCCAAAGCTGCCACTCCTGGAAAACGGCATGGAAAAGCCTTCCCAGACCTTCCTTGAACTTTTAATTCATGGAAAGGCTTTTACCAATTTAATTAGTCTGTACTTTCCTGCTCTCCCTTCCAGGCTGATGTCAGGCTCTGCTCGGGAGGTGGGGAGGGAGACAGGAAGCATCCAGGGAGAGAAGGCAAGGAAAGAGTGAGAGAAGGGAAATGTTATCCTGGTTTGGAGCTATGGGATGAACAGCTGGGTAGGAGTCAAGGAGGTTCAGCACACAAGTAGCCTTTCCTCCGAGTGCCTGCATTCCCATATCCTCCTGAGGGATCCCAGAACCTCCTGTGGTGCCAGAATAGGAGCTGAGGGAATGGCTGGAGCTGTGCCAGGGCAGGTTTAGGGTGGATATCAGGGAAAGGTTCTTCCCCAGAGGGTGCTGGGCACTGCCCAGGCTCCCCAGGGAATGGGCACAGCCTGAGGCTGCCAGAGCTCCAGGAGTGTTTGGACAATGCTGTCAGGGATGCTCAGGGTGGGATTGTTGGGGTGTCTGTGCAGGGCCAGGGCATGGATCAGTGATCCCTGTGGGTTCCTTCCAGCTCAGGACATTCTATAATTCCATGATTCTCATTCTTCATCCATCGAGCAGAGGGAGGCATGCATGGGAACCAGCAGAGGCAAGGGAAGGAATCAAGCAGACCTTTCATCTTTGGAGAGGATGAATTTCCTCCTCAGCCTTAATTTGGCCCCTGAGCCATTTTGGGGGATGCTGCCATCACAAACAAAGTGCTCTGTTTTCCTGACCAGGATCCAAGGGAGAGCTGAAATCCCCTTCCTAGCAGGCTGGGTTTTCCCCTTCCTGAAAAGAGGAGGAGAGAAGAGAAGGAGCCCAAGGGCAGCCCATGACAAACTGAGCCTCCTCCATCTCTCCTCCAAATCCTCTGGAGATGTTATTTCATCCTCTTTGGGATATAGAAATAATATTTCCCACAGCTGCAGCCAATATCCAGCATGGGCAGTGTGGTGCTGTGGATCTGTCCCATCTGGATGCTCGGGATGATGCAGGGGAGTTCAAACAGCCCTGGAACATCAGTCCAGCAGGAACTGCTGGCCAGCACCCAAGGAAAATGGCCAGCACAGGGAGAGAGGGTGGTGGCCAGTGGCTCATCCCACCACGCTCAGAGCACTCTTGCCAAAGCAAATGAGAAGCTTTGACCCTGGCTGAGATTCTCAGCACAGCTCTCCTCAAGCCAATCTCAAATTATCCCCAAATACCAATAAAGTCCAGGAGATGGGAAAGCCCCAGGAAAGGATGCTCCATGCTGAGTGTTAGACAGTTGCAGCCCGGTTTGTAACCCCTCCTGTGTGATTATACTCCTATTTTCTGCAGCAGATTTGAAAGGAATTAAACCCTCAAGATGAGAAATGCTACACAACTCTGGAAATGTGTGGGTTTTGGGTTTTTTTCCAGGAAATGAGAGGCATTTGTGGGGTTGGGGAAAGAAATCACAAATTTAGGCTACTGCTCTTAGTCACAGCTGGTCTCACCAGGAAGTTTTCTACTGGGAAATGGTGTTCTGTGGAGTTACCTTAATTTTTGAGAACGTTGTGTCAGACCAGCTTGATTTTATCAGCATTTACAGTCTAGATTTTATCCAACTAGTCTGTCTTTTTCATTTAAGTTTTGCACAAGCTTAGGTAACTCAAATTAATATCCAAAACGTCATTCTGACAATTTTTATCAGTGAATTTATTATTTTTTTTAAAAAGTCACTTTTTGGTCAAATTTAATTTTTGACACGGAAGTGGAAAAAATTTTCCTTTAAATTCCTTTTTCAAATGATGAAAATTTTCACAGATGACAACATCTGGTTCCCACATGGATGGGATTCTTACCAGGATGAAGCCCCCAGTTTGGTGTCTCCTCAGTCACACAGGATGAATTCCAATTGGCCCAGATGGAAATGGTCCATGAAGGATAAGAGCTGGATGGGAGGAAAAGCAAAAAGGCAACCAACAGAGTACAGAGTTGGCAGAGCTGCTGGATTCCATGGGGAGGTCAGGCTTGGGTCTGGTATTTTTGTCCATCTTCATTAATGACATGAAAATGCAACGTAATATGCCAATAAAATAAGGGGGGGGGAAAGAAAAGCAAATAATCCAGTGAAGCTGACAGCAAAAAAACCCCAAAACCCAACAGTATTTCCATGAGGTTACTGCTTAGACAACACCTGAAATAGCACTGAACATTCTGGGCACCCAACATTCCAATTTGGAGGGAGTTCATAGAAGAGTGACAGAGACAGTGGAGAGGGAAGTGTTGAACTTGGCTCAGGGAAAAGTTGGACAGAGCAACAGGCTGGGAGTGCTTAAAGAAAATAAACACCCAGGGAGAAATCCTGACCTTGCTGGAGTTGATGTCAAGACTTCCATTGGCTTCAGCAGGGCCAGGATTTCACACCGAGGAGAGATTTAGCAGTAGAAATTCCAGTTTTGTCTAAAAGCAGCAAAATCCAGAGTGCCAGCTACTGCATGGGAGAGGCTACTGCACTTTTGTAACCCTCTAATTAATGCAAGGTTAAATAAAACAAGTGTTACATATGCAGCTCTGATGAGAGAGGAAAATTGGATGTAACAAATCCACCCCCTGCAGCCAAACTCCCAACTGGAGCATCTTCCCAGTTCAAGCACAGATGGTTTTATATGGGAAATGTAAATAAGAAGTTACCATCTGGTTAATAAAAAAGCATCTCTGCTATGTTTGACTGCATGTCCCCATATGTAAACATTTAAAAATACTTTTTTTTTCAGTGTTTTAAGGTTTTACTTCAGAATGCCCATGGAGAAAGAAGTCACAGAGACATCAAAAGTGATAAACCACAAAAATATCCCGTGTTTGTCCTATAAATTTTAAATTTATATTGCATTTCACTGCTATCTGTGTAGAAATATGACCACGTTCTACTGCTCAGTATCTGGTGAAATCAAGAATTGGAGAAGCTGGGTTCTGAAATCCATGGCATTTGTAAAAAAACCAGGCATATGACAGCCTATTTTTCCAGAAAAAATGCTGGAAAATTCTGCTTGGGAGATGGAATCTATTTGTGCATTTGAGTTGAAATTGTCAAGCAGTTGTTTGTTATAAGGGGAAAGACATTCCTGAGGGAGTGGAAACACTGGGTTTGGGTTGTTTATTTTGGGTTTTTTTCGTTTTTTTTCCAAAAGGCCTTTTCCTTCCCAGACTGTTGTATTATTAAAATAAAGCTCAAGAGGACTAAGTGACACTAACATCAAAAGGTATTCCAGGTTGCTCAGAAAGTTTAATCACTTATTTCAAGGAGAGGTTTTTGTTTTTCTCCTCTTCTTGCAAAGGCAGTGAGGAAATTCCACTTTGGCCACCTCCTCAGGTATCCCACAAGATCCATCTCTCCAGTCAAGGGCAGCTCCAGCTCTGCCAACACCTCCTACAGTTCTCCCCATCAAGAAGGGGGGTTTGCTCGTAATTAACATGAAACTAAATGATGGATTATAAAAAAACATTTAAATCAAGGAATTCAGGCATAACCCAACACCCTCTGAGGCAGAGCAGAGTCTAAGTGATTACAGACTAAACTTTGAGGCAGAGATAAAAGAACACACCCCTGAAACTCCACTCCCACCCCACCACTGGACAAGCTGTGGGGAGTTGCTGCCAAAATTTCTCCTTCTAGAGAGGGTGGGTTAGCAGCAGGACTGCCAGGGCTCTAAAGAAGGGACAAAGCCATTGCTCAGAGTGTGTGTGCACAGGCAGAGGAAACACCTCAGCACCAACATGAACAACCTGCCAATTCCCTGAGACAAAGAATTAGAGTTGCCCTCCTGGCCGTGTGTTCTGGAAGCAGAATCAACGCTGGGTATTCATCATAGTCTTAAAAATACCCTCTGGTGGTATTTCCTTTCCAAACAAGCTGTTTTCAAGCCAAGATCAGCACCCTGGCATCGTTCTGCTGCTTTTAGCTACAGCTCTTCACGTGCTCAGGAGTCTCTGAGGAGCATCCTGGGCCTCGTGGGCAAGGGTTGGTCATCCCTGCTCCAGGCTGACCCTGGAGAGCTTCCATGAAACCACAGCACTCCAGTGCCTCAGCTGGTTTGAAGCCTCTCCTATCCATAAAAATTGTGGAATCACAGGATGGTTTGGGTTGAAGGGACCTTAAAGACCATCCAGTTCCACCCCATGCCATGGGCAGGGACACCTTCCACTGTCCCAGGGTGTTCAGAGCTCCACACAACCCAACCTCGAGCACTTCCAGGGATCCAGGGGCAGCCACAACCTCTCTGGGCAATGTTCTCCACCTCACAGTCAGGAATTTTCTCCTCACATCCAACCTAAACCTGCCCTCTGTCAATTTGAAGCCATTCCTCCTTGTCCTGTCACTCCATGCTCGCTCTCCATCTACATCTATCTGCCATTTAGACTTTCCAGAGCTTGAAAAGGAGATCCCTAAACAGTCCAACCCCACCATGCTTCCATCTGGGCACACAGTTGGCTGAGAACAGTGGGAAAGGATCCAAGAATTCTACATTTGCCTGGAAGCATGGCCAGTGTCCAACTCAAGTACAGCAAACCCAAATTTCTGGCTGGACCTTGAAGAGCCACTGCAATGTCACTGGACCAGGTGAAACACTCCTGGCTTCTTGCTGTTTTTAATCACTCATTTCAAGTCAAAGCATGAGGAAAAAATAAAAATAAATGCAAAAACTCACCTGGATGGGGTTGCTTTGCTGGTAGAAAGGTGAAAAATTTTCTAGACCAAACTGCTCACTGTACATTTACAGAATTTTTCTTGTTGTTTGGTTTAAATTTAATGGTTATTCCATTTTTTATTCAGAGGAAGCTGAAAATGTTTACTGACGTGAACCACACTTGCTTTGTGCTTTTTTCAGTGCCAGAAATGTTCCATTTCAGGCACCCTCTGAAATGTTTTCCTTTTTCCTGCACACTCTTGAGGTTATGTCAAGTCTCCTCATTAAACCAAGAAGTGATTTCTTATCAGCTGCCTGGAACTCTGCAGTGTTTGCATTAGGGAGCAAGATGGATATTGCACTTTATTTAATCCTCCAAACTGGGAGAGCTGAGAGGAAGGACTGGTGCCAAGGGGCTGGCACTGTCACAAGGCAGTGACACATTGTCACAGACCTTTCCTGGTCACAGCCAAGGGCACACACACACAGGACCCTCCCCAGTCATCCCCAAAAGGTGAAAAACATATTTTTCAGCAGCTCAGCTGCACATGGTTGCCTATTCAGGCTGCCCTATCCTAAATAATACAAAGAAAGCAGCCATTCTAATGGGGGGAATTGCATCCCTCTCCCTTGAACAGCTCCCAAAGTTATTTTCCATCTGTGTCCCCAAGCCACTGTCCCTTTTGCCCCCAGAGCCAGCTCACCTGAGTGGGGGAGCCCAGCTGGCTGCACCAAGGGTGCCACCAGGGCTCCTTCTCCTTCTCCTTCTTTCTCCTTCTCCTTCTCCTTCTCCTTCTCCTTCTCCTTCTCCTTCTCCTTCTCCTTCTCCTTCTCCTTCTCCTTCTCCTTCTCCTTCTCCTTCCCCTCACCAAGCTCCACCAGGATCTTCACATTCCTCCCCAAGGTCATCCTCTAGAGCTGTTTCTGGGTTGGGATTAAAAAGCCTCTCGTGGGGCTGAGAGTCAAGACTGTGGGGCCTTCTGCTGAATTTCTGGGACTGACAGCTCAGGGCATGGCAGGCAGAGCTGGGGGAGGCTGATTGCTCCACCAGCACCCCCTACAATCACACCTCAGTGGGGATAAAATGCAAAAGTTGCAGTTAATATGGACAACTGAATAATTTGCAGTTAATATGGACACCAGCTGAACTGTGCTCCTGGAAATGCAGGGCAGGAGGATCCTCACTAACAACACAAGAGAGCCACATGGTGACCATGCACCACCTCAATTTCCTGCAGGAGCTCAAACCAGCCCTCAAGTGTTATTTTAGCACAGTTTCTTGTCTATAAATATTTATAAAATGCTTGCTTGAATACCCCTTAAAAAAAAAAAAAAGTAAAATGAAATAACCTTCCAAACCCCACTACTGCTTATTGCATCTTGAGCAAAATATTTTCTTAACCTTTCCCATCTTCAGCCCTTAGGGTTTTTGCTGGCTGAGCAAACCTCTCTCCTGCAGGGCAGCAGGCTGCTTGCTTGGGGGTCAACAAAGTCACAGAGGGCTGCAAGAATGTCAAGATTTGGGAGCAAACCAAGGTGGAGGGAAGAGAAGAAGCTTTTTAAATCTGTAGTCTTACCACGAGCACTTGGGTTTCATCTACAGGGGGTCAATGGGAGAGGAAAAAATTTATGGATGGTTTAGTGATGTGAATCGTATTTGATGTGCAAGGCTCGGTGCCTTGGGCAGGACTGAAGGTGTCCAGCCAGAAGCACCCAAAGTTCAGCCCTGAAGGCAGCAGGGAAAGAATCTGACAGGAAAAGCTCTGGGATGAAAGCACTACCTCCAGCTGAGGGTGCTGCAGTGAGGAGAGACCTCCTGGGAGGCCCTCAGGATGAGGAAATAGGGATCTGTGCAGTGCTCAGGGGTGGGAAAAGCTTCCCTTGGGGACTAAGGGAGGATCTCTACCCTTTCCCTCCTGGGTGATCACTGTCCCTGGCCTGAGACTGATTCTTCCTAACCCACCCTCCCAGTCAGCTTGTGGCCAGTGAAACTCAACACCTAAACCTGCATCAGCCCATTTTTAACTCATTTCACTGCTTGAGATAATCGAATTGTGTTCTCAGCGTTTGCCCTGCCCTGTTCCTAAAATCATCTGGTTTAGCAAATCCCAGGATGGAGCTTCCCCTGCCCCTGGCCATCTCTGCTGCTGCACACGAATGGGGACAGACTGGAGTGTTCCTGGGGTAAGGGTGACCTACTTTCATGGCTGCTCTACAGTTCATTACCAATTCCTAATGATCTCATTGTTCCATTAAATGAAGGTTGCCACCTGTCCCGGAGACTTTAGCTCAAGCTGGGATTAACAGATCTGCTGACCCATTTCCCCCTTTTGTGGGACACAGCCCCATGATCAATAGGGCTGTTTCTTTTCTTTCTTTTTATTTTTTTCCCCCAGACCATCCAAGGTTGAGCCTTAGCAGGGATGCTGAGCTGTGTGGCTCCTGGTGAAATTCCTGCCCAGACAGTTTGGGCATCACATTCCACCTGCCTGAATCCCACCAGGATAAAAGGTCCAACCCCACACACACTGTGGAATACAAAAGGCAGAGGGGAATTGCTGATGTTGCATTTAGTGCAAATGAAATCCTTCCAGTTTAAAAGAGAGGTTAAAAGAGACTCGATTGAAGACCTGGAGGCTGTCTGCAGTTTTGCTCCAGGCAGTCATCCCTACAGCAATAATCTGGGAAGGAAAAAGGCTGGATTAGCACCCAGCAGCCATCGTGGCTCACACCCTCCCAGGGATCTGTGTCTGACAGGCTGTCCCACTGCCAACAGCCCCCAAGGACACAGCCCAGCAGCCCAGAGGGCTGGGGATGGCAGGCTGGAAGCAGAAGGAATAAAACAAACTAAGCAAGAAGGAGAAAGGAATAAATTCCCATGGACAGGCTCAGCGAGCAGCCAAATGACCTCAAGTGCACTGCTCGCTTCCCTCGCCTGCGGAAGGCAGCAGTGCAGCTGCATTTTTCATAAATAGGAACACCCCAGCTTGATGTTTTTTAAAGCTGTCTAGACAGTGGAGCAAGACCTTATTTCAAGTCACATAATCACTTTCCCATTTTTCTTCGCGGCAGAGGACGTTTTCCAAGATTAGATAGAAGCTGGTGGAGCAACATGTTATTAACCTTGGGTGTGCCTCCCTGCTCCAGGCTCTCTGTGTCCGAGCTGGAGGTGCCTTTCTGTCTGATCACGTCTCCCCTCCATTCGTGCCTTCCCCTTGGACAGGAAAGCTCCCAGGCTGGATAGGATTACACATGGATTGCAGACAATCGGGAGCACAGAGGGTGCTGCAGCGAAATGCCAGCTGGCTTTGGCAATGGGCAAATATAATCCTGTGCTTCCCCATATAAAACGGTGTTAGAGGGGAAAACAGGGTGCCAAAAGGAGGTGGTCAAACAGCAGTGATTCATTCCCACTGCCTGGGGAAAGGACTCCACAGAATCCCAGAGTGGTTTGGGTGGGAAGCTCCTTAAAGCTCATCCCATTCCAACCCTGCCATGGGTTGCCATTCCACACCTTCCATTATCCCAGGTTTCTCCAAGCCCCATCCAACCTGACCTGTGTTGCACCAGGCACTTTTACTGCTTCTCAAGGGCCAAGGACGAGGCTTTCTGACCCAGAATGATCCACATCCTGTACCCGACATGGACCATTTTTCCCGTGGGATGTGCAGGGATCTGCACTCAGGTTATCCGGGGGAAGCAGAGTCCAGCACGGCTTGGTAAATTAAATTAAGTCAGCAAAAGCTGACAGCAAATAGACCATCACAAATGGGATTATTTCAGTGTGGAGAGCTGGGATGAGAGGTTTGCTGCCCTGACCTTCCTGAGAAGAAAAAGGACAGAACTCCATGGTTTTGGGGAGGTGGTTGGTGTTTATAGCTGAAGCCCAGGGCAAGTTGCTTGCCTGGTGTCCCAAGGCCCTCATCAGGAGTAAAACACCTGGGCTGAGAGCTGGGAATTGCCCTCCTGCCCAGCTCCCTGCAGGATTTCCATGTCTCCCCGTGCTGTTTCAGTGATTATCCATGCCCAGCAGCAAGGCCAGCCAGGAATCTGCTGCAATCCCTTTCTGCTTGCTCAGCACTTTCTTTAAAGAATGCAGAACCTGACTTTGGGAACCATTTCTGCTCAAGAGTAGCCAGTATTTCCCTGTTCCCTCAAGTAAGCAGCTAAAGTCATCCAGAGCTACCTTTCCTTAAACAAATTCCCTACTGCTATGGAGAATACATGAGCTGCCAGAGATTAATGCCTGGCTTCATAATTTACATATCAAGTGCTTTAATGAATTGTTTTCGGTATCATTGTCCTTACCATGAATAAACTTAAAAGTAATGGATTTGTAATTAATTAAAATTTAATTACGATAGTTTGTCATTTTATTATTTGCAATTATTGCCATAAAGGTAATAAAAATTGCAGGATGTCACAACTGAATACAAATCCCTAATCAGGAGCAATCAACTCGCGCCGTAACCTTGAACAAGGATGATTTTATTAATGCTCCCAGCCTGGAGCACAGGGTGGCACCTTGAAGGTGGCAGGAGCAGCATCCTCAGTCCTGGGTGGTGCTTTGAGTGGTCACAGAATCATTTTTGGTCTGGAAAAGACCTCCAAGGTCACCAAGCTGTGACTGATCCCCACCTTGTCACCAGCCCAGAGCACTGAGTGTCACATCCAGGAGTTCCTTGAACACCTCCAGGGATGGAGAAGAAGCAAAGCAGCTTTCACCCACCTGCCCTGACCACACCGATTTCCTGGAGCAGTTATCCACCAAAATCCCTATCAGCTATCATTTCTCCCAGATCCTTTGGATGAGTTTTTAATTTCTATCCAGGATTAAATCCTAGTTTCTGCATCTTCTAATCTTTAATTTCCAAACAACTGGGTTTTAGTATTACAAAAGTCATTCCTTACCCACCCCAGGGTTACCCCTCTGCCCCCTGCAGAGGAAGTCTCTTTTTTATGAAGTTTGAAGGATAAAAGGAGAATTAGGGTTAAATTACCCCTGTGTTTGCTACTGCTGTCCCAGGACTATTTCCAAGACTCGCAATTCCCGTGTTCACATGCAGTTAAGTCTTCCCACTTGAGGATGCCTCTCCTCATCCCTACTCCAGCCCTACCTGGCATATTTCCTTTGGCTTGGCCCAATATCTCAAAAAACCCCACATTTGGGAGGAGTTTTCCACCAGCCAGTCTCAAGCCATCTTCCAAAGGCATGAGAACTGCACCCAGAGCAGCAATTAGGCTGTAATTAGGCAGAGACTTTCCCAATGAATGCCCTTCAGAGACTGTATTTGTGATGTGGGAGAGGGTATCCAGGTTGGCTTGTCCCATCCTGCTCAATTTGTCCCTTCTCACTATCCTTTGCCAATCTTTTCCACAGCCATTGCTCTGGTTTGTTCTTGGAAGTCCACTGATTGGTTGGGAAGAAGGAATTCCATTTTTAGCTTCATTGCCTAGGGGAAGAATATGGGGATTTGCCTGTCCTCCCTTCACCCCTGGATGGATTGACCAACTCCTTGAAAAATCCAACAGAAGGAGAGAGGTCCTTTTGCCTTGCTGTGCCTACAATTTGTGTAAAAAACCCCAAAACCTCCAAACCTGGGGGTGACTTTCACCAGGCTGGAGAAACCCAACACTCATGGGGATATCCCCTGCAGATCCCACACCTCAGAGCCATCCCATTCCCGATGGGAAACCTCTCTCCTGCTCCTGGTTGGGAACTCAGCCACCACTCCACAAATCAGCAGCAGCCCTGCTATCACCTCTGCTCTGCCAGCAGATGGTTTGAGGTGAACAAACCCAGTCCTGGAGGCATCAGCCTCCCTGGGTTATCTTGGGGCAGGGGGAACACTAGGGACCCTCTTTATGGGATGGGTGGTGCTTTCCAGGCTCTGAAATTCCCCTTCAGGACACCTGGAGAGGCCTGAACAGCCTAAATTTTAGGCTCCAGCAGCCTAAGATCTCTCATCTTTTAGCCCCTCCAGCTCACAGAGGTTTGCTGACAGGCTCAGCTCCAGGCATGCAAAGTTTCATGTGCTGTAGCATGAGATTTCAATGTATACACAAACCCCACAGGATCTGGGGCTAAATTGAGGTGAAAAACAAGCCCACCACAGTCCTGGAGTATTTGCATTTCTTGTAAACATGCTTGCAAAAGCACTTAGCGAATGAATGTTAATTGTTCTGCAGAAATCCCACCCTGTTCAAAGGAGAAGGGGGAAATAAAACCAAAATAAGCCCTAGGTGGAAGTTGCCAATTTTCCTTTTGGCCCCCCCCCAAATAAAATTCAGGTGACCTCATCCTGCATTGATCAGCAGAGACCGAGTAAGAAAATAAAAAGGAAATTACTTCATCTTAAGTGCCTATTAACTGATGTTAAGTGATAAAAAAAAGCTCAATTTGAGAGTGGAAATTCATGTGACGAGCCCACGAGTGCCAGAACAAGCTGGTTGTGGTTGGATCTGTCAAAGGCATGGAACAGGAAGGCTTTAAACCAATTTAAGTGCCTTCAGTTGGATTTGGGAGACAATTATGCCCCGACCAAACATTTACATAAAAATGGACCTCTGCTTTTGTTGCCCTCTCAGTGCAAGGCTGGCAGAGCATTTTATATGTGATACAGGGAGGGTTTTACACACAGTGCTGCTGCCAGGGGTAGCAGAAATAGATAAAACTTGACAAATTAACAGCACACACCAAACAAAGGAAGAGAACTTTGAACTTCCTTGTGGCTGCAGGGATGCTGAGCCCAAGCTGGGATTTTAGACCAGCCCTCAGCACTGCATCTGCTCTTGGTGGGGTGAAGCACAGCAGAGATTCTGGCTGAGAGGCCAGCAGCAGGGATGGATCCCACACTATGTATTTATCTTGTGGGATTCAGGCATTATTGGGATGATTCAGGAACTCCAGCTCCAGCAACTTAACTTAACTTAACTTAAAACTTAACTTAACTTAAAACTTAACTTAAGGCACCTTCACTCCAGCACTGGTGCAGTTGTTTCCTCAGAGGGATGTGATCATGCTGAAAAAAACCAAACAGAAATTACCCTCATCAGCCAAGGTGTGCTCAGAACAAGGAGCTGCCCCAGGGAGAGTTCAGGCATGAACTCCCTTTGACCTGACTGTGTGGATCCATGACTCCCAAAGCAGCTGAGGATCCCTCCAGCTCTTCTTTTCTCTCCTTGAGCCTTCCTGCAGGCTCTCCTTAATTTTTTAAGGTCACTTCTGCCTATCTTTTTCTTGCCCAGCAGCCCCACGTCCTATATTCCAAAGGTGGGAAGGAAACTACTTCCGCCTTCCTTTTCCCAGGGATTTTTGTGCCTGTAACATATTAATTAATCCATTGTTCAGGCCCTAGCCTTGGGGCTTTTTTTCTGGTCACCACAGAATCCCAGTTTGGGTTGGAAGGGACCTTAAATTTTGACTAGTTCCACCTTCTCCCATGGGCAGAAACACCTTCCAGTATCCCAGGTTGCTCCCAGCCCCATCCACAGGCCAGCATCTCCATGGCATCATCTCAGGGCATCGTGGAAAATGGCAGCCCTTCTCATTCCTGAGATAAACCTTCTCTTTCAGACCTTTTTCTTTATATGGAAATACTCATCTAGTTCCCTAAAATACAGGCAAACAGGAAATTCCTTATATGCCACTAAAATAGAGTCAAAATGCTTGCTAGACTGACACGAAGGATGGACTGTGCAAAACCAATGAAAATTACTGCAGATCTCACCAAATTTCTATTTTTTTTTAAAGTAAAATTGGTTTATCTTTCCCAATTTTGCCCTCCATTGTTCCAAAGTTTTGCCAAACCTTGGGGCAGCTCTCGTTTCCAAGAAGGGGAATCAAAGACAATCTCCTCATTTTTTTAAAAAGCAAACTTTTGTGACCTCTCCCTTTCCACAACATTTTTGGTTCATCACCTTTGTTCTTCTCCTGTTTCCAGACAGCAACACCACAAAAAGGCCCTGGCACAGGGTGCCCAGAGAAGCTGTGGCTGCCCCTGGATCCCTGGAAGTGTCCAAATACCAGGTTGGACAGGGCTTGGAGCAACCTGGGATAGTGGCAGGTGTCCCTGCCCGTGGAACTGGATGGGCTTTAAGGTCCTTTCCAACCTCAGCAGGGACATCACCTCATCACAGTCCCACAAAGACCCTCCTCTCCCTTTCTTTCAGGTCTCCCCTGCCAAAACTAGGTGAGATTTTCTCTTCCTTTCAGCAGGGAAATTGGAAGACCTGCTCAGATTCCCTGGAGAGGGGAGTGATGACTGATCCATCTGGGTCTCTTCCATCAGGAGCACCAAAGGAGGCTCTGAAAATATGGAAGGAAGGGAATTTCAGAAGCTCAGCTTGCACACAGGGGTCCCACCAGGCAGCACGAGATAAGCAGCTCTGGGAGCATAAATTATCACAGATGATAAGGCAGAATTTCTCCTCTAACAGCTACATGTGTTCCCAGGATTGACTCCAGAGGCGCCTGTCATCGGGTGTCAAACAGGGAGCAGCAGAAATCACAGGGAATTAATTCCTTGCCTTCTCTTCTCACAAGCATGTGGCACTTTCTCCCCTGTTCAGATGGAGTGAGTGATTTCAGATCCCCACAAGATGTGGCTGGGTGACAGGAGCTGGGATCAAGTCACCCGTGCTCAGCCCCAGCAGGAACAGGGGCTGATTCCAGCTCTGGAAATCAGATAAATCCCAGCTTCTGTTGTGACTCTGCCCTCTGGAGAAATAGGAAACCACGGCCACATGGCAGGGAGCTGCCTCCAAACTGGCAAATCCTGATAGGAATCAGCTCATAGTGACATCCTCTGTTTATTCAGTGCTTTGTGAACACTGTTTATCCTCAGTTCCTCGGCCACATCCATGGGACAATTCCCACTCTGCCACTCCTTTGTGCCCCCAAAATGTGCCACTGCTAATCCCATGAGCACTTTTGGGGTGCAAACCCACTTCCTCCCCTTTTCCAGAAAGAGTTCCACCATGGATCTTGCTGTTGGGTTTGGCCTGCAGGCAGGAATTCCTCTCCTACAAAGGAGCCAAATCTATTTTAGGGACCCAACCTGCTGAAACTCAGGGCAGATCTCCAGCCTAACTGGGCATGGCACAGCTGAGATCAGCCTACTGTTGAGTCTTTACCTGGAGGTTTGATCCAAACCTGAATTCATCCCACTGGGATTGGGAGTTTGAAGGCATTAGCAGTTTCCCAATGTTCTGTATTTTGCAGTTTGTCTGCTCCTAAAGACTTCCCTCCCTGCTCCAGAGATGCCAGAAACATCAAGGTGGCTTTCCCACCGCCAGCTCTGGGACTTCAGAAATAGATGACACGGAAAGACCTCAAATTCCTGCGTGTTTGAGGGATTTCTTCACCCAGCTGAGTCCACAGCAGGTCACAGAGCTCCTTCTTTCACACACCCTTGGCCTTGGAGGAGGAAGGCAACTGCAAAAGCCAAAATGTTGGAGCTGAAAGAGAAAGATTTTGGGTGCTAAACCTCATTATTCCACCCCATTTTCCATCCCAGCTCAGGAGCTCCTTCTCCACAGCTCAGGGGTGGTAGGATGAGGAAAAGGATGAAGGCTGAGGGACATTTTGCCAGCAAGTGAGCTACTCAAATCACTAGGGTCAGTGGGGATATGCAATGACAAACTTTGTCCAGGGGAATTAATATTTCCAGCCTGCCCTGGAAGGGACTAATATATCCCTTATATCCCCTCCATGTTTTCAAGTGCTCTTCCCAATACCTGCTCTACCCCCCATTAGCCTAAAAAACAGCAAAAAAGACACCTCATTACAATTCCAAGGTGACACAGCTTTGGGCAGGGTCCCTCCAGTTCTCAGGGAAAACCACACACAGTTAAAAACTCACAGCTGCTCCGAGCAGCCAGATGTTATTGCTTCCAATTTCCTCATCCCTGTGCTCCTGCTTTACAGGGAAAACTCTGCCTGGAGTCTCAGCCACAAAATATCTCAGGTATTCCCAGTTGCATCCCAGATGGACCAGTGTGGACTGGGAAGCAGCCTGGAAGGTTAAGAAGGACCATGCCACCACTGGGGGAAGGACATCATCCTGTCCTCAATTTGCCTATGGGATCCAAAAGGAATTTTTTCCTATTTCTCTGCCAGGCAGAGGAAAAAAAAAAAACAACCTTGCAGCACTTTGTTGTTGTTTATACTGGATGGGATTAAAGTTTTCAATATTTGTTATATTTAGATGTCTTTCAGCCCCAGAGTCAGGGACACATTACACATGATTCTTGCTCTGTTTACCCTTCACTCCATTCCCTGGCTTTTGTTGTTCTCCCTGTTTATTCCTCTTCCAATTTAGGTCACATTTCCCAAGGACCACAGCACAGCCCCAGATTTCCCAGGGAAACCAGCACCTCTTGGTAGTGGCCACTGGTTTGGTGGCTCCCAGGTCGCCTCAGCCATGCCTAAAGCAAAGTGCATCCTCACTGAGGTTTTCCTGGCAGCTCTCAGGCAGGCAGAGATGGAGAAAATCCTGATTCACAGCCCAAACTGACCCTTTAAAGTGGATAATTCACCCCAAGAAAAAGGCATTTTCCCACTTGAGGATGGAGCTTTGTCCAGGATCCCCCTGTCTGACCTTGCTCTACCCAAAAGGAGCTCCCAAAGGATGATTGGGACCAAGGTGGGGCATCACTGTGGCTTCTCCATGGACCAAGGAAATTTTGTTCCTCTTCCTCCCACCCAGTCTCTTGGGGAGGGAAGGATGCTGGTTATCCCTGCAGCAAAAGCCTTGGGAGAAAAAACCAAGCTGTGATAGACTCTCCTAAAACTTTCCCAAAGCTGAGATGTGAAAACCATTTCACAGACAGCGTGAGTGGGAGAGAAGTTTACATCCAGTGCCCATTTTCCAGCAAAACATCCCCTTCCATCTGGCTGAAACCCCTTATTTATTTATTTTTCCAAGGAGCCCCTGATCCATCTCTGCTGTGCCCTGGCTAAGGGGAAAAAAAAGCTGCTGGCTTGGAGCTGCTGCAACTTATCCCACAATAATCTCTCCAACAGGGAATCCTTTCCCTAGCACTGAGCCTGGTGGCTGGGGAGGAACAGGGAATTATTTTCTCTTTGTGCCATTTTTCCACATTGCCTTCACCTCCAGTATGAAGGCAACCATCAGAGGAGGAGTTTATTTATTAATTTTTCCAGAACCCATCGTTTCCGCAAGCTCAAAGCTCCATGCATGGATGCTGGCAGGACTCCTGTGTGTGTTTAATTCCAAGAGCACGGATGATCTGCCTGGCTCAGGGCTGAGCTTGTGCAGAGCTGCCGGATGCAAAAGGCACTTGGACTCCAGCTAAGCCTGGCCTGTCCCTTCAGGCCACAGGAAAGCCAGGAACAGATGTTTGGGGCTGGGAATTCTCTCCCAAAATGTGCCTGATGCTTAATTTGCATTTTGCTGCCGTTCTGTACAGTGGGAAGAAGAGGCTATTGTTGGGATGCAGGGAGGAGAAGAAGGAATCCACAGCTTCCTGCCTCTTTTTAAAGATGACACAAGAGAGTTCTGAGCTTGTAAGCAATGGATAAATCCTCAAACACGTTCACTGTGATCTCCCTGGCAGCTTTGCTCCCTTCCACATTTAAAGCAGTGTTACTGCAGCCTGAAAAGCTGAGTATTTACATCTCCCATTACCCCAAAGGATGTCACTGGGTAAAATAAGCAGAGGAGCTTTCAAACACAAAAATCCTTCTGCAAATCTTGTGTCTGACTGCTCACCCAAAGCTCTTGTTTGGTTGGGGTTTTCTTTTCCCCTTCAGGCTTTACACTAAGGGATTGCAGCCAGGATTTTTGCTGGTTCTCACTTTTGAAGGTGTCTCTGCTACGGAAAATGTGGAAAAATTTAAGATCTCACTCATTGCACTCCCTGATTTATTTCAGTTGTGAATAACCCACCTCTAAGCTGGCATAAAAATATTGAAGTACTTGACTGGTTTTACATCTTTCTGACCCAGAAGAGAAAACTGGCTGCATGCACCAAGCTCCAGAGTATTCAATCAGGAGACAAACGATGTGCAGGGAATCTCTGAGGCAACCAAACATTTGCTGTGCCCATGAAACTCCTCCCTCCAAATATTCCCACTCTAAAATACTTGAAGTTACCAGGCTTTTCCACAATTTTTCTCTGTGCAGGTAGCCAAAAAGTTTCCTCTGGAAACCTTTCAGAGCCACGATTGTATTTCCCTTCTGCCAAATGGCCAGGGAGCATTTGGGAGGCACAAAGAGGCACAGGATGCCACAGTTCTGCCCCAAACAGGGGAATCTCACAGTCCTGGCTTCTTTTTTTTTTTTTTTTTTTTTTTTGTGGTTTTGGTTAATTGGTTGGTTTTTGTTTGGTTTTTTTTGTTGGTGTTGTTGTTTTGGGTTGGTTGTTGGTGTTTTGTTTTTTTTTAATGGAAATAATTCAATGCCAAAAGGAATTCAGGGGGGAATAGAGCCCTTCTGTCCTTCTGGTCAGGGGAACAACTCCATCAGAGCAAGGAGTGACCAGCAGCCACCTCTGGCTCAATTTAAGAGGCCACAAACTGCCCAAGGGGTACAGATGTGCTTTAACCTCCAGGCTGGAGGCACCTGAGGCTCACCATCAACATTTCTGCAGGGCATGAAAACCATTTGCTGCCCAAATCTTGGGACCACAGACTCCACCCCTCTTGGGGGCTGCAGCTGAGATGTTTCCTGTCCCCCCCAGGCTGGGGGGCTGGTTTTTGGGGTGGCTGAGCTCCAGAGAGAGCTGATATGCAGCCTTTCCATGCCATCCATCCCCATGGAGCTGAGCCACCAGGGCTGGAGCCAAAGGGACCCTGCAGCCACATCCAAGTGCTGGATGAGCCTCTGCCTGCCAGCTCCTCCTGCAGGGCCCTGGAAAGCTTTTGTCAGCCTGATGTGCAGCAGGAAGGGACAACAGGCCAGTGCAGGCAGCTGCTGGCACCTTCCGCAGCTCCAGCGAGGCTCGGAAACTTGCTAAGTGTGTTTGGGTCTCAGCAGCCAAAAGTGAGGAGAAACAGGGCTGTTTTCCATCCCTCTTGGACAGATGTTTATTGCATTCCCTTGGTTCCATCCCTGGGATGGCCTCAGGCTGGCAGATGCCACAGGGGATGTGGCATCTGGGGTGCCAGGGTGGCATTTCCTTCAGCCTTTGTGATCCCAAAGCCACAGCCTCTCCCATCCAGCCAAAGCACCCTTGTTCCTCACCCAACCCTGGACCCTGCAAGTAGGAACCACCCAAAATGCCTGGATCCAAAGCAGCTAAGCCAGGAATGCTCCAGTGGGCTCCCAGCCAAAAATGTGAGCTCCTCCAGCAGTGCCACGATAGGTAATTCACACTGGGGGTTTGCTGCTTCTACTGCAATTTCCATTTTTCCTGCTGGTTTTGCCTCAGTCCTGCACCTTGGTAGCCCAAATGTGCTAATCCCATCCCTGCATTTTCCATAGGGATGTAGTGGCTGAACATTCCCAGTGATCCATGGGACAATAAAGCAGATTTAAAGAGCTTGGACTGTGCAGGGGAGGAGATGCAAAAGCAAGGAAAAGCTAAGCCCTCCTTAACTCCTTGATGTGGCTATAGGTATGTCAGTATTACATAGGCAGCCAAAGGTCTTTGGGGACACACAGGATTTGGGGTCCTGACTGAAAGAGAAGATGACAGCAGAAAAACAAACTCTGACCTGGGCTCACAGGTGGGACCCCGAGTGCCATCAGGAGCAATTCCCCACAATGCTGACCTAGAATCTTCCACTAAAAGTTCCCCTCCTCCAAAACCGCTGGATTTCAGAGCAAATCCTCCTGCCAGCACCTCTGTTTATACAAGATCAAGTGCTGATGCCATTTAACAACCCCCTCCCCTTTCCTGACGTCCTCTTCAGCTGCTCTGCCAAATTAAGCAAACCTGCTGCCCCCAGTGTGTGTTATTCCTCATCTTTCCCTCCTCTCTCCCCAGCCACTGCCACCACCATCCCTCAGAGGCATCAAAGCTCAAATAATCCAGCCTCTGCCACTTGGAATGGTTTTAATCAAAGGATCTGCTGGGTTTTCTACCGCGTGGGACACCTCATTAACAACTTCACACCTCTAAGAAAGGGGGGAAGAAAACGATGTTATCCATGCTGGGACTCAGCGTTCTGCCCCAGAAACAAGTTTTATTTTGCTAGGGAACAAAACAACAACAAGATTACACATAAAATAAAAGCTTTCCTGGGCTGAAAGGGCTTAGAGATCTGCAGGAGTGTGTTTGTCAGAGAGGAGATTAGAGCCTAATGAAATTTGTCTTTGTGCATGTGTCTGTTTCCCTCTGTTTTTGGGGGGGGGTCTTTGTAAAAGGCAGGCTTATTAAAATGCAGGGAGAACCCCACACAAAAGGCATTTCTGAGGGTCCAAAGGCTGGCTTATTAATGCAGAGGTTTTTTGTACAGGACATGCCAGTTTGGGGAGGTTTTGGGCATTGTTTGGGGAGAAGAAAGCAAAGCCTCACTGATCGTTTTCTTCTCCACTTTTAATCAGAGCAGCTGAAGCAAGCAGGTGCTGTGATTCAGAGCCCGTGGAAAAGGGAGGAGGGAGACATCACAGGAAAAAACTCATCTGCAAGAGGGATTTTTAGGATTTTGGCTTCTTAAATTGCAGCACAGCGGTGCTGGCTCTTTGGGGAGGGTGGTGAGAAGCTGCTGGAGAAGCATCACCTGGGCACTGAGCAGGGTGGCATCAACACCCAGCAATCTTCATCAAAGCACCCATTTCCCATTTATCTCCTGGGAATGCTCACAGCCCCAAGGCTCCAGGAGTGTTTGGACAACGATCTCAGGGATGCCCAGGGTGGGATTGTTGGGCCATCCTGTGCAGGGCTGAGAGCTGGACTGCATGAGCCTTGTGGGTCTCCTCCAGGTCAGGGTATTCCATGATTTTACCTCGTTCTGCAGTCCCTGTGGATGCCAAGCTGCGGCAGAGGTCCTGGTGTGCAGCACAGCTCTGCATTCTCCTGTTGATCCCAAACCACAGCGGGGTCAGCACTGGAATTCCCAGGAGCAGCACGGCTGCAAAGGGATGGTTCAGCTCAACTGAGAAAAGATGGGGCTGGACGGACATGGAGCTTTCACACATCCATCGAGGACAGAGTGACAATGACAGCACTGGCATGGGGCTGGGAAATGAGGGAGAGGTGAACTCCTGCCCCTGACCCTCCTAAATTCCCTTGGTTCCCCTCCAACCCAAAGTTTTCTTGGCTGGAAAAGCAAATGGAGCTGTGGGTTGTACAAGGGGTTGGACCCCACCGGGTCCTGTGGTGCAAGAGGTGTGAAATACCCCACAAGGCACTTCTGGCAGGACTTCCCAGGACTCTCAGCTGTAAGGGCAAAGCCTCACCTACCTCCAGGTTGGGAAACCTGCCCAAGGCTGCTGCCAGCAAGTGTTCCTGGAGCGTGGCTTGCTAGCTGCTGCCAGCAGAGCCCTGGGGAGTGTTTGCTCAGCAGCAGCTTCCATCAAGCAGCTCTTGACACTGACAGCAGAGCTGGGTGCACCCAGATGGCTTTTTTCCACTCTCCCTGCACGTTTCCACCTGCTGCGCTATGAAAACTATGAGAAAAATGCCATGTGTTTTCTTACGGGATTTTTCCTGCTGGGAAAACGTGGGAATTTGTCCCACGAGTGCCTCAGGCTCGAGAGGAGCACGGAGGGTGAGCAGGGAGGAGGACATGAATGCAGGGTGGAACAGTGAGCCCTGGGAACTGAGCAGCACAGAGAACCCAGGGAAAAGCATCCCGGAGAGGCAAATTCCCTTGGCACTCATTTCTAATTAATTCCCTGCAAATTCCCTTGGCACTCATTTTTCTATTTATGCTCCTTCTCAGCTGATTGCATCAAAACCCAACTCTGATGCTGAGGATAAAATACCATGAGCTGCCCCTGTTATTAAATAATTCCCATGAATTATGACTCCATGAAATATCTGATGGCTGTGCAGAAACACAACAAGGAATGACAACAAAATTCCCTGTAAGCCTTTTATGGAACAGCTTGTTCTGCAGAGCCCCAGACAGTCACAACACACACTCAGCAATGCCAGCCAGGTGAGACATAACAAATTTGTGGGTTATAATCACTTATGTCTCACTTCTAGCTCCAGTCAAACCTCTGCCAACATCTTCACCTCCTACAGGTACAGAGCTGACCACAGCAAAAACCTTTGTGCTCAAGCACATAGAAACACATATTCCCATACAGGTAATGTATGGAAAACGCTTTGATAGATCAAAATTTATATGATATTAGCATAAAAATTGCTGGGATAATTTATTCCTCATCGTGCTGGATGCTCTAAAGGAGGGACAAACCCATGGCCAGCAGCAAACAGGACAGGGAAGGATTTCGAACTCCAAGGAGCATCTTTGACCTGTTTTCCTGCAAATAAAAGGAGGATCAGCTGCCTGGAAAAAGCCAAATAGCATCCTGGGAGGATATCTGCCACCCCAAAGCACACACATAGCTCCAGGGCTGTGCTGAAGGGTCAATGAAAAGACTGAGGTTTTCAAAAGGGTGCGTAAATTAAATGTGATTCACCTGCTTTTTGGAGGTCACCATCTCCAGGTTCTGTTCAGCACAGCACAGGGAGAGTCTGGTAAGGACTAATAGGATATCACAGGGCTCTGGATAAATCCATGAGGAACAGGAATAGTGTGGATGGTCCAAGGAACACAGGCACTGCTAAATCCCTCTCTCACACAGGAAGGCTACAGATGGGACCACTGGATATCAGCCAGCTGAAAATGGATATATATTTATTTACAGAGGTATGAGAGAAATAGATATAAATATACTCTCACAGATCCGTGGAACCACAATAAAACTGATTTTAAGATTTTATCCGTACCCAAAGAATCACAGACTACCCTGAGTTGGAAGGGAACCACAAGGATGATCCAGCCCAAAAAAAGAAAGACCAGATGGATATTTATGGCAGGAGCTTAGTCAGCCCACTTAGAGTTTTTTCCACACTTTGGAGAGCACACCAAGCTCCATCCATCCAAGAGCAGGAAGAATTTGGGGATGTTTGGCCACTATTCCCACCTCTCCTCGAGGCTGTCAGGAGGTGGCTGTGGGAAGGCAGACCAGCAGCACCACAGCCATTGGATGGCCCCAGCCAGGTGCATGTCTGGGATGCTTTCAGAAGGGCAGCGCTGGCCCTGATTGCCACATTCCCCAGCCCCTCAGCCCACCAGATGGTGCTCTCGGTGTTAGTTCATATGGACTGAATTTGGGCCTTTTGCTCCCACTGAGAGAGACCAGCACGGGTTGGGTGTGGAGAAAAACATCATCAAGCCCTAATAAAGCCCTAACTGTTGTACCAGAGGTTCAGTCAAAGCAGTGGGAGAGATGGGAGAAGGGGGGAACTTCCCAAGGCAGTGGGGAACATGAACTCTACACTGAGGACATCATTCCATGTGCCAATGAGCTCTTTGGAAAACCTCTGGAGCTCCATGTCTTGGAGGCAGAGCCACTTTTTGGAGGTTTTCTGGAGTGCTAACTCACAGCCACGAGGGCTGGCTGGGATATTGGTGGGCTTTGCTGTTTCTGCTTGCTAGAGACACAAAATGTGCCCTATTTGACAAGTGAGTGTTGGAATTAGAGCGAGAGGTCACTCAGGGATCTCCATCACCCAACAAACCCAGCGTGCACCCACATCCACCAGCTGTGAGTTCTGATGAACTCCCAAGCCCCTCCTGGCCTTTACTTCTCCCCAGTTTTCTCTGGGAGGAATTCCTGCAGTTCCCATGCCCTTTGCAGGCTGTGATACCCATAATTATATCAGGCCTGGAGAACTGGGCTTATTGTGGTGTTGATCCTGAGGTTGTTTCTCCTGCCCAGCAGGACAGCCTGCTCTCCTTTCATGTCCCCAGCTTAACAAGGCTCTCTTTAATTTCTCCTTAATAAAACTTGGGGCAAAGGGGAACATTTAATGCGCAGCTAAATAAAAAACAGAAAGTGCACCACACTGGCCGACTTCCTAAAATCCAAGTGCCTGTTCTCCAGCCATCCTCAGGACGTCAGCAGCCAAATAAAACCTCCAGCACGGGAGCCTGAACGCTGAGCAAACCAGCAGCTCGCTCTGAGGCTTTTGTTTTCTCCCCCAATAATGTGTTTTTATCGCTGGGAAGCCGGAAAAGGGAGAGCATTAAAGGTTCCCTACGTGGATACACGGGAGCTCTGCAGCCATTTCTGCACATAATGAGTTTTGCTGCCTCTGAGCAGAGCACAGCTAATAACAGCCCATAAAGTGGGTTTACCACCCCAATTGCCAGTCTCTGAAGGTTACTAAAAGCCTGTTCAAATGAGCATGGGCAGAGCTGCCTGGCTGCTTGGAAATCACCATTTTCTTCAGGGTTGAAACAGGAGAAAATCAGCAGTGGAGCAAACAAAGCCAACTGCCTTTTGCCCAGAGGAGTTTTGCCAAAATCGCTTAAATTTATGTGAGGATGCCCTTTGTTTGCTCCACCCAGAGTTGTCCCATTGACTAATTATAAAATTCCTCATAAAGCCTCTCCACACTGGGCAGGGTTAATGCAGCCCTGGGATGTGTTTTTCCAAGCATCATGCCTGGAAAACCCTCTGTGACTCAGGGCCCCTTGATGGGGGAAAAGTGCCACCACTGTGTCCCAAGGGTGAATAAATGGGATAAACCCCTGGGAGTGGGGCTGATGGAGGCTCTGGGGAGGTCCCACTGAAGGAGAATGCCCAGAAGAGCTGTGGGTTGATTATGCCTAGTGGGATAAAATCCATCTTGTCTTTTAGGATGTGTAGTGGTGCTGGGATGTTTCCAACAGCCTTTAAAACAGAAACCCTCTGATTATATAACTTTTCCAACATGGAAGGGTCCAGGAAGGTGGGAAATGCTCTGGGAAAGAGAAAAAAAAAACCTCAGGAATATTCACTGCTCTGGTTTCAGAGCCCTGTTTTGCTGTCCATCCGTGGGACATGGATAGCATCTATTCCCAGCCTACCTTCCCCACCCACCTGAGCTGGCATCCCTCTCCCTGACACAAGCCCCTCCTCCAAACCTCCACCCAGATCCAAACGTGCTTTTTCTGCTTAGCCTGGACTGGAATTTCTCCTCTTTCATCCCAAAGTGGTTTGGGTTGGAGGGACATTGAAATCCAACCCGTTCCAACCCCTGCCATGAGCAGGGACACCTCCCACTATCCCAGGTTGTTCCAGCCTGGCCTTGGACACTTCCAGGGATCCAGGGGCAGCCACAGCTTCTCTGGGCACCCTGTGCCAGGGCCTCACCACCCTCACAGGGAACAATTCCTTCCCAATATCCCATCTCAACCTACCCCAACAGTGGTTCCCACAGAAGTGCCATTTCTCCTTTTGGAGAAGCCAGCTCCATCTTGCACACATGCTTTTCCATTTACAGCCAAAACAAAAAGGAAAAAAAAAAAAAATCTTCATTTCCATTGTTCACTTAGCCCTTTGATTTCTGTCCATTTTCCTTGCCTTTGTCTGTGTGGGAATGTGGATTTGTAATATATTTTAATGTTTTCTGCAGTTGTTTAGCGAGTCCCTTTCCTAAGCCTTGTGGACCACCATGGGATGGGAGATCCAGAGACACAGCCCTGTGCAAATCCAGCCTCATCCCTTTGAACTCCTCGGGGCTTCCACGGCAGCCAGAAGTAATTAGGGAGAGAAAGGGATTGCGAGAGCCATGCTGGCTCCTTGTCAGTGCTTTCTGCTGGCTTGGAATAAAGCAGGGCTGAGCCTCTTGGAATTGTGACACCAAACATCATGGAGCTCGCAGGGAGATCTCCATCAACTCCACACCCTGTCGGAACCAAAGTCACACTGCTGTCCCAGCAAGCTGGGTGGCTTTGAGCTCTGATTTCCCTCTCAGACCAAGTCCAGGTTGGACAGGGCTTGGAGCAGCCTGGTCTAGGGGAAGGTGTCCCTGCCCATGGAGTGAGATGGTGTCTAAGGTCCCTTCCAACCCAAACCTCTCTCTTACTGACTCTCTGGAGACCAGCCCAGCAAGAATCATCAAGTGACTTTGTGCAGCTCCAAGATTTCCAGGGAAAATCAAAACTCAAAATGCTTCTTCTCCCCTTGCTAAACCTCTTGATCTGCTGAGTGCTCCCTCTGCCAGGGGGTGCTGAGCCTACTCCTCCCTCTGGACTCATGCAGTGGCTCCTCCATTTGCTTTGGGAATGCTGGCTGCCTTTTCCTCCCCTCTCAACAGAGCAAAGGGGGTAAAGTTAGGTAAAGTTAATGGCCTATTGCTAATTAGCCTGTGCCTTCCCCATTAATGGGTGCAAAGATGCCACCTTCCCAAAGATTTCCCAAAATCCCTCCTCCACCCCTGAACTGAGGTCTGTAGGGTGGCTGGAGGACATTCCTTTGCGGGTTGGACTAGATGACCTTAAAGTTCCCTTCCAACCCAAATGATGGGGATGTTTTGGAAGAAAAGATGGAAGGAATGTTAAATTTGAGCCTGGAAAAGGTGGAAAAGTGCAAACACTCTTCCTGCTTTTTTTTCCTTCTAGGCATGGCTTTGAGAAGGATGTTCCTCCACCCATTTTAATTTTCCTCTCTTGCTCTTTCCCTCCCTCCTCCTTCTTCCCCTTTGATCTCTGAGCAAAATTACTCTTTTCTACAGACTGTGGACATCACCAAAGTCCAAAGGGACCTCAGGACGTCTCCAATCCAACCTCCTGCACAAAGCAGGGCCAGACTCAGAGCTGGATCCCAAATTTTGAATGTGTTTCTGAGCTCTGTGCTATAATGAGGGGTGCAGATGTGAGAGCAGGCTGTGTTTGGGGCAAACCGTGAAAATTCCCACTGCAGTTTTCCAATGGGAAATTCCCATTCATCCAAATTCATTTGACTTTGTGGGAGAGTTTTGATTTTGAAGGAGTTGCACAGCAAAATTTTTAAGTTCAGACCCCAAAGCTTCATTTCTTCCTTTTTCATATTGATTATTCCACCTTTTCCTTCCTTTCTGGATGGCCATGATTTGTACCACTTTTACCTGGTGCTTACACTGAATTTCCCACTTCAGTGAGGTCACTCCTGTATTTCTGACTCTCTTTCACAAAAACTTCCACTCAGTGAAAAAACTTGGACTTTTCTCCCTCATCTGGAACAAGAGCAAACAGAAAACCATCAGGACATTTCGTTCCATTCCACGAGACAGGAATTCCACTCTCTGGACAGCTTTGGTTGCTGTCAAGAAGAAGGGGAGGCTGGCTGAGACAGCTCATGAAAGCTTTGGAAGTTCATCCAAAGGCTCCAAGCTGGCAGTGCATCCCCAAATCCTTGCATCCTCTGCCAACATCGTGAGGATGGGATCTTGCAGGGTCCCCTCAAAGAATGGAATATGGAGTTCCCAAAATGCCTGAGGTCTCTAATTCTCCTGGACTCCTTCTGAAGAATCCCAGCCCTTTTTCTCCCCCTTTGTTTTTCATTCTGCTTCAGATAACCAGAGAGGGCCCCTTGCTCATTGTTCTCTGTGTCACCTCCCACCAAGAAAAGCGAAGGAGAGGAGGGGAAAAAGCCACATGAAGATATTAAAAAAGCAACTGGAAAGTCTACAAACTGGTGGGAGAGTTTATTCCCGACTCACATCTCCCCTATTTACTGTTGGAAACAGCTCTTTAGCTATTTATGGCATTCTGAGCAATCACTCCTGGTTCCTGCTCAGCCTCAGCTGGAAGGTTGGCCCAGATGGCTCGTGCTGCACTTCAGTGGGGTGGGAAAAAATAAAAAAAAACTAAAAGAGAGTGTGCAGAAGTGAGCAGAGCTTTTGGGCTGGGCACATCTGATCCCCACGTGGGAGCCCAGCCTGGGGGAAAGGCTGCTGACAGCGAGAAGCTGCGTGCTGTGGTTCTAGACAAGCTTCTTTCCCAGCTAGATCATGGATACATGGACACATCCATGATATATGTGTGTGTAAACATACACAGGGATCCATATGAGGCAAGAAAGAGCTTCCAGTGTTTTCTCTTCTGAAGCTTGCAGGCCCCTGGGCAGCAGTGATTTATTGTGGAGCAAGGATGCTGCTCCTTGTGTGCTGCTGCAGAGCAGAGAGGAGCTCCAAAAAATCCCTGAGTTTGTCAGGGAAGCTACTGAGAGCAGAATCAGAATGGCCTGGGTTGGAAAGGACCTTAAAGCTCATCCAGTCCCACCCCCTGCCCTGGGCAGGGACACCTTCCACTATCCCAGGTTGCTCCAAGCCCTGTCCAGCCTGGCCTTGGACACTGCCAGGGATCCAGGGGCAACCACAGCTTCTCTGGACACCCTGTGCCAGGGCCTGCACCACCCTCACAGGGAGGAATTCCTTCCCAATATCCATCTGAACCTTCTCCATGTCAGTGTGAATCCATTCCCACTCATCCTGTCCCTCCATCCCTTGGAAATTGTCTCTCTCCATCTTTCTTGTGGTTTCCCTTCAGGCACTGGAAAACCCCAAAGCCTTCTCTTCTCTTCTCCAGGCTGGAAAAAAATGTTGGATGTGAAGTGATGGATGCATTCATGTGAACCTTTTTCCATATGACAATTTTACAACCTGAACACAGAACACAGGTCCTGGTGGTGGGCAAGACAAACCCTTTACCATCCAGGCAGATCCACCAGGCCATTCCCATTTTGGTGCCCAAAACCCAGAGCTGGTGCTGCTTTCTGCCCAGCAAAACTGTCCTGCTCTGCTCCCATGGAAAGGAGATGCCTGGAGATTTAAATAAATTATTTAAATAGATTTTTAATGATTTTAAAATCATTAAACCTTTTTACCCCCTGCCTTTTCACAGGACCTGAAAATGATCCCTCAACCAGGCCATGATAAATACCATGCAGTCTTGAAATTTGCATTAGAAGCTGTTGTTTGTTGCAGAAACAATGGGAAAAAATCCCAACACAAGCTCAAATCCTCTGTTTTTCCCTAGTAAGCCCCAGAATGGTTTTCAACATCCTCTTAAAGTTTTACAAGTCAAATCATTTTAGTCCAAATGCAGCATTTCTGCAGCATCTATTGATACTGAGCATGCTGTTTAAATAAGCCAACCCGTACTCTTAAAAAAAACAACACAGAATCATTTAGGGTGGAAAAGACCTCTAAAGATCATCAATTCCATGTATGATGTGCTGCTGCTTTTTTCCAGGGGCAGGAGCTTGGTTCCATAAAGGCATTAAAGGGAACATTTCCTGAGTGTTTGGGGGGTTTTTATACCACAAAACACCCAGTAAATGACAAAGACAACTTGTTGTTAAGAAGTGCCATAAGTATTACATTTTCTTTTCCTCAGATCAGGTCAGAGCTCTTGAAAGCAGAGGGAAATTGCTTTGGCTGAAAATGAGAATAAGGGCCAGGGTTTGACTAAAAGTCCTTATGCTGAGCTTTCAGGGAATCCTTTGGGTTAGGAGGGATCCTAAAGCCCCTCTTGTCACCTTCCACTACCCCAGATTGCTCCAAGCCCCATCCAACCTGGAACCTGGAACACTTCCAGGGATGGAAAGCTTTATTCATATGCAAATTTCCCTGAGTTTTCCAAGAACATGCAACTTTTCCCACTTTTCTCTAGCAGTAAATTTGATCCAGCCAGAAGCAGAAGCAATTGGATTATGCAGAAAGAACATTAGGAGCTGAAAATATATCAGGTTTCCAGCCCCATGCTCTGTGCTGTGCACAAATCTGGGAATCAGCAGTTTGCAAGACAGAGAAACTCCCAGGGAATCATCCAAAATAAAAGCCATTTTCCCATTACAAACAGGCTGAAAATAGAGCTGCAAATCCAACCCTCTCGACAACCCAGCTGCAGTTTGGATGAGATGTCCCAAATCTGGAGCTGTGGCCTTCCATTTTGATGTGGGAACCCAAACCAGACCCATTTCATCACCCTGCTTCAGATGTGGCTGCAAAACTGCTGCAAGTGACAGATTTTCCCAAAGTTTTCCTGCTTCCAGAGTGGCTGCAAGTCCTGGCTGGAGCCAAGGACCATGAGTCGAGCTAGGAAAATCTGTCAGCATCAAGTCTAGGACCATCTTTCAACTCAGTCATGAGCCTTTCTGAAACCCCATTGCCAACCCAACTACGCCAGGGCAGTTTTCCATAGCTTTCTTGGAGGCTGCTTGGAGAACAAAGCTTTGCATCCTTTTGGAAAATCTGGATTTGGGGAAGCTTCCTACACTTGCTTGGCTCCCCTTCCATGACGTCCCAGGCTGGTTTGCAAGCTGCAAAACATTCCCATTTGCAAATGGAGCAAGTTTGAATTACTCCCAGAATTTTGCCTGAAAGGGAAGAGCCAAACTGAAGGAGAGCAGATTTAGGTAAAATATTGGGAAGAAATTCCTTCCTGTGAGGATGCTGAGGCCCTGGCACAGGCTGCCCAGAGAAGCTGTGGCTGCTCCTGGATCCCTGCAAGTGTCCAAGGCCAGGCTGGACAGGGCTTGGAGCAACCTGGGATAGTGGAAGGTGGGTGGAAGGGGATGAGCTTTAAGATCCCTTCCAACCCAAACCATTCCAGGATTAATACTAATCAGGTAAGAAAAGTAATTGCTTGGGGTACCTAAATATACAAACCAGGGGATGATGTAAAAAATAAACCTAAAGCACTATTTGGCTTATAGGAAAGTGCTGCAAATTGCATGAAAGTTCACTTGGGAGCCTTTTCTCCACTTTGGGTCTTTCTTTTCCCTGCCTGCATAACCCCATCAGCTCTTTCCCCTCTATCCCTGAAACAAGGAGCTTTGCCAAATAATACTTCCAGTCATATCTGAAGGATAAGGCTTGCAAAGCAATGGGGCATTCAAATAAAGATTGGAAACCATTTCCTTACAGGAAGGAGCTATCCCAGTTTGTCTTCCCTTCCTTTTGATTATACAGCTCAGATCAGGGTGAGTCAGGAAATTACATCGTCTTAGGAAAAATAATAATAATTTTAAAAAAATAAAAAGGAAAAATAATATCAAGGAAAAGGAAATTTTTTCATTTCCTGCCAAAACCAATCCCACAACTTCTTTGAGGTTTCAAAGCCTTGGTTACATTTTCTCCTGCAGCATTTCAGCATGACAAATTCCACTTTGCACGCGCTGCTTGTTTTTAAACAAAACCACTACAAGAAGGAGCAATATTTTCATCCAGTTTAATATTTTATATAAAAGGTGGGTGGATACTGACGGAGGAACCAAAAGCCATCACCTGCCCCACTATAAATCCTCAGCACTGCTGAGAGGAGTAACTTGGTTCTGTGTACAGAATCACCTTGGAGTGGTTTGGGTTGGAAGGGACATTAAAGCTCCTCCAGTGCCACCCTCTGCCATGGGCAGGGACACCTTCCACTGTCCCTGGGTGCTCCAAGCCCCATCCTTTTCTCTGATCCTCTGAGCCAAAGCAACTTTTTCTAAGCAATAAAATAGGAAAAAGCTGAAATGAAGCAGGAAACACATCATGGCTAAGCACAGAATCCACGATTCTACAATCATTGGTCAGCCAGCTCAGACAGTCCTGTTGCCTTACCTCTGCTCCTGACAAAACCTGGTGGGGGAAGAGGGAGAGAGCCAAGTTTTCTGCTGAAACACAGCTGAATTACTCCCTCTCAGTGTCAGATGAACCACACCACGGAATGACCGGACCAGGCAGGTAAAACACGTTCATCAAAATGATTCATGTCTGGCTTTTGTAAGGAGAAATTCTCTGACAGGCTGTACCATGCTCAGCTTAACTCGACCTGGATGGTTTTGGCACAGCTGATTCCCTGCAGTTTGCACAGAAAGGGGATTTTTCTGTGGCCAAAAAGTACATCAGGGTGTGCTGCATTTCAGCAAACACACGCAGACCTGACCCAGAGCAGCAGATGAGGAGGGAGCAGACAACCCAACTTTCTGATCAACTCTCCTTAACCTTTCACAGCTGTCCTGCTCTTGAATCCCCCAAACCCTTTCATGCTGCTGCTGGTGCCTTGTACTTTCCAAGGGGAGAAGTGTGGTCTGAGCTCCCCAGGGAAGAGGGATGTCCCATCTCACAGTTTATCCAGAACCCGTGGGCAATCCCCCTGGCTGTGGCTTTGGTAATGATCCTTGAGTGTTTCCCTGTAAAATAAACACTCAAAGTGTTTTATCATCGACTTAAGGGCTGGGTGGCCTGGGGTGAGCCAGGCTGGGAGAGCTGGGGGTGTTCACCTGGAGAAGAGAAAGCTCTGGAGAGACTCAGAGCCCTTCCAGTGGCTGAAGAGGCTCCCAGAGAGCTGCAGGGATTTGCAGGAGCACTTTTTAACTTTGGCACTCTGGTGGTGTGACAGACAGCAATGGCTCAGCACAGCAGCACTGCTGTCCCCAGACAGCTCCCAGCCTTCCCCCCCCTGCTCCTCTCCCAACCCAGACAAGCTCCTGATCACTCATTTTCCATATCCCTCCCCTGGGAGAGCTCCTTAGATAGGAATCTTACAGCAACACCCGGCAAAGCCTCTGTGAGCTTTGGCACGTGGGCGTTGGGGACGAGAAAATCCATCCCTCATCCCGGAGCCAAGGAGCATCCTCGGACTGAGGGGCAAACAAAGCATCAGTTTGTTTTCTTTTGCTATTACTGGAGATCAAAACTGAGCCAGGAGCAGGGCAGAGAGTCCCCAGTGTCAGCAGGGAAACAGGGAGGGGTCAAAGCAGCATCATTAGCAGGGTAAGATATCCCACTCTGGCTCCCACGTTCCCTTATTTCCCTCTTTGGAAAAACAGCCTCACACAGAAAAATCACACTGCACATCCTACAGAGCAAACCACGGCTCCTCATCCCAGCCAGTCCTTTTCCCAGTGGGTTATTCACCACATCCCAACACTGCCAGGCAGGCAAAACTCCTAAACCATCTTTTAAAGGTTCAGCCTTAAATCCTAAAAATCTCAGCTGAATTTCCATTTCCGTTGGGAATTATTTCAGCTGCCTCTTGGGGCAGAGAGAAGATTGTTCTGCAATCCCTTGTGGACCATGGAGAAATGTTCCTCCCAACACCTGGACACCATCCATCCCAATATCATCACTCAAGAACAGCTGGAGCACTGGCATAGACTTGAAAACCTCTTTTTTTTCCTATTTTAAACATTTGATTTAATATTATATATTATTATAAGTATTACTTAATATTCCACCCCTCCTTTCAGGCATCTTATAAAATATAGGATCTGCCAGACAGCAGTGGTTTCCTGACCTTCCTCATTCTTCAAATCTTCTCCAAAATCTTCTCCAAACCTTCTCTGCTTCTCCAAATCCTGAAGGATTGCCAAATCAAGAGCAATTGGATTACTCTCCATCAAAAGTATTTCGCCATGCAGCATCCCTTCAGCTAGGGAGAATATTTTCCACTTCCACACTAATTTTATCTGGTTTTCCGCTCAGAAAACAAACCAATTTTTAAGGAATGAAGTGAAACCAAAAGCAAAACCATTTTGCTTTCCTCACAAATCCTCTTTCCCCCTTCTTCTGGTGGGGAGCTGGAATACTATACAGGAGGTGGAAGGGAAAAGTATTACTCAGAATAAGAATTATTCCACATGAAAAACTGGGGAAAACACCCCAACTTAATCCAAAAGAGCTGAATTTCCATGCCTCTCCTGGCGTCACCTCCTCCCTCTAAGCCTCCTGCCCTGCAGTGATCCGGATATTTGGGCTTTCCTGCAGCTCCATGATTTAAACCCCAAAGGCAGAGGTTGCAGACGGAAGAATGGGAGGGAAGAGGGAATTGGATCCCTCTGAAGAGAACTTGTGGAAACTGGGATGGCTGAGAGCCTCTGGCAGCTCATTGCTCCACAGCAAACGAGCTCTGGTGGTCTCCATCCAAGGGTGGGCAAACATCCAGCTTGGAGATCCTGCATTCCTGAACAACAGGAGCTGCTGAGTGTGCTCTGGGCAGGGAGAGCAGCAGGGATGGAGCACCTGGAGATGGTGTTCTCTCTGGTTTCTCTCTGGAGAAGGGAAGGGTGAGAGGAGCCCAGGGCTATTTTGGTGGTGCACAGTAGCCCAGAGCACGATGAAGGTGATCCCTGGATGAGATCCAGGCGTTCCTGTATTTCCCTTTTGGTTTTCCCCAGAGCTTCCCAAGAGAAGCAATCAAGGACTGAGTCCAAGCCCAGGCAGGATCTAACCAGTCCAGCTTACATTCTAATGCAGCATGCAGTTGGCCTTCATCCCAACTCGATCCAGTCAAACTCCAGGACATCCATAGGTTGGGCTGTCCCTCCTCAAACAAGGTGACACCCCCCAGGTGACACCACCAGCAGATGGAATTCTGCTGCCCACAGCTCTGGGCAGTGACAACTGCTGCATCCATCCCTGACCAACCAGAGGGATTTTCCTACCTGCCACCAATCCCTTTCTCAGGGTTTTCCGTTACTCTCCACGCACATGGAGATTTTATTTTCCCTTCTTTTTCAATTACATGTCCCATTAACCACCTGCACCTCTTGATTTGCTGAAGACTGGCTGAGATTTTCCAGCTGAAGAGGGAAATAAAGCAATGATCTATTGCCACTTCCAGCTGCCACGGGATGATGCAAAACTTCATCAGTTGTTTGTGAAATGCTTTCACTAGCATGGAAAAAAGACTGGGAAAAGAGAACTCCCTTGCTGAAGATAATTTCCACCCCATCACCTTCTTGACTTGCTTTTAAATGAATGCCTGGGGAAGTGGAAGCCCTCAAAGTGTGTCCAGCTGAAGAAAGCTCTGAAACTCCTTCCAGCAATGCCAGAGCTGCTGGTCATTCCCACTGCTCACCAGACCACATGGTCACTTTGCTGACCACACACAACCCAAGTGCAGGAAAAAAGAGTCCCTTTTGGGGGCCAGGAGATCTCCCTCTGGCTTTGCCTGTGGTGGATCCCAGCAAGATGTGATAATTTCAATCAGAGACCTGAAGTGGACTCCTCTCAGGCCTCCCTTGGCTCCAGGTCTAGAAGTCCTCTCAGGTCAGCTCTGCCCATGACAAATGAATTTAGCCATCACTCCTCAGGTGGCTTTTTTAGAGCTCATCAGCCCCATTCCTGGGGAGACCATTCCAGTGAGATTTGCTGAGCTGATCCTGCCAGGAATGACAGCTCTCCTTGGCTGTTCCTCAGAGAGGTGGACAGAAGAACTCTGAGGGTTCACCTCTGCTGAACCACGTGAGGAGGACCTTCATCTCTCCAGATTCCATGAGGAGTTGGACCAATCCCACAGCCCCACATTCCTCCCCAACCATAAAATCCTCTCCTCTCTCCAAGCAGCCCACGTGAGTCGTGTGTGACGTCTCAGAAACCACCCAGCTTGAGCTGCTGAGCATCCAGCCACTGATAAAAATAACAATTGCAGTAAGCCAGCCAGTGCTCCTTGCCAGGGAGATTAGCAGTGGGAAAAACTCCTCCTTTAGGGAGTTGTGCAGCCAAGGATCAGTCCTCAGGGTTCATGACTGACAAGATGCCCCAGGCACACTTATGGGGGAAACGTGGGAAGAATGACGAGGTTGGGGACTTCCCTTAAATCCTGCTTTTGTCCTCTTTCCTCACAGGGAGAGTGGGATCCGGGCAGTGATCCCAGCAGAATGGCCAGCAGGATCATCTATCAAAGATGTACCAACTGGAGCATCTTCTCTCCTTCCACTTGCTCTTGAAAACAAACCAACCTGAGGATGTTGGAGAAAGAGGAAAAATCACCTCATCTGTTTGTCAAACTGATTTCCACCAAGGATCTCTGAGGACAGGGCTGTGCCAAGTGAAGATAATGAAAAGCCATGAGCTAAACTATGGATCATGGAGGGAAATATTCCACAGAGGTGAAAGATGAACACTCACACATCCCCCTTCAAGCGTTATTACTGCGCAGAAATGCAAAGAAAGGAAAAAATAAGCTTGAGATTTGTCCCTACACAACTGCCAAGTGTCCAAAATGCCTTGTGGGGCTTTAGTGCCATCCTCAAGTCCATCCTCCAAACCTTCCCAATATTTGCCCTCAGAATAATCCAGGGAAGTCTGTGGTCTCCATACCTGTTTTTGCTGGAAAGAGCATTTCAACACTCAGCCACAGAGAACTTAGTGCTTTATGCACAGAATTGGGGTTTTCTGCCTGTATTTCACCCTTTGAGTCTAATCAGAGGTTACCCAGATAATTTTACAGGGTGAACAGAACATGAACGTTGCATTAAAAAAGGAATTTGTCACATCAGAATCACAGCAAGGCCTTGCACAACCACTGGCCCAAGATGCAGAAGCTGATTGATGCTTCAATAACTAAAAATTTTGGGTTTGTTTTCTTCTATTCATAGATCATAAAGTTCTCTTTCCTCATCTCCAGCCAGTTTCTAATCCCTGCTAAGAAGTTGCCTTGACATCTGGTAAAAGAGCAGCAAAGTGGTGGGACAGGAGAGCAGGCAACAGCAATAATGAATGACTGAAATAATTCCTCTGCACCTCAGGCTCCCAGGAACCTGCCAAAAATTCTTCCAAGTGAGTTTAAAACCACATGGGATGACAACTCTGCATGGATAAGCATGAGAAAAAAGTCATCAGAACACTTTCCAAATTAATTAATATGTCCAACCTCCATCAAACCTTCTCCTAAGAGCCTCAGGGCCCAGTCTTCCTGGTTTTGATTGATTTTAATCACAAAGCTTATCAGTCCCTAGCAAGAACCCCAAAATGCATTGTGCTTGGCCTCCTTTGGAGCCCACTCATGGGATTTGGGGGTGCTGCCACCCAGATAGATGTTTCCAGCACCTTGTGACAAGAAATACATATTTTTCTTTTATTGGACACCCTGGCCAGAGAGCCCATGTGGAATGTAAACTCTGTGTGCAGAGATATATCTTTTCTTTCTCTGTTTATAAACACAGGGAGTCCAGTTCTTCCCCCACCAGGGTTAGATGAGCCCAAAATTCACCAGTGTTGGAAAACATTCTCCTGATTGACATAGAAGGAAGAGGGGAAATTGTTTGCAGGAGAAAACAAAAATAGATTAGGCCATTCCCATTTGCTTATGGATTTGAATACACACTCACCACAATATTTAGATGATTTGTAATAAAAAACTTGCCTTAACACCCACAGGAGCAAACCTGGGCAAGTCAGGGAAAACACCTTTGTGTTCCCCAAAGGGAAGGAAGGCTGGAAAATTCCCTTGGCAACACCTTCCTTTGGCAGCTGCTCTGACATCCCTGAGCCAGCACTCAAATTTTCTCTTGGAGCAACCAGGGGGTTGGAATGAGATGCTCTTGAAGGTCCCTCCAACCCAGACCATTCTGGAATTGTAACTCCAAGTTCCCTTTCCTTGCTGCTTCTCCTGCGTTCCTCCTGAGTCTTGTTCTTCCCACAGAGCTGCTCCCAAGAGTCACCAAAGGTAGATTTCTAGGCTGGCCCTTCCTTCTCCCACCCAGCTGCTCTCCAAGCCTCCAGCACCTGCCAAAATCTCCCTGTAATTCCAGCAGAATCAGGCACATGGCTTCTGGTCACAGGCTTAAAACCAAAGTACATTAATTTGATAATTGGTCCTCATATTACTGAGGCAATAAGGGTGGTTTGCATCAAGCAGCCGTACAAGACATTAGGGAAGCCACCAGTGTTTTGACATCCACAAGATTATGGTATTTGTAGGGCTGAGCTCTCCTAATGATGAATTGTAGGGCTGAGCTCTCCTAATGATGAATTTTCTGGCCCCAGTTCTGCTGTTAGTGTTGAAATGACACGAATTCATTGGTAACAGATTAAAACACTCTCCACATACATTTCCAAATGTATACATTCCTGTATACAATCATAAATGTACAAACAGGGAGAGGAGGGGAGAGATAAATATCTGCAGGTCACCAGTGAGCAGTTTTAGGAAGCTGCAGGACACGAGGGAGGATTTTGTTTGGAGTAGAATCTCCCCCTTCGTCCCTGCAGGGTGAGATCTCCAACATCTGTCGCCTTCCAGTGAAGCCAAAGGGGGTTTGGAGCACCAGAGAGGTTTTGTGCAGCTCTCCCTGCACAGAGAGGTCACCCTTTGGCAGGGATTTCACCTCATTTTGGGTGGATGGGGAGCTCTAACTGTGCTCATCCCCTGCCTGATGGGGCTGCAAGGGTCTGGCAGGGTGCTGCTCCTTTCCAGCTTGGTTTAAAGGGTTGGGGGTACAAGTGGCCAGAGATAAGGTTAATCACTGATGCTGCATCTCTCTCCCTCCATCCTCATCATTCACAACTGTGTCTGGACTGGGGTGGAGATGCCTCACTCCTTTAATCCATTTTTTAATGCTCTTACGGAGGGAATCTGGGATCATGGAGCTTAATGAAGATCAGCATGTTTAGAAAAGCAGAGGAGGGCAGAAAAAGGATAAATACACACAGAGTAAAATCCCAGAAGGGGAAGGAAGCACGAAACAGACATTAATGGGAGCCAGGGAAGACAAAAACACAGCAATCCCAAGCAACTGAGGGCCAGGTGAACATTCCTACAGGAGCAAGCAGGAAAAACCCAACTGTTTTGGGGGAAGAACCTGGAGAGTTTCCACGGCCCAGGCTAAGCCTTTTCCCTGCAAACAGTGCTGCCACCACATCCCTCATGTGCATCCATGTGGGAGATTCACCCAGAGGCACCAACAGCCTGGAACACCTCAGCGTGTGGAGCCTTCAGGACAAGCAGGTGGCCATCAGCCAGAGACTGGGAAAGGTGCCCCAGGCAGGGAAAGCTGTGACAACTCCACTTCGAGCCCAACCACTCCTCTGGGAGATTAGCATCTGACAGCACTGGGAAAAGATTCATATCGACCATCTTGCCTTGCTCTGGAATTTTCCTTTGGGGAGGCAGTGCCAAGCCACATGGAAGTACAACCTTCCTGCATGCCAAGCCTTCCTTCAGGCCAGCCTCCAGCTCTGAACTCCCTGCTGGCTCTGAGCAGCAATCCCAGCCGTGAATCACACCAATTCCTGTCATAAACGTCAGGCAGCCTGACTTACACCAGGCTGCTGCAGAATGACAAATGCCTGCCATTTTCCTAGGAATAAAGCACAAGAGATCTCCTTCCTCCTATTATCCCTTGGAGGGGAGTTTGGGTTTCTCTGGCTGTTCCAGGCTGGCTGGAAGCAAAGATGGGACAAAGATGTGGGGATAAAAAACCCCCAAACTGCAGCAGGATGTCTATTTATGATACTCCTTTTCTGCAGCTGGCTCTTGATCCCAGCCCAAGCCCATCGTCCCTTTAGCTCCAGAGAACAAGGAATTCACGTTGGATGTCCAGTGACACCACAGACCAGAAGATGAGCTGGACAATCCTGGCAGTTGCTGTCCCAACCTTTCTGCCTGCAGGGCTGGTCCTTATCCAGCACCCTTGGATAGATCTTCACAAGGGAAAGGCCAGAGAAATTATCCCACAGGATGCTAGGATGTGCCTTGAGTCCCTGGCATCCAATCTGTGCACCAGGGACAGGCTGGAGGTGCAGTTTTCCACAGTTTTTTGCTCTCCTAGGAGAGCCAGACCAACATGAGGGACCAGGGGTGTAGCTCCCTGTGGTGATCCAAGCTTGGGGACACTGCCAACCCCCCTGGAGAGGTGGCAGCAGCAGACGTGCTGTGAAAGCCACTAGAAAGCTTCTGCAGGAAGAAGTTTCCCGACTTAAGAAGCATAAAATCAAAATCCTTCCCTGGACAATATCCCTTTTGTCTAAAGGAGGAAAGTAGTCCTGAAAAAGCAAAGTTTTTCTGTTGGAAAACTTGAATAGGCGAGCCCTGGGAGCCTGCTGAACTCACTTTCCACAGCCATCAGGAGGAAGGTGAAGCTGAAATACTCCATCCAGGAAAGGAAAACAAAACCTATTTGTTCCATGCCGATTTTCCTGCTCTTTTTTTATCCTCAAGAGGAGGAGGGGACCGTCCTGCTGCAGTCATGGGGAAGCTTTTCCTCCTCAGCTCCACCTGCCTCCAGTCCAGCCACCCTTTCCCTGCCGATTTGGGAGCAGCACCATCCAGCCCTGTCTGTGTCCCAGACGCCTTTTCCCTGGAAAAGCCACCCAGCAGAGACCACAATCACAGCAAACCAACATTGCCCAGTTTAACGAGCACAACCCTCCTCGTTCAAACCCTCTGAGCATGCAGGAGAAAGGGGGAAAGAGCTGAAAAAATGGGATGAAATCCCTCATCCCAAAGAAAAGCAGAGCAGCCAGGTACCCAGTCACCAGAGACACGCCCACATTTTGAGAACTGGATGCAAGGTTTAGGGATATTTTTCTTAACTGCACCACCCAAAAATATAGCTGTAAATAAATAAGTAAATAAACAAAATAGAATCTCTTTTCAGACCAGCTTGAGGTGGAGCTGCAGATGTTCCTCTTCCAGTTAAAGCAGAAGATGTTGGGGAAGAACCTGGATTTTTGTGAAGCTGAGCACCACACAAATACCTCATCTGCACGTCACAAACAGCCCTAGGTTAAAGCAGGCTAAACCTCCTTCCAGAGCAGACAGACCCCTCACCCCTTCATCCCCCCAAAAAAAGAAAAAAACGGGAATAGATGAGTGGTTGTGCCATAGGAAGGGAAGTAGCAGGGACCACCCTGAGCCCAGAAGGATTTGTCCCACCAAAGCTCCTACTCAGCAAATGGACCAGGAATCAGCCTGAGCAACATCTGTAAATTTGGGACAACCTAAGGACACACACCCTGGGTATCCTCCCTTGGGAAGCCAGCAGGGCTTTTCCCAACAACCTCACCAGCAGCAAATTCCAGAGATGGGCTCCTCATCCAGCCACACAGAGCTGTTTTAACTCACAGACACGGCAGGAAAAAAGAATAAAAGAAATAAAATCATTTGGTGTTTTTGTTGGCTCCCTTTTTTGCCAGGTTAGCGAGTTAAATCAGGGGCTGACAAGTGCTGAAGCCAGCACTAGATAAACAGGGAGAGCAGGATTAGAGCAAAGATGATAAAAAGGGGAAATCTCCACCTTTTTTTTTTTTCAGACATTGCATTGTTAGATTGCTTCCAGCTGCCTTCCCAAACCCAAACCCTGGGAGCCAGGATGGCAAGAAACAGCTACCAAAGCTGTCCACCAGCCAGGAAATGCAGAGTTCAAGAAAGAAAAGAATCAGAGCCAAACACAATCTGCCCAAGGATCAAGCTCTGGGCTGGGCAGCCTGAGAGTTTGATAAAACCAGCATGAAGAGAGAGCCTGTTCACAAAGCAAAAAAGGGGCTGTCTGGAACCACTGCATTTGGCCTCAAAATCCAAATCCAAACTCTCCTCTGGGGGAGGAAGGAAGCAGCTGGCCAAAAGCAGAGGGTGGAAGGCTCTTCACATTTTTCAGGTTGACCCTCAGAAACACAACCTGGGAGACCCCAAAATGCCTCCCCTTGAAACATCCCCAGACACCTCCTCCCATGACAGGGAGCTGACACCTGATGGGGATGGGATGGCCTTGCAAAGGCTCCTGGACCAAAAAGGGAACATGGAATCCAGCAGTTATTGCTTTTCTAGCTTCTGGCATCTGCATGTGGGACAGATAAGGGTAAAATAAATCTTCTCCAGGGGGTTGGAGGCAAGAGACTCTCTTGAAATGCTTCTTTCCATGGACAGATATGCTCTGGATTGGATTCAGAGCAGCAGCTGTGATATTTGGGGTGGGGGGAATGGGGGAGAGGCAAAACAAGAATGACTGAGAAGAGGTGAAATGCCCTCACCACAGTTTCTCATCACAGTCCCAAAGCCCCTGTTCCCAACAGCTGAGCTCCCACTTGTGCTACCCCTGAGCATCTCTTGGATCAGCCCCACCTGAGGTGCATCTTGGACACCACCAGCACGACCCCGATGCCCAAAGGGATCTTTTTGGGGGTTTTAGGACTGTCCAGGTTCTTCTTATTTCTAGAAGATCCCAAACTCCTAGCACAGCAACAGCCCTGGTCTCCATGCCAGGAAGATGCTGAGCTTTGGCAGTGTGGGTTGTCACCTGGACCAGGCTGGAAGACATCCCTGCAGCCAACAGCAGCCAGGAAATATTTCCTCACCCTGGAAATAATCTTTCTGTTGCATCCCTAGGGATGAAACACCAGCAGTTCGCATTTCATCCAGGAGAAATCTGAAGAGCTAAACATCTCCTCCCTTGGTAGAGAGATACAGAGCCCTGGAATTCCTGTTTATAAAACTGCAATCATGGCAAGCAGAAATTATGTGGAATCAGTCAAGAGTAGGAAATTGCCATCAGAATGTCTCTTTTTTTTTTTTCTTCTTAATAATAATTTAAAAAAAAAAAAGCAATTTAAATCCACTGTGGCTGCTGAGCTTTCACAAAAGCTTTCCAAGCCTTCATTTCTGTGTTGTGTGTCACCACAGCAGACACACGAGATGCCATGAATTCCCCCGAGTTAATTTGAATTATGCCACAAACCAGATGTGTGCTCTGGTGCACGGAGAACCTTTTTTCCCTCTTCCATTCCCAAACGACTCCTGCCTCATCCCATTAGCTCTTCCTATCCCACTGCATCCCCTGACGTGACATAACGAGTCCTGACACCCTCATACATCACCAGGAGAAACAGTGGCAGCTCCACACGGCTTGGGAAGAGCAGGAGCTGTGTTGCAGGTTCAGTGAGAAACTGGGGCTACTGTCTTAAATTTGGGAAAGGAGACATTCCCCTTCCTGAGCCAATTAAAATCCTGCAATTAGGCAGATTGCAGGAATGAAGGTGGAATTAATCGGGGAATCATATGGAATTTCACCCTCTGGGCGCTGCTCCCAGCTTGTGGGGAGAGACACAGATTGAAGCAGAAGCTTTGCAGGCAGGAAGAAATCATTGCAAGCAGCCAGCCTGGCCTCCTGTGTTAGGGTAGGAATTCCTCCAGCAAGCCCAACCAGCCAGGGCTGAGGAGGAATCTGGATATAAACCTGAGGCAGAGATGAGAAAAATGCACAGGACCCTTTGGAGACACATATTCCAGTGGTCAAACCCTTCTTATCTTTGGGAAGCAGTAATTTGATGCCCATTTCCTAATTTCAGTGCCCAGCTGGGTCTTCTCCTGTTTGGTTCATAGAACCCCAGAATCCCAGATTGGTTTGGGTTGGAAGAATCCTTAAACCTCATCTCATTCCACCCCCTGCCATGGGCAGGGACATCTCCTCTGTCCCAGGTTGCTCCAAGCCCTGTCCAACCTGGCCTGGGACACTTCCAGGGATGGACATGAGCTGAGGACACTTTTACACAGAGCTTTTCCTTCCCACTCCTGCCATGCTGAGCACAGATGGCCATGGCCATGGAAAACACACCCTTGGGCACAACCTGATGCTGATTTCCTCAGTTTTTCTCCACTAGAACATACAGGTTTCTCCATTTCTGCTGTTATCAGGACCTAAACTAACCCCAAATACACAAAAATATATTTGCACCTCCCCACTTGTGGGGCAGCACACTCAGGGCCACACTTGATGTCCCCTTTGCTTTAAGAAGGGCTCAGTGTAAGGTGAATGTTCCAGATGTGAGTCACTCTCTGCATCACATACAAGGGAAAGAAAAAAATAGCCCAATTTTACAGCATTTCTGGTAAAGGAATGCAGGGAATGTGTCCTAAACACTCCCCCCCCCCAAATAGGTGGTAAATTGAGCCCTGAGTGTTTGAAAAGCTGGACTTGGGAGAATCAGTGGGAATTACTGGGGAGGTTTGAGCCTCTTTCAGTGAAATTTTTGGTTCTTTCCATTCCTCAGTTTATTTTTATTGTATTTGAGACAACGAGGGAGTTTTTTCTCTGCCTGGCTCTCCTGCTGTACCCCAGAATGAGCAAGCAAGGCAAAAGCTGTGGCTGTGTATTTATTGTCGCTGGCTCCAGGATGGCTCCACTCCAGGGAATCCCAGCCCAAAGCACTCCCAAACCCACTCTGCAGAGCACCTTTCTGCCTGGCAGAGAAGGAGGGTGTTTTCTCACCCTCGGGAAGATCTTTATCCAGAAACAAGGAAACAAACAAAGCACCCAGCAACCTTTCTTCCCCTCGTGAAAATATTTTAACGATCCCAGATAAAAGAGCCAAGCCTGACAGGGCACATGACGTGTGCTTTTCACGGATTTGGTTTCTGGACAGAGTGAAGGAATGCACTTAGAATGCTGTTTCCCTCACAGAAAAACACTGAATTAGCATTTCTGCCTGAGTAATCCTCAGTGCAATATTGCTACGTGCAGGACACCACAGGATAAGCAAAAACCCATACAAAATGTTCTTATAAAACTGCACAGTGCCTCATTTTCTTTTGTTAACCCCCTGAGCTCATCAGTTGTTCCATCTGCTGACAGGAACAAGGCTCTCCTCCACAGAGCCCTTTATCCAAACCTCTGCTCTGCAACATCCAAGTGGGATCAGGAGCCACTGGACAGCTGAAAATAGTGATCCCAAAGAGTGTCCAGAGACACTTCAAGGCCAGGCTGGATGGAGCTTGGAGCAACCTGGGATAGTGGAAGGTGTCCCTGCCCATGGCAGGGGGGGATGAGACAATCTTTAGGCCACTTCCACCCCAAACCACTCTGGGAATCTCTGACTGCCCTGTCTTTAATTTTTGGGACGATTTTCCTCAAGACTGGCTTTAAAGTGCAGCAGGAGCAATCGAGGGTTAACAAGGTTAGGCACTGTGTCCAGATTAGTATTATCAGATGACCCGGAGCAAGGGTTATATTAAAAAATGCCTTAATTAAAAAATACAGGTCAGAACCGGTTGAAGCTCCCAACCTGCAGTTATATTCCCTAATTAGAAGGGAATCTAATTCCCTTCATCCCTCAGAGTGATGGATGAGCCGTGGCTGCTCATGGCTCCACACAGAGAGATGGGACACGGCTGCCCAGTTTGCTTCATTCCAATTCTCCTCTCTCTTTTTCCCCTCTCCAGAAATTAATGGGCTGCAGGCATTTGGGAAGCAGAAATCATCCATACTGATATCCTGGCTGGCTCAAGCCCCTCGCCAAAAGTGCCAAGCACAGTCTTGGGCCCTATAAACCCCACATTTCACCAGGTGGTTTCAGGTGAGAAAGCAAACCCCTTCTCACCAACACCATCACAATTCCCTGCTGGAGGAGGTGAAGCCTCCCCATGAACCTCACCTGAGTGGTCCTGCTTGAAATCTCCACCTGGCATTTGGGCAAAAGTGCTTTTCCACTCAGAAAAATTATCTCATCACTTGGACAAAAAAGCTGGAGAAGACCATGAGGAAGTGTCAGGAAATAGGGTGAGGAGCTGAGTCTCTCACCCTGGATGAATAAAAACCTTCAGCCCTGGAAAGGAGGGAAAATGAGTCTTTTACATTACAGTTTAGATGCCAGAAAAGAGATGCACTTTCCGTTAAAGTTTTAAACTACCCCCCCAAAAAAACCCCAAACAAGCAAAAAACTCCAAAACCAAACAAACCCTTTTAAAAAATTCTTTATATAAATCTTTTATTTTAGTATAACCCATTGCAAATTCAAGTAACTAACATATTTCATTTATCTACTGCCCTAAACAGAGATTTTGCTACACAGTTTGCAATTCCTTTGGGAAAGCAAATCGGTAATCTGATGTAGAAAGCCACAAACAGGAGAAAGCATTCCAAGTTAGAGGAAAACCAAAGCATTTCCTTCAAAACAAGGTTCATTACTTGGCTATTTCAGCATGCAGGACAATTTAGGGGGTGCCTGATAGGTATTTCAGATAAAACAGAACGGGAATGGTCGCAGGGATAGCTGGTTTGTTTGAGATTGGCTTTGCTGTGCTCTCTCCATGTGGATCTGCATTAAAAGCCATTATTGCCTGATATCCTCCTGCTCCATTAGCATAATGAGAACAGATGAGTTGTCAGGCCCGGTGAGAGGTATCTCCATCCCCTTTCCTGCTGGAGGAGGACAGGGAGAGATGCTCTCCATCTCCCTGTCAATCCAGCCCAGTGACAACAGCACGCCTCTATCAGGATCGCCATGGGAATCCCCGCCTGATCCACCCCGGGCTCACCCTGCCCCTCCATTCCCAGCAACCATGGGATAACTCAGCAAACATCCCCTGAGCCCCACAGAGGGGGCAGGAACCACCCAGAGCCCCACAGTGAGATCACAGCAGGGGATCCGCAGGGCAGGGAACATCTCCATCGGGAGCGATTTGTGCGGCCCTAATCGCTGATCAGAGCCCGGCTCTGACAGATCCCGCCTCGCCCTGTAATCCCTGTCCCCTCTGTAATCCCCGCCGGCTCCAGCCCCTGCCTGGCGAGCTCTACAAGCAAACGCTCAAGCGTGACGGAGGGAGAAAGGGGTTTGGGGAGAGCTGCTGGCAGCTGGATGTGCTCCGGGATCTCTGACATCCTCCGGGAGCGAGGGCGGGAGGCTCCAGCATCCCAAAAAAACACGGAGGAAAGCAACAAAGAGGCTGCACCTCCTTTTGTAGAGCATCGTCCGGGTGCTCGCGAGGATCAGGGCAGGTTTTTCTCCATCCCAGATTTATTACTGGAGAAGAGCTCTCCGGGGAAGCCTGCGGGGTTCCTGGTTCTCATCTCCTCCGCCGTGTCGCTCAGCGCTGCAGATCCCATAAATCAGCCGGAGCAGCCGGGAGAGGGAAGTGAAAACAGGCTGTCGGAGGAGTTCTGGAGGCTGAAGGGCAAACCCTGCCTGACAGGCACCCTGACACCTCCCCTTCCTCAGGAGGGAGCCACGGAAGGGTGCAGGGCAGCCTCGGGATGTGGGATTCACGGAAGATGCCCCAGCCTGATCCGCTTCCCGCTGGCTGACATTTGGATTTAGCAGCTCCCCACGATTTAATCGCCTCCAATCCCATTCCCATCCCGCACAGCTCAGGGATTTAAAAGCCAGCAGAGCTCCAGCAGGATGGTGATGCTCACGGTAAGGCTGGCAAGGATCCACCATGGAGAGCTGGGAAATCCCAAATGCCACATCAGAGCATCCTATGGGATGAGGGAGAGGAGGAGGAGGAGGAGCTCAGAGCAGAGCCCTGAGGCCTTTAATTCAAAACCCTCCTTTAGTACCTGTGTCTTAAAATCTTCTGTTCTTGTGGGTGACAAGCCTGGTTTCCTCTCTTAAAGGAGGAGGGAATAAATCTTTCTAAACTGCCTCTTTAAAAGCTGGGAACTGGAAAGGAAGAACCCACACACATTTATGTTTAAAACTCTGGGATTTTAAACACTGCTCTTGCTCTATGGGAGACCAGGATGGTGCCCCAAGGGGAAGCTGATTCCTGGGGCCTCAGGGCTCAGCTTTGCCATTCTGCAAATTAAAATAAATAAAATAAAATAAAATAATTTGAAATTATGCTGAACCCCAAAGGGAGTTTCCAAGAGCTTCACTGGAGCATTTGCACTCCAAGTGCCACCCAAGGGAGCAGCAGGACTGACACCACCAGGATTTGCCCCACAACACCCCTTCTTCCCCAAGCAGAAGATCCTCCAGCTTTTCCCTTCTCTCCTGTCTTGCTTCTCTTCGCCTCACACCTTGGCTTTCCTGGCAGTGCTTCTCCTGGAGCAGCAGACAGGAGGAATGTGGCACACCAGGTTTGTTTGGATAAAGCCAGAAGGAGGGATTACCGTGAGCCTCCTGATGGAAAACCAGCACTGTTGCTGGCTCTGAGATTGGTACAGGGCTCTGTGAGGAAAAACTGGACACAGGAGGGGAAAACAAATTCCCCAAACAGCCTGAGTGACGCTCCAGGAGTGGTGATTAGGCAGGGTGCCAATCCATAGCTATATTTCCAAAAATTACTGAGTCAAAAGTCCCTAAATATGGGGAATTTCACTGCATGTCCTCCAACCCTCAGCGAGGAGCCAGCGCAGCAGAGCCTGGAGTGCAGGTGGGACTCGTGTCCCTGACTCTGGTGACCCTGGGAGCCATCCCCAAGGAGCATGGCCTGTGGCACAGCCCAAGCTATCCACCCTTTGACTGATGCCCTCCTGAAAAATTTTTTTCCTGCTCATAAAAAGTAAACCAGGGGAGAGAGAAGGATTGAAAGGCACTGAAGTTAAATTCAGCTTGCTGGTGTATGCCCTGAGCCCATAAGCCAGGCCTGGGGCATGCCAACAGGGAAACCAAGTGGAGAGGGAGAAATCCTCACCCATCAAACCCACGAGTGGAGTTTCCTTGTGCTGACAAACACTGTTCCCCACTAAGAGTAGTTTTAGGTTGCTCTGCTACCAAACGAGGGGCAGTGGAGGGGCAGCTCCAGTCTCTGCTCTCTGGGACAGGGACAGGACCTGAGGGAATGGCTGGAGGTGTGCCAGGGCAGGTTTAGGGTGGATATCAGGGAAAGGTTCTTCCCCCAGAGGGTGCTGGGCACTGCCCAGGCTCCCCAGGGAATGAGCACAGCCTCGAGGCTGCCAGAGCTCCAGGAGTGTTTGGACAATGCTGTCAGGGATGCACAGGGTGGGATTGTTGGGGTGTCTGTGCAGGGCCAGGGCTTGGATCAGTGATCCCTGTGGGTTCCTTCCAGCTCAGGATATTCCAGGATCTATGATAGCTCTCTCCAGGATCACTGTTTGCTCTGCAAGCAGGGGATTTTATAGGGAGCAAAGAGAAAGAAATCCAACTGCAAAGCTACTCTTAAAACCCACCAGAAACAGGCAGAGAGCTGGAAAAGCACCTCCTATCCCTTACCCTTCCTTGGGATCCCAGTGCCCAGAGGGTGGCAGATGCCAGAGGTTCAGAGGTGGGGAGACAGCAGTGGATGCTACAGCTGTTCCTATGGATTCACACATAGCCAGGATGGAAAACCTGGAGAGATTTCCTTTCTGAAGATCACTGCTGCAGAGGTTTTTCTCCTCTGCTTGCAGTCTGCTCCTGCTGCCCCACATCTGGCTGTGTACTCAGGCAGCAGCATCTGGGCAAAATTCCAGGGATTGTACATTTTCCATGGCACAGCAAGCAGCTGGGGCAAAACAAGATCTGTGAAGTGCCACATTTTAAATTTTCCCAACTTTGCTCAGCCCTTGGCTTAGCTGAGGTAAAACCCAGGATATAAAGTGACTCCAGGGTTCTTTTTTCGCTTGGAGATGTGGAGTCATCTACGTGGAAACACTTGCAACACTCAGTGCTTTCCCCTGAACGACCCCAGGAGGAGAGTCCAGTGATCAAACCGAGGCTTTAGCACAATTCCCATAGAAATCTTGTTCTTGCAGTGGTAGGGTTTTATTTTTTGAAGTGATGAGCCATAATCTCATTAGCATGGCTCCTTCAGAGATGCAGAACACCCTCTATCTGATTGGCAAAGGAGGCAGGGATTTGGGAAGCAAGACTGCATCCTCATTAAACACGGGCACTGCTTTTACCAGCCTTCTCCTGTTTCAACAAGATATCAGTATGTGCAGCGTGTGCTCTGGAACTGGTTTGGTCTAATCCTCCTTTTTGTTTGCCTTCCAGCTTTGAAACCAGTCTGGGATAAGCCCTGCTGAGGAAAATGCCAGGCTGGCTCATGCCAAGTGAGTTATAGGAGCCACAAGCTTTGGTTACTTCAAGGAACAAGTCCTACACTGAGCCAGGTCCAGTAGAAGAGCCCTGGGATGAAATTCCATCACCAGTGACACACTTCCATCACCAGAGACAAAACAGGCTAGAGAGAACCAACAGGAAGTAGGGATAAGTAAGCCCCTTCCCAGAGTCATGATTATTTTACATAAGCACCTGAAAAAAAGTTGACAGCTTTTTTCCTCTGATGTTTCACAGCTTTCCAAGCATCAGTTTTTCAAGTCAAGTTGTCCAAAAGTGTCATTCATTATCAGTGACTCCAACTTTCTGCTTTAAAAGAAAAGGCAGTTAAAATTTACTTTGACATTAATACAGAAAAAACCACTTCTAAAATGATACCTATTTTACCTTGGGGAAAACCTCCAAACTCTACTTTTTGAAGCCACATTTGAATTCAAATTATTCTCCTTTTCATATGTAGAAAATACTGGTGATTGACACCAGAGTGATTGAAACCAGAGTTTCAAACAAGTCCGTTAAAAGGTGAAGTGCAGACAAAGAAAAACTTGTTTTTAAAAAATACTATTTTTAACAGATAAAAACAACACCAAAAAATAGGTGTCATGACATGCAACCAGCAAAGTGAGTTCTGAAGGATATGAAATAGTGAAACAAAGCTCAGAAGACATAAAAAGAGAACTGGCATTTATCTGGAAAATCAGGATATCTATTACCAAGCACCAGCCTCAGAGAGCTGGAACACATGAATTCCTTCTCTCTTGACAATTTCTGCTGGGATGTTCAGCCTGGAGTGACGCTGTGTGAGTAAAATCAGGAGTGGGAAGGGAATCCAGCATCTGGCAGGTGCCGCAGGGTTTGCCATCCCATCTTGCTTGTTCACACCAGGGAACACCCAGGAGCATTCCCAGAACACCACAGGAATGCTCTGCTTTAGGGGTTTATTCAATGTGCTCCTCCTCAGCAAACTGTGCAGACTTTGTGTCTCCCTGCAGCCTCCAAAATCTGGCACCCTGGAAAGGAGTCAGAGGCGAGGCAGAGCTGCTCATTCAGGTGGGCTGGTGGGACCAAAAGAGATGCAAATCAGCCCCTGGGACTGCCAGGAATTGCTGGCCAGGCCCTCGGTGCTGGCTCTGGGATCCTGCAGCCCCTGCCCAGCCCACAATGGGCCCTGGGTTCAGGGAGAGGGTTGCCAAGTGGGCTCAGGGCCAAGGGCTGCCCTGGCTTCCAGCTGCAGGACTGCTGCTGGCCCTGCCCTGAGCTGATCCCCTGGGGCTCTAGCACTGCCTCCTCCTGCCAAGGAGGATGGCAGGGAGAAGGGAGCCTTCAGACGTCCTCAGATCAAACAGAGCACACAAAAAGCTCGACAGGCTCTCAGGGAATTTAGGATCACACAATGGGCTGGGTTTGGAAGGGAATTTAAAGCTCATCCAGTACCACCCCAGCCATGGGCAGGGACAACTCCCACTATCCCAGGTTGCTCCAAGCCCTGTCCAACCTGGCCTTGGACACTTGCAGGGATCCAGAGGCAGCCACAGCTCCTCTGGGCACCCTGTGCTAGGGCCTCCCCACCCTCACAGGGAACAATTCCTTCCCAATATCCCATCTAACCCTGCCAAGTGGCAGTTTGAAGCCTTTCCCCTTGTCCTGGCATTCCAGGCCTTTGTCAAAATTTGCTGAGCAGCTTCTGGACAAGTTTTTACTGTGGCAAAAAAAAAAGAGAAAAAACAACAAAAAACCCCCAAAACCCCAAACCCAACCAACCAATGAAAAACAAATAAACAAATAAAAAAACCCCAAACCCCCCGCCAAAAAACCCAAACCAAAAAAACCCCAGCAAAATCCAGCAAAAACACAAAAAACCCCAACAACAACAACAAACCCCACAAAAACCCCCAAAACAAAACAAAAAACAAAACAAAACCAACCCCAAAACCCAACCAACAACAACAAATACCAACAAAAACTCCCAAATCAAAACAAAAAAGCACCAAAAAAACCCCAACCAAACCACCAAAAAACCAAAACCTACACAAGCAACATCCCAGGTCTTGTAAGAGGCACAGATCTGTGACCACTTCTGTTTCACTCTCTTTCTTCAGCTCTGGGCTGTGTGACACATCCACCAGCTCAGGTGGGAGCTCCTCCCTTAACCCTGCATGGAAGTGATTTGCCTTTCAGAAAACCACAAAATGGTCCAAAGCAACGATTGGCACCAGATGTCCTTTGGGCTGGAGGGCCTGACTACCCAGAGCTGGGGTGGGGGGGACCTGTCCATGATATTAAACAGATTCCTGGGCTGCAGGCCTCATCTGCTGGGTTATAGAAGTCCATTTGGAAAGTCAAGTCTCCATCCAGCAGGATCCCAGCGCAATTCCAGAGGCACTGAACCCCCAGCTGACACAATCCAGAGCTCTGCTCCAGTCAGTGGCATTGCAACCACTCTCTTCAATCACAGGATCTGACCCCCCCAAATTTCCAGCTCGGCATCCTGTGATCCTGACAGCACTCAAGACAATCCAAGTTTTGGCAGGAATGCCCCTCTGGTTAAGTGGAAACATTCCTAATGTTGTGATTTTCCATCTATAATTACCAGGAGATTAAATTCTGCTGCAGATGAAGGGGGATTGCTGAGACTTGCTGAAGTGCTCTGAGAGGGGAGAGAGGGAAAAGCAGGGGAAGGAGAGGAGGAAGGAGGCTCTGCAGACACAGAGCCATGGAATTATTAAAGTTGGGAATGACCTTTAAAATCATCAAGTCCAGCCATCAACCCAGCACTGCCTCTGCATTCTCAAGTGCCACATCCACACATTTTGGAACACTTTCAGGGATAGTGACTCCACCATTTCTCTAGCCAGCCTGTTCCAATGCCTGACCACCCTTTCCATGAGGAAATTTCTCCTAATATCCAGTCTAACCCCCCCAAAGCTCAGCTAGCACAAGGCAGCAATTCCTTGCAAATCCTTCCTTCCCTCAGGCATCCAGCTGTCCCAGGGGTCAAACAGACCTTCTAGAAGTGGTCCAGAAACTTCACTTTCAGCAGCACAGTGGGAAAGTTCACAAACGAGTTGCTCCTCATCCTCCTGCCCTCCACTTCCAACAAGTGCACTGAAAGCACATGGACTTGAGTTTCCTTCCCCTTCTCCTGCCCTGGTGCAGCAGAACTTCTTCCAAGGATGAGCTGAAGCCCTCAGCCTAAGATTCGGGGCAAATCAAGGCTATTTACCCATTTATTTTGGTTTTTAATCTCTTTTGCTGATAGCTCTGTGTATTGGGGTGTGACTTTGAGCCAGAAGCAATAATGAACTCACAGGATAACACCCCTGGAGAGAGAGCAGGGGAATTTGGGGTACAAAAGCTCTCTCTCCTCAGGCAGAGAGGAGGTTTGCTAATGAAGAGGTTTGCAGCGAGGGATGCTTTGGGTTCAAGCAGACCAACACACCAAGCCGTTCACATCCCATACATTTTTTTTTCCATATTTTTCTACAGGCAATTCCTGCCAGGATTTTTCGGGCTCTTAATCAGCACTCAGCCTCTTTTAAGGGGCTATCTCTGATTCAGCAGAAGTGATAATTTTGGCTGCTTAATCTGGGTTGACTAATTTCAACAGCCTGTTTGACAATAGACACCATGTGGCCACAGCCAGATAAAGTTCATTGTCTTCTCTGAGATTTAAAGTAAGTGTGAAAGTTTTTAAAAACACATCGTTTGGGCAGGAGAGGTGAAAGCTTCATTGCCCTAATGAGGGAATGGACTGGCCCAGGTTCCAGAGCAATGATCCTTTCCCTCCTCTGAAAGGTCACTCAGTGTCACCAGGTCCCTGGCTTTCTTTTAGAAACTTGCAAAGGAAAGGACAAAGTGATCCAAGAGGATCTGGAGCAGTTTTCTGAACTTCTGCACTGCCCTAAGGAGAAGAAATGTAGGTGCTTCTCTCAGCCTCAGAGCTTAACCTCTGTGAGGTAACTAAAGGAGTTACCAAACTCTCAAATTCTCTTTATCTGAGAATTCCAGACTGGTTTGGTTTGGAAAGGACCTTAAATCCCATCTCATTCCACCCCTGCCATGGCAGGGACACCTTTCACTATCCCAGGTTGCTCCAAGCCCTGTCCAACCTGGCCTTGGACACTTCCAGGGATGAGAAGTCCGCACTGCTCGTGATGTTTTAATGTTTTTGAGACAAACAACCACTGTGGAATGTCTTACCTCACATTACAGGACATGACAAGGGCGTTTCTGGAATACATTTTGCTATTCCGAATTGCAGATGGCCAAGGAAAAGGTTTTGGGATGAGATAGTCACAAAATCATTTTGCATTCCTAAATCAATGCGTGTGCAGGTTTTAAATTACATTTTTAAAAAGTGATCTTTACTCCAATAGTAAAGTGGATCATTTATGAATAACTGAGCATCCAAGACCAGAGCTGCCTTAGGTGTTGAGTCTTCAAGCCACAGTAATGCCAATATTTTTTGAAAACAATGTCATATTAAGTCCAGCTAAAAAGCAAAGAATTCTAGAGCTGAACTCACATGAAAGAGTTTGGTTTTGAGACAATACAGATTTTATTCCACATCAAGTAACCTTGTCTAGTGGAGGGTGTCCCTGCCCTTGGCAGGAGGTGGAATGAGATGGTTTTTATGGTGCCTTGCAACCCAAACCACTCTAGGATTTACTGGAGCATTTCCAGTCTTTTTTTACAGCACTCTTTAGGTCTGAACACTGAACTTTAGTGACAGTGCTGGACTTGAAATCCCTAGTGCTCATCCACCTCCAGTCATCCAAGTTTTATACATAAATATAATTTTTGGTGTATTTTCTACATAAAATCAGCATCACTCCAAAGGCACAAGGCAGGTCAGCCCCTCTCCACCAGGGGATTTGTCCCAGTCCAGCCTGCCTATTGTGCTTCCCTGCCCTTATTTTCCCTCATTTCTTAGAAAACACGGGCAGAGTGCAGGCACTTGTGTCAGGGGAGGGGAACAGGACGAAGGAATGGAGGAAGCCCATCTCCAAGAAATTGCTGATTAAAATTGCTCCCAAGTTCCCGTTTCCTCCACAAACAAAACTGCCTGTGAAAGTCCAAGCCGGGGTGGATAAAATATCAGCCACGTGCCTGACTTACAGCGCTGGGACTGAGGTTTGGGCACCATTTCAAGACCTTCCCCTAGGAGTCTATCCAAACCCTCATTGCTTCTGATGTGGAGTAATTTGGAAGTGTTTTTAGGCTGCCGGCTGGGATAACACAAGGGCTATTGTAAACACACACGCAGCTGATCAGCACCAAACCCACACAAATATGGGCTGTACACACAGCAATAACTGGAGGAAAAAAATACAAAATTAATCAAAAGGCTGAATTAAAGGAAAAGAGGAAATTGCTGAGCAGGTCTTGAGCAAAACCAAATATTGTTTATGGAAAGAGTTCTGTTTCACCTAATTTTAATAAATGAAACAAATTTAAAAGCAGGCCACCAGATTTAAAGAGCTCCAGCCAGAGCCAGCTGTCATCCAAGCGTGGGCAGTGAAGCAAAACCATAATTTCTGTGGATGTTGTTTCAAAAACACTGCTGCCAGCCAAGAAAATTGGGAAATTTAAGAGAGCATAACCGGGGCCGGGTGAATAACCTGCTGGAGATCCACAACCCAGCCTGGAGCTCCAACCCAGGTGCTTCCTCATCTCTGCTTTGGGGACAAAAGGAGAGGATTGCTTTTTTGGAGTTATGGTTCTCTGGGATAATTTGGGGTTTGTCCGCTATGGTGGTCAGGAAGAAATTCCTCTCACCTGTCAGACTTTTCCCAGCTGGCTTCAGTGTGGGGGTGTTTTGGACCTGCTCAGTTCTGGGCAGGCCGATGGGAGCCTGAAAATGGGTGTCTTCAAGGGAAGCCACAGCCAAATGTTGGCATTAAGGGATGGAGGGGCCCTTTCCCAGGATTTCCAGGGAGCTCTGGTCTGTCTCATGGCTTTACATCCTTTATTATTTCTTCCAAATTTCTTGGCAAGTGGATGAAACAACTCATGCCAGCAGGTGAGCAAAGAATGAGCAAACTCACCTTCCTTCTGGAATGCTGAGTGTTTCTCCATCTCCTCCCAGGGATGAGTTGGGACAGAGGATACACCCCTCACACCAAGGCTGCCATCCACCATGGCAACTGCTTCTCCTGCAAGGAATGGAGTTTCTCCTTATCTGACCCCAAAAGGACTTGAGATCTCCTGGTCTTTCTGTCCACCCTGCCAAGCCCAGGCTGGGATTTAAAGCAAACAGCAGCAAACCAGCCTGTCAGGGTTATGGATGGGGAGCTTTTACATCTTGGCATGGATGGATCTTGAGCAGAACCATTCCATGTTGGTGGGGAGAGTGAACCTCCTTCCCAAAACGAGACAGCAGAAAGGTTTCCCTGCAGCAATAAATCCATCTGGATAATGACGGAGTGGTACATGACTGCTTTGTGACTGCACCATCTGCAACCAATATTTCCTTGAGTAGGAAGTGGCTGGAAAATGAAGTAACATTCCACATGGAGAGGCTTAAGTCCTTTGCTCTTCCACCACTGGCGCTACTTTGACCAGGCTCATACTGAAAGCAATGCTTAAAATAAATAAAAGGATTTCTCCAGGCCTGACGTGGGCCTTTGGTATCCCCTGTAATCACAGAGCTCACGGGCTGGGTCCCACCTAAAGGCCAGAAGGACTGATTAGAGCCCCTGGATGTGATCCCTGCTCCAGGCCAGGCTGATTTTCAGGAAATAGCAGCACGTTGACACCATGTCCTCAGAACAGGCTGAGCCAAAGCCTGTTGAAGTCTAATCACAGATTTCCCCGACTGCAGCAGCCTCTGGGCAGAGCAATGTCATCAGCTCCTGCTGGCCCATTCACAGGGCATTTCCCAAAGGAGAAGACTGGTGCCAAGATAACTCCAGTCCAAATCCATCGCCAACTATTGTGCAAAGGAAAACAAAGCTCCTGATGTTCAGCACGTCTGAGGCAAAGTGGGGAAAAGTGTGTAAAACAACTAGAGCACCTACTAAAGTATGCAGAGCATGAACTTTATGTGAGTTTATAATTTACAAGGCTTAATTTAATCAAGATAGCAGCCAAAGTGTGACCCTCCACAGGAAAGTCCTCACATTTTTGCCCTTGACCTTGTCCTGAAAGGCTTTGCCTAAGCCCTGGAGAGAGTGGGCTGAGACAAAAGAGAGTCTGGATCACCCTTTGCTTGGTGACCTGTCCTGATAACCTCATCAGACAATGTCAAGCACTACCTTTATCCAGAATAAATGTATAGGTTCTGCATGAAACAATCAGGATCTTGCCTTTAATTCCCCCAGATTCCTCTTACACAGGAAACCCTCTAACCTGGACTGGGAACAGATTTGAATTTAAGCCTCCTCTAAACCTAAGATCCAGTCCTGACTGAAGTTGGAGCAGGTTGCCCAGAGAAGCTGTGGCTGCCCCTGGATCCCTGGCAGTGTCCAAGGCCAGGCTGGACAGGGCTTGGAGCAGCCTGGGGCAATGGAAGGTGTCCCTGCCATGGCAGGGGGTGGTGCTGGATGAACTTTAAGGTCTCTTCCTATCCAAGACTGACAAGGAACACACAGGCTGGAGCTGGGATCATTTCAGGAAGTAATGATCTCCCCAGGGACTATAAATAGAAATATTAAGGAGACTCTCTTCAGACTCCAGGGACTTTTTTCCTCATGTGAGAAACATTAGGAATACATGGGCTGCAAAGTCTTTATCATCACCCACAGGAAGATAAGGAACATTGATTCAGCTCAAGGCTTGGGACAAGCCAATAGTATCGGCATATTGGACAAGCATCCTTCACCAAGCCAAGGTTTAGAGGCAGTGGGAGCAGGGAATGAGGGTTCATGCACATCCTTGGGAGGGGTGAGGAGCAGAAGAGCCTAAGAATATTCTCAAAGCTGGAATCAACTGAGACACACATTTTCCTGGCATGCCCTGTAATGTGATGACACCCAAAGGGCTAAGAAAAGCAAGGTCCTGCCAAGATGGCATCACTGGGAAGTTTAGATTAGAGATTAGGAAAAATATCTTGAAAGGCTTGTCCAGCCCTAGCACAGGCTGCCCAGGGCAGTGGTGGAGCTGCTAGCCCTGAGGGGATTTAAAATCCATGTGGATGTGGCACTTGGGGAAACGGGTTGGTAGTGGCCTTGGCAGTGCTGGGAGAATGGTTGGACTCAATAATCTCAGAGGGCTTTTCCATCCTTAATAATTCTCTGATTCCATGAAATTCCAGCAAGAAAGCAGCCACCTTGTCGCTGTTGAGCGGCTAGCTGAGGAATGACCCAAGTTCTCAGACAAAGAAAGAGAGGAGAAGGGAACTTTATTGTTTTGAATTCCATATATATAGAGTTTACAGAGGTGCCCCAGATTGGTCAGCCCGAGACCTCCCCCTAGGCCCAATTGGCCAAGCCCGAACTGACTCAATCCGGAGAAACTGTTTGCAAAACATCCAAACTTTATCTTGTTTATGAAACATAGCAAAATGTTCCCACGGGAAGGACCTGTGCTAGCCACACCACCTCACTGACAGCCAGGAGTCAGCACAGAGATGGACCTTAGAGAAGCTTTTAGGACAACACAAAAAACATATTTCTAATTTCCTTCAGAGCTCTTTTGTTGTGGCAGAGAACAGCAGAGGTCAAGACAGTGGGATTCCTGCTCTTCCCAACAGCCATCCAGCTGAAAAATCACAGACAGGAGACAGGAATGGATGTGGTTCCAGCCCCATATTCCTGTGATGATCACTTTGCATGGTCCCAACTCCATTTTTCCCCACTTCCATTTGTGCTGCTGAGGACACTAAAAACACTGACCCTGTTTCCATGAAGCCAAGCTCTGGCTGAGGTCAATCCCAGCTGGAACAAGCAATCCCATAATACCAGATGTGTGTCCGAGGAAAAGAATAGCAGAGCTTCTGGCTCTTCACAAATTTCTGGTGGGACCTTGCAAATGTCACTTAAAAAGGAATGTGGCAAAGGCAGGTTAGGTGTGTGCCAAAAGGGATTTCAAAAGGGGTGGGGTTTTTGGGTTTTTTTGGGGTTTTTTTTGTTGTGGTGTTTTGGTTTTTCTAAGGACATTTTCTTGGCAAAAATTAACATTCTTTCAACACACTTCCCTCTGGAAAATTCAACCTGCAAAAAATCACTGTGTATCCACATTGGGAAATGCCTGGTCAGGTCTAATTAACATTGTCATTCCAGGACAAAGGGGCTTGGCTCCATGGACCTCACATGTGTTTTCACATCGGACACTGCTCCCTCTGAAACACTCCGAAATTCCCCCTGCTATTTTCCAGCATCTTCCATGATATTTTGGATCATGAGACTCCAGGCCAGCTGTGGATCACAAGTCCTGACCCCACTGCCAGGTCTTTGCACAACGTGAAAGGGAGGAAGCTCCGCCAGTAGGAATTTAGTGAAAAACCCTTTGCTTGGGGAGAAAAATGGGATAAAAGGGAAAAGGGATAAAGCACATGGCTTGTTGCAGGGTAGAAAGCACAAATGTTCAAACTGCCATAGTGTATTTTCCACTGCAAAGTGAAACACATATCCCAGGAAGGAAGGAATTGTTCCCTGTGAGGGTGGGGAGGCCCTGGCACAGGGTGCCCAGAGAAGCTGTGGCTGCCTCTGGATCCCTGGCAGTGTCCAAGGCCAGGCTGTATGGGACTTGGAGCAGCCTGGGACAGTGGAAGGTGTCCCTGCTCATGGCAGGGGGTGGCACTGGGTGAGATTTAAGGTCCCCCCAGTCTGAGCCCAGGCAGCTCAGAAACACTACCAAAGTCCCTTGGGTGCTCAGCCAGCTTTCCCCCACACTGTGATGACAGCACGAGCTGTTCCCAGTGCTGGCAGCCCTCCAGGATCATTAGCAGTTAATACCACCAGCATTTCTGGGCTCAATATCACAGTATCTGAGGGACTTTCAAGAGCTCAGAAGTATTTAAGAGTTTGGTTTGCTTTGGCTCTGGAGAGTCTGAGCTGGAAATCTGTGTGGCTTGATCCTGGACACTCCCTGTAGGGAGAGAGGGATGGTGCTGGGCAATGAAGAGGCACAACCTTAAGCCACTTGAATGGCTCCAAGACCAAGGAGGTTGAGTAGAGGTGGGAGGTAAGCAGGGAGGCCTGGAGAGGTTCCAGTTCTGAGCTTTGGACCCTCATTTTGTGAGGTTGTCTCCAGGGAGGATCTGTGCTGAACCACTGCATCTTGCAGAGAGTTCACTGAAGCCTCTACTTCCATGGAATCATAGAATTGTTACGGTTGGATTGTTGAGGTTGGAAAAACCCTCTGAGATCAAAGAGTTCAACCATTCCCCCAGCACTGCCAAGGCCGCCATTAACTCACATCCCCAAGTGCTACACCCACATGGATTTTAAATCCCTCCAGGGATGGGACTCCATCCCTGCCCCATGCCAGGGCAGGACAATCCTTTCCATGAAGAATTTTTTCCTAATGACCAACCTGACCCTCCCCTGGCCCAGCCTGAAGCTGTTCCCTCTCCTCCTGTCCCTGTTCCCTGGCTCAGCCTGACCCCTTGGCTGTCCCCTCCTGTCAGGAGCTGTGCAGAGCCACAAGGTCCCCCTGAGACTCCTTTGCTCCAGACTGAGCTCCTTTCCCAGCTCCCTCAGCTGCTCCTGCTGCTCCAGCCCCTTCCCCAGCTCTGTTCCCTTCCCTGGACACACTGCAGCCCCTCAGCGCCCAGAACTGGACACAGCCCTCGAGGGGCCTCAGCAGGGCCAGCACAGGGGACAGGCACTGCCCTGGGGCTGTGGCCACACCATGGCTGGCACTGCCCTGGGGCTGTTGGCCTCTTGCCCACCTGGGAACACCATTTTGGTGGTGGTTTCACCTAAAACATAGCTCAGTGGTCACCTGTCACCTGTCTCAGCTCCAAAGGGATGTCATCAGCTGTAGCTGGATGGAATAGGAGGATCCTCTGTGCTACAGCAAAGCCTCATCCCCTTCCCCTCCCTGGGAGAACCAGAGCTGAGCACCAACACTGCTCATAACATTCATCTCCATCCCAGTTATTGTCCCAGAGCTCCTGCACATCTGGAAAAGCACAGAACACCCCACAAAACAGCTGACCTGAGTCAGATGCCTTCCACCTGAGTCACGGAGCAGAGGAAAAGGCAAAGGGTATTATTCCAAGGAATTGTGCAATGAGGGAAACAAACCCAAACCAAAAAAATCCCACTCACCAGGGAAGCTGCCTGTCTTGAGGAACTCCACGAGTCAGAACTCTCCACAACAGCTCAGCTGTCTCTCAACATCCCTGCAACTGCAGAGCCAAGACATCCGAGCACACTTGGACCTCCTGGAAGAAATTCCAGGGCTCAGTGGTGAATTTAAGCCACGTCTTAATACACTTTCACCTCCACACCTCCAAAGCAGCTCACAGTGTCCTCCTGTTAGCTTCCCAGTGGGATATGTGAGCTTTGGAGGCTTGGGAATGGAATCCCAGTGCAGCCCTTCCAAAGGTGGCCATCAGCCCACATTAAGGGGGGAAAAGTCCAGCTGCCATCACTTGCACAGTGTTTCTCCCAATTGTGCCCCAAATCCTTCAATTGGATGAACTGAAATTGAAAGCTTTTAAATTTTTTTTTTAATTTTATTTCTAAGTTAGCCCAGGCAACCAATGGACAATTCAGCTGTCTATTTGGACTTCCCTGAATCCTCATTTCTTTGGCACAGCTGCGTGGTCCTCAAGCAGGTATCCTGCAGGTATCCTATTGCTCTGCTCTGCTGCCCAGCCTCCTTTGAACCCCCAATATTAACAAGACTTGTCAGACACTCTCTGCTTTTGTTGGATATTGCCCTCAGCCCAAAGGGACTCTTTTCTTCCCTTTGAATCTGGCAGCACAAGTCCTGCTGCCTGTAGATTTATGTGGAGCTACATCAAGTTCTCCTTCCAGTAAACAGGACTGGATAATCAATTCCGAATGAAGGTTTGGGAGAAAACCATTCTCAGACAGTCCTTTTCAGGGAAGAGTTTTTAAACTGCTTCCAAGTTGCTAATCAAAAAAAAAAAAAAAAAAAAGCAAATAATTATGTGCTAACAGCACTTCCAATTCTTGGTGTCTTCCCAAAGCCACAGCTCATGAGGGTTAACACGCAAACCCAAGGAACTATGTGAGCTCCTGAGCCTCCTGTTTGCAAAAAAAAGAACATTTCAGCAGTCCCTGAAACAGGTCAAGAAAACACTTCCCAAGAATCATACAGGTATTGCTGAGCTCGCCTTGGAATGACAGGAATCTGCTGGAAGAGGTCTCTCCTGCCTATTCCAGGACTATTTCCTCCAATTCTTTTTAAGTCAGTGCTTCCAAGAGTTAAAACCTTCTGGTTTTAGCCAAGATCTCATTTTATTTAAGGCATGAAGGGAACAATATTTATCATTCAAAGGAGCCAATTCTGTTTCGTCGCTGCTCCTATTTTTGTCCTCTGCCTCTAGACAGGAGTGTCCCTTCCCTGTGCTAATTAATACAGGGATGAAGGCACACCTTGGGGTTGAGAGCTTTATAGAAAATGTAATTACTGATCCTGACTTTCTAATTACCAGACAAGACTCTCACATTATCTGCCACAGGATCCCCCCAGGCTTTCCCTGGCTGGAAAGAGGCAGGAGATGACCTTAAAGGCTGGAATGGAAGCTGATCTGACAAAGTGTAAGACACAGGAAGGGCCACCAAAAAAACTCCATAGTGATGGCAGCAGGGGGAACATCAATGGGTCAGAAGGAGAGAGAAACACTAACAGGACACAGACATCATAATGGACTTGCCAGAATGAAGGGAATGGAGGCTAAGACCATAAGGAGATAAAGAACCTGCAGCATTGTCAACACGAGTTCAGCTGAGCAGCTCTAAGTCTATTAACAGGCTGAGACTAATTGGAAGGAGATGCAAGAGCAGGGCAGAGGGAAAGCTCTCCTTAGAAAAGCTGAAAATGTCCATGAGCAAACTGTGCTGCATGTTCTCAGCTCAGCCCTTGGGCCTGGGAGCACAGAGTGCCTTAAGATGATCAAGACCACTTGTGTACTTCCATCTCCGACCTGCAAGCGCTTACATACTCACTCTGGTATGTGCTGAGCTGGTGCCTCACGCTCCCCATCCCATAAATCCTCTTCCCTTCCAGGCTCAAGTGATGCAAAACGCTCTCTGAGCAGACAACAAACTCGCTGAAGTCAGAGGGGAACTGCAGCTGGAGAGCTACGGCCCAAAGTCAGTCTGCAGGATACAAAGGACTCCTCGTTTGTAAACCCCAAATTTAATAACCAGAAGCTCTCCACAGAACATCCCACAGGCACTTGGGGATGCATGACTGAATTCCATGGGATTTACCAGCACCCTGGGAGCTCACACTGCCTGGTCCTAATCTGCTCCATGCCCAGGGTGCTCAGAGCAGTCAGGAGCACAGCTCCCAGTTTAACCATTCATTAAGGATGCATTGCTCCACTTTAGGAGTTGTATTTCTTGATGCATTCAAGGCTTTGCCAGCCAATTCCATAAATCAACTTGTTGGAAAAATAGTCTAAAAAAAGGAAAAAAAGCAATTAAATGTCGTGTCAGCAACACAACCATGCAAACAGGAATTCCTCACCTCATGTACTCCCAAGGCATTTTAAAACCCCTCATTACAGAGGTGCTGCTCTGAAAATCATCTCTAAAAATACCTCAATCAGATAAAAAAAAACTCCTGAGCGACTGTCACGGGGAAACAAAGCGAGAAAAAAGGAGGAAATGGCGAGCTGTGGGCCACTGTTGGTGGGCACTTGAATGGGAGCCCTGTGCTTGACACCAGCGTGACTCTGAACAAAACCAGAGCCAAGAGCTATTTGTCAAGGGGCACCAATGCACACAAGTGGTGAGAACCTGGCCCTGCTGTAAAAACGTGTCAGCGACTTTTCTGCGGGGCCGCGCCGAGCCCCTGATGGATCGCCGTGCCGGGAGGGCCGCATTGTGAGCCGCAAGAATGAGACATCTGCTGCCTCCTCCCGCTGAAAGGAGAGCTTGGCTCGGCCCAGGCCACGTGAGCAGCTCCTGGTACAAAGCATGGACACAGAGGTCTCATCGCCACCGATGCGCAGAGCCGGCTGCGGCCTCCCGTCAGCCACCCTGAGGGCTCAGCTCTGGGATTTGGGATCTGGGATGTGCAGCTGGCATCCAGCACAGCCTCTGCTCATCTCTGGCTATTCCAACACTCTGGTACCCCTCTGCACCCCCTGCTCTGAGGGCTCCATGCTCAGGACACCTTGGCCAAGCTCACACACCTGCACAACCTCTTTTTCTGAAATCCAACGTGTAGGCACTGGAATGCTGCACACAGCATCATGGAATGGTTTGGGTTGGAAGGCATTCAAAGCTCATCTTGTTCCACACCACGGCCATGAGCAGAGACAACTTCTACTAGATCAGGTGTCTCCAAGCCCAGTCCAAGATGGCCTTGGATACTTCCAGGGATGGGGCAGCCACAGCTTCTCTGGGCAACCTGTGCCTCATTTTTCCCAATATCCCATCCAACCCTGCCCTCTGTCAATTTGAATCCACTGCCCCTTGCCCTGTCCATCCACTTCCCCATCATCTCCCCAGCCAGAGAGAGAAGGATGTGCAGCAGGACATGAGGATTTTATGGACCTGCCAGTGCAAACAGGCTCCCCATGCACAGATAAACCAGCAGCTCCTGGGAAACCATCCCCTTTCTTTCCCAGGCACAGGCAGGACCCAAGGCTCACAGGCACAGCCTCAGGGAAGCAGGCTAATTTATAATGTATAAATTATAAAGACTGATTTATGAAAAAAGCAGAAAGTTTTTATAGAGAGTTTCGATTCTAAGCACGTTTTAGCCCCAAGAAAATGAAAAATAGCAGGATTTAACACACCAGACAACCCTTCAGCAGCCCTCTCCTGACACCCTACACCCCACAAGTGATGAGGAGAGCTGAGAGCTGCCTGGGAATGGACTCGAGACATAAAGAAAATACGGGAAATAGAAGCATAGAAAAGAACAGCAAAGCGGAAGAAGCAAAGAGAAGGGCATCTGTGTGCTTCAAATATCTCAAAACAGAGGCCCCACTTTGCGAACGCCGCTTCACCGGGGGAGGGAGGGGGGAAGGCTGGTTTCCATTTCATTTTCACTTTGAAAACACCATTTTTCCGCACATCCACTGAAGTGCAAATTTCCTCGGAAGCCATCTGAAGAGCGAGCGTGCCTCAAAGCTGAAGTTTTCTAAACCACATCTGTTCAGATTTACAAAGCTCTGGCTGAGGGAGCCGCCGGGAGCCGTGAGCAGCATTTCCCAGTGAGGCACCCAGAATGTCCCCAGCACCCACCTGGGCACTGCAGGGTGGAGACAGTGACACAGATGGCTTCCTCCAGCTCCAGCCTCTGGCAGGGACCACACCAGCACTGGGAAGAGAGATAAGGAGCAGCTGCTGGGTGTGCTGGGGTGATAAACGGGATGGCCTTGCAAGCACCCAGCACTGAGCACCAACACCTCCCCAGCTGCTGGGGCACAGGGAGAGCTGCCCATCCTGCCATTCTGGGAGGAGATTAGCAGAGCAGCCACAGGCAGGATGTGGGGATAATATTAAGTGAGGAGAGATATCACCCATTGCTGTCTTTCTAGCTCCACCACACTCCCAACAGACCCCAGCTCGGTGCCTGGGGCAGGCAGATGGTTTGTACAAACAGCTCCTGGGGGAGAGGTCTGGAAAACTCTCCAAATTCCCTGCTGGCACAGCAGCAGCCTCCCCCTTCCCAGCTGGCAGCTGGCACCGACAGCACTGCCTGCCCCTAGACCCTTTGCCTGCAGCTGGACAGGCTGGGAGGGAAGGGACACAGCCCCAGGCACAGGGACAATCCCCAGGCTGGCAGCTGCCAGGGATCCAGGGATGCCCAGGAGAAGCAGGTGTCCCTTCCCAAGGGCTGGGTGGGAATGCTGGCACCCAGGGCTGACAGGGCCTTTGCAGAGGGGTGACCCCTGGCTGGGTGCCCAGGGACAGCATTTGATGTGACAAAGGAGCTGTGCAGTCCCGGTGGCACCGGCTGGGGGGGCTCAGCTCTGGGGCACCCCAGGAGACTCCTCCACCCACTGGGAGCCAAAAGGAGGGACACAAAGGAGGGACATCACTCCAAATCTGCTCCTACAGAAGGAGGCATGCCAAGCACTGAGCTGTTCCCTGCCACTGCACAGCCCTTCCTTCCACCTGTCCCACTCTGTCCCATTCTGTCTGCAACAGGACAAGGACATGCAGGCTGTCCCAGTTTCCCCAACCTCCCCACATCCTACCTTCCCCAGCACTCCCATCACCAGCTGTGGAGACCTCCATCCCAGGGCCTTCCCGACTTATAAAACCATGCATTTAGGGTGAGACAGAGCCCAGCTCAGCAGCAGAGGAGCTGCCCCTTTCCTGGAAATGTTAAGGTCTGTGGGTTTTACAGTGCAAAGGAGTCCTTTGGCATTCAGTTGAATCTGTTTAATCCAGCCTGTGGAGCAAACAGACCATAGTTAATGCATCCAGAATGGCTGATGACTCTCGACTGGGCAGACGTGAAGAGGGCAGTAATTCATCCCAGTCCACTCTGCTGTGCACATTCCCACTCTTCCAAGGAAGAGGTCACGCCCTCTTTTTCCTTCTCACCACCACCCTGTGCCTCTGGTCTCCCCCTCTGCTCTTTGCCAGGTGCCAGGAATGGCCCACCAAGCCCTTTTACTTTATTTTTCCTTTTTCTCCCCCAAAGCTCCCTGCAGCTGCTGCACTGCAAACTCACCGTGCTGGGCTGAGCAAGCCCCAACTCTCCTACCTCATGCCCTTGAAACCAGATGGCAGGCCTAGGTTTTCCCTGACAAGCAAAGGAATCAGAACTGACACGATTGGAAAAAACAAGCTCAATTCCTCTTGGCAGGATATTAATTTAGAAATCTCTGGTGTCGTCGCCCCGATTCACAATGAATTTGAATCTGAGCTTTCCTAGTGCCAGATGACGCAGAGGTTTGACAGAGAAGGTAATTGGAGGAAATGGCTTTGTAATCCAGCTATTGTGCTGGCAAGATCCAGCTCTCCTCAAGAACAAGGTTCACTTCCTGGCATGGCTGATTCAGCAGCATTTATTTGTCCCCAGTGCCTCTTGGCTTTCCCTGCCGAGCAGGGATAGCACAGACCCTTCAAATCAGTGCCAGAGGTGTGCTGGGCATCCAGGCTTTCTCCAGCCTGGGCAGTGGCAGGAATGGGGTGGTGAAACCTGCAGGGTCAAGCATTCCAAGTGTCCAAGTGTCAGGGAGAGCAGGACTCAGCAAGCCTCATGTTCCACACATCTCTGGGTGCAACACACACCAAACCAACTGTGGTGGCTGCTTGTGCCACGCCAGATGCAGGAACAAGGATGGGGATGTTCTTGGGGGAGCAATCCCACCTGGAGAGCCCCACAGCCTCCACCCACTCCACATCAATTGCTGGGTGGGTGGCAAAACCTGACTTGGAGCAGAGTTTGGAGCAACGCTTGGAATCACAGCCTTAATGACATCCCAAGTGGCACATCCTCAGGAAAAAGTGTACCCTTCATGGGTTTACCTGCCAGACAGGTGCTGATCACTGGATCATGGAATCACAGAATGGTTTGTGTTGGAAGGGACCTGAAGGACCTCATTCCAACCCCCTGCCATGGGCAGGAAGGACTTCCACTGCACCATGTTGCTCCAAGCCCCATCCATTCTCCTCCTTCCTCCGAAAAAGGCACTGGAAAATGCACAATGGTGCATTAGGCAGGGGGAAAGCAGCATCAAAGGGCAAAAGAATCTGCCCTGGTCCCACCAGGAAAAAGGGAGAGTGAACAGGGAAAACAGGTCCAAAATGCAGTGTGAGCAGCTCACGTGATTCTATGAACACAGGTCTGGGATCATCACATGCAACATCTTCCCACTGCTCTAATAATCACCATTAATAACAATAACCCTTTAACTGGCCTGTGTGTTCATGCCATTCCACTAACCACCCCGTGTTCCCAGCTGCCCCTATGTGGACTGGAAGGTGAGGTGCTCAAGGATCCACCCCGGGCTGCACCTCTGAGATTGGGATCATGTGGCAGCTGGGGCAGTGTGAAACCCTATCCCTGCTGGCTCCATCAACCCCACTGCTGCCCTGACACCCCCTTTGGGAGCCCTGGTGAAATGAGCTGCTGCCCTTCAGAAGGCTCCTCTATATTTAAATAAACATCATGGCAGCATTAATGTTCCTCTGTATCTGAATATTTCTTTTAGCTCCATGGCTTGATTCCCTCAGTGAACACGAAGCTGATTTTGTGGAGGAGAAGGAAGGGAAAAGCTCAGATTTTTGTTTTAATCTGCTAGCAAAAAAATATTGGGATAGTAAACAGGCAGCAATCACCCAGGAATGCCTGGAGAGCTCCTACCTACCGGCATGCAGAGCTCTCATCTGGAATTCATTTCTGCCCGTTCACTATTGATGCTGCTCAGCTACAGAGGTGGTTGGGAAGGACCATATTCAAAAGAGACCTGAAGTTCCTGAACAGGCCAGTGTCAGCTCTGGGAATAATGAGTATTCGGGGTCTCTCAAACTCCTGGAGGAAAGACTGCATAGAAAATTAGCATAAATTAGGAAATAATTATTCCCTGTGAGGGTGGGGAGGCCCTGGCACAGGGTGCCCAGAGAAGCTGTGGCAGCTCCTGGATCCCTGGAAGTGTCCAAGGCCAGGCTGGACAGGGCTTGGATCAGCCTGGGATAGTGGAAGGTGCCCCTACCCATGGCAGGGGGTGGCACTGGATGCTCTCTAAGGTCCTTTCCACCCAAACCATCCTGTGATTCTATGATTCCATACTTGCCCCATGGGTTTTATTCTGCTAATTCTGCTGCTAATTCCATAGGAAAGCTTTCCTACTGCCGAGGATGGCCTGCAACTCATTTAATTACATCCAGTAACTTCAACTGCTGGAGCAAAGTCACTTCAGGTATAACCATGTTGAGCTCTGAAGAAATCCCACAGCCTGGTGAAAAATGTAGAATTAATTGGCGTGTTCCCCTTCAGTGCTGTCTTATATACCTTGCAATGACTCATCCATAGGTTTACACAGTCCTGCACTTTTCTTATCCTGACTGTGGGTCCTACAGGGCCAGAAAAGCACAAGTCTAACCTCTGTTTTGGGGGGAAAATCCAGGAGGAAAGCAGATGCCTCCCAGGAGCACCTCCATCACAGCTTTCCACAGGCAGGCTCACGCTCAGCCTTCCTCTGGGAAGGGACCACACAAGCTCAGGTTGGAGGGGAAAAAAAAGCACATGAAGATCATGGAAGTCTCAGGGCAAGTAAATTACTGTTAATTGTGAGATATTTGATTGCAAGAAGCACCAGATGGCCAGCCATCTGGTTTTTATTATAAAATTAAACAAGATTAACCCAAACAGGATTTCCTCAGCATTCTTCTCTGACTGGCTCACAAATACATCTTTAACACCTATGCTACAGATACAGCACAATCAGAAGCCCTTTCTGCCTTTCCCTAATCTGCTTGGGCTAAATACTCTGCTGAGCAGTGCCCTTGCACCTAAAGATTTCCAGCAGGATTGAAAGGAAGCAGGGGATGGAGGAATTAGGAGAGGAGAGAAATGTCAGCTCCAAGAGAAGTAACCCCAGCAGAATCCCCTTCTTCTAAAGCATGCTTGGAAGGGCACAAGCATCAGGGCAGGAGAGTTGCCAAGGGCAACAGGTTGCCAGAGGCAACGGCAGCTGGGGTACCAACCTCTCCTGGTCAGTGCTGGGATGGGAAGGGATAAAACAGCCAAACTAGGGAGAGAGGCCAAACCCCCAACCTCTGGCCATCTCCTCTGAAAGGCAGCAGTCAAAACCACCTCTGGTTCCACAGGAATTTTCTTTACCTTTCTACACCTTTGCCCAAATTCTCAGGAATTTTGTGCTGATCCTGGGACTCCCTGCATGGCCCAAACACCACCCCTGCCTCTGTCCTGGAAGGGCAGCACTGCAGAAGCACATTTTTGCTGTACATGATAAGCAATAACAATTCTTTGCACAGGCTTTGACCATTCTTTGCTCCAAAACATAAATTCCAAAGCCAAGCCCTGCAGAATCAGCTCACATTTTGCTGAGCTGGGCTTGCCAGACCAATCAATCCAGCGAGTTTTCCACCCTCACCTCCCAAACCTGCTCTGGGAGCCACTCAGCTGCTCTCCCTGGAAGCTGGGCTGCCACCAAGGTGGCCTTTCTGAGCCCACCCAGCCACTCTCCAGCACGCAGGGAATGGAGAGGGATGGTGCAGCTGGAGCTGCCGGCCCTCTCCGAGCTTTTCTCATGCAGATCACACCCCTCCTCATTTGTTCGCAGCAAATCGCTCGTGAATCGAACATAAAGGCTGTTCCAGGGGAGATGTCCCCTTGCATCATTCCCCAGAGTAAATCCCCAGGACAGGATGCATCCAGAAATTATCCATAATTCCCTGCTCACAGCCTCCTGTCTTATCAGGTCTGGGCAGAAAAGCTGGTGGGAGGTTTTAGGTGACAGACAACAGGCTGGGGCTCTGACTCATGTAAATATGATAAGTTTTTTTGTTTAGCTTTGAATATCTTCACTTTCAGGGCTACTCTGGAGAGAAAAACACCGTGGTCTCCTTTTTTGGGGGGAGCCATATAATTTTTTTCATTCTGGGATATGGTCTGTCTTTAAAAAGAAAATAAATAGTATAAAAATGGTCTTAAACATGATAAAAGCATGAACTGCAAACTCCTCATGTTTCCAGCCAGTTCAGTGCCCCTTTCCATCCCACTGGAAGCCACGAAATGGAGATAAGGTTCCCTCAAGGACATGCCACCATCTCTTGGTGGCCAAAGCACTCAGGCTTGCACAAACTAAGAGCAGCTCAGAGGAAGACACTGGGAAGATCAAACATGGTCCATGTGGAGGCATATTCAGGGAATTAACTCTAATACAGCCTCTCTTCTTTCCTCTTTGCCTTTTCCACAAGAGCCAGGCTTGCTTCAGCACGGAAAATTATTTGGTTTTCCACAATTTTATTCTCAGGAGTGACTGTTCCACTCTGAGCTGGTGTTTCTCCAGAACAACTTGGTCCAAGGCAGACACCTCAGCTGGAAAACTCCAATCCCAACAGACAAAGGTATTTGGAGCTGAGAGGACATCCTATCCTATTTTTAGAAGGAGCAGGGAATGACAAACTTAGTAGTATGCTATACTAAACATTTACAAAGCACAGTTTAAAAAGCTGGGTTTTAAACAAAGGCAACAGATGCTCTGACAAGAGCCCTGTGCAGAATATTCCCCTTGCCAAGTGAGTAAAGGAAACCCATTTGTTTTTGCTGAAGAATCAGCTTTTAAAGGCAATCCCAAGTAAATGAGGTATAAAACTGAATTCAGAGCGTTCCCACTAGTTTCTTGTCTTTCCAGCAGAGCATCCTCTGGGCTGTGTTTTCACTGACAGCCAGCTGGGGAGATGCCCCCAAGGTGGAAGCACACACACAAGAAAAAATGAAATAAGAGCAGTTTTTAAAAAAATTACAAGCTTTTTAAACATGATTTATCCATGCTGGGTACTTCTCTATCTCACCAGATGCTTCCAAGTGTCTGGCACTGGAGAAAAACCTCTAACTTTATTCCATGATGTATTGCTAACCTGTATTAGACTTGCACGGGAACAACTGGCTGCTGGTGGTGAGGGAATTTAAAACTCAGTGGATTGCACTATAAACCAAAAGAGACCTCAATTATCCTGGAGAGGTTTCACAAGAAGCTGGCTCAGTCTGTCAAACGTGGATTGGAAGGGGCTGTGGGCAACCTCTCCCTCAGGAGCCACATGGAAAATGCACTTGCAGGGGTGACAGCCTGGAGAAGAGACCTCCACATGTTTGTGAGCAGCTGGGTTTGGATGGGAAGTCACAACTGGGAGGGGATCACCTACCAAGGGGCTTTCAGACCGAGGGGAATAGGAATTGGGCTCCAGCAGATTTGGACTCCAGCCTGGCAAAGCAGGCACATCCCCCCAGGAATATCTGATAGCACGAGGAGCACATGGCTTTTATCAGCTGGCTGTACGTGAGGCACAGCCACCACTGGAAAAACCAGCACAGACACAACTGGGGGAAAACAGACCTGCTTTTAACCTGAAGAGTTGCTTGTCTGGTTTTCCCCAAATCTCTTGGATAATCTAACAGGAGATATTGCTTCCTACAAACCTCCAGCACACCAGGGAGGCCTGAAGCACTTACCAGCTACAAAATGGCTTTTACAAAGCATCATCCCCTGTCACATGCACAGAAATGTCCCTCAGCAGGACAGGACCTGGGAAAGATGGGCAGAGAGTGTGGTGCTCATTCCAGCCCTGCTGGATTTCTGGCTCGCCCAGAGCCGTGCCTGCAGCACCAGAGATAGGACAGGGCTCTGCTCCTGGCTGTAAGGCAGAGATAAAGCTCCTGGAATTGGTGGAAAAAGAGTTTTCCCAGCCTCAGGTTTGCACGAGGAGGGCGAGAAGAGTACAGGAGGCAGAGAACAGTCAAGCCAATCCAGAGAAACACCTTATCAGTTTTATCCATCCTGATGAATGCAGTGCTGGTTATCAAGCAGATGCTGCTGCTAAAAACAGCCTACCAACTTCAATGTGGGCTTCTTGGCTCTCCCACATCCAAGCTCTCATCTTCATTCCTTGCAAATGAACAACAGGAGCACCCAGACAGGCTGCACACTATGATAAAGCTCAAACAACACCTCAGATGACTCAAAATCAGAACTGAATGTGTTTCTGGTTAAGATGGCAGCTTAATTTATAGCTTAGAGCAGCGAAAGGGGAAAAAACCTTCCTTAGCTGTGAACCACAGGTCCTGGAAACAGTCAACAGCTTTGCTCTTGCCCCATCAGCTGTCTCCATCCCTCTCCTGTGAGGAATGGGATGATGGGTTACCTCAGAGTCCTATTTTGAACTGTTCTCCTTTATAATCTTCCTCTAATGCACAACTCCAGCTGTCAGTGCAAGGGGAAAGGTGATTAAATCAGCTAAGGACGACTCCCTGCAGGAAGGTACAGTGTGTGTAACATGTGTAACACAAACCTGCAGTTCATTCAAAGTTCCCTTTTCCATCACCCTGCAAGCTGAGACAGTTTTAGCTCCCCAGCGACATGGATGTAATCCAACTGCTTGGAAAGTGGAAAGGGTTGGTCACTTACCAAAGGAAAGGAGAAGGGATTTGTGAGTTCCCAAGTAATATTTCTGGTGCTTTATGTTGTTTCCTTTCACAGTCTGTGTGACAACAATTCATCTTTGGGACTGCATCACCTCCAAAGGTATCATTTCCTGCATAGACTTTCTTTGGATCAAATGGGAAACAGCCTGCCAGGCAACTCCCAGGTCCAACAGGCAACAAGCTGTGGTCTTACAGAGCAGCGGGGAATCAAGAAACTTTCTAGGGATAAATCCGGGCTGAGAGGTGTCTGGGAATTTCTCACTGACTTCAGGTAGAAGAGGGTGTCACCAGATCTATGGGAAGTTCAGGGAGAAGGCCACATGTACAGGAGCACTTACCCCCAAAGTACATCCCCTTCACTTCCCCAAACTGCCTGGACCAGACTTTCCAGAGTATAAGACACTGATGCCAGCAGACACTGGAAATTTTATACCTGGAGACATTCCCCACTCTTGCACAAACAGCACCTGGTGGTGAATGCAGGGTGAAAAATGGATTTCCAGCTTTCCAAGAGCAAACCTACCTGAGGAAAGTGTGAGACTACTGCAAGCCCATGATTACAGAGCTGTCTGAAATCTGTCTGTGGAGCTGTCTCAGGGTCTGGTTTTTGTTCCTTACTAATCACTTTCATGGGCCTCGCACTTTTGGATTCCAGCCTGACTGGAAGCAGCAAACACTGGAAAGCTCGGAAAGCTTTTCAAAGTGTGAACAGCCCCCACTCCCTGCTCTTGGAGAAGGTTTAATGCACTTCAGGTTTGCATCCAAACTTTCAGGGGCTGAGCCAAGCAGTGACCCCTCTCAGACACTCAGGGTGTTCATCTGTCTGGGAGTTTCCAACCTGAAATCCAGGTTTTCATCCTGAAGTATCTTTGGCAGAAGCAGGGCCAAGAGCTCACCAGGTGCAAAGGAGCTGAGATGGTGCCCAGGGAAGATCTTGTGACAGCAAACTACCAGGGCTGCTGATGGAAAAATCCACTTTCCATCCTTTCCTAGGGATCTCCTAGGCTCCATCACCCTCATCCCATAATTAGATTGAGCAAAGAATGCCTGGCATTCTCTTTGCAGACTGACACAACTCAGGCAAGGTTTAGAAAGCCTCAAATAATGCCAAAAACCAAACGTGGGTGAGCAAAGCTGCCTCTCAGCCAAGGGAGCTGGAGCATGCAAGGGAAGAGTCTCCCTCTCCTATTTTATTCTGCAGGAGTACAATGAGGGCTATTCTCTCCTGGAAGGAGGAATCCAAACCACTCAGCGTTTTATTGCTGCAGTGCAAAGGGAAGGTATGGATTCTCCTCTGCCAGCCAACTTCCCATAAAGCAGCCATGAGGAAGCACTGAGGCTGAACGGAGGGGAAGCTGCGGGATCGGCCTTTCCAACTGACTGCTTCCCTCGCTCTCTCAAACCCCTCAACCAAAACATGGCATTCACCAGGCCAGACAGCACGGGAAATGGGAAGAAAAACTCTCTCCCCACCACCACTCCTCTTTATAAAACTGCCACCCACCAAAGGCATGACCTTGGGATTCCAGCCAGACCCGGGGACAGGGTGGCTGCATTAGGGACAAGAGCTCCAGATCTCATCATCAAGGGCTCCCCCACACAGTACAGCATTCCCAAATCTTTGATCCTGCCACAAGGAAAGGAAGAGCCAGGAGAAAGCAGAGGGTTCCTGCCACAGAGGGCTCCTGGGCTGCTCCATGGAGTCATATCCTGCATTCTGGTGGTCTGGTCTCAGATATATAACCAGGAGGCAAAAATTATTAAAATACTCTTTAGAGTAGATTCCTATGGTTGTCATGGATAATCCTGAGCTGAACAGTCATTACCCAGGACAGCAAGTGACAAGAAGGTTGTGATGGGATGCCTGGAAAAAGGGAGAAGCCAGCTTGCTGCTTGTGACACCAGAAATTTGCATTTCCTTCCCTCTCACCTTCTGCTCACTCTGTGATGACATAGGAAGTGAGGGAATGGCTGGAGCTGTGCCAGGGCAAGGTCAGGTTGGATATCAGGGAAAGGTTCTTCCCCCAGAGGGTGCTGGGCACTGCCCAGGCTCCCCAGGGAATGGGCACAGCCTGAGGCTGCCAGAGCTCCAGGAGTGTTTGGACAATGCTGTCAGGGATGCTCAGGGTGGGATTGTTGGGGTGTCTGTGCAGGGCCAGGGCTTGGATCAGTGATCCTTGTGGGTTCCTTCCAGCTCAGGATATTCTGTGATTCTGCTCTCCAGACACAGCACCCCACAGACCCAACCCAAATCACACCTGGGGACACCCCAGGGGATACCTTAGTCCCTGTCTGGGCCACCCCATGACCCTGTGGGAAGTGCTGGGCCCAGCAGAACTCTCCCATCGCAAAGCCCACCTTCAGCAGGCCTGGGAAGTGAGGCACAGTCCTACCCAGTGGCTTCATGAGGACACTGGAGTGTCATGTTCCCACCTGGATCAAGATCCACAGAGTCACCCCGATGGACACGGAGCTGATGGGAACAGATCCTGGCAAGCTGGTGCTGATGGGAGCTGCAGGGAGAGCCACCCTGATGCACAACCATGACTTTGCCTGATTATGCATCCCAGTTCCCCACTGCAGGAGACACAAATGTGCCTGTAGGTGGCCCAGAAACACTGGCTTATTAAATAGAAAAAGGGAGGGAAAAAAGAAACCAGAATGAATGCAGCGTCTGTCACCCTTTTGCAGAATTGTTATGTTTTTTGTGTGTAGTTGGTGCTTGTTTTCCAAAGATTTACATTTTTATGTGTGTGTCATTCGCTTTTCATGCATTTGGAGACCTCAGAGCTTAGAAATTCAAAACACTTGTCAGTCACGTCAATCCTTTTGGACAAAACAGAGCTGCCACTTGGATGGATTAAAAAAACCCACAACAAAACAACAAACAAAACACACTTTTCTCTCAAGCTGTGACTCGGTCACCCCGCTCAATGCAGGCAAGACAATGTTCAGAGAAAGCAAAAAGAAAGATCTGAGTTTTCATACTCATCGGTGGAACTAAATTGATTAAGGTCATTTCCTAGGTAGGTTTGAAATCTTCTGCAACAATTTTTTTCTTTTTTGAAAAGAAAAAGAAAAGTGTCCCCCTCATACCCCCCCCCCAAAAAAAGGGAAAAGTCACCACTGCAAAAACATTAAATCTGCTTGGGTAACTCAGAATATATGTTGGCAAGGCAACATATCTCAGCTTGAACAGTAAACCTGCTATGTCAGAGGCTCTGCCACATATGAAAGAGGCTTGGGTTTCAATATCTCATGCTGAATTTACTTCTTTTCAGCCTTTCATGGCCCAGTATTTGATGTCTCTCCTTTCACTGCTGCAATCGATAGGGTGACCTTACGTAAAAGTTTCTCGACCTTTGCTGTTGTTGGTATTGTTCTGTTAAAATGTAATTTAACTCTTTTTCTTTAGTCTGGAAATAGCACTGTACAGACAGCAAACACGAGAGGGGCTTGGGGTTTTTTTTTCCCCCCTTAACCTAAAGGCAAGAGGCACCATCCATCATCAGAGTTGGCTTCAAACCAGATGATGACAAGATGCATCATCTGCTAAGGGTCTGGTTGCTTTCCCAGTGCCTTCTTGTAGCTGTTTGGTGAGGTAAAAACCTCAAAAAGCCCTACTCTGATGCTCACTCCAGTGCCATCCCGCTCAGTAGTTTAGGATTGAGGGGTCTCCCTGGATTCACATTGCTGGGATGTTGGTATCTCCTTGGCCCTATGAAGTTATAACATTTCCTTTAGCTAAGGCCTTGCATGTATTTCACATAATAAAAACAAAGAGATCCAGACTTCTATAAAAAAAGAAATTGTTTTCAAACAGCAACTACCAAAGGGGAAGGAGGCTGATTTTTCTCGTGACAGTGGGTGTCAGAAAGTCAGCCACACGTTTTAGAGTTACAGCTGGCTTATCCATCCCAGGGTCTTTGGGAGCCTGGTTTGAATCCCATTATAACCCTGTAATGCAAGTACTTTTGTGGGAGCAAATTCCCACTGTTATCCTCTGCTGTGATTTCATCCCTGCATTTGGGCTGGACGTGGGTATTACTCTGCATTAGCCAAGCAGATGCACACATCGCCACTCACACCCATACATTTGCACAGGATTATGGCTCAAATTCCTGATCCTACTTATAAAAAGCCCTATAAATCCCGGAGAGTTCCTTTTAAATCAGCAGCATTATCCTACTGTAAATCCGGGGTGTAAGTTGGAGCAGACTCTGGCTCAGATGCTCTTCAGGCACACATCCTAATGGAGCAAGGAGGCTAAAAGCAAACCCTGGGCTCTGTCCATACCAATTCCCCCCAAAAACCTGTCCCCATCACATCATGCCCTGCTCAGCCCCACACCCTTCACTTTTTGAAGTACCCACTCCACTCTTCTCACAGAGAAACTCTCTGGAACAGAATTAAGAGCTGGGCTTTGGCAGCGCTGCCCCAACCCCCACGTGCTTCAATATTGCTCACAGCTGAGTTATTTCTTGCTTCTTAGGAATTTTAACTGGCTTTTATGCACAGTGAACTCGTGAAAGGAGAGTATCTAAAGTCAGCAGCACTGAAACCATGAATTAGCACAAGGAGAAAGGGGCCAGTTGGGTGTTTCTTACAGTACATTATCTACATAATGCCAGAGGAGCTGATTTAAAGTCACTGTGCTACACCTGAACATCGTTTATGGCTCATAAAAGGAAAGCTGTGTTTAAGTAACAATAAAGCAGCACTGCACTTTCCACGTAGGAAAAGAAATAAACCCTTTCTCACAGAGCAGATGTATTTTTATTTGCTCAGTGCCTGCCTCCAAGGCACGTGGAGATGTGTTCACCACAAAGCCCAAGAGTTAAGCAGGAGGACTTGCTCCAGGTTATGGATTATGTTTGATTTGTATTCATTTTTCCAGCCAAGCCTGAACACAGTGAATTTGACCTCCTGGAAAGGTAAGAGCTGAATCCCCATGGACACCTGTAGCTGTCAGAGGAAGAAGGCAGATCCCCAGGCACAGGAAGCCACAAAGGCACAGCAGGCAGAAGCAGGGATCCTTCATGACACAGAATCATTTAGGATGGAAAAGTCCTCCAAGACCATCAAGTCCAGCCTCTGACCAATCCCCACCTTGTCATCCAGCCCAGAGCACTGAGTGCCATGTCCAGCCTTTCCTTGGACACCTCCAGGGATGAGGACTCCATCACTTCCCTGGGCAGCCCCTTCCAATGCTTAATAACCTTTTCCATGAAGAAATTCTTCCTGAACACCCGAAGTTCTAGGGTTGGGACATTTGGCCAAACAAAGTGACAACAGCCATCACATCAATCCCTCTAAGTCACAGTCACATCACAGAAGACATCTATTTTCACTCACCTGCTATCTGCTGATAAATTCCCTCATATCAGTCTCTGAGGAGTCCAGATGCACATTTGGTCTCTGCAAACACCAGCTGGGGTATTGTATCACACATGAGAAAAGCCTCCTAGAACACAGACAAGTTTTTTCCTATTACACCTCTGCCACAATTTGATTTTTGAGAATCTGTGGCATGAAACCAAAGTCCTAATGAGAAATCTGACAAAATGACAAGCTCCATCCTCCTGTCCCCCTACACTGTTCTGCCCTCTACCTGTTTCCCATCCTTTGCCCACCAGCCCTCTTCTCACAGAGCCATGGCCACCTCGGGGTCACTCAGCAGTGCCAATCCCTGGAGAGGACATTGTTCCCAATTCCCCAGCTGCAGGTGCAGGGGGATGCTGCCTCCCAGCTCCACTTGTCCTTTCAAGGGACAAAGTAGGTCCTCAGCTCCACGTTTTCCCATCAAGGAGCTGGAAAGGATCCACATGTGCACAGTATTGACAGCAAGGGTCATGGTCCTGACCTCTCCCTGCTCCCTGTCTGACCCTGCTTTTGGAAAAGGCACCATCCCACCACGATTCACCTCCCCAAGGGAGAGGCCTGGAGACTTTATCAGTGTGGTTTAAGCAGCAGGTCTGCAGGATCTCCCCAACACTCAGCACCACCCAGAGTAGCTGCAGAGCTGACACTGCTCTGTGAATACCAAACTGCAGAGAGAAAGAAAAAAAAATCTGTGAGTTTCTGCCAGTGCAAAGCTACAGAACCATGTGAAAAGAACCAACTGCCAGAGAAGGAACCTGAACTGAAACAGTTTTGCTGCTCTAAAATGAGCAACACCCTGCAGATGGATGAGGGTGGGATGCCAGAGCCATACTCAGCACCTTTGGTGAGGAGACAGCTGCACACAGGGATGCTGAGGGAAGGGAAGCAGTGTCCAGCTAAAGCTGGATATTAATTTCTCAGCACTAACCAATTTCAAGTGTCAGCACGAGGGAGCACTTTCCTTGCAGTTCAGCAGCACCTCGAGGTTTACAGGAAGCTCAAAATATCCATAATGTATGAGAAGCATCAGCACAAAAAGCTATGCCTGCATTCCATCCTGACAGCTTCTCTGCAACCTGAAATCCTTTTTCTTTTGGGATTTCTCCTCATTTGAGGACAGACTGGTGTTTCTTTAACAACACCAGTGCAAGGAGGGGACGGCAGACTTAACATCTGTTTTTACAGGATGACCTCTGAGGACGTAGTAACGGAACATGTAGAAACAAACAAAATAAAGTCATTCCCAAATTGTTTGGATCGCAGAGGGATGAGGACATGCTTGGATTGAACAGGAATTTAAGTGTAGCACTGTGCTGGAGCTGCAAACACAGCTGGAAGACATCAGTGGTGTGACATTAAATACCTTGTCCTGAGGTGAAGACGACCATGATTCAAGTCCTTTGCTGGTTTAAAGCTCCACTTCATGCATCCCACAGCGCCTGGATCCTGCCCCACACTCGGACACTATGGCATTGCAAATCCACTGCAAACCATAACAAAGAACAGATAAAAAGGGATTTAATGCTGTCAGGATCGCTAACCCCCCAGTCCCATCGCCAGCAAAAACCACAGAGGGCTGAACCTGGATTAGTCCAAATATCCGCTCCATCTGCACACTTCCGTATTTTCCCTCCCTGTGTTTATTTCTAAGCTACAAACACAGCTTTGCATCATTCCTAACAGCTTTTACCTTATAAATCCATCCGTTTTACCTCACCCAACAGCACGACCCCACTACTCCCACCCCTTCCCTGCTCACCACGCTCCAGTGCCATCTCCCATTCCTGCACTGGTTCTTTCTGCCCAACAAACATCAGGAAAACTCTGACTGACCTGTCTGCTCCTGCACCAAAGGACAGAGGGTGGCCTTGAGATTCCTTCTTTTTGGCTTTTTTTTCCTGAGAAGGCTGGCAAGTCAAACCACTGGTAGGCACAGATATTTTTTTTTCCCAGATCTTTATTTTACAAAAATAACTTACAAATAGAGACAACTCTCAGCAGTAAGATCACTCACTCTGTGCAGGAGGATACAGCCTGGTGAAGCAGGGATGTAGGAGTTAAGGACTCTGACAATACTGTTAATTTTAACATAATGGCAGCTATATTACACTACATACATTTCATGCTCCAGCATGTGGGTGTGACACCACATAAAGCCATGGTCCATAAAGTGTGCCAGCCAGGGAGGATGCTCCCAAGAGATCATTTCCATCCTATTTATCAGCATCCTCTGGGAACCAAACGGCGACCTAACACTCAGACTACAGCACACTGGATACACTCATCAGCAATATACTTCAAATACGTGATAAAAATATATTTAACTTTCAAATACACTTGTATAAGGTACACCAAGAGGCAGAAAATAAAGTCTCGAGATTTTAAATACAACACACTATATATATAAACATATACAAGGAGACAAGAGGGAATCAAGATGTGGAAGGAGAAGCTTATCCATGTTATCTATGGTACACAATGGCTTTGTCTGCTAGGAAGTCACTTCCATTTGCATAGCGTTGTTGAGGAGTCCACACTGGGCTAGGAGGAGAAAAGGTTTTCATTTTGGTACCACTTCCACTTTGCAACTGATCCTACACTTAAATTACACTTTGTCCTCTCTCTTTTGTAGGCTGGAATTCATGCCCCGTTGAATTAACAAGCACATTGAACGGAAGGGGTAAAAAAAAAAAAAAACCAAAAAACAAACAACAAACCGTAACACACAGAAAAACCACGTCAGGTCAGAGAGTCAAGGAGGTTTCTTTCTGGGGTTGCAGTCATTTGGCATTTTGCTCCAGAGCTGAGTATTCTGCTTCTGACACTCTGGAGGCGTCAATGAGTTTAGTGAGGCCAGTTTTGGCAGAGTACTTGAAAATAAAGGCTTTCATGAGCTCGTATCTGTAGTTGCGGTTAATGAAGCTGTACAGGATGGGGTTGATGCAGCAGTGGACTAGGGAGAAACACTGAGTGATGTGGAGGGTGGCGTAGAGGAAGTTCTCCATCTGGCAGCTGAAGGGGATGAAATGAAGGCTGTAGAAGATGTCCAGCAGGACAGCCACGTGGTAGGGCAGCCAGCACACCAGGAACACCACGACGTAGGAGAAGATGATCTTCCCATTGCTCTTCCGCTCCTGGTCGCTGGAGGCAGAGATGCTCTTGGCGAGGAGGAAATAAAACACAGCAATGATGGGAAAGGGGATGAGGAAGCCCAGCACCACGGAGATGAGCTCCATGCCAATCAGCCACTCCTTGAAGCTCTCTTCAGGGTAAATGGGCCTGCAATAGGTCTCGTTGTTGGAAGAGACCGTCTTGAGGTAATAGGTGTCTGGGAGGGACGCGCAGAAGGCCAGAAGCCACACCAGGATGCAGATGCAGCGGCGGATGATCTTCTTCTTGCGGCTGCTGGAGTTGGTGAAATAGGCAACCGAGAGGTAGCGGTCCACGCTCATGCATGCCAGGAAGAAGATGCTGCTGTACAAGTTGATGGAAAATATCAGGTGAGTTATCTTGCACGTGATTTCCCCCATGTGCCACTGGTTGTGCTGGATGAGGGAGACGACCCACACGGGAAGGGTGATCACGACGCACAGGTCGGCGATGGCCAGGTTGAAGATGTACAGGTGGGTTTCATAGCCAGTCATTTTGGCCTGGAGGTTGACCCACACCACCACCGAGTTGGCCACCAGGCCTATGACAAAGATGAAGATGTAGAAGAAGGACAGGGTGTAGAGCAGGGCACTCTTGTTGAGTGTGCCGGGGCATGTTGTCGCATCCACCGTGATGCACTCGCCGTTGTTGCACGTCCAGTTGATCTCCGTCAAGTTGGCCGTCTCCAGGAAATCCAGGATGGAAGTCAAGTCGAGCGCGCTCATGGTCGCTCAGATTGGAGTTCAAGTGACCTAAAGGTAAAACAGGATTGAGAGAAATGACGTCAATTAGGGAGCTATTTCTGCTGCCATGTCATACCAGGACCCACCGCTTTAGTAACATCTTGCTCTTGGCCAGGCACCTTCCATTATAAAGAGCTCTATGGAGTAAAACAACCAAGACTTAGCAAAACTCATGTGCTTGACAAAAAAGGGGCAGCACTAGCTTTTTGTGTGATTTTCCCTTCTCTTCTAGCTCACATCTGACATCATCAGGTTGGCTATCGTCCCCGGGTGTGAAATCTGCAAAGTACACCGTGGCCAAATAAATGTCAGGCGACTGAATCTGTCTCCTCCGGCATAAATGATGATCCTATCGCTTTCAGCAGGGGAATCTTTAAGCCATTTTATCTGCACTCCCTCAAGCACAGTAGAATTGATCTGGCTGATACAGGGTACCGTAAAACATTTACCACAGGCTCTGGTCAGCATCTTGTCAAGCCCAGCTACAGCTGCATTAAGTAGTAATGGGGAATTAAGGGGCTTTGTACCCCTACCCAAACTTAAATTTCAGTTCTGCTCCATCCTCCCTCCCCCACTTCCCTCGAATACTATTTTACAAAGTATCCCCTGCCTTTAATAATTATTGAGAAAAGAAAAAAACTCGGGGCTTGACTGCTGAGTAGATCTGCTGAGCTTAAGTTTTCTTTTTAGAAGAGTGCTTTGATTTGAAAACACTCCCCCACCACAGTTGCCTCCACAACTGCCTCCTTCCCACCCTTTTGCTTTTCTACATCTACTTTTGCAGCCTCTTCAGTGCTTTCTTCTACCTGCAAGCAGTGGACAAAGCAACTCATTAACTTCCCCATCAGACCTTCTTGGCTCACAAAAAACCCAAAGTAGGGCTGCTAATTGCCCTTGTGCTTTTGGGGAGACATAAAAATGCTGTGCCCCTCCCTGGGACCCTCGCAGGACCCACAGTACCACCTACAGCCACAGGCCTGTGACCACCATGCTTCAGCCAGGCCAGTTTTGGAGCGCAGGATCCAGCTTGGGACATGCCAAAATAAAGCTGGAGAGGTGGGTTTCCAAGGATGGATCCACATTCCCTCATGGCTTCACTTCAGCTGGACCATCAGGTCAGCCAGCCCACCCACGGACACTTCCAGCATCCCTAACAATGGTCACCTTGCTCTTCCCCATGACACAGCCCCAGAAGGAGAAGGACAAGCCTGCGGCAATGCCAGTGTGGCCAAGTGACCAGAGAGCAACAGGGAATCTCAGAATATCCTTGACCCCACCACAGGATCTCTTGGTGGGGTTTCCAGAAGCATGGAGGGGAGGGCAAGCAGGGAAGAGCTCAGACATGTTGAATAACCTCTCCTCACCCCCTCTCTTCAAAAAGGGATGTCAATTGACACAGCACCTCTCCTTCTCCGTCTGTGTAATTGGCTCTTCCCAAATCTCCCACCCTCCTGCCTGTCAGGGACAGAGGCTACGGAAGAGAAGGGAGATAAGGGGGGAGATTACCCGAGAGGACTCAAGGCACTATTGTCCCGGCAGAGGGGAAGCTGGTGGCACTAACAATGAGGGGGGGCTGTGCACACATTCAAGGGAGATCAAATCTCTCCACAAACAGGCCCAAATTGGCCCCGTGAGGAGAACTGGCCTATGGCTTTCATCTCGCTGGCCTGATGAAAGACGGAGCTGAGATTCAAACCAAATTAAGCACAGATTTTGCTAAACACTGGCTAAAGAGGGAGCTGAGACAGTGGCAGCTCTCTGTCCTGGGACAGCCGATCCAGTGTTCACCTCAGGCAAGCAGGGAGTGATTTAACCCTGGTCTGTGCAGGGCACAGGGGCTGATCATCCCCCCGAGAGACACAGGGCCCCCTTAAGCTGCCACTACCACCCTGGTGCTGCAGGCAGCAGGGATGGATGCATCCCCTGGATGTTCACTTCACCCCAGGGCTGCGAGTGGGACAGAAGGATGGGGCTCCTGCCCGACCTCACCCAGGGCTCCACTGCATCCCCAGCACACTTTCCAAGCCTCTCACACACAGGGAGAAGCAGCACCAGCCTTAAGTCCTTGTACCTCAAAACCCCGCAGCAACTGAAGCAAACTCCCTAAAAGCCACAAAACTTCCAGCCTCGTGGCACAGGCCACCAGCTCCTGTTGGCATTTGGGGCAGCAAGGGGAGCAGAGCAGGAGGCTACTCCCTGACACCCCACAGAGGTAGCACGGGTGGGCCTGGGCTTCTTCTGGAAAGGCACATGGTTTAAAATAAGGGCAACAGGCTAATTCCACATCTCAAGACCCCAATTCAGGACAGGACTGTGACCACCCACCACCACCAAGCCTCCAGCACATACCTCATGCAGAAGAAACTCAGACCTGGCTGCGGGGTGTCAGATTCCGACAGAGAGGCAGCAACAGGGCAGCAGAGAGCCCTTGAAGCTGGGAGTCATACCACTGCTGGCGACACCACGGCCACCACAATCGCAGCTGCTGGCTCAGAGCCGCCCCGGGGATGTTAGGGAGCACGAGGGATGCTCAGCCCGAATCCCAGCCTGCCTGCACTCCGAGAGCAGGGCTGCTGCACACACGTGCATCCATCTGCCTGCGCCTTTCGCATTCCCAGCGCGGCAATAAAAATCCGAAACCGAGCCGGCCTCCCAGGCTCCGGGTCCTGCCGGGGAGGAAGGCTGTGCTCACAGATTACAGCCCTGCAGCCGGGCTGTAGTCTGGGATTAGCCGCTGTAACCTGAGCTCCGACTCCCACCCAGATTAGCCGGGAGGTACTGGGGGAACCCACCAGACAAACTCAGTAAAGCCACTCTGTGCTCCTAAAAAATACCTTCAGCGCTCTCTGCAGACAGCACAGCATCTGAAAAACTCGTGAAGGAAGCAGGGACTGTAATTTGTGTCCCCAGCACCGCAAAGCTCTTGCAGGCCATCACCCCTTCACCTGGCAGGCACACGTGCTGTGTCCAGTCGCTGCTAGTTTACAGGAGTTAGGACACGAGGGAAAGGAGATGCACCCAAAATCCTGCTCCAGACACCCAGAGCTGATGTATCCTGCAGGACTGCACCCGCTGCAGGCTGTGACAAAGTAAATAGGCACAAGTAACCTGCCTAGCAGGGCAGCCCAGCACGGCATGGCAGCGTCCAAACCCCCAAAAACCTGGGGAGCATCCCAGAGCATCCCCCAGCCTGCTCCTGCCTGCACTGAGACCTGCCTCCCGACCGCCCAGGGGTGCGGGCAAGCCGGGCTTTGCCCTTCCCGAACAGAGGAAGAAGTGAGCCATGCCAGGACAAGTCAGGATCGCCGGGCGGGATGTCACCCGCGCACCTTCACCTCTGCCAGGCTCTCCAGCGCGGGGAGGTGGCCACCGCCAGAGGACACCCATGCCCGCAAGGGGCTTTGCGAGCCCGAGCCCGGCACATTTAAACTCTCCCGCAGCTGCCAGGTGAAGACGCAAACAACATCCGCAGGGGAAGGAACAGAGCCGGGGATCGCACCTGGGCATGCGGGGACACCCACAGGGAGCGGGGCTCAGTGCGATGGCCACTCCAAGGTCCCCCACACCCTCCCGCCACGGGAAAACCAGGTGGGGGCGAGGAGAGGAGCCCGGCGGGACGCGAGGCGGGCGGGGGAGGCTGTGGGCGCCCGGAGGGAGCGGGCCAGCCGCGCTGTGCCCCCCGGAGGTGCCGCGGTGCCGCCCTTACCTCAGGGCCTGTCAGCAGCGCTGCCCGAGCGACTGAGCGCGGCCTCGCCGCCGCCGCCTTATAGGGGCCGTGAGGGGAGCCCGCCTCCCGGGGGCGGCACCGCCAGCACCAGCCACCGCCACCGCCCCGCATCGGCCCCGAATCGCCTCAGCCCGGCCCCGCAGAGGCCCCACATCGGCTCGGTCCAGCCCCGGAGAGGGCCCGGCACAAGCACGGAGCGGCTCCGAATGGGTTGAGCCCAGCCCCGGCGGAGCTCCGCGAACGGAGTGAGGGGTGAGGGATATGGGGTGGAGAGCGGGGGATAGCGGGCTGGGGAGAGATGAGGAGGGGAGGAAAGGGAGGAGAAGGAGAGAGGGGAAAGCGGGGAAAAGAGGAGGAAAAAAAAAAGAAAAATAAAAAAGAAATAAATAGAAAAAGTAAGGGAAAAGGGAGAGGAAAAGAAGAGGAGATAAAAAGAGAAATGGAGGGAGGAAAAAAGAGAAAAAGAGATGAAGAAGATGAGGGGAAAGGAGAGGGAAAAGGAGACAAAAAGAGAGGAAAAAGAGAAAAAGCAGAAAAGGAAAAATTCGGAAAAAGAAAAAGGAAAATAGGAAAAGAGGGAAAAGACAAAAAGAGAAAAAAGGAAAAACGAGGAAAAAGTAGAAAGAGTAAAGTAGAGGAAAAAGTAGAGAAAAAGAGGAAGGAGAGAAAAAGAGAGGAAAAAGAGAAAAAGCAGGGGGAAAAAAGGGGGGAAGAAGGAAAAATAAAAAAGAGGGAAAAGAAGGAAAAAAGAAAAAAGACATAAAAGGAAAATAGAAAAAGGGGGGAAGGAGACAAAAAGAGAAAAAGAGGAAAAAGAAGGAAAAAGAAAAAAGACGAAGAGGGAAATGGAAAAAGAGAAAGAGAGAAAGAAAAAAGAGAAAATGAAAGAAAAGGAGGAAAATGGAAAAGTCGAAGAAGAGTAAATGGGGGAAACAAGGAGAGAAAAAGAAGAGAAAAAAGGGAAAAGAGGAAAGTAGAGAAGCGAAAACAGAAAAAGAGGGAAAATGGAGAAAAAGAGGAAAAGAAGGAGGGAAAAGAAAAGGTGGAAAAAGAAAAACGGAAAAGAGAAAAAGTGAAAAAAGAGGGAAAAGAGAAAAAATGACAGAAAAGAGAAAGAGGAAAAAAGAGAAAAATACAGAAGAAAAAAGGGGAGAGGAAAAGATGATGAAAGAAAAGGGGGGGAAAGGGAGGAAGAAAAATAGAAGAAATGGAGAGAGAAAAAAGATGAAAAAGTGGCAAGAAATCATGGGGAAAGAGGGAGGAAAGCAGACATAAGAGGAAAGAAAAATTAAAAAGCATGTCTGTAGTTGTTTTCTGTTCTGATTTGTTTTTTCCCTGACACAATAAAGCAGATCCTCACCTCTGCTCCCTCCCCAAGGGCAAGGAAAACTAATGCCAGGGAAAAGCGACAAGAAGCCAAGGAGTCACTCAAACTGAAAATCCTCTTCCTTGCATGGCTGCTGAGCACAGGGGAGGAAGGTGAGGGACAGGGGGGTCAGTCAGGCTGCCTGTCCCAGGGAGAATGCTGGGATTAGATGGTCATCCACCTGCTGAGCCCTGCCAGCAGTGCTGACAGCTCCCAGGGATGTGAGGCACATCCACCAGGCTGCTCCCAAAACACCAGGTGACCCCAAAAGCTTGGCCCCCAAACCCTCCCCCCGGAGCCCACACTGACCTACAGCTCCTAAATCGCCTCAGCATTGCTGAGGCACTGCCCAACCAGGACATGCAGCTTAGCTTTTAACCATGATTTTTTTTGAAGATACAGGGCTAAATTTTAGCCCTTGAACCTACCCCAGAAAGCATGTATTCTGTTTCCCAAAAAACATTATCCACAGGCAATTTACAGGACAAGGGGAAGTGGCTTCAAACTGAAAGCTAGAAGGTTTAGATGAGGTATTAGGAAAAAACATCTTCCCTGTGAGGGTGGGGAGGCCCTCATAGAGAGAAGCTGTGGCTGCCCCTGGATCCCTGGAAGTGTTCCAGACCAGGCTGGAAGGGGCTTGGAGCAACCTGGGATAGTAGAAGGTCCCTGTCCATGGCAGGGGGTGGAATGGGATGAGCTTTAAGGTCCTTTCTGGTTTGGGTGCCAGGAAACAAGAAGAACAGAGGGATGAGTCTCCCAGCATCCCCTGGATGGAAAGGGTGGGATGTAAGGTGCCTCATCTCCCTTCCTGACCCCTGCTCTCCCTGGATGAGGTCCTCCACAGCTGTCAGTGAGCAAAGTGTTTCAGCATCTGCTTGAATTCTGAGTGCTCACCCAAGCCCACAGACGTTGGTGGGATTGAAACATGGTGATGTCAGACAGCAACAGGATTAGGTTTAAAAATAAGCAGGGACTGAAGCATTTGGCTAAATCAGGCTCTGAAAATCCTAGGGAAAAACAACCAACCAAAAATAAAGGCACTCTAGTGGCACACCAGTCACTTGTCCAAAAAAGCAAGTGGAGCGGCTTTTTCCTTACTTGGTGTGCCATAAAATAATACCAAAAAGTGCAAAGTCTTCCACAGCTCTCCAAAAATACCAGCCAGCACCTGGAACCCTAAAGCTGCTGGATGGCCAGGAGTCACAGGCAACCTCCCCTCTCCTGCACTTTGCCAAGGGCAGAGCCCTTGCTGCCCTCTCCAGGCTCCTCCCTTCAGGTATCTTTTTATAAGGAGCACATTCCTCACAGGAGAGCCAGAGCCAATTCCCCTTCTGGTCTAAAAACTAGATTTTGCTTGGTGTTCAGGCATTAAAAATCTGCACAATACAAAACCTCCTCCCTAAACAGCAAGCAGAGCTGGGAACCTCAGATAGGATCAGCAGGAGGTCAAGATGCTGTGTGCTTGCCATGATTAATTGGTATTTGCTACCAATCCAAGCAGGTGATCCAAGAGATGTGACTGCAGATAGTCCTGTGGACAGCAGCTCCTTGGAGATGCAGTTGTCCAGGAGATCCATCACTCACTGAAACGAGACAGGCTGGGAGAACTGGGATTGTTCAGCCTGGAAAACAGAACATTCTGGGGAGACCTTAGAGCACCTTCCAGTGCCTGAAGGGGCTCCAAGACAGCTGGAGAGGGACTTTGGATAAGTGGGAATGGATTCCCACTGCCAGAGGGTGGGGTTAGATGGGATATTGGGAATAAATCCTTCCCTGTGAGGGTGGTGAGGCCCTGGCACAGGGTGCCCAGAGAAGCTGTGGCTGCCCCTGGATCCCTGCAAGTGTCCAAGGCCAGGTTGGACAGGGCTTGGAGCAACCTGGGGTAGTGCAAGGTATCCCTGCCCATGGCAGGGGCTGGAACAAGATGGATTTTAAGGTCTATTCCAACCCAAACTATTTTATGATTTAGGAAAGCAAAGCTCTGCAGTTTTCACCCTGCTATGGAAGACTCTGTGGCAACATGTCAGAGCTGGCCAAAATGCGGCACTGAAAGCCAGATCATTATTTAACTGCTTTGGTTTGCATTCATATTTTGTTTAACTGCCTGAACTACAGCAATATGTTCTTTCTTTCCTCCAAAAGCACAAGTTTTTACAAATGAGGATGGGGGAGAGAAAAATCCTGAATTTCTCCCAGTCCCTGTTGACTTTGGGAACACAGGCTGAAAGCACCCTGCCTTTCTCTTAAGGCTTCCCTTTCCAGCTGGGAGGCAGATGGAAGCTGACACTCAGCCCTGATTACTCAAATCAACAGAGAAATGGAAAATAAAAACTAAAAAACTCAAGTTGGCAGCTTCGAGTGCTAGAAAGACACGAGCTTGGGGGTGGGAGAGAAGGCCAAGAAGGCAAAGTGCAGATTGGATTGGGTGGGGGAGCATTTTGATTGCACAGCAAGTATCAGAATGGGACAAAGGGAAACATTTCTCCAATTGCACAAGAGAGGATTTGCGTGCAGCAGGAGCGAGGTGGGAGCAGCCTCACGCACAGACAGAGAACGGTGCCAGGAGTTCAAACACCCACCCGGCCACGACAAAGGCAGGAGAGCCCTGGAGGAAGCCAGGCTGTGATCCATGAAGTGTCCGAAGGTAAAGCCGAACTTCCTGCGGGATGAACACCCAGCGCCCGCTTCCTCCCTCTGCCAAGACAGCCAGTCCTCTGTCCTCTCCCGGTCACGTTCCTCGCAGCATCGCTGGCATGATGGACGGAGGAACAAACCCCTGCGCTAGCAAAAGGAATAAATAGATGACTGCATCAAGAGTCACCTCTGAAATGGCAGCGGAAAGGAAGCGAGCGGCGCGTTTCCAGCAGGCAGTGACCGCGGTGCTGCTCGGCTTCACTTCCCCAGCAGCAGAAAACAATCGGGGCGTTTAATGCCAAGCCGTGCCTCCAGCAGCGTCAGCAGCCTCGGGGAAGCCCCAGGGCTGGTGTCCTGTCGGGGGTTAGGGTTAGGACGAGGAAAGCAAGGGGAGGAGAGCAGGGAGAAGCAGGCAGGGCGGGAAGGGTGCTTGTGGGCAGCTCAGGATGCTCAGTGACCTCCTCTGCAGAGCCACAGGTGCCCCGAGCTGCAGGAGCTGCCATGGCTCAGGGGCTGGGAAAGCCAGCGCTAGGGAAACTGTGGCAGAGAGAAGCTGACCTCTTAAAAGTGGAGGGAAAAGGAAGAGAAGTACACAGAGGGGCTGCCAGGGCAACCACAACTATCCTAGGGCAAGGCTCCTGCTTCCCCTAGCCTAGCCCAAACCACCAAACCAGGCAATAAAAAAGAAATCCCAGCGCAGGACTTCCCTTCCTCTTCCACACCACCCACCTGTTCGTTCAAAGGTTCATGAAATATTATATTTTTATTGCAGAAAGCCCCTTGGGGACTGGTTTCCATCTCTGCTGCAGCTCCAAGGCTGCATTTTCAGCTTCAGCACCACAACAATAAGGACCAAAACGAAGAGGGAGATTTTCAAGCACAAAGCTGAGCTCCTTGGGCTGTCACAGGCCTCCAGCATCTGTGGTTTGAGGCAGCACACGCTGAAAGCCTTGTGCAAAGCTGCCGGGAGAGATCTGTGTTTTGCAGGCCCTGTCCGGCCCGGGGATGCTGCCATCAGCTCTCGCCTCCTGACAAGTGACGGTGAACAGCTCTGATTCAGAGAGACAACTCAAAGCACACACTGCTTCACATGGCCTCCTTCAGCTGGGCCACCCAGGGTTTTAACCATTCTCTGGCTTTGTCCACCCAAAAACACTAACACAGAATCGTTTAGTTTGGAAAATGCTGCTGAGATCTTTGAGTCCAGCCTGTGCCTGATCCTCACCTTGTCACCCAGCCCAGAGCACTGAGTGCCATGTCCAGGCATTCCTTGGACACCTCCAGGGATGAAGGGGAGAGACACACCGCAGGAGAAGGGTTCAAGGTCTTGTCCACCTGCATGGCAGGGCATTTTCTGTCAATCCCAGCAAGCTTTCCCAAAGCCAAGCAGCAAGACGGCAACAGTCCCAGCAGGATCCACTGAGGAAAGGGCTGGCAGGGCAATCAATTTGCTATTTTCAATGCAATGAAAGCTTTCAGGATAAACCAGTTAGTGGTGGAATTAGGAATATTACCCATGTAGTCAATAATTATAGAAGATGGGTCTCTCCTTCACAGTTCATTTCCATCTTACCCTTTCCACTAAATAAAGGTGTTACCAATGGATGTTATTTGCTGCTTCATAATCTGCTGTCAGAGGCATTATTGCCATTTATTTGAGAGTGTGCCAGAATGTGACCATGAGCAGCATAAAATCAAACCCTGAGCCAGAAATCCTGCCTGGAGCATCAAAGCAAGCAGCAGAGAAGATTTTTCTGAGGCATTGATTTTTACATAAACATTATTCGTAAACTTCTCCTGTCCTCACGGCGCACTCTCAAATTAGCAGTGAGACATGAACGTGGCAAGAGTAGGTTTTGACAGGAGCCATGCTATGGAAATCTGCATCAGCAGCAAGTGGCAGCCTGGAGACAGGGAGAGGAAAGCAAGGAGTTGGAATTAGGATGATGGGATCCCCCCACCTTCACTTGCTTCCATGGGAAAGAGTCCTGCTAGGTGTAAAACAACTGTTACAGGCCGGTAAGAAATAAAAAAAAAATCATTAAATCATAAATCTTTTGGAAAGGGGATCTACTGGGGAGATTATATTCACTTTTCATGGACATATTAATTCAACAGTGGCATATCATATTGTTCTCTGCAGGGGAAAAAGACATATTGTTTTAAAGTCTGATATTTAGAGCAGTCCTTGAGGAAGGAAAGCAAATATAATCTTGGCAGGGAAACCCGAGTGAGCGCTGAGCACCGAGGAAGGGACATTAAACGCAGGGCCCAAGTCCCAGCTGCTGAAAGTCAGCAGAGTTTGACTGCAGTTCTTGGAGCTCAGCCCATGCATGGGAGCTGAGAGTGAAGGTCACCTCCATTTAGCCACAACTCCTTGAAAATGTTGAGGGAATGAACACAAAGGGTAATTTTTTACTGTGAACAGCCACTGTTTGCCCACTGGCAAACAGGTGAGAAGACAAAGCCATTACAGCTGCTTTCCTTTGATGTTTGGTGGCTGGGAACTATCTGGCCATCTCCTTCTGGATTTCTTCTGGCTCAGCAGTGGAAATTGCCAAGCTCTCCTGGTTCTCAGTCCAGCCAGAGCCTCAGGATTTGGGGAGAACTCAACAGCCAACCGCAAAACATGGGTTTACCAAAGCCCTGCTCCAGCTGCTTCCCAACCTACAGTCCTTGGTCTCCCATTCTCTAGGAGGCTCCAGCAGCACGTGCCAGATGCTCCTGCTACAAATCCAGCCCCATCTCCTGCCTAAATTGCATCATATGGAGGCAAATAAAGAGACCTTTCCTGGCAGACACCTTGCACACAGCATATGGACAAGGGCTCCTCACAAAGGCAGGCTCCTCACTGGCCTCATGGTCCCCTTCCACAGGTATGGTCACACTCCACCCTTGGCTCCCCACCTGTCTCCTGACCAAACAAATCCCGTGTTCCTTTGAAAGAGGAGCATCCCTCCTCCCTTTTTTCCTCCCTGCCTGTCTCCCGAGTGTGTCCTCCCTCATGAGAAACCTGTAGATCACAGGCAAAACCACAGAATAGCTACAGGAAGGTTTTCAGCAAAAGCCACACGGCTTAGTGTACAGTAACTGCTCATGCCCATGGCCTTCCCCTGTGCTAACTCACCTTCCAAAGGAGTTTATTCCAGAGCCACAAGGGGAGAGGACAACTTAAGCTCCCTACACAAGATAACAGGGACCGCTGAGCAGCTCTCGCACCATAACACAATTGATGCCTGTTGACCCCGTCACGATCTCAGCCAGCTCAGGTACAGATAACCCAACCTGACCCATCAGAAAAATGGGATTTGCTTATCACTCAAACTGCATAGGCCACTCTGCCCAAGAGAGCTCACACACACAAGCTCCTGCTGGACTTCCCACTCTCCTCCTTCCCTTTGCCCAGCTATCTTGCCGACAGTTTTCCCAACATCCATCCCAATGAGGTGTGAAATTTGAAGCATCACCAAACTGCACACGGGGCTGTTGCAGGGTAATTACATGAGCAGATAAAATAAAAAAGGCCTGATGAAACATTAACCATGAGCAGGCAGAACAACAAAGGCAGTGCACCCGAACCACAAAGACTCTTAATGCAGCATTAAGTCAGCTGGACCTTAGTTGTGTATTTGCCATGTGGATTCAATACCTCCTCGAGATGAAAAACAGGCATAAGGCCTTTTTTTCTCCTCATACCTGGGCCAGGCTCCCAGCTGAAACAGGCAGTTTATGCCAGTCAAACACTTGGACATTTAATTTCTGATGCTGGGGTCCTTAGCAATGGCTTTAGGTTCAAGGCACACTGGCAGCAGCTCATAGCCCAAAACCATAGGGAGCCAGAGAGGTCTTAGACTACTGAAATTATCCAATGTGAGCAGGAGAAGGAGGCAGTCTGGGCTTTAGCTTCTGTCCAGGGCCCCTGGAAAGTTAATCCTAGCTGATTACACCACTTCTTTTTTTTTTTTTTTTTTTTTTTTTTTTAAATAGAAGAAATAAACAGTCTTTTGTATCAAACATAAGGCTGCCTTATTTTGCAGGAAGATTTATCACCCAGGCTAAATCCATGAGTTCATTCTGGTTTTGTCCCAAATCTTCAAAGCACTGTTTTATACTTTATGACACAGTATCAGTTGGTTCTGCCTCTGTGCCAGGCAGTCCCCAAAAGACATCCCACTTTTCCTAACCAAAAAAAAAAAAAAAAAGAAAAAAATGCAGACAATCTCATCAGTTGCTTAAAACCTGCACAGCAAATTCCACACAGGCACGTCAGAGCCATGCAAATACATCCGTAAGGAGCTGGGCTTCCCTTCAGATCACAAACATCAGCAGTGTGTTGGGGCTTGGAGAAACCTGGTCTAGTGGAAGATGTCCCTGCTCATGGCAGGGGGTGGAACAAGATGAGCTTTAAGGTTCCTTCCAATCCAAACCATCCTGAGAATGCACGGTGTGACACTGCTCAGTGAAGTGACTGATGGGTGACAAAGTCTGCTGAAGTAAGGATTGCTCAGTGCCTTCCCTGCACCAACAGGGGCTCCGTTGTGCTGAGCCAAAACCTTGAACTCATTACAATGTCACTCTGTCTTTGGATCCCATATCCTGTGGGGGAATCTTCTGGGAATGTATTTTGGTTCAGACTTGGGTCAAGGAGAGTTGACTTGACCTGAAAATAAATCCAGGCGATCTCGAGCTGAAGAGCCATTGACTACTGTTTGCAATACAATAAAGGGAGCAGATCAAACTCGGCTGAAAGCCAGGGTTAACATAAATCCAGGGAGAAAGGGGAACAAGAAGATTCATTCACCACCATGACAAAGGGGACATTTTTTACATTGGCACAATTCAGAGCAGGGACTGAAAGCTCTTCCCAGGCAGCATTTTTACTGTCCCATATGGTGTGTGCTGTTTAGCTGTGCTGATATCTCCAACAGACTGGCAGCAAGATAAGAGCTACACCACTTGCATGTGTGTGAAAAGGGGGTTGTGGGATTTTTTTTTTTTTTTGCCATTTTTAACGTCACTAGCAGGAGTTCCTCTGCTTGCACACAGGGCAGCTTTTGTGAGAGGTATTTTATATGGATCCCCAAGGAAAGGTCTCAGTGTCCAGGCTCTGAGCTCTATTGTGTGCACATGTGTGTAATAACTCTCAGCAGCTTATGGTTTACAGTCCAGGTTGTAGGACTGTAGCTCCAGGATGAAATCTCCTGGCTCACTGTATCACTACCTTCCCCAGAGTTAGCCTTTCTCCCCTTCCAGGAGCTTTTATAATGTTTGGTGGATAAAGCAAGCTTCAATCCAGCTGATAATTCCCAGATCTGTCCTGCAGGGAGCCTGAGAGCTGCTCCCTACCCTCACTGCAATATATCCACAGAAAAAAGTGCACATCCCCCCAAACTTTCCTCCTTATCAGAGCTCAGATCCGCAAGCAGCAGCTTGATCCACCAGCTCTTTGCCCCTAACACAAACCACACCCAGGAAATTTTCCAGCTCCTCAACATGGCTGGTTGTCCAGCAAACACCCAGGAGGATCCTCTGCCCACCCAGCAGCCCAAGCACAGTAATTTGGTAATTTTCTCCAAGTTCCAGCTTTAACAGCAAAGCTGTCCCACAAGGATCTGATGAATGCATCCTCCAGAACAAGCTGTGGGTAGTAACAACCCTTAGTGATGCTAGGACATCACCTCTTTATGGCCCTGCTAAGTCTCCTCAGCACGAGCTTGTGTGTGTTTCCAAGCTAGAGCAGCTGGTTCATCTCAGGATAAATATTAAATGGAGTTCAGTCCTTCTGCTGGCATTCATTATCCACTCCATTTTACAATAAGGAGCTGGTCAAATCCCTCCAGTCTTCCCAGACAAAACCAGCCAGGGTAGCTGCTTTCAGGAGACGAAGGCAGCCTCTGTGGGAAGACATGAGTGCCACATTCCTCATTTGAGTGCAACTATTTCTAAACACAGCTCAGGGAAAGCCGCATATTTATTTTTTTTTATTGCATTAAAACCCATTTTATTAACCAACTTGTACTTTAATGTGGATGATGCTTTTGTTTATAGAATAAATTATGCTGTTTCTTCCCATCTCCCACTGTGATTGCACGATTCCTGGTCAGATTGTATAATGTTTGATCTAAGAATGTATAAACTCCACTAAACAAAGCTGCAATAGAAAGCTGAATAATAAGTCGAGACTCCAACCTCTCTCAGGGAAAAAAAAAGGTGAGTTTGACAAAGTAACATGCTGAGAGAGCCTGGGAATCTTTTTGATGGAATAAAGTATTTTAAGAGGGGCTGAATATTCCAACTCAGCATTTCCCATCTGCACTCTTTAAAAGTGACAGGAACTTCACCCCTGACTCAAGCAAAATCTTCACGAATTGGGATTTCTTTTACAACTGTGTGAAAATTAACACTTTCACTTGCAATTAGCAGCCCCACAGCCCTGCTGACACTTTTGCTGCAGAAACAAGCTGCACATGAATATTCACAGCCAGGCAATGCCATCTCACAGAAACCAGTGCTGGGAAGGGCTTTATGTGTCTCTCCTCCAGGCAGAAGAAAGGCACAGATCAGTCTCTCCACAGGGGCTTTGCAGGTAGTTGCCACTGCTCATCTTGGAGAGTACAGGGACCATCATGGAATGTTGGAAGGGGCCTTATAGACCATCCAGTGCCACCCCCTGCCATGGCAGGGACACCTTCCACTATCCCAGGCTGCTCCAAGCCCTGTCCAGCCTGGCCTTGGACACTTCCAGGGATCCAGGGGCAGCCACAGCTTCTCTGGGCACCCTGTGCCAGGGCCTCCCCACCCTCATAGGGAACAATTCCTTCCCAATATCCCATCTAACCCTGCCATGTGGCTGTGGGAAGCCATTCCCCCTTGTCCTGTCTTACATGTCCTTGTAAAATCACTTCTCACCTAGCCTGTAAGAATTTGCTGTGCTGAGGCAGGTCTAGGGATTATAGTCGTGTGCAGCAACCAGCATAAGCACAATACAACAGTCGTGGAAACTCAAGTATTTTTTAATGGACACATCTTTCCTTCCCAAAAAAATACCCATCATCACAGCAGCTGAACTTCTCAACCCCTCCATGTTTGCAGGACCATCTTAACACTCCTTTTGAAAACTCTGTTCCACTTAGAACAACAAAAACATGAGGAAAACCAACCCTGGAGATTTTCCAGCAATCAGGAGAGGTCCCAGTAAGGAGAAGACCGGCCCAGTCTTTATCCATGACCTACCCCATCTCTGCTCAGGTGCCAAGGGCATTGCAGTCACAGTATGTGAGTCCTTTCTGCAAGGCTCACACCAATAAAACCAGTTGGAAAACAGGGAGAATTGCTCATTTTAATATCATAAGCCTGATGGAGAGGGAGTTAAGCAGCTCTTGTTAAGGCAGCAAACAGTCTTCAACCTAAAGATGTGGCTATTTCAACTCCATCTTTCCTGAGCAGTGCAATAAAGCCTGAAGGAGCACGAGAAATGCAAGGAAAACACTAAGGAGAAGGAGGTGGGAAAAATTCCACTACTTCATCATGGATAGTCACATTTCAAAGCACACAAAGAAACCTGTGGCAAAGCAGCGAAAGCCGAAGTTATTAACTTAGTTACCAACCAGACCCAGAGCAGAGACTGCCTAGAGCTTTAAAAATCCAAATAAAATGTCATTCCTTGGTGGTATTCCATCCTCCAGCCAGTCTGAAGTCATCCCCAGGATCTGATGGGTGGTGTTCCATGACATCCTGAAGGGCCAGAGGCCACCCTGCTCCACCCTTTCCAGGAAGGATGAGCCCATCCTCTCCTCCTTCTGCAGGACTTTCCCTTTCCAGGGTCTGCTCCAGCGGCTTCCAGCTGCATAAAAGATAAAGAAAGTGCCTGTTTTCCATTGTCAAAGAGAAAAAGGAGATTCCCTGAGGCTCCTTTCCACTTTCTAAATAGCCAAAAAGTTGTTCTCCACGAAAATGAAAGGCCAGAAAGAAATCTGGAGCTGATCTGAAGTCTATCAGTGGAAATTGGTGGAGCCCTTGCTGTCCTCAAGGAAGCCAGGAGAGCGGAAAGCAGAGAACCACGCTCCTCTGAGCTTAAAATATGTACTTAAAACTGGATGCCAGGAAGGTGAACAAAAATAATGCTTGAAAAGACAGAGTGGCTATTTAAGGGATGGAAAGATAGACTGTAATTACAGGGTCATGGGATAAATTTGACATGGCTCATCTGAAACAAATTGAGAACCAATTAGGCACCCAAAATGAAACAAACACCTCTAAGTCCATTATTAATTCCTGGAGTATCAGAGGAAATTCGTTTTTAAAAGCAAATGCCTTCTCACTTTGCAGAGAATTTTATAAGGATGAATCAGGTACTAAAGTCCTTGCCAGCAGCTGTTTTGCTTGGCTGCCTTAAAAGCAAACAAATAAACAAACCAAAAAACCCCAAACAACGCCTTGATTGAAACTTCAGGCTAGTCCTGGAAAATTCCCAGCCCACCAATAGAGCTGGTAGGGAGCATTCCAACAGGCAGGCTTTGGCCAGGAGAAATGTTTTCTGCTGAAAAAAAACCACGTTGGTTTTCATGGAAATATTTTCAGTTTTCCAGCAGGACAAAAATTGAAGGAATGACGTCTTAATTTTCAAGGTTAAGTCATCATTTGGTCTAGATCAGCTGCTACTCCCCACCCTTTGTGGGTGAAGCTTTCTGCTGGAGCTCCCTTAACGTGATTCATCCAACCCTCTCCCAGGAGAGACATTGCTTCCTTGGCATCTCTCCTGTATCCTGAGAAACACAGTCCAGCCAGAGGAGAACAGAGGCAGCTGCTCCAGACTCTTGCACAGAAACAGGAGGACTTAATCATGTTCTTGACATGAAAAAGAAAAGATACGTTTGGTTTTGGAGCCAAGTTGCAGTGATGAGTCAAGCACGGCGCTGTAATCAGCACACACCCACTGCTGGCTCCAGAAGCCAGGGAGGGTAATTCATGGATTATTACAGGGAACCAGGAGACAGCACGATTGCCATCAGGCCAGCTGCCACTTCTGCCAGTCAGTCTAAATCCTCTGGATCCCCCAACAAGCTATTAATGGCCAGATGGATGGAAGGAGGGGGCAAAAGGCACTTCCAGTTGCTCTGCAAGACCTTCACCGAGCCGTTCATTGTTGAGCAAGAGGCCCACACATGATGATTGGTCTTGCAAAACAGACATTACACACACTTTTGGGGCTTTCCCACTCTATCAAGACATTTTGGTTCATCCTCCAGGATCTGGCCATGAAGTATTTATTAGCAGGCAGGTGTTTGGGTAGCAGGGATGGCCAGCCATGGTGGGGCAAACATCTGGTGTGCACAACCAGTCACTCCAGAACAGCTCCTTGTGCCAGTGAGGACATGCTGGGAGGTCAGAGCAAACCAAGGATGGATTTAGGGCAGTCCCTGGGATTCAGAACTGATCTCACAGTGTGTTTCACAGAGCACAAGGTGCTGCTCACTGTGTTTGGACTGCAACTGTCAATTACTCCTGGGACTGCCCAGGAGTTCAGGGCAGGTCAACACACCACGAACAATTCCTGTGTTCCAGAGATCAACATTCAGCAGTGACTGGAATCTACTTTATACCCTGAGTCATACAACCACTGTTAGTTCTGCATCAGCTAATTTAAGCAGATAGGGATATGCTGATGGTATCTCAAGCCCTCAAGACTTGTTTTGTCAAAGGACCACCACACCCTGCTTACCTTCTTGGATTCACTGGCATTCAGCCTGGAGGAACAGTGAGCTAGAAATCCCAGTGTGGAGCCAGAAATAAAGACTATTTCTCTATGTTTACTCACTGAGCTGCAGTCTCTGGGCCTTCCCACTCAAGAAAAACTTACCTTTGTAAGATTTTAACCAGTGTTTATATCCCCATAACAAATCCACACAGAACTTGAACGAGCCAGATTGCGCGGCTCTGAGCGTTTTCGAGGTAAATGGAGTCAACAGAGCAAATTTCCTGTTGGGCTTCTCTCAAATAATGTAAAACAAAGCCATTTATTTACTCTCAAAAAGTATTTGGGATGACATAAGCCTGCTCTCACCAGCAGAGGCAAGTGAGGCTTGTAATCCCTTGCACACATTGGTCATTGAGGTATTCTCCGAGTTTCACATGAAATTTCACACTTTGGGACAGCTGCTTTTGGAATCCTTTAGGACCTGATGGCACCAGCTCAACATCAACCAGCCTATCAAGTACTTGAACAGAAACACTACTGAGAGTCAGACTGGGCAACCCCAGGAAGAGGATTCAAAAAGCAAAATTACCATGTTTAAAACCTTTTCAGGAGCTTCAAACTTGCCACATAGGTTCAGGAAATTCTAAGACTCATTCCTACCTTCCTTTTATCCTTCCTGCAGGTGATGCAAGGGTTTTCATGTGAGCCTGGTGCATGTCAATGCCATCTGTAAGGACCCTCATTCCTGGATATTCACAAATGTTTCATTGCGCAGCTGAAAAACATGAGAAGGAATAAATTATGAAGCATCCTGAGCGAACATGCACTCCCATGAGGCACTTAGGTGCTTACAGGAATAATGTACAACTGCACTACAAAGCCCCTTGTTCTTCAAAGTGATGCTGATGCTGCAGAAAATTATATATTAATACTGCAGAGAGCTTTCACAACCGCTTGTTCCTTAGGGTTTATGAGGGGGCTATGATGTCCAAGTTAAACGTAGGGGTTGCATGCCTCCAAACCTATGTTCTTCCCTTCTGTGGGCTTCAGGCTGCCAAATCAAATGCAGAAATAGCTTCAAAAAGGGTTCAGAAGATGTAGGTGCACCCCAAGAACTCGAGACATTGTGCCTGCTCTTACAGACACAAAGCCATCTGAAGTACTGAGGGGCAGCAAAGCTTTGACACACGGAGAGTCACAAGCTGCCGGTGACACGGAGCTATTGGCAGCTGCCCAGCTCATTATGCTCAGCCATCCTTTGAAGGCTATCGTTCTGTGGAACAGAAATCAATATCCCACACACTGCTACAAGCTGAGCCCCGGAGCTGGGACATTGTATCACTGGGAAAGCAGGGAAGGGGAACGCTGGAAGCTGGGTAACACACAGGGAGCAAGCACAGCCTGATCCTGTATGGAGTGAAGGAACACAAAACCTCCAGGTTCCTGCTGCAGGGAGCCTGGACTGTGCTCCCTCCACACAAAGGTGCTGCTGATGGGTCCTTGCCATCACCCTGTGTGGCCAGGCTGATGTCATCAGCCCCATGTCAGACTAAGGACTCTTACAAGCACTCCCTCCACTCCAAACCAACAATCACCTAATACAAAAGCACTCCTTTATCATCGCAATATTGTCACAAGTTGCACAGGAAACACATCTTCAAGGGAAGCATTTTAATATTGATCACCCCCAGGGATCTGTGTTAGCAACGGATGAAGAAAGGCTTTAACCAGATCCAACAGGATCACTGTTGTCCAAGGCTTTGGATCTCTTTGTTGCCCTATCAAGACACTGCTCTGACCCGCTGGGCTCGTACCCCTCAATGCCACAGGCTGCCTCCAGCTGCTTTTCATCGCTGTCTAAGAAATTATCACAGGAGACTTCATGCAATTAGGCCTCAAAAATGGGGATGTCAGTCCTCCAGGGGAACTGAGCCTGCCTCATGAAAGCCACTTCAGCCTTTGCTTTTCTGCACAAGGTGTTTTTTTTACCCTGAGGATTTCTTTCAAAGCAAGATACTAGTCAAGACACAGCAAGGCATTGTAGTTTTTACCTCTTTGTAGCTTATCAAGGTGAATGTCAGTGGGGGAAAAAAAAATCTCAGAGGTGACCAGGCACAGAGATGGCCATCTAAAGTTACATACTTTGGTACAAGAAAAATAAAAAACCCACCCCTCTGTTTTTAGTAAAAGCAAACGTGGTCTGTCTCAGCGCCAGGACTCCGTTTAGAAATCGGCGACGGCAGCGTAATGAGCTGCACAAAGCCAGTCCTGTCACACCTCACTGTTCCTCCCCACAGACTGAAACCTCTCTCAGGATCCACAGCCTGGCTGAAGGTACCTTCCAGTCCCCATTCCCAGTGTCCTGGCAGCTGGTCTGGGGCAGGATGTGTTTCAAGGCGATGTTTCTCAGGGTGGCTCCAGCATCTTAGGGGATTTGAGGCACAGGCGGCAAGCTGCTGATCCTGCATGCAAGGAATACCAGGGGGAGAGTGGATAGGCATAATATTTGTACTGAATGTATGTTCTACAGGAGTGTGCTTCACACCCAGCTGTGTAAACAAAGCCAGTAAGGAGAGCTATCTCTGGTGAAGCCCAGCTCTGCGTGGATGGTGGATAAGGGAAATTCAAGGCTCTGGATTGCAAGCTCCTTTTTCCTCCTCCATCCATTCCTCACCCCCTCCCCCGATCTCTGCAGCCTCTCAACTTGAAGACAAACATGGGGCATCCCCAAAATAAAAAGCCTGCCATGTTTTATGCATGGGGCATCCCCAAAATAAAAAGCCTGCCATGTTCTGGCTGCTTTAAATAATCCATACTGAACCCAGACTGCTGGCATGTTCAACCCACCTGGACAGGAACTCTGAATCAAGATGATGCTCCCATCAGAGCAGCCCATGTTGAAATCCCAATTCTGACAAGATTAAGGAGAGGAGACAGGAGTTGTCACTTCACCACTCCCCTTAGCATCTTCCTCTGAAGAGCTTAAGGCTTCTTAAGTGGCCAAAACGTCTCTTGCATTTTCTCTGGTCAGGAAAAGCAGCAACACATTGAGACAAGGTGAAGAATTAAAGCTTTCAAAAGTTGCAGCTGACACTCCCACTGGAGAGATCCAAGCCATTCCTAAAATAAGCACACACAAGGGAAACAGCTCCATCTTGATTTAGCAAAAACCCTACATCTTGCATTTTGGCTGGGCTGGACTCCTACAACATTTATTTTCACAGACAAATTATGCCTATGCAACAGCTGCCCACCCAGACCATCCACCACTCCTCCAGGTACCCAGGCATCCTAGAAAATGTGGGATAAACGTCGTCCAATCCTTCCTTTTTTCCTCCTGGATTGGACACTTAGTCCAAACTGAAAACAAAGACAAGCTGAATATCTTTCAGCTTGAATGACTGCGTGGTTTGACTGCAGAGGTTTTATCCATGATATTTCCTAAACATCTTCACTCGGCAGATGAGGACTGAGCTTGTAACCTCTTACTGTGCTTTATGTTTTTATTGTGCCTCTGAAATGAAGACATCATAAAATAAGTTAGTCATAATCCCTTTCTTCCCTAATTGTGTGTTCAGGGCAAGCAACAGGATGAACTAAAATACAAATTCACAGATAAAATTCACGTTTAGCTTTATGGGGAGGTAAAGCTTTTCATTGCTGGACATTTTGATGCAGACATTTCCTTACTGTGGCTGATCCAATCTGCAAAATTTCCTTTCATTTTCAGTCTGGATAGGAAATGTCAGTGATACAAATATATCACTGGAGGATAGAAATATTTGTAAAATGTCCATTTTTTCTGGCCCTCACCAACATGCAGGAATTGCCAGAAAACAAGACAGAAGAGGAATTGATTCTTGGCTGAACTACAATTAAGTTGTAGCTTTCCCTTCACTTCCAGAGCTTTATTAGGCAGATTTTATTTGATGAAATCAATTATACGGCATGCTGGAGATAAGTTAGGGAATTAGCTTTGCTTATGCTAATGCCTATCACTCCAGGGTGGTTTTGCCTGGGAAGGTGGTGAGGAATTGAATGTGATTTATTTAGGAACAGGCCTCATTATTCCAGGATGGGAAGATGGCTGCAGGGAGGAAAGCTGAGGGCAGAGCTCCTCAGGACCATCACCTGTAGCAGCTGCTCATTTCCTAACATATTCTTCCAAAACCCACAGCACACAGAAGTCTTGTGGACATTTTGAACACTGGGAGGGGCAGGGAGATGTCAATGCCTTCTGAAGCATTTGGCTGGGGTGGTTTCATCCCTTGCTGGACTAATTTTGGGCTTCCTTCTTTCTAGAATACTGCAGAAGGGCCTGATGGAGCCAAACCTGCCTGTCCAAGGGGACAGCAATTGCTTTCCTTTCTTCTGAATATGGAGCACTCACCTTAATCCAGTGGGAGGGAGAGCCTTCCAGGACTTGTTTGACAGAGGACAAAATCAAAGGCAAGTCCAAATGCTTCACCCGATTCCAGAAGGGGACAATTATCTGTAAATGATGGTGCCTGCAAGGCACATGATCCCACTGAGCTGGATACAAAGCTTAGGGAGCACAACTGGTGCCAAGTACTACCTCTCCTTCAGACTTCATCACTCAGACTGGTAATAAACTGGAGACACTGGTGGTAAGAGGGTCCCTCCTCAGCTGACTGGATTTGACAAGAAAATCTCAAGAATTGCTGAAGAGTCCTCTTGCAGAGGAAGATTTTGGAGGCTTCCAGCATCGCTTGATAAAGCAACATTTCCAGAAAAGGCAAAAGCAAAGGAGCAAAGTCAAAGCAAAGGCTTTGTTTGCTTTAGAGCACAGGAACCAACCCCCAGAAGTGAAACCCTATCTTGTGCCTCTAACAGGCTGGATCCCTGTCTTTGCCTTGCTCCCAGATTTTCCTCCACACAGTCTGGCCTCTGAAGAGTCCTCCTGTGGCCACATGAAAGGCTTTTCACACCCCTCCATGGCACCAGCTTTTAATGCAGCCCAAAAGTCAGAGCCGCTGTTAGATCCCTTCCTGCTGGATCAGAGCTCAGGCTGCTCAGCCTTGAGTCTCTGACATGGAGCCTAAATGTACCGTGAAAAAATCTGGAAACAGAGGCACTTAGGCTTTTAATAAATGGAGATTTACTTAGTTTGAAGCTCGACATCACCATTTCTGCTGTATTTAAAGTAAATACCATCCATTAATGAAGAAAACATGGGATTTTTTTTTTCATAAAAATAAACACACAAGAAATTCTAAAGCTACAGCCTGTAGCTTTCGAAGGATTGCTTTTAATAAATTGTACACGTACCCACTTTCAGGCATGGAAATGCATTAGACTGGAGGGAAAAAATGCCTGTTCCAGAGCTATGCAGCTTTTTTCTTCAGTTTTATAGAAATGATGCCAAGTTCAGACTGCCCAAGGTGAGACATATCAGGGATGTTTCTAGAGCTTGGCACTGTGTGAGTCCCTGCTGGGGCACGTGGAAGTGAGTGAACCACACAGACCAAGCAGAGAGTGGGGAGTGAGCCTGAGAAGGTAATGGAAATTTAAAAAAAAAGGAAAGGAAAAAAGAACAATCAAAGCTTCCTGATGGCTTTCCCAGCTGATATCAAACACCAGCACCAGCTGGTTGCTGGTGGATAGAGTCCACACAAAAGTGAGGGGTCTGGTTTCTGTCAGTCACAGCAACAAGGAATGGGCTGAGCCCCACTAAAGGGCTGCAGCAGCTTTTGGGGAAAGCAGACTCTTCTTTCCACATGCCAGCACGGGACACCTGCTTATCACCAGCACTGGTGTGCTGGCCAAGGATGGCATGTGATGGCACCCAGTGCCAGGGGCTGGTGACCACAGAGAGAGAGCGGCACTCCTGTGTCTCCAACAGCAGAAAGTAACACAAATCCCCATGGATTGAGCCCATTTACAAGTGTTTTAACCTCGTTTCCACCACTGCATTCTCCTTCCCAGGCTTCCCCACCAAGCACAACAGCAATTCTCACAGCTCCTATCTCCGTGACCTTTCTGTTGTCCTGCTCCCCCACCTCTACACATGAACATCACCTGCAAAATCCAGTCCCAGGCAGCTCTCCCTGACCTATGCACCATACAAAAATTCCTCCTGCTAACATCAGACATGCTTGAATTAGCAAGGAAATGAAAACAAGCCACAGGAAAGAAGCAGGCTGGGGGAAAGGTGGGGATGGAATGCTAAGCAATCATGTCAAGTCACGGCTGGCCACATCCCGTTAGCCGTGTCTGAGGGGTCCTCGTGTCAAAACAGCCAGGGAGGAATCCTGCACAGCCAATCCTGCAGCACTTTGGATCTTTTTTGGGACACAGGCTCCTTCAAGGCATTGGCAATCAGTGGCTGCACATCCCAGAGCTCCACAGCTCCCCTACTTTATACCAGGAGAACCCAAAACCTACCCAAGGCTCAGCCCTACAAAATCACCACTTTCCGAGATGTTTTACAAAGTTACTGTGCAGTTGGGAGAAAGGAGTTTGGACAGGAATTAATGAATTTTGGTTGGCATTAGAAATTTGCAAAGTTCTGACAAAAGTCATGAAAATTGAAAACAAAAAAACCACCAACAACAAAACCCCACCACTGTTGTTTCCAAAACAAGCTTGTTTTCTGTACTGCTTGTTCTAACACAGACACCAGGAAAGATTCCAGCATTGGCACAAGCAACTCTCTTACCCACCTCATAAAAATGGCTGCAAGTGAGAAAATTAATTAATTTTCTTTTCATCCAGCATCTCCTCAGCCTCCTTTTTGCTTGAGCATCCCAGGAAAGAGAGCAGAGGTGAAGGTGAACCTTTCAAGGTTAAGCAGGTTGAGGCATTAAAGTTTCTGTGATTTACCCAAGCAGAACCATAATCCCAACATATTTGCATGTGAAAAACTGTCTCCCAAATTAATCTAGCCATGACTCTGTGGGTGGTAAGGGGAGAACTGTCATTTAATAGATGTCTATTTATATTTTCTACTTCAAGGAGGTATGAAACTCTTTCCAATACTCATTATGTCTTTTTCATTAACGTATTTTTAAATTCATTAATGTATTTTAATGCTTTTTTCATTATTAATGCTCTTAGAAGCTCATCTCCTCCAAGCATCCCTTCAGAAGAACATGAGCTGCAGGAGCAACAACCATGACTATGGGTTCTGAATGGGAGCCATGGGATCCTGAACATGCAGGTTGGGCTGCAAGAGCAACTCGGCAGCAGTCAAAAAAGAGAAAACCAGCAGTGTTTGGCTCTTGGCAGGTTGATTAACTGAGAAATGAGGAGGATTTGCTTCCCAGGACAGACTATTTGCTCCCCACCACACAAACTAAAAGGGTCTTTGTACAGAGGAACTTTTATCAGTTCTTTCTGAGCTCTCCAGATCTGATCACACTGCAAGACTCCAGTCTTCAACATGATATGAAAAGAAATAAATTTATATGGAAAGAAATTAAGTGACCACTTTTAAAACAGCTCCACAGGTTATTACCCTGGGAGAAGACACTCCAGAAACATTAAAGATCAGATTTAAATCCTACGACTCTAATGAAATGTGTAGCTACAGATGTGACTCCCTCAACAGACTGGAGCAAATTCAACTCTGCTCCAACACACCCAGCCCAGCCATGGCTCCCATCTCCAGCCTTAATGAAAGCTTGTCCATGGTTTGAACCCAGCAACAATTAACCTTGACAGGGGGAGATAAGATTCAAGTTTCAAAGCACAGAGGGTTTACTGGGGGTGTGTGCACTTTCATGAGGCTCTGATTATTATTTTAATGCAGTTGTTTGTGATTTAGTTTCCTTTTATTTTTTTTGTAACTCCCCTTAATGGTAACACTGAGAAGATAAAGGTTTATGCACTCATGGCAGGAGCCAAAGGATGGCCCAAGTCCAACCTACCTCCACCCCACCACACTCCTTGGATACACTTCCAGACATAGAGATGCTGTGGAGAGTTCAAGACTGACTGGCCTCAGACTTTTTGGAAAAGGGAGAAGAACTCATTAGGCTAAAGGGAAAGCCAAAAGTTGTTTGGAGAGCGCTTTTTAAGGGGCCTAAAATAAGAAGCCAACAGATCTCTACACACTTCCCAGCAGGAAGCCTACAGTCATCCCCAGCACTGCTGATAGCCCCCCGTGCTTGGCAAGGTTCCACCCAACCATCTGGAGATCATCCACTGAGGTGCAGCTCTGAGGAAGGAGACAGAGGGCCTGGCAAAGGTGTTCAGAGAGGAGGAGGTTGGGAGGGGGATGAAGGCTTTGGTACATGAGCCTCAGAGTGGTTTTACTTGACAGCAACTGAGGGTACATTCCTTGAGCTCATGGTGCAGCTGCCACTGGCATGGGCAGTCCTGGGAGATCTTTAGGATAAGCAGCAGTCAGTGGTGACAGCAGCACCTGCATGGAAACCCTCCCAAGAGCTGGGCCTGCTGCACTTCTATCAGAACCATCACCACTCACACCTTGTGTCTCCAGGAACCACAGAGCAGCTCCTGCCTCGTGGAGCAATACCTGCACCCCTTCTGTTCTCCCCAGGTCATGTTCTGATCTTGCTGATGCCTTCAGCAGAGCTCCATCTGGCTGGGGGCCAGGAGTTTGCTCGGCACCTCTGTGTCCCCTTGGAAGGCAGCAGCGATATTCACCCTCACTGAGGGCTGTTAATGAGAGCCTGTGCTCTGCTGAGGTGGAAGTACAGCTCTGAAGCCTCCACCAGAGCTCTCCAGACAATGCAGCCACAGGAGGTCTTTCAATCAGAGGAAAGAATCAAAACTGGGGAGTGACCTGGTCAAATCAGCTGGGGAAGGAGATGTAGGGGGGAGGTGGGAGAGAGCAGGCACGCTACAAGCATTGCAGTTTTCTTCCCATGGCCATTGGGCAGCAAAGTGCAATGGCAGAAGAGTTCACAGGTGCTCTCAATATGGGCAAATGTCACCTAGAAGGGTTTGCCACCTGTGGGGCTAGAAGAGTGCCATCAGCCTAAGAGAAAAGCATACTAGAGTGCAATATTTGATATTTATTTATAGTCTCTCTGGACACACCTATGCACACTTGTGTTGTTCCCCCACTTTGCATTCACGCTGCATGCACTGAAACCATTCATTAAGTTGAATACATGGCCTTCCCTTCTCTCACCCTAAACCTAACTTAGAGGACACCTTGCTGGAGCAGGGAAAAGGAAAAAAGCAGAGCAAAGAGAAATGGACAGAATTTTTGCCATGAGGCCACCAGCAGTCCATATAACCATCACCCAGTGCAGCAATGAAAAGACAGCCCAGGTTGAGCTTTGCCTGCCCAACACACACCTCCATGTTAAGGTAAAGCTGCCACATCCTCCCCATGGAAACCTTTAAAGATGCAACTCACCCTTCATGTAAGACTTAATCCTCTCTCCCTCACTCATGATTCATTCCAGGACTTCTAGATTTTTTTTTTTTTCTTTGTTGGCATGCTGTAAGCACACCCAGTTCTCTCCTTAAAATTCCTGCAGCTCTCTGCCCTCATGCTAGGAGTGACCACTTACTATTTGATGACCACCTTCAGCCAGAAACCTGGAAAGCTGTTTTTCCAAGGGCTGTTTGGAGCCCAGCAATGGCACATGGCTTTTAAAGCTTGTTGCTCTCACTGAGAGCACCAGCCAAAATTAAAGCACAGCCTTTTTCTAAATAGTGATCCCCCAAGAATCTGCTACCATGATTTAAATCGCTGGAGAGAGGAGATTGGAAGGCAGGGGGTGAGAACAAGACCCAGAGATGCTCCTGGCCAAACCCTGCAGAAAAGATGCACCTGCAGGCAGAACTCAGGCTCCTCCCAGAGTCCAAACCAGCACCAAACCCACAGCTGAATCGTGTCTTCTTTCAGATTTTCAGCCAGCACATCAAAAGACAAAGCCACAAGGGCACAGTCATGTGTCTGACCTGTCCCAGATTTTTTGAACTACCCTGGAAAGGTACTGCAAGGGCTTTAGGGGGAAAAAAGCTCCTGATAACACAGAAAGCCAGGTTTTAATATTGTGTGCATTACGGTGGGGCTCACAGCAGGTCACCAACCTTGCACAAAACCCGCTTCAGGGGGAAAAGCCTTTCTAGTAGCCCAGGACCCTCTGAAAAGGGGGGGAAATGGGGCATCACACCTCCAGAGGAACAAGACACACTGACAAACTGACTGCACACAGCTTCGAAGCAATAAACAAGCCATGGGCAGCCTGGATTTTTAACAAGACATCACTAATGGTGTATTCCAAACCCAAAGAGCAGCCCCTAGAGCCAAACCAGAACTGCTTAAACATCCCTCAGCTTGTGAGACCTTGCAGAGCAGCGCTCTGAGCTGCTGCTGAGCACGGGACGATTCAGCCTTTGCCACATCCTTCCCTGCACAGCTTTCAAGTGCCAGCCGAGCACAGCGTTTTCCCTGCTGCCGGGTGATTTCAGATCCTTGACCTGCTAATGGTATCACATCTGCTAACTATTATCAGAGGGGGAAAAAGGCTCTCCCTCCTCGCTTCCCTGCTTGGACCCAGTGCAGCACCGTGTTGTGTCTGTGAGAGCTGAAAGCAGCCGGGCTGTAATTCAAACAAATCAGATCTAATCACCCTTATCAGAAGGGTGATAAAATCAGCAAAGCTGAGAGGCTGCAAAAACACAAGGTAAAGAGGTATTTCTTGATGGGCACGGAAAGCCAACACCTCTGAAGAGCTGTCTCCCCGCAGAGACATTGGATCACAGCGGGGCACTGCTGAAGTGTCTGTGCAGGTTCTCTTTTGCAGACCTAAAAAATTTATTTCCCAAACTCTGCTGCTGTGGGGGGCTCTGAGACACAGAGGGCTGCATCCCACAATCCCACATAGCTCCTAAAATTTGGACAAAGCAGTCACAATCACTACAGATGGACTGACACTGTGCCAGCTAGATACTCAAGAGCTGCAGTGATGGTCCAAACAAAACTTGGAGACAGATCCAGGTGCTGTGGAGGTGACCACAAGTCTTACTTTGTTAACATAGCTCCCCAGCCCAGAGTTGGAGTCTGGCACAGGCACAGAGCTGGAGATGAGGGTTTCCTGAGACTGGGACCCCCATTTAGAGGACAACACAGTCCTGGATGCTCTGACAAGCACAGTGGGGCTCTCTAAGGGTAAAGCCTCTATCTGCACGTAGCAATATCTTACAGCTGATTCTCTTTGCCTGGTCAGCAAGCCACTGCCAACTCCTGATCCCAAATTCACCATCTCAGCAGCCGTGTACCATAACAGGAACAATCCTTGGCAGTTTTCTTGCCTTGGGCTGCCTGGCCTTTGTGAACCAGGGCTGCGATGAGATTTTTCTGGTTAAGCTCAGCTCCAGAGGAACCACCTGGAGCCCTTGGCCAGCTACTGGAGAACCTCTGCCTTGCTCTGACTCACCTTCCCGTGGCAGAGGATTCTGAGAAGTGGTCAGGAGAACAGCATTTGGCAGGATGATGTGTGCATGGGTGTGCAGACAGACAGGGAACTTCCTGACACACTTGCCTGACCTCGCTCCAGCCAGCATGACGCAAAACAAAGCTGCACTTACCCACTAGCAGGGAATGTCACGCAGGGATGGAAAAATAAGGGTTGGACGAGACCTCAGGAGGTCACCTAGTCCAGCTCTGTGCCCCGTTGGAAGAGTCAGCACTGTATTATCCACACATCTAACCTATTCTTAAAGGCCTCTTGTAATAAAAGCAACATATTCCAGGCTTTTGCTATTTATATCATGATTTCGAGCACTGCTTGAAGAATGGAGGGCACAGAGGGGAATTGCTGCATAATAGCTGGGAATAGCTGCATAATAGCTGAACACTGCATTACTGAAATGTTGCAGGACCCCAGGGGAAGCTGCTGAATAGGTAAGTACATCTCAGTGCAAAATGTAAGGGCAGGGCCACCAGCAAGGTGACAAGGGCAGGTTGGAGTGCCCCAGTTGGTCTGGCCAGGCCACCTGGCAGGGTTGGGACATCTGGCAGAGCTGCCCAGGGTGGTTGGGGAGTCTCATTCTCTGGAGACATTTCAAACACACCTGGATGCATTCCTGTGTCACCTGCTCCAGGTGACCCAGGGGGTTGGACTGGAGGATCTCCAGAGGTCCCTTCCAACTCCAGTTATCCTGGGATTCTGTGACTCTCCTTCACTGTGCAAGGTGAAGGCACAGAACTCGGGTCTTGCAGCCACTGCCTCCCACAGAAGGTGTCCTGCCATTCTTCCCAGGGCTTGAAAAGCCAGGCAAATATAAAAATCAAGTCGTGTTCTCAGCTGCGTGGGAGAGGGTGCTTCAGCAAGATGGGGGTCTGGGCATATTGACACAAACATGCAGGCTTTTGAAAAGAACAGTGGAAACGCTTAGCAGAAAATCCCATTAGCAAATAACGGGATTTCTGGGAGCACCATCTGTGCACCACATTGAACACCCGCCCCGGAGCACGGAGACTGAGGCACGTTGCATATGGAAAGCCAGACAAAAGAATATACAATAATACACAAAGGCAGGGAGAGCACATATAGCATGGGGAAGAAGCCAGAAGAGACTTTTTCCTCTCCATCCTCACAATACCCAAAATCCCATCCCCTTCACAGCCTTCCCACCGAGGCTCCTGAGGCACCTCACGTCCCTTTGTGCCCACTGTGAGGCCCCGTGATGCTGCCACAGAAGGGGAGAAAGAGCTTTGACGTGAATGAGAATCAGCTGACAAACCAAAGCTGTTGACTGCGAGGTGACACAGAGGTTTAGCCTTGGAGATGTTTTTTTCCCCCTCGGGTATTTTCCAGGGAGGTCTCCCAGATTTTTAAACCAAGAGATTACCTGGAAAAGGCTCTGTCTCATCCGTGAGCTTCTTCAGCTCCACCGCAGTAGAAAAATCCCGAAGTAGCCACACTGGGGTAACTCTGAAACAAAGCAAGAGAGGATTTGGTATGAGTGGGTTTTGGAGAGCAAAACAAACCCAACTTTACAAGCTGGCAGCTTGAAGGAGCCCTCTCCAATGACACTCGAGCACCCCTTCTCCTCTGCGCTTCCAAACGGCTCCGTCTTTGTCCGCTCTCCCAAGGGCTCTTCAACAGCCTCCTCCAAAACAGCTATTACAGCAATTACTGCAATTAATTGATTTGCATATCCCCAAAGCCCCATCATTAGTGCAACACAGCCAAGCGTGTTAGTGTTTAATAATATCAATCAACAATTATTCATAACATCCCGCCCCGGCAGACCTAAATATAGAGACAAGCATTCATGCGAAAACAAAAAGGGGAAAAAAAAAACCCCAGCCGCTAAACAAAAGAATTAATTTAGAGCAGAATTAGGATCATAGAAACAAGACAGACAAGAGACAAGGTCAGATGTCTCACTCCCAGCTGATGTGAGACTCTCCCAACCTGCCTGCTCTCAGTTACTGAGCGAGCTGCAAGTAAATAAAGTGATTTTCTCCTTGTAGTAAACAGCCAGGGAGCTGCAATGAGCACAAACACAGTGCGGTAGAGGCAAGAGGTGACTTCCACAGTCTGCTGGCCCTGGTTCAGAACAGCACTTCAGCTAAAGCTCAAGAGGGTCCCCATTCAGGACAACACTTAAGCACATGCTGAAATTTAAGTACGTGCTTAAATCCTGCTCCTCCCTGGGCCAGGCACAAGTATAAGGGAAAGGCTGCTATCTAGTTTTCCAGGCTTTTTTTTTAGTGATGCAAACTGCACCTCTTTAGACACTGCATGCTCTTTGCCAACCTCTGGATTTGGAGCCATGCAGGGTATGAGGCCAGCGTGAGACCATCCCTACCAGGATATCAGAGAGCTGACACATCTTCACCAGCCAGGGCTTGGGTGTGCCCAGATCCCCCAGCCACCCTCTGATCTGTGCTGCTTCACTGCCCACTTCAGGGAGGGTTTCCACCACCTTCAGCAGCAGGAGGAGGTTTCTGCAAGAGCCCAGGGTCAGATTACCTTAATGTAATTAACAGATATGTTGATCAAGCAAGGAGAACACATATTGCTCTGAAACAGTGCCAAGAAAATTTGGGCATTCAGCTCCTCCGATGGTGCAAATTGATGGAGTACAGCAGGCACCAAAAGCAATGAGTTTTTTTACACTGCTGGAGGAACTGGCAAGACCGTGGTGGCACAAAGCCACAGCCTTGCTGCAAGTCCCAGCTTTTCACCAAGCTAGTGGAGTCCCGCTCTGGCTGTATCCTATTTATTGAAGGAATTAGGCCAGGAGGGGCTCAGGAGGTGCTTCCTGCTCTTGCAGAGGCAGCCAGACCTAGACAGGAATGTCCTTAACCTTTATCACTCACTACATCAACCATCCAGCAGCATCAAAGCCATCTTAATCTTCCTTCATCCTCACCCAGTGCATCCCAAAGTCCCTCAGACAGCTCTGCCAGCACAATTCCAGGGTGGTGAACAGCCCAGATATCAAAAAGGGAGGCAGGAAAGACAGACCTGGCCGTCAGGAGAAATGTGGGCTCAGGGAAGTTGCAACTCTACCCTTGCTTCCCAGCCTTTGGCACCGAGACAAGCTCTCCAGCACACTTTTTCCTCTGCTTTGGCTCTGTCAATCCCAGAGTCAGATCCCAACACTGTAAATCACATCAGCCTGAGCAGAGGACACCCCACTTCCTAGCTCTGGGCCCAGGGCTCCTGCTAAAACTACTGACTGCAGACTAAACAAAGCTTTTTTCACCCTGCCCACAGTCTGGACTCCTAGCTGGAGACTCATCCAGCATGAAATACATTCCCATTCCTTCCCTACCCCTCCCTGCCTCCATCCCAGCCGATGCTGGGGAGATATTGTGCCTCGATGGTAGGAAGGAATAAAACGAAACATCTTGTCAGCAGCGTTCTAAATAGAAAAAGAAGTAAGATTTTAAAGCCCCCTTGCCTTTTGTTGGCCTTCCAACTTCCCCCAGCGCCTGTAGCCACACACAACGTGCTGGGAGGTGTGCCCAAAGCAGGAGCAGGAAGCAAAGCAAACTACAATTGCACTAAACCACTTCAAAAAGGCTTCGGTTTTGCTCAGAATCGCTTGAAAGGAAACTCGACGCCTCATCCTTCGTCTTTCACAAGTTTTAAAAGAAACATTAGTCTGATTGTCTGGGTTTTTCTTGGGAAAAAAGGGTTTCTGGAAGTCAGAGTTTAAAAGCAAAACATAAATAGGAAATATAAATGCTTCCTTAAACCCATATTTGGGTTGTTTGTGAAAATCCCCAGCAGCTTTCACTGCCTCCCAACAGCGATTGAGAGATTTTAGGGGAAAAGTAAGACATAAGAGGCCACACTGCTATTTTCCAGAAGAACGTGGAAGGGGAAATCCAAAACAACTAAGAGCACAAGGCTGAGGACCTTAGAGAGAAGCTTGCCTGGGGCAAACATCTCCTAACTAATGTAATTACCGTGAAAGGTCATCAAGGACACCTCCCTGTGCATGCTAGAAAAATTCATGTGAGCATTTCGTGTGTTTAGCGCAGCTTTTCTAGCAGACACAGCCGAGTTCTGACATTGAGCCACACCAAATGACATCAGCAAACAGGCATTCTCCTCGGGAAGAGCATGCAGGAGAACGCCGAGGACATTAGGTACCTTCCAACTCCTTGCTCTCTAGCTTTTAAACACGGCCATTAACAAGTCCAAAGCGACCGAAAAACAGGGGTAAAAAGCAAAGGCTGCACACGCATTGACAGCAGCGAGGACAAAAGAGCTCAGTCTGCAAATATAATTGGATTTAAGAGCCAAATTTCTCCCGGGAGCTGGCTGCTGGAGGTTCTCCTGTCCCACTGCCAGATCGCCGTGTGTCCCATGATCCAGCAGGAGCTGGCTCGTGCCCACGGTGCCTATGGGGTGGCAGCCAGATCCCTGCACACGGCAGCTCCCCAGCCCCGGGATGAGCTCCCCTCTCATGCTGACATCCACACTGCTCTGCAGCTTTAGGGGACCTTAATGAAAGGCAGATGCAGAGGGAGGTTTGCAGGAATGTTTATCCTTAGGTGCTTCCCTCCCCGGGTCCCCACTGAGGAGGCAGAGCCAGAGGATAGGCTGCTGGGGAGAAGGGTCCCCTGGAGCGGTGTCCCCTCTCCTAGGACACCCCAGGGAGTGCTGGGGGACACCGTGAGCATGGAATCCTTCAAACCCTGCCCTCCTCTCTGCACAACATCTGGGGCTGGCTACATCTGGCCACGGCACACACAGGCCTGGCCACCTGATTTCACCTGTCTCAGGCAGAATGATCATTTTGGGGCTGGACTGCTTCCTTCAGAGTCCCACATCTCATTTTCAGAGGTGGGGGAGAAAGCCTTTGACCCATTCAGGGCCTTTGTGAGGACTCACTGTTGGCATCTGACTCTCTTGGCAGGGTGAGTGTACAGTCATTCAGGCTGGAAAGGATCCTCACAGGCCCATCTGCTCCAAATCGCTGCTCAAAGCAGCAGGAAACAAATCCAGCACGTCCCCTCTGCTCGTGCAGCCAAAGGCACAGGTGGGAGACACGTGAGGAGCAGGGAAGGATGCAGGAGGCTTCAACACAAGAAAAGTCTCTCCTGCTCTAAGCACTGTGCTGAACAAGTCTTCTCGGTCAGAAAAAGCTGCTAAAACACTCCTAGTCCTGGCTGACCACCTCAACTCTCTGACCTCTCACTCCAAAATCAGAGCCTTCCCAAAGAAAGCAGGTTTTAGCCCTCAAGTCCCATCCAAAGAAACACCCAGGTGTGTAGAAGGCACAGAACTGACCTTTATCTGCAGAAATAAGTCTCCTCAGTGGTTTTTTTTCTGAACTTTACCTCCTTCTTCCCAGACATGGTAGCACTTCATAAAGCAGACCTGTCCCAGCAAGGTCCCACCTGCTTCATTTACACCATGCAACCAACCTGGGAAGAGCTGGAACTGCTGCCTCAAAGGTGTTCTACAAAATGCTGCAAAGCCACTGTTTAACTGTGCAAATTCACCTGTTTCATGCTTTGATTGTGATGCAGGAAGCAGAAAAACCCCTTCTCCAACTCAGACAAAACCCTTCCCTGTGCTCACTCCCAGTGACAACCTTGCAGTAGTTATGAGCTGTTCCTTCTCTGGACTTTTTATTTCACTCCATCACACCAAAAGCAGAGCCAGGCCTGGAAATTAAATTGCACCCACCAGTTTCATTCATAAATTTGGCTGCACGACCACAATGTGAGTTACTGTTGTTATTTCTCACAGTTTACCACCTCCAAGCCAAGGAGTATTGTTTTTATTGCTATTGTGAGAACAAGAGCAGGGGAAAAAAATAATCTTGAGCTTCCCTTCCCCTCCCAATCAAATATAATAGAGAGAAAAAAAAACTCAACAGGGCGGATGTTGGATCCTCAAGGATTTTTTTTTTTTTTTTTTTGGAGCTATCTACAGGAGCTCAGCCTGGTGCTGCAGGTTTCTGAGTCTGAATTTTTATCAATGGGCTGCACTGGGTCCATTTGAAAGGCCAGCAGGTGTTCAAACAATGAAGCAGGGCTGCTTCTACATCTGGGCCACAAAAGTCATCGCCGTGTTTACAAGAAACAGGATAAGCAAGAAAACATCCTGCCACAGGCACCTAAAAAGCTGAAGCCCCTTGTTAGTCATTTTTTTCTCACACTGGGCTGTTTATTTATAGCACAAGAAGCTGAACCAGGAGGAGGAAAAAAGAAATGAGAGGTTTTTCTCACTCATTTCCACGCAGAAGTGACGCACGTGCAACGTGGCAGGCGCTGGGCTCGTATTGTCCCTTCAGCTCTGGTGGGATCTCGTTAACCCCTGAGCTCTGGCTGCAATTAATTCATCATCAGGGCATAACCTGCTGGGTTTGCCTCATCGATGCAACCCTGTTGGTTAAACCTGACTCATTTGGGGACAGCCCAGAGGGAAACTGAGTCACCAGATACTGGAAGTAACATCCCCAGGGCCTAAACTCACAGATTATGGGGGAGGGATTGGGGAAATACCTCATCCTCAGCACTTAAAGGTTGGATCCTGAGGGCCAGCAGAGCAAGAGGCTCTTCCAGAGCTTAGAGAAGACATAGAGGAGTCCCTCTGAAGGAACTTCTTCCCTTGCACAGTGCACCAAGCACATCAGAACCAAAGGCTGCCATCCAATTCCAGCTGCTGATGGCTTGTGGCCCCCTACAGAATCACTGTATTTTGGGGGTTCTCTCTCATCACATTTTGCTCTTCCTGCTTTTAACTTTTGAGTTAAAACATGGCAGGACACATCCAATTTAGATGATTCTTTTTTCAAGTCAAATTCATTCAAATTCACTGAAGATGCATCAAAATGAAACCTCTAAAATGTTTCTCAGTATCCTCAAGAACAACTTCGGAAGCTCCAAGGTATCTCTGCCTTCCAGACTAACACTTTGTGACTCAAATCATCCTTATGTCCAGCAAAATTACATATTCCCTCACCTCATATACTCCCTTCCCTGCTTTAACAGTTTCACTTCTGGAAACCTTCAGAACACACCAGTTAGAGCCCCCCTCAAAAACCTGGGGAAATAAGAGCTGAGCTGCTCAGGCTCTCATGGAGTTTGACTTCCTTGCTTTTGAGCTGAGTCAAAGAGGATTAACTCAACAGGTGTTTTACTGGAGAGTGGGAGGGAAAACAAAACAAAACAAAACACAATGAAACAACTGCCTACGTGCAAGAATAGCAGATGAATTCCTCCTCCTTTTCTGGGGAATGAACTGCTAAAGCAGATGGCAAACATCCCCCTCTCCTCAAGCCCCGAGTCACTCTCAGCTCTAGCTTTAAACACTTCAAGTCCCAGAGCTCAAAAACTTCCCTTCAGTCAGGTCTGGAAGGGGATCTTCCTGATGCAGACTTGACTTCTCAAGGGTTGAGCTGCTGCCACTGCCCCTGACTCGTGGTCTTCTGCACCTTGGTCATGCTCAGAGACACAAGCTGGAGTGCAAAGGACTTTCCAGCAGCCTCTATGCGTTATGCATTGGGTAGGATGGCTGAAACTCAGACTGCTACCCTGTAAATTCGTGATAACATCTCACATCTCTTTTTTCATGAACAGAAAGACCATCAAACAGCACAGGAATGAACAGAGACCAGCATCTTCCTCCCCCTTGGGCCACAGAATGCAAGTTACAAGTTGCTGTTCTGATTTCTCACCAACCCAGGCCTCTCCAGCTGGTCCCACCAACCTCCTGTTGGCCACAGCATGAGACAAGGGGACTTGGGTCAGCTAAAATCCCACTGCAGCTGGAGGGAGCAGACAGCAGCTGAGGCTGTGGAGTGTTTTCATGAGAATTTCTTGAAGCTTTCAGTGATTAATGTGCACAGATAGCCAGTGTTAACAGCCAAACTTTGTCACTTTTCTGTCAAAATCATGAGAAAAGCACATAAAACATTTCAGATTGCTGATGGTGAGCCTGTAAAGTGAGGAAGTGGTCAGAGGATCTGTATATCTTAGCAGAACTGAAAAGGGTCTGTCCAGAAGTGCCATTCCACATGCTATACTGAATATATCTTCACAAGAAACGCTACTTATTTCCAATATTTGGGTTGCAAAATGATCTAGAAGCAAACTTTGCCCCTGTAAGTGACTAAAGCTTGACAGTGGGTTTGTGTTATTAAAAACTCCCAAGCTGAAGCCAAGCGTTCAAGCCAACCGATGTCCTAAAATGTGTGCTTACAAATTACTTGGATAATCGCCAGAAGCCCAAGTCTGATCCCTTTTTCTGTTTCTTTCTCACCCAAAAAACATCTGGTGTGTGTTGCCAATCTGTATTGGCTGCTCTGTCAATGCTGTAGGCACCTTTAAGAACGGCATCCCAGGTAATTAAATAGCTAAGTGCTGACGAACTGTTGTCAATACAGAATAAAATCAATACACTCCCTGTTGCTTGATAATGATACAGAGCTGGCACTATTTGAACCAGCTTCTTTAGAAAGCTTTAATTTTATCAAACAACATCCTTTCAGGAGAGATGATTTGGGGTTTTGCTTTTCAACAAAGAGAGAAGTGGAGTGCGGCACACGGCATTTAATATCTGGCTGAGATTTAAAACGCATGCTCCTTATGAAGTGTGACATTTTATCCCTGAAGCCACAGGAACATTTCCCACATTTAAGTGATAGAGGGAAAATTCTTCAAATTAGATTTGAACTTTATACCTTCTAATTCTGCTCCAATCCTCCTCCTCCATGTACCACGCTCAGGCCTGATGAACACACTGTTATATCAAAGTCTAACAGACCTGAGTGCTGACAAATCCCCTTCACTTAGCCTGGAAGTAAGCAGCAAACCTCCTGGAGATCCAGGAGTCAATGTTAACTGAAAAAATAGCTCAGCCACTGGTCACGAGGCAAAATGAAGTGGTTAGTGCAGCCCTCCTGGGTGCCACTGGGAGCTGGAAGCCAGCACTGAGGCCGCATGGCTGGTCCAGGTCCCCAGGGTTTGCAAAGAGCCACCCAGAGCTCCTTTACACACTTCTATCCAAGCCTGAAGGAAAACCAAACATTCATCTGCAAGGAAGTTGTGGTCAGAGGGAGGGAGCATCTCTCCTACAAAGATGGGCTGGGAGAGCTGGGGGTGCTCACTTGGAGAAGGCTCTGGGGAGACCTTGGAGCTCCTTCCAGTGCCTAAAAGGGGACCAGGAGAGCTGGAGAGGGACTTGGGACAAGGGCTTAGAGTGACAGGACAAGGGGGAATGGCTTCCCATGGCCGTGAGGCAGGGTTAGATGGGATATTGGGAAGAAATCCTTCCCTGTGAGGGTGGGGAGGCCCTGGCACAAGGTGCCCAGAGAAGCCGTGGCTGCCCCTGGATCCTTGGAAGTGTCCAAGGCCAGCTTGGATGGGGCTTGGAGCAACCTGGGATAGTGGAAGGTGTCCCTGCCCATGGCAGGGGGTGGAATGAGATGAGTTTTAAGCTCCCTTCCAACTCAAACCATTCTGGCATTCTGTGAAGCCCTAAGCAACAACTCCCCAGGTTTGCCCATCACAAGGTCCTGCTTCTCATTTTTCTGGACCCAGAGGTTTCTGTGCAACTCATTTGCAACCAGGTCCCCATTTGGGGACAGCTGTCCTGCTGTTAGTGCTGTCACAGCCACTCTGCTTGAGGGAGAGCTCCTCTATTGAGCCCTTCAGGATGAGAGGAACCCACAAGGATCACCAGGTCCAACTCTGGCCCTGCACAGGACACCCCAACAATCCCACCCTGTGCCCAAGAGCCCCTTAAGAGGAAGCTGCAGACCCTAGTGAGGTCAGACCTCAGTCTCCTCCAGGCTGAACAAGCCAAGTGCTCTCAGCTGCTCCTCATACAGCCCCTTCAGGTCCTTCACCATCTTCTGTGCTTCCTTTGGAGGCTCTCTAACCGCTTTAGATCTTACCTAAAACTGCCCCAGCACCCGAGGTGAGGCTGTCCCAGCACAGTGCAGAGCAGGACAATCCCCTCCCTGGCTGTGCTGGGCCTGACCCCCCAGGACAGGGATGTCTCTCCTGGTTCCAGGGCACTGTTGATCCAGATCCAAGTGGCCACTGACCAGGACTTCCAGATCCCTGCTGCTCTCCAGCCTCTCATTCCCCGATCTGTCCATACATCCCGCACTGCCCTTCCCGTGTGCAGAATCCAGCATTTTCCCTTGTTAAACTTCACGTGGTTGGTGATTGCCCAGCCTCGCAGAGCACATCCCATCCCACATCCCAGGCTCTCCCACCTGTCCCTGTGGCCACACACCAAACAGAATCCTTGACTCCCAAGCCGTGGCCCAAAGCCTCAGCTCACGTGATGGAGGAAGCCCTGACCCACAGCCTCTCCCTTTGCATCTCTTTTTGGGCCAGCAACACTCACAAAAAACCCACTCCACCTTCCACCCTGTGCCTCGAGGGACTGTCCAGACCTCTGGAAGTGCTTTGAAATACAAGTTGCAAAAGCAGAACATTATTCCCATTATGTGCCTTGCTCTCCTTAAGCCTTACTCAATAACAGACAGGTGCACTAAGCTCTTTGCCAGGGACCCACGTTGAGAGGAACAAGACCCTCCAGTTTTATATTTTACCCCTTTTGTACACTCACCAGTCACCTCTTAAGCTCGTAATAAAAGACCTTTTTGAGAAATGATGGCACCTAGTTTCCAAGGCAGCAGGACTTTTAAGCCCATGTTTGCAAGAGCCTAAGGAATTAGAGATGCCAAAAGGCACAGGCTGTATAAAACCCATCCCCTATTCCTGCTGGATAGATCAAATAACACACTTGGAGTTTTTAATGCAACACGAGCTGGATGAGGAAGTGGCCAGTGATGCTGTACAAAAAATGTACAATGAGTGGGATAACAACTACAAATCCCTTTAATCTCTGGTTTTACCTCGACATCTCAGACTGTTTGGTGCCTGCAGGGATTATCAGAGATGTGTGATTCCAGAATGGAAAGAGTGAAATGCTTCATGCTGTTCAGTCACCATGGAGGTCTGCTGGACCTCAGCTGCAACAATCAGAGAATCCCAGAATCATTTAGGTTGGGAAAGCCCTCCAAGGCCATTGAGTCCAACCTGTGACTGATCCCCACCTTGTCACCAGCCCAGAGCACTGAGTGCCACATCCAGGCATTCCTTGGACACTCCAGGAGTGGGGATTCCACACTGGGCAGCCTGTTCCAAGGCCTGACCACCCTTTCCATGGAGAAATTCCTCCTGATGTCCAACCTGACACTCCCCTGGCACAGCTTGAGACCATTTCCTCTCCTCCTGTCCCTATTCCCTGGGAGCACAGCCTGACCCCCCTGGCTGTCCCCTCCTGTCAGGGAGTTGTGCAGAGCCAGGAGGTTCCCCTGAGCCTCCTTTTCTCCAGGCTGAGCCTCCTGATCTCCAGGCAGATCTGTGTCCTCTCACTTCAAATTACTCAAAAGCTCAAGGATTCAACCGGAAATCTACAGCAAACCAGAACATCTCCCACTCCCCGCTTTCTCCCTTTATAAATGTCTATTTTCTTAGGCTAAACCAATTACTTAGTCATACACAACTCCTATTTCACCTCAAAACCAGGCTCCTTTCCCATGGAAAAAAAAAAAATCAACTCATTTAATAATTAATTTTACTGCATGACTTTTCCCAGCAACACAACTCATTTTTTTTCCAATTTCCTTACAAACTGATGAAAATGAAAATCCCCTCAGCCTCCCTGCTCACTCTCATGTACATCACTTATTTGTAGCTTAATTTTCTATTTTTAAACGGAAGATGTTTGCTTTCCTCCAACTTTTTGGGGGGAAGGGTGGAGAAGGTAGGTGGGGAAGTGAGCAACAAGCCTTATTTCATCATCAATACAGCTTCCAGCACAAAAAAGACAATCTTGTGCACTGTGACACTGAGGTGCTAACACAAGGCAATAAATTCAGATTAATAATTAACATCCACATCATATCAAACCATCTTGGTGCTCTCATTTCCATTGCTTCAGAAATCTTCCTACTTTTTTATTGCAAACACATGCAACGGGTCAATCAGTCCTTAAAACCACACACGCTGATGGAGACAGCACTGCTGGGACTCTGCAGGTAAAACTTTTGGCTGAAAAAACACAGTTTGGCATAAAAAGTGGCGTACAAATGCCAGCATTAATGGAAATAAAAATGCAAGGTTCCTATCTGGGCTGCAAAGACTGGAATAAGTTATTAAAAAAGAATATAACACAACTTACTTACTGCTTTTGAGAGCCTCCTGACCTGCAGATGGATGAGGATCAGGGCACTGGAAGGAAACAGACAAATTTCTCATGTTAAATTTCCGTGTCAAGAGCCACACTTTGGAACTGACACAGCAAATTACAACCTGATTTTACATAATTTTTCAACCTCAGCATGAAGAAAATGCAACAAATTCTCCCAAAACACCGCCACTGATCCAATACACTTACAGAAATGATGTGATGGGCATAGTCATCATACGGCTTGAAAAATAATATCCTTAGATGCTTTTCTTATGGTCTTCAAGTTTTCAAGCTTTTCCTCCAAAACCTGGGGGGAGGCTAGGAACTTTATTTCAAAAACTTGATAGCCAAGAGTCTCACCTAATTATGTGAGCTTGGGCTTCAAGGGAAAAAAAAATAGAAAAAGGAATGCAGACACACAGAGGATTGTGGCAAAAAATATGATCACTGGCAAAACATTCACTGTCCCTAACTTGCTGCTTTTCCCTTTCTCTGTTGGCTCTGTGGAAGAATGCATTTTCCCCCAAAAATCTGTGCTGTAATCCTGCCCTCTAAACTGGTTTTTAAGTGTTAAAGGAACGGAAGAGCACTAGAAAGCTGCCTTGGTAGGTACTTGGGGAAAGAAAGAAGGGGGGAAAAAAAGGGAAAATGTGAATGCAACCGGGACGAGCCCTTGAAGGGGAAAGGAAATAACAGGGAGGGGGGAAAGTAAAATAAAGAGGGGGGGAGGAAAGGAAAATATAGGGAAGGGGAAGAAAAGGGGGAAAAAGTCAACTAGAGGAAAGGGGAGGAAGGGGAGGGAAGGAAAATACAGGAAAGGAGGGAAGGGTGAAAAGGGGGGAAAAGAAAGATGTAGGAAGGGGGGAAGGAAAATATAGAAAAAAGGGGGGAAAGGGAAACAAAGGGAGGGAAGGGGGTGAAATAAACTAATGGGAGGTGAAAGTGACACTGGGAAAAAAATGAAACTAAGGAGGCAGAAAGTGAAACTAATGGGGGGGGGGGGGGGGGCACGACACCGACAAAACCGCGGACAGATTTAAAGCAAAAAAAAGAGAAATATTTAGACCAGATACACAGAATAAATCCTTCCCTGTGAGGGTGGAGAGGCCCTGGCACAGGGTGCCCAGAGAAGCTGTGGCTGCCCCTGGATCCCTGGCAGTGTCCAAAGCCAGGCTGGACAGGGCTTGGAGCAACCTGGGATAGTGGAAGGTGTCCCTGCCCATGGCAGCAGGTGGAATGGGATGAGCTTTAAGCTCCCTTCCAACTCAAACCATCCTGTGATTCTACGAAAACAAGCAGGTGGATGAAAGCGAGGGGAAAGCCTGAGGCTCCCTCTGCTCGCTGAGGCAGCCCGGGCTGCGCTCGGCCCTCCCTGCCGTGTCCAAGGTAACGCCGCGGCCGCCGCTCCCTCAGGCAGCCGGGCAGGCCGGGGCTGCGGGGCCGTGTGGGGCTCGGGCTCGCTGTGCCGGGGCTGCGGCGCCGTGTGGGGCTCGGGCTCGCTGTGCCGGGGCTGCGGGGCCGTGTGGGGCTCGGGCTCGCTGTCCCGGGGCTGCAGAGCCCTGTCGGTGTCAGTGTCCCTCGCTCCCTGTCGGTGCCGACCCAGCGCTCAGCATGTCGCAGGCGTGAGTACCCCGAGCGCGGGGGTGAGGGTAAGATCTCCTCAGAGGGGTAAAACACAGCCCGGGGGGAGGAGGGTTCACCTCCGTCAGCTCAGGAAAACCAGGCAAATACTCATATTATCCACAGTCTGGACACCCCCAGCAGTGGGGATTCCACACTGGGCAGCCTGTTCCAGGGCCTGAGCACCCTTTCCATGGAGAAATTCCCGTTGATGTCCAGACCTGACCCTCCCCATGGCCCAGCCTGAGGCTGTTCCCTCTCCTCCTGTCCCTGTTCCCTGGCAGCACAGCCTGAACCCCTGGCTGTCCCCTCCTGTCAGGAGCTGTGCAGAGCCACAAGGTCCCCCTGAGGCCAGTGGATCCCTCTGAGGGCCTGATCCACTCAGTCCCTTTGCTCAAAAGGTTCCTCTGTTACAGACCAAAATTCACCCATCGTGTCTTGTTTCCTCCCAGTAAGTTCAGCCCAACGCAAAGCTTCACGAGTTCATCTGCAATAAGCAGACAGCAGTGACGGCATTGGATCAAAGTGCCTGCAAGGAGCTGTGCTCATTCCCCCAGAAACATCACTCCAAGCTCCCATATTGAGCAAGTATTACTGTTTCTGTGCCATAGTGTTGGGAGCTGAACTGTGAGCATCTTCCATGATATTATCCCTCTGTGTTGTGCTGTTTGCTGCTTCCAGCTCCAGCAGCACAGCCCAGTTTGGGGAGGCTCTTTTTCCGAGTTCTGAGCTGGATACAGCTTGCTCAAGTTCAATAAATAATAGCACATTAGAGAAGAGAAAATTAAAGGAAGCAGCTCAGGGGTATTTACTACCTCCTTCTGCTCCTCTCCTTCACATTCAAAGCTGACCATATCCAGAGTGCTGCCCCAGCAGGTTGAGAGCAAAGCTTCTTCCTCCTTTCCCATGGTCTCCCTCCTCTGGTACCAATCTCAAAGCTCCCTGTTTCTTTTGCTCAGTATCCTCTTTCCAAACTCCCAGCTTTTTGCCAGGTAAAACCCCCTCAGGTTCTAAAACATCCTTCCGACTTCAGAACCAGAGCAGCTCTAATTGTCACCAGCACCTTGGGTTTCACAGAACTATTAAGGTTGGAAAAGAGCTGCAAGATCACCAAGTCCAGCCTTCAACCAAGCACCACCAAAACGTATCATTAAGTGCCACATCTACTTCCAGGGATGGTGACTCCACCATTTCCCTGGGCAGCCTGTCCCAATGCTTAGCTACTCTTTTCAGTGAAGAATTTTTTCCTAATATCCAATCTAAACCTTCCTGGCTCAACTTGAGGCCGTTTCCTCTTATCCTAGTGCTTGTTGCCTGGGAAAAGAAGCTGATCTCCCACCTCACTACAACCTCCTTTCAGGCAGCTGCAGAGAGCCATAAGGTTTCCCCTGAGATTCCTTTTCTCCACCTCCTTTTCTCCTCTTCTGCCTCCACACATCGGCAGCCCCAGGCAGGTACCACTAAAAGCTCCACTGCTTTCCAGCCAGTCAGCTTCCTTTTCCCTGCTCCATGGTTCAGGAGAGAAAGGTGGGGTGAGAGGAATAAAGAACATCATCTCCAAGGGCACAGCAGTGACTGTCTGGGGGTTGTGTCCAAGGACAGATCCAGCACAGCCTCCAGCTGGCATAAGTTGGAGGAAAGCTTGGTTAGATCCCTGGTGGATCCAGTGCAGGGCTTGTATAAATCATGCCTAACACTCTCATGAAATCAGTTAAGGGAAGGTCACAAAGTAGTGGATGGTTATCTGAATTGTGCTTTTTTAAAGGAAAAAAAAGAAAAGGAAAAAGAACCCCACAAAAGTATTGTTTGACCTCTTCCTCAGAGTTATCTTGGAATCTGTCATTGCTACCCAGTCTCTGAATCATGGCTGCTGTTATTTGAGCCAGATTAACACCAGAGGAATTAAGCTGAGTATAGCTGGAAAAGCAGTTGTGCTTCCACTGTTTTAGCACAGTTTAACTTTAATAGAGACAGGGCTTTTCAGCATTTCCTATGGCATTGCCAGCACTGAACAGCAAATCCATGCAAACAGGGTTACATCTCCACACCACATGACAAAAGTACATATCCAGTCCTGTCTCTGAGCGAGGTGCTGCTTCTGGTGAGGGACTCCAATTTGGTGTCAAAGCTGCTTGGCTCAGGTTGTTATAATGACATTTTAGCTCTGCACAGCACAGGATTTATAGCTGGGCTAATCCAGCCCTTCCTAAACACGAGTCTGAGTTGGATCTCAAATAAGTTACTGAGGCTACTGTTAATGCAGTTGGTTGTACTGAGGTTATACTGGCTGTGTACCATAAATCACAGTTGTTTAGGTTGGAAAAGCCCTCTGAGACCATCAGGTCCAAGCCTTAACTCAGCAGTGCCATGTCCTTAACTGTCACATCCACATGGCTTTTAAATCCATCCAGGGATGGAGAATCCATCACTGCCCTGGACAGCTGTGCCAAGGCTGGACAGCCCTTTCCATGAAGAAATTTTTCCTAATATCTAGCCTGTCCTATATCCTCCCAGTAGCTAAAGGGGGCTTATAGGAAGGCTGGAGAGGAACTTTTCACATAGATACAGAGCAATAGGACAAGGGGGAATGGCCTTAAGCAGGAGGGTGGGTAAAGATTGGATATTAAGGAGAAATTCTCCCCTGTGAGGGTGGGCAGGCCCTGGCACAGGTTGTCCAGAGAAGCTGTGGCTGCTCCTGGATCCCTGGAACTGTCCAAGGCCAGGTTGGACAGGGCTTGGAGCAGCCTGGGATAGTGGAAGGTGTCCCTGCTCATGGCAGGGGATGGAACTGGATGAGCTTTAAGCTCCCTTCTAACCCAAACCATTCCATGATTCTATAAACCTTCCCTAATGCAACTTGTGGCTGTTCCAAATGTATTTTAAATGCCACATGACAAAAATGTCTTAAAACAGTCTGCCTTACCTGAAGGCAGTGAAGCAAAGACCTGATGATGAAAGGGGGTTATGAAAAAGAACTTTGGTTCTTCAGAAACAGAAATGCTACACAGCTTTTCTCGAGCTTGAGGTAAACCTTGAGTTCCGAGGCATGTTCACCATCCTCAGGGTCCTGTGATTCCAAGAGCTGTGGGCTAAAGCACAAAATTTAATTCCAGTGCCTCAGCAAGCTCTGTGTCAGGGCAGAGAGGATGCTCAGAAAGCAGCAATGTTCTCTCAGGGTCAGTAAGTCCAGCAGCCAGGCAAGGGAAAAGCCAGCATGTCCAGACTTGCCTGGCATTTTTTAGGGACAGTCCCAGCACTCTGGAGGGAGCAGAGCCATTAAGCATAGGGCGATTAAAAAGTGCTGGAGTATCTCACTTCCCAAAGCACTCAGCCCCAGCATTTGCATGCAGACGTACCTTCTGTTCCAGACACTGGAGATCCACAGAAATGCTAATGCATTTATGTTTTCCTGCAGTGTCTCCTCCTCTTTTATGGATTTGTTTACCATCTCCTTGACCCGTGGGATCCTGCCTGGTGATTTCTTACCTTGCAAGCCCTGACAGCCCTAGTCCAGACACGTTCAAAGCCGAGTCTTGGCACTGCTGCCACCCCTAGCAGGTTTTAATCAGCTACAAGACATTTGCCACTGCCACCAAGGAGCTTTAAACAATCAAAGTGCTTTAAAATTTAATCTCGTGTCACAAATAGAATTTATATTAATTCGCTGGTTAAATATTGATCTAAGACAAGTTCCTTAGCATCTCCCCTCCTGCTTCTGACAGAAACAAGCAAAGCAAAGCTCTCTATTTTATATCACATCCCCAAGGCTCAGTTGAAGAAAATTAAGCTTGCAAAACCAAAACGTGAAAAAATGTCAGTGCAATTTTTAATCCCCTCTCTTCTCCCTCACGTTCTGTGGCTGCATTACGATGCAGTTTCTGATGTTGTGATCACATCCTATTTTCTTCCCACGGGGCCCCAGCCTCATTCAGCCATTGGGCTGTTGTTGAATATTTCTTTTTATCCCCTCATTCAGCATCTGGCCCCAGGCCATATTCTTCAAATTCCATCCAAACGCCACAATTATTAGCTTCCTCCTGGGCATTCCTTGCATGTTCTCTCTCATACATCTCCCAAGCAGTCACAGATTCATCTTTGCCCCTCTTTCCACCCCTGGTGAGCATTAGCACATCATCTTGCTTATGTTAAAGCAGGAAATCAGAGACAGGATCAAATTGATCACAGCTAAGACTCAAAGCTGCAACTCCCTCCTGTGCCTCCCTTCATCCTTAATGAGCAGGTAGGGAATGATCTTGTGTATTACTTGTTCAGTTCTCCTCTGGGAAAAAGCATTGTCAGTGGAAATATCCCAGCAGCACTTGTGCTAGAAAATAGGGAAAGAAAAGGCCCCAATTTTCAAGAAACTGAGTAGACTGTGTCAGCTTTGAGCTTAAAGCCTCCTGCTCCTGGCAGGGGTAGAGGAGCACCCAGACACAGCCCTTTATGCATGGAATTGTATGCAGCTGGATGGGTAATTGCCCTTTCCTTTTCTAAGGCAGAGAGAGAAAAAAAAGGAAAAAATAAAATTACACACATAGGGTGGTTAAAGCTGAAATAAACTTTTTTGCCACAAGCAGTAAAGTGTGTTATAGGCAGATATTGTTTGGAAGGAGGAATTGTGCTTGCAAAGGAGAGGAGGTTGCTGTTCATATAGCACAGACTGGTTTGGGTTGGAAGCGCCTTTAAAGCCCATCCCATTCCAGCCCCTGCCATGGGCAGGGACACCTTCCACTATCCCAGGCTGCTCCAAGCCAAATCCAGCCTGGCCTTGGGCACTTCCAGGGATCCAGAGCAGCCACAGCTTCTCTGGGCAACCTGTGCCAGGGCCTCCCCACCCTCATAGGGAACAATTCCTTCCCAATATCCCATCTATCCCTGCCCTCTGGCAGCAGGAAGCCATTCCTCTGTGTCCTGTCACTCCAGGCCCTTGTAAATCATCTCTCTCCATCTTTCTTGCAGGCTCCCTTCAGGTACTGGAAGGCCACAGTTAGGTTACCCCAAAGCTTCTCTTCTCCAGGCTGAACAATCCCAATTTTCTCAGCCTTTCCCTGTGGAGCTGCTCCATCTCTCTGATCATCCTGGTGCCTCCTCGGGACTGGTCCAGCAGCTCCATCTCCTCCCTGTGCTGAGCCCCTGGGCTGGAGGCAGCTCTGCAGGTGGGATCTCACCTGAGCAGGGCAGAGGGGCAGAATTCCCCCTTCCCCTGCTGCCCACACTGTGCGAGCAGCCCAGGGCACAATTCTCCTGCTGACCCCAGAGGGAAGGGCAGCCTCCAGCCCAGGCAGGAGCTGCAGCCTGAGGGACAGGAAGGTGGCCTTTGGAGCGTTTGACAGCATGTCCCACACCTTAATTCCTTTGCCATGTAAGAAAACAGGGGTTTTTTTAATCAGAAAACTGTAAGAAAACAGTTCTTTTTCCTGCCAGCCTTGTGAGTTTGGCTGGAGCAGGTGCTTGAGACCTGCTGAGGTGTGTTGCTGCTGCTGCTGCTCCATGAAGCTGCTTCCTTGCCTTCCCTGCGGTTTCCCATTACATTTCTGCCACACAAATCTCTTATCCCCCATTCACTTTCTGTCATAGTACCCAGGACTGAAATTGGAGATGACAGAAGCACAGAGCCGTTCACGTTAACAATGCCAGCAGGCTGTGTGTTTTCTTCCCTTGTCACAACCAAAGCCTACTGAGGTTTATCCTTTATTTTCCCCCAAATGCTTCCAACTCTGTAAAACATTGTGGCTGGAGCAAGCATGCTTAAAAAGTCATCTGGCAGAGTCACATTCACCACCAGCTGAGAAGTTTGGCATAATTGTGAGACTAATCTTATTTTAGGAGCAAGGCAGGCTTAAACAGGCTCATGAGCCTGAACTGCTCCAGACTGCAGACTAAAGGCTTTGAAATCAGGAATTAATTCAGACAACTTTTCAGTCACTTTGGTCCATGGAATGAATACTGAGTTGGAAGGGACCCACCAGGATCATTGATCCAACTCCTGGCCCTGCACAGGACACCCCAAGAATCCCACCTTGTGCCTGAGAGCGTTGTCTAAACATGTCTTGAACTCAGACAGGTTGTGTCACAAGCCATGCTGATCTCTGATTCTGCCTGCACCTCTCCAACCTGAAAAATGTTTGCCTGTAATAAAACAAAAGAGAAAAAAGGGGGCTATGCCTAATATATAATCACCATGCAATACCTGAGCAGGTTGCAGTGAGGGAACAGGTAACTGCTGACCTGAATCAGCCAGCAGTCATCCTAAGCCTGGTGATTTTTAGAGAGAAGGGAAAAAAAAGAAAAGCAGCAGCGTTAAAAACCCTTTTTCCTCTCAGGGCCTCACTTTCCCCTCCCAACCTTTGTCTCCTGTTTCTTTATTTTCCAGAGGCTGCAGGGCAGGGTTTCCCTCCCCCGTGTTTGCCCAGGGCTTAGCACAATGCCTGACCTGTCAGGCCCCGAGTGTGGAGAGGGGACCCTGAGGAGTGGCCCCTGCATGCCCTTCCTTGTCACCAGCCCCACGGCTGGCTCCCCTCTGCTCCGTGACTGCTGGCCTTGTGTTCTGTGCCGTGGTGAAGAGGTGCCAGGCTCCTTGAGCCCTGCTCCACATCCCCTTGCTCTCACAAACCCTGTGGCACTTCCTCCAGCCCTCAGCACAGCCTAACCTCATTTCTGAGAAAGCAAAAATACTGGGTGGGTTTGCAGTGGCAGCAGAGATTCCTTCAGAAATGTTTTAATACACATGATTTAGCTCTCGTTTAATCACACAGGAGTTTCCAAATGAGGTGAGGAAAGCTAGAGTAAGAGTCAAATGTTTTCCCTTCCATCTCCTTCCATCCATCAGGATAAAACAGTGAGACCCACGCAGCACTACACCTACTGCAGCATTAGCATGGGAAAGCATGAGATATTCCTGAGGAGAGCCCAGAAAAACCAGGCATCAAAGAAGCCGGGGTTCAGCCCACAGGCAGATCTGTGCCATGTCCTGGAATAACAGGGATAGTGTTCCCTTTGGCACTGAGTAAAACACAGAGACACTCTGGGGGGAAAAGAGAAAAGCCACACAAAGGTAACCCCACTGATGCCAGATTGTACTCCTGGCTCAAGAGTGGCCTGAGGGACAGTTTGCATGCTCAGCACAAAGCCTTCCAAGAAGGGCATGCTTAAGCCTTAAAACCAGTCCAACAGCAGTAAGGAGGCTCACCTCAGCTGTACTCCAAACCAACAAGCTTTTCCAAGTGTCAGGAGAGGTGGGTCAAGCAAACATGCAGAGTTAGAGGGCCCTAGAATACTAAAACAAGGCATGTGTAATTTGGCAGGATTTTAAACATCTCTATAACTTCAGCAGGAAAAAACCCTATATTGTTAAGCTTCACTCTAAATAAGAAGAGCAGGCTTTATTTTGAGCAATAAAAGTGAGATTTGAACTGGCAGTCGTGCTATGGGCAACAGAAACTTCTTAAGCCCATGTTTTAGACTCTGTTTCTACTTTGTGGGAGTGAAGAGAAAGGACATCAGCAAGGAATTAAAGCTCTGACCTTCCCTCCAAGCTGTGAGCTGCCAGAAGGCACTCTGGGGACTCTGGAGTTCAGTCACTTGATGTGCTTTTTCCTCATCCCATTACAGCACTGCTTATTTTCCCCATAACACCCCTATTTGGGAGTTGCTATGACAATTTGTAGCATTATTTACAGTGCCATATGCACAGAGAGATCAAGAGACAGCTTTCTCTTCCAGGATTTTATGATATTGAGTATGGAATAGGAAAGTTAGGCTCAGTCCTCCTGGTTACCTGCATTAATAGGTGAGTTATAGGCTCTAATCCAACCTAAATCTGATGTAATACCATCCTTGGGCACAGATACAGCTCATTACAGGACAGAAATGAGCCTACAAGATGGACCAGTAAGAGTGAATATACAAACAGTGCATTCAAGGCTACATTGTCCTCCCCCTTCAGCGTGTGGAAGCAATTTTGAGTGAGTTCACAACTTAATGCAAAGGGACACTGAGCAAATAGGCAAAAATTCCAATAGGGACTTAGGGATCACACGCTGTCTGATTCACAGGCAAGGAGAGGCAGTGCTCTCGTTTGCTTTTAAGGCATAACCTAGAAGTTACTCCTTCTGACTAGCCCAGAACATGTTTGTCTCTAAAGCTGTAGGGCTCCTCCGGGTCACAGCAGTTCTGCCAAGTCCCCCAAAAAGGGCTGTGAACACAAAGCACATCTCATCCTCTAGATTAGTCCAGAAGGGCTACCTGTAAAACCTGAAATAACTATTTCATCCTGTTTCGGGGATGTGTCCTCTAGTTTTTAACCAGGGTGAAGTGATGAAACACTCAAATCATGTTTCTGCTTGCCCTCTCCCGTTATCCAGTATCTGCTGTCCCCATCCTATGCCTAACAAACCTGGGGGGTCAGGTCCCCCCAAGGTGTCAGTCACCCTGAACACAGCAGGTACATAGGACTATCAGCTAAAAATGTAGCACTTTCACATCAACCTTTTCCTTCAGCGCTTCGTTTTCCAGCGGGCCTGTCCTTTCCTTTGCCCTCATTTACCCAAAACACCACTGTTGCAAAAGCTACAATCATCCCCTAATATCCATAGTCTTAACATCTGACCCACAGCAACCACACTTGCAATCATCTCAGTGCTTATCTGATAAACTAATGCTTTATGGAAGCAATTATGTACTATCTGCAGTGCCTCACGCTAACGTCCTCCGAAGGGCTGCAGCACTCCAGCCCCCTCCTCCCTCCACAAGCCATTCACAATATAAAAAGAAACTGGATATTAGCTGGCTCAGCAGGAGGAACCACTTGACATTCTGCAGTCAGAGGAGGCAGAGAGGGAGATTATTGTAAATTGGAGCAGACAGTCGCTTCTCGGTGCCGTGCAATCCGGTGTCTCCGTGCAACAACCTGCATGGGAAAGGCTCCAGCCTGAGGATCCCCATGGCTCATAAATCAGCTGGATGGCTGTGGGGACACCCCACAGGGCTGGGCTTCCTCAAAGGTTGATAACCTCCCCTCTATCCATGAGAAATCATACAAAGTATGTACAAGAGCACACCGTTTCCTCCTGAGCTGGAAAATCCGTGTGCCTCACATCCTTCCGTGTCCTGGCTCCAGCTAGTGCTGGCCTTGCTTGTCCCCATCTTCTCCCCTCTGCCGGGTTTATTCTGTTTATCTCCTGCACCTGGGTTAATTGCTGCAATTGACTGATACGGGTGATGCAATGGGATGTAAATGAAGTAGGAAAAAAAGAAGGGGAAAGACCTGGGTGGGCTGCAGGAACATTAGGAAAAGCAAGGCCAGCTGCATCCTGCAGAAAGCCAGGTCAGCTGAAGAGTATAATACGCCCTTTACAACGTTAATGGTGCAAATTCAATAGCAGGGTTTGCGTTGTTGGTGTTTTTGCTGACTGCAGGAGGGACTCCCAACAGCTCTGTCACCACCCAGCACGTGCAGGGCACCTCACTCTCGGGACACTCGTGGGCTGGAGTTTGTCCTGTCCCAACCCACACATCCCTCCTGCAGCACAAGCCCTGGGTCACTCTGTCCTCCAGGACTGGCAATGATAAGATCAGCTCAGAGCTCCCAACATCTATTATCATGCACAAACAATGCTAACATCTGTCCAGCTTTCTGGTCAGGATAAATACACCAACACTCCCTGAACGTGAGGTCTGCTCTGAAAGCTCATGTAACAAAGGCAGGGCTTTTTGCTGTTCTCATCCCTCTTTGAGAAGCTCTAGGAACAGCAGCTTAACTTGGTTAAGCACATGGATGGGTCTAGATTGCACCATCGAGGCCAATGGCCTTTATTCCTAGGATTAAGGAGCAAGTCAGCTGTCCCTGTTTCCATAGCCACTGTTTTCCCCTCAGTGTGACAACATGAATGAACTGGTTTTCTCCCAACACAACCAAGTGTCAGTGCAGAAGGGATTTCATAGCTCTGTTACTAGACAGGCATTTGCAGAGATGGATTTTTTAACACTTATCACTGCCAAGAGGTTCCATCTGGCAAAGGAGAACAGGACCTGAAAGTGTCTTCACTGCCACAGGTGTTATTAACACATTTCATGACAACCCTGCTGTTTGAGCCCTTCTCTGAATAAAACCTTCATTGCCCAGAGTTCGTTCCTTGCTCCTTTAGGTTGACTTCCCAGGACAGTTTGATCTGCTTTTCCCGTGACAGCCACTAACAGCCAGTCCATAGAGCTCCACCTATTACCAAAACTACCAAGTGAGCAGCATTATTGCCCCTGGAAATGAAGATGGCCTGAGGTGACATCTTCCATGCCACATAACCCTGTAGCCACCAGACCAGATATTTAGCAATTCCTTGGAGTGCAATAGTTGCTACCAAAGTAGTAAATTATTTTCCTCATTTCACATTTGAATTAGGGACCACAGCTTTACTCCAGCATTAGCACCAGCCCCACCCTTACCCCACAGTTAACTCCAAGCAACCACTTCAGAAAGTCAGAATCAGCACCACCATCAGCTTTAGAAACGTAATTTGGTCCTCATCCCAAACATGCAGAGCCTCAAAAGCTGGGGAAGTCCTTCCTCCAATGAAGGTCAATGGAAGGAGGTGCCTTTTCTATTAAACCATCTTCTCAATTAGCACAACTGAATAAAACTGGCACTGCTAGAGGTTGTAACTTCAAGCATTTGAAGGATGCTTCAAGCGTTTTAGAATGAAGCTGAAAATCTTGCAACTTTTAAGCTTTCCATAATAAAACAGCATTTTAAGAGTCCTATTTTTAAAACAAACAAAAAGAGCAACTTCTGCTAATGATTTTCAAAATACTTTGTAATTAAAAATCTCTTTATAAATGTAATGGCTCACACTTCCAGGCTTGCTTTGTGAGAAATCCACGCCCACAGAGCCCTGGCATAGCCGTGTGCTAACTCCTGCTTTCATGTCAGGTTGACACAGTCTCTTCTTTCCAAGCAGCACTTACATCAAGATATGGGCAGACACCCAGAAAGACCTGGACATCATGCTCGAGAGAGAAAGGGAGGAGTTCAGCCAGCCAGAGGAGGACCGTGAGAAGGTGATGACGATGTTAACCACTTGCTACATCAAATACCTGGAAATCATCCGTAACTTCAAGGCAGTCCATGACAACCTCATCCACCAGCAGAAGCGGGAGGCGGTTCGGCAGGTGCTGGATGGGGCCATGGGCCGCCTGCTGGAGATCAAGAAAGAGATGGTGTCCCTGGACAAGACGGAGTGTCACTACATGGATGACATCCTGATGGAGCTAAAGCGTGTCCCGGTAAGTCTACCTCGATTATGAGCTAATTCATAGCAAAGATGGGGTTCAGTTGTATGTGATTCCCTTCTAAAGGGAACAGAGGGCCTAATATGCCAAACAAGCCCAACCTTTAAGGACAGACTGCTGCCTCCCTGGGGTCTAGCTTGAGGATGTCACCAGGAAACTTCAAGTTTTTCAAAGCCCATGGACATGATCTTCCCTGCAGAGGGCAGGGAAATGGTAACATGTAGTCTGAGGGCGATCACAAAAGATTTCAGGGCTTTGGGACATTTAGTAAAGGATTCGGAGGCACAAGTTGTGTTCTCCTCCACACTTCCAGTTGAAAGGAGCAATATTGAGTCTGTCATTACATGGCTTCCCAGCTGGTGTCACCACCATAATTTTGGGGGTTTTGGCGATGGAATGGCCTGTGCAGCGCCAGGAGTGCTGGCATCAGATGGGACTCACCTTTCTCAGCGAGGGAGGGCAGTCCTTGCGTGGGAATGGCAGAAGTTGCTGCCCAGGAAGTTCCACCTGAACGTGAGGCAGAACTTCTTCACTGTACAGCAACCGAGCACTGAACACAGAGACCAGAGGGGTTGTGAAGTCTCTCTCACTGGGGATATTCCAGAATGTCTGGATGCAATCCTGTGCCCTGTGCTCTGGGATGACCCTGCTGGAGCAGGGAGCTTGGACTTGGACCCTTTGTGGTCTCTTTCAATTTGACCCATTCCATGATTCCAAATTACAACATGAACTTGTATTCATAGCATCCCAGAATGGTTAGGGGGTGGAAAGGACCTTAAAGACCATCCCTTTCCACCCTCTGCCACAGGCAGGGACACCTTCCACAATCCCAGGTTGCTCCAAACCCTATCCAAGCTGGCCTGGAACAGTTCCAGGGATCCAGGGGCAGCCACAGCTTCTCTGGGCACCCTGTGCCAGGGCCTCCCCACCCTCACAGGGAACAATTCTTTCCCAATATCAAATCTAAACCTCCCCTCTGTCAGTAGTAATTTACACAGCTTTGCTGTTAAGTGTCAGGAGCTTGACTCTGCCAGATTTTAATGTGGGGTGAGATAGAAAATGGTACTGAAAATACACTGATAAGTAAAGTACAGTTCACTGCTGCCTGCCCTCCGTGGCACGGTGGAATCAGCGCCGTGAATATGACAATGAGGCAAAGTGTGGAAGCTGTGCTTTAAAAGCAGTAGGGAAACTGAGCTGGCAAAGGTAGTTACTTCTCTCGCAGACAGCTCCATCTATTGTCACATTCAGGTATCGTTGCTTTGCTAAAACCAGCTGAAATTCCTGCTTTTTCCAGGATCCCAGCTCCGAGATAAATTGCCTGACATCATTGTAGAATTATTCGGAGATTTGCAAACGTGTTTCTGTTTGCCACTGCAGATCTGCAAATTTAGGATAGGAATTGCCAAGAATTTTCACCAGCCCTTTACCTTCAACATTAATCACTATTTTGAACTATTTTCAATTGAGAGAGTATAAACACATCTCTGGGGAAAGTAATCCTTGAAATCATATTTTGAAATTCTTAGCATTGCTGTTTTCATGACTCAGCAGTAAATCCATCTGCAGCAAAAAGCTGGCAGGTCTGAGAAGTCATGCCTGACATCTCCTCAATAACAAGCATAAATTCAAATTCCTGCACCACACCTTAATTTTAAGAAGGCAGAACATACCTACCTACCACAAAAGAAATCAATCACTGAAGAGATGTCAGGGGTTTTTTTTTTCCCAAAGGAAACAGAGTATTTAAGAATATAGATTTATGGGGTGTTCTTTCTAATAAAAGATTTAAATATTCTTGGTAACAGAGCAAAATCACTGGACAAATAACTCCTGTTTCTCAAAGAATCTGCCCAGAAGGCGATCTCTCCACTCATTCCTTTCCCTGTATCATCATGGGCTAAAATCCTGCAGGATTGAAGGCAGAGGACACAACATTTTATATCTTATGTGATGATATTGCCTGTTTTGCACTATGTCATTGTAAGGCCAAGCTTTTCTATTTCTCCAGTTCTATACCTCATGGTTTTGTGCAGTTGCCTTCCAATCCAGTCACTCCATTTCCTGGGGTAATTGTGAAGGTATTTGGATCCATAAATCCCATGTGGAGCCGGGAGTGGCTAAAAAGCAGCAAATTTGACATGAGGTTAAACATCCCAAGCCTGACTTTTCAATGTTGGGCCCCAAAAAGAGATTATGAAGAGAAGCAGACTCCCCACCCCTTCCAGCCCTGGCACTGGGGCTTTGATCTCTTTCTTCCAGTCAGTAAAAGTCACAGTCCAGAATCACTTGGAATTAAAGGCCAGGTGAGACATCTGAGATACTCCTACACTGACTCACTCTGCTTCCTGGCAGCCTAAAACTCCTCTCATCCTACATGAGGGTGTCCAGACAAGCCCCTGGATTTCTTACGCCTCCAGATTTTAATCCACCCAGAGTGATTTGCACTCAGAGTGCAGCATATAATCATTCCCATCAACTACCAAGGGTGTTGGAAGGTGCAAACAGGGAGTTTAACAAGACAAATATTTAGAAACTTCAGCAGGCCAGACCCTCTGCACTGATAAAATCATCAGGGATAAACACAGCCTGACTTGGAAGCTTTCTTATGCTGCCATGGTAGGGATGTCCCTCAGTGTGCAGGTGAGGGAATGGGAAATGAAATCTGTGAGCTGGCAGAAATCTGTGAGCTTGGCCACAGCCCTGCAGATTGTTGCCCCAGGAACTGGGAGGTGATGAGCAGCACATTCACCGTGTGCCTGAGGCAGGGCAGGAGCAGAGCCTGTTCTTCCAGGCAGGGCTGTTCTCCTCTCCCAGCCCACTCCAGGCTGGCACTGAGGCTCAAGGAGCAGAAGGTCTCCCTGAGCAGGTCAAAACCTACCAATTTCCGTAGCAGACAGATCAGGAGCGATCTGCCAGACCAGGGAGATCTCGAGAAAACAGAATTTAGGGAATGTGCGCCAGAAGACATGTTCCCCACGCACACATGTTCAAAGGGACATAATTGCCAGTAATTATCCTTTGAAGAGTTATCTCCAGTCTTCAATACAATACAAGGAACAGGTTGTGTCACCCCCCAGCCTCTTGACTTTCAGGGAGGTATCCTCCTGTATCTTTTTTTTTGTTGTAGAGTGAAATTCTATAGGAGAATAATTGGGAGAAATGTAAATCAGTTAAATCTTAATTATAGAAATGAGTAAAGACAGGCACTTCTAGTCATGCCTGATTTTAAGAAGTGTCTGAGATACCCCAGTCACAGGCAGACAGCTAGTCTACAGCTCAAAATACCTCTAAAAAACCCTAGAACTGTGCTTTGGTTCCTTATAATGGTTAAAAAAATGGCAAGAGAACGGATCTATTTTTCATGTTGATTAAAACAAGAAGTGGGATGATCACACAACCAGAGGTATTCAGCTCGGTGGAAATCATGTTTAAATTACTGGCAACCCTGCCAAATATTTTAGCAATTTGATAATATAATTGAGCCATTATAAGAAGAAAGATTTCTGGGCTCATATGGTTCACAAACTGGGTTGATTTATTTGTTTTTGTTGAATTAGGCCTAAAGTAATTGAAAAGTAACAGCAGCTGTTGCAAAGGTCAAATTCCCCAATACTCAAAAAATATTCAACAACCTCTGTCCTTACTTTGTTGCTTTGTAAAGGTGTTAAATTAATCAGTAATGGGATTTAAATGCAGTCCTAAAAAGCATCTCATGACTTTTGTCCTCTAGGAAGACATAGAAATACCCATCCCAGAGTATTTCATTAAAGAAAACCTGAAAAAGCTGCAGGAGAGGGCGAAAAATCTGGATGAGATTTTGCTGAATGCTGGTTTGCTAGAACAGGTAAATGTATCCCATATTTACATATCAGATTTGATTTGTTTAGTTTACAGCCAGATGTGTCTGAACACACGAGCCCCTGAAGTGAGAAGTACTTTTACAGCAGTGAGGAAGTAAAAGTGTGTTTACAGATAAGGCACAAGCAGAAGGTAACCTTAGATTTCCCTGTCAAACAATATCCAGTCACATCTCCAGTCTGGTTAAGACTAAAATGATTCTACTCTGCTTTCTGTGTGTGAGAGTGTCAGAAAGAGCAGCACTTTGGCCAAGTTAATGCTTTATTTGTCCAACTAACCCTTATCATGTAATTAGTCCTACTGAAACCAAGCTGGGCTTAAGCTGTCCTGAACCAGGATTCCTCACTGGAGCAGGCAGAACTTGGAGTTCAGGTCAGCACAACTGCTGGTATTCACTTGTTTATAACCTCTGAACAATGAGTGCAGTTTATCCCATGCAGCTACAGAGCTGCAGCTGCTGGGAGGAGCAGAAAACTGAGTTTTGGCAGAGCAAAAGTCATTACAGACAAGTACACGAGTGCTGCAGTGAAGGCTGCTCTGGATTTGATGTACTTTTGACCTTTGGGGAATGGCATGTTGCCTACAAGCAGGCACTGCTGACCCCTGGAAGTAAACAACTGTGCCTGCATGCCTGGAGAACTTGGATTCATCGATGTTGTAGCCATAAGAGACAGTCCTGATAGCCCACTCAGTCAAACTGCTGAGCTGAATTCTCCAGCAGTGATTGTGCCTGTTATCCCACAAAATAACTGAGGGAAAGTCCCCAGGGATAGAAACAGCCCCAGGCAGAGGCAGCCTGCAGAGACAGAGCCTTTGCCAGGCAGATGCAGTCCTCCCCTGTTCCTCCACGGACAGCTCTAGGTAAATGCTCTGCTCTCCTACTCCTCTGACATTGCTCTGGGAAGATCCTGTTTCAGCACAGTATATCCGTTTTGCTTCCCCGAGTTCTGCTCTTGCCCCTTTTCAGCAGATGAGGTTGTCTGGTGTGCGGCCAGCTCAGCCAGAGCAGCAGGCTCTGCCAGGGTCCAGCTCTCCCTTGCCAGGCTGTCACAGAGAGACAGAGGGTTTAATAAACAGCAATAAAATAACCTCACCCAGTGTAAATCCAATGTCCTGTGCTGCACTTCCAGCTCAGTCACCACTGGGGTTGCTGCAGGGTTGTCAGCACATCTGCACCTTGTCCTCTCAGGAAGTCCTGGCTGCTGTGTTCCCAGCTGGAATTGTCCAGTGTCTGTGGCAGTGCTGTTATGAGCACTCCAAGATAAATCCAAACCAGTGGAGTTCATCTCAGGAATCTGCTCTGCACATCATTTGTGTAATTCTGTTCAGGAAATCTATTCTATGTAATTCTGTCCTAGAAAGCCCTGCTGAAAGTAAGTGCCACACAATATGTACATAAAAACTAAATATGAGCTGCCTCCAGTTGGGGGATGAACATCAAGAAAGGACACTAATTCAGCTTTTCCATGGGGAGAATGAGGAATCAGGAGTGAGAAAGGAGAGTCCCTTTCTCCACTTGCACTCTTCTGATACATTTTTCCCTGACTCAGAACAGCCCCTCCTTCCATTTTCATCAAAAGAACTGCAATCCCAGCAGTACACACAGAAACCCATCCCTTCAGAAAAGTAAAGGAAAACACTCCACAGCCTAAGAAATTCTCCTTTTAGTAGGACAAAGCCCCATGGTTGTCTAATAGCTCAAACAGATCAAGTTCAGCAGGATGCTTTATAAACCATTGTGGTTTCCCAGCAAAGCTGGTTTTCCTCATCACACAGCAACAGGAGGATCTGCTGTTTTTGTTTCCTAAGCTATTTTCATCTTAGGAACTTTTTACAGATTCATTCATCGTTTCATTTTCTAACTGAGGCAGGTAGTTTAAAAAACATAACTTTTCCTTGTTCATTCCTTTTTTTGGCTGTGCTGTTGAAGGAACCTGTCACAGCCCTGACACTTGAGGAAGGCATTAAAGTGATCCAGGTGGCAGAGCGAGCTCGCCAAGGCCGTGCTCGAGCAGCATTCATGAAGAAAATTTACCTTGAAGAGAAAAGACAAGCTAAACAAGAGGACGAGGCGGGTAAAGATCCAGATGCTGCTGCTACTTGCATTCAAAGGGTGAGTTTCTGATGTAACAACAATTCTGGCAAAGCCAAATGGCAATGTTTTGGTCAGGAGAGCAGCTATAGACAGAAACACAGCTTACAGGATGGGAAGCATTCTGAAATGATCTTTTTAGTGTGTCCAGCAAGGTGAAATGCATCATTTAAACCATTTTAAAAATGAGACAGGACCCTAGATGTGAGATCAATGGAACCAGTCCTGCACTTTATGACTTACAAGTTGGTTTTTCATTCGGATTTTTATGACCTCAGTTGCTCTTTCTGGCATCCCCTTGGAATTCAGTGCATCTCTGAATTCCTGCCTTTTTCTGTGATCTCCAGGGGAACAGTTCATTCCATATCTAGGAAAAAGGACAGAGGGAGATCAGTGCTAAATTCCAGAAAAAGTCCTTCCACATGAATAATTCAGACAATTCAGCCCAATGAGAACAGGAGGTCAGCCTGAATCTTATGTCTATGAAGCAGAGATAGTTTTTAGAAGCCAGACAGACCAGTGTGAAGGGATAACAAACCTCAGAATTTATTAAAAAAAAAATAGCAGATGGCAACCTGTTAAAAGCCAATAGTTTCAATTGTATATTGTGCCTTTCCTTCCTCTATTTGTTTTTTCCTGTGTCTGCCCCAGAAAAGGAAGCTGTACCAGGGCCCATTTATCTCATTAGAGTTTTGTTTACCATCCAGGTTTGGCGTGGGTACAGCCAGCGCATGAAAACAGAGAAACTGAGAGAGGAGGAAATGATATTTCTGGGCATGGTAAGTGGTGCTGTGCCTAGAGAACATAAAATGCCACACTCTGTTTGTTCTTCAGACTTTTATAATTCAGCCCAAGAGGAGAAATTAATTTCTATGATTCTTCCTATTTTAAAGGGGGTCCCTGAGGAATACAGAACTCAACTGAAATGATAAATGGCACAGCAGTAACACAATTTGTCTTCTGCTGAATGGGTTTGTGCTGTCTATACATTCTCCAATGTGTGTGGCAGATGTGGAAACTGGCTGTGGAGAATTTGCCCTGGGTTCCAGGGAATTTGACCCAAGCATGAGCAGCAAGGAAATTTTATTAATCAGCTTTTCAGTCATGATTTCAAGATGGGTGAGCTGCCTTATTTCTGGAGTAGAATTCATGGAGGTTGGAAAAGCCCTCTAAAATCATCCAGTGCAAGCATTAACCCAGCACTGCCAAGCCCACCACTAACCCGCGTCCCCAAGTGCCACATCCACACATTTTTGAACATTTCCAAGGATGTTGATTCTACCATTTCCCTAGGCATCCTGTTCCAGTGCTTGTTAGCCCTTTCAATGAGGAACTTTTTCCTAATGTAATTAAAGCAGCAAAATCTTTTGCCCCCACCCCTTTGCAAGCCACTGCATGTGTGTCTCAAGAGCAGGGAAGAGAAACCCAAGAACTGGCATATTAATCCATCAGTATTTCTCTAAGTCCATATAAAAATAATCAAAACCTTCTTCACCTCATGCTGCAGAGGCACAGGGAAGTGAACAGCTGCCCATGGTCAGTTAAATCACACAGGGATGAAAGAAAGAAATTAAAGCACCCTTTCCAGAAGGAATCTGTTCCTCCCACCCCTTCCTTCCAGCAAATACCCAAAAAAGAGGATAAATTCTTTGCTGTTGGCATTTTTTTTGCCCCCCTCCAAGTCTTTGGAGGCACTAACAGGTGTCAAGCCTCACCCAACTCCAGCTGCAGTAGCACAGCCCTTGTACCAAGCTCTAGTAAAGCAGCAGCACATCGGAGCAACATTCAGCACTGCTCTGCTTTTGTTAAGTTTTTTTATGCTTCCATGTTCTGCAGTTCTTAAGTGATTCATTTATAAACTAATAATTTAATTTTGATTTAAAACATGTTTTCTGCTTCTCCAAGGCAATCTGGGTGATTTTCTTGCCCAGGAATGGAATTGCCCTTAGCTACTTTATAGGATTCTGAAAACTGGTTGTGCCTATAGAACACATCTCACATTAGTTAAAAATAGAATTAAGGTCTTACATTTAGGAAGTAAAATATACATTTGCCTAAGCATTGCCATGTTAAATACAGGTAACACCTAATGGATTATTGCTTTTAGTATCTGCTGGTCTCTAACAGCTAAACAAAGCTTTGGGTGCCAATTTTGCTTCTGTTTGAGACAAAATTCCCAGAGATTTTAAGTATATTGGATTGTACTGAAAATGAGTTAGAAATTGCACCTTTTGCAAAACAAGGGATTGTTTCCTGTCAAATCCCATGATGTTTCTCTCGAGTCCTTAGAAAGGAAATCTAAATCTGGCATCAGTTATTTGAGGGTTCACAGCACAGCCCTCATTTCATGGTGGCCAGTGTGGGAGGAACTGGTAACTAGGATGTGAACAGCCTGGTTTATGGGGAGCATAATGTAATCTATATGATCAGAGGGATGAAGGGAATTAAAACCAAACACATCGAGTGTGTTCAGTTCCTGACCTCCATTTAAAAGCAAGAGAATTGATGTTTGCTCCTCTGCACTCCAACTCATTGCTCTTTATCGAGTTGATAATCAAAGCATGTGGGGAAAGAATTGATACACCCCCAAATAAAATTTTCTAAAAATCTGTTCATCTTTCCCATGTTTTTATATTCCCTTTTCCTTTCCATGCTGCATTCCCTTTGCTGGTCTCCAAAGGAAGCAGACATTGGTTCCCACTGATAGATAGGCAGGGAGCTCCAAAGGTCAGCTCCCTTTGATGTATGATCACGTCAGCCCTCTAAAAAATGACCACACATCTTCATGTGTAAATATGTTGAATTTGCTTTTCTAATGCTGCACGACTTAGATAAATTAGAAGACCCAACCATCCATTACTCCAAGTCCATCCCAAAGGAGACTTGCTTTTTGTTGCAATAAATATAATTTCTCTTATAATTAGGGCTTTTTAAAAAAAATATCTGTGTTACTTTCAGACAAAGACTGCTTAGCACAAAGAGCTGATCTATTTGAAGTTCTTTGTGAAAGATTTCTGTGAAAATTCAACTGTGTTGACCTAAAAAATAGGAAAATAGGTGTCAAACCCAAAAACTGTCCAGTCTTTAATTCAGTATTATTTTCTTTACTCTCTACTTGGTTCACAAAAAAATTATGTATCTTTTCTGCAATTTGATTCTATTTCACCTTTTACTTGATGACAGAGAACAAGTCTACGTTCCAGAGATTTTTCTTGGCTCAAAAGTTAAGCTTCATTATTATTATTATTATTTATGAAAGCCTAATTGCAGAAACAGCATGATTCCCTCAGCACATGTTCTCCAAATCCCTGATAAATCACCCTTTGCAATCCCAGTTTAATTTGTGAAGAGAAGCAAGCCTCCTAAGAGCACATATATCTTGATAACTGTATCCTGACCTGCTTCCTGATCTTCCTCACATTCCTGCCACAGGGCTGTTTACTGCCAGCTCCAGCACGACCACCAAAACCACTGCTCCAGGCACAGGTTTGGGTTTAAACCACACTGACGTGGCAAGAAAACACATTGAGCTGTGTGACAACACACACGTGATGTCGGAGCAAACCTGCATTTCCATGCTCTCTTTTACCATTCCAGCTCAATTTAGCACACCAGGTTTTTTTAACTGGTCAGTTCTTGTGGCATTTATAGATCCCCTGTCACTAAAAACCCCGTTTAGGGGTTCTGATTGTGTAGTTTTGCTGCAGAGCTCAGTGTAGCTGGGTTTTGGCAACTGCTTTGTCTCAGCCCAAGCCTGATGCTGGATCCACCCTCAGCACTTTCCCTCCCAGACTCTGCTGCAGGAAGTTATACTTACAATCTCAGAGCACAGGCTACTGGAAAGAGGAAAGGCTGGGTTGAACATAAAACATTAGGATAAACAGTTTGCCATCAGACTGATTTATGAGAGGGTAGGAGGATGTAGGGGACCAGAGGAACAGTTGGCTCAGAGCAGTTGGGTGGGAAGAACATGAAGCCAGGGTGTGACCAGGTGGCCAAGTGGCACCTGGCCTGTCACAGGAATAGTGTGGCCAGCAGGACCAGGGAGGTGATTCTTCCCCTGTGCTGGGCACTGGTGAGGCTGCACCAAGTGCTGTGCCCAGTTCTACCTTCTTCTTCTCCAAATATTCTGGAAGCCAGACCAAAAAATTCCAGTCAGTGCCTTGTTAAGTGCCCTGTTGTGTCTGGAGAAGTTAAAGTTTGCCAAGTGCCTTGTTCTGTTGGAATGTTCCAAAGTTGCCAAGTAGAAGTTGTTATTGAACCTCCTGAGAATTTTGTTGTTTCTGCACCACCCAGAGTAAATCAAACTACGTTCCCTAAACCTGCTGAGCTGGAATTAGAAGAGTCCAGGAAAAAAGAATACAGAAAGACAAGCCCCTCTCTCCACCTGCACTGCTCTGACACGTTTTTCCCCAAGCCTCTTCTCTCTGGGCTGGGCTGACTCAGAACAGCCCCTCCTCCCATTTTTATCAAAAGAACTGTGGTCCCAGCAGCACATCCAGAAACCCATCCCTTCAGAAAAGTAAACATTCCATCGCTTAAGAAATTCTCTTTTTAATAGGACAAAGCCTCGTGGTTCTTTATGTCTTTTTTCTCAAATGGATAAAGTTCAGCAGGATGCATGAGCCATATGGAGCCATTGTGGTTCCCACCGTAGCATCAGGTTTTCCTCATCACACATCACCACACCAACTTCAGTTTCTCCTAAAGGTCTTCAGAAAAACACATCTCCCAAAATATCAGACTTCCAAGATACTACAAGACAAACCAAAGCCCAGTTTAGGGTCTCACAGATAGGATTTACCATGGATTTACACTTACACAGCTCTATCCCAAAATCCCAGCCCTTCCCAAAGAGTTAGTGGTGTGATACATGCTGTTCTATGATTTTGTTACATAGTATTTCCACCATCCTTCCTTCCTCTATATCCAAGGCCAGGTCAGATAGGGTTTGGAGCAACCTGGGACAGTGGAAGGTGCCCCTGCCCTGGCAGGGGGTGGAATGAGATGAGTTTTAAGGTCCCTTTCAACCCAAACCATTCCATGATCTTTTTCACATGAAAGGATCTATGTGGTGTTAAATAAAAAGCTGTTCTCTCCTTCTTACCTTTTTTAAACATATCCTAATTTAGGCATGTTGTCTTGGTTAACGCTTTATATATATCTGAGAAAACAGTCTGCCAAACATTCCTCCTTCTTCGAATTCCTGATATATATAATTCATTTCATCCAGTCAGAAAAAAAAAAAATCAGCATTTCCAAGAATAGCTTTCTGTGTAAACATTATAGACTATGGCTAAATAAATATTATACAGGGTTTAACAAACTACAAACTCCATCAAGCGAAATTTAAAATATTTCATCAGCTCTTGAAAGCAGGCAGCTAAAGCAGTGGTGCAGATCAGGCCTGGTTTTGCCAAGCTTAAGATTAAAATGACTTTTGCTTGCCTGGATGTCAGCACAAAGCTATCTGTTATTTCACATCTCAGCAGTGATAACTAATCTGTCCTGTTTTCAATAGAAATTTTAAGCCTGCTTATATTTGAAACAGAAAGATTCTGGGAAGCAAGAAGCATGCTAAATAATTTGGCTTTCATTGGCTGCAGTCATACTAACAATGAAATCACTGCCTTTCAGAGCCCAAAACATGCTTGCCATGTTTAGTACAAGTTTAACAGCGTGCCCAGGTATCATATCAGAAATAAACATAACCAAAATTATATAAACTCACATGGCCCTGAATGTAAACCTTTTGTCCACTTCAAATTTTCTTTATCTTCCTAAAAAGTGCTACATGTAAATATATTTCTAAATATATAAATCTCTAAACCAACCATTTTCAGTATTTTTTCAACAAGGTCTCCTACTACAAATGCTTTGTTTGAACGCATATGACAATTACTTTAATTGGCAAAGCCATTGGAGTGAGTCAGAGAGTAGGGAAGCTTTAATGAATGCAATATATTTTGCTTACTTGTTCCTTTTTTTTTTTGTGCCTAATTTAGGAATTCAGCCATATAATTGATGTGGCTATCACCATTTGTGTACTGTGGAACCTCTATTAATACAATTTTCATTTGGGGGGTTGGAACTGGATGGGCTTTAAGGTGCTTCCAACCCAAACCATTCCGTGATTTTATGATTCACAAGACAAGAGACCTCTTTAAAATCTGTTCTTCCCTCAGCCAGACAAATTATATTGAGGAAATAAAGCAAGGACATGGCTCAAATCCTACAGCAAACTTTTATATGTAGCTTGGATCACGGTTTAAAATTCAGTAGGGTTGTATCATAGAATCTCACGGAATGATTTGGCTTGGAAGGGACCTTAAAGATGATCTCATTGCTCCCCTTGTCATGGGCAGGGATACCTTCCACCTGAAGAATAGTAGTTGTAAGTAAAGAGCAGGACCCCAGTTGCTCTGATAGTAAATTTTTTAGTCTACATGCCTATGTAATCCAAATGTATAAAAAAAATAATTTCACTTTCACTACTGGTGAAAATAAGTGACTATTACAACTGCTTACTTTAAAAATATTTAGAAATAAAGCTTCTCCTCCAGAGAAGCAAACTGTAAATGTACTGAAACAAATGCTACACAACTGGTCCATCTTTTGAAATCTTACAATTACGAGTAATCCTGGCTGTGGTGGAACATTTCCTGAAGCCCCATAAAACCAGAGAGCATGTGCTTCAGCTCTGCTCTTCCAGGCCTACGACAAGAAGCTGTCCTAAATTAAGTACCCAGTAATAAAAGCTGCAGTAAATCTACCTCTCAGGCATAATGGGAATGTTAGCCTTCCGACGTGGAGTGAAATGAAATGTATTTATTTCACTGCGCCGAAGCCTCTCTGTCCTGGAAGCGCAGCTGTAATGGAACAATTGAGGAGCAGTTAGTTCCACAGCACGGCCTCCTCCTCCTCCTCCTGAGGAAGAGCAGCCCCAGGCATGCTCAGCCAGCCTGCACACCTCCAAGTGCTTGATAATCAACAATAAAGGCTCTGCTGGGGAGCTGACTCAGCACTAAGGCAGGGCTTTCCAGCCAGGAAAGGGATCTGAGCAACTGAGGGCCTGAGTTGGGAAGGGAAAACGGACACAGTTTTGTGGAATCATGGAGTGGTTTGGGTTGAAATGGGCTTGAAAGATCATCCAGTGCCACCCCCTGCCATGGGCAGGGATACCTGCCACTATCCCAGGTTGCTCCAAGCCCTGTCCAGCCTGGCCTTGGACACTGCCAGGGATCCAGGGGCAGCCACAGCTTCTTTGGGCACCCTGTGCCAGGGCCTCAGCATCCTCACAGGGAACAATTCCTTCCTAATATCCAAGCTAAATTTTCCTTTGTTCAGTTTGAAGCCATTCCCCCTTGTCCTGTCACTCCAGGCCCTCTCCAGCTTCCTTGTAGCCCCTTCAGGGACTGGCAGGTGCTCTGAGGTTTCCACACAACCTTCTCTTCTCCAAGCTGAGCACACCCAACTCCCTTACGCTGTCTCTATACAGGAGGTGCTCCAATCCCCTTATTGCCCACTTGGCCCTTCATCCCATTGTCTTACCTGGTAGGAAACGCCTTCTCCCTTCTACTGGTGCATCTTCCCCTTGCCTAAAACCTAAATTCTTTTGGGGAAGGAGGAAAGAACAGAAGAATCTCATCAGCACGCTCATGACTGATGAGTTGGAATAAAATTCTCTTTTAGACAAATGTCCATTTTGCCTTATTAATTTAAACAAGGATTTTAAAGACAAAGCCCATCAAACATTAGATAAGCCTTTTAAGTTAATGGACCATGTAGTCCTATTTTCCCACAAACTCAGGAATCTTCATATTATGTCCTATTTTTACAGCAACATCAATTATTAATACGTATACTTTTGCTGACAGAGGACCACACTAAAAATGTGAGTTTCGTTATCCAGTTCTGGGTCATTAACTGTGAAAAGCTTGTAAATATAATGGTTTATTCACATGGGAAGCCTTCATTAAGATGCATTATTCTACAACTGATGTGGCAGCATTGCATTATCAAGTTCACTGTCTCCATCTAATATTTGTAATTTGTTTCTAAATGAGTTGCTGTTTGTAGGGCAAGTTAACAAATTTGAATTTCACATGGCCAGAGAAATTTCTTAAAGATGGGAAAATGCTTCTTCCCCCAAGGAAAAGCTATTAGCATCTTCATGGAGAATGCCTCCCTTTGATTCAGAAGCAGGAACATTAGAGGCGCTGAGAGAAGGGATGTTAGAAATAAATTGGCTCTTGCCTTCCTTAAATGCACATTAGAGAGCTATGGGAGCACACTCAGGATAACTCCAGGGCTCCAGAACAGCCATGTGGACACTTGGAAAGCTGTGCCATGATACTGCAAGGCACAGGTCAAAGAATGGCCAGCAGGGAAGCATTCCTGATGGAGCTGTTGGAATTCATAGTCTCTCTTGGCACTCTCCTGCCATTTCACTTCCTATTCCCTCCTGCATCTTCAGATGGCCAAAGCTTTTTCAGATGGCCAAAGCTATTTTCTTCTGAGTTTTGCTCGCTGACAAGAGAACAGCAGGGCTGTTGGAGAGATTCTGTCTCCTTTTGAAGGCCCACGAGTGCCTGAAGATGAACACAAGGCCCCAGGTTGTGCAGTTGGCTCCTCATTCCTGAGATGGGGTTAGGAATGTGTTAAACTCTGAAGCTGGTGAGGTTTAGGGTGAAACATATTTCTGTGATTAAGTCAAGAACACTGTGGACAAAATAAAACAAATTTAACAGAGTGGCTTTCTTCGGCTGCAAAGCAGGAAGGCATCACCTGTGCTATTCATAGCATATTTTCCTTTTTTTCAAGTGTTCTAATAGTCTAAGGCATTTCATATCACCATCAGGTGCTTGAGGACTCTGCTTTCTTTCCTCAGTTTGTTTTTTACTCAACAGAATAAAAGCATTTTCTATGAACATTCTTGACAAATGGCAGAGAACTGACAGCTAAAACAATGGTGCAGTTGCATCCTCTGGACATCTTGTTACATCTCTTCAGCAGCTCCTGCTGCTCAAGTGTCTATTTTTAGGTTATGTTGCTAAATTCATTTCTACACTTACTTTTGTCTAGTTCATTTTCCTATTCCCTATTGACTCATTTCCTTGAGCTTCCACGTACTTGGATCAGTTCTTACAGTCCAAGGAAGCAGTTTTTAAGAGCCCCCATTTTACTTGTTAGTCCACATACACATAAATTCTTTTGATGTCTCCTCACCCTTGTTTTTCTCAAGTTCATCCATTTTTTGTTAGCATCACTGCATTGATTTCAAAGTGACAGAATAGAAAGTCAAGCCAGCTATACATTCACCTGTGCCATTCTATTTAAAAATCAAGTGACCATGGCATGATATCCTTGCTGCCACTCACTGCTTTTCTCCTCCTCTCCCAGAACAGGAGCCAGCCTTACCTTCCTGCCACGTGTTGGCCTCCTGCTCGTCCCTCATAAACAGGGCACGCTGTGGATGTTCCACATTAGCCAGCCCTGAGTCCTTCAGGCCTCATTGAGCACAGCCAGCTGTGCTCTTCTCTTCATTTCATGCTCCCCTCGCCCATCGCAGCTGGAGTGTGTTATTGCCAAACAAGAAATCAGGAGGACTGGGGGAAAAAGGAGAATACAACCTTATAAACTTAGCATGTTCTCTTTCATGCCTTTCTTCAGGGAAATACTGAAGGTGAATGGCTGGAGTCTTGTTCTAGAAGTTATTCTCATTTCTTCTGTTTTCTTGTGGTAAAACAGACTCTGGGAAAGCAAATAGAAGAAATACAAAGGGTAAATACAACAGAGCTTCTCGTAAGCTGCTCTACAGGTTTATGTCTGTACTTCAGCCTTAGTGCTGAGTGCAGCTCGTAAACTCCTGATGCAGATGTATGGATAAGTGAATGGTGCTCAGACAGGGAGCTGCACAAATATTTACTCAGGGCTTGGCTGGCTTTTGCCAACCAGAACATATTCCATGGCCTTGTTATTATCAGCATCTGAGCCAGCTGGTTCAGAGCTACCTGGACTGTGTCCACAGCAGCTTCGTGACTCTGGGCTCAAGTGTAGATATGGGCTGCAGTAATTCACTTTTTGAGATAAGAATTTCCTACTGCTGATCTCACATTGGCACCTTCTTGCCAGTTCAAACAGCTCTTACCTCGTCTGGCTTTGGGACTGGTGAAAGGTAGCCTGAATAAATTCAATGATGAGAAGCTGGTCATCCAAGGCTCCCTCAAGATGCAGTGGAGAGCAGCTCAGAAGAGCTGGAAAGGCTCTGGGATGGCAATGAGGAGCTCAGCTGTCTGTGCTGCTGCTTCCCACACTGGTCTGGTCCCACTGTCCACCACTTCCTTTGCTGTGGCACTGGCCCTCAGCTGCTCCTTGCCTGACTGGTTCACCTTATTATGGTGGGAAAAGAGTAACTTGAGGAGGTGGGAGGGGAGGAAAAGACAAAAGGGATTATTTTCCACTTTTTAGGGAGCTGACCTGGTTCACTGGAGGATCCAAGTGAGTGCCAGAGCAGGAGAAGAGAGGGATGATGCATCCAGCAGTTCAGATGGAGTGGGAGCTGACCCTTCCCAGCCCTAATAAGCTGTTCAGCTGGTGACATTTCACCTTTAAATGTTCAGGGTGTGCTAGAGAGGAGCCTGTCTCTCTCCACCAGCCACAGATCAGCCTCCCTAAAGCTGCAGGTATCCTCATGCCCATCTGATGGGAACTTCTCAGGAAAGCAGCAATGCCTGAGGATTGCTGTAGGGAGACAAACAGAGGAGTTGTTCTGGATCTCAGTCTGGAAAACAGGCCTCTTCTGGTTTCCAAATGAGCCCCAAATGCTGCTAAAAGAGTTTCCAAATGCTGATGAGAGAGCAGCATGACATCTGGCTGTCCTGGGCTTCATTTAACATCAGCCAGGCAGACAATGGTGAAATACAAATAAACACTGTTTATAGTAGCTGTGTTGTACTTATAAATAGGTGCTGCAGAGAGGGAAGATTGGAAACACTGGACTTCCCTAGGAACAGAATTGAGCAAAGGTAAAATCTCAGGGTAAAAGGCAGCACTTGGGGTCACATATTCAGGAAGGGAACATGTGCAGCCACCTTTCAAAACCACACTGCTGCTCTTATTTCCTCCTGAATATTTTCTCCCTGGTGGCCTTGACCGATTCCTGTAGCACAGCGCAAGTCACACATCCCAGATGCAGGGCAGGCAGTAAATTGCTTTCCTGAACAGGGCCTCTGTGCTTGCTTTGGACACGGTGGGATCCCTCTGGGTGCTCGCTGAAACCAAATTTGCTTGGCACTTGTTAGTGATTTTTGGAACCTGGTGGAAGCATGGAAAAACAGGGAATAACAGATCTTAAATATGAGCTGGCCAAAGCACTGACAGAGCTTTTTGTCTTTGCGGGAGGCCTCTGCAGTTGGGGCTTGAAGCACACCAGAAAATACATCAGCAGAGCAAGAAGAATGCATTACTAAATTAGTCTGAGATGTGCCAGTTGAGGACAATTTCTGTAGACTCTGAAGTTAAAAGTCCAGAGCAAAATTATGAGGGTTTTTTTTTCATGCAAACCAACAGCTTTTGTTCACATATGCTGCCACCTATATGTCAGTCACTAATTTTGAAAGGTAATAAAAACATACTACAAAGCCAGATTGTCGTATTTTCTCCTGCTTTCCCATCTTAAATTTACCATACACCATCAGACAACATGATTAATAATTCCCAAGTATGTGGAAAACAATTTGATCTAGAATTAAAAAAACCCCAAACCTAAAACCACAAAGCCAGGCCACAAGTTAATTTTTAAAGTAGATTTTTCTCTACACTTCAAAGGTGGCAATAGCTCATAAAACACTGGGAATATCTTAACTTTATCAATGATTGCAAGCTGAAAAATGCAAAATTTCAGCCCACACACGGAGATGGGTTTTTTCATGCTTCTGTATTTGAATACCAGAAAGACTTTCATTTTTCTCCCTCAAACTACATGTGTAAAATCAATCACCAAGCAGAAATTATTCTAAGATTTGAAACTGGCTTAGAAGCCCTTCTTGCCAAGGTTATCAAATCCTGGGAAACGGGGTGCTGTGATTTTTATTACAGTGTTTGGGGGGGGGGGGGGGGGGTTGTTTATTCCTTTTTTGTTGTTGTTCCTCAAGGGAAGTTGATTTCCTAAAGGAGTCTGACCAGCTGCAACAAAATACCAGGAAACCACTGACCAAGCAGCGCATATAAAAATTTCAGTGCACGAATTAAAAACAATACTGGCTAATTAAAAACTACCAATGGGAAGTCCAGACGTTTGAAAATTCAATTAAAAAATTCTCTGGCACCCTTCTGATATGGATAAAGCTGGCATTTGCAGAACAGCAGCTTTCTCACCTGTCTCACTGAGATCCTGGGATCCCACGCTGCAAAGGTTGTTTTTGTACATTGCAATGTTGTTAATTATTGCTGAAATACTAACAATAGACCATTGTGTGCATCCAGGCACTTTTTATGAGCACAGGGATTTTTTTTCCTGGCTTCCTGCAAGTAAATTAAGGCTTAAGCTCGGATTCACTGTCAACCTGGCATTCCAGTACATATTAAGTTGCTTTTCATTCATACCTTTTATTTTTTCCTCTCTTTTTCCTCTTTTCAGAGCCTACCTCCTCACTTAGAGGTAATGAGCAGTTTGCAGATAGGTGCTGGGAAAGCTGATGTCCTGCAAGGTGAAGTCCAGGAAAAAGAGGACCTATCCTTTTTTCAAGAGCTGAGAAAAATAGAGGGGCCTCACATCAAGGAAACCCTCCAGGACCAGCTCACCCAGTGCTTCATTGAGTGCCGGTGAGCAGAGAGAACCACTTGCCCCTTAATAAGTCTATTTACCCCAAAGAGCCTGATTTTTAGTTCCTACAGACTGCAAAATCCATCTCTAAGGCAGTGATGCCAGTCCCAGATGAGGAGTTAGTTCTGCAGCAGCTGCAAGGCCAAAATCCTGCACTGCAGGATTCCAGACTGGGGAGAGCAGACCAGGGGTCAGGGATGCTCCTTCAATCACTGGCTGTGGATGAGGTCCACAAGTATTAGAGTGGGGACACCTTCACTTTGTCCATTACCTTGGGCTCAGTCTTTGCAATTACAAGCAGCACACTTTAAACTTCAGGAACAGTGACTTTTCCCCCTGCCTGAATCCATAAGGTTTAAGAGGGAGAGCTCACTCTTCCATGAGCTGGAAGTACCATTATTTGCCATAGCAAATCACATCACGTCACTGGGACTGCCATCCAGGTGCTGCTGCTGGCATTATCCAGCAGCACACATGAATCTGAAGCACTTTTGTACTTGAGGCCTGACCTTCGAGCCACTCCTCCAAATGTAACTTTACTGGAGCAGTGCTGCTGATCTCAGTGGAACTTCACGTCTCACTAGAGTTAAGCACATACTTAGAGAGTTTTAAACCGAGTGCTGACACCTATAGTTCTCTCAGGAAGTTGACTTTAGCCAAAGACGTTTTGAGGCTGGCGATTCTGACACTGGAAAGCTTTGTCCTAAGGCATATAGTCTGGTTTGATCATTTTCTGGGATTTGCCCCATCCAGCGGGTTAGTGTGTAAAAGTAAATAGGGAAGCAGCGCCCAAAACTTCTAGGATTTAGCAGCAAGGTTTCATCTGTTCTGCATAAAGGTGCTCTGCAAACTCTTTTTGTGTTTTGAGCTGCTCAGTGATGTTACAGGGCTTGCATTTGTCTTGTGGACCAGTGTCATGTCCATTAATCATCCAGTGTTTGCTCAGGGTACTGGACTTGCCTTCAGCATGCAGTTTCCAGTTGCAAACACAAATGCATTCTGATGAAATCCTGCTCTGTTTTCTCCTTGACTCCCTCAATCAGGTTTGGGCAGCTGTGCTACGGAGAAGTGTTTGTTAAAAAAGAAAGAATGATCAAAAATAGCACTCTCACAGCTCTGCCACAACCTATTTCTCTTCTTTCTTGCACTTTTGCCTCTTATAGACACTCAAGACTCCAGTGTATTTTTACTCTGCTTTAGAAAGAGCTGCTGGTTTTACAAACCTCAGTTATTGCAAAGCACTTTCCCATTCCCTAAATCAACTCTCTCCCAGGGCCTGCTCTGCACACTCCTTGAGCTGCCATTTCCTGCCATTCCCCACAGCTCCCAGCATGTTCTGAGGCACAGAAAGATCTTATTCCCTTTGCTTAATATTCCTCACCTAATCGTCATTCTCTACCATAGGTCAATCGTGTCCAATTAACTTGGCTCTGGAGCTGGGGGAGAACTCCCTGAAATACTGCAGGAACCAATGGCAATGTTTCTGTAGCAGATTAGCAGGGAACAGGCAATCTCCCAGAGAACCAGGCTGAGCCATAAACCTCTTTAAAGACATTATGAGACACTATTAAAAATTAAATCTGTTCCACAGAGACACTTAACAGCAGAGCCAACCAGCAGCCTAACCCATCCAAAGGATCGTTTGAGGAAGCTGAAGCCATGGTTCAGTGGAGGGAGGTGGAGAGGGATGGCTGAGAGGGACATTCATCAAAACTCCTGCTGCCTAGTGCAGGAAGAGTCCTCAGTCTCATGGACCTGTGGAATACTCAGACCGTGAAAGGTGGGGTGTAAATGCTGAGCTTTCTTTTTGTGGCCCTTACAGGTGGAGAGGGACTTGCTTGCTACATTTATATCTCAGCTTTAGGGGAGACTCAAGGCTAGAAACCCAGCATATGAATACCTGATTAAACAAGTTATCAGGGTTCTTTAGCTACCCTTTTCTGCTCTGCCTAGTCACGTTGAATAGTCTTGAATCTCATCCTGACTTGAAAATTAACAAAGATTAAAGCAGGTGTTGGAATATGAGCACCACATTAACTGATCTTGGATAGCTTTATGGATAATCCTGAGCAAAGGATTATATTAAATGGAACTAAGATATATTCACACCCGGGGTGCTTAGAGATAAACCTTGAGTCAGGTTTGTTCTGCTGCAGCTGAGACAGGGTGACAAAAGAGCTCCCCTCCAACCTTGGACAATAACCCACCCATCTGAAACAATTTCATATTAAAAAAATTAACTGTTTTCTATCAAAATGGTCTGATTAGGCTTAAAACTATTTTTTTGCTAAAAACATGCAGTTCTGTGGTCTGCCTGAAAGCGGGGTCACTGCTGGTGGCAGAGGGGCAGTGACACACTTGTTGCAGTCAGTGTTTGATCAGAGAATCACAGAAGGGTTTGGTTTCGAAGGGACCTTAAAGATCATCTCATTCCACCCCTGGTATAGGCAGGGACATCTTCCACTATCCCAGGCTGCTCCAAGCCCCATCATACTCCCTGTTACTCTCTTCTTTCAAAGTAACTGTCTGTCATGATCCCTAAAAATCAGTAGTGCACAGTTCAGCCAAGATTAGACAGCTCTCATTGATAAAAGCTCTTCTGGTGATTTAGCAGCGTGGCAGATGAAATTCTGCCCCCAGTGAAGGCAGTGGGAGAGCTGCCATCAGCTTCAGCACAGGCTGGACACGGCCCAGCATTGGAGTTCATTTGAATCTGGCTGAGTGATGCGGTGATTTACAGAGCTGAGAGGAATCAGAGCGAGCTGCCTGCCCTCCTGCTCTTCACAGCAGGCCTCTGTCTAAGTGACCAAAATCATTTTCCCTGCAGACACATTCCCTGGCATCCAAAATAGGCTTCAAAACAACCAGAAAAGCAGCAGATTTCTCCACAAGGGAGTGTGTGTATCCTGCAGAGCCAGGCTTTCCTGCCAGGGACGCTGCAGGAGTGGGGGTTGTGTCCTGCTGAACACTGGGCCAGTGCTGAAGTGTCAAGGTTTGCATTAATTATTACCTGCCAGGATATATTTTGGCTCTCCCCTAAGCCAGTCTGCGAGATCAACAGCTAAATGTAGCTCATAAATTATTCTTCAACTAGGCGTTTTGACAGAGTTTCCCATTTTCCGTAGTCTATTAAATAAACAGATAAAAGGGAACAAAGACTCTTTTGAATAAATTTTGCTGCGTGTAGTAAAAAATAACCCCAAACTTCCATATTTTATCCTTCACTCTGAAGAGGCTGTGATAGAAAATACAATTAGCAGGTATTGTCTTTCAGTACAGTTACTCTTAGATTACAAAAGCAATGAGCACATATTAAATTTCTCAACTTGTAAGAACTGCTGTAAATATTTACCACTTTCTTTGCACAAGGGAACAGCTTCAGTCATTTCAAGACCCAAACTAGCTTCTTATGAAGAGAGGTTATAAAAAAGCCAAGGAAAACAAAACCCAAAGGAATAGACTAAATAAAATTGTTCCAGTTGCTTGTATCAATCCTACTGCAGAGGAGATAAAATAATTTTGATATAACACTGCATTTTCATCCTTATCATTCAGCCTTCTGTTTACCTGGGTTGACTTCTGCAGAGCTGCTCTTTTTTGGCCTGCAAATTATTCACTTAAAACCTTCTAGACTTCCATGTGCCCTTGCCCAACCATACTAGAAAAGCAAGATAATTGTTTTTGAAAGCTTTTTGAAGAAGCATCATGCAGTTTACTTACAGCCCTGCCTTGTTGATGGTTTTTTTTCCAAGATAGGGTTCACAGAGCAGGGGTGCAAATGATCTAAAATTAGCAGTTACTATGATTATTAGACATCTGAGTCTGGATGGTAATTACTTGACTCCCACACATTCCATCCATTCAATTAATAACACAGTTTCATATTAAGGTATAGCATAGCTGGGGTTTTAGCTTTAATTTTCTCTGCTGTTCCAGACCAAACCCATTTTTCTCTAATTTCACATTTAGGGTTTTGCTCCGCATATGCAAAGCCAGTCATCATCTTCTCCACTCTTTACCTACTGTGCATAAACCAGTTCCCAAATTATGAGTCTTCCTAGAGTCATCCCTAAAACGAATTTCAAAAGGGGGTAGGCAGAAAAGGGGAGAAGGATCCCTTTATTATCTAGAGAAATACAGCAGCATCTTTGTCTAAGACAAGTCTTTTCTGACAGAAATCAATACAAAGGATGAGAAATCAAGATGAGGTTTTTATTACCATAGATGGCCTCCAGAATCACAGGGGAGAGCCTCATGCACGGGCTCTGCTGTGCTGTGCCTCATGCCCTCGAGCTGTAACAAATTACTCCATGAATTTCTTGGAGGATTTATCTGCCACCGCTCGGAGCTCTGGGGAGCATTTCATCCGTGGCATCGCTGACCTAATAACAGGGGATCTAAGTAATAGCAACTTTTATGGGGGCTGTGTGTTATTCCCACAGATTTGGGGATTGATTTTCGGGAGGGAGGAGGCGGCGAGGGGTAAATGTGCTTTCATAATAGGTTTACACTTTACTGATTAGCTTTGAATGATCTTCTTGCTCTGCCTGCTGACTCGAGTACTGTCAGAAAAGGAATTGGCTGAGCTTCATGGTGAGTGAATAAGACTCCTCCTGAAGCAGGGGGGTTCCTGTGCTTTATTTATTCCTTTTGAGCATTCCTGACAGCCAGCCCGGGCTTCGATGGCAGAGGGAAAGAGAAAGAAATAGGAAGTGATGGCGTTATATTTCCTTTTTTTCCCCAGCCTGTTTAGTGGAGCTGAGTTTACTGCCAATACTCCTGTTCCTGGGGCTCCCTGGGCAGCTGGGGATGGGGAAGGGGGAGGCAGGAGGGAGATGAATGGAGAGAGAGGTTTTGCACTGAAACTCCACAGAATAGGGAAAGTGTTCATTTGTGTCAGGCACTGCCCGTGTTGCATTTCACACTCTGTCCACTCTGCATTTTATGGAGGCAGTGCTAAAGCTGCCAGGCAATCCATCAGCAGTGAAGCCTGGCCAACAGGACAGGGAAGGATGACACCTCAGCAGTGCCAACAGGACAGGGAGGGATGACACCTCAGCAGTGCCAACAGGACAGGGAGGGATGACACCTCAGCAGTGCCAACAGCAGCACCCCCTCCACTCTGGTTCTGAGGAATTGTGGCTCCCAATCCATCCCGAGCCACGTTACTTTTCAGTCCCATCTGGCTCACCTCAACCTGCCAGCAGAGCTTTTCAAGGAGCCCAGGAGCATGGATTGCAGCCTCCATGCAATATGGCAGCTACTCCTGGAACTGCTGATGGGAAAATTGCTTCAAAACCAGGTTTGGTGCCATGAACCACTCCAGCAGACAGCTGTCCAAGAGCAAGGTCCAGCCTGAAGATCCTTGGAAAACAACCAGAGACATCACCAGCCCCTTGATCACAGGCCTCTTTCCATATGATGCCATGTTGCTCTGGAAAAAACATTCCCTTCTTCTCTGCCACTCCTGCAGGAACCTACCAAAAAAATACCTCTTTGGTATTTGGCACTTGATATTCAGCACAGAGAGGAGTTGCTGCCCACAAGAGCCATCTGTAGATGGGTGAAGAACCATTCTCTTTTCACCTAATGAAAATTGTCATTGATTGTTTTCCGTGTCACCATTAAAGGATTGCCACATGCTCACAAACCACTTGTACATGACATTCCACTTAGGAGCAAAAGGTATCAGCCAGCAGCAGCTGTGAGCTTGTGGTAAAAATCAGGATATGAGGATAAATAAGTGGTTGTGTGCTAATTCCACCGGATAAAGATGAGCTGAACTGAATTAGTAAGAGATCTGTATCTGCATGATATTTTCTCCTATCCTCATGTATTCACTGGAGTTGAATATATCTTCTCCTACCCTCTTGTACTTTGTGCCATTTACACAAACCAAATCCTTTAGGGAATAGCACAGAACAAGTAGATTTTCCCTCTGAATCCCTCTGCAGGGTTGTGTCTCTTATCCAAATCTGGTTTTCCTCAGGAGAGTGAAGACAAAATCTGAATTCTAGAAATGAAGCTCTGAAGGAGGATGGCACAGCCTTGGGTGTTCTCCTCTGTCCAAATACTTGGGTCTTCTTGCAAAAGCAAAGAAACATTATTAGAAGAGGCAGTCATGGGGGTTTTTCTATCAATAGTTTCACCTCACTTTTTTAACAGAGCCAGCAATCCCAGGTCTTGCCAAGGCAGTTAGCTCTGTATCCCAGCAATCAGTGCTGGTGCAGAGTGCTGAGTGCCTTTCTCCCCTGCCAGAAGGCCCTTCTGCAGGGGCAGCTTCCATTTAACATCCTTCTTCCTGAACACAGCTTAGCCTGCTCCCAGATGCTGGGAGTTTAAAAATCCAGCAGGAAAAACCCTGTCCAGGACCAGCATAAATATCCTGGCAGGCAGAGCGTGCTGAGCTCCTCGCTGCAAGCAGCCATGGCAGTGACTTAAAGTACATCTGTGGGAACTGAAATCCTGCCTTTGGGCTCCCAGCTGAGACAACCTCGAAGACTGATTAATTAACATAATTAGGAGCTGTAAACATTAATGGGTAATGTTCAAGCCTTTCCTAACACGTTTCTAAAAGCTTCCACTGAGTAGTTATCTGTTGACTAATTTTGGCAGGCATCTTTAGGGCTGGAGGGAGCGAGGGAATGGAATGCAAATGCACCGCTGGCTCCTGGGAGGAGTGAACCAACGCAAATAACCCACCGGGTTCCTTTAATGGGGAGAAAATAAGTTATCAGAAACAAGAGGATTGTTTGTTTATGACGGGGGAGAGTGGAGCCAACAGCTCTGCAACCTGTTTTCCCATCCATTGGAATCAACTACCTAACCTGAAAGCCATTTAAAACAAAACAATGACAAAAATACCCTTCAGGCCTTTCTTGCTTTTAGGAGCACCACACTGTTGCCTTTTAAAAAAAAGTGTGAGCCCCTCTAATTTCAAAGGAGGGACAGCTGTTATAAAGTCCATCTGCAGTTAATCTACTTTACTGGGTGTCCATGGATTTACAGGAGGCAGGGGACACCTCTGGAAGCTTCTGTGCAGTGGCAGAAGTTGCCTCCTTCAGTGCAAGCTCAGGATTTATGAATTTGCTGACATTAATGGAGGTGACTCCATGGCTTTGGGGGGAACCTGCTGGAAGCCCCTGGATTCCCCCATTTCCCAGACACAGATAAATCTTGCTGGCAGGTGTTTGAAACAGCAAGCCCAGCTGAACCCTGGTGTCACACCTCCAGAGAGGCATTGATAAGATCGCTGGTTCTGCTTTCTAAATCACCACCAACTCCGAGATACGTTGTCGTTCCGGTTTGACACTTCGATTTATGATTGCCACCTCTGTACAGTGATTGAAAACACATGCAAAGGGCTCTTTGTAATCCTGGATTTTGCTCCTTCAACTATCCAAATTTCTAAGGAATGGAAAGAAGGTTCTTAAAGCATCACAGGTGCAAATCAAGCTCCCCGAGGGGTTTTCAACATAACAAGTCATCCTCATGAACTCTTATTTAATCACCAATATTGCATATAAGCACATCTTCACCAACTCTCAAACACTGTGATTCCCTTCCAGAATCTCAGATATCTCAAATCACAAAATCAGATATCAAACTCAGATATCTCAAGTCACAAAATCATTAAGGATCTTCCCAACTGATCTCTCTTTTCCCTAAGAGGTTTTGCTTACACTGAAAAGAGGGTCAGATCTTACTGTTATTTAATTGTCCTCATTCTAAACAGATGCCCATTGACTTCCAAGAGGATTCATAGAGAGCACATTGTTGGTTTAGAGCCTTTTCCAAGGCTGTTACAGCCAGGCAGAATCACAGTCTTGATTCTGACTCAGTCAAAAACTCAGTCTTGAGTTTACTAAAGCAAAATCAGGGGAAAAGCATTTCAGTGCCAGGGCACTTTGGGCTTTGTGTCTGTGAAGGGGTTTTGGGTTTTTCCTAAGCATCTTTTGCAGGAATGCTCAGAACTTCAAGCATCTGGGAGCTCATATTCACCTCTCCATCAGGCACAATTGGCACTGCACACCTCTTGCCACACTTGCATAATAATTATGTAGAAACAACATTAAAAGCTCATTCAGATCCCAAAAGCCACACATCAGCAAAGCCACAACAAGCACAGTTCTTCTACAGACGAGGCTCTCCTCTTCCATTTTTCTCCTCAACCTGCTTGCTTCCAGATCACTTCACCCCAAAAGGCTTAGCCTTTTCCCCACCCCATTCCTGCCCCAGTTTCTGTCTCTGTAGTTTTAAGCTGTAGACCAAAGCAAGATTGTCCTTGGCCTGTGGATTTTTACAGGGATAGTAGAGACTTTTCTGTTCCAAAAGGCACAGTGACAAAAGAAAAAGGGAAAACTCCTTGTTCTAAATCCTTTGAGCAAAAAGATGGGTGCAATTAGACATTTTCATTTATTTAGCATAATTATTATGCCTTTAACTAGATTGATCCATTCTCACAGACCTGCCCATCCTGATCACTGCTCTGTAGGATAACTCCAGGCTTCCCACTTTTTGATTTGGAGCACTACAGAAGCAAAACTGACTATTTCAACAAACTGAGGTTAGATTCTCTTTTCTTCTTTCTTCAAATTGCTTTGAGTGACCCACAGACACCCACAGTCCATTGACCTTGAGGCTAAGCCTCCTGCTTAGAATTAAAGCTCCTAAAAATATTCAATCCTTTATACACCTGAAAGTCTGGAATCAGCTAAAGTAAATAGCATTAGTCTGAGCTCTCCCATTTGCACACAGGAAAAAAAATAATTCTGGTAACTAATTAGTTCATTTTCCTAAAGCACTTCATACTCATCTCCATAATACTTAGGAATTAAAAGTCTGAAAATGCAAAGTGTTCCCGACCTAATGCAGCAACCCCTCCACTGAGATTCCCAAGGACACTTCCCAAACATTAGGTTTATTTGTTGTCATAGATACTCACACAGACACAAACATCAGTGGCACCCAGGGACTCACACTTGCCAGCAGCTTGTTATAATACAGCTCTACATGTTTGAAAGACAGGATTGGGGTTTTTTGTGGAAAATCCTGCAGGCTGTGCCCGTTCAGTGGGTGTGTTAAGTTGCTGTCCTCCTCTGTTCCTTTCTCAAGCGGAGTCCTAACGCAGCAGGCTGGGTTTCTGAAGGCAGAACAGAGCAGTGGGGTGTGTTTAAAACTGATAACTGGGGCCTGATGTTCACCTTGGAGCTGGTTTCTCTTCCAGGAATCCAGCTAGATACCTACTAGGCTGGGCCCAGGGGAGCCTGCTCTGCCATCTGATCTATTCCTGGTTGAACCAGCAGAGCGTGGTCCTAATCAATGAGAAAGAAAGAAGGGAATGAATCCCGAGGGGAAGGGGAAGAGACCCAGCCCAGCTATTATTTGACTCCACTGTGACAGGGAGAGGTGTCTTCTCCAGCAAGTTAATACAGAGCAGGAGGAAGAACCAATTTACCCACTTCCCCATTTCCAACAAGCAAAGCGCGTGAAGATCTGCTGGGAAACAAGAAACAGGCAAAGAAAAAAGAACCAGGAGTCCCACTGGTGCCTGGCAGAAGCACTGAAGAGCCAGTGGCTGGCAGAGGAGAGGTGTTTAATGGATATTCTGGGAAGAGAAAGACTAAGGAAAAGCTTAGAACTAAGAAGAATCAAAATGAACACGAAGCACAGAGCAGTGGCTCCCAAGCTCCAGCCCTTGCTCCACAGAAGGATCTCTTTGGAGAAGCAAGCAGATGAGGTGGAAAAGGCATTTTCAGCCTTGGCTCTGTAGAATGCAAAGAAGAAAGGAAGCAAGTGGGGTGAAAAAGAACCGTGGCATGGACTGACACAAGCAGAGCAAAGGAAGAGCAGAAACAGTCATGAGGAGCTGGAGAGGCAGAATCAGAGGAGGAGGGATGAAAGAGTCATAAAACTGGGAAAAAAACCCCTATGAGTTACCATTTTGAAAAACAGGCACAGCTAGGACCAAAGACTGACAGAAAATATGAAGTGTTTCCAAGGCAAAGACAAAAGAGCAGTTCCTGAATGTCTATACCAGCAAGTTCAGGTGAACATATTAAAAAAACCTCAATTGCCAAGAGGGCAGATTTGAATATGGAGAAGAGGGTGTGCAAGTTATGGCTGGGAATGTGGCTGTGGATGACAACCTGTTATTTTTTCTCCCAAGAGAAGAGGGATCCTTTTAATTCTGAAATGCAGTTGTTTCCCTGTTTTCCCTGGCAGTGGGATATTCCCAGTCTGCACCCTGGGGACCATAGCAGTGGAATGCCTGATGGAGTATAAGGCTGATTCAGGGCACTGTGGCTCCAGTGTGCCAACAGGATTATTTAACAGGCTGCTGACAAGTTCCTGAAGTGCTGCATTCCAAGTGAATTCCCCACCCGGGAGGCTTGCATCATCTAGCAGAAAAAATTCCAGGCTTACACTGAGGAGGAGCTGAGAGGGGAGAAGGACACAGGCAACAGGAGCAGGTTATCCCATAAACCTCGAGATCTCCATGGTGGAATAGCTGGAACAGGCTCTAGGTGACAGCAGAACACTGACTGCAACCCCAGGGCTGGGAAACATGTCAAGGAGACATGAGACAAACCTTTTTTTTTTTTTTTTTTAATTTGAGTTTATAAACTGAAATAGTGTGGGTTGGTGAGCACCTAGGGAAGCTCTTGCCAGGGCAAAATTCACATTAAAGCTGCTCTGTCCAAATCCTATACCTGCATTCAACTCAAGGCTGCAAAGGTTTGATGACATTATTTCTGTGGGCAGAGCAAGACCTTGCCTGAAACCTGAGTCGCATCCATTCCTTCCAGAGCCAATGTGTTTCAGTTTTACTGGGAATTTCAGAACGGGGGAGATTAGTCAGACTCCATCAAGCAGGTTGTTTTTATTATCCAGGTCAGAGTCCAGGGCTTTTAAGTCATGCTGCATTTCAGTCCTGTGCAGAGACAACAGAAATTCTAATTATTTATAGTAATTTACTCCAAAAACACCCAGCTATTACGGTTTGTGTGCCGTGTCAGGCAGACTTAGGATCATCCTAGGCTGAATAAAAGACATTTCATAGCCTGTAAGGGAGTTTTCTTAGGCTCTATTTGTACAAAATAACTGTATCAACAGCAATAATAACCATATCAGTAAGGTCTTGTGCCAAATACAAACTTGTTTGATCTTCCCCATCCCTGGCAGTGTCCAAGGCCAGGTTGGACAGGGCTTGGAGCAGCCTGGGACAGTGGAAGGTGTCCCTGCCCATGGCATGGAACAAGATGAACTTTAAGGTCCCTCCAGTCCAAACCATCCTGTGATTCCATGATTTAAGCAAAGGGTGTAGAACCATAAAAAAGCTGGTTCAGTACTTACTGAGACATTTATTGAACAGAAGGAAACTGCCTGGCCCTGAAATCTGTTCAAATACTCCCCTGTCTGTTCTCACAGCCCCTCACTAACTCACTAATCCTTTGGTGGCTTGGAAAGAAAGTTTATTCTCTTGTTTCATGTTCCCATCACACAGGGAAAACAGCTCTTCCCACACTTTTTTTCTGGAAAGCATCTCTAATCCAGCAACCAATCCTGAAGAATCTGGTTTAAAGCACGGCTGTGAGTTCAAGGCTGCAGTCTGTGTAGCTGCAGGAGCCCTCAAAGTATTCCAAGTCAAAATACAGTTATTCCAAGGGAGCAAATTCCAGAGCCAGAGTTGTGCCATGTGCTTCCATGTGCTTCCCATCACGGGCTCAGCTCTCAGAGCTGCTGCACAGGAGGTCACTCTATGCCCAACCTATCCTTCCACCTTCATCCCCTCCTGGGAAATCACATCTAACTCGTGGGTTTGTCTGTGTGTTGCAAGGCTGGTGGTTGTGGGAAGCCTGGGAACAGCGTGTGCCTGTATTCCCTTCCTGCCCAAGCCCAATCTTCCCACTCTTTGCCTGAGGGAGCTCTGCTATGCTGCAATGAGGCCATTCCAGACAACTGATCCTCTGGAAAAGCCTGTGAAGCAACACAGTCACATCTCCAGGCCTGGAAACAACACAAAAGAGCTCTAAGAAGACTGAGCAAAGCTGCCCTGCAGGGCTCACCTCCACTCTGCACTTCCCACCCCACCTTGCCTGTTCCACCGCTTTGGGGAAACTACCTGTGTTTTGGGCTCCAGCTCCAAATTCCCAGAGAATATCCCCTAAATCCCTGGTTCTCCAGCCTTTTTGTCACATTGCCAGCAACTCTGTGCAGCACCAACCCCGTCTAACAAAGAAATTATTCAAAAGCACATTATTAAGCCATCATTTAAATTAACAATAATAAAAAGGCTGCACTTCGTGCCTTTTTCGTATTAAATCTGAGCGTATCCCACTGAAAGATTCAGTCATTTGGAGAGGCAGAGTCATACATAAGATATTCAATTCTATCACTTTGCACAATTCCAGCCAATTTCAGGAGGCTTCAGAACACCAGAGCCACACCAAACAGGTACAGGACTAGAGCACTCCAATTTTTCTCTCCCAAAACTAGAAAGGTGAGAGTTAAGGAACTTGGCATCTCCAGGCATTACAGTGTGTTTCTTGGACTGCAGAGATGACTGGGGTTTTGAGCTAAAACTCCTGATAAATGGCTGCTCTTAATACCATGCCTGGCTTAGAGCTTAGCTCATCTGGAGTGTTTCTCCCTGCCTTTTCCCACACTTTTTAAGTGCCAAAGTGGAGGTTCTAAATTATTTTGCTTTCTAGTGAGCTCTTTGGTTATTAGCATTGACCAGGAGCCTAAACATCTCTAATTTTACAGATGGATTCTGCAACATTCTCACTTTTCCCCTGGTTTTACACTCTATGTACACCTGAAGGGGATTTAGTCCAATAAGGCTGCACAAGCCAATTGGGAGGAACATGGAAAAATCAAGCACTGTGACTGCTTTCATCTGCATGAAATTGCCTCAGATTTATCATGAAGTAGTTCATTTAGATTTTCATACACACCAGAGAGAACCAGATCTCTTGAAAGGGACAAGGCCCTGGCAGGTCTGGTGGACAAGAAGCTGTCTGTCCCTGAGCCATGAGTGGTCCCTGGGGCACAAGAAGGCCAGTGGGATCCTGGGGTGCATCAGGAAGAGCATTCCCAGCAGGTCAGGGGGTGATCCTGCCCCTCTGCTCAGCCCTGCTGAGGCACATCTGGAATGCTGTGTCCAGCTCTGGGTTGCTCAGGACAAAAAGCTCCTGGAGCAGGTCCAACAGAGGCTGAGGAGGTGAGGAAGGGACAAGAGCATCTCTGATGAGGAAAGGCTGAGGGAGCTGGGACTGTTCAGCCTCAAGAGCAGAGGGGACCTCACTAATGTGTATGAATATCCAAACGGTGGGTGCCAGAGGATGGATCCAGGCTCTGCTCCATGGGGCCCAGCAAAGGGACACGAGAACAGGCAGAAATTGATGCCCAGAAGTTCCACTTGGGCATGAGGCAGAACTACTTCACTGTGCAGTGACCAAGCAGTGAACAGAGGGTCCAGAGGGAGTGTGCAGCCTCCTCACTGGGGTTATTCCAGAGCTGTCTGGACACAATCCTGAGCCATGTGCTCTGGGATGACCCTGCTGGAGAAGGGAAGCTGGACCAGATGCCCTCACTGTGGTCTCTTCCAATCTGACCCACTTGGGATACTGAGCAGTGAAAGAGAAAGCAGTGTTTGGTTACATTCTCAAAAACTTTGGAATGTGCTATTTTCAGCTTCTCCTTCCCCAGTGACATTTTCCCTCTGCATCACAAGTGCTTTTCACAGCAGTCCAGCCTTAGCTGCAAACAGTGATTCCAGTCTCAAATGGATTATCAAGCCACTCTCTCAAGCAGTCACACGATGCCTAATGAAGCTGGTTGCACACTGTCCTTTACAAACTCCTAAAGTTAAGCCATGAGCAGGCAGCACGTCAGGGGCACAGTGATCCATGAGTGGGACAGCCATGACACAGTGGCTGAGAAGCATTTTAACTCAGGGGAGGCAAAATATTAGTTATGCCAGGCTAGGCTTTATTTCTGCACTGATTCCACAGGTGTAAGGCAGAGGTAGAGCTACTGAAATTTGTCTGATGCCACCTCTGCTGCCTCCTCAGATCCACCCATCTTCACGATGCAATCAGTTCCAAACCCAATAAAAATCACACCATTTACCCACAGTCAGGGTTGTTTAATCACCATCTTACTTGCTGTGCTGTCTTTTGGGAAATGAGTGGATCAAAGCACAGAGCTTCTCTGCTCATTTCAGGCTCTCAATCCCCAATTTTCCTGACAGATATAAAGGGTGTCCATGCTGCACAGCACACACAGGGAGGCTGACATGTCCCAAGAGCACTGAATTTATTATGCATGCACACAACTCTCCATCCAGCATCAGAGCAACAGGTTCAGGGAGAGCCCAGTCCTTCCAGGAAGCTTTTAGTCAGCCAATACCCCTGAAATACCTCAGCCACCTTTCACAGTCAGGTGGTGGCAGAAGAAATGCAGCAGATGTAAAACCATTTTGGAACAAGGAGGAAGGCAAAGTCTTGGGAGAGCACACAGAGCTGGGGTGCAAGGGATGCTTTCCCAGGTGGGTGACCTGTCTAGGACACCCTTTCTGAACCCTCTCCAGAACATTATTTTCAATTTTAAGTGATGTGCCATGGCAAAGCAGTGCAAAGCAGCCAGGTTAGAGCCTTCTTCCCCTCCTGCAGAGATGTATTTTGGTCCACCTTGACTTCTAAGAAGCAAAAACAATCACTCAAATTTCTCATAAACAAATCCCATAAGACAAAATGCTCTCTCATACCTCATTTCACTCCAAATCCCAAAGAAACTGGTGATGTTGGAGGGCAAGTTATTTCTTTTGGCTGGCCTTGCTAGAAGAAATGGCATGCTTTATTTTCCTCTTTACAGGATTCATATTGTGTTAATAAAGTACTGTTGATTCCCTCTGGCTGACTCTGCAGGAAAACTATTCTCGCAAAGCTTCTAGTCTGGGTTAAAGTAATCTTGCTTAAAACTGCCCCATAATTGCTTCAGTCTCTTAAGTTGAATGCTGAGCACTGGAAATTCTGCCAAATTTTAGTCAGGATCGGGCATTTGGTGCTGTCAGGAGAAGCTGACCAAAGGTAAGGAATTCAGTAAACGCAGGGGGAATTTGACTTGACGTTCCTTTGAGCCAGCTTCTGTATTTTTGACCTTGCTCTGAAGAGAATGGAACGAGATGAGCAGATCAAACCAGATGAGAGTTTAATGGGAGCTGTGCGCTCCAGAGCTCTCGTTATTCCATCTGCCAAGGCACCCAGACCTGGAGCAATCCCTGAGGACAGCTCTGCCCCCCCAGGAAGGGCTGCTCACCCTGCTCTCCTCCACGGGATTGCATTCCTAGAAAGGCTGCAGACAGGCAACAGGAAGCTGAGGCTGGAAACAAGCCTGGGGACAGCAGGACTGGGAAAGAGGGAGAGCAGCTCTTTGTCCTTGGAGACATTCCCTGGAGGAGTACAGCTCCGGTAAACACAGCATGGCCAAGAACTCCAAAAATGAAGCAAATGCACTCAAGGAACTTCAGACCGAGAAAATCAAGCATGGGGGATGTAAGCTGGATGTCAGTTGGATGTCAGTTTTCCCTCCAGAGGCAGGGATGGGACATCCAGGTGTCCATGGATCCACTTCAATGTTACTGCACACCTCACACTGGGTTTGCCAGCAGCTCTGCCCCAGGCTGTCCTGCACGGCAGGAATCAAGCCAAAAAACCCTAAATAACTTCCCAGGGATCTGCTTTCCAGTCCCTTTAATCTTCCTCTCATTTCCATACCATGGAGGGGGCATTTAATGTCCTCTAGGTTGGTCTAAGCTTTCAGCACAGCTGAGTTGGTCTCAGGTCTTGCAAAGCAGTTCAGTTCTATCAGTGCGGATGTGATTTCTCCCAGTCCTCAGTTTGAGCTCTGAGGAAACTTTGGGCAACATTTTTTGAGTGTGTGGAGGGACAGGGGAAATCAGAGCTCCAGAACATTTTGAGTGTCAATATTACAAAATTTTTCTTCCAATTATAGTAGATTTTCTTTCAACTTAAGCTAATATTGGGAGAATAAGTATTTTTGGTTTTCCTTGCCAAACTGCCTTTTCTTTCCATTCAAAAACCTAGGAGTAATTTGCAGTGCTACCATCCATGCCTCCAATTATTTCAAGGAGAAAAAACCTATTGCCATTTTAAACCAGGAATGATTTGTCAGAATTTGAAAGGTGTAAAAAAAAAATTTAAAAATCCTTTCCCCCCATGGTTTTTACAGCAGGAATCAGGATAACCAGGAGTCCTGGCAGAGAAAGCTCATGCCCCAGTCTCTCTGAAGGGGAACAGAGATTCCCATTTTTCCATTACACTAATTACCTATTGCTATCCCTGAAAGACCAGAAGGATCCTTGAAGAAGTAATAACTTTATGACAAAGCAGAACAGACTCTTTCACTGTAAGAACTCAAGCAGCTTATGAACAACTGCACTGGGTCAGCCAAAGGTCTACCTTTCCTGGCCAGCAACACCACATGTAATAAAGCTATCAGGGAGAATTACCACATTCCTCATTTAGGGCTGTCCCCTCCAACAACTGTTCCCAACTATTACTTGGCTTTGAAGTTCCCTTCTCCCATTTCAGATCTAAGGCAGGCGTTGGGGACCCAAAAGACCATTCCAATTACGATAGTTACTATAATAAAGGATATCACCTTTCCCCGCAAACTTTGCATCCTCATTCCTCCATGGGAATGCTTTCCCTTGCACATTGTTGGCCTCACAACACTTGATCTTCAATTTTCAAAGCTGAATATTTATCCTCAACAGTAAAGTTTCTGATCCTCCAATTACCCTCCACTGAAATACTTCCATGCATAACAAGCAAATACATCCAAGCAAACACTGGGAGGATCAAGACCTGAGATAAAACATCAGTTGTAATGTGGCTGTGTCCAAACTCATTAAAGATGATAAGCAGCCCATGGAAATCAATCTTGCTTTATAAGTAATTCTGTATTTGCCCAGGTTATTTTTTCTGGAAGTGATTTTCAAAGAGCTAAAGAAAGCACACACACAAAAGGGAAAAAAAACCACCGCAGCAAAGACACCTAAAATAAACCAGCACTGCTGTTTAAGCAGTCTGAGAGAATCCACACCAGGTGGGATTACAGAAATAGGCAAGAACTACAAAACTAATGAGCGTTTTATTTCTTTAAAGAGTTCCCCCTCTTTGTTTGTGTCCCTTTTCTGCACAGAACCCTCCTCTGTCCCTCCACTCAGAGCGTACACCATCATTCATGCCTCCTCTTCTGCACACAGCCCACATCCTTTCTTCCCCTGAGAAGAGTTAAACACTCTTGTTCCTCCAAAGAACAATTTATTTTTCCTGACAAGGCCTTTTATGCAATTAGCTAGAGAAGCCATAGCCAAAAAGAAAGAATAACACATGTAAAACCACGCCAGAGAACAGAGTAGGTAGGAACTTGTTGAGTCTATTACCAGACAAAATGTTTAAATCAATGGTGTGTTCTCATAAATCAAAAGCCATATTTAGCCCTAACTATAACCATCCCTGAGCAATGTGGAATAGAGAGAAAACACTTTAAAAAAAAAAAAAATTGAAGCTCCTGAAACGAGCAGGGGAGGAAGCAGCAGATGAGACCAACACAATGTAGGGTCATCTCCCAGACAAAGAATTTATTTTACAGGTGAGAATGGAGATGCCACAGCATTCAGAGCTGAGCAGAGCCTGCCAATCACACCGACTTGTCCCAATCTGGTGGTGATTTGGAGACATTAGAGAACCATTTGAACCTAGTTAAAATTTGGACATTTATGTGGAGTTTGTGCCGTTACAAATATTGAGCCCAGAAGAGCCAGAATTCTTTGCTACAGATCAGAGACAAAAGGATTTGCACTGCAGACCATAAAAGATCATTCTTTTTCAATTACACTTGACAGGTCTGAGTTATTATAAGAGGAATAGGTTTGGAGCAGTAACAGTGAACCAGAGAACATAATGTAATTTGAGGAACAGCACAAAAGCCTCATCCCATCCTTTTCTTTTTCAGCTGGGAGTGCAAGATTGTATCTTTTCACCCCTCCATCCTTGTTCATCCCCTTACTCTTCCACTTGAGCTGCTTTGATTCAGATTTAGTACCCCCATTCATCCCAATTAGATGGATTTTCTCTAAAGCTGTTTTCCAAACCCATGCTCTGCTTCCGTTGACAGCATTTCACTGCTTTCCAGAAAAGTAATGGATTTCTCACACACCACAATTTCTAAAGATCCCTTTTTCAACAGCATCCTCCTCAGCACAGCAACCTTCAGCAGTTGTGTTCAAGCAGTGGCTCTGACCCAAAGAAGGATCTTTCTGCCTGCTGGGAACTGCAGCACTCCTCATTTTTATTTGCAGCAGTGCAAGCACAGCTCCCAAACACAGGTTGCTGTTCAGTGCCTGGGAACACACAACAATTAGCAGGTCACCCACAGGACCCATCCTCAGCTCCCTGCCTGCAGGTTTTGGGGTGCTGAGGCTGTCAGGGCCTCCCTAGGCTGCTGCTGGGGTTTGTCTCACAAGGAGGAGGTTTCTTCCCAGCCCTATCCTTCCATCTCACCTTATTTACTTCTGTTCAGCCACTGAGTCCAGTCCCACCAAGCCTGATTTTATAAACTTCATTTGTTCCTTCAGGCAATTGGTTTTACTAGAACTGCATCCTCCATAAGAAATCCAGGACAATTTGCTTCTGCTTTTGCTTGCAGTCCTTAACACATTGTCAGCACTCCCACTGAAGCAATCACACTGAAAATAAGAGTTGCTTCTTCCAGTTCTGGCATTTACACATTTTTACGAGATGCTGGAAAAGTACAGTTGGATATTTTTCCCCCTGCAAATGCTGAGACAGTAATAAGGAACAGATTCACAGAGCTCTGATTTGGATCTAGGTGTTTCTGACATGTACCATGTCTTTCAAATATATTACACACTCTAAATGCTCCTGTTATCAAGAGCTTAAGCTTTTTACGTTCTCCTCTCCCCATCAACAGTGGAACCAGCAAGGGTTCCCAGCACAAAGCTCCCCTCCACACTTCCAGCAAAACAGAACAGCCTGCTGGGGCTCCAGTTGGGAGCAACTTCTCACATCATCTGGACTCATTTTCTTCCACTATTATTGCCTCTAGTCATCTATACTTCAATGTTTCTAGGAAGTTTCAAAAGGGGAAGGCGGTAAAAGATTATTTGAACAAATATTACTGTGAAGCAAGCTCAAAATCACTCCATAATGTGTGGGACCTCCTCCCAGTTCAAGAGCTGCTCATGGGACATGCCTGCTGGGACCCTCTTGAGCCATAGATGATGTATAGCTTATCTGATGGCACAAAGATATAGAAATCTTAAATTATAGAGTTGTTTGGGTTAGATGAGACTTTGAAAATTATTTAGTCCCACCCCACACCTTCCACTATCCCAGGATGCTCCAAGCCCCATCCAACCTGGCCTGGGACACTTCCAAGGACTGTGCAGCCACAGCTTCTCTGGCTGCTCATTTTATCCTGATGTTTCCAACTGCAAACTAAAGAATTCAGGTCCAGTTGAATCCAAATCAGCATCTTAAGACAAATGCATGAGACAACCCGTTGTGATGGCTCTGAGTAGAACACTGCCAGAAAGTGAAGGGGGAATGAAAATTGAGATTCATTACATTTAAAGTGGACTTTTGACCAGGAAGATGAATGAGTGCATTTTTCTGGGCAGATTTACAGGCCAAATGAGTCCCTGGTTTAACCTCTGAACTCAGAGGGTTTCATAAAGGGAGGAATTTGCCTATTGAGGTCATGCATGTGAATTCCCAGGCATTACAAGATTGAAGTTGTGGTCATTTCAACCTAGAAGAGAAAGAGAAAAACCCACAAGAGGGTGGGTAGGGAAATAAGATTTAAGAGCACTGCTCCCAGATCATCAGACAGCAATGGATATGCTCAAGAAAAAAGCAGATGTCCTGGAAGAATTAGAACATCAAAATAAGTGGTACTGTCTGCTCTCAGGTCACTGATGACCGCAGAAAATCACATCCTGCATTGCCCTCAACCAAAAATCCCAGTTATCCCTGACAGTTTTGTGAATGTCTGACCCTCCTTCCATGAAAAGATGGGCATTGTCTTCTCCTCACCTCAGTTTTTGCCATAAGCACCTGCTGTAGCTGCTACATAAAAAGGTGAGAAGAGCCACATCACCCCAAACAACTGCACCATCTGAGAGGAGAAAAATCCCACAGAAAATACAGATTATACACTAGAACCCCCTTCCCAATTTCAGAATATGGTAGAATTTCTACAGCACTCAGATATACTCATCATAAATACCCAAAGGTAAACATCACAGTATGCTTGGGTTGGAAGGGACCATAAAAATAATCTAATTCCAACCCCCTGCCATCTCCAAGAGCTGAAAATGATTTAAAAGTGAAAAAGTGAGTACAAATATTGAATGTGACATTAATAAATATTTGAAGCAGGCCCAGATATCATGTTCAGTGGGCTCCCAGCTGATTCTTCACCCAGTGTACATTTGCCTTTCCTTCCTCCCAGCTGGCACTGAAGTAGCAACAGCCTCAATGACAGATTTTGAGAAATTTGTTACTGTAAACCAGAGAGGTAGCAGTACTTAAGGCTGCATTTAACCTAAAACTGAGCTATTTTCTGTCTGTCTGTAAAAAATGGAACACGAGCTAACATTAAATAATAGATTATGCAGGGTTTTGAGGCCAAAACCCCATTCTTAATGGATTTTTAAAAAGCACACTAACAATGACAGCCCTTTGTTGATGCAGGCTGGTTTCTGGGAATGCAGTGACCAAGGATTTGCATCTGTTTGCACAGAGAACTTGTAATTGTTGAACAAGCCAGAGCTCCCAAGCCCAGATGAATGTTTGTTGATTCTGTCCTAATTGGTGCTGCATTAATACCAGCAAGAGATCCCAACCCTACACATGGTGCTGCAGAAACAGAACAGATGCTCTGTTCCAAAGATCTCAGCTTAAAACTGAGCCTGCAGCTTAACAGCAGCCTAGGAAAATCCCTTAAGGTACCAGTTGTTTTTAAAAAAATGAAAGTAATTTTTAGGAATCGTGTTGACCTTCCTGAGCTCTTTTCTTCTCCAGGGAAATTTAATTTCATTTGGAGGAAACATTACTGTGCTGTTTGAAAGTAGCATGAGGGTTTTTCTGCACTGTCAGAATTTTCTTTGGAACAGAAAAACCTTCCTGACATTACCAAGCAAACAAAAAATCTTAAGGATATATTCCAACAAGCAACAAAAGGGAAGAAGTTAAAGGGTCTTATGAGTGTAAATGTCCTCTGGACTGAAGTTATTATCTGTATCTTTTAATCTCTTTCTGAAAGGTCTGGAAGCTCCCTGTGTTATCCATGCCATCCATGAAACCTTCCCACAAAATCACTCATTGCCCCTTCACAGCTTCCTTCAGCATCCAGTTGTGCAAGTCCACTGGAAATGTAAGAGTGGTAATCCTCATATGGAAATACAGCCTAGAACTTGCAGATTAAAACCTGATTAAAGTAAAAACTCTTCTCTAAAAATAAAAAGCTGGATGTTGAAAGCCGAGAGTTGGGCTATGAACATAAAATCAGAGAATCCCAGAATGATTTGGGTTGGAAGGGACCTCAAAAAACATCCAGTCCCACCCTCTGCCATGGGCAGGGACACCTCCCACTGCCCCAGGTTGCTCCAAGCCTCATCCAGCCTGGCCTGGAACACTTCCAGGGATAAACACTTTCATCTACATCTCTCAGGATCCTGAGGATCTGCAGCTTTTGATGGGCCATGGGATAAAGACATAGATTGGTAAATGCCTTAATTAATTTACAAGACAAAAAGCCACTGCCATAAGAAGCTTCCTCACTATCTAACATCTTTATCAACCAGATGAAAAATGATTAATTTTAATTCCTTTTCCACTTTTGTTTCTCACACAGGCATATCACGGGCAGGTTTCCTGACTATCCCCCTGAGATGACAGGAGGTTCCAAGGCGATTTTTATGGAAAAACATCCACAGGAGGTACTGTCCTTCTTTTAATGCAAAAAATTCATGAGTTTGGGGAAGGAATTGCCACAAAACATGTCTGTTTATTTAAGTAGCAATTTTACCTTACAGAGCCTCTAGTTCTCCAAGAACCTTATGGTACAAAGTGAAAGGATGGGGGTTTTCCCATGGTATTTTTTTATAATCAGGTACTAAAATCTGTTCCCTTTCAGGCTGTGCAGCCACTTAGGTACAACTAAAGGTGTTCAGGTGATGGACAAGAAGTAGAGAACAACAGCAGAGTTTCTTATTCAGGCAGGCCTCAGCCTTGATTTACTGCCAAGGCTCATTAAGCAAATTTAACATGCCAGTGAAGGAAATATCTCAGTTTATCTTATGTGGCGTTGTGAACTCAGTTGTTTTTCCTGGTAAATCCCTCTCCTGATTTCTCTGGCTAATGGCAGTGACTGATAATCTCTTCCTCTGATCATCTGGGTGTCATGCAGGGAAAGTGATTAAGGCCAGCTGAAGGCAGTGGTGACACTTGGAGCCATTTCCACCCATCCCGATGATCCAAGCAGGATAATGAGTCTGTTGGGGGAAAACAGGAAATTCTGCACACAGCAGCAGGGTTTGGCCCCTGAGTGAACCAGTGGGGTGGGCTAGGGAAACTGAGAGGTCAAAACTTGAATTCTGTGGTCCATAAAGCTCCTCTACACCAAGACTGTTGCATGATTTTTCTGCAACCGGAGCTCTGACATAGGAAAAGAGGGGTTTTTATAGAATCACAGAACGGTTTGGGTTAGAAGGAACCTAAAAATCATCTCATTGCAATCTACCCTGACACCTTCCACTAGCCCAGGTTGCTCAGAGCCCCATCCAGCCTGGCCTTGGATGCTTCCAGGCACAGGGAATTCTGGATTTAGTCCTCCCTGGGATCCCATCAAGGAAAAACACAACTCAGGGAAAAAGGCACTACAAGGAATTATTCTGAGCAACACTGGGTATGGAAGTGGATTCTGGAGAAATGGATTTAACCTTCCTGTCATGCTCTCCCAGCTTTCAATTCCCACCTTCAGCTGTTTTATTGCCTTTCCTGAGCATCTGTTTTTTCTTTGCATGAAAAAATGGAAGCCAGAAGTCTGGAGAGGTTGTTCCACTGCTTGTCTTTCCTGGAAAAAAACCCCTTCATCTATTTTCCTAACAAATTTTCACTGGCAATTATCTGATTTTCACCAATTTTGGGGCCTCTTTTTTCTCCCTTTTCAGCCAGCAGACTGTGTGTCACAACCTTAAAAGATCTCCACAGTGCAGTTGGCCAGAGAAAGTTCAGTGCAATCGTGATTTTACCTGAATGTCAGACAAGTAAAACACTTCTTGTTCCACTGAGTCAGCTGCATATTAAAAATCCCTAAGGCCACTGGGTTTGTTCCACTCTGCTCTACTGGGCAACATAGGAAAGGAAATCTTGGCCCCATTGAAGCTGATGGGAGTTTTGTCCTTGACTCCAGGGGGGACAGGAGTTCACCTCTTGTCTATATTAGCTCCTGTGCAGGGGTTGGTTACTCCCAAGTTAAACTCAGTGAAAAATCAAGACTGAACTGTATTTAAAAAGTGAGCATTTTATAAGACTTCGGTAAAGACACTTTGGGGAAAATAAAATACAAATTAATCACTTCACGAACCATTGCTGCATTATTATACATTCTATATTTCTTGATCCTTTGACAACTCTGACCTTACTTGACTTTGTAATGCAGCTGGCCTTCTGCACAAACTGCTTCCGTGACATTTTACAAATCCCTTTCCCAAAGATGTGCCAAAGACATCCCAATGCAGAGTACTTGGTGCTGCTTTAGCCAGGAAATAAGTCCCTTCTTTTCTGTCCCTTGACTGAAAAAACACTCTTCTCTACTTTACTTCCTCTTCAAGAGAAATTTAACATTCCAGGACATCAGTGTGATCTCCCTGCATCTGTTCCAGATTTCTATCCCTAATGGTTTTTTATGTTTTGCTCCACAGATAATCATCAGATGTGACAATTTTTAGCTTTGCCCTTATCCTGCTGCCAACAAAATTACGATATTTTCCTGTAGTTCATTAAGTCTCATCACCGTGAAAATAAGCCAAGTGAGTTGCCATTTAGCAGGCACTTCCCCCTCTCCCAGCTCCCCCTCATTTCCAATATTAAATAACATTCCAAAAAAAAAAGTGTCAGGGAAAGACTCAAAGCTTTAAAGTACTTTGATTCTTTCAAGTTAACCATGCAGGAGGAGGAAAACTGTATTTGGCCTCTATTAAATTACACAACAAATGAAAATATTCACCTGTAGACAGCAATCCACCTCCCCTAAAAAACCACACCAAAATCTCTACATAAAGAAGAAACACTACCTAGCTTCCAAAATAACTTTTCTATAGTTAATATTCCAAGAAAGAAACATTTCCCTCCAGGAACACTGGGCTGTGCCCCTGTAAAGTGTTTGTGTTCAAACTGGTGTTAGAGCCACAGCTGGAGATGCAGCATTCCCAAACTCACTTTATCTCTGCTTTTCTTTATACCCACAACTCTAAAAGGCAGGAAGTTCAAGCAAGCTCTTTTTTCAAGGAATAAGGGAAGGGTTTATTTCTGAAGAAGAACATTTACCTTGAGTATTTATCTGAGCCAACACCAAACTTCCTGTGGCTCAGGACAGCAGAATATCAGTGAGTCCTGCTGGCAGCTGAAAGTTTTCTTATATTTGCCTCATATAAAGCAGCATCAGACATTTTCATTCATAGGCTGCACCCTGGTTTAATACCCAGCTCTTCCACCTCTCCCCCCCCCAAAAAAAAGGAGATTTGCACTGCAAGATTTTGGAAACATGGTTGAACTGATGTATCAATGGAAGTCAATTCAGCTTTTATGGTGTATCAGTTTAAAGGAAAATGTCTTTTCAGCTGCTGAAAAATATGGGGACGAGGGTCATCACTGGTACAACAGAAGTCCTAGGAAAGACTGGGAAAAATACAGAGGGGCTAAAATTCATCTGCTCCTACTGAAACACAGTGCCTTCCTCAGTATTAAGAGTTTGCTACCTGCTTTCTGCATCATTTCAAAACCAGGCAACCTAGCAAAGAAAAGGGGAGTCTAAAACAATTTAGGAAGACATCTGCTGCTCTTTCCAGTTTGAAATTTTCTCCAGGGCAAAAAAAAAAACCATACTAAAACGTGGGTGAATTGCCTACTGTCTTAAACCAAGTTTTGCTTGCCATTCTCTTTCTTTCCTCCTCTTCTGTCAGATTGTTCAGGAATCTCTTTGCAGCTGGAGGAGAAGTGGTTGTGTATAAAAGAGGGGGAGCCACTCAAGGTTAGATAGAGCTCTCCCCACTCCCTGCACTCATGGAGAGGTGGGAGCAGAGCTGGAGAAGCTGCAGCAAAGCCAGGCAGGAGGATAAGGACACTTCAGCTGCTCAGTGCCACCACAGCAGCTTCATGAGAACAGAAACTCTGTCTAACCCTTTCCATATCATTCATCTGAGTAAAAACATCAAAGCAAATCATTCCACTTGGAGTCTGGATGCACTTAAAGCACTGCCTGTGGAAGGCAAGGGCACTGCTGCAAATTGAAACCTTTTGTCAATCAGCTGTGTGTTTACAGGTATCCTGCTGGACAAAGCCACCCCTGAGATGCTGGGAATGGTTCTGGTTACCCTTTGCAGGCAGAGCGGAGCAGAGGTGGAGGTGACAAGGTTGGATTTCTGGCTGGCTAGGAGCACTACAGTAAAGGATACACTTGGAGTAGCTCTGTTGGTTTTGGATACAACAGGCCTGCTGGGACACTAAAAACCTATTTTGAACTGCAGTCAATCTGTTAATCTATCCCAGGGAATGAAATGCATCACTGCTTATCACGGCAAGATGTGACTGAGCGGTGCTTGGGGCTTGAATTACCATATTTAATTAAATGTAAGATACTGAAATGCTTGGGGAGAGCCACTAATGAAACTGCCCTGGCTGCAAAGCACAGCCCTTGTCATTGTCCCCTTCCAGCATCCAGTGTTCACTACATTCAAAGGTATAACTTGAGAAAACAAATATTTGCACTGTTACAAGAAACACATCTTACAGTTGGAAATGTTTAATTTTCTGCTCGTTCATGGTACTGCCAATATTAGTGGTTCATTAATAAACTTCAATGGATTTTCTGATTTAGACTCATCAGTAAATGATCTTAGAATTCCTCTCAGGGACAAGAAAGCTGCCTAGAAAGAAGAGAATGGTGGAAGCAGCAAATTTTCACCCTCTGCTTTTTTCAGATAATAAAGTATAAATGGCCAGGAACTAAAGATACGGGAATTGATGGAGCTGTACTCAGTCATCAGCTGCTACTTGCTTGCAGGGATAAAGATGCTGAGCTATCCATGTGTATCTGTCAAGAGTTTGTCACAAGATCTCTATCCAATCTCCCTCACCCACTAGAACAATTTCAGTCTTTAGCCACATATTGAAATTAGACACCCCTCAGGGCAATCTCTCAAAAGCCATCCCTATAAAAATCAATCTGCCTCAGAAACAGCAGGACAAATTCAGAATCTGAGTCCAAGTCCAGAGGGAACTTTGTGTGTCATGAGACTATTGTGCTTCTGGATGGCTTCAGGAGTTGGTCTTGCTCCGTAAAAGCCCTCATGGTTTGGGATGAAGAAATCAGCCCTTTCCTAATGATCTATGGGGATGATCAGCACCTGTGATGATGCTCAGCACAAAAAGCCTTCTCTGTAATAGTCTGGAATTCAGAGAGTGCAGCCTGTTGGATGTTGTGTTTTCCCAATCACATTCCTCCCTGTGTCTTTCAGGTCCTTGACGAAATGGAGGCCAAAAGGGAGGCGGAGAGACAAAAAGCTGAAGAGGGGAAATTTAAAAAAATAGTCAAGAAAGAAGAAGAAGAAGAGCCAAAAAAAGGTGGAAAGCAAGTAAGGCAGTAAGAGCAGATTGTGAAAGCAGAGACAGAGCTCAGGTGTGGGCAGAGGCTGTTCAATGACATTACTTTGGTCACCAAAGCTCCAGGCTTGGGTTCAGGAGACAAAGAACTGGCTGAGGTTGGTCCTTCTCAGCCTTTCCATGACCTTGGTGATGCTGGGGAACTTCTAACCTCTCCTATTTTAGGAATGACCATGACTGAGTCCAGTGGGAAGAGCTGATGTAGGTGCAGAGCTGTCAGGGACATAAATGAGGGCAAAAATATACTTTAGGGCTTTGAGATCGTTGCCAGAACACTCAGACAGTTAACAAAGTGGTAACCAAGCATTCCCACTTTTAATGTGGGTACAGAGAAGTGAATTACTGCCACCCCTTGCAGAATTAGGGATTAAGAGCCTTAGCCTCACTCAGATATCCACCTCAGAGCTCGTGTGGATTTCAAACTAATTTTTAAACCACATTAGCTAGCATTTCATAAACCTGTAAATAAGCCATGCATTTTCAGCCCACATTCTCAGGGTTTGAAATATGAAATATGTCTACTTCCAATGACAGTAGACATCACTGAATGTGCAATATACCCCCTGAAATCATTGAGATAAAGGGCTGCTTTCACACAAGATTCCAAATTATTTCAGGAGCAACTTCCCAGAGCAAAACACCTGTGAAACAGTGCACTGACCAAAGGGCATCTTCAAAAGCAAGCTGTGCAACAAAAATTGTAGGCTTTTGCTGAAGCAGCAGCTTTTGTTTCTCATTTACTCTATAGTATAAACAAAAGCTGAAACAATATATATATTTTTAATAAGGGTCATTAATCTCTCACTAAGTCTGTGGAGGAGAAGGGTGAGTTTTCTAGGGCAAAGCTTGCTCTTCACTGCAAGTTTTACACAAATTAATTTGAAGGCCTAACCCTAGAACAAACATATATCAAAAAAAAGATGCTTTTCTTGGACAACATCCATTAATCTGGCCAAAGCTCTCAGAACATCTAGCCAGGAACCTAAATTACATGAATTTAGGAAGCATCAGTCAATTTAATTGGAAGGTAGATACCTAAATGGTAACTTGCAAATTAGCATCTTGAAAACATTATTTGGGGATTTGGGGTGGGGTTTTTCCCCCTTTGTAAATGAAAATACACAGCAGGCTCAAGGAGAAAATACATAAATGTTTTCCAAGCTCTTTAAGCCTGATTAACAACTTTGCTAGCTAGGAAGGGTAGTGGCTGCTCCTGTGCAAACAGGAGATGTTTGTAAGTTCTGGTCACACGTCTTCAGTTTGTAGGGTGACACTGTCACAGCTCTGGTGAAGCTCCTGAAACTGGGTGGCACCTCACCATCTGCTCAAAAACCTGACTTTCACAGGGTAAAACTTGATTCCTTCTTGCTTTTGCACATTTCTGAAGATAAGAACCAACAACAGCAAAAATGTGTCTCGATCTCCTCCCAGCCTCTGCAAGGCTGTTTTGAAATGGGGTGAAATAACAGCACAGAGCTCTGGGGTTTTATAACTTCATGTCATTCCCATCTCCTCAGCCATCACAAGTCCTGTCAAGTAAAATTCTGAGCCATTATATCAGGTTCTCTATGGTTCATTGAGAAAGAACAAAGGGAACATTCTCTCCAAGGTTATAGCACTGACAGGGGAAAAAAATAGTATCTTAGACCAGTAGAGAAGTATTTGGAAAAGTTCTAACAGCAGGACTCTTATTAAAATAAGTATAGGCTATAAGTCATAGGGATGCAGGCAGAAAAAAGCTCTGCTCCCAACTTCAGCTCTTAAAGAAAACAAAAGTTTGATCCCAGAAGGAAATTTAAGTATTTCTGAAAAGCCTGATAGCAATCTTTACAAAGAGTATTTGATATCAAAGTAACTGCACTTTCTTTTCTCTGCAAGGTGCTGATTTGATTTCCCATTAGGCACCTAAGGAAAAAATGACCCACGACTTCATCCCCACATAATCCCTCTTTCCAAAAGCAGAGGCAGCCTGGACTGCCTCATCCAGTAACCTGCTGGATGTGAGCAAGGCTGTGCATCCCTGAATTTCACCCCAAAATGTCTAACAGTGGGACACATTCTTGTCCTGAGGAAAATATCCATGGGAAATGTGCCCAGTGGAGTCAATGCCATTTTCCCACTGTTGAAGGGAAATCACCTGGTGTGGGATAGACCTTGGAAAGCCTCAGATTCACTCTTATTTCCATGTTTCTGCTTAAATTCAAACATGTATTTTTGCTTCGAGGTGCCTTAACACATTCCAGATAGAGCAAGCATGGGTTCGATCAACTGAAAATCAAAAAATGCATACTGGCTTCAGAGGAAAAGTTCTTTGTGTTATATTGACTCTTGGGCTGTTAATTGAGGCAAGAGGGAAAACAGAACAGCATCCTGCAAGTGTCCTTTAGACATGAGACAGTGGGTTTGATTAAAATCAATTAAATTGACACAATGCTATTATTTACATCAGTGTATAAAATCACTGAAGCAAATAACTAAAATGATTCATTGGCTTATTTATAACAATAAAATGTTGATGTGTCCTGTGCTATTAAGAGGCTAAAAATGAGTAAGGTATTTTTAGGCTGGTTTGGGGGGAATTTTTTGGTTGGGTTTTTTAATAGTTGACACATTTCCTCCCAGAACATCATGGTTTAATCATTTTCTATAAAAGACCACGGAAAAATGGTAAAAGAAGGATTCTGCCTACTGCAAACAATCCAAGGATGAATCTCAAAGTGCCACACTCTATAAAACTGGGAATACATTTGAGTCACTGGGGATTGGAGCTCAAATCCTTAAACTTTTCCTTATACTTTACCAAAACACTTCTTGATGTTCAGTCAAGAAACTCCTGTGTCTCTTTCAAATGCATCTATAGGGTAGAAGTGATAAATGGATTTAGTTTTTTCCTGTCCTTCTGGGCCCAAACTGTAATTACAGTAATACTACTTTCATTAAAAACACATATTTAATAAGAGAACAGGGCTGCACCTGCACCTGCAGGTAGCAGATATGCCCCTAATTACAGGGCTTATTTAATGAAGTGTTTAGTTTTAATTATCCCAGGAGCTGCACTTTATATCTTGCTGGTAACAAGTGGTTTGCAGGATATTTAGCAAAATCCTGATTCACCTTGTGCTGTCTTGTGTAAATCTTCATTCACCTCCTCCCCAAACAGTGATCTAATCTCCCTTCAGCAACTATTACCTTGTTAACATTTTGAGACATACAATATGACTTATACAGTATGAGACTGATACAATATGAAGAAACTTGGATGATTTTCTGGGAAGTTTTTCCCTTAGAAATACTGGTTAAATGAAATTAAACTGTTTCAGAAGCATGGGAATGACAGTAAGGGGAACTGAAAAAAACCAGCAAAGTAACTCCATTTAAATATTGCACCTCTCCTACCTAAATTACATTTTCAAACAAGCTGAAGTTTAATTCTTGCTAATTTTGTGATTTCAGTTGATAAAATGACACCTTTTCTCTCATGGGGCAGCCTGGGTTAGTGGAAGGTGTCCCTGCCCATGGCATGGGGGAGAAATAGATCTTTCAACTCTTTTCCAATAGAAATATGGAATATTTCTATTTCCAATCTATTGGAAATAGAAATATGGAATAACAGAATTATGGAATTCTATTTCTGTGAAACAATGCTGTCAATAATTCTTCTTTTCACTTTCCCCCCAATCTAGATAGTGGATACCAGCTGGAAAATGGGTCCAAGTAATTTCCTTTCGATGCTGGAGGAAGGAAGCAGTCAGTACAAAGGTCAGTAGGAAAAGATAACAATTCCAGCTGGAATGTTCTCCCAGATCAGCTTCATCTGAATGTCATTCCTATAAGGTCAAGTGGGCAGCTGACCAAACTGTGGAACATTATAAAAGTGAGGATGTTAGATTTTAAAAATGGTATTTAGGAAGGGAGTCTCTCAGTACACCTCAGTTCTTCCTAGGAATCTGTCAAAACCGCTGAGCTAATCATGCAGGAAGGGACATTTCTGAGGGTGAAAGTGAACAAACTAGAAGCAAAGTGCTTCAATACATATTAAAAAAGGCATTTTTGGATTTTCTGAGGGCAACAAAAAAGACATCAGAATTGCTAATAATTCACAAGCACCATACCGTAAGATCAAGTTTCAGCAACAATGTTTTCATACTCCTGTAACTCCACCTGTCCTGTCTCCTCCATGAGTGAGAACTAATGGAAAGAGTCCATGGATTCCTTCACAATATCCACAGCCACTCAAATTATTTTTTATTATGTGTTTGAATAGGAGGAGCATCTTTTCAAGCAGAGGCACAAAGCTATAAATATATTTGCTTCATAAAAATTATGTGAAACTAGAACATAACCAGACTTTCAGCAAGGGGACTGGCTGGTTCTTCACTTGGAGAAAGCACCCAAAAGCAGGGATTTCTTCATAAAAATCATGAAGGGGCATTTTGTTCTTTTCCACATCTCTCCTCTGCTCTTGATATTTCTGTTTATCTCTTAAACACTTGTCTTCAGTGCTCACCTTGATTCACAAGTGAATCAGCAATCACCTCAAGCCTTGCCCTTGTCTGAAGTGCAAATGGGGTGATTTTTGCTGTATCTCTGCAGCTTCTGTTCTGATCCGATGTGGCAAAATATCTTTCCTGCTCTGCACTCTGCAGAGTTGGTGCCTTGCTAAAATTCCTCGTATGAAAAGTCTCCATTATTCCCTCCTGCTGACAAATTACTGGCGTCAAGTTTTCTGCCTGATTTGAGCTGGCTGGAGAGAGGGAAGTGAACAACTTGCTAAATGTGCATCAGTAGTTTGGCCTGACCTCTGACTTGTAACAATTAGGATTTTCTTACACATTATAAATCATGGAGCAGCTTTCTGGCTGAAAAAGGAGCTTTTTATGCCATCCACTCTGAAATACCACGTCAGAACCCCGCTGAAGTCAGCAGGAGCTTTAGATAAGGATCAGATCCATCCATGCTTCTTTCCCTAGCTGGCCAAGGACAAAATGGCACCTGGAATTCAAAACCAGCCACAGCACAAGTGGGGTTCCCACCCTGCAAATCCCCAGGGCGGGGAAGGAGCAGCAAAAGGAAGGCAGGAAGGGTTTGCCTTGGAGGAAACATGCTTGGCTGTAACCTCACCAGAGCAGTGGATAGCAGAGTGAGGAATGAAAACACCACAGGGGTCAGTAGGTTCCTTTGATAGCAATGGAGACTCCCAAATCTCACAAGGATCTCGTGTAATAAGCCAGGGAGGTTTGAAGGGGATGGAGGATTTATCACCCAAACTATATCTGAACACCAGCACTGCATTCCCAGCACAAAACCTGCTTTGAGCCCTGCAAATACAGAACTTTATGGGGTTTATTCACAGACTACCTCTTTCCCATTTCATGGAATTAAATAAAATTCCCATTTCCCAGTTAAACACCCACACATCTCCAGCCCATCCTGCCAGAGCTACTCCCCACCTCTGAAGGCACACAAGAAGGAGCCCTTTCTGCACAGAGCACAAGCAGAAACCCTCTGAGTGGAACAGCTCTCTTGCAGGCTTCAAAGAATACCTCCAGTTCTGTCTTAGGCACAGGAAGAGCCTCTAGCTGTGCAGTTAAACTTCAGGTGGGGTTTTTTTTTTCCTCCCTTTCTCCTGGTGAAGCAGGTCTATTTGACACCACACTTATTTTTAGTAAACAGCTGATAATTCCTCCTTGCAGCACAATCCCCTGCCTTGTTCACAAGCCCTTAGGGCTTTTTATTGCAGGGCACTAACACAATACTACCTGCAGGATGTCCAAAATTATTTCTTTTTAATCTAACCATGGATTCTTTGGTCATCAGAATCAAATCTACAACATCATCTGACCAGAACAGTGCAAGCAGTCTCTTGTATTTTTAATTTTAGGCTGCTTTCATCTCAGTAGCAGAATTATGCAGGAAAAAATAGGCTTGAGTTTGGTCTTTCTACACTGAGAACTTTTTTTACTATTCTTATGTAGAAATAGGTCAGTTGCTATCAGCATTTGCACAGAAGTTCAGATTTATTGGTGCAGAAATCTTCAAAACATGATTGGACTAAGAGATTGATTAAGAAATGTTAGTATCAAGAGTAATTCAAAGCCTGTCATAATTGTGTTTAAAGTTTACCTAAATGATAGCTGACCAAACAGCAATTACCTTCGTTTTGTCACACCCCCACCAGTGAATTTTAAACAAGTGTTCCCATTCCCTGAAACTTATACTTTATTTCCAGCTTACTTAAATACTTTTAAATATATAGCTTGGTTTTGACAAAAATCTGTGCATTTCAGTTACAAACTTTTTCACTCTGTGAACTCCTCTACCAAGCTAGAGCTGCTGCCTAAACTTCACTGGAATTCACGAAGGGTTTTATCCTCCTAGAACTGTATCTGGCAGTTTTTCTCACTGCTAAACTACATTTGCCAAGCTCTAAAACACTTATTTGAAATGATGTTGTTGGAAACAGCCACTTTTGTGTGACATCTCCTTTCACACTGGAGCAGCCTGAGTTTATGTGGGGCAAATGTAAAGCTGAGCTCTTCCTGGGCTGTATTTTTGCAATGTGAGGCAGCAATGTGCTATTTTCCCCATTCTACAGATGGCCAGTTGATATTTATGACTTGCTCAGTGTCACAGAGGATATTTGAGTTCAACCCAAATACTCCATGGTGTGTCCAAATATTCCTTTAAGGTGTGGTGATATTCTGTATTTTTAAGCAGCCTTCAAAAGATTCAAATCCTTTTGCCAGGAGGTTCAAAGTGACCATTTCAAGAAGACCTTCATGTTTCAAATAAATATATTGCCATTTCAGTCACAAGCTGTTCTCTGAAATTCAGGGATGTTGGAGTTCCCTACTGGCCTGCAGAGCTGGGATGCTGATTTAGGAGCGGTCTGGGCTGCCTTTGGAGCCCTGAGCGAGTTATGCATATAAAATAATCCCAAAATAAGCAGACACTATTTTAGAAAAGGTGACATAAATTTCACTGCATACACACAGGCACAGAAATAGCTCCTGGAGCTGGCTGACCGTGCCTGTAACAAAATACCAGACCCTGCTGACCAGCCAGTGAAAACATAACATCCTTAGCCTCCTGACCCCCCTTTAAAATTAACTTTGAAACATTTTGTTGATCTATAAAAGAATAACAGAGCATCTAACACCTATGAGTTATTGATCTCTCTACTAAAATTAGGCACCTCTAACCCAGTGGTTAATATAACACTCAGATAACTCATTGCTAGGTAATAGCAGAGGCTGGGGGGACTCTCCCTGGTTAGCCTGCAGTGGGTATTAACCACTAATCAATCTACAAAATGACAACAAACTATTATAAAAAAACAGAATAAAAAAAAACCTGATCCCCCTATGAAAAATAAATATCTAAAGCCTTGTACTCCTGTGAAAACAGAGCACTTGCAACCTGTTGACCCGGTCAGGAGAGTGTTTAAAAATTCACATAACTCCTATGTAATGTCCCTCTTCCCCAAGGCTGGAATTCCAGGCTGGAGGAGCTACCTCATAACCTGGGCAAATCAAATTCTCCTCCTGAAATATTATGTGACATCTGTCATGCCCTCTCATGACCCACAAATAATTTAAAGAAATTAAATGTCTGTACTGCAGTTTCTTTCATGACCAAAATATCCCCTGTCCTCCTCCATCCCCACCATTTTCAGTGGTGAAATTAAGATTACTCACCTGCAAGAACTATTTCCTCTGTGTAAAACTACAAATCCTCTGCGTGGAATTGGGCCCTGAAAATTTGTAGGGGATGGAAAGAGCAGCCAGTCTTGGATTAACTAAAACTTGGGTGTTCAAACCTTTCTGAATTTGTATGGTGCCTTCATCAGGCAGGGAGAATATCTTATACAAAACAGAGTTGAAGAGGAGTCAGTGTCCTAAAGTGGAAAACTGTCATTTCAAATCATCTGGAAATTGAATTAGCACGTACTGCTGGAGATTAGCTGTCATTTAGGAAGATACTATCAGGGCTTGAAATACAAGATGTGAATTGTCTTCCTTCAAATTAGCTCAAGAAGTGCAGGGAAAAAAGAGGTGTTTCCATTTAAAAAAGGCACTTTGCTAATAGCAGAGAACTCAGATCTGCACCGAGCTCGTCAGACTTCATTTAGTTTTCTTTCTAAAGAGCAAATTGCAGTTTGTCTCAACAAAAATAACGAGCTGCACCTCAGGATCATTAGGTACTTTATCATAAATAGCTTTTTTTCATCACCAGTTACACAAATTTGCTGTGACTGGGTGTTAGGTCTCCTTATTACATCTCCTTTGCACAGCACTTCAAAAGAGAGGTGCTGGATGAGGTGAGTTTTGTCTCTTTTGGGCTTAACTGCCTTTCAGATTCTGCTTCAAATTCCCCAAAGCAATGTGCTGTTAAATGGAATAAAATAATGCCAACACTGGGCACTATAGGGTCCAGATTGACAACACTCTGGGCATTCAGCTTTCCAACCCCCAAATGACAGCCTCACTAGCCCATTATCCTCCTCAAATCTGAAGCCATTTTGCAGCCCAAGGCAGAAAAAGAAATCCCTTAACCTCAAGATTTACAGATCCTAACACACCAGGGCTCTGAACTTGGTAAGGGTCCCCAGAGCCTGCTACTTTCATACAGCTCAGAATGCAATCAAACCTGCCTGCAACTACCCTTTCTCTTGCCTCCAGAAGCAGGTGGAGAAACCAATGGCTTCTGTAACTTTTTCCCCTTTTTTTTCTTTCTTTTGGATAACAGTCTTTTGGGAGAACAGAGATAACAAATCGGATTTTCTCCAGGATCACGACCCGGAGCTGATCAAAGAAGGGGAACGGGAAGGAGTGGAGGAAGAGATCAGAGTGCAGGTGTGCTTACAATAGGAACAGGACACTAATCATGTGCATTACCTGTGCATATTTTGCAGTAAGAACTGGCCCTAGCACAGACCTTCCCTCCTTCCAGAGTCCCTACTGCCTGTTCTTTGCTTTACCACTTGTTCAGCTGAACAATTGCCTGGGGTGAGGTGGCAGAACAGAAAACTGAGACAGATTCCTCTGTGTTTGTCTCGAGCAGGTCGATGAAGTGATGCAAGAGCAGCTGTTGAAAATCAAACAGGCTGTGGATGGAGAGACAGGTCTTGGCAAAGCTGGCAAAGCTGGGAAAGCTGAAGAGGTAAGAGCAGCAAGCTGGGGGAATTGAGGGGCAGCCTCAATTCCCTGCCCAGGTAGAGCGGTGGGCAGTGCAAACCCCAGGTGCAAATATCAACCCTAAACATCTACTGAATCTCAAGTCAGAAACATTTGAAAACCTCTTCGCCTGTGGCCATTTTCAGGGCCTTCTCCCTTAACTCCCTTTAACTTTTCTAAATATTGCTTAGGACAAGTTGAACTATTCCAGAGATAAATCATTACAAGATATATCAGCTTTTCACCCTCGTGAAATCCTTTCATGCAGTCAAACAGCAGAATGGAAGCAATCCCTCTCTTTAAGGTGACGAGTTCAGGTTAATAGTTTTCCAAGGAAAACAGGGATCTAGAGGCCAGTGAGTTTTCCAGCTGTTGGCTGTTTTCCTCCTAAATAAGGGCTGGTTATTATGTTTCAAGACTATACACCAAAAAAAAATCCCTTTGAATGTTTTGATGTAACCTTTCATTTGTCTGTAACACCACATAGATCACACACAGCCAGGTATTCATTATGTTCCTACATCCTATTGAAGCGTTTGGGAATTTGCAATTAAGCCAAGTTTATTTAGGCATAAAAACCAGGTTGAACTCCTCAAAACACAGCACATGTCATGTTGACATCTAGTTTTACAGAATGATCATTCTGCATAGAATTCCATAGCTTGTGGTTCCCTGAATTCCTTACCCAAGCATTTAAATTAGAGATCATGTCAGAGCAAAATAACTCAAAGCTTACACCCCACCCCTCAATCAGCAGATCCACTTAAAACCCTCAGGGCAAATAGCCAACCCTAATCTCATGCTGTATTTCATTTCTATAATACCTTTTAGCATGCAAATACTTGCTGATGCTCTACTTCTACTCAAATTATCTTTAAAAATGCTCTTTCACCTGACAAACATGCAGGGACAATCTAATAAGAAAAGACTGGGGCAGCTCTGAAAGCTGATCCCAATTCTATTCCTAAATCTGTTTCAAAAATAGGGGGGGCTTAAGATACACAGCCAAAATATTGCAACAATCTTCCCCAAGTTTTCCTGGGCAGACACATTTAGATAAGCTGGTCAGTGCCCTGCTCCAAAATGTCACACTGGAATTACAGAGAAGCTGGATTGGGCTTTTTTTCCTTCAATGTAGTGTTGGAATAGCTTAGGGCAGAGGAATATTATTGAACTTTTATTTTCCCAAGTTGTGCCAGCAGCCTGAGAGAATGGGGTGGGGAAAGAAGTACTAATTAGATAATAAAAATTCCTTAAAGATTTCATCTAAAAAAAACCCCACCCAAACCAAAACATTTCTATTTGAGGAGTGGGGAATGGAAGGAAAGATGCAGTGTTAGTCAAAACACATCTTCCCTGAGCAAAACTATTTAAAATGTCCATTCAGCATTGGCAAAGGTTTTTTCCAATTAGTATTTGCATAAATATCTCAGTCATAAACCAAACCAGTGCATACCTGTGCACACAGACTGCAGATCTGCTTTAGGATAATCTGGTCTGGATAATAAGAATAATATGAGCTGGAACATTTTGGAAATAGCTCATTAATCTATTATTCAGCAAAAAAAAAAAATCTCTACTTTTTCAAGCCACATCCTATTTACCATATGTCTCCCCCTCAGCTATGCAGCATAAAATAACAGGTGGTTGTTTCAGGTTCTCATTGTAGCCAGGAGCATGTCTGGAGTGCAATCCAGTGAAACATCCCCCTGCCAAAAAAAAGTAGGGATATTCTGCATTCTCAAGAGAATCCAACATTCTTCAGAGAAATCAGACCTTTTCCTGCACTCTGGCAGTGGGCAATGGGCACTGAAAGGATCATTTCTTTAAGAGAGCTTTTACGAGCCAAATTTTGTCATCCCAAATTCCTGATGCTGCATTTAGCTATTCCCTCTGTTCAAGGAGAGATTTCTTCTGCTTTGCAGAGGATTTCTTCTTCTTTTGCAGAGGAGACACCACTAGGGCTTTCCTGGTTTGGCAAGGAATAGTTAGTTCTACCAGGGGTGGGTGTTCTCTGCCTTTCCAAGCACACCCTAGGATGAGTTGTTCACAAGTCAGGAAATTTCTGTCTAGTCCACCTTAAAAGCAAAATATCTGCCTGACCCATGGGAACCAATCTGAGTTTGAAAGTCCCTTTTTGTGGAGAGTGCCAGGACATTCTGGAACTGGACTCTAAAGGGAAATTTCTCCCTTCCAGTCAGTGTTCCAGACATCTCAGGTCTTAGATTTAAAAAAAATAACATATAACAGCTCCAGGCATACCTAGAGCCCTTCCTTTATTTCCATAAGTACTTCATCACTGACTCCCAAACCTTCAAATACCACTTACTGCTAAAAGCTGCCACTTAACCCTACCAAGAGCTGCTCTTAATGCTCCTGAAGATAAGAATCCCATTTGCCACCTTCGTGGAAGAAAGAACTTGGGTGAAAAAATTGTTCTTCTCATAGCAAGAGAGTCTCCAGAGCAGTAGACTGGTCTGGAAATATCAAAACTAATTAGATTGCACCTAATACTCAATAAACCACACTGCTATTATTGGAGTCAGAGATGCAATTCCTCTTTCCAAGCTGGAAACTTCCCACATCCACAGACTATCCCACCTTTATGGCCCAGCATTGACAGAGGACAGAGCAGAATGTCCTGTTTAAGAGACACACTCTGCTGGGCTCTAATTCCTCCACACAGCTCCTGGTGCAGTGACTGTCACTAGAAAGGGGATGAGGATCCAACAGAAACAGAGGAATGTGGGTCAGCTCTGATGTAAATTGCATTTTCCTTCACTGTGCACAGCAGCAGTTCATCCCCTGCCCAGCCAGGGGTCACCTGTGCAAGGACAGGCTGAGGAAGGGCTTGAAGGGAGATATCCTCTGAGTGAGGAACGTGGCACTCACTGACCTGGAAGTCACATTTAGGAGCTTATCAGAGTACATTCTACCAAGTCCATTGTGCTGCTTTTCCTGCTCTGCTCCCCCAAGGATTTATTTCTGATCCCCACTGCAGGTAAAGCAATGCATTGGAAATGATCACACCCACACATACACAAAGGCATGGCCAGAATTCAGGGAAAAAAAAAAAGAGAGAGACACAGAAAGCCCAGGAAAAGGGGACATGAGAACCTAAGTGTGTAAATTTTGCTTCTGGAATAGGGCTGAAGAGAGCCTTGCAGATCCCTTTTTGGTGAAGCTGGGCAGAAATCACAAATACCTGTGACAAAACTGACAAGAGCAAAGCCATAGAGAATGAGGCCAGAAGAGAGGCTGGGTCAGACCTGAGGAAAGGCTGGTTTGAGGGCTGTGATTCCCAAGCCTTGTTGGATTTTCTGCAAGTGCTGCAGATTAGCACCCAGAGCTCTCAGCCAGCTGTGGGAGCTGTAACCTCTTTGGATGATAAATCCAAATTTGGTGCCTAAATTCAACAGGGATTGCAGATCAGAGCTCTTCATCCAGCAAGAGTTTATTAATCAGTGGGAACATCTTTGTCTAAGCACTTTTTCAGTACAAGTGTCAGAAGCTGCTTGTTTTATCTCTGCACTGCCAGAAAAGACTTCTCAACCCATGCCCAGCACAAATCTGCACTTGCTCAGCCTCCCCTCTTAAGCATCACACATGATCCAAGGAATCCACTAAAAAACTGCATCAGCTGCTTCTGGTTTCCCATAAACCACAGAAGCACTTTTCCCTTGTTGCTTTTCCACAAGGAGCCTACAACAAACACGGAGAGGGACTCATTACAACAGCATGTGGGGACAAGGAGGAATGACTTCAAACTGAGAGTAGGTTAGATGGGATATTGGGAGGGAATCCTTCCCTGTTAGGGTGGGGAGACCCTGGCACAGGGTGCCCAGAGAAGCTGTGGCTGCCCCTGGATCCCTGGAAGTGTCCAAGGCCAGGCTGGACAGGGCTTGGAGCAACCCGGGATAGTGGAAGATGTCCCTGCCATGGCAGGGGGTGGCACTGGATGGTCTTCCAGAAATCTTCCAAATGAGGCCATTCTGTGATTCCATGACCCTTGGTGGCCATAGCTGCAGCCAGGACTTGTGAGACCACAGCCAAAGGGTGACACAGATCCTCCAGTTTCCACAATTTCCCTCAGTGAGACATTTAGATGCCTTAACCCTCCTGGTGCCATTCCCGGAGCAGATGCTGCTGTGGAGTTTTCTCTGAAATCAGGTCTTGTCTGCTCCAACCTCTGAGCTACCCAAAACACTTTGCTGAGCCCACACAGCAAGAGAAGCCACCCCACTGGGCACAGGGGACAGCCCTGTGTCCCTGCCAGCTGCCAGCTGATGCAGCTCACTCCATGGGAGTAATCAAAGCAGAAAATCCCCGAGTCAAAGGATGGCTACACAGAAGCTCGACTGACATTTCAGAGAGAGGAGCAAGGAGATTTCCATTATAAATGACAAGCATGTTCACATTCATGAAACATTATCATTTTCTAAATAAAAGCCGTTCCCAGTAAGACATTTTGGAGGCAAGCCATTGTCTACAATTCATATTTCCCCTTATCGCATCTCAGCCTGTGCCAAATTCCCCACAAATGCTGTTGTTAATTAGGAAAACACATTTTTCCTCTGCACAGTTCATTTTTGTTTTGCACTGGAGTTATTTTATTGGTGAAGCTGCCTTGAGGACAATACCAGTTGGCCAATAAATTCAACATATGCTTAGTATCTTTGCATAGGTTGAAACGAGCCTTTCTTCCCAGTCAGACCCCAATATATGTAATTTCTGGCTTGTTGGAAGAGAGGTTAAAAAGACAAAACAGGAGGAACAGCAAAAATAAACCAGTGACAGCCTCAATATTTCCTCAGTTGTTAAAACAGCATGGCATATGCTTTCTTCTTCTCATTCCTTTTCTTTAAAACAAAATCCCACTGGCACATTCTGATGAATATTTGCTGCCAAATTTATTTATGTAAAGAAACCCAAAGTGTAATTCTGCAAATTCAGAGTTGTTTGCATTATTCTAACCCAAAACTTAAAAACATCCCTTTTTCCCAGTTAGCTGATCTATATGGTGCTGGGTTTAGGCTGCATTTTCATCTGGATTATCTTTGTGGCATCATAAACAGCAACAGGTGATTGAACCACAGGTTATTTACTTTGTGTCTATCCTTGAAAACCTAAAATTGATGTATTCCTGAAGGCTGCTGATCTATCCTGTGAAAAAGCCCAGCATTTTCCAGATAATTGGATAGGATTTTTAACTCAACAACGCAGTCTCCAGAGCTCTGCAGAAGTATTCACTATTATAAAAAAGCTAAGTAAATGACTGTATTCCCAAGAAAGCAAACATAAACTTTTGGAAAGAATAAGCTGTCTTGTTCAACTAAGCATTTAAGCACGTGCTTAAATTTAAGCTGTTGGAGAAATCCCCTGGTGCAGCAAGGTTTCTGTGTAAATAGTTGCACTGAAGCAATCCTGAAGTGCTCTGCAGGACTGGAGCTCAGACACCAGCAGTGGGCACTAACATGGATTAATGATGCCCTCTCCACACTACTAATTATCCCTAACCATATTTATGGCTCCTGAGCTGTAATTAATGGAGGGGCTTGACAAGCCTGAGTCACATCTTCCTTATTTATGTTTGCCGTGAGTTTTTTTGGAATATGTAGAGAAATGAGGCACACAAATCGAAATCTTCCCATGGTGAAAGTGTGGTGAAAATATAAAAAGAGCAGGTTGTGTTTTTCTGGCCTCTTCAAGCTTCTTCCCTGAGGCATTAGGAAGGAGAAGGCAGAAGGATGGCCAGTGGTTAGGAGGGTAGCCAGAGTCTCAGGAGGTTTTGCCCTCAGGGATGTTGCTTATATATTAAGGTGTATACCTTAATATATATATTATTTTTTTAAAGGCATCAACAGGCTCTGGAGCAGCTCCTTGGACCCCACACCCTTTTCCTTCCTGCTTCCTTCTTGGGCAAGGGCCATATCCCCCCCTCACCCACAGAACTGAGCTCCAGAAAAATCACAGAATGACAATCATACAATTGGAAAAGCCCTCAGGTCAGAGTCCAACCCTTAACCTGCACTGCCAGTTCCACCACTAAACCATGTCCCCAATACCACAGCCACACAGCTTTTCAATCCCTCCAGGGCTGGGGATTATACCACTGCCCTGGACAGCTGTGCCTGTAAAAAAAAAGTTTGTCTAATATCCAACCAAAAGGAAGAAGAGAAGTTTTTTCCTTTGGAGCAAAATTACTCTGGGATGCTTTGCTATTGTAGCCTCCACTGGAAGCAGTGGGACTGCTGTTTAAGGAGATGATTGTTCCCTTTGGGCTGCATTCAAACACTGAAACATTGGCTGTTCTGGCCCTCACTTTGCCTCAGTACATTCAAAAACATTTATCTGTGCTAAAGTCTCTAATTCCTGCCTGTTTGTGTGGTCCTCAGCTAGGCAAGAAACCCGGGAAGAAAAGGATCCCTGAGCTGGAGAGAGACCGAACTGCTGACAGGTAACAAGAGAACCTCTCTGCATCACATCTCCAAATCACCCTGGGTTTTCCTCATCTTCACCAACAATCACAAATTAAAATCCCCATTCTGCTACCCCACACCACCAGGACCAGTTCCCTCCCCTCCAGGCAGGTTAATTCCAGTTTGCAGAGCTAAGCACAGGGAGCATTTCAGCAGGATATTGGCCCTGTGTGCCTCTTTCCTCTCTCTGCAGGTGCAGAAGCACCTGGCTGTTTGTTGACTGTCAGATTTTCCATCCCAAGTGGAGTCTGAGAAGAGAGGCTGCAGACAGACCCTGCACTCTATAAATCCCCCTTCATGGCTGAGCTGTAGTGTACATGTGATAAATCAGTCTGAGGGATCAATAAGAGTCCTGGCACACCTGGCCATTTCTTGTGTACTCTTGCTCTTTGAAGCACCCTTATTTTATTGGGAGGATCTGAGAGGATTTCTTCTTCTGACCTGACATTTTTAATGAGTTTGGGATGTGTTCCCTGATAATCCAGCCATTTTTGACCTGTGCACACAACAGACACCTACCCAGAGTTATCACCTCAGGGAGCAGCTGATCCAGGAGCAGAGCAGGGCAGGAGAACAGCACAGTGGGATTCACCCCAGAAACCCATTTGTGCAAGACCTGGGCTCCATCATTTGGGTGCTGGCACCACACAATCAGCCAGTGATCTCTTTATCTGCTTTAAAACATTTTTTAAAAAACCCCCAAGCAAATATTTAAAATCTGTGTCTCATGAATTATAACAGAGCAGAACCTCTCCTAAAGAACTGTGCCAAAATCTAGTAAGGATGCATATATTCCCTGCTTTTAAAACTACTCTTGCACATACCTGTTTCTTTATGTATAAACTTAACGTGCAGCCAGCTGAAAACACGAGCTTTTTAGTAGCTGACTTTTTCTCTGGCATTTTAGCTCCATGCTTTGCTCTTCCCTGCTGAGCATTTCAGAACTAACCCAGAGAAGAGATGAATAACTCAGATTCATCTCCATTTTGGCCCAGAGGAGGGGGCACAGGGGGCTTCAGTCAACAAAGACTGGTCACATCACACTTCCTTGGAGGAGACTCAGGACATGCATCATTTAACTTGCACAGCAAAAAATAATAAACCAGGAAAAGTAGAAGTCCTGCTCCCACCAGGTTAGTCCCATTCCACCTTCTGCCTGGTTTATGATGCATTCCCAACATAAAACCACTGAGGATGAAAGCAAGAGTCAGAGCATCAAAATCAACCTTGTTGAAGGTGCATTCAATTTTGGATTTGCTTATTGCTGCTCCTACATTGATTGTGCCACAAAGACTGTATAAACATAAAACTTCTCAGCTGAAATGGAAAAAAGGCTGCAGACCTCAAATTATACCTGGAGGTTTATTAGCCAGCTGAGAGGCACAATTAAATATATTTGTTGTAGCAAGACTAGGACATCCCAATTAAGATAGGTGAGAAAGGCAGAATAATTGAGGGGAAAGAATGTGAAAAGTGTACAAAAAGAGGGAAAGAGCTAAAAAGATTAAAATTAATATTGTTTATGCTGTCAATACACCAAGAATTTCCAACAGGTTTTTTCAGTTTATGTCATCCTTAAAGCAGTATCAATCTGTAAAACCAAATGCAAAAAGTGTTATTGAAATTAATACTTAGAATTCTCAGTGTGTTCCCAGGGAGATGAGGCTGTCTATTGCCAACACAATAAATTCCAAGAAGAATTAATGAATTAGTACTAATTGGAGAGCTAAGTGAATAGGTACAGTAGTGTTAGGATTGCCATTATTATGTAATTTAAAAATAATTTCCCAGTAATTGATATTAATGAATGAGTCCATTGCACAAGTCATAACTGATCTGGCATCACCTGGAAATGGGTAAATGGAGTCAGCAGGAGAGGGAGTGCAAGAGATTCCTCAGCACAGCACAGCAAACTCTGCTTATTGATTGCACATCAATGGTGCTAATCACCTTTACCTCTGAGCCACAAAGTGCATTTAGAAAGCTGGGCACAATAAATAACTCAGGCTGGCTCAGTTGTGAGAGGGCTGAGCTTCTCCTGACCATTTCTGAGTGATGTCTCTTGCCTGTAGGACCATCGAATCCCTGTACCAGGAACTTGCAGAAGAAGGATTGCTCATCAAAGTCAAGAAAGTGAATCTCTCTGACTACATTGGTAAAGTAGCCCTTTTAAAGCTAATGTGATGTTTAAACTAACCAAACCTCCAGCCATTCCATGCTCACTGAGCCCTGTTTCCAGTCAAGACTGAGCTCAAGAGTAGCTGCCCTTTCAGGACTTTGAATATCTAAAGGCAGCTATGCAAATCAGTCTGTTTCTGCAGGGTGCTCAGAACCTTTCACTTCTGCTCCTGAACCCAGGACCTGTTTGCAGAGCTGGTGTTTAACTCCAGGCACCAAACCTGGGAGCCTGGAACGGTTTTGGATGTCACAACCACTCTGAGGTTGGAGCCAGAACATCCTTTAAGGAGCTCTTGCCAGGCATTGGCAAGAAAAGACAAATCTAACAGAGCAAGGGTCACAATCCACCAGAATATTTCAAAAATTGTACCTCCAGCTTCTGTTCATTGAGCAGAGAAGACTCACCCTCTCCTCCCCTGCACCTCCCTGACTGCCCATGAACTTTGAGCAGTGCTTTGAGGCATATCTGTCCCTTGATTTGAGCAAGAGGTGTCTCTGCCCAGTTCTGCATTTCACACTCCTCTTGTCTGGTTTCTGTTACCTGCAACTGCAGCCAGACCTGACTGTCTATGCTCTACATAGATAAAATGGGTAAAAAACCCAAACCCCACATTTTCAGACTTCAGAGGGGTCTGACCCCATGTCCACAAACATTTGGTGACACACAGTGAAATCACAGCAGCTTAACAGCGAAAAAAAACCCCAAGATTCAGTAGTTTCAAAGGCCATGGTTTGAATTTGCAGCCATCCAGAAACAGCCATGCCAGAGACTGATAGTACAAGTCCAAGATAGCAAAAAAACAGATTCCCTTCTATCACCTCCAAATGTTTATATAAAGCCCTAGAAGCACAAGTCCAGCCTCCAGGGCCTCTGCCCATTCCTCTGAAGAATTCCTAATTCTCTGAATTAACAAGAGTCCCATGGATTTACTTCATTAAAGACCATAAAGTAAAGGATTGTTTTCATTCTTCCTTTGTTCTCCCAACCCAAGGTCACTTTTGTCCACTAAACATTCCCCCACCACACATGCTTTTAAAACAGCACATCTTCAACAGTTTTTTTAAATCCAGAGAAACTCAAGGACACAGTCAAAGCCTGCAGAGAAAGAAGTCCTCCTCTGCTCAGCCTTACAGGGCTGAAGCCTAAGGAAGGTCACTTCCAGTTCCTGGGGAAAGGACAAAGAGTGGAACTGTGCTACACAGCCAGTAAAGGCACTGAAATGTCCCCCCTCTATGACAAACTGACATCACTGAACTAATTTTCTTGGTGACCTTATCTAAATTAGTCAGAGAATATCCACTGTGATTTATGTGCAGTTGCAATTAAACCCTTTGATGCCTTCTAATTAAATCTGTGAAGATTAATTCCTATCCCCTTCTTTTGATTTCTCCTTAAATAAAAGATAAAACCTGAAATGAATTTTATTCTTCAGAGGGGAGGGGGTAGTTGCACCAGGGCTTGTCTGCCTTTTTGCCCCCAGATTACACCTCCATTTTCACTCTTAACCACTGCTAATTTACCTCTACTCCAGAGCCTCTTGCCCTCTCCCTTATAATCACCAGTAAAACACAATATATTGTTATTTTTCAATAATACTCACCATAATGACATGTAATTCACACTAAAAATAATCACTGGCTACATCACAACTGGTTTTCCTGCTTGTGGCCCATCCTCCTGGATCTTTGTTCTCCAGCGTGTCTTGGATATGGACTTTGACAGGGCAAGCAATGTGATTATAGCTCTGTAACAAGAGCCAAGGCAAGATTAAATCATTTCAGTTCACATCAGGGATTTTTAGTTTTCTTGGGTTGTTTTGTGGAGGTTTGTTTGAACAAAAGGGGGAAAAAAAAAGGTGAACTGCAAAGCGGAGAGCCCCACCAAATGAGGTGACACACTTACACGTCTAACAGAGAGAGGAGCTCAGATGGGACCCAGCCAGGGAAAAGCTTGTTAAAATAGCTTTTCCCCCTTTTTGAAATCCTTCTGAGAGCACATGGTTCATTGGGATTCTAGCCCTGTAAAATCCCAAATCCAGGAATCCTTTGCCAGCAGCGTGATTTATGGTGCTGCTAATGATTCTTCTCCACAAAGTTTCTTTCAAAGGTGACTGGAGACCGACTGCTCTCTGCAGAACAACTTCCACAGCCTGGAAGGGAAAGTCCACAGCCTGTTCAGCTTCAATTTACCTTTGCAGTTCACCTTTCTCAGAGCCACATTCCACCAGGATATTGCCCAGCTTGAATCCCTGTCCCTGGGTTTGCTGAGTGGGTTACATCCCTGTTCTGCTGCAGCTCCTCATTCCCTGAGTTCTGCTTTTTACGACAACAGTGCCACATTTATTAAGCTCCTGCTTCCTCCTCACAGGCTACTACAACTGTCTGAGGAACATCCTTCGTGACAAAGGTGTCCATCCCATGCCCTCCGTCCCAGAAGTCAGGCAGCTGGTGTCCCTGTATGGAATATTGCCCTTGGGTAAGAGCACACCAACAATTCCCAGAGGGCAAACAGCACCGGGGCTTTGCTTCCTGACAGAAACATGCATTTGTACAGGCTTGATTAATCGAAATCTGAAGCCTTTTGCAGTCTGATTGTTTTTCAATGAAGCCTTCAGAGTGAAGGCTGGATCATTTTAATAGTGGAGAAAGGATTGTGCCATGCTCAGGTATTGCCTCCCCAGCCCATCTCTGTTTGCATGGCAACAGTTTGTGAATGGCACTGCATAAAGGGAAACCACTTGGGAAAGATAATAGCTGAAACAAGCTCCAGTGATCAAAATTAATCAAGTTAAGGGAAGGGCTAAGGTTGCAATTTACCTTTTACAAGCTGGCTAATGTTACTCAGTGCTGCACAATGCAATCGTTTAAGGAATTAGTCTGGATACATTTTGTACATCGCAGAGAACACTTGTAAATGCCCTTGCAGGTTTAATGCCAGGCTTAGCCAATATCTAGCAAGGCTTTGCTGGGTCAGGTTGTTTGCTTTTAATGTAAAATCTATCCCATATTTTACTTGGCAAATGGCATTATGCCAAACTCCAGTGATTGCAAGAAGTGCCTGTCTCAGGGGCTTTTACTCAAAACCTCTTTTGCTTCCCCCCTTTCCACTCCTGATTGGATTTCTCAGCCTCAATACTTCACTTGCATCCTTTTCCATTGCTGATTGGATCTTGGGGAGATTTTAACCAAGCATGTCCTCCCCCAGGCTGTGTCACTGTCTGCTCATCCCCTTTAGAGGGCAAACATCTCCCTGCCTGCCATCCTGCAAAACACAGCAAAGCTGACACACAGCTTCTGCTTTTCCCTCCTTCCAAAGGCCAATGCTCAGGTTATTCTCCCTTCAACCTGGATGAGGTTCTTCCCACCTGCAACACCCCCAGCTGGTTTGGGGCAAACCCTCAGGGGCTGAATGAAGGTTTGACTGCAATCAGCTGGGAGAGCTCAGCAGTTATCCCTGTCTGCACAATGTATTTCACATATTCCTATAACTCCTCCAAAGCTGGGTTTTAACACCATCTAATCTAGGGAAATCAAGCCCTTAGACAGCCCTTAATCAAGAGAAGCCATAAATTTTCTGCCATTTATACAACTGGCAAAAAAATCTAGGGAGAGGAGACCCTGGACTGGTTAAACAAACAAAAGGTATTTGCAAGAGCAGTTTGAAAAATGCCTTTGAGTAACAAAAGGTATTACATGAGCCAAGAAAACAGGTACAGGAATGGTTTCACCTCTGGGGTGATACATTACAGATGACATTTTACTTAATTGGTCTCCAGACCAGTTCATCACAAGAAAATTCTGTATCATAGAAGTGAAAGTTTTTCTCAAAATAGTCACCTGATGGCAAGGAAAGCCCCAGTTTAAATGGCATTAAGAAAATTATAAGCAGCTGAAAGGAGAAAGAATGGTACAAGCTATACTTCATCTTTAACACAGAGGAGTCTGCTGCTCCCCTCCTAATAAATCTTTGTGGAATAGTAATGGATTGCTATGGAATGACCAAATATTAATAAAGCCTGGGTGGCTGACAACTTCCTACACCCTGCACCGTGCTGGAATAATGGCATTCATCTCTCTGCTCGGTTCACTGTCATTTATTTGGGATGTTAAACCATTAGGACACAGAGAGCCAGCCTGATTGGATTGGTTTTAAATACCAGCAGTTCTCCTTAACCCAGAGGACTTTGCCAGGCTGAGGCAAAGGCTCCCTCTGTAGTTTTGGGGGCAATTTTTCCCCCTCACAGGCTGATGGACACCATTCTGAGAGCTCCAGATTTTCAAATACATGCAACTCCCACCCCTATTGACACAGGACATCTTTAGGCATCCAGGCAAAGATGTTACAGGACTCCCAGTGGGCATGGATAAAGTATTTGACATTTCCTGCTATTTCCATCTCTAGAGGTTCACCTGTCCCCAGTTGGTGTGGTGACAGCTGCAGGGATGACAAATTCCATCATTATCAACCACCTAAATCTGTCTGTGCTTGTGTTTTCCCAGTGCTAGGCTTTCCCAGGTGATGGATCATATTTCCTACAGCCCAGGATGAATTTACCTGGAGCAGCCATGGAGACAAGAGTTAGAAATGCTGAGCAGTCATTGCTGCAGGCACAGCAAGGGAAGCACAGCAACCCTGGCACTCACATTTGCTCTGCTCTCAAAATCATTCTTTCAGCTCACACAGGTTTAAAACTCAAGTTTTCTCATCAGAGGTTACAAATAAAGGTGGATGAGTTTTGCTCCAAACAGGGGTGTTAAATCTGCTGGGCTCACAGAGCTGGTTATACAGAATTGAACTCTAGAGCACTCATGCTGTAGTAAGGAAACAATTAATTCACATTATCAATTATTTATGGTGAATAAAAAAGGAGGAATCATTCCATTACCTTTATGGCAGATTTAAATGAAAGCAATAATAGTGCCTTATGACTTTTTACAGGTTCCCAAACTGTCCATGAGAATGCTCCTCTGGTGAAATCCCTGTTGCTGGCAGGACCCTCTGGTGTTGGCAAGAAAATGTTGGTCCATGCCATCTGCACAGAAACAGGAGCCAACCTCTTCCACCTCACTCCTTCCAACATTGCTGGCAAATATCCAGGCAGGAAGGGCATGGTGATGATGTTTCACATGATTCTCAAGGTATGGTGTCTTGGGGAATTCTCTACCAAGGTGGTCCAGTTCTTCTGTGGGACAAACAGGAAATTGAGTTTGTAGTTTCTCCATAATGAGGAACATACGCACCTTGGGCAAAGCTGCTCCACCCAATTTGAAAATCCTTCCCTGCCTTCAAGTGTTCAAAACATCAGGAGGAATTTCTTCATAGAAAGGGCTGTCAGGCCTTGGAAAGGGCTGCCCAGGGAGTGGTGGAGTCCCCATCCCTGCAGGTGTCCAAGGAATGCCTGGATGTGGCACTCAGTGCTCTGGGCTGCTGACAAGGTGGTGCTAAAGTCAAAGGCTGGACTTGATCTCAGAGGTCTTTTCCAGCCAAAATGATTCTGTGATTCTGTTAAACCACTTGTTGACAGCCAGTGTGTGCAGCTCTGCAGAGGATTTAATGCCCCTGGAGAAATCACTGGGAGCAGCCATATTTTTTCACATGAACATTTATGGGAGCTTTGTGTTACCTTGAATATGAAAAGCAGCACAGATAAAGAAAATTCTGTTCTCTGTTTATGTGCACATCAGCCAGGAATGCTTGCCATGCAGCATTTAATCAAATGCTAGGCTGGGGGTGGTCAGAAATTTCCTCTCTGGGGCTGTTGCTGGACAAGAGCTCTCTCCCCTATATTGCTCTCTGTTTACCTATCAGCAAGCTCTTCAAAAGAAGGAATCCTGCTTCAGGATTACAGGGAACAGAAAAGTAGGGGAAATCTGGAAATGAAAGCAGGCATATGAACTGTGAAGGACATAGCCCAAACCCTCCTCAAAAAAAAAAAAAAAAAAAAGAAAAAAATTTAAGAGACACTATCCTGGCAGGATTTCTTCCACATTCTAAGTCCTCAGCATTTCTGCTCTGGCTGGGAGCTGGTAAACATTTCCAGACCAAAAAAAAAAAAAAAAAAAAAAAAAAAAAAAAGGTAGGAAAATGCCAAAAGTAATATTTTTCCTGTGCCAGCGGTCTACTAAAATTGGCTTTGCTGGGGATTTATCAGCTGTATTTTATGAAATCCAGCCTTACAGCAGGTTTTGTGACAAGTGCCTCCATCCCCAGAAAAGCCACCTTTCACAGTCAAGAGCAAAGCAATCCTGGAGGCTCCCAGTGCCGAGAAGGGTGACAGTGCTGTGATCACACACCCCTTTGATGCTGTGGCACTGACTCTGGGCCTGGCACTCCCTGACACGAGGCAGAGCCATTATCCTGAGCTAACAGTCCCTCTGCTCTGCACATTTCACCTTTCTGCACTTCATTTCTCTGCCCTCCTCAATGGCAGAGGTCAGCTCTGGCTGCAGGCACAGCACACACACCATCCTTGCCATCAGTCCCTGCTGGAGCATGAGGACTTGGAGCACAGGAGAAATGAGGGCAGATTTTTACTCCTGGACAAGGATCCAGCTGGAGATAGCTATGGAGATTTTTTTGTCTATTTGCACCCAAACAACATATACAATAAGAGGAGCATGCATAAAATATTTATCTATATACGTTGCTATGTAGTTATATATACACAGGCCATGTTATGTGTGCCTATAGGTACACACAAACCCTTACATTTCCCACATGACCTAAAAACAAATGGAAACACTCTCCAACCCCTCCCTCAAAATCGTGGGGAGCAGTCCAAGATTATTTCTCAACTTAAACTCTTACAAAACGCAGTGACATTTTAGTGAACCTCCATGAGTTGCTGGCATGGAGTTGCTCACAATCACATGGAATCAGGGCTGTCCAGGCACTTGCTGATCAAAAAGTGACTTTGAGTCACCTTAAACACCTTAAAATAATTAATTATTCCCTGTTAATGGACAATTAGGAGGCCACAACTGGACACTGGGCTGCCCTGGTAAACACAAGCATTGCCAAGCAGGTCCAGGGCACAGCCATGGGGATAAGGGGCTTGGAGGGTGTGAGACAAATCTGGACACATCCAGTTGTTTCAGGCTAAAAGAAGGCTGGAGGGAGAGGGAATTTAACTGCTGTTTTCAGGAGCTTCATGGGATAATACAGAAAACAGAGTCAGACTTTGCCCAGAGGTGCATAGCAATGGGACAGAGAGAAATGGGCACAAGTAGGAACAAGGAAAATTGTTTATGTATTAAGGAAAAAGTTTGACAATGAATCGAAGGACAAGGAATCTCCTATATCCTGATTTGTAGGAATTTACTGCTACCCAAGCTGAAGAAAACACAAGGGCAACAGACATTCAAAACAAATTCCTTGATGAGACAAAGCTGAACGGTACTTGCCTCCCAAAAAAGTTTCTTTCTCACCATAGTACAAAAAGTCTGGTTATTTAGATTATTATAAGACTACACTAGAGGGTGGCACATGTGGCAGACAAGCCATGGAAGCAGTTGGTATCTTGCAGCTGACATTTCACATTTAATATTCTCAGCTCTCAGTCTTGTCTGACCTACCAGAGCACCCCTTGTCAGAGGGCCCTGAGTGCAGAGATCACTGACAATTCCCCACATCCCCCTAATCAGACACTTCTGGGCAGGTTTTTTTGGAAACACTGACTGTTGTCAAGCAGGCTCTCTACTCCAGCTTCTCAGAAGTGTCTTTATGAAGAGTTAGTCCAGCAAAATCCAGACCTTCCACTCTGAGCTGTGAGTGAATGACAGGAAACATGACAGTTCTTTCCCTCTTATCTCATGATCCACAGAACCACTGTTAAACACCAGGATTTAGTAAATAAGGATTAATGGTGCTCTGTGATAGAGGTGAAGCCACCTCACACTTTTGATGACCTATCCTATGTGCAAACAAAAGAGTTTCTGTAATGAAAGGAACCTCTGGAGAGCATAAAATGACCATTAGGAAACTTTCCTTCCATAACTGAGTGTTGGCTGCTGGCAGTTGTTTCGTGGGAGACGCCCTAAACAAGTGAATAGGATTGGGGAAAAAATGAAACTTTAATTTGTTTCAGATGCAAAAGCCATATTCTTCCCCCTTCCTCTCTCTCCTTTTCATGGAGGAGACTTGCAGGAGACACAGCAGCCCTGATCCAAGAGAGGCTTGAGTGTTACTCCAGGCAGGCATTTTAATGTCACTCAGAGGAAATGACTTCTCATACCAGAGGAGGAAAACAGCAACATTTCAATCTGCCTGTTCAGAGGAGATGTGAGGGAGATTGATATTGAATAGGAAAACTATTGAAAGAGGCTGCAAACACCAAGCCTGAACATTTGTGTTCTCCATAAAGACAGAGCAAATCCTGCCAGGTCAGCTCTGCTTCGGAGCGAGGAGAGATCTGTCTCACTTCCCAGAAATCCCCCCCCAAAACAAAACTCACCTTTCAAGCGTGAACCAGACCATGCTGGAATATTTCAATTAAGCCCCATGTCCCAGCCTGAGCTGCCAGCTTGTGCCAAGCAGCCACTTGGCTCTGCCATGTCCCCATAAAGCACCACTGAGGTGCAACAGCTCACGGAAAAGGGGAGAGAAAGGATGCATGGAAACAAAATCAGATCCAGAAAGGATCGAGGAGAGAATTCACAAGTCAATACAAAAATGCAGGGAAGCTGATGAGGTTGAACTCCAGGGCAATAAAAATGACAAGCATAAGGCAGCCAGGGGGTTAATCACTAGCAGAGTCCCTCTCAGGGGCTTCACCCCCTCTGCCAGGGCAGCACAGAGAGCACATTGTGCCCAAAGCCACACGTGGGGAAACTTTATTAGTGTGACACTGGCCAGGCTGAAAGGTTGGGAGAGAGGTGGCCAGGAGGAAATGGCAGCAGGGAAGCTGTGCTGTGTGTGTTTCAGCAGCTCGGTGTGTGCTGGGCAGGGCAGAGAGCTCCAGAAATATTTCAGCACCAGCACTGCTGGGAGACTCTTATCAGGCTCTTGGGGTCTGCTCTTCAGCAAGTCAGAGGTGACTAGACAAGTGTTACACCAAAGGAAAGAGACAGGATGGAGACTATTTAACATTAAATTATACCATTATACCATGATTTACTATTTTATATATATATACACCACATACCATGATATACCATGATTATACCATTAAATTATACCAGCATTTAGAGACAACAGAATTTTGAAATCTGCCATTATTTTTTTTCCCAGTGATTCAATGTTCCTTTGTTCATAACCACTGCTGTGTTGTCCCTTCAGTCAGACCATTTTTCTGGCAGCTTGAAGAGCCAGGTCCAGCTTGCCCTGCTACACTGACAGAGTTCTCTGTGTGTTTAGCATTTCCATGCCACAAAAGGCTCTTCCATGCCTCTTTCCAGGAAATTTGGGAACAGTACAGTCAAGTCTCTCTTCCACAATCTAAAACAATTCCTTTCTTGGTGTAGCTCAGCCTGCTGGAATCCTCAGACCTTTGAAGTGTCACCAGTGCTCAAATATGCAGTTATTTCTGTGAGAAAGCAGCTTTAACTTGTGTTACCCTAACGTTAAAAATTAAATTTATCCTGTTGCAAGTAATTTCCTACCTAACAAACCTGAATACAGCAGCCTCATCACTGTAGCTCTGAAATATTTACCTGGTGAGCCTCCCACTGAAAAGGTTTCACTGAAGCCTTTCTGAGCAGTGAGAAGCTTTCAAAAATTACTTGAGCTTCCAGAAAATCTTGAGCCCTTAAAAAAAATAAATTCCATCAAATCCTTGAACTTTGGAGCAGCCTTGTGCACATGTGCTGGGCAAGAATCAAATTTCTGCATTTTCAAGTGTAACAATTTAACTGTTAAACTCTGGCTCTCAGGTTTGAAAAGCTGAACCCAAGGCTTTCAAAAGTGCTGTTTGATCTTTGATGACTGTTGACAGCAGGATGAGTTGGGTTTTTTTTTCCCCATAACGATTTTCCTGAAGAGCAAATCTCAGTGTGGTATTAGAAGGGTTAAGGGGCCATCTGCTGGCAGTTCCAACAAATTGTGGAATTGCAGCAAAGCTAATAAAATTTCAATTACAAATTAATTATGTACAGTGCATTTAATTATCCATGGATTGAAACTGTCCGTGGATAATTCAAATGGAGCACTTTCACGGGGGGCTATAGAGTCTGCTATGGATCTGCCAACAATTTGAATTAGATGCCAGTGGATTCTGGGTGTCTGATCTGGATTGAAAAGAAGAAACTGCCAGGCCCAAACACAGTGTGTTGCATTGGGTTGTACTAATGTCTGGCAACACCAGAAAAATCATGAAATGGTTGAGGCTGGAAGGAACCTTAAAGCTCATCCAGACTCCCACTATCCCAGGCTGCTCCAAGCCCTGTCCAACCTGGCCTTGGACACTTCCAGGGATGGAACATCCACAGCTTCTCTGGCCAGCAGATACATGCAAGGCCATTTTCTACATTTAGCCCTTTGCCTCAAAACAGAAAACACAGGAAATTCTCTCTTTAAAAGCCAAAATTGAGGTTATTCATTATATTTCTACTCAGTGGGGAAATAAAGGGGGTAAAGAAGATGAAAGGTGTAACAACAGTGAGCATTCTTCTGTAAGAGTTAAAATGAAGGTATAATCTGATTTTCAAGGCTGCATTTGATGGGGGCTGCTCAGCACAGAAAACATCTCCAAGCCAAACCAGCAATATCTGCAAGTCCCAGCCTGTGGTCACCTCACCAAAAGGACAACAAGGACACAAGCAGAGTTCAACCTTTGCCAACAGCTTTTGTAGCCTCTGTAACCTTCCCTCCACTCTTTTTTACCTGTCACATCCCACTGCAGCATCAGGCACTGGACAGGCTCCCTAGGGGTGTGCAAATCAGTAGGACTGGCCTGCATTTTCCACAGGTATCCCAGCCCTTGACTAGCAGGATATCCAGCAGGAATTCCCTGAGTGCCAGGCTGCTGCACAGCTCAGTTCAAGGAGAGCCACAAGTCACCCTCTGTGCAGGTGTAGAAGTTGCAGAATGTGCCAAGCACTTTGGAAATGGATAAATGGGGGAATACATGGAATAGCACCTGGCCTTAAAATGGCAGATATTATTGCTGTACAGTTTTAATCTGTCACTTTATTCCAGCTTCTGGAATAAGTGTTACCCCTCAAGCTGTACATGCAGGAAAGCATTCCCATAACTGCCAAATCCACACAGCAGATCCTGCAAGATTTTCATATTATCTTTTCTGAGGTGTTGTTACTTTTTAAGTCCTCATTATTAACACCAAGCATTTGAGTTCCTGCCCTCCAACAAAGGAAAAAAAAAAGCTCGGGAAAGGCATGGACCTGTTGGAGTGACTCCAGAGGAGGCCACCAGGCTGATTAGAGGGATGGAGCATCTCTCCTACAAAGAAAGGCTGAGAGCATTGGGATCATTCAGCCTAGAAGAGAGAAGGCTTTGGGGTGACCTCAGAGCCCCTTCCAGTGCCTGAAAGAGCTACAAGAGAGAGGGAAAGAGACTATTTACAAGGATTTGGAGGGACAGGACAAGGGGGAATGGCTTCCCACTGCCAGAGGGCAGGGATAGGTGGGATATTGGGAAGAAATCCTTCCCTGTGAGGGTGGGCAGGCCCTGGCACAGGGTGCCCAGAGAAGCTGTGGCTGCCCCTGAATCCCTGGGAGTGTCCAAGCCCAGGTCGGACAGGGCTTGGAGCAACCTGGGACAGTGGAAGATGTCCCTGCCCATGGCAGGGGGTGGCACTGGATGGTCTCTAAGGTCCCTTCCAACCCAAACCATTCCAGGATTCTACAATGCAACTGTTCCAGACTTGGAGGTATCACTTGGCATATTGCAGGACTGACTGGCTACCATAAATGAAAGTGTCACATGCTGAAGGTGGCATTGCTTCCGCTTCACACCATCAGCAGCACAGCAAACAAATGGAACAGCTCTCATTTCCTGTCCCTTTCCCCATCCCCAGGCCATTCCACACTCTTTGAAACACATCCACAAAAATCAACTGCGGTGCTGCGAGCAACGATGCTCACAACTTAATTCTTCCTGCCTGGCTGTCAATCAGACAGGAGCTTATGATGTACACAGCCCATGGATTTTGTAAGCTGCCTTCCTGGAAGCAGCAGTTTCAACCAGGGGGAATTAAAGCAAAGAAAAAGCAGGGTAGAAGGATGCTGTGTGTCTCTCTCTCGTTACCGTTGGCTCCTCGAGGCATCACTTTTGTTGCTGAGCAAACTCCGAGAGCCACTGGAAAGTGATTAAAATTTGGCAGCAGAACGTCTCAACCTCTGGAATGTCTCAACCTCTGGCGTTTCTATAGCAATGGGGAAGAGTGCAGGACGTGGAAAAAGCCTGTAGCATTGCTGCCATCCTGCTGTGAAGCAGAGGTATCGTGCCTCCGACTTTGGAGCAGGAAAACCCATTTGTGGACACCCCCTTCCTCCAGATTTAATTCTGTGTTCACTCTTAGGCTCACTGCTAATTAACGCTGGGGTTTCAACCAGAAGATTGACAAAGTATTTTGTTTAAAGATTAGTGCCTCCCCCTCTCATGTAACAGCCATGCCTCCCCAGCCAGAAAGCCAGGGTGGGATCCCAGCATCAGCCTAAAGCTGCTCCTGGACTAGAATTTTCCACTGAACACCAAATCCAGGCTTCCTTTTGCAGGAATACAACCGAATTTGTGCTGAGAAATTAAAGATAAACAGATGAGATGATTCTATTTTGGGCAGGCTGTTAATGTTTAATTCCTAACTAGAAAGAGTTGGATTTGCCAAGGTGCTGAGCAGTGCTATCCATGAGTGCTGAATATTCCTGTGGATAAAAAAAACAAACCAGGCTCATTGAGCAGCTGAAATCTGTGCTCAAAAGCACAGTGACAGGCTCCCAGGTAGGAAATTGCACCTGTTTTTATCAACTCCTTGTCTTTTCCCCCCCCATTTTCTCCTAGGTGGGCAAGAATTTGCAACCTTCAGTCTTGTGGGTTGGAAACGCAGAGAAAGTCTTTGCCAAAGGGGGAGGGAAAGGAGAAGAGGAGGTGAGTTGTTCTCTATTTCAGGGCAGATAATTTCTCCTGTTGCACTACATGCCACACAAAGGAACAAGTGTATTCCTTAGCTTAGCACATACTGCTCTGACCAGACCTGCTAAAGCTTGCTTGATAATAGCTTGTCTCACTAATATTTTTTTTTTTTTTTTTTTAGCTTTTAAGAGGGTCTTGTGACTTCTTAAGAGCCCCCAAGAGGTCACATTTCTCTCCTCCACCTATCCTTGCTTTATTTAAAAATAGCCCAGTCACTGCTCATCAGTGCACTGGAAAGTAAAAGGGAATAATGGAGAATTTCAAAATATGAGGCAAGAAGCTAAAAGTTGAGATGAGCTTAAATTGTTCAGCTCTATTAATTTGAGAAATTGGATGGAGCCAAAGTGAAAAATAAAGTAACAAGGATAAATTTCCACTGCAAAAACAAAGAGCCTGCGTTAAATAGTTACAATTACAGATTATTTTCTTTGGACTCCTGGGAGCCATAATGCCACTGCTTCCACTCCTTCCTCTCCTGTGGAGCTTCCCCATTGGAAAGAAAATTAAATCACTGCCCAATAGTCACAGCAACAAAACCACTGCAGCAGGCAGCAATTCACCCCAATTCCTGTTGCCTGCAAAATATTTTGCTTTTAGAGCTAGCTCTATGTGGAAAATTAAACCTTTCTTCTTAGATTCCCTGTGAGGTGGTCACAAAGCTGTATTTTGGAAAGGCAGCCTGACCTTGAATGGGGCTGTTCCTTCTGCAAGGGCTGGCTGTGGTGATGGCTGTGCAGTGATTGATGCCCTCAGTGGTCCCACAGCCAGAGGGAGCATTTCCCTTGGGCTCAAACCTTGACAGAAAGTGCAGACAGGGATTAAAATTAAGATTAGGGGCCAAAGATGGCCTGGACTACTCGTGATCCTTGTCTGTTTGGCCATCAGTGGGGAAGGATTTCTTGTCCTGCCCACCTCAGGGTGTCACCTGTGTCCCTTTCATCCCATCCCAAGGCCAGCAGGCTTTTAACAAAAGGGCTCTTCCCTTGGTGGAGTCTGTTGGCTCCAGCCCTGGAATCCCACCCATCCTAAAGTGCCCACAGCATAGCCAGTATTTGGAGGGGACAGCATGAAACTGGAGGGACAGGCAGAGGTCAGCAGCAGTCTGGGGAACCTTCCTTAAGAGTGCTGGAATTTTGGAGAATCATGGAATGGTTTGGGCTGGAAGGGACCTTAAAGTTCATCTTGTTCCACCCCTGCCCTGGGCAGGGACACCTTGCACTAGCCCAGGTTGCTCCAATCCTAAAAGATGAGCTAAGCTCAGCCTTCAGAAGCCAAAGGGAGTGTCAGTGACTGTGCTTATCCCATGGTGACATTCCTGCCACCAGGACTGACAAATAGTGCTCAACTCATTATCTTGATTAAGCAATTGGCACACTTGGAAAAATGCATAGCACAGCTATGAGAAGGAAAGAAAGATCCACAGAATGTATTGTTTTAAGACAAGCTTATTTAGGAAAAAAAAAGTGCTACTCCAAAACTTTTGGGAAAGCTTACTAATTACCAGTAGTGATACCACAGCAATCTGGTTAGGCTTCCCCACCTGATATTCACTTGACTATTACCAAATATAATTCTCTAATAACAGGTTTTGCTCAATACTCAGCTGTTCTGTAAGTAGTAGTTAAATATGTGTTACAAAGTCAAGTAGTAAATTATTGCAAATTCACAAACCCTGAGCTCCCAGAACTTGTATTCTCAGAGCCTCAGCCAGTTAGAAATCACAGCAAAAATTAGTATTTTTCACACTTAGAAGTCAGAAAATCATAAACTCCAAGAGCTGGGAGGATCCAAAGCAGGTTACAGTTTTCTACCTGTCGAGGTTCATCAGGTGTGCAGGTCCCTGCAATATTTCTCCTTGAGCTGGAAATAAGGATTTCCTTCTTTAAACGAGTTGTTTCCTTCCTGCCTTTGAATAACTTGAGCAGTAACTTCAGTAGTGAAAGGCATTGACACAAACCCACAAAAAAGTGAGCAGAAATCAAGTGTTCACCCGATTTTGAGGAGGCAGAATCTTCCTACTCGGGCTGATATCTCATCTGCTCATACCAAACACAACCAGAGCACTCAAAACCCCCAAAATGCTGTTGCAGGCAGCAGGTACAGCTCCACCTCATTAACTCTGAGCTGTCAGCATCGTTAACAACTCTTTCCTCCTCGAATTTCCACGTGCTGCAGATGAACGCCAAACGCCTGGCGAAATTCCTGCCTCCATTCCTGAGGGCTGTGAGAGCCACGGACAGAGTGCTGCTTGTGGGGACAACCAGAAGGCCTTTTGATGCCAACCAGGGACCTTTCTGCAAAGTTTTCCAGAAAATCATTCTCCTTTCTAAGCCTGACTACCTTACAAGATACGGTGAGTGTTTCAAGTTATCCTCGTGGTTATTGCTGCTGTTTAAAATCTTTGTTTATTGTCAGAACTGAGCTAAAGTCATGCCCCTGGTGCATCCCAGGTACTGAAAATTCAGGTTAAATCAATACAGGCTACCCCAAAAGATCAAATAATAAAAGTGGAAGTTGGGAGAAGAGTTTAAAATATTGTTCAGCAGTGATTAACATTTTTCCATGAGTTTAGCGAGCACCAAATTCAGCCTGAGCTGGTTTTCCCCCCCTGTATGAAGCACAAGGTCCTCTTTCAGCACACATTTTCTATTTTAAGCTTTTAATTTTTTACACATGGATTCTGAATTTCCAGTTTATGTACTCTAAACAACACAACTTCTAGGTCTCTCCAAAACCAAACCATGTCTGAAGGGCTACATTTTCTCACTGCCATATTCCACATTTTGTGCTTACAGTTCACAAGAGAAATTGTAGAGGCATCCAAGATTTTCCATGTCTGGTCTGTCAAATGTTTACAGTGATAGACAGGCCCTCCCAAATTCTGACAAGTTCATTGAGTATTCCATGTAGTGAGACTCAAAGCTTGTAAGGAAAACAGTGGCTTTTTTTTCTAACCATGTAAATTGGTCCAATAAGACAAACTTCCAATGTTTTGAGATCTTAAGCACCCTGAAGTCTGCCCTGAACAGCAATAAAGGAAAGCACATTTGGCTCAGGAACCTTGTCACACAGGCACTCTTTGCCCTGTCCACACTGTCACCTTCTTACAAAACTCTCCCAAACACATTGGGCAGTCCAGTTTCATCCTGCATCCCTCAGAAGCAGCCAAGGGACCGAGGTGATGCACATTTGGGCAGCCCAAGACAGAGTTTGGCTGCCTGGCACATTGTAAATCTCTCCCACATTCCATCATTTTCCTGGTGTGGATGGGAAATGGTCACCAAGCAAGGGAACATGTGTTTCATGTTAGGGAACAGCTCTGATAAATTGCTGAGAGATAAGGGGCATGAGTAAAGCCTGGAGGAAGGAGGTGAGAGCAGCTGAATTTAGCTGTGCTCACTTCTGGGGGTTGAGCTGTCACATTCTGGCAGTCTCACCACTAACTTGGAGTCCAAAAAAGGGCCAGAGGAAGGGATTTCAACTGCACTCTTAAGAATGCCCCCAAAAGTTAACTCATGGCGTTTTAAGACAGATTTAACTTGTAGCTTTAATTCTTTGGTATTGCCCCATTTAAGAAAGTGCCTGGCTTGTTCTTCAGCTCCAACCTTCCCCAAAGTTCAATGGAAATAGGATTCCTCCCAATCCTGTCAATTTTCAGTGCCTGACACCCCACTTGAGAAGGAAAAACACTTGTTTTGACAGAAAAATAATGACATAACAGATACTTGCAAGCCACAGTGCACAGCTACCTGTCTGCTGCAGTCCTCCCTCTAGTTACAGACCAGAGTATTCCAATCTGTGCTCAGTGGGAACAGTAAATATACAATGGAAATCATTAAACTGGAAGATTCACAATCCCATACTGATTTTTTGTCATTAATCACCCAGCAAGGCAGTGCCTTGTGTTACACACCTGCACCAGGAGCTGCAGCACACAATATATTACACTGTGCTTGCTCTCGTGTGCATCAATTCCTCTTTTATGAATTAGTGATTCAGCCAATATTTATTGAGCACAAGTGCAATTCAAGTGGAAGACCACAATTTGCTGGAGTGAAAGATGCAGGTCAGAGCTGTCAATAGTTATGGGCTCAAGCCCAGGGTATTGACATTGCAATCCAAGGAAGAATAAGGCAGGTTTTCTCCAGCATGAACCTCCACCCAACATCTTCATGCCAAATCTAAGCATTCAGGCACACCAGACTCAAATGTGTCTCATTCAAGAACCTTTTTAACCTCTTATCCATAGTCCTGCTGGGTTTTGCCCAAATATTTCCACATAATGCTTTAAAGCAAAGCCTGAGGAGACAACATCAAAGTTTTCCTAAATTTCTCTGAAACGGATCCTTACTTAACATAAAATAAACCAAAAGATTGCTATTATTCCTATTTTTGGAAGCAGAATCTCAGCCACTTCACAACCCCAAAGAAAACAGTCATGTCACAGAGGTTCACAGCTGAAAGATACAACCAAATTCACCCTTAAAGTAACAAGCAAAACTCCAATCACAGAAAATTTGCACCTTGCAACACATGCCTGCATAGCTGAAAGTCTTTGGGACGTGGAGTCCCCACAGCAGCCCTTCTTTCAGCAGGAATAAACTGTGACAAGGGTCACAGAAATAAAAACAGGTTATCCTCTTAGTAAAGGAACTCTGCATATCCAAATGGGAAGACTAGACAGGTTCTGTGTGTAGACACAAGTAGTTCTTTCCATTTTCACACACATATCCACCCCATTTTATTTGCCCTTAATGACTTGCTGAAAAGTACTGTCTGGTAGCCAAAAATTATCAGTAATGGTTTAAAAGCACATGTGCCTAAAGGCCTCTAAGCTGCAAATCCGCAGATGAAAGCAAGCAAACAAACAAACAAAAAAAAAAAAAAAAAAAAATCTTGGCTTTCCTCATCAATAGTCCTTATTTTATTGATTGTTTCATAATAATTAATAACAATATTTCTCCTGCTTTCCATGACTTCCTGTCTTTGCTCTTTCTCTTTTCCAGCACTGTGGAAGCTCTCCATCCTGCAGAGGGGTGGAGTCCTCAGCAGGCTGGTGAACCTGACCAGCCTGGCGCAGGTGTCGGATGGCTTCACCCAGGGCCACATTGTGGACACAGTGCAGACTGTCCTGACTGAGAGGAGAGTGCTGCAGATACCCAGGAAGCCACTGAGGTCTGCTGAGTTCCTCACTCGCCTGGCCAGACACGACCCAGTGTATGCAGAGGAGGAGGAAGCATTTCAGGTGACTTGCAGGGCTCTGCTGTCTGTCTTTTATCATTCCCTGCCGTGTCCAGCCACACTTGATGTGCAGAGCTGCTCACTGTGCTGGTGGGTTGGCACATCACTCACTGAAGGGTGATTTGGGGCTCAACAGCACCAAAACCCATCTTCCCCATTTGGGGGTGTGCCAAACCAGTCCTTGTTTTGGCAATACAGCTGGCAGAGTGCTTTGGTGAACCTGCTGCTGCTGTTGGGCAGAGTGGCCTCCAGGTGCATGGATAAAACACACAGGTGGCATTAATTCCATGCATTGCTCCTTTTCCTTCCAGAGCTGAGGTGTTCAGCAGGCCTGGCTGTGTCATCTTGAGAAGGCAAAAACCCTGGGCATGCAGGTTTTACAGGGTGCTTCACACAGGGAGAAAGATCTAAGCCCTTCTCTTCAATAATTTCAAACACGAATTTCCTGAAAATTTTCATTTCAGGCTTTAAAGTAAATGAGTTTCTGCCTCAAGCTCCATCCCTCTTCTCTCCTTGCCCTCAGGGTTATAAAATCCTAAGGGCAAAACTGAGAGCATTTGAGGGGTATTTTATTCACTGGCACAGGGTGCCCAGAGAAGCTGTGGCTGCCCCTGGATCCCTGGCAGTGTCCAAAGCCAGGTTGGACAGGGCTTGGAGCACCCTGGGACAGTGGGAGGTGTCCCTGCCATGGCAGGGGGTGGCACTGGATGAGCTTTAGGTCCCTTCCAACCCAAATTATTCTGTGATTGTACATGTCCCTCAAATATCCAAGGATCACCTTCCAGCCTAATAAATGCTAGAAAAGTCCTTGGCCACTGAGCAGAGAATCCTGCTGTGCTCCAAGGAGCTGCAGCCCACCAGGGACTCCAGATGAGATAGGACTGTTCTACTGCAGCCAGGAGACCCCAAAAGAGCTTTCTCCATCCCATACCCCCCATAACTTCTGCTGCTCATGAGCACTCCACCTTTCTTGGCTGGAAGGTTTCCTTGTTGTCCTGCTCCTCGAATCCCCCAGCACCTCTCTCCACAAACAGGATGCAGATTCTCACAGCTTTCTCCAAGGCTTCTTCCACTGCTGACCTAATGATAGTGCATATTTCTCCCAGCTCTGCTGAGTACTTCCCAATTTCCATTTAGAGCCATTTGGCTCACTCAACACAGGCAGCATTTGTGATATTTGGCAAATTATTCCTTTTTTTTTCTCATGCTTCCTAGCTAAACCAATATCTCTCCTCAGGGAAAGGCTAATGGTTCAGTGTTACAGCAGAGGGAAAAAAAATACTCCATCATTCCCTGCTCCAAGTAGTAATCCATTTGTACCCTGAAACACGAGAGCAAGTATTTAGGGTGAGTTTAACTTGAAAATATTATCCCAGTTACTACAAATGTGCCTGTTTTGTACAGCACAGAGTGTGCAGGCAGCGATTCTTTTGGAACACAGCTCAAATGATCCTGTCCTCAGCATCCCATGGCAATCATCTCCTTCCATTAATTACAGCCCTTAAGAAAGTATTTCCTTTCATCTGTTGGAATTTTGTTTCCCTTAAATGCCATGGAGCCTTGCTGCAGCACCTGTAGTATGGCACAGGGGAAGAGGATTGTCAAAATGGCCTCGTGCATTAATTAACTCCAGCATCCTCATCTCTCCTCACACAGAAGCCCCTCTTCCCAAGCTTCCAATAATTGCCATTTCTGGACCTTTCCCCTAGCTTTGCTTTGTCCCTTGTGGGAGTGGGGCAGCTAAAACACTGCATTCAAAGTGAAGATTAGCCCTGTGATGAATCTTTGCTTTTTCTTCCCCGAAAGCATGAATCTCCCAGTCTGACATTTATATTCTGCCAGTGTTCCAAAATGAATATAAATAATGCAAAATTTGTGACAATGTGATTTCTCCGTTCCATTCACTCAAATTTCTGCCCCAATTACACATCCACATTTTTTTAAAATTATAAATTAGTGCACCAGAGTGGTTGATACAAATCCTTACATAGGAAAGATTTCTAGAGAGGCAAAGCCAGCTAAGTACACTAGTTCTGCCTGGCAGTGACTGGACCAAAATCATGGAATGGTTTGGATTGGAAGGGATCTTAATCTCACCTTGTTCCACCCTATTCCACGGGCAGGGACACCTTCCACTATCCCAGGTTGCTCCAAGCCCCATCCAGCCTGGCCTTGAGCACTTCCAGGGATGGGGCAGCCACAGAAAAACATAGGAGGAGCCATTCCAAAGCCTGTGGACATCATTCCTCCAAAAACCAAACATTTTCACTCTGATCAGTCACCTGCTGCCAGTAACTTCCATCCCCAGTTCAGATGCTGGTGATAAATGGAAATTTATTTTAGCCATATCTGAGGAGCTGGCTTCATTCATCTCATCTAAGGGTTACACTAGTTAAAGAGTCAAAAAGTTACTTTTGTCCATTGAAATATTTGCACAAAGAATTGGGAAGAGAACAGGAAGAGACAACCCAAGTCTCTTGGCTTCTCCTGCCAATTGCATCAGAGTGCTTTGCCAATGAGATGATCACCCACCAAACAGCACTTTTCACCCCACCAAGCTCCCAGAAAATGCAAGGTTTTCCTGCTCTCTCCACCTCCCACTTAATGTCTGGAGGGTGTTACAGCCAGGACACAAAACTGGGAAAATAAAATCTCTGTGGCCTCATGGTGTCTCTCCCAGGGCCAGAGATACCACTGAGCTCTCATGGCTTCCCACAGCTACTGCCAGAAGGCAATTCCTGCAGGAGCCAAAACTCCCAATCACCACCTCATCCCTCTTATCCCACTCATGGGAAGGGCCAGAAACAGCAACACACCCTGTCCCAGCTCTGCTGAGGAATAGTTTGGGACTGAGACAGCAAAACTCAACTGCACTGAGAGCCCTGTGATTCCTCCCCACTGCCATCCCTGCCCTGCCTAGATGGGGACACACAGGAGGATCAGTGGGGTTTTGGAGGAGAGGTGCTCAGCTAATTCAGATAATTAGAGCAGAATTGCAGTGTCCAGCAGGCAGCTGGACATTTGACCCCTGTCAGCCACTGCTGACAATATTTAGCTGCAGGAGAATCTGCAGGGTGCCTGTCAGCAGCCCTTGCTGAGGCCCAGAAGAAGCTCTTGAAAAGCTGATCTCAAGAAGGACCATCTGGGGCCTGGAGAGGAACATGTTGAGTTTTTCTTCCCTACACCCTTCCAATGCCTCTACTCCCAACTTCTCTTCCTGTAACACATACTGGGCAACTGGACAAGGCTAATTCCTAGGGGATGCCTGACCAGGCTCAAGCTGGAGGCAGCATTTGGGATGGATCAGATGGAAAAGGCAGACTTTACAAGATACCACATTGGAAGGGAGCTTGAAGATGACATGGGCAGAAGAGGCAGACTTATGGCTTTAAATAGTGGCCCATGGTCAAGAAGGAATGAGTTTTATTAATAATATAAACCTGGTAGCATTTTAGTCTCAGGTTTAGCAGAACTTTGTTGAGAAAGGCTCTTGTACATACAGGGGAAAGAGTAATTCCTACAGTGCTGATTTCAGAGCATCCCCATCTCCTTCACTTCCCGTTATTCTCACACAGCTTGGAGCTGCCTGACATGAGAGCCCAGGAGCTGGGCAAGTCTGCAGAGCAACTCCACCAAAATCATTTACAAGTCACAGGCCTGTGAACAGGCATCTGAAAGCAATAAACAGGTTCTTAATGTTCGGGGTTTGTTTTGCTTCCTAAGCTCCCTCATTGAAATCAAAACTGTCTGGATCGATTTGCGGAGGCACGAGAAAGGGATGATTTGTCTGTTGCCAAGTCTGGAGCAGAGGGAGCTCTGACAAGAGCTATATTCTCTGGAAATAGGGTTGATCGTGGAATTTAACATTTCCATAACTATAGCAACACAAATGGCCCAGCTAAGTATTGCTGTTAATGAGACTCAGCTCGATCAATTGCTGCACTTCTTGGTATAATAATGTCCTCCAGAGATCTGAGGGTTTCATTTTGGCTTCTCCACAAGCCAGCCTGGATTTTAAGAGGTTTGGGGTTTTTAAAGAATGCTCCATCATAGTAGTAAAATGTTTAAGTGGTCTGCCTTGCCTTTTTTTTTTTTTTTTTTTATTTTATTAAAACATACAAATGCTTTTTGATTCTCCAGGCCTGGTATGCCAAGACCCCGATGGGGAGAGCATGGATCGTAGCACAGGCAATAAAGGAAGAAGAAAAACAAAAAGCAAAGAAAGCACAAGGGAAAAAGTGACTTCCTCAAGGATTTTTCACCTGGCAACACCACTCACAACTCTGCTTCACTGGGAAGGCATGGCAGATTAATGCTCCTCAAGTAATAGGTATTCCAGGAAAGAGAATTCCTCTCTGAATGAATTTTTAGAAGTTAAAAAAAAAAAATTGGATAAGATGTAACATGTAGCTCTCAGAGGATAAAGAGTTAATGAGCACTGACTTGCTCAAGCATTATTTATTCTAAGGGATTTTAGGGGGCAGAAGGGTTCATTACTCAGGCCTGTAACATGCCATCAACTTTTAGGCCATACTCATTTATTTCGGCAAGTAACTCTCCTTAAAAATTGATGTCACTTTAATGCCTTTCATTACTTTAATATCCTATATGCTTTATAAAACTAACTGCTTTATATATCTGTGGGTCTAAAGCGTTACAGTCCTCAATAAAACTATTACAGCTATAAAGACTGCTTTTTAATTGGGATGGATTAGGAGGCACTTCACGCAATCCACCACAAGCTGAATATTTACACAGCTGCAGGAGGATCAGGACTTGCACCTTTTGAGGCCTTAGCATGGACAAATTCATATATGTGGGTTTTACAGAAAAAAGCAAAGCAGCCAAGTACTAATTTTGGTAGATGTACACCAAAACCTGTTTTTAATCTATTTTGCTGTAGAAAATAATGCCTAATCAGCTTGTTCACCCAAACAGCAATGTATTTGTTGCTTAATGCACCTTATTTGCTCACAAATCAGCCATTTGGGGGGCAAAGGATTTACAAACAGTGCTTAGAACACCCTGAAGCTTTGGGACATCCTACAGCATGGAGCCAGCACCACCTTCGTGTCAAGATCACATTTACTAAGGTCTTCTATAAATGAGAGCCATAAACACCTGTTTTTCCCTCTGATCACAGAATTCCTGGGTGGATTTGACAACAGGTGACTGGAAATAGCTGGAAATACCAGGCCCACCATCCCCAGGAAGCCGAGGGACTTTCCTCTGCCTGTATCAACAGACTGGGAGGCACAAGTTGGGCAGCACTGCTGGAGGAAGCTGCTGGGAAAGGGATGGTATTGAGCCTGTCTTGATCCTAAGAGGAAACCAAATGGAAAAAGACCCTCTTGGGAACAGGAATGCCTCAGCAAAAAGTTATTCCTGCAAGTAACTAACTGCACAGAAAATTATTCATATCCCTGTGCACAGCGGAGGGAACTGGATGGGTCTGGTTAATGAAGAGAACTTTCTCCCTGTGGGCTATTGCAGCACACAGGATAGGGCCACCCCAGTTTGGGATTTCTGGGGTCCTTGCTGGCTATATTTTGCTGTGTGGCACAGGGCTCCCCCATGATTTCACCCTTCCAGCCTTGAGGCTGCACCTCCAGCCCTGCCGAGGAGATCCAAGCAGTAAGAGAGGAAATGCTTGTTACATCTCCCCTGTGCAACCTCCCAGGACATTTCTGATGGACACCACTCCTGCCCCCAGCTCTCCCAGCACTAATCCAGCTGCTGGGAATCTCCACATGACCCACCCAAGAGACCCCATGAGCTGCCAGCCCCTGGGATCAATCCATTGCAGCACAGCAGTGACAAACTTTGCTTTTCTTTATTCTAGCTCCCCAAACTGGGCAGCACACCTCAGTTTTATCAAAAAAGGTCCTTTCAACTTCATCCCTGGGGAGAAAAGCCAGGCTCTCCAGAGAGATGCCAGGGTTTGTGTTGAAAAACCTCATCTCTGCTCTCATCCGCGAGGAAACTAATTTGGATAATTCCGCCCTCAATCTTGCCGACAGTGGAATCCTCCTCTCCACAACAGGTTTGACAGCACAACGTGATGTGATGAAAGGACCACATTTCGGGAGGATGTAAGCAAGCCCATTAACTCATATTTCAGCAGCTTCAGTGCAATCTCAATAGCAAAGTAAAAGCAGCTGACTGGCAACATCCATCTCTGACTCCGACCCCGTGCAGGGAAGATGCTGAACCTTTCAGCAGGGGAAAACCTGCAGGCTTTCTCCACTATTCACCAGTTTATGGGGGAAAAAAAACACTGGGGGGATTTATCCTTTAGGTGTAGCTTGCAGTGTAAACTGCATTTCTTTCTGTGGGGCTCTGGAAGCCACAGCTGGTTTAACTCCAAACAGCTCTGTGGGTGCAGGAGGTGACAAAGTGGTGGTGAAGTGTCCAAGGCCAGGTTGGACAGGGCTTGGAGCAACCTGGGATAGTGGAAGGTGTCCCTGCTCATGGCACAGGGTGGAACAGGATGAGCTTTAAGGTCCCCTTCAACCCAAACCATCCCTTAAAGCAGAAAACCTCTGCCCTGTGTGGCTGCCAAGCCCTTGCTCTCCTCAGGAGAGTCCTCTCGTGGGGATGGGGAGGGAAGAATGAGGAGCAATTTTAGTGCTGTTTATAATTGTTATTACAGAAAGTGCAGCTACTTGAAAATGAATGAAGCAGCTGCATCAAGCAGAGCCAACACACAGAGTCATTTCAGTAGCTGAATTATTCTATGAAGTGGCCCTGGCTGGATCTCCAACACCATTCCCACTGGGAGCCTCTCAGCCACACCTCTAGGGATGCTCCTCCAACATCTCCACCCAGAGACCTTTCATGGAAAGGGATAAAAATGAAGATTGTAGCTTTGCTAAGCCCAGCACAATTGCACTCTGCTTTCCAGCCACAGCATTCCCAAAATCCTTCCTCCTCCCCCCAGCCAAAGATGAGTTTTGAGGGACAGCAAAGAAGGGGAGCCAGGCTGCTTTACCTCCTGGTGTGGAGGAGGGAGGCAATCCAGCAGCACAAAGTTGAGAGAAGAAGCTGTCATACTCATTTATATATGTAAGTGATCTAGAGAATTATCAGCTAAATTATTTAAATGTCCCATTACTATTAAATTACTGGGCATTCATTGTAAGAACAGTCATAATACAGTAACTAATTCGGTATTAATGTGAATGTCAGCGTTTCATTGCAGTTATTTTGTACTTCATCATCAGATAATTTACCAATAAATTAATTGGCTTAATTGCTTCCTGCAAACCTAGGAGAACTACATATGACATGACTTTTATAAAAGTCTTCATGCTCACTCCTCCATCCTCCTGTTTTAACCACACCAGGCAGGAACCCCTCTTTGGAACACCTGGAAGAGGGAGTGGAAGAAATATAGTCTTGGCATATCACTGCCAGAGGGCAGGGTTGGATGGAATATTGGGAAGGAATCCTTCCCTGTGAGGGTGGGCAGGCCCTGGCACAGGGTGCCCAGAGAAGCTGTGCCTGCCTCTGGATCCCTGGAAGTGTCCAAGGACAGGCTGGACAGGGCTTGGAGCAACCTGGGATAGTGGCAGGTGTCCCTGCCCATGGCAGGGGTGGAATGAGATGAGCATGAGGTGTTCTGCCTCCTCACCTGCACCAGTCCACAGATGGGATTACTGGGATTGCCCCTGCCTGCCTGAAAGCTGACTGCTCCAGCACCAGGATTTTTACCACCAGCACTAAAATTCTCTGGCAACCACAATGAATCTCCCAGAGCTCCCACCCTCTTTTCCCCAAGAGCTTGGGAAAAGTTTTCTGCTGTTTTCTCCTCCAGGAGATGGGGGGAAAACACTGTGGGTGAGGACAGCTCTTTCCTCTTGTTTCTTGCTTTAAATGTTTTTTAAAAAAGGGAAGAGGGCTCTTTTGCAGAGTGCAGAGAACAGATTGCAGCAGGCTCAGTGCTCCTGCACCACCAGGGAGGCATCAAAGTGACTGCAAAACGCTAAATCTTTCTCGATGCTGATTTTCCCCGCTCCTGTGCAGTCTGCATCCCACCAGGCTGGCGAAGGGATCAGCTCCAGGTGGGAACAACCCACAGGAACACATCACACCCTCACTGAGAGGACTCCCAGCCACACAGCACCTGTGGCAGCCCATTGTTTGACTTGCCATCGGAATTAAAAAACAAGCCGACGTTTCTCAGCAAAACCCCCCAAATCCGGTAACACAAAGTGAAGCTGACTGTTCTATTAACTCCCATCCTGCATCAGCAATTTTCTAAAGTGTGGAAACATTATAATTGACTTTTCTGCTAGTAGCAAAATGTCATTTTTCCTTAATACTCCCCAAGTCAGCAACGCATTTCAAAAGCCTCCGATGCCACTACCACAACAGGACTTACAAATTAGCACATTTTTAGCTTTTCATTAAACACAATACCAAAAAAAAAAATATAAAAAGAAAGGGAAAAGTCTTCTCGTATTAGGGTTTCTCTCCTCATTATTGAAAGTACTGCGACTTTGGAACTTCTCACAGCAAATTATAATGCACTCAGCCTGGGGCCATTGTAAATCAGGGCTTCAAAAAAGGTGTCATGTAGTCGGGCCCTCTTCAAGCACTGAAAATATCGGAGTCTATTTGAAAATGCCTTCTGTAGTCTCTCACTAGCCTTGCAAATCAGCACAGCACTGGGAAGAGCTGCCTTTTATTTTTTTTTTTTTTGCCTCGTGGCATCAAGCCATTTCTATTCCGACCAGAAAAGGAGGATTATGTCGTGCTGGGATTTCAAATTAAAAAAAAAAAAAAAAGGCAAAAAACCTACACCTAAGATAACAAGCTGCATAAAATCCCCAAATCATTTAGGGCTCTTGTTAGGATTTGGACAGTGCCTGTGGGGATGTTGCCTGCAAGGAAAGGTGGTTTCTCCATCCCTCCTGGGATGCCCCCAGCCAGCGGTGGCTTTCAGGGACAACCACTAAAACCTGCTACAACCAAAGGCTCTGGCTAATTCCCAAGCTCCATGATAAAAGCACACTGTGGAAGTGGAGCTGGCCTTTTGCTGAGCACCAGCTGCTTTTTGGCTGCCAGTGCCTCCTGCAAAAGCACCAAATGAGCCTCAGGTGTTACAGCCCTGGGCTGCAATCCCCTTTCCTGGCACAGCAGGGAAAACCATGGGGTGTCCCAGTGTGGGAACAGGGAGAAGCTCCCATCCCACCCCAAACCCCCCAAACCAGGTGCCATCCCAGGCCAGGGCACTGCCAGGCTCTGCTCCCACCTGCCCAGCAGCCTAAAAGCCAAAGGATGGAAATGCAAACTCTCCACAACCCTTTCCCACTTTCCTAATCCTTGGGGAAATGCTGCATCCCGTCCCTAATCTCCTCTGCACAGCTCCAAACAAAACCACACTGCTTCCTACAGGTCACACTCCTCTCTCCTTATAAGTTTTGATGCTTTAAATTGTCCAAATTAGCAAGAAAAGCATCATTAACAAGACAACTAACTGCTACCAGAAGCAAAAGGGTAGAGAAGCCCAAACTAAGGCTGTTCCCTTCCCACCAGGGCAGCTCCAAACCAGTATTCCCTAATGCCCTTTTCCAGTTTCCTTACTTTAGGATTTATGCTGCTTCAGTTTCCCCCACCGGGAAAAGGCAGCCAGGATTAATGCAAACATGGGAAGGAGTGAAGGGAATCACAGCACGGGCAAGGGCAGCACAAAACAATCCAAGGAACTACAGAACAATCCAAGGAGAGCCTGGAGAAGAGAGCCAGGTCCCAGCAACATGGAAAAACAAACTCAAGGAACTCACCTTCTTGTCCTTGAAGGGCCACAGCTTCTACACAGATATAGTTACTTTGTGGTTAGCAGGAGGAAAAAAGATCCCCAGGGCTGCTTTGGCCACCAGAAACCACCTCAATCCTCCAGCCAACTAACAAAAATGGAGGAATTCTGCATCCAAGGCTTTTATTGACTGAGTAGATCACCTGCAAATGGGAAACCCGAATCACCTGCTGCCCTCCCAGCAGGTGAAACTCCTCGGTCACTGATGAGCCAAGGATGGACATTCCCACCCCAGGCACACCATAATTTGTCCCATCTCCTGGGATTCTGAGTCCTAACAAGGAGAAGCCACCCTGCCTGCCCACCAGTGGAGGGGACTTTGGCTTTCACAGTAAAAATAACTTAAAATCAAACTCCCAGAATCAAAAATAATATCGAGGGGAAAGAGAATGGGCTGAAACAAGAGGGAAAAAACACCAAGAAGGAGTATTTGGAGAGCGAGGGAAATCATCAACCACTAGGACTGGACAGGGCACGGTGGGATAAAATTCAGTGAAAGTTTGAGGAGATGAAGGCCTGGGTGCAATCCTGGGAGATTAGCAGGAGATGGGAATCATGCAAATGAGCCTTTAGCACCACACAGCACAAAGTTTGGGAAGTTACACCAGTAATTACTCTAATTACTCACACCGGTGCATTCACAGGGCTCCATCCCAAATGCCACCACTCAGCTCCCCAACAGCCTCTCAGGGAGGGAGGGGGTGCTGGGCAGGGAGAAATGCTAAAATGCATCAAGCCCGCCTGAAATTTGGGGGGTTTGGTGGAGTCTGTGGTGGTGTCCCACCACCCCCGTGGGGAGCATCCCCTCCTCTGCCATTAGGGTTGGGTTGGAAGGTCACAGCTGTGGACCTGCATGATCCCAAACCTTCCCAATCCTTACAGGGCGTTTTTCTGGCCCCACAGAAGCCCTAAAGCTCACTGCTCCATATCCAGCGTGGGGTTCAGCAGGGGTGGCAGTGGGGACAAGGTACTGACAGGTCCCTGCTGACAGATGATCTGAGAGCCTGCTGCTCTTCCCACCCACCCACCAACAACCTGTAATTTCCAGCCCCTGCCCCACAGGTGATGGGAAGAGTGGGCAGGACTGGGGGGCAGAGCCGAGCAGAAAACCAGGTGGTTCCCTCCTGAAGCACAGCTGCTCCGAGGAGAGGTCAGAGCCGTAATGAACCAAGCCAAGGCCCCACTAATTAACACTGACAAGCCAAGTGCTGATGTGGCCAGTGGTGAGGAATAAATCAATCCCCAGAAATGGGTGTGGGCAACAAGGGATGGTTTGGTTTATCCTCCTGCATCCCAGAGGGCAGGCAATTATCTCCATAACTTTCTAGGCAGGGTGTGCTTGGGAAACACATCCTCCAATCCATAAATAACTTCCACAAATACCTTGCACTTTCAGGTGTCAAAAACTAATCCTGCTCAGGAGCAAAACAGCTCTGGATGACGTGAAACCAAGTCAAGGGCCTGTTGAAGCTCGTGGTGCCATCCAGCTCCTCTGTTTCTACCTCCCATAGCGATGATAGTCATGGAATTCCAGCTAAGGAATGGGGTGAATCTGCTTCAGATTCCAAGAGCAGGAGGGAGAAAGGACTGGGATCTGAGTCCTGCAGTGCCCTGTGCTGGGTCTCACCCTGTAATCATTTCTAAGACCCTTTTTAGGTGGCAGTCTGTGAGTGGTGATGGTGTCACATGGTGTGTCCCATCCCAGGGGGGAATCTAGCATTGCAGACCCTGCAAGGAACTCTAATCCTGAGTTTGTGTGGGAGACACGTGATGGAGGGTCAGTCTGAGCTGGTGTTCCAGCCTGGCACACAGGGTGACATTCCATGAGCACATAACTCAGGGGTTAAATGACTGGGAGGGCTCCCCTGCACCTCTCAAAGAGGATGTGCCCCAGGACTGAATTCCCAGGGGATCATTAACACAGCTACAGCTCTTCAGCAGGGAGGCAGAGAGAAGGAAAGCCTTGAAATTTCACTTAAGCTAAGAGCAAATTTTTTAAAATTTCTATAATTGATGGGAAAAGGGGGGGAAAGGAAAATAGTGCAGTTATAACTGAAAAGAGTTTAGGGGTTTTTTACTGAATTATTTACAGCTGACAAAGATGGGCCACTATAAACTAACTGTAGCACAGGACCTGTCCATTTTATATGGAGCTGTTAAAGGGAAATGCTTAAATATTATCTAATTTCCAATAAAAACTGGACAAAATCAATGCAGCCTCGGGACGAGTTTATATTTCATCTTTTTAAAGAAGAGCTGAGCATCTGCAAAAGTATTTTTGGGGGGGTTCAGGGCATGACCCCCTCCCCAGGCAGAGGGATGTGTGTGCTGGCAGGGGCTCATCCCACAGGGTGACCCAGCCACATACCTGGGCAGTGCTGTCACATGCAGAGCTGCGAATATAAACGTGGGGACATGCTGGGGACAGGCTGGCTCTTTGCAAGGTGGCACCTGGCTCTCGGAGAGGGAATTGAGCCTCACACCTCCCTGTGCCCGGGCAGGGATGGTGATCCAGGGGAGATGAGTGACCATCAGCCAGGAGAGCCAGCCTCACATCGCTCCAAGGTAGGTTTGGGGCTGCCGGCCCTCGGGAATTTCCCTGGGAAAATAATAATAATAATAATAAAAATCAGGGTGGCGATGCCAGGAGCTCCACACAGCTGCACATCTGGATGCTTTAAGGCAGCCTCGTGGGGTTTTGGAGCCAGCAGGGCAAGGGCTGAGATGTCCCCAGAGCGAGGACTGAGTTCTATGGCAGCTGAACTTGGGGGACAAGCTGGCTCTAAACGCTTTTGCTGCTGTGTGTTGTGCTCCTGCCCGTGGCAGGAATGAGTTTTCCCGGTAATGGGAAGCTGGAGCAGGCAATTGAAGCCATTATTAATAGATACACTTGATCTGAGGAAGGGAAGTGCCTAATGCTTTGTTCAATGAGGTGTGCTCTGCAAACAGGCGGGCGAGGGGGGAAGGTGAAGATGCTCCCCCTGTGTTGGAGATTAATGAGTGCAAGGCTACACATGCTCACCCTCACCCTTTTTGGGGCTCTGCTCCGTGCAGGGGCATCCCTGCTGAAGTAGGGATGCAGCAGGATGATCCCAGGGTTATATTTTTGCAGGATAAGCCCTCAGGGACCACGGAAGGCCCTGCAGCACAGCAGTGGCAGAGGAAAGGCTTGTGGGGTTTCCTCCACCACCCAAACTCGCTGCCTGAAGGCAACAAGTGCTTTACAAGCGCTTGAAGCACCCTCATTTTCCTTCTAAACCCTATCGGGGGTTCTCCCACCGCTCCTGGCCATCCCCAGGGTGTCCCACCGTTGTCCTGGCTCCTCCCTGCAGCAAATCCCACCTGCCTGTGCAGCCACATTCCCCTCAAACCCACAGCAAACCCTGTTCATCCCAACATCACCCTCCACTCCTGGGTGGAAACAGCACTTGTCTCTGGCAGGAGCTGGCAGGAGCTCAGACTCTGGGGTTTATGTGCCAGGGGGACCTTTTTCCTCTACTCTTGCTGTCCCAGGCTATTTCTAACCCCTTCCCTCAGCCATGAGTTAATCCTGACCCATGTTCATATGCAAATAGCTGCTGATTGAGAAGGGTCACGAGGTATTTCAACATGCTCTCCAGGGCAATTCAGTGCCAGACACACACATACACACCCACCCCAAACAAAATTAGCCCAGGTCTGACCCAGAAGGTCTGGACTCCCTGCTAAATTTACCCAGGGAGGTAATCCCTGCCCTGGGAAGGTGATCCCTTTGGCGTGAGCATGGACACATGAAGGCAAGGATTCCTCCACGTCACCACGAAAATATTGCAGGGTTGCTAATGAGAGGAGAGGAAAAGCAAGCCAGGGCTCTGGAAACATGAGCCAGGGCAAGTTCCTGAGGGAAATGATCCCTGTGTGTGCCCTCCCTGGATCTCCAGACCTTCTCCTGTGCTGGCTGAAGCACCCCAGGGGATAAGGAGGATGTTTTTCATGCCAGAGCAATGCTTGGAGGAGGTGGTTCAGTCAATACCAGAGAGGGGAATGGGCACAGAAAGGCTGAGTGGAGCAGGACAGCAACAAGTGGTGAAAGCAGAGAGAAAAATGAGGGAGTTTGGAGGCTCCAAATCAACCCAGAGGCTGTGTGCAGCCAGGTGGGAGTGCTGGCCTTGAGATAAAGGGAAAAAGAGGAGAAAAGGGGGAAGAGCACCTGGGATGGCCTTCAATTAGCTCCCAATGCTCCCTCCTGTGAATAGTGCCCTTAAGGGGGTGACCTTCAGCAAGAAGCCCCATCCTGCATGGACACACTGTGGGGTTTGTGTGGCTCCATGCCCTTCCCACAGTCTCCAGGGCATGTCATGGATGTCACCAGAGCCATGCTGAGGACACACACAGAGGAACCTTAGGTGGCTCTGGCAGCATGGCTGTGTTGGCCCAGGGATGCTCAGGATCACCAGGAAGGTCCCAAACCTTTCTCCCAGCCTGAGGTTGACTCCACACAGAGGGAGCCATGCAGCATTCCAGCTCTGGTGTAACATCCCAAAATCTGCTTTGATGGGGTTTACTCCCCAGAAAGATGGATAGGAGGGCTGGGAAGGGCAGGCTTTGTCACCCAGAGCCTCCAAGTCACGAGATTCCAGGCTCTGTTCTCATCCCCACCATGGATTTCTCCAGTGCCCTTGAGGAAAGGAGCCTCAGGACAGTGGGAACAAGGAGAGCTCTGCTGGCATCCAATGGCAGGAGGCTCTGGCTGCTCTCTCTCCTATACAAGGCACTGTCTGGGAGAGCAGCTCCCCCTGCCAAAGCCCCAGGAGGATTTGTACCTCACTGGCCTTGGCATCCCTGTGGGGACATCCTAACATTCCAGGCTGGGTCAGTAACACGTAGCCCAGATTCTTCCAGACAGCAGCCACAAGGCTGGAATCTCATATGAGTACCTTTATGGGAAAAAAAAAATTTAAAATAAATAAATAAAGGGAAAAAAAAACCCTCACAGAGCTCAGAAAACACAAATAAGTTTATATGAAAATGGACAGAGAACAGTTAATTAAACTTCTTTTTTTCCACTTTCCAAAATGCTAGGTACCATTTCCCTCCCAGCCTAACCACCCTTGTCCCTAGCTGCAAATAAACCAACAAATTACTCCAAGAGGTGCTGAGCAGCACAGCCTGATGGCCACCTGACCCTCACTGTGCCCCGTGTCCATCGAGATCCCACCCCTCTGGAGTTATAAATACTCCACAATAGAGCCTGGACTGGATTATAATTAGACAACGAGCCAAGAGGATGGAAACAATGACCTATAAAAGCCTGGCCATCCCCCCAGCCAGGACCTGCACACCAGGAAGCACTGGAATGACTGAGTTACCAGGAGCTGTGACAGGAAAGCTGAGGGTTTCCTCCAAGGTGGATTCAGAGCATCCTTCAGCAGCTGGTGCTCCCATCGCCAGGTTTTACACAGCCCTGCTCACGGGAGACCTGAGGAGCCTGCAGGTCCTGACTGAGCAATACCATCAAGATGTCAACCTGGTATTTGAGATCAGTAAAAACGAGCTGGAGTGGCAGGTGAAAAGCCAAGCCTCTTATGGACTCTCAGGTACTTTTCCTTTAAGGGCCAGGCCAGGAAAATTAAACCAATGGGAATTTTACTAACCCTAAAGAGGAGAGGTGCAGCACATTTAGATGCCTTAAATGTTCCCGAGGTGGATGGTTTCTGGTTAGCCCACAGTTCTGGCCATAAATATTCATCACATTTAATATTTTCTTCTCTTCTGCACCTACTAACCCTCTGGAAGTGTAAAATCTGTGCATCCACGTGATTTTTTCAGGTTGGGATTAGACACCTGTAGCTTGGGAATGCTTTCAAGAGGGTTCACTGCCCAGATTCCTCATGGTCCTGTCTGGGAGGGGTAAGATGCCCTCAGGATGGTGGGAGCTGGTGCCTCCTCCTGAGGTGATGCTGCCCACGGTCCTGGGTGCTCAGCAGATGGTCTGAGATGGTCCTGGAGCTGCTGGGGAATGCAATTCCTCACTCTGGCTGAGCCCAACCCCAGCCCATCCCCAGCCCATCCCACGCCCAGCCCTCCATCACCCTTCCCAACACTCTCCCACCTGGCCTGGGCGCCTTCAATCCCTGCAAAGACAGCTCTTCCCTCCTGGGCAATTCGGGAGCTGCCTTTAGGCTCCTGCCAGCATCGTGCCCACAGGACTGGGTGGCACCCTGGCGGCAGGCAGGGCACTGCTCGCCCACCTCATTCCACAGATCCCGCTCCTGGCTGAGCACACACCGAGCGAGTTCTGCCTCCCAGCCGCGGTCAGAGTGCCTTTGGACGACCTGCAGCTGCCGGAGAAAAACGGGAAAAGCTGTGTGCGGAGCTGGTTCATCCCCAGGGCTGCTGGGCAGGGGATGGGAGTCCAGGAGCTCATGCTGTTCCCTCCTCCCGCAGGGCTGTGGGCGCTGGAGGAGCGGCGGGAGCTGAGCACACCGCTGTGCCTCGCCGCTCGCCACGGCCACCCCGACTGCCTGCGCCACCTCCTGCGCCGCGGGGCGAGCCCCAGCCTGGCCCCGGGGGGACAGGGAGCCCTGCACCAGGCCTGCCTGGGGGGACACAGCCTCTGCGTGGAGCTGCTGCTGGAGTACAGGGCTGACCCCAACCTGCGCAGCGACCAGGGCGTCACCCCGCTGCACCTCTGCACCGCCCGCCACTCCCTGGGGTAAGGAGACGGGAGCCAGCGGCATTCCCATCCCTGGAAGTGGCCCAGGCCAGGCTTGGAGCAACCTGGGATAGTGCAAGGTGTCCCTGCCCATGGCAGGGGGTGGAATGAAATGAGCTTTAAGGTCCCTTCCAACCCAAACCATTCTGGGATTCTGTGATAACCTCACTGTGCACAGAGCTCAGGGGTTTTGCCTGTGGGAAGCCCAAAAGGATGCCATGATCCATGGCAAGGCTCCCCACAGGCTCCCACATCTCCCAGCTGCCACGGCAGAGGCAGAAAAAAAGGACATTTTTGTGCCAGACATGCTGCACAGCCTGAGTCTTCTTCCCATGGACAGGAGCAACCCAACCCAGCCCCAGCTTTTCCTTCCCCCTCTATCCTGACTATTTCTCCTAAAATCAAAGTCCTGCACCCCAGATCCAGCACACTTCCCCCAGGAGATGCTCAAGATGGGTCTGTGGGATGGGGAGCAATCCTCCCACGCCCTCACCCCACACAAGCCCCTCAGGGATCCACCTTGGTTCATGGTCAGGGCTGAGGCTCATCCATGTGCATCCACATCTCACACAGATGGGCATAAAAGCTGCCTGGAAAAACATGGGAAAATATGTTTCTGTAGGACTTTAAGCACCTGGATCATTAGACACACAGGATCAGGATGTTTTCCTTTTCATTTATACAGAGCTCAGCCACTTGATATCCCGATGAAACTGCTTAGGGCCACAGTGAATTCCATCACCTGGCAGCTTCCATGAAAAGCCAGCCTGGCTTCCATCCTCTCCCCTTCAGGCAGGCAAGATTAACTGGAAGTAGGTGGTGAAAGCAAGGATCCAACACATCAGGGACCAGGACACAGGGAGAGTGCTCTGGAGAAGGGAAGCAGCCAGAGAGGGAATGACTTGATCCCTGCTTATAAATAAGTCTCTGCAAGATGTCCAAAAATCAAGTATTAACTTCTGGTTTGGCCAAAAATCTAGGGATTAATCCAATGCACCCTTGGAGGGAGTGGGATGGGAGAGGGAGGAATCAGCCCTATCATTAATAAGGAGCTAGCTTTAATTCCTTCACCTGAGCTCCCTTTGAACCTTAAAGCCTCAGCCTCCAGCCCCATCCTAAATCCCCTGATTTTAGCCTTCTCCCCCTGAAGAGATGGGGTGACCAAACTGACCCAGGGCATGCAGAGGACCTCAGGGATCATGGAGGTGCCCTGATGTGCTTCCAAGCTGCGAAAAAAATATAATTTGATTATATAGATGTAAAAACCTGAGCTGTTATCAGTGATTTGCGTGTTCTACTCCCTCGGAAGGCAGAGGGGGATGGCAGGTGAGCCAGCACAGCCACCAAGGGGATCAGACAGCTCCAACGTGGGAACAGCTGAGTTGTAAGCCCTGGAATATTGGGGCTTTATAATGGAAATGCTGAGAGCCCCTTAACTACGGCGGCCGGCACTACGGGGGCTTCTACAATAACTAAGCCAACTCCCTTGAAAGATCAAAAATTAATAGACATTTCAGACAGGGTTTGAGGTTTCGACCACTGCTTTTTCAATCGCAAAGACTTTGCTAAAGTTAGAGACTGAGGAGGTCAAGCTTTGGGTAACACAAACATTTCCTCTTTGATTAGGGGGAGACTACTTTACCTCGCCTCCTTTTTTTTTTATTTTATTATTTTTTTCGTTGAGTAGTAGATTTTAGGTCATCCTTAATTTTTTACTGACAACAAAGAGCAGGTCATTGACCTACATAGAGAGCTATTTTATTTTTCTCCCTCTCGATAACAATGGCCAGAACACCTATGTGCCAGGTTCTTCTGTATTCCCATATACTCGGCAATTCACCATGGGGGCAGGACTTAAAACCTTTGAGCCTCTCAGTGACTGGGATAAAAAAAATTATCTGGGCTTCCTTCCAGCCATTTGAGCTTCAGAATCCATGAGATTTCAACAAAAAGGATATCAGAGCTTTAATCTAGGAGCTTTTTGAAGAGATGGAAAAAAAAAGTTCCAGTAAAGTTCAGTCTTACCTTCTTCACTTTAGGAGCTGTTCATGCCAACGTCGGCCTATTTAGTAGAGTTCCTCTCCTTGACCTCTTTTTTACAGCCGAGATAATTAACATGGTGGGGTAAGATGAGTCTCTAAATTCACTGCACTCTCTCCCCGGCGCTCTCCCTTTTCCCTCTTAAAGCTGGGATGATTAAAGGCGCCTGCCTTTATTGGCACCCCGAAAAAAAATAAAATAAAAATAATTGAGGGGGAGAGGAAGAGTCTGGCCGGCGGCAGGGAGGGGAGAGCAGGCGTGGGGGCGGCAGGGAGGCGCCTGGCAGGGATGCAGGACACAACTCCTGCCTCCCATCGCAGCACCCGCCGAGGAAAGGATGCTGAACGTGTGTAGAGTCCTCCTTTAGATCTCTCTGAACATCCCAGGTGAGCAGGGAGAGCTGCCTGGAGAGGAATTTCCATTCTCCAGCCCTGCACATTGGGAAGAGGGCTCTGTGAAGCCAAGGGATGGGACGGGAGGATGTCACCCCCAGTTGGTGCAACTCAGCTGAGCAATTCCCTTCTCCAAGCCTTCCCCCCAGCCTGGGAGCTGGAAGCAGAGTTGTCCTCCTGCTCCAAGCCCTCAGAGCTGAGGGATGGGGGATAAAAGGTGGGATGAGCCCATGCAGGAGTTCACACAGTGCTCAAGGGGCTCCACGCAAGGAGCAGTGGGATAGAGGTTGAGCTCCAGAGCTGCCAGGGACAGGATGGCAGGAGTTAGCAGGAAACAGGAAGGAAGATGCCTAAAAAGGCACCGTGGTCATGACAAGGCTCCCAAATGCCAGGGAGATGGGCACTGACCCCGTGGACTTTTGGTAGCCCCATGGCACCTCCAGCTATTCCAGCATCATCCTGGGCCCTGCCCAGGTGGCTGTGGGAAATAAACTGAATTGTTCCCATGCTGCACAAGGGGAAAAAGCTCAGGGATTTGAAAAGCCAGCATTTAGCATCATCTAGTGCTAAACCTCATGCTCTGCTCTGGTTAGCCTTGCTCAGTCCAACACTGGGAGCACTCAGAGCCATGGTTTTGGGAAGCTGGGGAAGAGCAGCTCCCTAGTGGGTGCTGAGTGAGAAACAGAGAGGCCAAAAGCAGCCTCAGGGCTTGGCTCTGCTCTCTGGAGATGTGACAAAATGAGGGCTCCTACAGATAAACCCTGCTCCGACCCCAGGGAGGGGAGGAAAAAACGAACAGAAGGTTTTTCCTTAAGGAAACTGGGGCCTGAGTGGGGTTTTGGGACAGGAATGTTCCGCCAGCCTCCGCTGCCCCAATCTCCTGCTCCTCCTGCTGGTTGTTCACCGCATCCCAATTCTAACTAAATCCCACTTTCCCAACCCGGGTATTTTTCATCCCAGGCAGTGGGAGCCATCCTGGCATCAGGAGGGTGATGGGCACATCCTGCCCTGACTCTCTGATGGGTGAAGAAATTAAAAAATCAATCCCAAATAATTTTCTCCCATTTATTTGACCCAGGAGTCCAGGACAGGGCATTGACAGCAGTCACCCCAAATTGCCTCCACCCTAAAAAGTGACTTGCCCAAGCAAGGATACATTCAGCTGTGTCCTCCATCACCTGCAAATGGGTTGGGAATGACTTGGAAGTGAGTTTAAATTAGTCAAAATTAGGTACCAGGCTGGATGGAAAATAAACTTGTTTGTTTTGCCACTGAAATTCTGCTGAGATAAACAGAAAACCAAACTGAGTATATTTTTTCAATAATCCCAGAAAATTGGAGAGGAGCCCTTAAAAAAAGCAGCAAGCCATGACTGGGCCTTATTTAATGGGATTTTAGTCTAATCTGATGGCAACAACCAGGGTGTTAACCAAAATCCGGGAAGCCTGAAATGCTGGTGAAGTGTTGGAGCACATGAAGTCATGAACAGAGATTTTAAAGGTTAACAAGAGCATCTACCCAGAACCAGCTGATGCCCAGGTATCCAAAAAGGAGGGAAATGCTCATCCCAGGGCCCCAACTTTTCCATTCAGAGGAAGAGATCATCCCTTATTTACAGCTCCTTGCCAACATTCCCTCTTTGCCAAGGGTGGAGCAGCCAGGGGGAAAATTCAATATAAACCAGCTTGGGTTTCCTCCAACAAGTGAGCTTTTGAACTCCATAACCAAAAAGAATAACCCTGCAGTGATGCAGCCTCTGGGAAGGATGGCATTTCCACAGCGGAATATTTGGGATGTCTAACAGGAGATCAAGAGGAACTGAGCTGCCAGAATTGAATTCTCTAAGGGAAAACCCCACGGCACAGCGAGGGTGCTGGGCTGGATGCAGCTCCTGGCTTTGCTGGGTGATCCTTTCTTTATCTGGAAATTAAGGGCAGAGGAATAATCCCTCTGTGTTGCCTGTGCAGGTGGAAATCTCCAGCCTGGGCACTCTCTGTCTGCAGTGCTCACCCAAACCTGGGCAATGCTTGTGCCCAAGGTCTCTGGGCACAGCTGCCTCCTTGCCTGGGAACGCTTTAAGCATGATCTACCCAAAAAAAAGGTAGAAAAACAGAACAAAAGGGGATTTTTCTCACAGACTAGGCTGCTGCATTTTTGCAGCCTAGTCAGCAATACATTTTTTCCCCATTTTTCCCTGCAGAACCATCCCTGGGTTTGCCCTGAATACATTATTTTAGGTTCCAGAGCTACCTGGGACATCAGGATTAAGCTGCTCTGGAGAAGTCCTAGGAGAATCTTTATAACCAGGGCTACAAATTCCCTGCTGACAAGGATGGACAAGACCAATAAATGAGACTGAGTGTCTGAGTGATCCCCTCCAACAAAGCTGTACCCACCAGCAGCAGCCAGCAAGCCCCAAAAAAGCCTCAGGGAGACAAAACATTGCTTGGGAGTGGGATTCAGCATCCTAGGGCAAAAATGGAAATTACAAAGTAAGGATGTGAGGATTTTGGGAATGGCACAACCCCATGTAAATCCATTCACACACAACCACATCCCAAGCAGAGCATCCACAGTGGATGTCTCTGGTGAGGGCTGGCACCTCTGGGAGCATTACACCTACCCAGGCTGCAGGAAAATCCCGTAGGGTTTTTTTCCTGGTGAACTCAGGCTTGGGATCCATGGGAAAAGCAGCCCAGGGAGGTAATTGTAGATTCTGCACTGCCAAGGACAGTGAAAATCTCACCAGCTCCTATCAAATCCTGGAGGAGCTGATGCTGAAAGAGTCAAATATATTATTATTACCTCATTATTTTATTATTGTTATTTTCCCCACCTGTGTTAGCATTCCCCTGGGCCAGGAAAAACAAGCAATATCCTGGTGCTGCCCTTCCTCCCTGGGGCTCCTCTTCTCCATCCCTGCTGCTGGAAGGATCAGGCTGGGACTTCTCTCCCCCTTGTGTTGCTTCTGTGTCAGCCCAGAACTTCACCCTGGGCTCTAGTGACACCTGAGCTAAAAGAAAAGTAAATTAGAGGAAAATTAAAGAGGCAGGGAGGGTCCCTCCCAGCTCAGGATATTCCATGATCCTATGAAAACACAATCCTTTAGTGTTCTCTGAGGCAGGAGCACAACACAGGTGTTCTGGGTGTCCTTCTCCTAGGGAGAAGGAAAATCCATTTTTATATCCAAGCAAGTGGGCCTGGGATGGTCAAGGAATGGTCAGGCATGGTCAGGGTGGTCAGAGTGGTCGAGGATAGTCAAGGTGGTCAAGGATGGATGAGGATGGGCAGGGATGGACGAGGATTGTCAATGATCATCAAGGATGGTCAAAGATGGTTGAGGATGGTTGAGTACAGTCAAGGTGGTCAAGGACAGCCAAGGATGGTCAAGGAGGTCAAGGATGACCATTCATGAACAATGCTGGTCAAAGGCAAGAGGGACACGTTGCCAGCCCACCACTGCCCTCACTGTGAGGCCACCAGGGCACAGTCCCACCCTGCTCCGCCTCAGCTGCTCCCTCCCAAAATCCCTGAGCGCCCCAGGCCCACCTCCAGCACGACTTCCCTCCTCACCCCACCCCATCCCACCCCACCATCCCACCCTTCCCGCCTTCCCCAGGTGTGCCAGGCTCCTGCTGAGGCACGGAGCCGCCGTGGAGCTGCCGAGCGAGGCCGGAGGGGACACAGCTCTGCACGTGGCCGCCAGGCACGGCCTCCATGGCCACGCCAGCCTCTACCTGCAGCGCCGGGCCCACGTCGACGCCCGCAATGCCCAGGGAGAGACAGCCCTGGGCATCCTGTGCGGGCAGGCCATGGGAGAGGATTCCCTGAGGCTTTTCCAGCTGCTGGCTGCCCACGGAGCTGACGTGAACACCCGGGATGAGGGCTGGAGGAGCCCCTTGCACCGGGCGAGCGCCGCAGCCAACGCCGAGCTGGTCAGGCTCCTCCTGCAGCGCGGGGCCGACGTCAACGCCATCGACTACGACGGCGTGTCCCCCCTGGGCTGTGCCCTGCGGGGCGCTGCCTCCAACAGGGATCGGCGTCCCCACCTCACCGTCCAGCTGCTGCTCAACCACGGAGCCCAGAAAATATGGCCCTCGGCCTTCGTCAAGGTACAGGCCCTGAAAGGGAGATACCCTCATGCTGGGGGTCTTGTGGTGGGGAAATAGAAAGGTTCCCAGTTCGGGAAGGGAGAGGGGCCACAGTGTTGGGGTTGGTGGAAGTGAAAAGCCAGCAGAAGGGCAGGATGGAGCCAGCAGGGCTCAGAGGGATCCTTCCCTGCCTAGGGAATATCAGAGCCCGGCTTGGCACTGGAGCTGCCCGTGCCACTGCCTCACGGCTCTGCCTTCCCTTGATTTTACATCAAACCACAGTGAAAATATGACCCTGCCTTGTCAGGCACAAGGCAAAAATGTAAATAAGAGCTGAGGGCTGCATGCAGAAGAAGCAGTGCCTCGACAAGGCAGGTCCTCCCTCTGCTCCCCAGATGGAGCGAGGAGAAATCCCACAGCTGCCTGACCCCGACACGGGGCTGGGTGGTGGTGGGGTGGGACAGACCCTGGCTGCAGCAGGTGGATGTTGTCCCCTCTGGACCTGTCTAAGCCCTCATGTTGTCCCTGGGTAGGTGCTGAAATCCTGTGCAGCCGTGCCAGAGGTCATCGAAGTCCTCTTCAACTCCTACTCCCAAATCCCTGTATCCCAGGAGTGGGCCAAGGCTGTGCCAGAGGAGCTGTTCCAGGTGAGACAGCACTGCAGCTTTGGCAGGGGGGCTGAGACCCCAGGAGGGGTTTTCCCCACAGAGCAGGAGTTTTTCCCCCACAGAGTGGGTATTTTCCCCACCCAGACTTCACTTGGATGGAGAAAAAACAAAAGGGATATTCCACCACACCCCTGATCCCTCCAGGTTTGCAACCCTTCAGCTCCACCACCCTCTACCCCATAGCCCTGCCCCAGCTTGTCATAAAATCCACTCTCAGCATCTGCAAGGGACCCTGGAGCCAGAGCACTTGCCAGCAGGAGCCCACAACACTCCTTTTGGGTTGGAAAAGCTCCTCCTCAGATGTGCAACAGGTCCAGCCAGCCTGCTCTGGGATGATTTGGGATGGCTGCTGGCCCCACACGCAGGCTGGGAGGGAACACTGCTGGAATGCAAACAAAGCCTTCAGCAGGTTCTCGTGAATGGGAGAAAGGACCTTTTTTTCCAAATTAAGGAAAGGCCAAGGCTGCACAGCCCAATCTGGCTTTGTTTCCCTGCCTCAGGAACAGGGTCTTTTCTTCATCAGCTTTCTGTGGAATGCTGCTGCATCCTCCCCAGGGCTGCCTTTCCCCAGGGTGCTTGCACAGGAGAATTCCAGAATTCCTCACCCACCCTTTGCCTGTGGAGCCATGTGGATCACAGACCCCTAACCCACAGTCCCACCTGGGCTTCCTCCCTTCTTCCCTTAGATCCTCATCCCAAAACACCTCCAGCTTCTTTGGCAGCTGGGAGAAGCCCAGAGCCAGGTGGCTGATGCTGGTGTCTCCCCTGTCTTTGCAGCAGCACCAGCTTTTCTACAAATCCTTCTTCCAGCTGGCAGGCAGAGCCCGCTGCCTGCAGCACTTGTGCCGCTCCGCCATCCGGACGAGTTTTGGGAGCAAATGCCATTCCCTCATCCCTTTGCTGCCCGTGCCCAAGGCTCTGCGTGACTTCCTGCTGCTGGAGCCTGAAGGAGTCGTGCTGTGAAGGAGCAGATCCAGGTTCAAATCCTTCCACGGAGCACAGGAGCATCCATTTCTGTCAGGAGAGCCAAGGAGTGCCGCTTTCCGTGATGGATGGCTGTTTTCCAGGGATTTACAACGTAACTAAAATGTGCTTTCGGCTGGAACTTTGTATAGATTTTTTTGTTTTCCTTCTAATTGTGCTTTAAATAGATTATAAAGAGTAATAAAATGATTAGTGGCTGGTAGGAGCCAGCTGGAGGTGGGAATAATGCTCATTTTAGAGAGGAACCCTACAAAGCAGCAGGGGATCCTCAGGGAATTACAGGGCAGAGGATCCAAACCAGCCCAGTGACTCAAATCAACCCACCAGGGCATCAAGTCCCCTGGGATAAATCTCACCTGGGAGTGGCACAAGCACTGCTGAGACCACAGGTGCAGTGTGGAAGCCCTGAGCAAGCTGCAAAGCCCAGTGGCATTAATATAGACCCTAAAATAGATTTTTAAATCTATTTTTGGATGTAGGAGCCACCAAGAATGTGGCTGTTCCACACAGGAGGATGACAGAGCTCCCTGGATCTCCCTGCAGACCATGAGATGCACCAGCACCTCCCTTACCCCTTGTGCCTTCATTGTTCCCAGGCTGGCACACAAAGGGGCTAGAAAACCCAGTAGCAACCCAAAGTGCTGGAATTTGGGCTTTCAGTTCCCACAGGGACTTGGCCAAAGGAACCAGGAGGAGTGAGGATTTGTTTTTCCAAACCCTCAGGCTCCCCAGATGAATTCTTGTGGAACCAAAGGACGTGCACACATGTGTCCCTTGGAAGAACAGCTGTCCTCATGCCACAGTGCTCCCCAAAACCCTTCCAATGCTGAATTACACTTGGTTTTGGTTGTTTTTTTTTTAAACAAAAACCAAAACCCACAAAATTACATATATTATATAAGTATATATATTATATATTTTACATTACTATATAAATATAGATTTATATTTAGGTTTAGGTTTTGGGTTTTATTTTTGTTTTTATTTTAATAATAACTCGTTTGGCTGGAGTTGTCATGGGATGCAGGCAGCATCCCTGGCTCCCAGAGCTGCTGCCGGTGGAGCATGCAAATGGGGAGGAAAAAGAATTCTTCCCCTGTTTCCATATTTTCCCTCGCCCTACATGGATGGACAAGAGCATTACCAAACCCTCCCCGTGCTCCCGATTCTCTCACAGCAATGCATCATCCCAAATCTGCACCACCCTTTTGTGGCTCTCATGGCTCTTTCCCTCCGCGGTTTGTTTTGGCGGCGGGAATTAAGGGGATTTCGGGAAACCCGTCCTGGCTGTGGCATCCCGTGGGTTTGAGCCAATCCATCCCGAATTTTGGCTCTCCGTTCCGCGCCAGGGGGACACGCGTGGGCTGCGCGGCGCCCCGCCGCCCGCAGGGGGCGCGCTGGGCTCGGCCGTCGGGACCCCGCGCGGGACCCCCAAAAACACCCCAGAAAAGAGCTTAAAGCAGAGAGAAATGTGTAAAAAACCCACCCCGGGCCTTCCGGGGGGTTTCTTCCCTCGGCTGCCGGCGTTGTGGCGGCGGCGGGGTGATGCTGCAGGCGGGATGGTGGTGCTGATGGTGATGATGATGATGATGCTCCAGGCTGGGGCTGATAAGTTTGGCGGGAGGTGAAAGATGCGTTTGGCTATATTTATTTAAATATATATCCCCCAAATATAGAATTTTTTTTTCCTTCCTGGCGGCGCCTTGTTTTGATGCAGATGTTCTGGGGAAAGGCTCGTTTTTATTTTTTTTTATTATTATTATTTTCCAGCAGCTAAAGACGGGAGGTCACATTAACTTCTAATACGGAGACACATAAAAATGCGATTATGCCTGCTAAACAGAACACAGTAGGCTGCTAGTTAAGACAATGAGATTTCCAGGAAGCGATGCATAAATTCTTCAAAAAATGACACATTTTTCACGTTTCATTCCAATTAAATTACTGAGGCAGCTAACACAGCGCTGCGCACGCCATACATTTGGGGGAAATGAAGGCTTTCTCTGTTTTTTCTCCTTTTTTTTCCCCTTTTTTTTTTTTTTTAAGTGGATCTGGATGTGCGTGTTTTATGAAAGACGTTTAATATTAAGCTGCTATTAAGGAAAAAAATGTCAGAGACCTTCTTTCTCCTCGAGGTTCTTTTTTTTTTTTTTTTTTTTTTCTCCCTGTGGTTGGGCTGCTCCTGCTCGTTTTTCCCACCCTGCGGTATTAAACCACCGATGGTCCAGCTGCAAAACAATTTCCAAATAATGGGAATTCCCCGCCCTGCTGCACACACCTCTCTGATTGCAAGGAGCTGGGGAGAATTAAGGAGTGATGCGCACCCTCCCACCGCAAAAAAATAAAAAAAGGCTTTGCCGTCCCGTCTGGTGTTTTTTCCCTGCCCGGGAACCCTCCGAGCAGCACTGAGCCCCCCGGAGATGCAGGGGGTGTTGAGGGGGCTGGGATCCCAGTGGGAAGCCGGGTTTGCCTCTCACAATCCGAGCAGGGGCTCGTCAGGGTGATAATCAAACCCCGAAGTGGCCCCGGTAATGAAACAGCGTTTGATTTTATTATTTATTTATTTGTAATTTTTTTTTTTTTTTTTAAGCGCAGGCTGCGCTGGGGTGATCCGCAAAGCAATACGAATCAGAAATGAGATTTTTGAAGTCCTAATGAACCTGATTGCAGGAACATTTATAATCCCCCATGGCTTTAAATGAAATCAGATATAATCAGGAGCTATGGGGAAAGGGAGTGTTTACAGGCAGAGATTGGGAAGTGCTGCTGTATTAGTAAAGATGCTGTTCCTTCTATTGATGTCTAAAATGATGGATAATGTGAGAATGGCAAATATACTATTTGTCTAATGGCTCTGCAATTAAATTCCCCTGTAAATGACCCATGCCTCATTTCATCCTAATCTATGGAATTTTGATTGAATTCGTCAGCTCTAATTGAAAAATACTGCACTTTAATGTCTGCAGTGCAGTTTCAGGACTGCGCTGGTTTTAATGAGACGGTGCCCCTCTGACCTGGGAATATTTTAGACTTTTACTCGGGATTTTTTTTTTCCTTTTTTTTTTTAAACTGGCGGATTTCTCAACTCGATTCCACGAAAAGCCGGGAATGGGAGAGTCCGTGGGGTTTGCCAGTTTGCCACCACTAAACTCTCCGTGGCGATGTGTTTGATTAAGGTCTCCTTTAAGGCTCTTAAAATACTCCGAGTCCGGTTGTTTCAATATGTAGCCATTTAAAATAATTTTTAAAATAGCCTATTTCCCCTTCTCCGAACGAATTTCGGGAGAAGAACCGGGATTATGGAAGTCAAATTTCTGTCTCGCTCTCTCTTTTTTTTTTTTCCCCAACCTGCACGGTGTTATTTTTACCCTTTTCGCCTCTTTTTTTCCTTACCCGAAAATCCTGAGCACCTGGGAGTTTGTTGAGAAAAGGGGGAGGAAAAAGGGGAAAAGGGGGGACGGGGGAAGGGGAAGAGAGGGGGAAAGGGGAAAAAAAAAAAAGCTCACACGGAAAAAAATAAAAATCACGGGGTGGAAGATGGGGAGGAAGAAGAGGGGACACCCCGGGGGGGGCTGGAAGGAGTTCAAACGGGAACGCGCGAAGGAGTTAATGGGATTAAGCGGCGAATGAGGGGTTTGGGGATTGTTTTTTAGTTTGCTTTGCTTTTTTTTTCTTTTTTCCCTGCGAAGCGGGGGGAGGAAGGAGGGGGATTCCCCGCGGGCACGCGTGGGGCGGGGGGAGCATCCCTCCGTGCGCCGCCGGGGGGCAAATCCTGCCCTCCCACATCCCCATCCCTCTCGCTCCCAGCTCCCAAAATGCTGGAATAAACCCAGAGCCACGCACGAACCTGCCTCCCCCTTCCCCGCGGCTGTGGGATTGAGAGCCGCAGCTGCAGCCCTCACTTTGGCTCGCACCTAATCGCTGAGAACTCACTGATTTTTGGGGGTTAGCTCTGCTCAGAGTCTCCCTTCTTGCTCACCTGCCTTTCCTAGAGAAAAAAAATATTCCTTTAAAAGCACAGCAGGGCGAGGTGATTTTGGTGACGTTTCCCACGCAATTAAAATTTCCCCGGCGGATGCGGGAATTAGCTCGGGAGAGCCTCTGCAAACCTGAGTTTTGCTTTGGATAAAGTCGCTGGGTTTGTGAGGGGCTGTGAGGGGACAGAGCTGTCCCCTGCCCGTGGTGCCAGCGGGAGGATGGACAGCATCCCAAGTGTCCCATGGAGATCCAGCAGCTCCCAGGCCCAGCTGCAGGGATGCTCTGCCCTGTGGATTCCCACCTGGAAAGTCTCAGGCACATCCCAGCCTTCCCTCGCGGCTCCCTTCTTTCACTTTTTCTCTCCAAAAAGCTGCAGCCGGTCCCTGCCTGGGTTTGGGGGTTTGTTCAGCCCACCCAGTTCATTCAGCTCCGCACCCGGGCGACAGTCACACCCACCCCACCCAACCTGCCCGCTGTAGAGATGCCTCCGCGTACCTGCTGCTGCTCTCCCGGCGAGATTTTGGGGGACAAAACCTGCCGGAAGCCACCTGCTATCCAGCAATCCCTACTGCGGATGACACCGAGCAGCTGTTTGGTGCCACATTTCCAGCTGGGGCCACGTGGGACCAGCTCTGTCCCCTCACCACGGCCCAGCCAGGGGGCCAAGGTGCTCCCCTAACCCCGTGGAGCATTGGTTACCACGATAGGTTTAACCCCTGGGAAAGGCTCCTGGGGTGTCCCAGCGGCTGTGGGGTCCCTCCGTGGGGCTCTCCTCACGCCTGTTCCACTTCCCAGGCACAATCACGCTCCGCTTGCTCCTGCCACAATCAGGGAGCGCCGAGAGGTTTTTTTTTTTTTTTCTCCGGGAGAAAAAAATCAGCTAATTATGTGCCGAACAAAAAGCCTATTCTTGCCCGAAATAATACTGCCGTCCTGCAAAGGCACTTGTTTGTGGGCAAATTTTGCAGGGGGCTGACAATAAAAACAGCTGCAGGAGCTGGGTGTTGGTACACATTTCCATGCCCCGCCGGATTACCGTGCCTAATTATCTCTGCCCTTCCCGCAATCGAACGAGGTTTTCCTGAAAAGAGAGGGATTTTTTTTTCTTTCCCCCTCCTCGCTCACCTTAGTGTTTAAACGCCAGCTTTGCTCTCCGCGAGGATTCCCAGCCCGCTCCGCTGGGTTTGGGAATGGCGCTGGAGGCTTTGGGGGGCTGGAGGGTTCAGCTCGGCAGGAGAGGGAGGCAGGAGAGGGCAGCGATGGGCTGGTGGAGCGCGGGGAGGGGGGAAAGGGAAAAACACGGGAGAGGAGCGGCAGCATCCGCGGAGCATCCGCGGGGAAAATCCCACCCTCGCCGCTGCCGCGCTGGGAAAAATCCCGAGCGCCGCGCTGCTGCACATATGGTGGCCTCCGCAAGACGGAGCCAGGACATATGGAAATGAGCTGGATAAGCAAACTTTTCCCAGTCCCTTGAAGTCGGCCGTGGGCCCCAAAAGTGTTTGTGCACGCACATCACACTGCCCCCCCTCCCCATCCCCGGCGGCAGCTGCTCCCGCGGCCATCCACCCTCTGTCCCACGGGCCACACCGCCGGGGAAATTGTTCCTCCCGCAGAAACGCAGCGCTGGGGAAGAGGGAAACCCCAAAATCCGGGCTGGGGGTGACCGGCAGGACTCGGCACCCCAAAAGCTGCATCCAGGCGGGGATGGGGAGCCAGATGCAGGAGTGGGCAGCAAAAAGTGCGCCGAGGCCCAAAAGTAATAATCCCCCCCCCTCCCCAAAATTCTTTCTGCCGAGAAAAGAACGTTTTCAGATGGTGGCTGGAAATAGGGAGGGATAAACTGACCCAGATCTCCGGGAAGCCCCCAGCTCCTCTTTGGGGAGGACAACGAGCTTGGGGCGGGGGGGGGGGGTAGAATTAGCAGGGGGAGGGTTTTTGGGGGGAGCACTGCAAATGCCCCTGGCTGAGGGCTGGGCGGGAGGTTGGGACAGCTCTCCCCAGAGGACAAATCCCACAGGACTGGTTTTGGGGTGGCCAAAGCTTAGAGAAGGGAGGTGCTTTGGGATGAGCAGCCGTGCTCTCCGAGGTTTTGCGGTCTGGAGGGTGCCCGGCCAAGAGGGGCAGGATTTGGGGACACAGCACGGTTGTCCCCACCCTTGGCACCCACCAGCCCAGCTGCCGTGGGGGGTCACCTTCCTGCCGGGATGCGCAGCCCCCCAGCCCGACATCTGCCATCCCCCTCTGCAGAGCACGAGCATCAATTAGCTGCAAACGAGCGGCAGGTCATTAAGAGCTTCCCGAGCGGACAGGCCAGGCGGGAGAGCGATCTCCTGCTGATCCGCAGGTTTTGGGGGACCCTCCCCCCAGCCAAAAGCCGCTCGGAGCCGGCGTTTGGCGGCAGAACCCCCCCAAAGCCAAGCCCAGGGGCACAGCCAGCACCATTGTCCCGGCAAGACTTCAACTTCCCAAAGGCAGGAGGGATCCCACCCCCAGGCAACTCCCCTCCTTTCTCTTTTTTTCCCCTTTTTTTTTTTTTTTTTTTTTTTTTTGCATTTAATTTTATTTTCCAAACCACTTGATCTTTGCTTGGGAACCTCCATTAATTGCCTGGGTTTGCCTCTTCGCCTGGTCCCTTTATCATTATTTATGGCCTTTGAAATTGTGTAAAGTTCCCTTGACGTTCAATTTACAAGTTTGGGGGCCTTTTTTTTTCTTTTCCCCCTTTTTTTTCTTTTTTTTTTTTTTTTTTTGTTCCAGCTTTTGTCCTCGCCAAAGACATCGTGTTGGAAAAGGCTTTGAGCCGGCCAACATGAGAAGCTCGCCGGAGAAAAGGGAGCAGCCCTCCATCGCTTTTAATTCCGCCGTGTTGCTGAATGGCTCTTTTACATAATTGCAGAAGCAATTTCAAAGCCAAGCCAGGGGCTGACTTTACCCAGAACCACATGGAGCCTATTTGGGGGCTTTTCAAAAAAAAAAAAAAATAAAAAGAAGGGGAAAAAAGAGAAGGGGGGGAGCGCGAATTTAAAAAAAAAAAAAAGAAAGGGAAAGGTTTGGGGGGAAAGAAGAGCAGGGTGTTTCGGTGGTCTGGAGGCCGCAGCCGGGTGTGTCGCGGGATGGATGTCACCCGCAGCGACCCGCGGGGATCACGCGTGGGCCGCGCCGTCCGGGGCGCCGGGAGAGGGGCGGGGCGGTGGGCGTGGCCTCACCAACAAACCCCGCCCTCTCGCCCTCTCGGCCAATGGGCGGCGGCGGCGGCGGCCACGTGGGGCGGGCCGTGTTCCCAGGCGGCCAAAATGTGAATGGGCGCGGGGGAGCGCGGGCGGGCAGAGCGGCGGCGGCTCGGCGGGGGCGCAGGGCGCGGGCGGGGCTGCCCCGATGTGCGGGCGGCCGCCGAGCTGTCGGGCCGCGGCCCCGCTCCGCCCCGGCTCTGCCCCGCGCGTGGGCGCTGCGCCGCGCTGAGGGCAGCGAGGACGCCGCCGCCGCCGAGGAAAGAGGAGGAGGAGGAGGAGGAAGGTGGTCGCTCGCTCGCTCCCGCCGCCGCTCCGGCATGAGCGCGGCTTTCCAGCCCTCGCTGATGATGATGCAGCGCCCGCTGGGAAGCAGCACGGCCTTCAGCATCGACTCGCTGATCGGCAGCCCCCCGCCGCCCGCCCCCGGGCACTTCGTGTACACCGGCTACCCCATGTTCATGCCCTACCGGCCCGTGGTGCTGCCGCCGCCGCCGCCGCCGCCGCCCGCGCTGCCGCAGGGCGCTCTGCAGCCCGCGCTGCCCCCCGCGCACCCGCACCACCACCAGCTGCCCAGCCTGCCGTCCGGCTTCTGCTCCAGCCTGGCGCAGGGCATGGCGCTCACCTCCACGCTCATGGCCACGCTGCCCGGCACCTTCCCCGCCTCCCCGCAGCACCAGGAGGCCGCCAGGAAGTTCGCGCCCCCGGGCAACTTCGAGAAAGCCGAGGGGATACCCCCGGACGGCGGCGGCGACGACGGCAAAGCCTTCCTGGGCAAGGACGGAGCCCTCCTGCCCTTCCCCGCCGCCGACGCCGTCCAGGCTTCCCTCGGTGAGTGAGCGCCGGGGGGGATCGGGGGCTCCGGGGATGGGGGGCCGGGGATGGTGGGGGAGACCCTGGGAGGGGACAGGAATGGCCCCGGGGGACCGCCGGGCCGGGGAGAAGGGAGGGCTGAGCTGCCGCCGCCGCTCGGAGAGCTAGCGATAAGATCAATCGGACCCAAAGATGCGCCCGCAAAAAAAAAAAAAAAAAAAAAAAAAAAAGGATCCCCAGGCCGTGAGTTTTGGGGTGATGGAGCTGCGGGGCGGGAGGGCGCCGCGGCACGGAGGCTAGCGGAGCTAACGAAAGGCCTCTGTTCCCTGCCAGCCGGGGCTCTCCGGGGCCAGGGCAAGGAGGACCCCAAAGCGGAAGAGGACGCGAAAGGCAAGGAGGAAAGTTTCTCCATGGACAGCGATCTCGATTACAGCTCGGACGACAACATCCCCGGCCAGGCTGCTCACAAGGAAGAGGACTCTGGCAACGCGCTCGAGGAAAACCCCCAAAACCCCCCCAGCTCCACCAACACCACATCCACCGGCAAAAACCGGCGGAGGCGAACAGCCTTCACCAGCGAGCAGCTGCTGGAGCTGGAGAAGGAGTTTCACTGCAAAAAGTACCTGTCCCTGACCGAGAGGTCCCAGATCGCTCACGCCCTCAAACTCAGCGAGGTGCAGGTGAAAATCTGGTTCCAGAACAGACGGGCGAAATGGAAACGGGTCAAGGCGGGCAACGCCAACTCCAAGACAGGGGAACCTTCCCGAAACCCTAAGATCGTGGTCCCCATCCCGGTGCACGTCAGCAGGTTTGCCATCAGGAGTCAGCACCAGCAGCTGGAGCAAGCCCGACCCTGATCTCTCCCTCCTGCGCTCAGAGCCACAAGTTTTTAAGGGGAAAAGTTTCCAACCCGGGGTTTGAAAGCAACCCACCTGAACAGAGACAAAACCGAGAGAAGCAAAAAAAAAACAAAAACAAACCACCAACAAACCCACCAAACCAAACAACCACACCTAAAGAACTAAAACGAAAAACACGAAATCAAAAACCTGGCACATCCCCACCGCGAGCGAACTGCAGCGAAACTTTCCACTTGCCGAGAGCCTGCGAGGGGAAGAGGCTTGGGAACTGTTTGGGTTGGGAGCAGGGATATCAACCGCTGGAAGAGGCACAGCACCACCCTCACACCCCGATATTTATTCCGAGGCTGCCCCGCTTTGGACACCCTGTGCTGCCTTGGCTGCGATGGGCACGGCGGATGCTGCCGGCGCTGGATTCCCTCCCCGGAGCATCCCCAGCGAAACCCGCAGCGCCTTTAGCCAGCTTGGGGGTTTTCTTTCTTATTCGGGGGCGAAAGGTAAAAAAAAAAAAAATACAAACCGACAAAAGAGACGAGAGAACAAACAAAAAAAAACCGAAAGAAAACTCAGAGTTTCATTTCATGCCTTTTTTTATTGTTTGGTTTTATTGCCGATGGCTGAGTGGCAGGCACTGGGGGATGAGTTTTTAAATCCTTTTTTTTTTTGCCTGGCTTTCTGTCGATTTGGTTTGCCTATTCTACCAAGCCATGTTTAAAGGAGAGAAAGAGAGGGAGGGCGGGGGGAAAGGCAAAAAAGGAAAAAAAAAAAAAAAAAGCAGCACGATCTTCACTATTGTGTTTAATTTATTTCAATGTAGCTTATTTCCTTATAAGTTATGAAATTTAAAAGCAAACTAAGTCTTGTGAATAAAAACCGACAAAGAAACAAAAAAGACTTAAAGAAAAAAAAAAATAGACAAAACAAAAAAAGCCCTCCAGCCCCCGGCTGTTCTGTCCAGGATTTGGCGTTGAGCTGATTTTCTTTTCCCCTCCTGCGCTGCCGGAGTGGAGTGATGCTGCTCTCGCCGAGTTTTTTGGGTTTTTTTCTTGCGAAGCCACATTTATTGTCGGGGAAGGGGGGAGCCGGGTGGAAAACTTACTTTCTTTTTTTAAATTTTGTTTGTTTCCCCTCTTTTGAGGGATGAGAAAGCTGGAGAAAAGCTGCTTGTGTGACTGAACGGGGATGGCTGCGGGCTGGGGGGTAGCAGCACTCTGCATCCTCCCCCGGCAGGTCCTCACCCCCTGTTTGGGGGAACAGCCGCTCCCCCAGCCCCGTGGTTTGGGGGGACACCGCCTCTCCCACCCCCAGCCCCGTGTTTGGGGTGCAGCCGCTCCCCCCCAGCCCTGCACCCCTTTTCGTTGCGATCAGGGTTTGGGTTCGGGGCCGAAGGGTCTCCCCTTCCCTTCCCGCATCCTTTTCATCCCCTTGTTTCCCTCCCCATTATCCGCATCCCGGGCTCCATCCGTGCCGCTGCCACCGCGACATTGGCGGCGGCGATTTGGAATTCAAAATTAAAATTATCCCGAGGAAAACGGAGTGCGGGGGGAAGGGGTGTCTGTTAAAATCAAACCGCGGTGGTCATTCGGTCCCGGGCTAGGCTTGGTGGGGTCACGCCGCTCACTGCCCTCCAGCTTCTGCGTTTGTTGATGACAATTATAATAATTCATATTTTTGTTATTCTGTTGGGCTCGGAGGGGGTTGGCGGCGGCTCCGGGGGTGCGGCGGGGGAGCTCCCCGTTCCCACCAGCCTCCCCCCAAAAAGGCTCGCCGCCGGCCCCACGGGCAGCCGCGGACACGCGGGGATCTGCGGGAAAACACGCGCAACTGCAATTCCAGCCTTTTCGGCAGCCGCCGCCGCTGCCCGCTGCTTTAAAAAAACGGATTATTCGTAATAATAATAATTTCAGTTTCGGCTGTGCGCGGGGGAACGCCGAGAACCGCGTGGGACAAACTCACCCCGCTCCGGAGCGCTGTTGAAAAAATGAACCCTGCGAGTGTTGGATTTATTTCGGGCTGCTTGGGGTGCGCGGGGGATGCTGCCCTGCCGGCAGATCGGGCGGCAGGCAGCGCGGCTGTGCCCCCCAAACGGAGCGCATCCCCCCGGCTGTGCCCCTCAGCGGGGTGAGCGCTGGATTTTAGGGAGGAGCAGCTGCTGCTCACCCCCGGGGCATCCCTCCCTCCCTCCCTCTGCCTGCCCCAGGCGCTGGGAAGTTATTTCCTCGGCGGGTTGGGGTGCCCCGGCGCCCCCCTTTACCCCAGAGTGGGGCTGGGGGCTGCAGGGGGGAAGCCCCGGGCCGGGGGCCGGAGGAGAAGGAGATAAACAAGCGAGGGGGTTGATAGCTGTCATCATCACCATCATCATGGCTTTCATTTGGCTGCCTAATGAGTCAGATCACAGGCAGAGAGAAAAATTGTCAATCGCCCAGGCTCTAATGAATTTTTTTGCAAATTGTAATCAAGCCAGGCCGTCTCAGCTCGCTGATTAATGAGACCCAGGAGGCCCGGCCAGCACCTCAGCTTTTTATTCCATCCCGTCCTCCCTGCACTAAATTAACAGCAACTTGTCTGAGCTTCAAATTAACTCCCAATGATTAATTCTGATGGGGGGGTCTGAAGAATAGCTCGTCCTAATAGGCACTGGCCTCTGATGCTGTTTGAAATTAATACACTTCCCCTTTGGCTGCCGGCTTTAATCCAAGGTTGGGTTTTGACATCACTATATTTGTTGTTACAATAAATTCCTCTTACATCTGCAGATCAAATAATTGCAGAGCTCGGGGAGCGCGGCAGCGATGCACACCCGCAGTCGGAGGGGAAGCAGAGCCGCTCGCTCCTCTCCTGCTCACCTCCAGCCAGCCCCAGCGAACCCCCTTTTCGCAGATTTCTCCAGAAATGTCTATTTTTGAGGCAGCGCCGGGATGCGGCGGCCGGAGGAGCAGAGCCCTGTGCGGCGGGGCTGGGATGGCGCTGCCTCGCCCCTAAATAAGACATCACCGCTTTTAAATCCCCCTTCCCTCAGCTCAGCCCTCGCCGCAGTGACCCGGCAAACTCACGGCATGCCAGAGCTGCCGCAGAGCCCCGGCAAACTCAGCGCAGCTGGGCGCGGGGGTGGCGGTGGAGCTCTGCCCTTGCTCGGAGAGGGCAGCTCTGCCTTCCGCCTCGCGTCTGTGTGTGTTGCCTTAATTGCTTTAATTGTTTCAGCAGGGACCGGCCGGGCTGCGCTTTGTGCCTCTTCCCTGCCCCGGGGATGAGGGACAAGGACCCTTCTGTGCCCGGCCGGGGCGCTGAGCCCCCTGGGTGCTGAGCCCCCCATCCCTGGGCTCTCCCCGCCGAGCATTTTGGGGATGACCCCAAAAGCTGCCCAGAGCGGCCGGGGGGCTGCGCTCCCTTGGGAACATCCTCCCAAAGGACTGAGCATCCTCCCCGCGCCCCGACGGGTGGAAGCTGCCCCTTGGAAGAAGAGACCCCCACCCGTCAGCGTTGTCCCACGGGATTGTCACCCCTCCCCGCGCCCTGCCAGGGCTGTAGCCATCTCCGCGGGCGCTGGGGCTGAGGGGAAGCAGCCGCCAGTGCAAATCCCCGCCGCCACCGTCATAAAGCACGCGGCACCCTGACACACAAAAGCAACACCATATGTACCAAGACAACCTGTATGAATTATAAATTGCATCGTAAAAATTGATTGCCTGTCCCAACCCTTCGGAAACACGCGCGGCGGGCGCTGGGGAGGGGAGAGCGACACACCCCGCGGCCGGACCCGCTGTCCCCCGGCGGGAGGGGACGCTGTGCCCTGCCACGCCGTGTCCCCCCTGGGTGCCGCGTCCCTTCGGGTCCCTTCCGTCCCCTCCCGCCGCCGCGGGATGCTCGCCCGCCCCTTGCTTGCTCTTTTCTCCCTCCCGCTACGCCTGGACCATAGAGAGCCTTAATCTATTTATTTCAAGCCACTTCATCCTCTCTCCCGCTTTTGTCCCGGCCCCAGCCTCTGGCTTTGTGGCAGGGCCGCTGAGGTTTTAAAAGCCCCTTCCCCTATAGTTTGAGGTCTCCTTGGCTGCCTGAATTACAATGGCTAAAACAGGATTACACTGACCTGATCCTATTAAACTCGCCAATCGATCTGTGCCGCCCTCCCTCCGGCTCCGCAAACTTACTCGCCCAACTTTCCCCAGGGCTCAGCCTGGGAGGAGGGAGAAGCCAAAGGCCTCCTTTTCGAGCAGGCCTGATGGAGGAAGGAAGGAAGGAAGGAAGGAAGGAAGGAAGGAAGGAAGGAAGGAAGGAAGGAAGGAAGGAAGGAAGGATGGATGGAGGCTACTTTTGTTTTCTTGGTTTGTTGTTTTCTTCTTTTTTTTTTTTTTAATTTTTCTTTTAAATGGGGCCACGTGGATTTTAAACCTCTGCTTCATCTCCCAGAATAATCTCGGCTCCAAATTAAAACGCGGCGTTCCCTCGCTGCCCTGACTCCTGGCAGTGGATTGAGTCAAATCCATAAAACCACACGGAAAGGGGTATTTTGGCTAAAGGCAAAACGGTTCTGTGGAATGCTGGCAAAATTCTGCAGGATTTGTGTAGATTCCAGCCGCTAGCAAAACCCTCCGGCTGCGGGGCAGCTCGGACCCCATTCCGCCTTTTACAGACAGCCCGATGTGGGGAAAAGCCCTGGGAATAAACACCTTCCAGCCCTCCCACCCACCGGCGCTGCGCTCGGAGCCGAGGCAGCGCGCTGAGCATCTCCCCTGAGCTCCCGGAGCTCCCGGCGCGGCCAGCAGAGATCCCCGCAGCCCTTTCCCCGCCAGGAGCGCGGGGAGAGCAGCTCAGCCCAGCTCCAGGCTTCCCTGCTCGGCGGGCACTCGGCTCGGGGATCGAGCGCTCTCGGCTGCTGCCGAGGGATGCGGATGCTCCGCTGCTCCTCCGCGCCACCATCTGCGGCGGAACGGAGCCTGGAATCAATCCCCGCGCCGTCCCCCGGGAAAGTAATTCCGAGGCAGGGGAACCATCGGGAAATGGCAGTAAAATATGGGGAGTTTACGCTGACCTGCCAGGATGACTGAATTAGCGGCGAGGGGCCTGAACGAGTGGCAAAGGGCCTATCGGTGACTCCGGGGGAGCGCTGCTAATGCTCGGATCCTATTAATTAACGGAGCCAAAGACAACCCGGGGACTCCCATCTATAATTTTGTTACCAACAGCGAGGAGCTGGGGCTCACAGGGTGGCTGGGTGGTGCCAAGTGCCTGGAGCTCCCAAACTACCCTAAAAGGTGCCAATACCCCCCAAAAAAGGCCTCCCCAAAAGGGGCACTGGCAGTGTTTTAATTTTTTTTTTTTGAGTTAACATGTCTTGATACTACCTGAAGTGATAAAAACTGCAACTGCCTGAGCATAAATAGAAATCTTCCCTGTTTTGATCCCCTTCAAGACATCTATTTTTGCTGCAAAAGCAGCCAAACTCAGACAGGTTGTGGGAAAAGGTGGCTGTGGCCCCAAAACCCCTTGGAGAAACATCTGCCTCCCTTGCTGGCATTCCCAGAACACCCAAAAGAAGCCATGGGAGTGGTTTCACAAATTAAGGATTTGCTTTTTTGGCTGGCTGCCTTGACTCAAAACAAACCAGTCAAATTCTTTGGGCAAGAGCAACTCTGTACCCCAAAGTCCTCCTGCACACGTCCCTGCAGCATCCTCAGGGTGTGTCCCATCACCCCAAATTTGGCAGGTTGGGGGTAATACAGCTAATCAAATCCACAATTCCTATACAAAACCCACCAGGACACCCTCCTGTCTGAATTCCACGCCCTGCACAAAACTTGGAAGGCACTGAAGAGTTTTTAAGTAGCAACAACTGCTTGGTTTCTCTCCACTGCTTGGAAAAAAAAAAAAAAACAACAAACTAACCCATTTTTTCTTAGTTTTTTTCACCCATCAAAAGGATTTGGGTTGGAATTCTCTCTCCCTGCCCCCAAACACCAAGCCAGACCCTCAGTTTGCAGCAAGACACCCCAAATAATAAATCTCTGTGCAACACCAATGATCAGGGCCAAGAGTTTCCCAGTCCAACCAGTGATTCCAGCTCTCTGTCCCCATTCCCTCTTGGCCTGGAGAGGATGGACGACAGCAGAGTCCTTCTGCACACTTGTGGCTGTGCCAGGGAGCCCTGAAGATTTACAAATAATCTCTCCATCCCTAAGAAGCCATTTGGGCTTTTCTGAGCATCGTTACAGATACACAGTATCTGTCAAAAACATTACCCCCATGAATTAGGCTAATGGTCATTTTTAAGACACACATCTGTATTTTTTTTAACCAGATGCTTGGCTCCTAAGCCCACGGCTGCTATTTCTCCCCCCTCCCCAATTATTTTCATATTTCCCCATTTCCAAAGCGGCAATAAGTCCCCGCGAAAGGAGGGTAATGGGAAGGCTCTCTCTAGGAGAAATTGTTAATTTGGGATTTATAAAGGACTTTCCTTAATGAATAATAGTTGAGATCGATCTGTCTTCCTGCCTCGCTCTGCAAAGTAACATTTGTAAAGTGAGGTGATCCCAATTACTCCCTCTAATAATCCTCTCCAGAAGAGACTTCCGAGGCACAGCTGTGAATCCTCTGCTCCCCTGGTGCTCTGAGCATCCCCTGCCTCTGTGGCTTCATCCAGCTCACAATTCCCCAGCTGCCTGCCTGCCGTGGATCAGCTCCATCACCAGGATGCCCTGCGGAGTCATGGAATCACAGGAGAGTTTGGGTTGGAAGTGACCTCAAAGCTCATCTCATTCCACCCCCTGCCATGGCAGGGACACCTTCCAGTATCCCAGGTCGCTCCAAGCCCCATCCAGCCTGGCTCAGACCTCATCCAGGGATGGGGTGCTAACAGCTTGGCATCCCAGGGATGAGGTGCCAGGAGAAGGATGGGGAAGTCCCACGCCGGGATTGTCACCCCGTGTCACCAGGCTGCCAAGTCCAGAGGAGTCACAGTGCCCCATGCTCTGACACCCATCCACCTCCTGGCTTGTCAGAGAGGAGAGATTGGGAAATGACTCAATTATTGCCCAAAAGGGAGAAAATACCAGCACTGAAGGGCCCTTGGATCAACAGGAGGACAGCAGCTCAGGAATCAATCTGGCAGCTCGAGCCAGGCAGGCTCAACTGAGAAGCAAAGCTTTTCTTTCCTTTCCTTACTTTTTTTTTTCTTTTTTATTTTTTTTTGCTTAGAATAAGGATCCATTACAGATCAGAACCAGCTAGCAAGGTGTGGGTGGTCTCTCCATCCTTCTCCAGGTCTTCAGCTGGAGCCTGGATGCCTTCAGGGAATTGCTGCTTTAGCCAAGAGTTGGTTTTTGCCATGCAAGTGCTTTCTGCAGCTGTTTTTCTCTCTTTCTTCCTGCCTCCCTTCCCTTTGCTTCCTCTCTACAGCAGGGAATGAAGGTGTGGAAATCCCATTCCCTTCCTTCCTTTTCTTGTTGTCATCCCACATCTCTGTCCCACAGCCAGAGACTGGTGGGACATCTGGAGGACCAGGAGCCAAGACTGGGGATTTTGTTCCTGTTTGTGCTGTAAATCCTGCTCCCCTGGCTCCCCAACACTTGGGAGAAACATCCTCTCTGCCACACCACCGGTGCTCTCCTTTCTCCTTTCCCTCCACTCAAACAACATCCTGCAGCAGCCCAGAGATTCTCCAGCATCCAGGGAACATTAATGCCACTTTCCCAGTAATTCCAGGGGAAAGAAAAATCCAGAAAAATTCGCCTTAATTTTTTTTAAAGCAAAATAAAATTCTCTTTTAAATCCCTTTTGCGCTGCTGGAGGGAACTAAGAAGCACAAGTTGTAAGAGCCTCGCTCTGGGTCACCTTCAGAAGATGTGACCCACGGCCGACACTGCCTTTGGATGCCTCATCCCTGCTCCAAGGACTATTTTGGGTGTTTGAGCTCTGCCGCGCTGCAGAGAACGCTCTTCTTTTCTCTCCCTGCCCGCAAACCTCATCCCCGCGGTGAGCCGGAGCTGCTCCGAGCCGGGCAGGGAGCTCGGACCTTCCCTCACCTCCCGGGGAGAGGCTGCAGCATCCCAGCTCCAGAGAGTGCTGGAGAGGATGAAATCCCGAATTATTTGTTCACCTGGCAGAACCCTCGGCGCTGCCAGTATGAACTGGCCAGGCCGATTAGTGGCAGCCATCAGCCAATAAATAAATTGGAACCATCTCCAGACCTGATTAGCTTGCTAATTAAGCTCAGTTACGGGGAAATCTGCAGTCAATCAGTCTGGCCATTACCAGTTGGATCTGCAGAGCGGGAGATGCTGCATCTCTGGTGGGAAGGAGGAGGAGGAGGAGGAGGAGGGGAGCGTGCTGGGGGTGGGAAGGACGGTGGTGCCCAAATCCGCTTTCCTCAGCAGTAGTCGGGGAGGCTCAGCCCAGGCGGGGAGGCTCAGCCATCCTCAGGGATGCCCGAGAGCCCCACGCTCCTGTCGGGGGGATTGTCCCGCTCCGTGTCACTCACCCGGCAGCACTGTCCCTTTCCAGCCCGCTGGAAACTCCCGCGAACTGCAGGATGCCTCCAAAGACAGCAGTTCAGATGGGACAGAACAGGGCTGGGACGGTGTAGTTAATTTTTTGGCAGGGACAAGCTTATTCCCCCTTTTCCCATGGCAATTTGCACTCGGGGAGCCTCACCAGGGTGCTGAGGTGAGGGACATCCTCATCCCAGCCCAGCTCTCAGGGGTTTCATTCTGCCTGCAAGGGAGATCCAACATCCTCTGCCTGGCCCAAAGCAGGGCTGGGATTTCCAAGCCAACGTCCATCCAATGCCGGCAGCACTGCAGGATGAGGTGTTTTGGCATTTGGGAGCCCCACTGCTCCCTCCAGCTGCCAGTGGGCATCAGGCAGGATGCTTTTCTCTCCTCGTCCTTCCTCCGGCTCTGGCAGCTTCAGATCCCAGCCTTTGCCTCATTAGATCGACATTCCTGGCCTTTGATTCCCACTAATCTTCCCAAATGATGCGAATGGTTTGCTGCTGCACCAAAACGGCCACAAAAGATAATTTTTTACTGCAGAAGAAGGTGATCGGGAGATTCTCTCCAACTGAGCAACAAGCAGCCCTCGGTGTCAGCAGCGCCAATTCCTGGAGCAAACTCCAGGCGTTTCTTGTGCTCCCTGGAAGCCCAAGGTCGATCAGGAAAGCCCTGCCTCCCTCCTGCCCCGTGGCACAGCATCGCCTCTGCTCTCCCAACACCTCGGAGCTCCTCATCCTCTCTTGGGCAAACCCAGGGAGTCTCTCCAGCTTCAAACCCAGCAGATCCGGGAGCGGTGGGGGCAGAACGCAAATAAATAAGTGCTAATTGCTGGCGCTGGGCGTCAAATGTGTCACCGCGAGCGCATTTATTGGGCAATTAAGGGCTTTACTGGGCATTAGGAGAGATCAATGAGTGCCTGGTGGGATTCCCAGCCCGCTTGGGCTCGTGGTTTTCCCTCTGTGTTTCCAATGGTTTCACCAGGAGTGGCCACGTTTCCCTGCTGGTGGCTCCTGCAGGATGTGCTCTCTCTTTATGGTTGGGTTTGGTGACTTTGAAGGTTTTTCCCAACCGGAATGGTTCTCCAAAGGCACCTTCTGGGTGTTGCCCAGGCGGGAATTGCGAGGCTTCACCAGGGGAACAGCACAGTGCCTGAGATCCATCCCAGAAAGAGAGGGAAAAGGGAACAGGGATGAGCTCCAGGGCTGGGCTCAGAGGAGCTCAGTGTGGGACATGCCCAGATTTCGGCTGCGTTTTTCCCAAGCTCCCAAGGAGCTGTCCCTGCTGTCCCTGCCCACGGCACGAGGTGGGAACAAGAGGAGCTTTCAGGTCCCTTCCAACCCAAAGCCCTGATGTGGGATACTGTGGGTGCTCAGAGCTTTCCAGGGATTCAGGGGATCAGCCAAACTGATGGAAGAGAAGTCCACTGAGGATTACCAAACTCACTGAAAACAGTTAACTTGGAAGCCCCTGGATTTTAAAATCCCAGGCTGGGGGAATGCATAGCCAAACCCCCATAAAATCACATTTCAGACACCTCCAGCTCTGGCTTTTGGCCACAGGTGGAGAAATAAAAACTTGGCTTTTCAGGGTTACTCTTACCTGATCTCCACGAAGCATAGAATGTTTTCCCTTGTTAAAAGCAGTTGGATCTGGGTCTCTTCTGGAAAATAAAACTGTTTACCAGGGAGGGCCAACCCCATCCCACCACCTCCTGTCCTCATCCCGTTGCTCCCTTCACACCAGTTTGGATTTGTGTCACAAAACCCAAATAAAAACCAGCAGAACTGCCCGGGGAATATCCTGGATGAGGGATAAAGCAGGTTGTACCTACGGAGTGAGTGTCTTCTGGGCTCTGGAGAAGCTCCCTTGAGCTGCTGCTCCCAGCATCCATCAGAGTGAATCCTTTGGAGGTAATGGTGGAAACACACAGCAAGGCCTTATGGCAGAGCAGCAATTTTGTCTTTTTAGGAATTACTTTTTCTCTTAAAAAAAGGGAAAAAAAAGAAAAAAAAGGAAAAAAAGAGGATGTTCCCCACTCCCATTACGGGAATCAAGAGTTTTCCTTCAAAACCTCTTCCTGACCCCCGTTGCTTTGCCGTAGGATATTTCCTTTTTTCCCAAGGCATCAGTGAATGCCACCAGCTGGGAGTGTTTCAGGGGTACACAGGGGTGGGCTTGGGGTAAGGTGAGCAACGTGGGCATGAAAGACATCCTTCAATCTGCTCCACCATCCCTGAGCACCAGGATCTTCCAGGAGAAGCCACATCTTAGGAGGGCTCAGAGAGAGGGAGAGCAGCCAGCCATGCCCAGCACAAAATCAAAACCCACATCCCTTCAGGAGAGCAAAGGAGGGGAGGGCTGGGTTGTTCCTAAAAAAGGAGCACTACTACAGCTTTACACCCAGGGGGAATCCACACCAAGTTCTCCCACGTTGGAAGTTCACATTTCAAATCCAGAAGGGGAGAACACAAAGCTCCTGCCTTGGTGCTGGTGGGATGTGTGATGGGGTTGAATGGGGTGGGGAAACCTGTCAGGAACAAAGGGGTGCAGTTGCTGCGTGACAAAACAGCCATGTGACCCCAAAAAAGAGGGAAAAAATAACATCCACAAACAGTCCTGTGGTTTTTCATCCCCCACAGTGCTGCTGGAGCCTCCCTGGAGCACTTGGAAATGAAGAGCAGGAAAAGAAACAGCAAAGTTCCCTCCAATCCCCACATGACAGGACAGGGGGGAGACTGGATGGGCAATAACCTGAGGAATGAGTAGATTTAGGCCAAAGCACAGCAGGCCTAAAAGATAATCCCACAGCCCCAAATTCCATGCTGTGGCAGCCCCAGTCAGACCATGAAGATCCAATTTCACCTTCCCAAGCTTGGCCAAGTTTTCCCTGGAGCAAGATCCCGCAAGATCCCCTGGGGGACACCTTGTCCCTCTTGGTTGGCTTTGCCTGTGCTGCACTTTGGTGTCACCAGCATTGTGCCTGCTGCAAGTCCAGGAAAAGAGACAACCCCAAACTGCTGCTTCTCCCTTTTTTTGAGGGGAATCCCCCACTTTTCTTACCTGTTCTCATCTCATCCCTCACTTCTCAGTCTCGTGTGAGGTGGGACAAGCACAGATGGCCAAACCACAGCATTGGTGTCTCTCTCCACAGTGTCCTTACAGATCTACAAATCTTTCATTTAAATCTCCTCATGCACACTATTTAAATCATCTTCAAATCATCATTTCTCCAATGCATATTTATGGAATTTTACCTGCTGTTCTCCATATATCCACAGAGCTCTCCCAACTTTATGTAATTTCTTCCTGCAGAGACCTTCCCAGTGAGTTCCCAGCCTGCCCTGGGGAAAACCCATCACATCCTGCTTCCCTCTCCATCACCTTCTGTTTGTCTTCTCCTCAAGCCTGCTCAGATTCCTGATTTCTCCTCGGGTTGGACCTGGGACAAGACCTTTAAAACTGGGAATAAATGTCAATCAGCCTCCCATTGTTCAGGGCTTTGAAACGACTCCTTGAGAGAAGCCTAATGGAGAGCCATGATTTCCCTCCAAAGCAGTGATTAGGCCACACCATCTCCTGACCTTAAAGATGTTTTATTATTCTTACTTTAACTGATCATTTGAACCAATTTAGCAGATACAGATGTAACCGTTACCAGCCTAATTCCTTGGATCACCTCCAGAGAGTCTTAAAGCCAAGGTGCAACATTTACTGCTCTCTTCCTCGGGGAGAATAACTGTTTTTAATGAAAGCTCCCGTATTTTTGCCTGGAAGATCCGTCACTCACTCCACAGGCACTTCCAGAACTCTCAGATACACACCCATTATGGCCTGGTTGACTTATTGCTTTTTAATTTATCAATTTTCACCATTACTGGCCCTTCTGACATGCCAGGTTTGGGATAATCCTTCATCTTTATGGCTGGCAGAGAGTGACAGGATCTGAGCAGTCACAGGAAAAGGAAGCAGGTGGGGCTCAATAAAATCATGAAGACTCAAGCAAAGAACAAGCTGAGACCAACAAGTTTTCTTGTCTTTATTAGAAAGAGACCTATACAATATAGCAGCCTCTCTCTGCAGTACTTTACAGCTTTTTTGTTCCTTTTTTTTTTAAATTTTTATCGTTTTTATTTTTAATTATTCAGAATACTGTACAGCTGACACAAAAAATCTCAACGTGGAGAGAGAGAGAGGAAAGGGGAACATAATACAAACTGGCATACTTAATCAAACCCAAATCATAGGAAACAACAAGCAAAGTGAAATGTTTGTCAATCGGTTTAATTACAGTACAAACAATATAAATAAAGCATCATTGAGTCATTTGTAAAACAAACTTGCTGAATGAGGTAATATAAAAACAACAACAAAAGACCTTTTTTTTGCTTTTTTTTTTAGAATTTCCACACTGTCTCGTCATCATTTATACATTATTATTTACAGAAACAGAAAACAAAAAGAAAAAAAAACCAAACCCAACAACCCAAAACTTGCTGTAAAGCCTGCCATGTGCTAGGTATCTCCTGCCTCTACCTGAGCAGGTGTCCCTACTCACCTGGGCTCCCTTCCTCCCCATCCCAACTGGAAAGACAAACACCACGAAGCAGAAAGACATGAAAGACTTGGGGGCTGAACACAAAATGCAGCCTTTGCAGGAGCTCACAGGTGATTCAGGAGTAAAGGAGAAAAGGACAGCGCAGGGATCCACCTCCCAGTGGTGCTTCCCAAAATAAAGGTGCTGCTCAGATTGAGCCTCAAACCTCAGCCTGGCAGGAAGCTCTGCCAAGCTCTGCCTTCAGGGAGGATGGGTACAGCCTGACTGCCACCTTGGAGCTGTTCTGCCTCAGCATTTGGGATGCTCTGCCTGAGCATTTGGGATTTGCCCAAATCCCACTGGAGCTGAGGGGTTTTAAGGCAGCAGCAGCTGCAGAACCAAGCTCTTGGCCCTTCCAACCCAAATCAAAACATCACAAAACAAGTCCCTGGTGCTTTAGAAAACACTCCTGTCCCAAATACCCCTCAGTTTGTGCACCCACAGACACATGCACAAGTGAAAGGTGCTCTTGACAGTGACACAGTAAAAGGGAGCTGGAAAATGCATCCAGTACCCTGGAAACTTGGGACTTCCACGGAGCTCTGTGCTTTCAGAGGATGGGTACATCCTCTTTTCCTCAGCAGATTCAATGGAGAATCCAGCTGAATCCCTGGATACCTCAGGAAAAAGCGCTTGGTGGGGTTTCCAACAGCATTTCAAAGCAATTGAAAGAGGGGAAAATGAAAAATCCTCCCTTCACTTCCACCCCATGCACACCAAGCCATGTCCCTCAGCACAGCTCCTTCCTGCCCTGCCAGAGCTGTCCTCTCCCTAGGGATTGCCCCTGGGAGGACAGGAAACCAAAGCCAGGGTGGAAATGCAGTGAACAACACTGGGTCAAGGTGTTCCCAGACTGCTCAGCACATGCAGCACCTGAGCCCACTTCAGCTGAGGTTTGGGGCTTCCCCTTGGCAAAATTTTGGAGCCAGTCATGGCCAAGAACATGTGGAGGGAGGGATGAAGAGCTGCTTTTGGGGAAGAACCCACCTGAAGACAACAGCTCTGAGAACATCTCACTTAGAAACATCTCCCTGTTATCCTCAACAGCCCCAAAAGCAGCAGCAGCACCCAAAGCATTGCTGAATCCTCTCCAGCTCGCTTGTTCCACACGCAAATTCAGCCAGAGATGAGTTTCAAGCAAATTTGTATGAAAATGGGTCCTGAGCTGCAAGACTCTGTCCTTTCCACCTTCACAATCTCCTTCCCTGGTGCTTCCCACCCCAGGGCTGGTGAGCTGGGATTTCTCCTCTCAAGCAAGGGAGAGATTTCTCCTCTCCAGTCCTGGAGGCCAAGCTCAAGGTTTTCTCAAGCTGAACATTGCTGTGTGAAGGAGCTGGATTTTTGGAAAACCTCTGAGGCTGCAGCAAGCCTGGACCTCATCTCCCTGCATCTCTCCATCCCTCAAGCCAGTGTCCCCCATCCTGCCTCCTTGCAAGTGGCTGGTCTGGCTCCAGCTGGGAAACTTGTGTGGAAACATCCAACCAAACCCCTGGCTCCAGCTCCTGATAGTGACCGAGGTGATTCCCAGCATCACTGACAGCTGTGGGAGGAGCAGTGCAGAGTGACCTCCACGTGACACCTGAAGGCTCAGGACACCCTGACTGCACTTCATGCACCACTTCAACTCAGCTCCATCCCAAATAACCCCACATGCAGCACCAAAACCCTTCTTTGGTCCTGCAGGAGTTTGGGGTTTGCCTTCAGCACAGAGGAGCTGTCTCTACAAGGGGTTTTCCTCCTTGTACCCTGTGACTCACGAGGACCAGGGAAGTGTTTTTGGCTTCTTCAGCTCTCAGGAGCAACAAAAAAACCCACATGGATCAGTTGTGGAAAGCAGGGAGTGCACACAGAAGAGCTGATGGTGCATTCACTGGCAGCAAGCAATGTGGCCATCGTCCCCAAGGCATGCCATGAGACCTCTGAAGTGTCCCCAACCCACCCCCCTCACATTTTGTACAGAACACACAGGTAAAGATGAGAAGCTCTGAAGCACTGCAACACAGCCAGTCCTTAGTGCTGGAAGCTAAAAACCACATCCAGAAAATTCATGGCTGAGGGAAAGCTAAGCTCTGCCTGCCAACAGAACCAACCTGAATGCGCCACAGGGGTTTGGGATGTAGGCAGGCAGAGGGAGATGAAGAGGTTAAAGCTGCTGAAATGCACAAAAACTTTATCCATCCACAAGCGAAATTTTCCCCCTGAACATTCTTGGAATGGTAGTGAATGATGGGAGTTCATCCACCCACATCTTGCTGTCACTCTGAAACAAAACGTGGGGCCAGAAACATGCTTGGTGATTTGGGGCTGAAGATGGCCCTAAAAAACCCCCCAAACCAATATTTTACTTTTCAGAAATCATGCAATTCCCCTCTCAAAACATAAACTATTCACAGCTCCTGACAATCCTGGCCAAAACCCCTTGAATCTCCCTTTAAAATGTAGGACAGATTCAGTCCACTCAAGGTAAATTGTCCCAGTATTTACTTTATAATTTTACTTTAAAAACTGGCCCATGCTAAACAACAAAGCAAAACCTACAAATACCCTAAACCAACAAATTCACCCATCTACAGCTTTGGATGTTTTGCTCTATGACCTCTATTATATTTTTTTTTAAACAGGAGATTATTTTCCAATAAAACCATTCAAGTCAACCTTCTTTTTGGTAGCTTAGAACTCCAAACTCATTGCAGAACCTCCTAATTTGGGGGAGTTTAGTGTTTCTTTTCTACCTCGAAAAGAACTTTGCTCTGGAGCATTTTTATTCTTTTCCTGTTATGCAGCAAACACAAGAACATCCAAAAACGGGTTTTCTACGTGGTAAATTTTACCCACAAATCATCAAGAATGGGAAGTGTGGAACTGAGAATCCAAGCCCAACAGGCAGAGATCCCACTGAGGAATTGGTCTAGCAGCCTCTGGATGGGGAAGAAGATGCCTGACGATGAGATGAGGATGGAATTTGTCTCCTATCCAGCCAAGCTGCCCCAGGTTTGGTCCCCAACGCTCTCCTCCTTTCCCTCGAGGCCCCTGCTGCCAACACCCACTGAACCAAACATTAAATGACCATTTCACCAACAATAAACCCCAAAAACCATCCCTGTTAAGGTGCAAAGGCGGCTCCCCGAGACGTTGGGCAGGGCCCCTTGGGGACCCCCTTGTGAATCTGTGCTTGTCTCCACTACCACTACTTTATACTAGAAACTACAAATTACTTCATTTTTCCCGATCTCCATACAAATATAAAAGCTGAAGCTATTCCAACCCCATATAATCTAATTATTCTACATTACAGTGCCGGAGATCACTTCCAAGCCCGGATCTGCATTCCCACCTCGAATCCTCTCCCTACATGACTCGGCTTCCTCTGGCCCAGGGAAATCTCCAAGTGCAGCTAAAGCTTTGTTTTTAATTTTTACTAACATACATAATTTAAGGGAAGGGGGACAAGACAGTGAATGAAACAATATTAATGTTTACATGGTTATTTTACACTACGCCCAAAATCCTCTCCACTTTCCAGGAGCTCACCCGGCTTTCCAAGCAGCACCCACAGCTCACGGCCAAGGTTCTCCAAGCTTTTTTATTTTTTTACCACCAAAATTGGAAATCTGGTAACAGGAGCCCTTGGCCAAATCTCTGCCTTGGCAGGACCCTGAATTTTCCCAAGGTTGGGTCTTTTTTCTTCCTGGAGAGGAAGGAGAAGTCAACCCTCCCCAGCTATATCCAGGTTCAGGTGTGACACATCCGACTCAATGCCACAGCAATTAGCCAAAGATAGAAGGAAATTCGGAAAATAGCAACAGCTGACTCGCTTCTAGTGTTTTAGTCATGGATAAAGTGCAGAGGAAGGGGCATTTCAAGGTGTCTGGGATGAGGGGAAGGGTTAAACGTGGGATGCAATGACAATCACTCCATTCCTCTTTCCAAGGGGTTGCTACCATGTGGGAATCCTCCCCACAGATCCCCAAAATCTACACTGCTCCGACATCGTTATGCCAACACTTATGGGAAAACCATGTTTAGGTTAAAAGCGATTGTGTAACTACTTAATTAAAATATCACTTGGCTTGCCTGGATGTGTAGTTTTTCCTGTCATACACTGGAATTTCCTCTCTTAAAAATATTCTGTGCTTTCTCAAGGGTTGCCCTCAGAAAATTTTTAGGAAAGGACCACGTAATTCGTCTACCTGAAATCTGCCTGGTCACCCTCGTTTCTCAAACATCACCCTCAGCTTTGTAAGAGCAAGGTGGCCCAAAGAGAGCATTAAATGATGGACAGAAAACAATCTCAATTAGGAAAAAACCCCAGCTCTGAAACGTAACATGCACTGAGAACTCTGCCCACCCACGGGCTTGAAACACTGGACTTGGTTTTTGGGATACAAATGCCCTGGATGCTCCTGGGGGAACAGCAGGCAGCTCTAGCACCTCTGGGATTGCCATTCCCGAATCCCTGCTGTGTTAAAGCTCGTGAGCACCAACACACAGCATCCCCTTCAGCTGCACATCAGCTGGGTTCTCCCATTCCTGAGGGATCACCCCTAAGTACCAAAGATCGGGGAGCTGTATGGGAGTGGGGGAGAAATAGCAGTTACAACAGACATCTTTTCTGAATTAAAAAAAAAATGAAAATATTTAAAAGTATCCCAGTAGGAAAGGAATCAGCTGTGTCCATACTCTGGTGAAGTCAGCCTAGGCTGGTTGGAGAAAGATTCCCACCCCCGAATACTCAAAGGTCTAGAAGGTAACGAAGTACAAAAGGACAACACCACCAAAGAGGAAAAGCTGGTCAATATTCCTGTGCTTCCACCTAGAGGCTCATTTTTCTGCCACAATTGGATGGTTTTACCTCAAATCCATAATTTTTCCTTTTTTTTTTCCCTGTAAGGTAACCACATCGCATCTTTTCCTTCACATTTTGGCCACATTTAGTTTACTTAGCAATTGCTCCTCCCATTTGTGTGCTAAGTGAAACCCAGAGCCCCAAGGAGCAGCATCACTGAAGGCTTGGGAAATCCACAGGAGCAGGTAGATCTGCACATTACTATGCTGTGTGCACCTCGCTGCCTTCACATAATTGCTCCTTTGCCATCAAATTCAGTTGAGTTTTCAACTTTCTCTGTGATAAACCCTTCCTCCATCCCCACATTGCCATATGCCACTTCAAAAAAAAATCTAAAAAAAAAAAAATCACTTTTCTACCTGCTGAACCCCTGCTTCCCCACGCCAGAATCCTGCTAGTGGGAAGCAGGAGAAGCTGGGATGTGCCCGGTAAGACCAAAATAATCCAATCAAGTATTAAAACTTGGAATTCAAATGAACTGTCCAGGCTACTTCCACAAGCCATTTTTCTTGCCGAAAGCAGCCGTGCCCTGCCCGCCGCGGTGAAGGCTATCAATTCTGAACTTAATCAAATCTGATCTTCCCCCAGCCAGAATGGGGCTTTTTGTCTTGGCTTGTGAAAGCTTCCTGACTTCTGGAGTAAAATATATTTACAGCGCTGAGAAACAGCCTCTTTTTTCCTTTCTAAAAGGTCTCACTTTTTTTCTTCTCTACGCCCTGATCTCCTTCTGATATGTTGTTCCTCACAGGCTTTGGAAAGAAGAGTTCACTGCTGGGAATATTATCAATGTACAGTGATCTGTAACCCACAGATTCTAACTAGTTGCACATTATTTAGTTCACATCCATTACAGTTTATAAATTAACAGAGATGTCATTTTCTGTACAAAAAAAAATCAATGTATATTTATGGTCTTTTTTTTATTCAAATAGATTTTAAATACATAGAATCTAGAGACACAATACAAAAATCTGTATAAGTTAGGCAATGCATCACAGGAGTGACCAAAAACTCAACACAATTTACCTTGGCAAAATGACAGAACCTATTTCTGCTGGCTGAAAACAAACAAAAAAAAATTAGCCTTTAATGCGTTTATTAATTTCACCAAACGTACGTGAAATGTTGTTTTCTGTAGCGGTATTCATTATTCCTTTTTGTGTTTCAGGCTTACTCTTATTTATTTTTTCCATTTTGTTTTTACACCAAGGAGACTGCAGTCAAATAACACTCAGCAACTCATTTCCTCTCTTTGGACTGAAAAATTAAACAGATACTAAATTATGACAGTGAATTTAGAAAGGAGGGCTCCAAGGGCTCGAAAGAACATGTCTGAGATAATATGATGCTTCTAAGAATATTGCAATCACATCCAAGCAATCACCGAAGCGTGCCATGTAACTACCTCCTCAGCTAATATGCTTTTTTCTCCGTGATGACTAATCATGTTCTATTAAACAGCAGTAATGCTGGAAGAACTCAACTATACAAGTGTAATGAAGCCAGTATTCTCCCCGGACAGATTAGCTACAACTGATTTGACACATACCATCATAGGAGCTTCAAACCTGACAAACTCTGTGCTTGCTTCTGATTTATGCCGTCAAGCTCTTCAGGACAAGAGAATGGAAATCCAGGCGTCGCCACGTCGTTCGGTAGAGGTGAAATGTACTGATGTGCTTCACTGTCACTTAGGGAAAGTCACCATCTCTCCTTCCTTCTCCTCCAGCTCGCCTCTCCCCCCGCCCTTCCTTCCCTTCCCTACCCTTCCCTCGGCGCTCCGGGGTGCCGCGTGTCCCCTCGGTGCTCGCGGTGCCAGCGCGGCGTGTCCGGCTCGGCCCTCCCGGCCTGGCGGCGGGCACTGAAACAACAGGCTGCTCGGCAGCCCCCGGGCTCCTCCTCGGCCCCTTGCGCTCTCCACGTTCCGGGTGGGACTCGGGGATGCACCCAAGGGAAAAGGGAGAAGGAGAGTTAGCAGACTCACAGAGCAGAGCCGCGATGGGGATGGAGGAATGTGAGGCTGCGGATGTGACTCGGCTCGGCACCCACGCCAGCCAGCTCCCCTCAGATGATGGTGGGCATCCTGCCGCCGCTGTTGTTGCGGTTGTTGTTCTTCCTGGACAGGTTGGGGGTGGCCATGAGGGCGAAGCGCTCGTCGGGGCAGCCGTACTGCAGCAGGACATCGATGCATTCCTGGCTGGAAGCCTGGCGGGCATAGGCCAGCGCCGTGTTCCCGTGGGCGTCGCGCGCCATCACGTCCACTCCGTACTGCGGGGAGGGAAGAAGAGGTGTGCTGTTGGAAGCTGTGGTGCTCAGAGGGAGTGGGTTTGGGATGGAGAGGTTTGGATTTAAGGGAGGATGGGGAGAGGGCAGGAGACCAGCCAGACAACACGAGTGTGGCACCACTGAGTTAAGTATGGAAACTCAAGGGAGGGAGTCTCACGTGAGGGACAAAATCTGTCTGTGGTATTCCAGCTAAGGGACACAACCCAGCCTCCCAGGCACCCCTGCCCTGGGCAGTCCTTACCCAGATGAGGAGCTGCACCAGCACCACGTTCCCTTTCCGGCAGGCCAAGTGCAGGGCGGTGCGCCCGTCCCCATCTCCGCAGGTCTCGTTCACCTCCTCCCGAGTGCCGTGGGCCAGCAGCAGGATCACCGTCCTCAAGTCCTCCTCGGCTGTGGCCCTCAGCAGATGCTGGCCCAGAGAGAGCTCCAGGCACTGCAGCGGGGCGAGGAAGAGCTTCTGCTCGTATTTCGCGCGGATCCAGAGCTCCTTTTCTTCCCTAGGGAAGCCAGAGGGGACAGGTCACTCTCACCTACTGTCACAGCCAACAAGGAAGTTATTTCCCCTTCCAAATTTATGGCAAGAAAGCCCTCATAGGAGCAGTTAATCCAATCCAAAACAACAGTTGTATTTTTAGCAACTGATCACTTTATTGTTCCTGAACCAATGCTCAAGATCCTCCTTGATGGATGCTGTGCCCATGGGCTTGTAGGATCCCAACAGCCAGGAGGTCTTCAAAAACCCTGGGCCAGCAAAATGACAGTGCAAGAGCCCTCACTGCCACAAAGGCCAAAGACACAACAGCAAGCCAGGTTGGGCTGGAAAATGCACTGCAGAAAATGCACCCAGTTTGTGTATCCCAGACCAGAAATAACCGAACAAGGGTGCTTTGTCCCTCTCCAAGCTGAGTACTGTTCCCAAAGGCATGAGGATGCTTCGCTTCCTCTGTTTCTCCAAAATTCAAACCAGTGCTTTGAAGCACCTTTTCCTCCTGATATATCAAAGAACCATCAGAAGCTCTGTGGGTGCTATCAGGTTACAGCAGAACAAGGACTACAAACAAGGCCCTCCACTCACCATTAAAAAAATTACCATACAATTACATGATCTGAGAGCCCCAGCCCCAGACAAAGTCCCATTTAAGGGTCCTTCAGGTAATCTGCTCAGCCTGTGAAAACCACATACATCACCTGAGCCAGGCAACTGGGTCCTGGTGACAGATTCTCTCCTCTGGAGTACAAAAGGCCAAGCTCTGTTTACGCCTTTCAGCCATGTTTACACTGCTCCCAGTAATCTAGTGTCAGGTTAGCCCTAATCTGTTTTTAAATACTTATGTAAACATCTCCTTCCACCAGCAAATCTGGATTAGTTTTGCATCATTTCCTGGGACATGTGGAGTGACCTTGCTCTGACCTGCCTGGATGCTTTCAGGCACAGCTTCCCAAAGCAGGCACAGCTTCCCTGCCCCAACCACAGTTTACTCCACAAACAGGGCCAGGGCTTTTCTTCAGAGCAAAAGTGCAAACAGAAAATTAACACAGAGAGTGCTGCTTTTACCTCAAACCTCCGAATGACTCCTGCAAGCTAAAAGACACACCAAAAAAAAACTCTTCAGAACCCATTTGGGCAGTTGCAAATTAACCTTTGATGGCAGGATCTGATAAATGGCGTATCACTGCAGGTATTCCAGATGGAGAGGAGGAAGGGTAAGTTCTGTTATCAGAATCTTTAATTCATGGTTTTTCTAATTATATTTTTTTAAGGTAAAAAGCCAAACTAGAATGAGTGCCATGAAAGGGATAAAGTAACATGCAATTATCTACAATAAAATGGGTATTCTTGTAACAGTTCCACTTCCAGTATCCACAGAGATTATCTTCAAGGATGTTCAGCAAAGATCTCCCAGGATTTTTAAACACACGTAGAGGTATTGAGAGTATAACCAACACATCCACTACATGTTTAAAATGTGCCAGACTAGAAAGTGAAGTGATTCAACCTGTGCTGCTCCCCCACAGCAACACACACCAGGGCTTTGGGAATTTATTTTTCCTATGTCCACACATCCTAAAGGCACAATGTACCTCAGACACATAAGTAATACTTTTTTTAAGCTTAGTCAAGAGTCTGCAAATGAATGCCCCCCTCACCCAGACCATGTTTTGAGTGAAAGGAACTTTTGGCTCCTGTCAGAGCACTGGTTGCTGTGATCCCTGTGGCTCAAGAAAAAGTCCTTTTCTATTTAGAAAAGAGCTGTTTGACACAAGTCTCCCACTTCCAATCAGCATTCAGCTTAAACTGTAATAGTGATGCTGTGACATGCACCAAAATACAGAGAGTAAATGCTTAGTTCAGGCAGAGGCTCTCAAAGCTTGAGGCTGATGGTTCACAAACACATCACCATGAATTTCACATTTGTTGTGCGTCGCATGGGCAATCCTGATGCTCCTGGAAGGATGCACGAAAGAGGAATTGGGATGCCCCAGTCCTGCTCAGGTTTATCCTACTGCCTCAAAAGGCTGGGGAAAGAACCCTTTAGAAGTAAATGTCACAGGGGAATGTGCTGCCACCAAATGACTTCACTCACTAATGCCCAATTCCACCTTTGGAGTCACATCAGGGCCTGTGGAGGGAACATTATAAATTAGAATATAGGTGTTTCAGAAGCCTCAGACATTTGGGGCAGCACGTCACTGACATCAGCTATTGAGTGAGATTTAGGTCTTTTTCAGGAGTACAAACTGGGCACACAAAAGATTTGGATTTTAGGGTAGAAAAAACCTTATCAGAGGTAAGAGGAAAAGCACACTTGACCACACCTCATGGACAGCCACAACACAGAGGGACTGCTTTTCAACGAGCACATAGAAATCCAGTGTCCACAGACATCCTCCCTACATCTCTGGCACAAACCATTTAATTTGGATGGGAAGTCCTGGGGACTTTCCTGGGAGACAGCTGCAGTTCTGCTGCTCGCATTCATCTCACAAACCCTGACAACAGGACATAAATACTGTAATTGTTGCTCTGATGCCCCAATTTCACTTCTGGGATCCACAGCTTGTCTTGGTTGAGGTTTCATTTCCCCCAAGGAAGGCCAGTCCAAGAGCAGAGTTGTCAGCAGTAGATCACTTAACCTCATTGCAGTTCCCCGGAGGACCACTGCTCACATCCCCTGTTAGTTAATGAGCTAAAAAATGAATTATTGGAGCGGTCAGCAATAAGCAGGAAGAGGAGGCACAGTGTTTCATTTCAGCCAGCACTGACATACCTTTAAATAAATCAACTGAATAAGAGTCCGAGGAAGTGTGAGGAAGAGCAACTCATCAGGAGAAAGACACTGAACCAGTCCCTAAAATAAAGGCTAGTAAATATTTCCCTTTTTTCCTCCCTTAACTGTAATGCTGGCAATTCTAGATGACCTTCTCCATACCAGAGACTTCCAGCTGTAGCTGCCAAAGCCAAACCAAGACACCTTCAGTGAACTTTCAACAGTGGAAGTCTCAGGACCAAATTAAAGCAAGATCTTCCTGTGCTCAGATGGTCCCAATGACACCAAACACTGGAGAAGATGTGAGCTGCCTCTTCCTCATATTCACTAAAATGAACAGATTACAACCTCCTAGATAAACTTAGAGAGATGAACAACAGAGCTCTAAGGTCAGACTTTCTTTGAGCCTTTTCTCTCTAAAGCTCTGCATTCAACCCAGACTGCTGATACAGACTCCAAACCTCACTGGTTACTCAAGGGGCAAATACAGCAGAGGATCACTGCCAAACACTCTGCAGAACCAGGAATGAGTCACTCATCCTGTTCAAAAAGGTCCACCAAGCTCTCTGCTCTTGCAGGAGCCTCCATCACTAGTGAACCCCAAGAATACACAGTGGTGTGAATAATGAAATCCCTGCTGCAGCAGCAATACTGTACATAGGTAAAAGGTTATTAGAAACAGATGAAAATTTCAGTTCTCGGTTTATTTTGATCTAATTAGGTGCTTGCTTCTCAAGATAATGTCCAATTATTTAAATTACTCTGCCAGCCACATCACATCATTATTATGTGGAAACATAAATACTGGGCACTGGAAGGGGGGAGGGTAACCAGGGAGCATCAGAGAAGAGAAAAAGCAGACTTTGCTTCGAGCACAGCCTCGCTCCAGGAGCTGCACTGTGGTCCCCAGTCCTGGGTTTGCACTGGAGATGCTCTTTGAGGAGCCCACATCCTATACAGCTCAGCCCCACAAAGTGCATTGTGTGGTGCTCTGGGTTTTCCACCCTACAAATCCCATCAGAAGCCTCATCCTGTTGGTATCCACTCTCCATCCCGACTCCTCCTCAATCCTCTGCCCTCACCTCCATTTGTCCCTCACACATATTTGGGTGGAGTGACACAAGAAAGCAAACACGAAGGGGATGTGCAGGGTGGGAAAATAGAGTCGTGTTCATACAGTGACCCAAAATTGCCTGAGTAGGCAACAGCACGTGGCTGGAGAGCCTGGGAATTTGCCATCAGAATTCCACAGCTCCAGAGCAAGAGCAGCCTTGCTCTTACCAAAGCATGACTAAAAGGATGACTAAAATGTCGTGGCAATTGCTCGTTATCCAGAGTTACTCACCACTCGTTAAAAAGCTAGATCAAATTTTGGAGGTTGAATTAGAAAGACAGTTGGCAGCAGGTATTTACCATGGCACAGCACTGATTTCCCACCACCAGAAATAAGAGCAGGCTTCTTACAGGCATTTTGAAGTGAATTTTTATCCTCCACACCTCTGACAACACTGAAAAGCTCTTGAAATTTTTTAATCTTTTCTTCTCTCTTGCTAAAGGAACTGATTCTGTAAGAGAGGAGGCCTCTCAGTGGTCGCTGTGCAGGTGCTGTGCCCGTGTGTTGCCATTTCTGGTTGTTCACTGAAGTACAACCCTTTAACGCCGTGGTAACCTGGCCAGCTCAGCAAGAGCTCTGCCAAATTTCCTCTCCTGTTGGCCAGCTGACAAGGTTAATGTGTCTCTTCCAAGAAAATGAAGTAAATCTAACCCACTGTCCCTCCCAAACGCCTGGAAGAGGCCCAGGATGTGTCATTAGCTTCGTGGTCCAGAATGCAAGGAGCACACATCACCTAATGAGCAGCGCTGGGCAGCTGGATGTGCCGGGGCTTCCCGATTAACCAACCCCCTCCGTGATGATCCCAATAAATGGCACTGCTTTGGATAGAGCTGGTGATGTGGTGTTGGGCTGAGTAAAAGGAAAACATCGGGGGGGGGGGGACGGGATTGAAATGTTGGGGAAAGGTTCATGATGCTTTTAATTGCAACAGCCAAAGGGGGGAGAAGAAGAGAGGGCGAGAAGAAAGGGGCTAGCAGCAAGGAATTTCCAAAGTGCCTTCCTGCCCTGAGCAAAGCAGGAACTGGGAGGAGAGGCATGGAAGAGGAGCTGGGAACAATATGCTGAGAAAACACAGGGGCTTCCTCTCTCTCTGCAGGAGAAGACCCCTCAGCTGCATTGCAAAGGCAGCGCTGAGCAGCTGAGCGGCTCCACACCCGCATGCCTTCTCCGCCCGGCCGCGTTGCTAAGGGGGAAGGCACAAGCCCACCGGGAATATCCAGGTCCCTGGCAAACAAGAGGGCTCCAGACAGCAAACAAAGACCGATGGGTATTTATTCCTTAATTACGGAGAGCTCTGAAGGAACAAGCCCACTGTAAATCCCGCCTGCCGAGGGAACTCGCTGCGATTTATGCGCGCTGGGGCAAAGAGGAAATAAATATCTCGCTGGCTCCGGATCAATATTATGAGTGTTTTGCCAACCTACAGGGTGTTTTATGAGCTGTAAGGACAGAAAGGGATCATTAATAATTAAATAAAGTCAACCTATTAAGCTTATTACTTCTTCCAAGTTAAACATCCCTGACGGACGAAGGCCGGCCCCATAGGAAAGCCGTGGATCAGCCACGCTGTGTCTTGACTGGAACTCTGGTCCAGGGCTGTCTGCAGTGGGCAGTGTGGTAACCCAGCCTGGAAATTATTTAATTACTGTCTGATGGGGAACTTACCTGGCTGAGGACTGTGCTCAAGCCACTCTTCAAATTTTTGTCCAAGAAACAGACAAGTCAATGCTGCAAAAACATGCCAAATTCAGACTACTTCTACTCTCAGTCCTCTTCAACCAAACCAAACCAAATGGCACAAATCCCTGGAAGTGTTCAAGGCCAGGCTCTGAGCAAGCTGGTCTAGTGGAAGGTGTCCCTGCCCATGGCAGGCGGTTGGAATGAGATGGGCTTCAAGGTCCTTTCCAGTCCAAACCATTCCAGGATTCTGTGAAATAAAGGCACTTTCCCACCAACAGCACCTTGCACTGCCAGGGACTCGTTTGCTGAAGCCCCAAGCTCTGGACCTTCTCTCATTAGCTCTACTATTCCATTTTCCAGTTTTCCTCTCACAGCTGTATGTTTCAGGTAAAAAAAAAAAAAAAAAAAGCCCTGCTGTGCGTGAGGGACAGAGATCACTCATTTGTGCAGAGCTCAACGTGCTTCTCAAATTAATCACCTCTTGCATGACACTCACCAGTATCATCATTATGCGGATTCGGTGGAGATTCTCCACCTTTTTCCCTCTCCCCTGACAGCATTCCCCTACACAGGGCTCCAAAACAGCTGCTCTTTCTGCACTTCTAGGTTACCTCTCCATGGAGTAAGCAGCACCTCACCTTTAAGTGTTAATACACCTGCAGGATTTATCACTGCCCAACATTAACGACCAGCCTGGCCGAGACATCAAGGTTTACTGACTTCAGGCTTTTCAGATAAATACCCTGTGATTGTGGGCCCTGATTTATCACATAAAATTGCAGCCAACTTCTGTTTTCATTGCACGACACTCCATCTAATAATTTTTAAGGTTTACTCAATAAAATATATCACACCTGAGGTTTACTCTGTATAACGTTAAGCAAAAAGTGTGTGACATACAACAGCAGGGGATACTGTGGGTACTAAGATAAGGCTTATTAAGTTGAGAATAAAGAGAATAAAGGGTGACAAATCTAAGCCTTGCAACCTGGTTAAGTACTTTCTCAATAAAAATCCAGGTTTTTCCTTTGTTCCGTACAACTATGTGAAATGAAAACAATCCCTAGAGATTTAATAAAAAGCGTGAAGAATGCCACAAGCTGTTCTTTTCCTCTAACCCCAAAAGCCCCAGAATTTTTTGAAACAGCATTGCCCGAGATATTTCAGAGGGAAAAACCTTAACAGCGGTGAACCCTAAGGATTTAGAGTTCACCACTGTCCTGAGGAGACCACGAAGACACCGAGAGGTGTCCCTGCCCATGGCAGGGGGTGGAACTGGATGAGCTTTAAGGTCCTTTCCAACCCAAACCATTCTGTGACTCTGTGATTTTAAACACACAGCTTGGTGAAAATAATTCAAAAAGCACCATGAAGAGTGGAGGAAGATGGATTTCTGCTAAGGTTTGTAAGGAGAGACCTTATGAGAGTCTGGAATGCAAAAGCCAGGAACAACCACTCCCTTACACCCACCCTCTGCTGACCAGCAGGAAAACTCCTGAGTTCATGATTTGATTCCTTTTACATCAATGTCTAGGTAAACATCCATGAAAATTTAACCCAAAACATATCACTGTGCTGGCTATCCGAAAAAAAAAAGGCTGTTAAATGAGTTATCACTGTGTGGTTCTAGACACACAAGTGAACACTTCCATGTCTCAGCTGGTCAACCTCAACACTTGGGCACATCACAAATACTACTTAAAAACGCTAACAGCTGCTCAACAACAGTTGTATGGAAATGCTAAAACGAAGGAGTATATTTCCTTCTTACCTGTTTTCAGTAATAAATAAATAAATAAATAAATATATGCAGGGAATAGTAATTGGAAATATGCACCTAATGCATTTCACTACTCGTGTGTAACCACACTTAACCTGATGTCTTAAGTGTATAAATCAAACTGCATTGTGTCAGTACCTAAACACAGACTGGAAATTTCAATTTACCATTTGATATACAATCACTCGGGTTAGAAGATTCCACTAATTTGCCATTTGTTAACACTAATTTTCTCCTATAGCAAGGCTGTGCTTAAAGCAGTAGTGTTTTAAGTAGAGCTCAGGAAATGATTATTTTTTTTTGAAAGGGGTAAAAAAAAAGAAAATTCTCTTCTCAAAGGTGGCGATGGGGAACAAGAGACACACAAACATCACAATGCATAAATCTCAATAATGTGTGCCAGGTGAGAGACGGAGCGAGGTGGCTGAGCGAGGTGTCCCCATCCCTGAGTAATGTGGCGTGGAGCAGGGATGTGCTCCTCCCGTGCTGCGCCCATCACAGCGCATTAGGGATACCATAACAGTCGCTGATGTGATCTGCTTTGGAACGAATGCCATCGCAAACACACGAGGCAAGAGAAATGGAGCTTCTCCTCTGCTCGCTCTGCTGCAAACTGGAGGAGCAGCAGAACTGGGAGCACCTTATAAATAATGAGGGGGGAGGAAAATGCTCTCTGAGGGGGCTGACAAACTTCCAGAGTGTCCAAATGAGATATTCCAGAGATCTCAAATGAGAGCTTGCTTGAGGCTTCAATCATAGAATCAATAAGACTGGAAAAGACCTCTAAGAGCATCAAGTCCAACTGATCCAAAATGGAAAAAATACATTGTGGGCTCCAGGAGAACCCAATCTTTACCTGAGGATCAAAAACTGGAAGAGGATGGTCTAATCACAATGCTTCACAAAGACCTTCAGAAATTTTTCTAGATCCTTTGTTAGCAGTAACTCCTATGAGTTTGGTTTGCAAGGAAAAACAGAAGTCCTTTCAGGGGGCTTTAATAGTATCTTAATTCCAGCAGAAGCAGTAAGATGATGCTCTTTGGAGTATTTGGGAAAAAAAGCACCCTCCAACCATTACACTGAATTTATGTAAGGCATAAAAGAGAAAACACAAGTAATAAACATTGTATTTGAGCATAGACTGTGAAGAAAAACACATTTGGAGCAGCAAATAAAACCGCTTGCTCTGCACAAGTCAGCAGTGGGAGGCAGGAGAGTTTGCAGGGGAAGGTCCAAGGGCTGGGAGGCAGCTGGACCATCCCTGTGGGCAGCATTTCTGGGATCCACATTCTAAACATGCTACAGGGATCTCTTGCCTGTCCAACTCTTCCCGAGTGACTTGGAGCTCTCTTTTCTGCTCCCCTCAACTTCTGATGTCTCCTCATTTGCAATTCAAGTATCACAGAATCCTTAAGTTTGGGAAAGACCTCCAAGATCAGGTCCAACCTTCAGCTAAACACCACCATGCCCAAGGGCACTGAGTGTCACATCCAATTGTTACTTGGACATTTCCAGGGATCGCGACTTCACCACCTCCCCCAGCAACATCTTCCAATGCTTAACCACTCTCTCAGTGAAGAAATTTCCCTAATATCCAACCTGAACCATCTCACTGATGCCAAGAATGTGCAACACTGAGGTTGTCCAAAAGTGCCCCAAAAAGGTGAGATTAGAGATGGGCTTGGCTTTCAGAAGACATGGAAATGCTCAGGTCCTGTTAAGGCTTTTCTAATGGTACACCTCTGCCTATTAATCACTTGCAAATCTTTTGGCTTTTATGATTTACAAGCCATAAGGTAGATGTTTAACATGGGAAACTGACAGAAAACCTGACAGCAAAGAAAATCCACACTGGAGACACCTGCCAAAAGTGACAGCAAGTTCTACTTTGAAAGCAACTTGGAGAGAGCTGTGCAGGACTTTAAAAGCTGAATTAAAGCCAGAATTAAGGCCTCTTGCCCAAGTGTTCTCAGTGCATAAGCGCGCGTGCGCACGCTCTCTCTCTCTCTCTCAACTACTTCCCTGCAAATCCCTCTTTGGGCCACATTTGGAAATTATTTAAAAAAGGTAAAATATCCCTAATCTGTTACCAATTAGAAGAAACATGTGAATATTATTTTCTAATTTGTGACTCAATCTTAAAAGCGAACTCACTGAAATAATTACACTGGCTCCTGAATATTCCTATTGTGCTCCTGAAAAAAAAAAAAAGAACAGTGGGTATGTCCTCTCCTGCCTGAGACACCCTGGGGCTGAATGTATCAATAAGAACCATCAAAGCCTTGGATGTGAACTGCCAAAAAACTGTAATTTCTGTTCCCCAGCAGCCGCAGCCCAAGGGCTGCCAAACGGATTCGTTCTCTCCTAATGGTCTTTGTGCAACTTGGGTTTGTGGCGAGGAGGGATGAGCCAAGGAGGCCCAAGTTGAGTGGCAAACACAAGGTGTTCAAGCTGTCCCCTTCTCAAGTGACCCCTTTCCAGCTGTGTGAGCTCTAAAGCCAGGATTTATGAGAGCAGCAATGGAGACTTCTTTGTAAAACCCAGACACGGCACGACTTGAGTGAGTAACTCCTGAAAATTGGTAATTTCCTGGTGGTTAGCAGGAGAAGGCCCACCAATGGGGAAGCAGGGGCTGCTAATAAATTTATAGTGCGTTATATGCCAATTAGACCCCCTCAGCCCTTCAAGAGGCAGCACCACCAATCAGGTTATCATTCCACAAATGTACTCTTTAGGGCTGAGCTCATCACAAATCAATCCTGCATTTCAAGTGCAATTTTCATTAGCATTCCCCGGGAATGCACTGGTGAAACAATGCAGGCAGGTATTTTCCTCCTCCCCTCTGAGCACCCTTCCCCAATGCCTTGTGCACAGCTATTTGCTCCTCGTGCCCGGCCGTGTCTCAACTCCAAATGGTAAATAATCATTTTGAATACGACATTAATCCTGCACCGAACCAGATTTATTACACACGTCACACACGGGAGTTTTGCCGTCATTCGCAAGCCAGCCGTGAACCTCGTGCTTAAATTACATCCTTGTACCTGACCAGGCACCATGCAAGGCCCTGTCAATAGCAGGAATCAGCAGCTCCCTCAGCTTCCCACCCTGTGACATCCACAAGTGCCAAGACTCTCAACGCTGCTTGTTTGGGAATTCAGGAAAAGGAGAAATGCAGCAATAGTCTGTATGGTTTAGCATTGACTTTAAACCCCTGGTCATAGCTTAAATCACAGCTTTTAGTCTGTGAAAGCAATGTTGCATTTTGGATGCTCTTCCTTGCTTTATTTTTTGCTGAACAAGGCCACAAACAGCCTTTAATTTCACCTATGGCAGCATGGAGATGCCTCCTGGTCAGGAACACAGGGCAACCTGAGTCACCAGGGATGAATCTCCCTTTTCCTTCTGAAGCCAGGTACAGCTTGAAGGCACACCCAGAAACCTCTCAAAGAATATCCTGAGCTGGAAGGACCCACAGGGATCAGGGAGTCCAACCCTTGGCTGTGCACAAACACCCCAACAGTCCCACCCTGTGCCTGAGAGTGTTGTCCAAATGTTTCTTGAGCTCCTGAAGGCTTGGCCATGACCAACCCAACCTGACCCAACCTCAGGTAGGGTTACAAATGTAACATCCATGTAAGGTAGACTTTGGGACAGGAACCTCCTAATGCAAGAATTCCCAAAGCAACCTTCACTTCCCTGCTTCCCAGCCAGGTAAGCTTCCCTTGAGTCATGGCAGGACCAAGTTTTACTTCCCAAACTGCCCCTGCCCCCAACTAATTTCAAATTTTATGGAGTCTCTTCCCAAAAAAAACACAACATAGGAAGAGCCTGATGCCTCAAGCCTTGGGCTGTCACCTGCATCTTATTTCTACTTAACCTCTTAAATAACATTGGAATTCACTTTGTCCCCTGATGGGCGCCGTAATGAGAACCTCCTGTCAATCACGGCTCCATTAGCCGGGACAGACTTTCACTTCCTGAAACAATTTATTGGATTCCCAGAAGCGAATGGGCCTTCCTCCTTTTGAGGAGGGCTTTTCTGGGGAGCTATTCAGCGGGAGCGGGTGTCCCTTCTGTCCCTGCTGAGCGGGGCATTGTTCCCCCCGTTGGCTCATGGAAACGGTTTCCTGAGCTGACCCACCTCTCCTTGTCCCGGCCAGGCCGAGTGTTTGCCAAAAACTTCTTTGGGCTGCTCAGTTCACCGGCGCAACACAAAACCCACCAGCTGTTTCCAGCCACTGGGGCAGGGGGAGAAGCCAATCCTGCTGTTAACCCCTTCCCAACAAAAGCTTGGAGAGCTGCAGCCTGTCATCCCCAGGGCAGGGGAGTGGGACTCCAACATAGCTCCCTCTTCCTTAAAAAGCAAGATCCGCTCTCATTTAGCACAAAACTAAAGGCAATTTTGTTTTCCTCTTCCATTCTCTTGGTTTCAACTCAAATTGCAGCTCAAAGAAAAAATCTTACTAATAGAGGCTAAAACCACTTTGGTTGGAACATTATCTTGAGAGGAGAATTTTCATTTCCACGAGTGTGTGCAGCCCTTACGAGGTTCATTTGCAGTGAGTCTATCTGTTTTGATGAGATAATAAAATGTATTTTATTTAAAAATATCTCCATTTCCACCCCCCCAAAGGAGTTTAAATGGTCAGTTAATCTTTCTGCTTCAGAAACAACCCACTGAGTAAATAAAAGAGGGCTCATGATTATATAAACGAACGTTTTTTTCCTATTCTAACACTGGTCTCGAAGACTAAAACACTGATGTACCTGGGCATTGGCTGTGTGCCTTTTTACTATAAATCAGTTTAACTTTTAGCCTGGGAAAGGAAAAAAAATGGAAACAAGATGATAGTTATCTCCAGCCTTCTGTGATTCTCGAGTCAATAGTAAATGGGGGGACTCGTTAGTGCCATAGTGATCCAATCAGGATGAAATTATGCAGTCATGTAAGAAATAATATCTATTAGGCTAATTTAATCAACGAATACTTTACAGATGAATTAGAATGCAGAATCCAATTATTTCAAACATTTGGACTGTCAGCCGCTGTGTTTTTGAAGCGGTGGAAGGGGAGAAAAGGAAGGTTTAAGGATCCTTTTAAGACGAGGGTGGCTGGGCTGTGTTTGTAGCAGGGGAGCTCAAAACAGCAGAAAAACTGACAACCACAATCAGCACCTTCCGTGGCTCCCAGGGCTCGAGCTGGGGTGGCTCCTGGGGCACCTTCCTCTGGGATATTGCTATGGACAGCTTGATCTGCTCTTTGCACTGGCTGATAATGACTGTCTCAAGTCTTGGTGATTTCCCCTCGCCAGTCACCCTTTCAAAGGAAGGTTTACACTCTAATGACAATGGGTCTTTGTTAGTGGGAAGGGAAGGGATGTGCCCCTGGGCTGGTGCTCAACACCCTGGCGCTGCCCAGCTCCATTTATTCCCCCCGAAAACCAAGAGTTTGCTTTATGGCACTGTGCAAAGAGAAATGGGACAGACAGAACTGCTCCCAGAAGGGGAAATCAGTCTAAACCACAACTTGACTCCAAAGGGAGAGGACAAAACTGGGGGCTGTGAACACACAAACTGTGATCCAGAGTGACTCAACATCTGCTCTGCTGATGCTTTGTCCAATCACAGAAGGATCATGAAGCTTGCTAGAAAACCATCATTCCTCCACCAAGGAGACTTTGGGATTGGCTCCTTGCTATAGAAAAAAGGCCCCAAAAAAATCCCACATCCACTGCCTCCCTGTGGAGAATTTTCTCCCCAGTCCATTGGAATTGCTGTTTCATAAACAGAGCAGCCCCCCTCTGCATTTCTCAGGAATGACAGGATGGTTTGGGTTGGAAGGAACACCTTCAAGACCACCTCACTCCAACCCCTCTGCCATGGGCAGGGACACCTTCCACTATCCCAGGTTGCTCAGAGCCTTGAGGAACATCTCACACACACGACCAGCCTCATCCCACAGGGCCTGTCCATCCCATTTACTATCAGAGAAGTTATTTCAAGATGGCAAAGGTGTCTGTTTTGCTCAAGTCTACAGCACAAAAATGACATTTCCCCCTCTCTCTCATCATTAGTAGAAGTTACCTGCTTGCAGAAAGAAAAACAAGGCTACTAGAGAGAGATGGATACTTCAACCACGTGGAATATCTTCCACAAAGAGCTGACTGAGCTTCACAATGAAGCTTAACCTTAAATATTCATTTCACTCTGCTGCCTTCAGCATTTCTTTTGAATATTTGAGTGATATAATGAAGAACAGAGGAAATCTTGTGCCTGCTGCAGAGTGTGGATGCCCCATTGCTCCGTAAGCTCTGCACTGCGATTCCCAACCTACCTGTGATCCAAACATTTTTCTGCCCTGTCATCTGGAGCGGTTAATGGACTCTCTTGCTTATTTAAACATTTAATGCTCTTCTGATGCCCAAATTATGCCTGTTTCCCGTGATGGATTAGCACAGAATACAGCAGTGACAATTTTCTGCAATCTGCGGAATATCAAATTTTGATTACTTCAGGAGGGAAAGTAAAGTTATAAGCAAACTGATTGATAAGGAGCAGAGGAATACTTCATGTGGTGGCTCATTGGGAGCCTTGATGAATGCCTGGCAGGACTGTGATGAGTCCCCACAGAAGACACGCAATAACTCTGAGGAGATTTAGGATATTTATTGCTCAAATAAAACAAAACCAAGTGACACGAGTAGGTGAAGTAGCACCGGGTGATTACAATCTGCTGATCAAGACCAAGTGCAATTCCAATTTTTTGCAGAGCAAAAAACAAACTAATTCTCCAGCTTGCCTACAGAACACTGATGGTTATTTTGGGAATTTTGGATGCTGGCTTTCTTCAAGGAGGAACAGGATTGTTCCAGAGTCAGGTCTTTATGGCGGATTATCTTCTAGTTAATGCTGGCAGTTGTTCTGTTTTTGGGTGGCAAATTATTTACCAGTATCTTTTTAAGATAAAACTATAATATCTATCTATCTATCTATCTATCTATCTATCTATCTATCTATCTATCTATCTATCTATCTCTCCCATAAAGCTATAATATACGCGTAGATATAAGGTTGGACTTGATGGTCTTGGAGGTCGTTCCCAACCTCAGTGATTCTATGATTCTCTCGCCTTACATGCACATATCCCCTGTGCTCCACTCCCTTCCAGCAGCAGCTTTTCAAGCTGTGAGACTCCAAGGATTTCCCAAAGGAACATCCCTAGCATGGTGCTGTGGCTGCTGCTTGATGCCTTTTGCTCCACAGCAAGGTGTAGAGAGAGCTCCTCTGAAGTGACAAACTGCTCTCTTCTCAATTACAAATCTCTCTCATTCGGGGCTTCCACGGCAATAACATGTCAACAATCTCCTTGTGCTGGCAGAGGCAGATGTGACCTCTCCACTCTGAAACAGTTGCTGAACTGTGTCTTTGTGAACATCCCTAAAGCTCTCCCCGAGCGCAGAGGGACTTTGTATTAAAAGCATCTTCCCCAAAACAGTTCAGACTGAGGGAACCTTCTGAGAGATACAAGGGAGGAAAAAAGCCACCAGTGAAGAGCACGATGCACTTGAAGGAAGGTTGCATCTGAAGCACCTTCTCCTTCAGAAAAGGGAGCTCACTTGAGTCCCCAACGCTGTTTTGATATTAAAAAAGGCACTTGCAGTTAAATGGTGAAGAGAACTGATTTTTTGATTTTCAGTTTACTAATACTGGGCGGGGTTGATGGATGTTTTGGACAGAGGAGGCTGAAAGGAGGCTTTGTGAGCCAGGATGATTAAAACAGTTGTCTTGAGTGGAGTTTGTCTATTGTGAAAAGAAGTGGGGGAGACTCTAACCAATCCATCAGCAATCCACCACAGGCAGACAGAGGCACTGATTAGACACGACAGCTTTGCAACAGGTTTGAAATCAAAGTGCAATAAAACTAGCCTGGCCGTCTGTGTGTGCTTGGAAAACCTGCCCAGGAGCTACAAGGATCTTGAGGATTTTCAGCTTTTCCAGCTCCAAGAGCCAACATGGGAACACCAGTGGCTTTGCTGGCACGATAAAGATGATCCTGGCAATAAAACAAGGGATGCTTAAAACTCACAGTCTGAGAACGTGGTTGGATTTGGAGGATGCTTTGATCCTCAGATGTGGTATTTAGGGACGTGGTTTAGTGGTGGACCTGGCAGTGCTGGGTCAAGGGTTGGACTCTGTCTTGGAGGGCTTTTCCAACCTTAATGATTCCATGAATCCATGATATTCTAGATGCTGAGTAGAACCCAAAGGCAGGGTGTGTATTCCCAGCTATCAAAATGCAAGACATGCCAGAGCAAAGACTAAGGATCTGCTGCCTTCCCTGCTTGGACTTCCCAGGGCTATTAGGCTGGGCCATCACATATCCCAAATCACTTGCCCTCTGCTGATAATGCTTAGGATGAGACTCCTAAACTGTATCAACCCATTTTGTTTATTGTAGAATATTCTTCTGCCCTGGAGAAAAAGGAATTACTGATTATTCTGAGATCTAAAACAATGTGACAGACTGAGCTGGGTACTTTGCACAGCTTTTATAGTAAAAAAAAAAATTTCCTATCATTGATGTGATCTGGCAATTAAAATATTTTCCATCTGACAAACACCAGTCAAGTTCCTGAGCATTTATTTTTTAGCTCCTGGATGAGACCAGAATGGATGGAGCACTGAGAACTGCTGGGTGACACCCTAAATTGCATCTTGGTGGGCATCTGATCCCAATCCCTGTGAGCTGAGTGCTGCCAGTCCCAGCAATCCTGCTGTTTGCTTATGGGCTGTCTTTTGGGAATGGCTTCTGAGGGATGCAATAACCTGGCAGCTACCTCCAATCCTGCCTGGATGCTTGGAAAAAAGCTACTGCTCCCTCAGAGATCAAGTGGGCAGCAGCCCCTTAACAGGAACTGGTCTATGAGCTACCACCACATGTCTAATTAATGACCCTGCCGGTCGCAGCTGGAAGAGCTGAGCTGGGGGTGATTAATTAAATTAGCTGGCAGAGGAAATTACAGTGGAAAAGCCAAAGTTTGATTGCTCCATAATTAACCACAGTGCAAATAATATCTGCATCTATAACTTCCAGCGATGAGATCAGAAGCCAATTGAATTTGGCACTGATTGAAGCTGTAAATATCCTGTGGTGAAAAATGATAGGTTTGTTCTGAAGGGAAAACTTACAGAAATGGACATCCAGCGGATGCAAGAGGGGAGCAGGGGACAGGGAGGAAAGAGCACTGGAATTAGATCTTGATTTCAGCTGATTTCTGCAGTTTTCTGGAGTGATGAGAGGACTCAATGTGAAACACGAAGAAATATTTTAAAATCTGAATGCTGTGAGATTCCTTTTAAGACCTTTGGTGAATCTGGAAAGCAAAAGCCACTGAGATCATTCCATCCTTTACCTTGCTCCACACCCTGTGTTTCCTGCTGGTGGGAATCACTGCTTTCCTTGGGAAAGGACTGCAAAGCTTAGGAAATAACCAGTCCGAACACCTCCTCCCCATTCCTCCATCCTCCATCCCCTACTCCTGCTCCTAGGAGCAACTGCTTGAACTACAAAACCCCATTTTTCCATGGAGATCACCTCCAAATGCCTGCAAACCCCTCCATCCCCCCCCTAAATCATTACAATTTCATTAACCCCCTTAAGCATCTCCTACTACTCACCGAAGACTTGAAATATTGCTTACCATTCTTCTCTAAAATTCTCTATTTTGGCAAGTTATGCTCATGATATGTACCCACCTCACTCCTGCATCATATTGGATTACTGGGAGTCTTATCCTATTTTCACTGCTGGTGTAGTTCGGGCTTAAAGAAAGCTCAGATTTTAAACTGTGGCCTGAAATGCAACCCCTCACACCCCCAAATGAACCAAGATTTATTTCCATGCTTCTCAAACTGCTACCCATCCAATGTACTCTTTGACAAAAACTGCATCATCCAGAAAATATTTAATTTTCATTTTTTAAAGCTGTGAAACCAGTTTTCCTGAGTGTTGAATAGAGAAAGTGCACTATATACACATATAAAATAAGGTTGCATATTTTGTGTATATTATATATATTTTTATACATTATCTTGAATTTATCAAGGATATTATATATAAGCTTGATAAATTTTTGATAAATGTGCTTGATAAATTCCATGCTTGACCATATTATATTTGCTTGATAAATACATGTTTCCTAAATATACACACCCCAGACAATACTGGACTTACCAAGATTCCATAAAAAACCTACAACCAAACACTCTTGAGGCCAGCAACAACTGGATATAAGATTAGCAAAATTTTCCCAAATTATACTGCAAATCCTGAGGAAACCTGGATGCAAAATCTTTGAAGAAGAGCTGGTGGCTGGGTTTGGACCAAGCAGTATAATTCAATTTACTGCTTTTGGTGGAGAAATGAGGCTCTGCCTACAGTGGGAAAGAGAGGAACAGACATGTAGGTTGGAAGAGGTGACACCAGGACCCTGTATTAACGATCCAGGGGGAATTATTTTTGATGGACTGAGCCTCACCCTTGGAATTAAACACTCCCCACTGCACAGGAAGTTCAAAGCAGAGCTTGGAGCACACTGGGTGCTCCTGAAGCTTCCCATTGGGTTTCTCCAAAGGGAATCCACTTTGTGTGGTTCAGGACAATCCCATGAACCAAACTCATGCCTTCTCCTGCTCCAGACCAAAACACTAGTGGCACCTACTTGGCCATCAAGCCCTCCTGACCAGGGCACCCCTGGTACAAAAGAATATACAATTCCACAAAAATCAAACAGCACAATATTGATTGTGAACACACCAAGTCCTGCTCGGCTTTTCTTTCTGAAAATCTGCAGAATCACCAGTCCTATTTTTATGCTACTTTACCTAATAGAAACCAGCCCTATTTTTATGCTACTTTATTACTCGTGGCTGTCAACGCAAGTTTCTGCTGAGCCCTGAAAGCTCTCCCTGTAAGCAGGGTTGGTTCCTGCTTGTCCCATTGTGGCAGTGAGATGGTCTGGCTGTACGAAATGCAACCCAAACCTCTCTCCCCCAGGATGTCACATGCACTTTCAGCTTATAAAACATCACATTTGATGTTGGAGGGAATCTTCCTTGTACTTCTGCGATATCCCATGCTCTCCTCTGTCCCTTATTCCCCATCTTAACACATCCATTGGTATCCAATGAGCTTACTGACTCCACAAAAATGCAAATGTGGCAACAAACACCAGCTAAAAACCAGCTTTGGATACGTATCAATTTCAGGAGTCCCAAAACTTTGTCAGAAGAGCCACTCTCATCTCTCATTTCACTTGGAGCACTCCCATCACACATTCTGCACATCCCTGAACCTTGTCTGCTCCTTCACACCTCCCTTCCAAACATCCCAGGACCCCTTGGAAAACACACTATGTCCTTAAAAAAGCCATTCAAAATCTTGGTGACTGATTTTCAACATCCAAAACTCTGCATTTCAAAGGGTCCTTTGGCTGCTGAGTTTATCCAGCCTCTAAATAAATTTCGTGGAGGCACCAGCAAACCCCCTGTGCCAGCTCCACACTGCTGCATTGGTCTTGGGGCTGATGTGCCACAGGCAAAGGGCTTCACAAAGCCTGGAGTTTAAAGGATGTGGCTTAGAAATTCCACACCATAATTAAGAAATGTTGCTGCCCCCCAGTTTTAAATTCTCTCTTGGCTTTAATTTTTGTAGCTGCCTTTTTCTCTTCCTTCTTTTTGCCTGAATGCAACAGGTGAATCTGGGCAAACTCAGGTATCTATTTCTGACTCCTCAGTGGGAGGACAAGTGGCCAAAGCAGATCTCATCTGAAAGGCTCAGACAGGAGCACACATGTGTTGCTAGCAAAGGATCAGAGATGCAAATATTGCCTTCTTGAGATGAAAAAGTAAAAAAGTCAACTTCTGGACATCATCTTGTCATTAGACATCCTTCAGTTTTAGCACACAGTGACACAATCCCATTCTTCCCACTTGCTGAGGAGTCTTACAAGCATTCATGGGGTTGTGATTTAATTTTGAGTGTACCTTGGTTTCCCAAGCCTGGCTGGTGCTGTAGAAAAGTGAAAATACAATAAAAACATCCCTGAGGAAATTCCAACCTGGATGAAACCAGGGAAACGTAAATCCTCTGGAGGAAAAGCAAAGTTAGCCAGAAGATTTCTAGGCCATGACATAATCATCTGTTCAGCATGAAGACTTTTTGAAGCTCAGCCCATGCACACCTTCTGAGGCTCGCCAATTACCAAGACACAGCTTCTTCTCGCTCCCCAAATCCTCACACAAAAAGTGCCTCAGCACCAGGACTTTGCTCTGTCTGCACAATCTGTTAATAGGCACGGGAAAGGATTTCATCTCCCTCTAACTCCTGCCTCCCACCCCTCACCTGTGCTCACCTGTGCTCCCCTCAGCACATTTAACCTGCTGTTTAATTACTCTCAACGCCGCTCTGATTTCCTCTGCTCACTGCTCTCCATGGTGGGTTTGCTGCTGTCCCTCACTCCAGCACCCACACACGGAAAAATCCAGCTGGAGGAGCATTATCCCTGACGAACAGAGAATATTTGAGAGCTGTGGGGAACCTGCATTTGGGCTGCTGTGTATATCAAGTTTCAGTCCAGTCAAAAGCCGGCACCATCTTTTCACTGCTGCCCTTTTCATTTAGTTATCTTACTGAAGTCTTATCTCCCCAGTCCCTTGCCATAGGCTACCAGCTTCCTGCAGAGCCAGAAACAAAGCTCAGTCTTAAACAAAGGGGGGAAAAAAGGGAAAAAAGCACAAAAGAAAGTTGGTCACAGTTACTGTTAGGGAGCCCTGCGGGTTCTGTAGCCAGGACCAAAGCGAGGGGATGCTGCTGCTTCTGTGCCTCGTGTCACTGGCCAGCAAAGCCACCAGGAACACGGAGAGGCACTGCCTGTGTTCAAAGCACTGCTCAGCATCCCCACCACTGCCTTCAGCCACGCTCTGCTGTGCCAGCAGCTGAAACAAATCCATCCCAGCAGCTGAAACGGGCAAAACAACACGGGAGGAGCAGGGAATGCAAAACCCACCTGCACTGGTGACAACCACCAAGAGCTTGTTGTCCACAACAACCACCCTTGTGACATCCCACCCAGCGAAAAGGGAGCCTAAGGACCACCTCCCACCTCCTCATGTTTAATCACTATTAGTTTATCACAATCACAATCTTAAGAGCAGAAAATGCAGAAGCAGCAAAAGAAATTTATAAAACAAAGCTCCCCCAGCACAAACCAGGAATAAACTGGTTTTACAGCCACATACAGAAAGCAATTTGAATTATGTTTGGTTAAACTGCCTGGGGGAAAGCTGGTGTACAGAGAGGCAGATGTGACCTCAGGGCAGGAGGAATGAAAGGAACAGGTTAAACATCAACTACACAGAAAAGCTGCAAATAAAAAGAAAATATTTTACATAAGATTTCTTTCTAACAGAACAGGTATTTTTCAATCTGCTGGATGTTTCCTCAAGTGTTTGACTCACAGTACTTCCTAAATACTCACAGATGAGCCTTTGAATCTGACCTGGGCACCTCATAATAGCTGATGATTGGCACTGGGCATGTTTTATCTCAATGTCTTTATTTTGGCCTTTTTATTTTTACAAGTTTCAGCCTCACAAACAAATGAATTTTGAGAACAAGTGTCCAATGCTTTTCCTTTCAGAAACAACTGATGAATAACTGGTGAAAGAGCACCTTGGGAAGGCTGCCCAATGCTTTAGACAGCAAACTTCATTTTCCAGTTGCTTTTAGCTTGCCATATTTAAGATGAAACCCTCCATATTTATTCCTTAGGTGCTGTGCAGAAGCAGATATGTGGCACACATGTGGCATGCAGTTTAATTCCAGTGCTAATGATACCAAGGAATTTTCTGAGGAAAAACTAACCCACAGTGGCTGCCATCTGACTCCACTGATCCTGGCTTTTGGCCATCAGCCTGATGTAAGCCACGTTTCCCCTCAAGTTATAAATACATCATCCAATTTTTTCCCATTTTAAATTAAAATTTTGTTTTAATTAGCTCTTCCATTCCTCTGTTGTAGTTCCACACTGGCCCAAGCAGTTTCTAATAGACACAGTGATGGCTCTCTCTCTGTTAGTAAGCTCTGAGATGACCTTTTCAAGTAGTTTTTGGCCAAGCAGATGTGAAGTCCAGTGAAAACACATTGGTCTTTAAATCCCTCTAGCTCTGGTAGGTGTTTGGGAGAGAACTAACACAAAAAGAGAAATAATCACTCCATATCTAAACTGAAAGTTATGTTTGAAGCCAAGATCCTACATTGTTCTGAGACCTTCAGGACAGGCACTCACCCACCAGACTGGTTCTTACTCTACCAAACAAAAAAAAAAAAAAAAAAACCCCACATTTTTTCTACAGCTGATTATCAACTTATGAATGCTCTTTTCCCTCAAAATCCTCCTTGATTGAGTCCTGAACTCAAATCCCAAATTTCTCAGAGTTTAACAGCTCATCAACTCCTTTCTCTATGGAATTTCAGCTTAACTTGGCACTTTTCAGCATGGCAGCCAAAACCACACAGGAGGAGGACCAAAATTTGTCAAGAATCTCACCACAATAAAGGTAGCTGGAGCTGACTGTACCTCCAAGGTAAAACATTTCAGTCTCTATCACTGCCCTGCTGCAAAACCCTCCAGGGGCAGGATGTCCTCCAACAGCTCTGACCTGTGAGCTTAACACACTCAAGGACATCTTTCCTGGGGTCTTGTGGATATATTCAGAGTGGATTTCTCATTTTTTTCATTCACACTGGATACTTCAAAACCACAAGTGTTTTCTGCAACTTCTGGGGATGGCACATTACAGAAGAAATCCACCAAATGACTCTGGACTTGTAAGAAAATGGCAAAAATTGGCTAAAATACAGACTGTTGCCTTTCTCTTCCTCTTGTTTGAAAGCAAAGCTCCTCGAAGGCTCTTCCCTTCTACTCAGCTTCAGTGCTCCAAGCTTGGCCATTGCCCCTGGCCCCCTGCTCATGAGAGAATCACAGAACTATGGAATGCTCTGGGTGGGAAGGGAGCTTAAAGCTCATCCACGTCCACCCCCTGCCATGGGCAGGAATACCTTCCACTATCCCAGCTTGCTCCAAGCCAAATCCAGCCTGGCCTTGGACACTTGCAGGGATTCAGTGAAGTGGTTCTGATGATATTTAGATTAAAAAGAACAGTATTGTTACTTTTACACCTCTACTTTTTAATAATTGCTTTAATAATCTGCAGAAAGAGACAGGAACACCTCCTTTGCAGGTTCCTCTTTCACCACCACTGAGGAAAATAACAATTGTGATAATTATTGCAAACCAGGCTCCTGTTTACCAAGTGGTTGAGCTCTTCTCAGAGCAGCTTTGCACACAAGAAAGGTGCAGCTGAGCCGGGGAGCATTTTATCTAAAGCACTCATTAACTTGGACAAGCAGGGTCGAGGGTGTTGTGGTTGTTTTGTTTTGATTTTTAATCATCCAGGCATCTCCCAGGCTGCTGTACAGGCAGTGGTGTTCCACCAGATCAGCTCCTGGGTGACAAGGGCTGCCAAGCAGCTGCACGGACAATAAAACAGAATGTTATTATTACTACTACTACTACTACTACTACTACTACTCCTCTTCCTCTTTGGAGTATATCTGAGCTCCCAAATGAGCTTCCAAAAGGGTGAAGTCTGACCAGCAGCCACCCAAGCTGACATTCCATTTGCCTCACTTACCTATTCCTGTTAGATGCATTTCCTGGAAGCTACTGGTGAGTGACAATTTTTTTTTTTTTGGTTCAAATTTAATTGCAAACCAACCCAACGTGGAAGCACACGGTGCAGCCTGTCAGAACGGGTTCACTCCTCCAGCTGTATCCTGGAGCTTACTGGCAGCAATGAATCAGTCTTTGTATTTCTGTCTGCGTTCGAGAACGCAGTGCCACCGTAACTAATAATTTATCCATTTTCCTCATTATCTTCATGAAATATCTGCTGTCCAAAACAGAGCTGATACAACTCCAGCTCACTGGGAGTCATGCTGCTCAGTGGAGTTCAGCCACCAGAAAGAGCAGGAGCAGCTTTTTATTGATCCCTTCCCAAAGTCTCCCCCATTCCTGAGACTCGCTGGAAACCTTAAGCCAAACCTTAAGTCCAACCTGCGCTCCCCGAGCAGCTGTTGGGCCAGCAGCAGCCCAGCTGTCTAAACTTTATTGGCAGCAAATGTCATCCTTGCACACGGCCTGCCTGCCTGGAAAAGCCAAAGGCACATCTTGGGCTATCACATCCCATCACATTCCCCGACGAGATGTGAAAACCGGAATGGGAAACGTCAACAGAGTCCGGCCGCGGCGAGGAGCGGGGCATGCCCGCTGACAAGCGTGCCGCCGTGACAGAGATGGGCTTGGAGTTGCAATTAGTGGCACTGTCATTTTCGGGCGCTCCTGCCAATTAATTAAGCCTGTCAAATGGAAAAACAGCGGCATTCACATGATAATTTATATCAGGAGAGACTGGCCCGGCAAAGCCACCGCTGCCGCCAACAAAATCCCCTTCGAGCGCTTAAAAAAAATAAAATAATAATAATAAAAAAAAAATTATAAGGAAGTAGAAAGCGGGGGGTGGGGGGGTGTGGAAAGAAAGAAAGAAAGTTAAACTGTCCTTGTTATAATTGTTAACTCTGATCGCTCAAGTAGAAGACGGGCTGATTAAAACTCCAAACGAGCCCCCAGCTCGCTTAAATCTCAGAGTCCGGAATGATAGAATCAGAGGAGTTTATTCATACCATTAAGCCCCAGAGAACTTAATTGAAAGAAGAGCATAGCCTGGACCTTGACAAGCGGGAGGTCACAGTAATTGCTGCCGGACATATTTAACATTAAGATAATCAGGCCATTAATTACCCTTTGGATCATTAAATCAGCCAGTTGCAAAATGAAATTTCTGCCTCTATTACTCACTTGAGAGACCACAGGGGTGGCTTTTAATTTATCAGTGAGCTTGAGATACAAAGGACCAGGCTTGGGGAGGAAGGAAAAGGGGGAGAAAGGAGGGGGTTTGCTTCAGCAGAGGCAGGAATATCAATCCGCCATGCTTGGTGATCGTGGCAAATTAACTAGGTAAGATAACCTCAGCTTCTAAAGGCAGAAGCTGGGGGTATGTAAATAGATGAGGGCAGACAGGGAGATCAGAGCCTGCACACCACTTAGCAGGATAATAAAGGAAATCATCCTTGATTATCAGTGCTAATTTGGACACTGCCGGTAGCTTGTTATGCGTGTTCTGAGTAGCATTTAATTAATTCAATTGCTTGTTAATGAGGGAAGTGACATGTGGGGAGCAGATGCCACCCAACTGCAGATGGGTTCTGGTCAGCCCTTCACAATAAAATCTTTTTTTTTCCTTTTTTTTTTTTTTTTTTAAATTTATTTTTAAAAACCCCCTTCCCCCAGCCCTGGAACGGGAAAGGTGTCAGGCGTGGAGGAGCACTGAAAAGGCACAGAACACTGACCTCATCAGGCCAAGATCCGCCAAGGAAGCAGAGCTGACAGTGCTGGATAGAGAGGTACCTGTGCTCCCCCAGGCCCCATTTACCACGCTGCTCCTTATGCCAGGAATCCAGGATCGACAGCACCACAACAGCAAACTGATGGCCAAAAGGAGCCAGGAACGAGGGAGAGGTGGAACACAGCAGCCCTACAAGATCCAGGATGCGACACTGGGATTGGAAATAGTCCGTTTCCCTGAGCTCGCCCTTGATCTATGATGAAGGATTAATTATTTTTACAAAGAAAAGGAGACATGGATCAGTATTTTCATGGGAGGCATGGTCTAATATTTTTCATCCAAGTCACTCCCCAGTGAGCAGCACAAGCCAGGCTTTGGTGCAGGACTGTAAAACTCAGCTAAACACAGTGGAGCTGCATAATGTTGTCCCTGACACCATTAAATTGAGTTCATTAGTGAGCAAGGATCAAACTGGATTTTCCCTCGTAAGGTGAGAGTCAATTCTGACACTGCCGGCTCCCAACTCCCGGCTGCTCAGCCAGTGTTGGATTTTCCTGTAACCTTTGGTAGCCAGAATAAATAGGGAGGCTGCTGTGCAAACAGACCTGAGCACAACTGCTGCTCATGCTCCAAGCCCCAGCTGAGGAGCAGAGCTTAAAACTGTGCCTGAGCTCCTGCAGGCCACTCATCCCTCACCTCAAACCCACAGTTTTAATGGAGTTGGACATCTCACCTGTTTATGAATGTTTTTAAAAAGACACTGAAATGGTGGAGCCCTATCTGTATGTAGCTAATGCAGATATTTGGCATGGCTGGAGTAGGAGAACAAAAAACGTGGCTGGGATGGTGCCTGGATAGATATGACACTGCCTGCCATCAGCAACTTTCAGCCAGTGGAGGTGGCACATCATCCCAGCACTCCCAGGAGACAGAGATGAGTCCTTGGGAGCTCAGGGAAAGAGGGTGAGTGAGCAGATAACCATCTCCTGGAGTGGGCAGAGGGATGGGGGCAGCTTGTCTTTTTTGGGAAAGGCCAACACCACCTTTGGAAGCTGATGGTGGCAACCAAGTCCACAAACTAGAAGCCACGTGGGCATGAGGACAAAGTAAAACATGTGAGGTGTGTCCAGGAAAAGCTCAATATCGGGTAGGAGATGGACATACCAGTGCAAAAGGCAAAGAATTCCCAAGCTGGCTTCCCCACATCTCCAACATTCCTCCACGGAGCAGCTCTGCCCCACAGGGCTCCTCCAGTGCCACACCACTCCAAAGCAACGTTGTGAGAGTGTGCTTAAACAGTATCAATAGCAATTAGAGGGAAAATCCTGATCTCAGCCCCAGCCCCAGTTAATTGTCGCAACATTGATTTACTCTAATTTGACTTCTCACTCCAAATTAAACCCACATTACCCAAGGAGGGACTGCAGGCAAACTCCCTCTGCTCACCCCCTCCCCTCCAAGACAATAAATTTAATATTGAATACACTTGGAAAAAAAACCTGGCGGTTGTTGCAGGATCCATACTGAAAGATCTTTTTCCTTTTTTCTCTCTTTTTCTTTTTTTTCTTCCTGTGAGTAATTAAAAGATGCTTTTCTTGACTAATGATCCCCCTGTTTAGGAATGGGAAGTCGATACTCCTTCACCAGCAGTCAGCTTCAATTTGTCACAGGCCTCCCGAAGTTTGAGCGGCGTTCTCGGGGCTGCTGGTAATTGCTGGAACCAATTACCAGCTTTCCAGAGCTGACCTAATCAGGGACCCACGGACACCACTGCTCAGGGGCCAGCTGCTCCCTGCTCCCTTTCACACTCAAGTGTTTGCCTGTGCTTGGGTTTGCTGTCTCTTCCCCAACTTTTTGTGCTCACCAGAGCTGGTGTTTATTCCTCCTTCCTCCCCAAAATCACAGCAACGCGCTCAGCCCTGCCTTGTGCCACTGCTTTACCCTGTGCCTCTTCCCTGGGGATCTCACCACACCAGTGCTCCCAAAACCTTCCAGTTCAGTGCCAGAGGCATCCTGGGTGTTGCTTTTGATCCACAGGGGCAACAAATGACCTAGGGATCTCTCTGAAGAAACCCAAGATGGTTTGGGTTGGAAAGGCCCAAAAGTCCATCCCACTCCACCCCCTGCCATGGGCAGGGACAGCTCCCACCAGACCAGTTCCTTGACTCTCCAACTTGATGTGACCTGGAATGTATTAATATTAGAGGATATACCTGGGCAATTTATTCCTGATGAATACAGGAGGGATAATGCTTTTTGTTAAAAAGCTCTTGGGCTTTGAGTTCTACACACCCTGTGGTCTCAGAACCTTTCTGGCCTTCCAAATAAGTGGCCAGGTTTATCTTTTCCCATGAATTGCTCAAATAAAGAGTTTAAAGCACATTTGAGTGGACCAGCAGTGTGGTATATTTGAATACTTGATGTAGTTTAATCCTAGAATGTCCTGAGTTGGAAGGATTGAGTCCAACCCCTGGCCCTGCACAGACACCCCAACAATCCAACAATCCCACCCTGTGCATCCCTGACAGCATTGTCCAAACACTCCTGGAGCTCTGGCAGCCTCAGGCTGTGCCCATTGCCTGGGGAGCCTGGGCAGTGCCCAGCACCCTCTGGGGGAAGAGCCTTTTCCTGATACCCAGCCTGGCCCTCCCCTGGCACAGCTCCAGCCATTCCCTGGGTCCTCTCCCTGGCCACAGAGAGCAAGAGATCTGAGCTGCCTGATCATGAGGAAGCTGCAGGCCATGATGAGGTTTTAAATTGGATAATATCTTATTTTTGAGCATGCAGAATTACCGAATGGAAGCTGTACTCACAGCCTGGCACAGCTCTGTTTTCAGAAATATTGGTGACATTTTCCTGAGTAAGACTCCTTAATTATGCCATGACCTGGAACAGCCTTTTGGCAATTCCTCCTGCCAAGCACCCATCTCCCTGGATCCCTCCACCCTTCCCTCTACTCCACAGAAAGACATGGGATTATACAGTAATCAGTGCCAACCTCTCCCAGGCTGAAGGGACTGCTTTGGAAGCCACATCAAGACTTTCAGGTTCCTTTTAGTCCAGCCTGTGAACACTCCTTGAGCCTCCCAGCCCAACAATTCAGGATTTGTGGAGCAGCTCATAACTTTTTTTTTGTGCTTCTTAAAATCTGTGGGTCTCCACTGATGGCTTCATCTCCAATAGAAAGACACAACACAGAAAACTGAAATCCACCTGATCCCCGCTAAAAGTGTCTGTTAAAGGCCCATCAAAGAATCAGAATCCCAGCATGGCTTGGGGTGGGAGGGACCTTAAAGCCCATCCAGTTCCACCCCCTGCCATGGGCAGGGACACCTTCTACCATCCCAGGTTGCTCCAAGCTCTGTCCAACCTGGCCTTGGACACTTCCAGGGATCCAGGGGCAGCCACAGCTTCTCTGGGCACCCTGTGCCAGGGCCTCCCCCACCCTCACGGGGAACAATTCCTAATATCCCATCTAACCCTGCCACATGGCAGTGGGAAGGCATTCCCACTCATCCTGTTATTCCATGCCCTTGTCCAAAGTTCCTCTCCAGCTCTCAGAGTTGCCTCTTCCCCCTTCACTCGCAAAACAATCACAAAATGGAGGTTTGTTTAACCCTCTTTTCAGGTCCAGTAGAATTCCTCATGCAAAACTGCAAATAGCAGTAAGAACATGGCACGCATGGCTTCTGCCTGAAGAACCTGAACTTACTTTCTCGCCACAGCTTGGACAGAAGGATTGTGATGCTGGCAAACACCAAAGGGAAGCACAAAGGGAGGCACACACTTGGAAACAGCAGAACTTTCTGGTATTAAGGTGAAAAATTGCATTTCAGTCCTTGCTGCAAACCGCAGAGGAATAGGAGCAGCAAAGCAAGATTGCAATTGCTTTGTGGGAAAATTTTCACATCACCCTAATTCTACTTTTTCTAGCACCTCTTCTATCACATAAGCGTGAACCTGGACACAGAGCTAGAAATTCCTATTTATAAAATGAATCTTTTTGTCCAAAAACGTTGCAGTGCAAGAAAGAAAGTGTAATGATGTCAGTGACAATCAGAATCAGCTGAATATAACCATGAAGATGCACAGAAACAAAGAGGGAGAATTAAAATAAGCCCTGAGCAGGAAATATTAAGAGAACAAAGTTGATTTTCTAGAAGTAAAATTCCACACCAAATGAATTATTTAATTGAAATGGATGGCGCTCTTTTTATCACAGTCACATGGATTTCAGATTTTTCACTATGTTTATTATATGACTACTAAAATAATGTGATTTTTCTTTTTTTAAGCAGAATTCCAATTGAGTGCAAGCCTTTTCCTTTCAGCTGTTTAGAACTGAGGTATTGCTCCATCTCACCTCAGCAGTAAGGAGCAACATATATTTGTGAGATGCAAGAAGATAAAATCCCTGGATTAAAGAGATTCTGGTGACTGAAAGTTCATTTCAATCTATCTGATGAAATCACTGGATTACCTGTCTAATAACACAAACAATATAGAACAGACATCGCATTTCTGCCTGAACAAAACCTCTCTTTAGGTCTCCCTGAGCACTTTTATATGCACAGCCATTCATCTAAGTAGCCTGATTAATGTAGAGGCTTCATTCTCGAAGATGAACCAAAGGTGGCACCACAAATTCATTTTTCAGGGCTAACGAAATAATGCAATAAGAAACAGTTGACTTTATTACACACAACAGCACAAACCCACCCCTTCACTGCAGGAAGTGGCCCAGGTATAGTGATCTTTCCACCTGATCCAAAACTGGGGAAAGGATTCTCAAAACACCTGTCTTTGACGCTGATCAGATAAATTAAGCATCAAACCCCCTAGTTTTAGGTAGGACAACACATCACAGGAAGATTTTCCCTGTGTGGAGCTATGAGAGGCAGGTGAAATGCTGTTCTCAGAGGAAACACACCCCCCCAGCAACTCACGGTTTCACACAAATCACACAAAACAAAGCAATCAAGTCCATGGTGAGTGGGACTTTGAATATCCCTGGGCAGAACCAAAGACCTGGCAGCCAGGTGTGAATTCCCAAGTGAGCCTGAGCTTCTGAAGGCACATTATGAATGACAAACTGATAGTCCAAGAGGCAGGAACTTTGTGGCCAGCTGAGACAACATGACAGGATAATTTAGATGGAGGAAGCAGCAGGCGGGAGGTTTCCATCTCCCACCGAACAGAAACACTGCAGAGCTGCTGAGAAAACCTTTCCAACAGCCAGAAAGCAACAAGGTCACTCCCTCTGGCCACCCCCACCCTGACACATGTCCTCCCTGGGCACGCAGGGAGGATACAAACACTGGTTTTTCCACAAGGGAGGATCTAAAAGCGGCGGTGAGGCGGCGCGAGCAAACCCACCTTGTGGAGTCTGAGGAAGGCTTCATGTGGCCTTGGCTGTTCTCCTCCCACACACTGTTGGCCAGCTCGTTGCCAATGGCCGACATGACCTTGATGAGCTCGATGGGCCAGTCGTCCAGGTCGAGGGAGCGCACCCGCGACAAGTGCGTGCCGAGGTTGCGGTGGATCCCTGAGCATTCGATGCAGATGAGAGCTCCCAGGTTCAGGCTGGCCCAGTCGGGGTCTGCAGGACAAGGGACACAGATTAGGACAAGGCAACACCCAGCAGAGCTTTGCAGTTGATGTTTGGGAGGGAAAACATCAACATTCCAGGGGTGTCTGGTCCAAAAGGGCAGCTGGGAGGTCTTCCAGGATTGGCAGGGGGAAAAAAACTGGAAAATGGGGTGTCTTCAAAGGTGTATCACTCCACCTCCAGTCAAAGGGAAACTGAATTAGGGGGAAAAGGAGAAACAATGAAAATATTGATGCCTGATAGGTTTTTTTTCTCTTTTCTTTTTATACCCTTTGCCTTTCCTGATACCCTTCACAAGCACTCCTTGTGCCTTAGCCCTACATGTTTGTAACCCTTGTAGTCTGATATTTAGCTTAGTTTGAGGGTTCTCAAAGGGAAAAAAAAAAACCACCTCTACTATCTCAAAACTAGAGGCTCCAACCTTGGACAGAGCCTCCTCTCTGGAACACGCTTTTGTAAACTAGGCTGTCGTCTCACTTGGGAGGGGCTAATTAGAATAGGAAAACAATTACTTATTTGTTAAGTTCCTTATTGGGGGATTTTAGGTAGATATGCTAATTTGGGAAGTCCATAAATTTGTATACACGTTGTGCATGGTGTGCTCCTTGGGGTGATTCCACCTTTGACGAGTGTGCACCAAGGATCCTATTAAAACCAAGGTAATACCCTTTTTCCCCTATACTGCTCTGTCTGCCACTTATTTTTACCAGCTTTAAGGCATCAATATAACCACAGTGATGAGTTAAAGGATGATGAAGCAGTGGGGAAAGCTCCTCCTTGGGAATCCAGAGCTGCTCATAGCCAATTAAAAGGGAAAAAGAAGAAGAAAAAATAGAGGCTAGAAACAATGTCTCTAGCTAAGTACAACTCCCTTAATAACCTTAATAACCATCTACACCATCCATGTGGCTCTCACATCTCCAAAATCAGGGAGATGAGCACCAACGTGAAAATCTGACACTTTTAACAGCCCCAGTTCCAGGGCATGAGCCAGAAGGATTCCACCCACCCAAAACAACCCCACAAAGGATAAGACTGGGAGAAACTCAACACAAGGTGGGAAATTCAATTTCCCAATATGGTTCAAAACTCTTCTGCCACTGTCCTGTGCAATTTAAATCTAGATTTGTATGAATTGCCCTCTCTTCAACAAACATTTACTTAAAGAAATGCAACTGACGACACATGAAAGGAATTTTTGTTGGTTTTTTCCCCCTCCCCTGCTGTCAGATCTTTTTATGCCTTACTCTCTGAATCCCAAAGAACTACCCTAAATGTCAAGCAGGAAAATGGGGATTAATTAAGAGAGCAGGCAATTCTTATTCCTATCTAAATTCTAAATAAAGTTTGGAGTTGAGAGAAAGTGAATTTCCAGTGTTTCCTTCTCTCCTGGAAAAATTCATCCAAAGACTCATTTGGACTTTGTGTAACCCACGACTGAAAAGTGCTTTTTGGCATTCAAAATATGTGGAAATAAAACATTTCCTAGCTCTTTGCCATGTCGTGTTTGGACAAAAAATAGGAAAGGAAAGCTGATAACTTTAATTGTGGAATCCCACATTTCACTGAAGGGATTGACTCACATTTTTCAGTCACTTTATAGAACTCTAAAAATGTCACCAAGAAGAAAAATTCCCCATCTTATTCCATTTCAGCACAAAAACACATCTTCTGTTTGAAAGTTCCTGTCCATACCAAGTCTTATACATAATTTAATATCTACGTTATACATATACAGCATTTCAGATCTCCAAAAATAAGGTGAGACAAAACTCCTCCCATGCTTTCCAAGCTTTCGGTATGACAAGCACAAGAAACTCCTTTCCTGCATAATTCTTCAGATACTGTTGTTTTGCCAACAGTTTGGGGGAACCAGTGGCATATCTGAAACACCACTTACATAAAACTTACATTTAAAAAAAACCAAATAGCAATTTGTTGGTATAAACTTGAACACAGCAGATAATAATTTGAAATTTGCAAACTGTGACTCAAAATGAAACCCCTGACCTGCAAAGGCCAGGGTTATCCTCACAAAAATCCAAAGTGCAATGAGCTCTAAGAGGCATGAACTCAGAATAAAGCAAGAGAATGAAATACCAACTTACATTATTCCAATTATTCTGACAGAACTGGTGTTAAGGACCTGACCTCCCTCCCAAACACCTCTCTGCTGGAAGCACATGTAGTGTATCTTGTACTGCATCAATTCTTTAAATATTCACCTGCTCCAGAGCATCACACAATGGTTTGGGGTGAAAGGCTTCTCCCAGTTGCCAAAGCTGCTACGACTGAATGAGCCCCCCAAAATAACAATCAAGAAGTTCTATTGGTACTTCTTGATTCTATTTGGTAAAATATATTTTACCAATATATTATTTTCAATTTCAACAATCTGACAACACACAGCTGAGTATGAAGGCAAGGGCTGAATTCGTTACAGAAATGAAAATTGTTATCACCAATTCATACCACACATGGTTAGAAAGCTGCAACTATTCAAGGTTGGGGTTTTCTTTTTTCTTTTAAGAAGATGATACAAACTCAGCTCCCTTTTCCTGCTGATGGTAAGAGTAATTCTGAATTGGAGGATGCTCATAAGCAATGGTAGGTGTGGACAGCCAGGTTTGATGGTAAAAGGAAAAAAAAGCCCACTCAGTGCAGCTAGAGGTGCTTCACTTAAAATTGGTCAAACAAAAAATGAGCTTTTTAGCACCACTGAATATATCCAGATTGCCATTTTCAGCTGTCCATATCCTCAAAAATGCTTGGCTCACTCCTTTTCTGAAAACCTCTTCCCACTCTGACTGGCACCTCAGTCAGATTCATCATTTGGAGTGAAAACTCTCTGAGGAGAGTAACTCCTCCCCATTGTCTCCTTCATCCCTCTGGATCCAAGGAGGCTGATGAAAGGCTAAACCCTCCTGAGGTCAGCAGGTGTGAGATATTTCTGGGCTGAGCAGAGGGAATTGCTGCAAGGAAAAGCAGAAGAGCCACGGAAAGAAGAAGCAGGGGTGAAGGCATCTCAAGTTGCAGCACAAGAGAGAGAAAAGTTTCCAACTCTCCTATTCTTTGAAAGGTTGTGTTTTGGGTTTTTATTTTCTATTCTGCGTGAAAAATTGAATTTTGTAATGGGTAGGACAGGATTGCCCAAATTATTATCTCAGTGTTTGGTTCTCAAATACAAAACACACCAAAGTAAGTGATCAGTCTCCTGGACTGAAAAACTCATGATGTTTTTAAACACTCCCTGTTTTCTTCTACAACAGCAAAGCTCTGATGTTCCATGTTCTCTGGCTATCTTGAAGAAGTGACTCCTATCTATCCTCTCATCAGGCTGGAAGAGCCAAAATCCAGATATTTAGCTGGGTTTGCCTAAGCAATTGGATCACCTTTGGTGGCTTCTCCAGACAAAGTCAGCACTGGGACTCCACTGCTCTGGGAAAAGGCAACACCAGTTTCCTTCTGAAACATGAAATCAGATCTTGGGCACCAACCACACCTAAGAGCGCCTTGCCTCAGCTCTTGCTTTGGGATGGGAATGTTAAAAGGAATTTATTGAATAACTTCAGTTATTGGAAGCTGCCAAAGGGCCAGGATGCTGGCAGCACACAGATGCTGGATTAACATCCAACTAGGTAGAATTCCCCAGTGAAACTAAATGCTGCATCAAGTGCTGAAAAGGCAAAGAGCTCCAGAAAGAGGAAGAATGAGACTTCTGAAGTGGAAGATTGATGGCTCTTGAACAGAGCTGAGGGATGGCAACATCTCACACTCCTGTGCTCCCAAACATCTGGCTTTGTGGAGATGCAAACGACGCGAGAGTTCCGTGGAGTGCTGGGGTTTGTGATGTTATGTGCTCTGGGGGTAAGGATCTGCCCAGGCAAGGCAGGAAGGGAGCAAGGGAATAAAGCAAAGCCCTGCAGAAAAAGCAGCAGGCTGAGGTTCACCTCCTCTGTGTGTGTGTTTACATTTTCAGATCCATGGCTTTGGAAATACCTCGTGATTTCCAAAGGAATGACAGTGGCTTTAAAATCAGGAAGGTCAAACGGCAAGAGGAGTCAAAGAGAGTATAAATCATCTCTGAGAATACAAACAAGTCCAGCTGAGATTCCAAAATCATCCCCCCTCCAAAGCTACACGACAGAGTGTTGCCAAAATGGGCTGTCCCACTCTGCCCTCTGCCAGCAATGTGTTCCTGGCACATCCCTGCTGCTGGCACCATGCACGGGGGGCCAGCTTGACCCATGAACAATCTGGCTGAAAACCAGATTGCTTGGGGGGAAAAACCCCAAAAAAGCAAATAAAAGCACTGTTTTCTTGCACAGCCATTTTCCTGATTAAACATCTAGCATAAATCCTGGGATATGTGCATGGCTGGGGAGAGAAACACGAGCCTTGGGGATAGTGTGGAGTCTGAGTAGAGCTGAGATGGATCACAGGGATGTTGTGGGTGTGGAAGTTGTCTGCACTGAAGGGATTACACCTTATATATATATGTAACATAACATACATAACCCCCCATAATTATATATATAAAATATATTAAAAAAATTTATAAATACATATATAGTGAGCAAGTCTAGGCAAATGCCACCCACAGCTGCACAGAGTGGAGCAGCACTCAGCACCACTCCCACCACAGGCAGCAGTAAGTACTTCAAATGAGCTAAATATCCATGTAGATCACCCCCAAACCCCTTCCTTCCAACTCATACACAGCACACCATCCTGCCTGCCTTTTCCCTGAGCTACATCAAAGCTTTGGGGCAAATCTCAATCACTGCCAGGTCAGTATGAAAGCACACCAATAAATAAGATTCTCTTTGGGCTTCAAAATGCCACTCAAACCAACCTTCTCCCTTGCTTAGCATGTGTTGAATCACATAGAGTGGAACATAGAGACCAAATTATTGGTGCAAAAGCACCTGCACGTGTGTACAAATGTTCTTTTTACACTGGGATGCCAGAACAGCTCAGACCAGGAGTCAAAACCCTTCAGTAGCCAATCTTCAAAAATAAAAATCACACCTGAAGAAAAAATAAGTGAATATTTTTCCATTTTAAGTATGTGTAAAAATCACAAGGAAAGTTCTGACTTCCAAATATCAAAGAAATAAAAATGCACAAGTTCTCAGTCCTTCAGCTCCTACAACTAATTGCTTTAGAGCAAGAGAACTTCCTTTTTGTGGCTTTGTTGCAAACCCCTGGAACTAAAGAGCACCAGAATAATGGCCTCAGTCAGGGTTAGTGAGGTGAAACACAGCTCAAAGTATTCCTGAGAACACTCTTCTGAACACTAGGTGTATGTTTTAAAAAATAAAAAAAAAGGGAAAGAAACACAAAGAGGAAGGAAAAAAAATCCAAAATCAGTTTTCTAGTAGCCAGATATAATGAGCAATGACTTTGGTTTCTTCTGACAAGTAAGCCTAAAAAACCAAACCAAAAAAATCAGCAATCAAGCTCTACCTCTTTGAAAATATTGCAGTGGCACGTGAGCTCTCACCATGCAAAACAGGACGGAAATGGAAGGAACTGATGTCAAACAGCAAACTTTTTTTCCCTTTTCTTTGAAGGAATGTACAGAAATGCTGACATTTAATGTGAAACAATGAAGGGAAAAAATTAGGATGCACTTGATGTGGCATATATTGAGCATAAATGAAGATCAAGTAAGTCTGATTAAGCAAACTCCTCAATGAAGCAAAAATGTGCAAACAATCTAGGGAATGTACCACCAGGGAGGCCAAAGCTGGGTGTTCCCCAGGTCCTGGCCAAGGAGAAGAGGTCAAAGCTGGAGTCAGGTGGCTGTACTCACTCTGTGCTTCGCAGTCCACGCAGTGGGAATTGCCTCTGATGTTCCTTATGGACTGCAGGGCCATGGCCTCGTTCTGACTCGTCAGGCGCGACTGCGGGGAGGGAAAGGAATCAATGAGCAGCAAGGAAGGAGCCAAAGGAACTCAATGACACAACTGTCAGCTGAATCAACAGCAAAACCCAAAGCTCAGACCAAGGTCAAATGAATACGGTCAAGGAACCTCGAGTCTTGATTTGCCTCTCAAGAAACACTGAGCTTTTGGCACCTCCAACACTTTTGGGGTCTCCAGCCTGGATTCTAACAGAGGAAAATCAAGCCTGAGAATGAACCCTGCTCTTCACAAGAGCAGCAGCCACACTGCAGGTTTGCTTCTTGAGATAAATGAGATAAGAATATTATTTTATAGGATCGATTTCTGTTATTGATGTGTGTGCTTGTGGTAATGAAGACTAAGGGATGGTTTGCAAAAGCGGCTGGAACCTTTTCATCATCCAAAGGTCAGATTTCACCCGGTGGCTCCCATTTAAATGATCTCTGTGATGACCTGCCTGTGACCTCTGCTTGGGAAGACTCTCCTGATGTACAGGCAGGTCAGATCTACCCAAATAAACTGCCTTGAGGGCTCCCTGAGGAGCAAACTGCTCCCTGCACCAAGGGATGGACTCTTGAAGGGATTTAAGCAGGACTTGTGATTTCCATGGGGAGATACAACCTCCGAGGGACACCTGCTAAACCTGTCCAACCAACTGCACTTTGCTGTTCCAGCTACTTCTTCTGACTGGAACTCAGTTCTGCTGAAAACTCAAAGAGAAAAACCTCTCTGAGCCATTGACCAGCCACTCTTTATCCTTTTGTATTAATATTTTTATGTAGGCGTTAATGTACAAACTTCCCCTCTGTGCCCTGTTAACACACATATCAGAATGTGTGAAAAGCCACAAAAGCAATGTAAACTGTGATCTTCCTCCACCTCAGAAATGTATGTTGGAAATAAACTCATTTTTTAAGACAAAATAGGAAGGAAATTATGTCATGATGATGGTAATTACTGGTGTTAGATCTACCTGGCACATGAGGGCAATGACAGCAGGCATTCATTTAAAAATATGAGTCTCTTCCTTGCAATATAAAATCATGAAAGACAACTGTTAGGTGGGTGATATTAAAGGATCTACAGTTCTGGACAATTACTGGCCATTTCTCTCCCTCAACCACCACTCAGCACCTTGCTCTCTCCTGTGAAGTGTTTAAGACACTTTCACTCAAGAAGTTCACTTTCACTCAAGAAGTTCTCCTGCCCTCCCTGAAATCAGCATTGGCTGAAGACATCTCAGATTTTAAACATTTATTTTGGCAGGAAAGGCAAACAAATTCCTTCAGTCATCAAAGGAAAACACTCCAAGAGGGAAAGCTGCTCCTCCTAGGCCACGTTCTTCCTCCAGGAAGCTCCAGCACTGCTCATTTGTGGGGATAACACACACACATCTTGAGGAGCACAGGCTTAAAATTCAGTTTGCTGTCACCTCAATGATCACCTAACCCACTGCCTACTGCCAGGATGATTCTGTGCAGCATACCTTGTTCTTGCTGCTCTCACAGGACTGTAAACTGGCCAGGATCTGGCTCTCTATGGCTTGGACCCATGCATCCCTCTCCTCGTAGGTGGTTGCTTCAAAATGCCAAGTCTGGCCTGTGAGAGAGACGATGATAAACTCGAAGTTTTCTTCTTGTTCTGGAAAAAAAAATGCAATAGGAAGAAAAGACTGAGTTAAGGGTATTGAAAAGTAGCTGAAACAGTCTTGGTTGATGAGAAAATCTGTGGCACAATGGCTTTAAGCTGGAGGAGGGGAGATTTAGATGGGATATTGGGGAGAAATTGTTCCCTGTGAGGGTGGGGAGGCCCTGGCACAGGGTGCTCAGAGAAGCTGTGGCTGCCCCTGGATCCCTGCAAGTGTCCAAGGCCAGGCTGGACAGGGCTTGGAGCAACCTGGGATAGTGGAAGGTGTCCCTGCTCATGGCAGGGGGTGGCACTGGATGAGTTTTAAGATCCCTTCCACCCCAAACCATTCTAGGATTCTGCAAATCCTGGAAATGCAGGTCTGGAGATGAGGTTTGAGGCTGGATACTGCCCTGCACAGTGCACCAGGAAACAACCAGGATCCACTGCCTTTTCCCTCCACGTGTTATGCAGATAAAGCACTTGGTTTGGGTAAATACTCAGTTCTGGTGTTTGTGAGCCTGGAATTGAGTCTGTACCTCTTTCAAACACAGAGTGGTCAATGAGCATCATTTAGATTTAAACCTGAGGTGCTAAAAGCTACATGATGTAAAAATCAAAGTGTGCCACAAAAGAAAAGACAAATGGACCATAAAGAGCTGACAATACAGAAAATGTAACAATTCACCCTCTTCTTTCAAGCAGTTTTTACAAGCACAGATATATTAAAGCAGATATATACATTTTCTCCTCTACAGCATAAATAGTGGGATAATAATAATAATTACTGGGCTATAATACAGAATTAAAATCAGTTCAACCTATTCAACATCCACATCCGACATGGGAGATGAGAAAATGATGTGAGAAGCCAGGAGAGAGGGTCAGTGAAATATCCTTAGGGCTACTGGAGGATAAGGACAAGTATTCAGGCCAGAGGAGCAGCACATGGAAATACCAGCAGAACTGAAATAAATGGACACACACCCCACCTACACATGGGACACCAACGCCAAATTAAAAAAATCAAGGAAGCTGAAACAGAGTAAGTGCAATTGGGAAGGGCTGGCACAAAGCATGAAAGGAAAAGAATAATAGAGCACAAAATCCTGGTGAACATCAGCCATAATGAGCTTCAGAAAGAGCATTTTGTCTGATAATGACTTATTATATATTCAGAGCCATGACACTACTGTGTTCCCTCATCATCCATAAACATGCAAAGATCAGGGACAAATCCAGCACTAGATTTAAAGACAGCACTGCTGCCCACTGGCAGTTGTGTTCCCAAGCTGTGGGACATGGGGTTTTCTTGGATGAGCTCCATGTCAGCAAGGCCAGTGCCTCAAAGAGAGCAGAAGGTGACTTGGCACCTTGAGGTGGGAATAAACACAGGGTTGAAAGTTATTTTCAGACACAGGAAGGCACTGAAGCAGCAATTTTACTGAAAAAATAGCGCATGGGGTAAGTGGGAGAAGAAATCATAGAATATCCTGAGTTGGAAGGGATCCACAAGGGTTATTGAGTCTGACTCCTGGCCCTGCACAGACACTCCAACAATCCCACCCTGTGCATCCCTGACAGCATTGTCCAAACACTCCTGGAGCTCTGGCAGCCTCAGGCTGTGCTCATTCCCTGGGGAGCCTGGGCAGTGCCCAGCACCCTCTGGGGAAGAACCTTTCCCTGATATCCACCCTAAACCTGCCCTGGCACAGCTCCAGCCATTCCCTTGGATCAAAGATGAATGATGCAACTGCACAGCTACAACTGTTCCAGTTTAGCAACACTATGTTCCAAACAAACATTACCCAAAATGCCATGAATAAATCATGGAAAAAGCCTCGTTTATCAAGCAGAGCTTTCAGGATTTGATGAGGAAGATCTAAAAGGAACTACTCCACAATAAATGAAGTTACATTCAGTCCTGTGCATTGTCTCCTGTAGGACAACACAGTTAAGGTCTCTGCAGCATCACTGAATCCTCTGATCTCTCCTCTGGTTTAGCGGTGAACATGGCAGTGTGAGATTAACAGTTGCACTAAATGACCTTAGAGGTTTTTTCCAACCTTAATAATTCCATGATTCTACATCCACTGAAGCTTCAGGTTTACTCCCCAAAAAGCTGTGCCGGTTGAAGACATCTTCCCCAATATTTTCTGCTTAAACACAACACTATCTTTCTTTCCCCCAAGCTCAACTGTGAAACAAAGCAGCAGTGCCTGCTCCACGTCACCCCCAGGGCAATTCCTTCAGAAGACAAGGAACAAACCTGCACGTCCTTAAGCCCAGCATGCAGGAACAGGAAAATCCAGGCGGGAGGACGAAATTGTTCACTTTTACTCTTCAGTCAAATTATAGGTTGTGCTATTTAAATCCCTGTGAGCCCAATCACAAAATTTTATTAAACAGTTTTCCATGTTTAACAGTTATTCATGGAGAGGTCCACCATAATAGTATTTTAGCACCATCAACCTGTCGAAATCAACCTGCCCAATTACTCCAAACTACATTAATACCACCGGATATTACACTAATTGTGTCCAGTTTCTATGCAGACGAGGTCCCGCGGGGCTAATTTTGCATCCTCAGGGGCAAGCAACTCAGCCATCAGCTTGATTTCACCAGGAATCCCTCCTCATTACACAAGTCCAGGCTGTCAAACTTTTTTTTTTTTTTAAAAGAAAAAAAAAAGGTTAATGGGCCAATCAGTCATCAATTATTTCCTGGAAGGGCAGCAGAGGAAGGGTTAAAGTGTGAAGAACCAGCTGCCACTGACTTCCATTTGGAAGTTATTATCAACAGGAGATGTCTAAAATGTTGTTGTTGTTTGTTTTGCCTTTTTTTTTTTTTTTCTGAAGAGGGAAGGGGTGGCTGGGATGGGAAATGAGCCAAAACTCTGAGACTGTGATGATATGGAAGGTAGAGCACAAGAGATTTTTTTTCCTTTTAGTGGAAGCAGGGGTATCATCAGTGAATTTTTAGGGTGCCCAGTGAATCAGTGAATTTTTAGGGTGAATTTTGTGGCTGCTCCTTCCCTGGAATTGTTCCAGGCCAGGTTGGACAGGGCTTGGAGCAACCTGGGATAGTGGAAGGTGTCATGTCATGGATGAGATGAGCTTTAAGGTCCCTTCCAACCCAAACTATTCTGGGATCCCATGGACACTCCTTTCACCATCATCCTCCCATTACTGCATTTAACCTGAGTTCACACTGATTTTGCTCTTCCACAAGCCAGACACTGCCACAGCCCACCCACTCCTGGAAAACAAAGAGAGAAAATTTCTGAGGAGCGATGGATTGTGGAAGAAAAAATAAACATTCAGGCATGGCCTCACTGCCTTCCCCTACCAATGTGTTTGTGGGACTGAGATCAGGTTTAGAAAACTACCCTGAAAATTACTACAGGATACAATTAGTCCGTAACTTGTTCCAGAGAACTCAATTAAGTCTACTAAAATGTAGGGAAAACACATGTCCAGAAGCAGTCCCACCACTTGGTATCCCTCAGGAGTAGCTCTACATAACGTGCATGAATCAGCTTGATCCTGATTTCCACCCCCCTCCTATTTTACTCTCAATATTAAGAATTACATAAATAACCACTGGCACCTTGAACCAGTGGATGGGCAACCACAAGCACAATTCAAAGTCACAAAATTATAGAAAATCAGGCTGGAAGGGACCTCAAGGATCACCTAGTCCAACCTTTTAGCACAGAAAGTCAATGAGAGGCAAGGGCTCCTTTCTGCCCTGCACAAATCACACCTATCCTAAAAGCTGGCCTTTAAATAAATATCACAGCATTTCTCATAGGCATTCATGAATATTTTGCTAGAACCAGGAGTAAGACTGGATCTTCTGGCTTTGTATCAGAGATTTGTATCTCTGCTCAACACAGCTGTCACCAGAGGATGCTGCTGCTAATTAACAGCAACTCACCACGCACATCTGGAGGGTGGTGCCACTCAGACAGCAAACACTTCCCTGCAACAAGAAGTCAAGTGCAGCACCAAAACACCCTCAAATGCTCCTGAAGCACCTCCAAGAGCTGGGGTTACAGCCTGAATCCCAGCCAAGCCTGCCTCAAGTAACACCGAGACCTACTTAAGCTCCTTTTTCATCAACTCCTCCTCCCTCTCCTGAAAACCTCTTCTGCTCAAGCATCATGACCCTTCATCCTTTCAAAAGGAGAAGGAAGAGCTGCTGGGATGCCCTGGCGAGCAACAGGAGATGTTTACAACACACCAGTTGTTTACAATGTGTTGTTTACGTCCCATGCAACACTAGGTCTCGTTACCTTTAGCCACTCGGTGGAAATTACCCCCATCAATTGGCAGATAAGTATGTTTATTAGCAGCCTCAATTAAGGAAATATTTGTGCCATGTCCCACTGGGCACGGCTATGCTAATACTTCTCTCCCCTTTCCAAACCCAGTGTCTAAATCTAATTAGTTTTGAAGATCAACCCTATCAGGACAATAGAGCTCTGCTATCGCTTGCCCACAGCTCTTGGTAAAGGTTGTGTTCCACTGGAAGAGTTTTACACTGTTTTATATCACATATACAGGAGAGACAAACTGGGGATGGAAGGCTGAAGGCACTGAACCCCTCTGCCACATGGACTTGATGTTTTATTTGGGTGCCAAGACGATACAGTTTGCAAAGATGTAAAAATGTCAGTTTAGACAGGATGTAACTTCCTGCACAGGCACAGCACCAGGGCAGCAACAGCATCACTTTGAAACCAAAGGTAGCCTGGGACTTCGTGAGCATCCACACAAAAGGGTTTTCCCTCAGTGCCCAGCAAATCCAGCCCAGCACTGTTTAAAATCACACATGTAACTGTGAAGAGGGGAAAAATCAGGATTTAATATCTTTATGCATGCATAGCACAGGCATTTAACTCCTTAAACATAATCCTTCCCGCTGTGCTGCAAAATCAGAAAATCACAGAATGGTCTGGGTTAGAAAGGACCTTGGAAAGGACCATCCAGTTCCACTCCCTGCCATGGGACACCTTCCACTATCCCAGGCTGCTCCAAGCCCTGTCCAGCCTGGCCTTACATCCGTTGATATAGGAAAAATAATTCTGTATTTAAAAACAGTGCTATGATAGCAGGTATGAGTGACCCCAGCAGGTCTTAAAAACAGAGAGGGGTTTATTTTAAGCATAACTCATTGATACTACATATTTTTTCCCCTAAAGAACCAAAGGACTGCTTAAAGCCTGGCTGCTTGCAACAGAGAGCCTGTGGGACTTTGTCATTTGTCAATGGCTCCCCACAGAAAACCCCCAAAATCTGAAAACTAAAGAGTTCAGGCAAACTCTAAAATCAATGAAAGTAAGATTTCTTGTAATGAGACAAAACTGATGGAGGAGATAACTGTGCAATTTTGTGTCAAGGTGAGGGTCAGGCTCACCCAGAACACCTAAAAACTCACAGGAAGGTGTTAAAAATGATTGGAGAGCTTTTCAAACTGGGACTGAACCTGACAGAAATGTTTTTGGTGTGTAAATAGGTGTAAGTGCAGCTGAACAAGCGTGTGCTAAGGACCAAAGCAGATTTGTTATTCTGGACTGTCATTTCCCATCATCGTTCCCTTTTTCGAAGGCATAATTATCTAAACATGTGGTTTTTAATACTTACAATGCTCATTAACTCCACATTTGCATGTCTCACCATTCCAGCTCTCACACAAAGGCTCACAGTATCAGCTCAAAGCTATGGAGAACATTGAACCTTCAGCTTTCAGGGGGATAAAACATCCAAAAAACGATACAGCCGCCCAATTTTAGAATTTCATTTTGATGCTGTGTCTCAAAACTCTTTGGGCCATGACCAGCAGGATCTCATTCCCATACCAAGATGCCTTCAGTACTTAGTTTGATCATTAAGATCAAAGACTCCTTAGATTAGACAAACCCTAAAAAAAACTTTATCTGTAAAACACAAGGGAATTCCATATATTTGTTCCCCTGCTGCAATTTATTAACAGGTAGCTACAAAATCACAAGTTTCTCAAGTACTAAACCTGTAACAACAAACATACCTGACCAGAGGAAAAATAAGGTCGGGAGATATAAACAGCAAGTAGAAAATTAAAAATTATCCAAGTGTCTTTGTGGAAAAAAGACAACCCCAAAACTTATGAGTATCTGACGGTCACTTTCTGTCTTTCCATATTTTGCACTTCATATTTGAAAAGACAACAAAAGGATCAAACCAGCCTGTTTAGCACCTCTGAAAGGTAATAATTTTACACTCCAGCTGAGAGATGAAATAAAATTATACTTAAAAAAAAAGCTGCCGTAACAAGCCGGAATAAAACCCCACTTTTGTTTCCTGTGCACACTTTGTTTGGCAGGGAGAGCCAGCAGCCTGGGCTGTAATTGTGCAAAAAAAGGACGGTGATATAAATCACCAAAGGTTAATGATCAGGATGTGAACAGAGGGACTTGTTTACAGAAATAGCATGCAATTTAAAATTTACAAGAGATTTAATGCCACCGCTTGGCAATCACTAAAATCAACAGCCCAGAAAACAGTGACATTAAGAAAAATATTACAGTTATAATCATTCCAAAATAAGTCAATTAGTGTTAGGGCATGCGCTCGCGATTACTTGACCCATTTGGTTCGCACTTAAGTGAAGAGACAAAAAAAATCCCCCTCCCTCATAGCGAGATTACTGAATTGTGACCTATTTTGCATTCCCTATTCCTTACACCATTCCTCTTCCATGCTGCTGGAGGTGGTGGTTGAAGGGTTTTTTCCCCCCTCTCCTCCTTGCTTGGTTTCTGAGTAATTCTGACCTTTGACATTTGTAATAATAAAGGAAATAAAATATATATACATTTATAAAAAAAAAAAGAAGGGAAATCTATAAATGTGTTGTTCAAATGAAGGTGGAGAGGGGAGGGGGGAAATAAATACATAAAATTCCATGTGCTATTATACAAAAGGCATGACGGCTGTCTTGGGTGGGAATAAAAAGCAATGTAAGTCAATTTGTGAACTTTGGCACCGGGTGACCTTTAGAAATACAACAATATCCAGAATTTACAAGCAAGAGTAGCACATGCAAATGACCCGGCACTGTCTCGCCTCTGGATTAGAGCTGCAAAGAGCATTATGGAGAAGGCTTGCACAAAACAAATTAAGATTGTTACTTAAATGTCACGGCACACTATTGTATTTGGCTACAGATCATTACACCTGATACTAACACTTTTAAAAACTGTAATAACTTGGGAAATATTACATTGAGTGCCCACATGGAGAAAGGGAAAATATATATATATATATGTATCTCTTAAAAAAAAAATAAATAAAAGGAGCAAATGGGTTCCTGAAGTAATTTAAACATCACCACTGCACGACTAGAGGGAAAGGTCAAAATTTAAGTAAGCTGAAAGGAACATGAATGGCAAAATAAAAGGCACAAACAGAAAGATGAAAAGACCAAGTGGAATGACTCTGCAAACACGGGGTGGAAACAAACACGCATGCTTGGGGCAAATCTCATTTCCGGGGGAAGGGGAGAGAGGCGAGGAGGGCGAAATTTTGGAGAAGTGGGTTAAAAAAAGGGGGGAGGGAGGAGGTGTTTGTCTGGGACAGGTGGGGTTGTTACCTTCAGTGTTGGTGCTGCTGCTGCTGTAAATATTTCGCAGGCTACCAACACGGTTTAGTTTCCAAGCTTTGCGTTTGGCTGCGTCCAGAGAGCAGGAGGGGAAGAGAAAAAAAAAAAGAGAATAAAAATAAAGAAAAAAGAAAGCGGGAGGAAAAAAAATTTTTTTTTTCTTTTTTTTCAATGAAAAAGGGGAGAAAAGAAACATCAAAAAGCATGTGAAGTAAAATACAAGCACGAGCCTGTTCACACGTGAAGAGCTAAACACAGAAAATGCACACAGGACCACTCAGCCTCTGCAATCCACAGCCAATGTGGAAAACCTCGTATCGAGAGTGATTTTTTTCTTTCACTCACCACAACATGACACAATTTGACAAGATTAAATGGATCTGCTATTGGAAGAGACAAAAACAGACCAGTAGAAGTAAAGAAAAAAAAAAAAAAAAAAAAAAAAGAGGCAGGAAGTATTTGTGCAGAAGATACAGGGCTGGATGAAACAGCTACTGTAAAATGTGATTTAATTCGTGACAAAACACAGCCAGACAAGAGCTCCTTTTCCTCCAAAAGCCTGTGGGGAGCACTTGGTGCCTGGAGTTCACCCTTAATTTTAAAGGTGATGATGTAATGACCTTAAACCCTCCTAACAACAAATGTTATTTGTAGCACTGAGCTCAGAGGAGGAAGAAACATAAAATCCCGGAGTGGCCAGGGACACCTTCCACTAGACCAGGTTGCTCCAAAATTCATGCCCTCCTGCAAAATCAAAGAGTTTATTTGGAAAAGGAGGGGGGAAAAGGTATATTCTTTACAAAGAATAGCAACACCCTCATTTTATTAGAATTGACCCAAAGTTTGAGATCCTCTGAGCTGCTGCTTCACAATTAGCACAAAATATTGCTCAAAAGCGCTCTGTTCCCAGGCTCATTTGGGGAGAGCACATCTTCACCTCCCTTAGAATCTTTAAAACACTATGTTTAGGCTGGGTTTCATCAGACAGGAATGGGATGAAACATCAGAGCACACCAGGACACCCGACAGCAACTGGAATAAGTCAGGGAAGAGATGGAATTACCATCTCTGGAAGTGTGTAAATGGCATGTGGATGTGACACTTGGGGACAGGGTTCAGTGGTGAACATGGTGGTGCTGTGTTGATGGTTGGAGTCAATTTTAAAAGTCTTCTAAGGGACCTCAGACCCTTCTCCCTCCCACCACAGATGTCCCTCATTCTTTAGGATGACATCAACATCCCACGACACAGCCAGGATACAACAATTTAAAATATTTCTTTCAATATTCATGAGGGAACTTTGTAATGCCCCACAAAACTCAGACCAAACAGCTGCTTCCAGGGAAAAGGAACAGTGATGTGAAGTCATTCCAGTCTTCAACAAAAAGCTCCATTTTCAGCTGAAGAATTAAAGGTGGAAGAGCACTGCCTGAATCCCCCTGACTTTAAAGCTAGCTAGGATTTTAATAAAGCCATCAGCAGGCCTTAATGCTCCATACTGAGAAGGAGGACTGGATTCTGAGTGACATCATCAAATCTGAACATATTTTCACTGGGTGCATCCTTCAAGCTGAAAAAACCCTTCCATTTTAAGACCTGCTTAAGAAGTCTCTGCACCTAGAGAGGCACAATTGCCCAGCAGAAAACTTGTTTTTCCTCTGAAACATTTACATATAAATAGGCAAAATCGAGGTTTGGCACCCCTCTGGAAGGGAAGATGGTCTCCAGCACACAGAGCCCCTTTCCCAGTGCCTTTCCCATTTTTCACACTTTAATGGCACGTTTGTGCGAGCAGCAGTGAACCTGCAGCCTGCTTTTCTATTAACCTATTGATGAAATAATCCATTTTAATGTGTTAAGTGTCAGGCCTTTCCCTTCTCTTTAAACAAATGGACTTTTTCCACAGTGATGCTGAGGTCCTGGTACATCCAAGTGTGTCCTTTGGCATCGATTAGGTCCCTGCCTGCTTCCTTCAGGTACTCTGCTGTCTTTGAGGATTCAATGAGGGTTTGGACACTGCCAAGCAGAGCCTCTGCAGGGTGACTGATGTGCCAGGGCCCAGCAGAGCCATCCCACCCTGCCTGCCTCTGGAATTACCCACTGCTGGTACCTACAACCCGGCTGCAGCAGGCACTGCAGGGCATTATTTGCCTGCTTTGTCTTTGAATTATTTCCCAGGATGTTCAGTTTGTCTGGTCTGGGGTCACTTGCTGGTCCCCCAAGTTAATTTGACAAAAGCTCTTGGTGCCAGCTCCAGAGGTATCTACATCTATATCTACATCTACATCTGTATCTCTATCTCTACACCTATCATCTACATCTATATACCTACGCCTATAGTCTGCATCTATTATCCACATCTATCATATTTTACACTTAACAAAATAAACCCCAACTGGTTACCAATAAAATGTTGTAAGAAATAGTTCATTATCTAACAGCGAAACTCCCCAGTAACAACGATCTTTAAGGCAGATTGATTTTGAAGTGATTTCTGGAAATGTGTTTTCTTCCCAAAAAAGCCACCAAGAAGTGTCTCTAGTTAGAGATTCCAGGGAAAAAAACCAAACCTTCTCAAAGCTCCAACATCTGGAATGAAGTTAAGTATTTCCCAGTATTTAACTTTTACTGAAGTGGCAAACTTCAGTCTTGGAATATTGAGGATCTGGGGAAGCTCTGGCTGCCCCATCAAGATCAAGCCCAGCATCTGAAAAAACACCACCATGGCCACTAAACCATACCACAAAGTGCCACATTTACTCAGGTTTTGAACACCTCCAGGGATGGTGACTCCACCACTGCCCTGGGCAGCCTGTTCCAATGCTCTTTCAGTAGAGAAACTTCCCTTGTCCCTGACAAGGGAGTGGTGGCAGCAGCTGCAGCCCTGGCAGGACACCCAGCTGGATCTGGAGCCACAGACAATCCCTTTGCTGGTGGCTTTTGGGTGCTCCCTGTGAGCAGAACTATCCCATCTGTGTAAAAAGCCTTTACACCTGCTCACGATAGAGAGAGAAGAGGTATGCTGGTGTAGGAAGGAGGAAACAAGGCTTCAGGACAGCCTTTTGTTAAGATATGGAGGAACTGGGAATCAATTAAACTTAATCACTCCCAATTACCACCTCTCTTTGTATTTGCTCAGGCAATAACTTTACAGCTGTGACCAGTGCCTTGCAGACAGAATTTCTGTGTTTGCTGCCTTTAATAGGGCTGCTATTTATTCTCTGTTAATGAATCTGCTTGTCCTGTGTAGTTTTGATTAGTCAGGCTCTGTAGTAAATATGTTTACTGCCACTATGGTCATGTACAATTATTTCTAAAAGCAGGAGATGTTTGCAGAAAGGATTTAAACCCAGGTGTGATCTGAGGACACATCTGTTTGTTACCTGGGAAGTTCTCCAAGGATGCTCAGGATATTATACTCAACAAAACACTGCATTAACTCTTTTCAACCTGCTCCAATTCAGCTCTTTTTACATTTTGCTAAGCAGAAATACGCTTTTATTCCTGGGAGAGCGTTCACATGTACATTCTCCCCCTAAAAACCTCCCTGCAGCGCTGCTCTGAGGGATTCCAGATGTGCTAATGTCACCTCTGGTCTGGCTGTGACAGAGTTCCTAGCTGATTAGATAAATAGTCCTCAGCTAGCTGATTAAAAGGCGCTGTGGCCGCTCGGCTGTGTGTCCAAGGCTCGCCAGCCATGTTGGAGGTGGAAGTGTGCATGAATTACATCCCTGGAGTGTGCTGAGCGGGGCTGATTAAATGAGGCATGCCACAGCCCTCAGCATCAATTATCAGAAATAATAGGATCTCTGCACCCAGGCTGGGGGAAGGGGGCTGGGGCTGGAGCTGTGCTTCCCAGAACATCTTCCCAGCAATAACCCTGGCCAGGCACCCCAGGAATGCTGCTCTGCTCTGCTCTGCTCTGGGTGTGCAGCAATTAAACACCGAGAAGGTGGCTGAGCAAAAACCTCCTCCCACTGCACAGGCCAGGGGAGCTTTTCCAGGGGATACCTGTGAAACATCCACCCAGGAAAAGTGATTTATAGATGCAGACAGGAGGCAAAGCTGAATATTTAAGGATAAACTTCAGCTCTTCCCCTGCTCCTCCTCAAGTCTTTCTGCACTGTGGTTTCATCAAGGGCAGGCTGGGGAGTTTGCCTTCTTCTTGGTCAGCACCTTGTCCAACAAGACCTCACTCCTTGGTCAGAGGGCTGAAATGATTTTGTTAAGATGCCACTCAGGAGATTCTCAGATGATGCAAATTTGTCTGTGTGACTGTGAAGGGACTTGACATTGTCTCACCCTATGTGAAAGCAGCAAGGACACAAATTCCTCCAAAAAGGTTAAGAAACCCCAAACCCAAACCCCAGTCATATCTAATATAGATCTAGGCATATATATCTATATATCTCCAAGCTAAATAAACTGGATACATTGCATTTCTACATCTGTCCAACACAAAATTTTAAAATAAAAACCCCATAAAACCCATGGATCTTATGAATCATAGAATCATAAAATGGTTTGGGTTGGAGGACACTCTAAAGACCATCTTGGTCCTGCCATGGGAAGGGATGATAAATATGCTCACTGTTTTTCTATTCAGTAAACCAGATTTCCACAGCAAACCATCTTTAAACACCTGAATGGGACTCTGAAGTTTCCAAACATTTCTGTTTGGAGCAGAAGGGATTATCACGACAGATGTCCCAGAAGACAAAAAAGTGAGAGACAAAGGATATTTCATATGGCAACAGTCCTTAATATGCCCTTTCTGGACTCCAGAACACTCAGAAAAAACAAGCTGGTGTAAAGTAAATTAGTAAATGTGCTGATTTAGAGAAATTTCCCCAAACACAACTAAAACTGTGTGCCTGGGAAAAAAAACCCAACAAAAACTCCTTTCCTCTGCAACTGATATCTCTTCCCAGGCTCTATTTTAAACCCTCAAAACACTCTAAAAGTAATACTTCAAATCTTATTAATAGTTAATTACGTTTGGCTTCTCTTCAGCTTTGAACATTTCAAATGAAGGGGAAAAAAAATGAAAACACATTCATACTTCTGCTCGTGACAGGGGAAAAGAAGTTATTTTAATTAAACATTTCTAAAAAATGTTTTTAATTCGTTTTTTCCCCTCCTGTAATATTTCTCCATTCAAACTTCTGCAGTAGGGAAAGGACCCACTGAATGATTTCAGTGCCTTTCCAATACACTATAAACATACAAGATTACAATTGACAAAAAGGAAGTGGTAATTGGAAACATTTTTCTCAGTTTTTCATTATCTGAAGCAGAAAATTATGGCTCTTTTCTATACACACAAAAAAATCCTTTTCAACCACCTAGAAAAATTGTCTTTTAATAAAAGCTTTAAATTATACTATCATATTTCAAAGGCAACGAACAGTTAAAGCAGCTAATCAAAGGTATAATTATTTAATGACTCTGACTCCTGCTATCTAACAGGGCTGTAATGGCTTGGCTGTGATCAGCAGACCCCCAGCTCCAGCTCTGGAAAACAAGCCCTTGGCTGGGAGCATTCCAGCCATCCATTCCTAACGTTAGTTCCTCCAGTTTGGGTTGATTTCACCAGGCCAGCTGAGCTATTATGGATTTAAGGGGATCAGTTTGTCACCCTGCCACTGCTTTTTTGTACACATCTGGATGAAAAAAACCCACAAAACAACTGTAAGAGTTTTTCCTGCAGAGGAAACAAAAACATTTCCCTGACAAAATGGGATTTGTCAAGATCATCACTGATTTTTTTCACTTTTAATGCTACATGACAGTTTTCTGTTAACCACCTCAGCTGCCTCACTCTAATAATTCAAATGTAAAACACCCCCCCAAATGTGCTTATTGAAAATTATGTATTTGCCTTAAATACATCTAAATATTTCTATTAAAATAAATCTTTATTACTTTACTCCAGGTGAGTGAAGCAGTGAGCAAGCAGAGCTTCTAACTCCATTCCATGGCTTTTCTCATGTCTTTCACAACTGGAAATACGACAGGGATTATCCCTATAATCATCAGGCATTAATTACCAGAGCTACCCAGGAGTGTACAGTGCACCTTGGCTTATTTTTGGTTTATAAAAGAGCAGTTTGTGTCATTATATCTGAGCCTCAATCCTAAATATGAATGTCTATTATATGTCTTTTGTGATTCTAATTTTTTTTTTTTTGGCTACACAATTAGGTTTCACAGAATCACTAAGGTTGGAAAAGACCTCCTAGATTATAAAGTCCAACACTGGACAAATGCCACTAAACCTTCATTTCTTGAACACTTACAGGGATGGTGACTCCACCACTTCCCTGGGCAGCCTGTTCCATCTGATCTAAGATATTGGACCCTCTGGAATTTCCTGGAGATTTTTTGTAGACACAGGTGAGGAAGAGTTTGATTTTTCCAATGACCACATTAGGCATCCGTGGCACTTAGATATTCCATCTTTGACTTACTCTGAAATTTCGAATTATTGAATAAAAATCAGAATTACTGTTCCTATCATCTCCCATTTTGCTCACCTATTTAATCCATACCATGCACTTGGTAAATAAAAACTGAAGCACACAACAACACAGAAACTATACTCTGTGTGTGTGTGTATATGTATATATATATATATACACACACACACACAAAAATGTGAATTCTTTGTTACTTTTCATCACCTGTAAAAATAAGCAGGAGCCAATTTGCCACTGTTAGGTGTTAATAGTTCAGCATGTCACTCTGCCTGTGGTGCAACTTCCCACGTTAGAGCAGGGATTCCTCACTGGAAAAATCCTGCTTGGAGAGATTTATTGTGTCAAGGCCTTTCCCTACAAAGCACTCAGGCACTGCGATGATTATTTCTCTATAAACTGAACGCTCATGCTAAGACAGGAAGGTCACCACGGAATCATTTAGGCTGGAAAAGCCCCTTAAGACCATCTCCCTTTTTGCCTGAGCTTCTACATCACCCTGCACTGACAGAGGAGGAGACTTCCAGTTCCTTTCCTTGGCTAAACTGGAAAATGAAGCCCTGTAGATGTTGGGTCCAACAGTGCAAGAAGGATACCCTGAGCATGGAGGGTTTGTTAGCTTGGTAGGCTTTCCTATCTAGTGGGGCACCCACAACACCTGCACTTAGGTGTGCTAGCAGGAAACGGGACAGGACAAGGGGAAATGGTTTCAAACTGCCAGAGGGAAATTGGGATATTGAGAAGGAATTCTTCCCTCTGAGGGTGGGGAGGCACAGGGTGCCCACAGAAGCTGTGGCTGCCCCTGGATCCCTGCAAGTGTCCAAGGCCAGGTTGGACAGGGCTTGGAGCAACCTGGGATAGTGGAAGGTGTCCCTGCCCACGGCAGGGGGTGGCACTGGATCAGCATTAATGTCCCTTCCAACCCACAACCATTTTAGGATAAATCCATTAATTTGCATTTTCAGATTCCTCAGAGCCTGCACAATTAAACTGCTACCTCAAAGCCAGCAATGGAATTTTCAAGGAGTTCACAAACTAACCAACTTCACAACTCACTGCTCACATGGCTACTGCACAGGTCTCAATCTCTTCCTTGGGAGAAAGTAAGTACTAAGGCATCCAGTGGGAACAGAAAAAGTCTTTCCAGCAGCAGATTCATCATTTTGCCTCCTCTCCACAGATTGCATCTGGATTTCCAAGGGCTCCACAGGCAGGAAGCTATTATCACCTATGTCGGTGTAAGGTGGGGCTCCTCAGATTTGATGTTAATTTGCACAATACCAACAAAAAATGTAAAACTCATTAAGTTGCAGATGTTTGTGATTTGCTATTACCCAACATCTGCCCAGATGCTGCTTTGCACAAATTCAAGCAGCTCAGGGTTGTGGCTGCTCTTACACCAAGGTTCTCATCCCTGTAATTTGACTTTTTTTTTTTCCAAGAGCTGTGGTTGCTGAAAATCCCTGGGGAGCTGCTGTGGTTAGCTTTGGAATGAAGTCGGGAAAGGCAGGATGGGATTTGCTATTTGTATTTTTTGAACCCAGTGTGTCTAGGCAGGGCACACACAAACACCCCGTGGCTGAGGCACCAAGCCACCAATTAAGAGACTCACACCGAAGTCGTGCTGCCTTTCACCTTCCAGCAAAACCCTGAGTAACAACTGCATTTGGCCTGCAAAGATACATATTAAATCCTGAATTTACATCAGCTGCTGGTGTCACAGGCTCTCTTACAAGCCACAGCTCTGAGCAGTTAACTCCTAACTGGCTCAACCACAACGCCTGTTACTAATCGCTTATTGAATAATAGAAGTGACACAACTGATAAAAGGTTTCAATCCTGGAAAAAAATGATTTATAGTATTTCACTCTACTGGCACTGTTATTTGTATGACAAATGGTTGGACAGACACCAGTTAATCTCCACACACCTCCAACTCGGATGTGGCAGCTCCTGCCTGAGCATCCAAATAATCAGGGACTGCTAACAACACAGCCACGCTGGTGTGAGGGGCTGAATGCTGGCATTTTATCAAGGCTGAGCCCCAAATCAATTTACCCAATGGGTTTTATTTTTTTGTTGGGGGGGGGAGGGGGGCAGGGAGAGCATGGCTAGGAAGAGGAGTATCCTGATAAAAGCAGGAAGGCACAGCTTGGGAGATCTCCCAGCTCCTCCAGCGCAGAGATGAAATCATCAATACCAGTGAGGCATGAATGATTTCAGAAAGCTCCGGATCCTTTATGGATTTTTCCTGATGGTCAAAGCCCAACTGCAGCATCACACACACAGCTGTCAAGACTGTTATGTTGCACTGTAATATCACTGTGCACTGCAAATCCTATCTTCCCCTCAGCTGGGAGAGAGGGATGGGGCTGCTTTTGAGGCAGGGTGAGCCAGGATTTCCCTGCCTTAAGAAATGAGCACAGCTTTGAAATTACAAGCAGCACATCAACAGCAGCTTTATCTCATTGGCTGTATCAGCAGCATCCTGCTCCCTACACAAGTCAAACCTATTTTACCAAGCCAGTCTTTCAAAAGCAGCAAACCCCTTTGCATTATTCTGTTGGGTTACTCTTTGACTTTGCACCCAAACTCTGCCATTTTTCTTATTAAAAAAAAATCCCTTCCACTTCTATAAAAATCATGCCACCCCCTGCCATGGGCAGAGACACCTTCCACCATCCCAGGTTGCTCCAAGCCCTGTCCAGCCTGGCCTTGGACACTTGCAGGGATCCAGGGGCAGCCACAGCTTCTCTGGGCACCCTGTGCCAGGGACTCACCACTCTTCTCCCAGGGAAGAATTTCTTCCCAATATCCCATCTATCCCTGGACAGAGAACACAAAGTCACAGCAGATGAATCTTTGGGTTGGCTACAGAAAGACAAGAGCTCCATTTGCACACAGGAGAACATTCAGAAGAGAGGAGGATAGAAGGATCCAACAAAGCAGAAGCAGCAAGAGGAATTTTCTTCAGAAGGCCTAAAAGATCTCTGGTGGGGTAAAAATCCTGCAAGCTGCACTCCCAGTAGCAGGAGAAATGCAGATGGAATGTGAAGATGACTGATATCATGGGAAGCAAGGAAAAAAAAAAAAACCATTCACAACTGCTTCTTGTGATCTAAGGTCTAACTCAGTGTATTTGCTCTTGAAAGATACTTGTGATAATGCGGCATTAAAAATTGCTCAGCTTTTTATCCCCTGACAATCTCCTGTGAGAAATTTGGACAATTCTGTTACTTTGCCAATGGAAATTACTTTCTATCAGCCTTCCCAGGATTTCACACCAGATCAATATGAGGTTAAATAATACACAGATTCTTCAAGATCCCTTCCCTCTTTTAATCTACAAGCCTAATATCCTTTTTTAATTTTTCCAGTTCTCTGCAACATTCCCAAAATTCTCTGCTACAAGATCCCTTCCAAATTGTATGACCTTTCCATGCAGAGTTAACTTGCAGGTACAAAAATGGCACAAAAAGCCCCACAACACACTAATACTGCCAAAACACTGACCAGTCAAATGATAAAGGTTGACACAGATTATTTCCTTTAGTGGGCATATCTAGACTTGCTTGGTGGGCAAGAACAAATGGGTTTGGGGAAGAAACTAGGCATGAAAAACCAAGCAGAACAAGGTGCAGTCACAGATAGTACAAAGCTCATGAGAAAATCAGAGCTATCAGGCAGACACTGCACCCCTGGGTTCCCCCAGAGTGACAGAACTTTGTCCTCAGGTGAGCTGTAATGTCACTGAGAGGATGCAAACCCCTTAAAAATGCTGTGCCAAATACAGTCAGCTTTTTCTGCTTGGAATGGGAATAAGCTGGATGTACTGGAAAATCATGAGTAATTGATTTATGCTCTCAGGTTACTGTAATGGGTAAAGAGGAGAACCTTACCTTGCTGACTGATGTAGTACAGGCAAGCAGATTCACCCAAAAAATGGAGGGGAATGCATGAAACCTGTCCCCAGAGATATGAGCTGAGACAGAAACAGGCACTTGGAGGGAATTTCTTCTAGTTCGTCTCTCAGCATTCGCACAGTTCTCATTTCAGCCTAGTCCACCCTGCGAAAGTGGCTGGACTTGTGACTAAAATTACCATTATGGAGATGTCTGGCAGTACCTTTTACTTGCAGATAAAAACCTCCATTGCCCCTTTCTACAAAGCTTTTTAGGAGGTAAAAAAAAGGACATGATAAAAAAAAATATATTCATTTTGAATTTGTCCATCAAACTGTGGAGTCCATCAAACTGGAGTTGATGTGTTAGGAGAGACCCACAAAAAAATGTGCACCCAGTAGGGACTAAGAGCGAGGAGGTGACAATTCCTCCATGTATGAATGTGGCATTGCCTTGAAATGACAAAAACCCTTTGTATTTCACAGGGTCTCCATGATCTACTTCACTCTGGAAGGATAACTGGAATGAACAAGAACCCTCTTAATGTTTCTTGTATGTTCAACATCCTCCTCCAAGCCCAGCACAAAGCCCAGCACAATTCTGACAAGCAGAGACTCAAAGAGATTCAACGTGCTGGCTCCTTTGCTGCTCAGAAAACCATTTTGGGTTTTATTCTGGCTCTGGGGGACAGTTTATGTCAATCTTTTCTTCTTTTTTTTTTTCCACAAGTGTTGCAGGTTAAACTTTGTGCCTAACAACCCTGACAGCGTCCCTTCACATTTTTTAGACGAGCCATTGAGTAGCATTATGACAAATTATGGGGCCTGATGATATGTAACAGGAACATCTCCTCCACTCAGAGGCTGTGGAGGAAATAAAAAGACTGAAAGAAATATTTCTGGAAAAAAAGAGAGAGAGGAACTTTTCCCTCTTCATTAGTGTAAGGAATTGCAGATGGTGAAATACTTCAATTAACTATGAAGAAGAATTTTCTTGTACAACTGTTCTGTGGAGCTACAACAGACAGCACATGAAAAGCTTTGAAAATCATCCTATTTAGAAGTAAAATTGCCTTTACACAGTATTTTCTGTCCTTCTTAGCTATCATTCTTCACTCTGGAAATCATCTGTACGAGATCAGTGTTTCTAATGGAGTCAGCCTGTCTGCCCTTATCAGCTGTGATGCCAAATAGCTGGCAAAGAAGCTGTTGGGATGTTTGGCATGTGGGGAAGCAGCAAGGCTCATTATGAATAGATGATTTATGATTTAAGAGTTCATTATTAATGGATTATTTACAAGTATTTCCTAAGTATTGTCAGCTGTTGCCCTGGGAATAGCTTTTCAATAATATCCACAACTTAAAGAATGAATGATGAGCTGTATTGATATTTTTATTACTAAAGGCAGCAGGTAATCATCAATATGTTTAAGAGAAAAGCAAACCCCTATTTCCAACCTCCCTCACAGTTATTTTTTCATGTCATAACAGCTCTGGGCATATCCTGCACTCTTTAGTTAGCAATAAAGGACATTACTGCACTTAAAACCTTGTGTATACGGAGTTTTGTAGAAGCAGATCCTGATGTTCTACGCAGACCTGCTCTGTTAGTCCACCCTTAAAATATAAAACAAAATTGTGTCTAAGATCACACCATAAATTGAAGCCCAGGTCTCCTCTTCCACAGAGGAAAACCTCCCCATCATTCCAAAACATCTCATTCTTCCTTGGGTTACCAAAGCTCAGCTTCTCACTGCACATCTGGGATCCAAACTTCAACCGTAAGCAGTGGTGACCTAATTATTAATGAGTCTGCCTGGACAAACTGGTGTCTAATTGTACACAGAGACTGAGAGATAAAGATTACAGTTGACAAATCACTGAAAATTAATCAATTTTCACATTCTCCTTATAATCACTATGGATCCTCACACCAGAGTCTTTAGGTAATCTGGCGAGTATTAACTTACATTTTACCTTATTATTAAAAACATTAAGCACATATTAATCTATGATTTATTACAATTAGGTTTGTTCTAATTTAATTAAACACTGAGGCCTCTTAAGTATTCTATGAAACTCAGGTATGTTGCCTGGCAAGTGGGGACTTTCTGAAAATAATTTTTCAGGAATCCTTGGTGATATTTTAGAGATCTCCAAATGGGAACTATTACCATGGATGTGAGCTTAGTTTTAGGATAAAAATGTACATTAGTCACTGGCTAAGTATTGCCAGACTTCCTTCCCTACATCCTCCTTTCCAGGCTCAGACTGCTATGTCATTCCTGTGATAAACACCAGGTCTCACCATAAAATTTGCTTTATTTACAATAAAAAAAGCAAGGAGTTCTTTCTGACTGACCATTCACTGAATGGTGGCCACCCAACCAAAAAGTCATTATGTGTGTGACAATGCTGATACTGAGCCCAAAGTAATAATATTGCTTCCAATGTTAAGGTTAAGTAAATAATGAACTGAACTGTGCTTTTATGTATAAATATGTTGGTTGAAGCACTGAAGTTGTCTGGAAAGGGGTTGGATCCCTTTGGTGTTTTGTTTACCACTACAAAGCATCACCTTGGCTGAAAAGTCCCTGTGTTTATGACCATCACAAACCAGCCACCATCACTAACAATTCTCAAATGAGGAATTAAATGGTAGAACATCCTTTAAAAAAAACCAAATTTCCCTTGAAAAGCTTGCAGGACCACTGCACACTGTGCACGCAGCCACCCAAGTCCCAAAGGGAAGAGACGGGGGAAGGAGAAAAAGGAGTGAGCTAAAACAGGCTTGGAGCTGCCAATTCCTTGTCAAATGAAGCAGAGGCAGAAACACTCCAGCCTCGCTTTGTCATCCATCACCAGGGAGTGCAGCTCATCCTCCCCGGATTAAAGAGACGGATTTGGAGCAGCAGGGAAGGGAGCAAAGGCAAGGCAGTGCCATGCCAGCCTGGCAGCCCAGCGAGGGCATTGGGGCCAGCAAGGGTCACAGCAGCTCTCCTCAGATGAACCTTGCACTCTGCAGCCTCCCAGGTGAGATTCACACCCTCACAAACACCATTTCTTTAGAAAGGACACAGGGCTTTCCCACACTGCAGCATCCCACTCCAAAGGAGATGGGCCATGATGCACTGAGCCTCACAGGGTTGGTGATGTCACTGCACACAGAAAGCTAATAAACAGGGGTGTTACTATGGAATCTCTTCCATATGGAATCTGCTCCAGGATTGCCTCTTCCCAGCCCTCAGGTGAGGAATCCTTTGGGAAAAGCACAGATTCCCACAGGCAGCAGGCTCGAACAACAGAGATCGCACTCAAAAAAAGTCAAGAGAACCAACAATGGAGAATTTCTCCCCTTTAAAACTTCACCTTTCCAAGGATTTTATCTCCCTGATGGAGACCAGTATGGACAATTTAGAGCTGCCCTTCAGGTTTATTACTATTGGGCACTAAAGGTTTGGTTCAAAACCACCACCCAAAGATGCACCAAGAGGCCCCAGACTCAAACCTCCCCTCTCAGGGTGGGAAAGGCTGAGAAGCACCCAGCAGTCCCAGCTGTTGGCTCAGGGATGAGCACACACAGCTCAGCAAATACACAGACCCAGAGGAGTTTCTCTTCCAAAGAAATGGCAAAAAAAGATCCTCATAGCTCTTGTGGACTGCCTGAAAGTAGTAGAACGTTACTAGAAAAGAGATACAAATCCCCCCAAAACTAGGATCTGGAATATCAGACAATAGCTGAACCCAAACTCATTGGAACAAAACCCAACAGCTTTGTTTCAGAGAGCAAAAACCCACCAAGATGACTGTTTTTTGCTCTGAATTCTGGTCTGACCCCTATGTGGGACGTGAGAACTGATTCAAAGAAGATAAGAAATTAAAAAAAAACCATGCTTTTCAAGGGGTGGGGCAAATTGAGGCTCAGTTTTATGGAAAAAAACACCCACAATCCAAATAAAAGGGAAGCAGCAGAAGAGAGGCAGCACCATGAAGAAGGCATTTAGTGGCATCTTCAGAAAAGGCTGTGAGCCTGCAGGACTGCAAAAATTCCAGGCAGGTAGGGAAAAATTATACTGATTAATGGAAATAAACATTTGGGGTGATACCAGAGCATTTTCATTGCATTTTTCCACCACCTGTCACAGCACATTCCAAACATAAGCTCTTCAATTGATGCATGGATAATACAGCACTGTACTTCAGCTTCCCATAAAGTCCTACTCCCATCTCTCTGAACCACACATGCATCCAAAAATTAGGAGTTGTAGGATATGCAAATAAGACAAACCAGAGTGGTGGCACTGAACGAGAAGCATAGTTTCCAATTAAGTATTTCCTTCTCTGGTGCCTGGAGTTCGATAGGCACGGCTTTAATGATTTGATTTTCATTTGAAGGGGTGTGAATGAAGGAAGCTGTGACGTTTTTCCAGGGGAGAAATAAACAGCAGCCTAATCAGCCTCTGAGACATGAGGATCTAAATGAAGGACCCAGCCAGCAACCCTTTGCCTCTTTTAAAGCACACGGATTTATCCTCATTACGGGATAAAAACAGCCCTGGCTCTGCTTGGGAACATCAGCTTCGTACCTCTCACAGTCAAACCCGATGTTTCCTGGCACAGGTGCCAAAATAGACATGTTCTGGCAGCCTGGAGGTTAAACTGGATTAATTCCTAAAACCCGAATGCTGATCTGCTGTCATTTAACATGCGCTCAACATGTGTGCTCAGCAGCAACTGGAAATGAAATATCTTAAATATTATCAAACGGTACATCATTAAATATAAATTAGATGGAAACAGGGGAAAGCTAAAAATTGACTAGGAGTTCAGCTACTCTAAATGGCTAATACGGCCATTTTTCACCTGAAGCCCTCTCCAATACAGTTTTGCCATTAAGCAAAAACCTAAAGAAAGGTAATCAATTCCAACTAAAAAGCACTTCTCCCGGAATGACTGCACTTCAAACCCTGGCTGGCTGCCAGCCTCCCCCCAGCCCCCCCAGACAACAGCTATCAATGTTTCTGACTATCACAGGAGCACGAGGGGCCATGCATAATTGACTGGAAGATGGGCTAAAACTGTGCCCAATCAGTGTGTGATCAAAACCGCGTGGAATATTCAGCGCCACTTGATTACACGGAGCTGCGTCCTCCCGCTCTCCTCATGAAATCTCTTCAAGGTCCAGAGTACTGTAATAAGATCATTACTGTCAAGCGCTACGAATCGCAGGCAATGAGTCTTGGGATAGGAAGTCATACTTCACAAGCTCCTCTGGTCTTCCTTTTTTTTTTTTTTTTCTTCCCCCCTTCTCTCTCCCTCTTTTTTTTTTTTTTTTTTGTATTTTACTGCGTGTTGAGGCAGCAAGGCGACGAGGTGACAGATAATGATCACATCACTGTGTGGCAACTAGAAAGGCACTTTTAAGAAAGAGCACAGAGAAATCAGCTTAAGAGAAACTCAAACAAAATTTTTTTTTAAAGGGCTTTTTTTTCCCCCCCTCAAAAATTAAATAGAATTAAACTGTGCAGTATTCTCCTTTCATGAATTGTGATTTAATGTCATTGAATTTAATCATTTGATAGATTTTCATATTATCCCAAAGCCTATTACCTCACAGACAAATGGCCAATTTTCTCCAGCTCACGCTCACAAAAGAAACCTTTATTAATTTTTTTTTTCTTTTTAGAGGTGTGGGGGGGAATTGGTGGAAAATGTCAATGATGAGGCCTGTTCAAGTTTCCCTTTTTACCTACTGCTTCCTGGAGTTGCACACCACATATGATGCATAACATCTATCACAAGTAACTCGTCTGTAAAGAGAAAGGTGGAGGGCCAGAAAACAGGAGATTAAAGCAAAGGGTATAAAATAAACATAGCAGCGAGCTCAGCACTGAAACCTCACACAGGGTACGTGGATCTGCACTAGGGACTTCAGCTGATTTAAGGCTTAAAACTTGACAAAACAACACGGGTTTGAAATGACTGACTAGTCAGAAGCTGGAAATAAAAAGAGCTCTGCATTCCTGTTACAGGGATGACATCAATACCACAGAGCATGGGAACTGGAATGGCTCCCAGTGTGGTTTTCAACTGGAGAAGGCTCCAATGATGGAACAATTGCTTAGGGGAAGGAAAAGTCCACCTTGCCCACATCTCTAGCAGCTCCCACCCATCAGGTCCATCATCCCCAGCAGCTCCTCCAGGCCTAGCACCTGCCATCATCTCCAGCACCTCCAACTTCAGCAGATTAAATCCTGTACCACTGCATTCTCCACTTGGTGCTCCCTATCAAGAATGCCATCCTCTCGGATTAGTTCCCTTTCAAACACATTCCACTGAGTAACTCCTCCTCAAACCTTCCCTTTGAACATCATCATGGCTTGAAAAGACTCAGTTTTCACAGAATCCCACAATGGTTTGGGTTGGGAGGGACTTTTAAGCCCATCCAGTTCATCCCAGACACCTTCCACTATCCCAGGCTGCTCCAAGCCCCAGTGTCCAGCCTGGCCTTGGACACTTCCAGGGATCCAGGGGCAGCCACAGCTTCTCTGGGCACCCTGTGCCTCACAGGGTGCCCAGAGGGGACAATTCCTTCCCAAAATCTGACCTAAATTTACTCTTTCAGTTTGCAGCCAATATATGCATATTCAGCCATATATTTAGTAAAATTGTTCATATTTATCACCACCCTCCTCAGTTTTGGTTTGGATGTGTTTTTTAGATGTCACAAACATTCTGACAAAGAATTAAAACAATAAGGGGCACAAATATTTCTTGATCTATAGGCTGCTATTAAATCCACTCTAGACTAAAATATAAGGGGTTGCAGCTAAAAAGAAATTACCAACTTGGTATTTTTACATTCTGCTCTGTGTGTACCTCTTGATTACGAGTTCTTATCAGCCAAGAGCATGTTTAATAACCCGTGGGTAGATCAGACCTGACACACTCCCCCTTGAATTCCAGGACTGAGCTATTCATGGCAAACCTCCACAACCAGAGCTTCTGAAGGGAATTATTTAGGACTTCCACTCTTAAAGGAAGTTGCTTCTCACTGTACCTCTGTAGCTCACTTCCAACAAGCTGAGGAGTCCAAGTGCACAGGTATCCATCAAAAACTAAGTCTTTCTTTTACACCACAACACCTTGTTTATTGAATTTGTGACACTTTGCCTCAAGAGGTCAGTTATGTGGTCAAAAGGAGGACAAAGTTGTACTGAGCACCATTACCTTATTTTAGCCTTTTCACTGGCTGTAGCTTTATAATACATAATGATCTCATTTTATGATGTTTTAATTTAGGCATATAGGTTCATAATGAGATGAAATTGCCCAACTCAATTCTGGGACTCTGGGAAAACTAGAAGGCACTTTTAAAGAACAGAACTACCAACTTCTCTAGCAGGATTGGTATTTTACAAACGTTCTTGCTACCTTGCAAACATCACTTTGTGGCTATCAGGAACCTTTTTCATAACCAAGGTCTCTGTGTCAAGCTAGCAGCACACTGCTAAGCACATTGCTAATTACCCAAAGACAGTGAAATGCCAAGGTGTCACTTGTTTTAATTCAATTACAAAGCTACTTCAAACTTCTTCCTTCCCGCCCAAAAAGTCAGGCCAAATCCCAGCTGGCACTGGATACACAGCGATCCCTTTTGCAGTCACAGTGCTCAAAGTGGGACTAATTTTTAGGGAAATGTAGAAAATATTTTTTAAAAAAAGAAAACAAAAAGTGCTGTCTTTCTCTCACTCCCCAGATATGCCAGTGTGTGCAACCACCACCAATTCATCATCCCAGGCCTAATCCTTTCCAGCATCCCCTTTTCCTGCTGACCACCACTGTGCCACTTTTCCTTTCAACCAGGTAGGCGGAACCGGCTGCCTCTCCCGACCCCGGGCTGACGGCGCTTCTAAAGGGAAGCAGGAATCTTTCAACTTGTTTAGCCTGCAATGAAGTAGGTTAAAACAATAGATGAGCTTCACCTCCCTTGTCTTTCACTCCTCAGCATCAACATAAGTGTCTTTCAGCAGCAACTCTTTCATGTCAGGGAGGCTGTGGCAGCCGAGGCTCAAGGATTCCCAACAAGTGACCTTTCTGCCTTGGTTGAAAGTCAGGCTCTGAAGATTTGGGCTGGTTTTATTAATTTCTGCCCTCCTGCTTCCCCGGGTGCACAGCCCTTAGCCAGGACTGGGTTTCCTGTGGATGAAGTCCCAGCTGATCAGTGGAATTACAGCTGTTTTGACAGGGATAGGTGATAAACTCACAGGTGCTCAAACAACAAGCACCTGGTATTATGGACAACAAACATGGGCACACACTGTTGGGTTTTCCTTTTAAAGTTCTCTTGCAGGCAGGAAAAACACAGCTAGATATTTTGCTCAGTTTTAATGCCAACTAAACCCTAAGTCCTGTTTTGTTTTGGGGGGATTTCAAAGAAATTGCTACTCACAAAGCAGCTAGAACAGAGAATAGCTTTGTCAGGGAAGGCTTACGACTCTTCTGAGATAATCCACAAAATAAGGATGTACTTTGATGTATGTTTGATATACCTATCAGACCATGCTCCTAAAATCTCACTAAAAGCAAACTCATTAAACTACAGGTTTAGTAAGGGGGGGGGGGGGGGGTTGTGCCTGGTATGAAATTCAGCAAAATGTTATTTGCTCCAATTCCCGAAATATTTCATGTACAGCACGGCTACACAAATGACACAATGACCAACAAATTGTTGATGAAGAGAATTCACCAGTAACCTTAAATGAATTGCAAACCTATTAAAAACCCCCAAACCTTCCTACTAATCTGCTTATCTTGCCAACCCCTCCAGTTCCAAATAAATGCTTTGTTTCTTCATTCAGCATTGCAGTCAAAATGCCACTTTTGTATCCATCCCTCTTTAAGTACTGAATATTTTTTAAAACCATGAACATTTACTTCCTAAAACTTCAGGCACTTAAAGATACCAGAAATAGAAGCAAAACCTGCGCTCACTAAACCCTCCATCACAAGATGCACAGAAATACTGCACAAAAGGGTGGGAACATACTCCTCTTCTATATGATTTGTGTTTGCATTTGGGATTTTAAATTATACATACTTTTTTTTTTTTTTAGGAGGGGAAAAGCATAAGATATTAAGGAGAGTATAACAGAAAAAAAAAGGCAGAAAAATAATTAAGGAATTACTATTTTCCCCTTCTGATTCATCCCCAGACTTTGTGTTACTGCTGTACCCCAACACCAGTACACAGCAGGCTGTAATTACTGACAGCTGATTTATAGGAAGCAGCTAAAATAATTAGGATGGCAAGATCACCAGGAATAACTTCTGTGGGTTCCTACATGGGCAACACCTGTTTGCCTGTACACTTAATTATCCTCTAATGGACTGCAAACAGCTTTTACTTCAAGAAGTTTTGGTGGCAGCTTAGTTGTGGGCTTTACTTCAAGCAGCACAATCCATCCAAGGACCTTGACATCCAATGGATTTGATTCCAAAGGTTACAAACTCTTTAATAGGTGAGTGGTTTTGCCCTTGCTGCAGCTGCAGGTCAAGATAATACATTTCATATCTTCCTTGCAGAGAAAAGGCAGTGACGACGCTGTGGCTTTTTGTGTTGGAAAGGTTTGTGAACATGCTGTCCTCTGACAATGTCAGAAGGTTTCTTCCAGACCATAAAAAGCCAAAAAAAAAAAAAAAAAAAAATTCGAAGAACAGCAAGTAAAAATACCCTCCTTCATTATGATGCTTAATTCACTGTATTATAAATAAATATTAGCATTAAAAATGTCAAGTCCATCTGTCAAAGGAAGAGTCTACTCTCCCCACTTTCACTCCTTGAGTTGTTTCCACTAAATTTCCAAAAATCCCCAGTTACTTTTTTTTTTGTACATCCTTAAAAAATTGGAATTTTTTAGCTCTGTCTGGCCAGCACACTTACTAAACTCTGCACCTAAGGAAATGTATGTGAAAATTGTGTGGAGGACACCACAGTGTGGTGCCAAGAATGTCTAAATCACTTCAGGGTACAAAGCCAGCAGGGAGATCACCAGGATACTCAGGAAAGCTTCAGGTGGGAGGCTGCAGGGAAAATGCACACAGGTTTTCCCACGCATTTCAGTGATCCTCTGCATTGCTTCTGATTTATTCATTTAAAATAGCAAAATTTCAGGTGTTACACAGAGAACTGCATTTCCCTAATTCATCTTGTCCTTCAGGTTGTAAGGTGGCTGAAAGGGACACAGGGAGAAACCAGCTGAATGCAGTAATGGTTTTGCTTATTGCTAAAAGAGCAACTGAGAAGTGTTTCACTAAACCTTGTTCTTCCATCCACACAAAACAAACGATTATATTTTAATTTTCCACTGAACTAGAGCTCATTTTCAATGCTCAGTGACACAAAACACGTGTCTTTTAAAAAATGAGACTTTTAAAAATACCTTTACCAGTTTAGCCCAGGAAAATGGAAAAAAAAATTGATTTCTCAGTAAACTGGGGTTCATCCTTTAGCTAAAAGCCAGGAAGTGTAAACCTGGGTTTGGGTCTAGACTGCACAGAGCAGCAAAGCACCAGGAAAAGCAATTACTGCACCAGGAGCAGAGAACAAATACTTTTGTGTTAAGAAAACAGTTCTGAAAAGAAACATAAAAGGTCCTTCTTTGTCCTTCAAAACTTCTTTAGAAACAAATGATGAAGAAGAACATGGATTTCAGAGAGTTTGGAAAGTCTCCCAAGTTGCTGCTCAAATTTCCTGCTCCTCAACTGCTGTTTCCCAGCTCCACCTGCGCACAGGGAACGCAGAGCTGGGGGGGGGTTTGCCCCAGGATGCTGAGGAGAGAAATTCTCTTCCCTGTAAGGGTGGGGAGGCCCTGGCACAGGGTGCCCAGAGAAGCTGTGGCTGCCCCTGGATCCCTGGCAGTGTCCAAGGCCAGGCTGGATGGGGCTTGGAGCAACCCGGGATAGTGGAAGGTGTCCCTGCCCATGGCAGGGGGTGGAACTGGATGGGCTTTAAGGTGCTTCCAGCCCAAACCACTCTGGGATTCTGTGGTCACCCTGAGGGAAAGGGTGGATAAACCCCTGCACTGGGATGTGGCTGGGCTGGCCCTACAGCAGATAGCAGTGCTGGCCCCACTGGCCAGATCTCCTGTTAATGAAAAACCTGGAGAGCAGGGATGGTCCCAATGCCAAAAGGCAGTCTGGAGCTTTCCTAAAATCCCAGTGATGGATGGAGGGAAGGCAGGCTCAGGCTGGCATAAGCCACGAAGCTGTTAAAACTAACAAGAGTAAGAAAAATAAACACTGGGAAAGATCTTTCTGTGAAGACTATTTCCAAGAAAGCTTTTTAATTTTTCTGCTTGTTTTCCAGCTGAAAAGCCTTCCTATTATCCCTGGCTGTTCCAGTAAGTGCAGCAGCACAAGGGGACCCAAACAGATGAGGCTCTGAGCAGCCATTCCTCTTTGAAACACAGCTCTGTCTAATCCTGCTCCGAGCAACTTCAGGCAGCATGGTGGGAAAAAAACTGCTGGTTGCTGGCACCTTGCCTAATGTAAGCATTCCTGCTGCTACCCTCAAAAACACCGAGGGATTTTTTTTCAGTGACAAGTTCTGCACAGAGAACTAAAAAACTTCTCTCTGGTTTCACTGCAGTGGAAAAAAGAAATTCACAAGAATCTGATTTTCCAAAACAGGAATGGAATTTTAATTTTCGTTCGAGTGCAGCACAGGTGCTTTAGTATTTTTGTTGCTGTGAGCATTGTCTCAGAAAACCTGCAGAAAGATAAACCAAGTGAGATGAAAGAACCCATCCCAGAAAGAGAGGGCTGTGCATGTGCAGATAGTGTGGAGAGAGAAGAATCAGCATGACCTTTATGGAAGGGCATAAAAGGGATGAGCATCAGTCCTTGGAATTGGTGAATCACCCTGAGCTCAGTGTCCATCATCGTGATATCTGAATACTTGGGCAGAGGTCAATGATCAAAGCAGGCACGTTCAAGGAGGGAAAAAAAGCCCTGCAAAGTGTAGTAAAAATGCTCGAGTTTGCTGAAGACCAGATTTAAACCTCATTGAACACCTCAGCTTTGGTACAGACGAAAATGAAGGAACCCAGAATTCCTGTTTGAAAGCTGACACTTGAAACGTGCCTGGAGCCAAAGGAAGGCGACATAAAATCTAGAATTACCCACACCATTTAACTCTGATCCATTGTACCTGCCTGAGAATAGGGCCTGCAGGAGGATCCTCCTCCTCCTTTGCACGTGGAGCTCATGATTTCCAGAAAGAAGGAAGACATGGTTGTCCCACAGTTATCACCACAGGCTTTTGCAGCCCATTTGCAGCAAGTCACCTGCTGCATCTCAAACACTTCATCAAAGTTGCATCTCCCAGAACATTCTTTGACTGCCTAATTTGGACTTGAGGCCTTCAAAATCCTGCAGTAATCCTCTGGGGGTTTCAATCTACATTATGGTGGGGGAAGAAAAATCCCAGAGGGAATCTTTTAGGTCACTGGACAGATTTGTAGCCAAGTGCTGGAGAACAAGGAAGTGACTGGAACTGAAAACTGCTTTGAAGTGCAAGACAGATGTGAAAATCATAGAATCATAGAATATCCTGAGCTGCAAAGGACCCACAAGGATCACTGATCCTGCACAGACACCCCAACAATCCCACCCTGTGCATCCCTGACAGCATTGTCCAAACACTCCTGGAGCTCTGGCAGCCTCAGGCTGTGCTCATTCCCTGGGGAGCCTGGGCAATGCCCAGCACCCTCTGGGGGAAGAACCTTTTCCTGATATCCACCCTAAACTCTCTGACATTCAACTCCTTGGAGAAAATACCCATAACAGCCTGAACCTGGCTGGACTTGAGGATCTTCGAGGCCTTTTCCAACCTCAACCATTCGGTGATTCTGCCTTGCACCACCACAAGCACCAGGAAACCCAAAGGCTGCCAGGATTTGGAAAGAGCAACCCCCCCAGCCTTTGTGAGTCTTGCTAGGACGTCCTTAATGGGAATCTACAACCACAATTACTCTTTGTGAGACGCCCTTCTCCTAAAAGGACAGGGAGCTCGAGCACGCCTCATTGCCTTCTCCTTCAGCTCCCGCTGACAGACGAGGCTGCCTGTCCTCACTGTCAGCCATCCCCTCCCAGCCCTGCTAAGGATTCAAGGACCAGCAAGATTAGCTGTCTGCTGAAGGATGCCCACAGCTCTGGGATGCCCAGAGCCCTGTATGGAAAGTTGTGATTCTGCTCTTGTGGCCAAACTGCTGCTTTTCACCGGCTTGTGTTTGAAGAGAGATGTAAAATTAAAGAATTCAACAGCCACTGGGGCTCTCCCAAGACTGTAAGTCCCAAACAGAGCAGAGTGCTCACATGTGAGAAGAGGCAGGTCAAAGGAAGCTGATGGGCTCATGCAAAGGTAAAAACACTGTCAAAGGAGGTTTTGGCACTGTTGGAGCATGTCCAGGGAAGGGAATGGAGCTGAGGAAGGGTCTGGAGCAACAGGAGCATCTGAGGGAGGTGGGAAAGGAGCTCAGCCTGGAGAAAAGGAGGCTCAGAGGGACCTTCTGGATCTGCACAACTCCTGACAGCAGCAGACAGCCGGGGGGTCAGGCTGTGCTCCCAGGGAACAGGGACAGGACAATGGGAAACAGCCTTGAGTTGTGCCAGGGGAGGGTCAGGTTGGATATTGGGGAAAATTTCTTCACAGAAAGGGTTGTCCAGCCCTGGCACAGCTGCCCAGGGCAGGGGTGGAGTCACTATCCCGGGAGGGATTTGGAAGATGTGTAGATGTGGCATTTGGGGACATGGCTTAGTGGTCGGCTTGGCAGCGAATGGTTGCATTCAATGATCTCAGAAGGCTTTTTCATCCCAAATGATTCTACTCCCTTGAAGGCTCCCTGAGTCTTGCCAACAACTTCTTGCCTTTCTGGAAGCAAATTTATCCCACTTCTGTAAGAGGGAACAATTTTGCTGAGTTATTGCAAAAGCATTTCAGGTAACATGGTGTGATGCTGGAAGACAGGGGAGAAGAGGAAGAGAAAAGAGAGGAGGATGAAGGATGGACTCTGCAATCAGAACAGGACACAGACCCAACTGCAAACCCCCACTGCTCCCTCTGGGGCTGTGCCTGCAGCCCAGGACCACACAGGCTCCAGCTCCAGTGCCTTGTGAAAATAATCTCCCCAGGAGAAAGAAAACATACACCTATTAACTGCTCAGAAAGAGATTTTTCAAAGGCTCTCGATATCCAGCTGGTCTTGATTCATACTGACTTCAACAAAATATTCTTGGACCAATGGTGAATGCTCTGAAAAATCCCCTCTGTAATTTTTTCATTGAGGTATGAAAATAAGTGGTGTAAAAGGGCTTCTTTAAAAAAAAAAAAAAAAAAAAAAAGGTCAAATTAAAAATGAAAGGTTGAACTAAAATTTGGCTTTGGGCCATAAACTAGGGGGAAACTAACAGCAAAGATAGTTAAATGACTGGAAAGAGAACACAACAGGAGCTGTTATGAAAAAAAGCTGATGGCTTTTTAAAAAAGGATTTGTATAGATAGCTGGGGAAATAAATTCCGGATGTGATAGAAGTGCAATTGAGAAATTAAATAAATGGAAAATAAGGATGACTAAGTAGTAGTTAACATGCCCCTTCTCGGTTGTATACTATTATCACATCTATTTTTAATGTCTCCTCAGCTGTCTGCAATTGTCATCCTTTTTTCAGAACTTGTTCCAACATTCTTTGATACTGAATTAGCTGTTTTTCACTCTCCCATGCTTACAACCACATCTTTTTCTTACTCAACACTCCCCTTTTCCCACAATGTTATTCCATTGTCTCCCTTTTTCATCTCTCCTTATGTGTTGACTCCCCAGTTTCTGAGCCTTCCAACCACCCTTGTTCATCTTTCTTTTTCTGGAGCTCTTTTGGTTGAATCCTACCATGTTTCTTTTCTTCTTTTCTAAAGCTACAAGCATGTTTTATATCATATCTGGCTCCTGTACACATTGTTACCCCTTCAGAAGGGCATTGAACAGCTACAGCAGTGTGGAAATAGTAAGCTAAACTAGGGGAGAAAAAGAAGTTCTTTTTGGCTTTTGCTTTCCGGCTCTTAAAAAAAAGAACCCAAACATTTAAACTCTCCCCTTTTCCCTTTTATCCTCAAATAACACAAGCTTTCCACGAGCAGCTGAATATTCAAACAATGAGAGGCATCAGAAGTGTTGGCCATTCTAGAGCTCAGGATGTGCCTAAGGAGATGTGATAACACAAGATTTAATAGTACTGAAAAAATACACAAGTTCTGACGTGATCTGTGGGCTACGGAATGAGCCTGAATTTTTCCTCCTTGTTAACCTTCCAAGTGTGCCTCTTCCTTACCTCAATACCTAATGATGCTCCATATTAACTTGGGGACTCTGATTTATTAGAAAAAAAGGGTTCTAAACACATCTCAGGCAGCTGAATTCACCACTGCGATGCTTCAGATGATTCAGCTCCATCATTAAAAGCTCAGTCTTTAACTTCTCACAATTCCCTTTCCCCTGTGCATTCAAAGCCAAGGCTGTAGCTGAGTTAACAACACTCTTTGGAATGGTATTTTCAAAATTCAGGCTTGAATTTTTTGCAACCTACCTTCAGCTGTGCCCGAGATCCCATCAGCTTTGAAGTTGCTTGTGCTTTTCTTCCGGCGGTGCTTCTTTCTGTTGGCGTGGGGGGAAGGAGGGGGGTCCAGTTTGGGGCTGGTGGTACTGGATATGCTGGGGCTGGAGCACACAGAATCTCCCAGGCCGGTGTCTGCAGTTGGGTGGGGGAAAAAAAAGGGCAGAAAAGTAAAAAAATACTACCAGATTTAAATGAGTGATTGCTAGAATCCAAGCTGTAACCCCTGGCTGTCTGTTCACAGATACGTTCTTGAGCTCATTCAGGAGGTTCTCCAAGCAATATCCATTGTTTTTTAAAAAGGTACAAAAACCACCCAACTTGGCTGAAGTGCTGATTCAAGTCCAGAACTCAGCATCAATGTTAGGAGCAGGCCAGCTGGAACCCACAAAAACAACGGGAAAGCACTTAACTGCTTCCGATTGCTCCTTCCTCCAAAGATCTTCCCTGTCCTCAAATTAACTTGTGTAACACTGGGACATTTTAGTAGATAATGGAACAGAGTTATCCCTGCATCATCTGGATGTTATCTGCTGTCATTAATATCAGACAGACACACACACTGCAAAGGTGGTGATGGCAATAAAGGTAGGAAAATAAGGTAAGGTATCACCTGGTACAGGTGATAATTGTGTGATAAAGGGTCACTTCCTACCTGTTCCCCATTTAAAAAGAAAAAAAAAATCCCATGTTACTGTGTTCAGTTTCCTGCTTTATTAACTCCAACAATTTTAAGAACTGGGTCCTTTCACAAAGTAAATACTCAAGTAACCTTAATCCAGTATTTCCCCCCAAGGTTGGTAATACGATTTTTGTTTAATTACTGGCTTGGTTTGGATTTTAATTATAAAATTCCACATCAAACCTTCACTTTAAGGAAAGTACTTGCTATTATGGAAAGTGAAGCCATTTCCAGAACCTTAGTTAAATACCATATTGCACTTTAGTGCAATATCAGGACTGCATTTATGTGCCATATCCTTAAAATCTCCTATACAGATATTCAGTAAATACATACCCACGATTGCCTTTTGGGGTTAAATAATTGATGATTGGTTTCAGAATAGCAGACGTAGGGAGAAGAATAAAAATCCTTAATATAAAGATTAAGTGTGACAACAGGAGTGCATGTAAGTTTAACTAGTATGTCAAAAAATATCAAGCCAAAGATTATTTTAAAAAAACAGCTCCTGATTTTTTTGCATAGGTAAATTTCCACAGAACTGACTATTTGACAAAACACAAACTATTTTGGTTTCTTTTTCTTCCTAATAAAGTTTATTTACTAATTACCCCCTAAGCACAGTTGTGCTCTAAGTTAATAGTGGGGGATAAATTATGTAGCTAATTGCCTGGCAAGAGAGACCAAACCAAACATTAATCTTTATATTAAGGATTTTTGTTCTTTTCCCTGCATCCACTAGCTTGAAACCAGTTCTCAAGAATTCAACCCCAAAAGGGAATCATGGGAATGTATTTACTCTGTATCAATGTAGGAGATTTTAAGGATTTGGCCCATAACTGGTGCAAGTGCTTCTCCTGGCAGATTCTGCCATCTCTCTTCAGGAGAGGAAGAAGGCAACACCTGATGAGAATCCCTGACAGTGCTCCATCTACTCTTGGCCAAGGGGACACAGATGCCTTTGGATCCATGACATGGAAGTAAGATGCAGAAGAGAATGCCAGAAATACAAAGGCATGAGCACAGACACAATGGGGATACTGCCAGTCCTAAATACTGACCTCCAGCTTGATTCTGGAGGTTTCCTTACGCTGACACTTAAAAAGAAGGAAAAAAACCCAGGATGCCCAGAGAAGCTGTGGCTGCCCCTGGATCCCTGGAAGTGCCCAAGACCAGGGTGGGCAGGGTTTGGAGCAACCTGGGACAGTGGAAGTTGTCCCTGCCCATGGTGTTAAAACTAGATGGTGTTTAATGTCCCTTCCAATCCAAACCATTCAGGGATTCTGTGACTCAATATGCTTTGCTCTTCCCCGTAATTCACAGCTTTCACTTTAGAAACAATTAAACCCCTCTGTTCATCACCTCATGCACCTGCAGCATCAACCATCATGCCCTGGACCCATCAAACAGTGAAGAAACCACACCCTGAGGCAATACCACAGAACAGACTCCCTTAAAAAACATCAGGATAGATCCCCAGACTTGTGGCAGCTCTGTCTAATTTCGAGGCTGTAAATCCCCCCCAACAAAACCTGCTCGTGAGCTCTGAAAAATGAGGGACGTACGGGTTTGATGACTGGCGGCGGAGAGCTGAAGAATTAACCTCCCATGGTAAATCCTCGTCATCCACAGCCCTTTCCAGGTAATAACCTGCTGTCCTTGGGTCAAACTGCTCTCAAGTGGGAGCCTGGAGCTTTCCCTCCCCCTCAACCAGCAAGGCAATGTTGATCCCTTGTAAACGGAGCCGAGCCGATGCTGTCGGTGCGTTCCTGCCCCGGATTCCCGGTTTCCGAGCCCACCCTTTGAAGATGGGAGTTGTTTAACATTCCCCTGGTTTAAAATATGAGCAATCAAAAGGCGCTGGGCTTCCACGCTGTGCTCTCCCATTTCCCACTCCTTCTCTTGCCTGACAAGGTATTCTTCAAATTGAAAAGAGGGCTCCTGAAAGCCCGGGCTTCGGGAAACTGTAAATGAGTTCAGGCTTCAGCCCGCTGAATGCAATTTCATCCTCCTGACTGAATACAAATAATGCATTTTATTTGGTATCAATTACCACGCCTGAGAACAGACGACCACTGCCGGCACTATTAAATATATTTAAAAAAAAAAAAAAAAAAGGGTGGGGGGAGAAAAAAAAGGCAAGGAGAAAGGCACGGCAAATTAAAAAAGCAAGCGCCTCATTACTCCCCATCTCAAGCAGCTTTGACAGAGGCACTGGAACTCATAAGCCGCGTTTCACTGGGCTGGGATGGGCTGTTTTCCAGCCATCCCGCACGTTCAATGTCAGCCATTAGTTCTTCCCAATCGGGCATCAATGTTCAACACACACCCGAAAAAATATATAATACTGGTAATAATAATAACAATCTGCAGCCTCTCCGAGCTTCAATACTTGAAGTATGAGTCAAAGCAGCAGTTTCACTTTTCACTCGGGAAGCTGACAAGCATGACTAGAGGGGGAATAAAATAACATTCAGTTCGCATAAATATCAAGCGGGCTGCTTGAGACTGATGGGCCAGGAATGTATTCTTAGCCATCATTCTGGCAGACAGGCCCAAGGACACTCATAACTTATTTTACAATCATTTAGTTTCAGCTCAAGTGGAAAACGTGACAACTTATCTCTGCTGACAAGATGCCATATCGAACCTTACAATTAACTCTCCCCCGATTATCTGCCCAGCCCATCATTAGCTCTGCGGCTCTTGATGGACTGTACGGGCACAGCTTCCCTTGATGATGGTCATCATTTGCAGGGAGCAGAGCTCCATCAGACCACACTAAGGACAAAACTCTCCCCTTGCCACGTAGCTGGGGTTGTCCTGACCGGCACATCCTCATTTTCGCAACCGTTTCAAAGTGATGTGCAGCAAAACGCTGCTGAAAAATGTCTTCTCCTCCCCAACGGAGCAGCCTCGTGTTTCAGCCCACGCCTGCTGCTGCCTGTGACCTGCAGGAGTGAGCCAGAGATGCTCTTGTCCTCTCCCAGCAGCCAGCAGCTTTCCTCCCTGCCCTCCATCCCTCCCCAGTGCAGCTGTTAACTCCTTCAGCTGGAAGGGGAGCTGAAACAGCCACATCACAGAAGCATTTGGCTTGGAAGGGACCTTAAGCCCCAGCTCCTGCCATGGGACACCTTCCACTATCCCAGGTTGCTCCAAGTCCCATCCAACCTGGCCTTGGACACTTCCAGGGTCGTGGCATCCCTGTATAAGTATGTGCAGTATCTCAATCCATGACCACAAGCAATAAGTGACACCTGGGGACAAAACACCCCTCAAGCTATGAAGAGATGGAATGTAAAACCTCCACTACTCTGCTCTTCACATGGTCATTTTTCTCCACAGGTGCAGGATACATGGATTAAGACAGAGACTCTTCTGCTTGTGCAAGTCCATTTGCCAGAATTTACCAAAAAAACCAAAACAAGAAAACAATGCAGCTTTTACTCCACAAAGCAAGTCCCATGTCTGCCTCTCAAAGATCCATTTTGCAATTATGGTCATGAGAGAAATTCCTTTCAAGTATGACAAACTGCAGTAGAAGAAAGGAGAGACAGAACAGAAGAAACACTTTGTCTCCAACTACAACCCAGAGTTAAGAGACAGAACATTAAATGAAATCCAATCCTCAGAAGAGTCTCCAGAGCTGTGCTGTTGTACTGGGCTTTATCTGCTGTTTGATACAATTTGATATCCTCTCGCAGTGTTACACATATTTTGTAGAAGGTAACTTTCCACCCAGTTTCCACTTCCTATCTTTTTTATTGTTAAGTTATTTGGAAGCTGCATGTGCTCAACAAATGGATCCCAAAGACAACTCCATTTGTGCCCCATAAGGACGTTGTGAGTGTTGTCCTGGATTAGAAAAGAGTAGGAAATTAATAGAATCATCATTGAATCATGGAATGGTTTGGGTTGTAAGTGACCTGATAGATCATCCAGTGCCACCCTCTGCCATGGGCAGGGACACCTTCCACTGTCCCAGGTTGCTCCAAGCCCTGTGCAGCCTGGCCTTGGACACTTGCAGGGATCCAGGGGCAGCCACAGCTTCTCTGGTCACTCTGTACCAGAGTCTCAGCACCCTCACAGGGAACAATTCCTTCCCAATATCCCTGTCCCTGCCCTCTGGCTGTGGGAAGCCATTCCCTACGTCCTGTGCCTCCATCCCTTGTCCCAAGTCCCTCTCCATCTCTCCTGGAGCCTCTTTAGGCACTGGAAGGGGCACTGAGGTCTTCTCAGAGCCTTCTCTTCTCCAGGTGAACATCCCCAGCCCTCAACTGCCTGAAACTCAATCCAAACCCAGACTGTGCCTCCTGGTGCCCCTAGAACAGAAAAACAACTACCTTGCATCCCAAATTCCCAAGCCCCCACACCAAGCCTGTCTGAGATATATGACTCCTTCAGCACCTGCAGCACCTGTCACAGCAGAGGTGCGCGAGATGCCAGCACAGAAACCAAGGAGGCCAAGGAAATGAGGGAAAATAAGCCAGTATGAGCACCCCAGGCCAGGGCAAAGGAGCTGGGGGTGGGAAAAGCAGGAAAAGAGGCAACATGTGAGGTACGGGAATAGCACAGCACAAAGGCTGAGATACAAAAGTCCAAGAGCGGAGCTTCGTTGTTGGCCCACGGTTCCTATTCTCTCTCTCACACACACAACCCTCTCTCCTGTGTAACCATCTGCAGCGGAACCAAGGATATTCTGACCCCTTCTATCCTCGTGTCTTTTGATTTATTTCGTATTTTTGTCAAATCACCTATTTACAAAAACTTGAAACAAACTCAACAGGTGACGCTATTCTCCACAGACCAAAGTCGAGCTTGATCTGGTTTACATTTTTCTTGCATCTTCTTGTTAAAATTTTCCAACAGGCTTTCAAAGTGAAATTAGACTTTTTTGTCAAGCCCAGCTCCCCAACACGGCCTTATTCTCAAGTGGCTGGAGATTGATTAATTTGGGTTTTTGATTTGCCAAAGTGACAAGAAGTCAGATGTTACAAAAGCGGGAGCGGTGAATGGGATCAATTAAAGAGCAGAAGCAGCAACACAATTAATAGCACCAGGTTCAAGAGGAGAAAGAAAGAGCTGATGACGAAAACAACAGCAACAGCTCTGCCTGCAGCAGGAATCTTTGCTGCGACCCAAGGAAGGCTGAATCCAAAGAGGGTGTTTCAGAACTTTCACTATGCCATTAGTGCTGAAATGAAATAAGGCAAAGATGTCGGTAGCTGGTGGACTGAATAATAAAAAAAATAGCTGGACACTTTCATCTTCCACACATGTGTTTTAAATAAAGGTGAGAAAAGCAATCCTTTTATTTAAACCGGGGAAGCAAGAGACTATAACTATCTGTAGTTTGTATTTCAGACCCATTTCCCTGAGCTGAGATTTTTCTGGCTGTGAAATCCACTGCTCTCCAGCTTCCCTTTACAGCTATTACCATAAATGTTCTCTCAAGTTCTTTATCTTCCTCCTCTGCCTCAGACCGAAGTTAAAGGGATGCCGCAATCGCACAGTGACTGCGGAAGGCTGAAGTCAGGCACAGATGTACAGGACTGACATTAAAATCCTGCCAAAACTGCAGCTGGGCACAAGTCTGTGGACATAATAAACACTTGGGAGTGGGGCAGAAGGGGTGGCACGAGACTGCAGCCTCCAGGATAAAAAAAAAAAGGCAAATATTTGTCAAGCACACAGAGCTCATACCTTCAGGAGGAATTAAGTGCATCTGGTCATCACTGAGCTGAGCTCAGCTCGGACACTCAAGCTATGGAGGGCTTAAATTAACCTGCTGCACTGAAGGGAATTAAAGGAAGCTCTGAGCAAAACTGGGGGATGGAGATCAAAGAGCCTCAGGAATCCTCTCTTTCCATGGCATCTCCCATTTTTGCCGCCTTGAAAATCTCAAAGCTGTCCTGTCATCCTCAGAAAGCCCCACTGAATGACTCCTTTCCTCTAAGAGCAATTTCAATTAAATAAGAAAAACAAAGCTTCCTTCTCGAAAAAAAAAAAAAGAAGGATCTCCCTGCTTTTGGAGGGTCTGGCTCTTGCTGTGTGGCAGCACCTCAAGTGACACACACCCCAAGGCATGTTTGGCCTGAGAGCATCACTTCCACTTTGTGACAAGGGAGGGGCATCATCCACAGCCTTGGGAGAGAAAATCAGTCCCAAGATGGTCAGGCACAGATATTGGAAGGCTCCAATAAGATCCTCATTTTCATCTCCCTTATCTAAAGGGTAGACAAGTTACCTCTAGCTCATTCCCTACCAACACACAATGCTGGGCCATCATAAAGGAAGCATGAGAGCAAAAATGCAACAATAGTACTTGAAAAAACCCCGCAGAAGTACATTTTTCCCTCCTAAGGAGCAACACATTACAGTGCTGGCAAAACAGCATCCTGCTCCCTGGAACTTGAAGGATTGCAAGGAAGAAAAGAAGCTCCCTTTCAAAGGAAGCTTCTTGCATCCAGGAGGAATTCACCAGCTGACACAAGGAGAGGACACATCTATTCCTACATGATTCTCTCCTGTGTTGCCAAGATGGTGACAAGCAAAGCAAAGACTGTGTTTTAGAGGACCTGCAACCTCAGAAGATGAACTGGGAATGAGATCCTAATCTTCCTCCACACATCTTGCCTGCAGCAGGTTTAGGTCAGGGGCAGGGATGATATAAACTACTCCCTGAGTGAGCAGGGTTTGTTAATTTATCTCATCCCGTTACATCTCTGTGCTCCCCTGCTCTGCACTGGATGTGAACGTGCCCTGTGGAAAGATCACGCCTGACAAGTTGTTTGAACACATAAGGACAACAAACCAGGAAAGAGATGCAAGTCTGGGATGCTGCAGGATGCCACGACATCCCAAGGCAAACTCACTTTGTGGCTCCTGCTGAACAGACCTACAGTTGAGATGTACAGGGGATGCCTCTAATTCTTCTGGCAGAATGTTTTCACTGGGCAGCATCAGCCATGTGAGTCTTACGTGGTGTCACCCTGAATTGCTGCCAACTGGGTGTGTGATGCTGTGGGCACTGTTGTTTCCCCATGCCATCAACTGTGATGTGGAACAGAGAGGTGAAAAACAGTACAAAAGGCAGAAATTATGGGGTTTATTGCAGGTAACTTGCTCATTTCAAGGAATTTGTTCCCTCCCCATGAGGGAAAAAGGAGATGGATGGTCCTTTTGAAGACAAATCTCAGGACAGAACCTCCTGGTTCAATTCTAGGTTATGTGCTGGCCTGTCTGGGCCACTTTGGATGGGGCTTGGAGCAGCCTGGTCCAAGTGGGAGGTAGGAACAAGATGACCTTTAAGGCCCTTCCAACCCAAACCTCTCTGTGGTTCTATGATTCACATTGTGAGTGGTTTCTGTCTCCCCCTTTTGAAGCCAGGTAGATCATCAGACACCTCAAGAACAGCTGCCAACTGCAGCACCCTGGATGTGGCAAATCCACCAGGACCATCCCAAGGAACGGTGATGTGGGAACAAACAGACACTTGGAGCACACTAAAAAAACACATTGCAGATAAACAAGCTCCATCACGGTCAGATACATACAAATGTGTGACAAATTCTATTTTAGATCAAAATGAGATGCCTAATATATTCACCTTAATTACACAGAGAAGGGCAGAACTCCACCCTGATTTAACCATCCGCACTGTCTCCCATTGCATAAAAAAATCCTCATTTAACAACATTTTGCTTTGAAAGAGAGCCTGGAGGTCACCATGCACTTGGAAAATAATGAATCCATGGCTTACAGAATCACTTCCTACTAAAATATTTACCTTGTGTTTCAAGATAGGCAAAGTAAGACACAGAGGAAGAACTGACTCTCTTCAAAGAGATGCTCAGAGCCAGAAAGATGTCTCGTCTCTACTCCTGTACTTTAACCTTCCGTCTGTATAACCTGTGGATAACTTCAAGCTTCAAACCCACTCCGTGGTAATTGAGAAGAGGTTAGGAAACTCTCCACTGTCAGTCCACGAGACTTCAGTGACAAGCCCTAATATCAGTGTTTTGGAGGAAGAAAAAAAAAATCAAGAGACTTTCACTATTAACATTTTCCAATTAAAGCTGAATAATTGCTGTATAGCAAATTTGCTGTTAATTGCATCATGCTAGGCAGGAAAAAGCTAAGGCTTTCCTGGTAATGTATGCCATGAGCAGCAGTGTCAGAAAGGAAAAGAAATAATGGAAGCAACACCAAGACTACTCTTAATCAAAGGCAAAATCAAACATTTTCCTATCGCAGAGACCTAGAGCTGAAAAGCAAAGCTCTGTCTTTTAGAGGTGTCAGGTGGCATAACAGCCATCAACAAACTATTCTTTTTTTTTTAATTTTCAAGCTTAATCAAGCCCTTTTTCTAGCTCTTCCCAGAGCATGGATAAATAAGTCAGGGCTCTCACAAAATGCAGGCATCAGAAAAGCCCCAGGAACACTGATACTCCTCATCGAGCCGGCCTGTGGGTGGCACAGGCAGGGCAGAATGAAGGGATGAGATCAAGTGTGACAAATGAAGGGCCCAGGCACTTGAAAGGAGAAGCTGTCCCACCTGTGCTCCAGCTGGCCCCCAACAATCCCCAGGCTGTGACCAGGACCCGACACAGAGGCTTCTTTCACTCCTTGAACTGTGTGTACTGTGAGGTGGCTTTGAAGTGTTGGATTCCATAGGTAAGGAATACACAACATCCCTGGAGCAGCCCAGGCTCTGTGATCCGGGCTGGGAAGAAACCGAGCCTGCCAAGAGCCACGCTTGATGAGGCAACTGCTCTGCTGCTAATTGGAACAGAAACTTCATTAAGGCTCAGAAGGGATGAAAGCACTGGGTGTGTTTCTTGCACACTCTTCCTGCAGACCCTAGCAAACAAAGCACTGCACTCTTGGGCATGCATTGAACAAGAATGGAACTATTACAAGCATCCACTGGAACTTCTGAAGAGTGGATGTACAAAGAAGGAATCCTCAAATCAGGAATTGCTCCCACAGTAGCTATATGTTAACTTTTTGCTTTCTCAACTTTGTGTTTAAGCCTTTACTAAACTTGGGATAAACTTGGAATTTACATTATTGTGTAAACTTAGATTATTTAAATTGAGATAAAAAGATAAAGAAAAAAAGTGTACTGATTTGGGAAGCTTATTTATTTCCCCCCTTAAGTCTTCCTTATAAAGTCTTCAAATACAGAATACACTGGACTTAGGAAATTTGAAAGCCACACTACTTGAATCAAAGAGTTTATAAATAATGTCACATTCTGCTCTTGCAGTATCATGCCTTTCCTCTATGTTTACTTGAGAATGTGTCTCTTGATTTATAATGTTCTCTGCAAACATGATTTTATTTTCCCAAGTCCATAAACTCCTGTAGGATATTGTGTGAATCCAGTTCACATATTTAATTCCTTGCAATTACTGCAAACTTTTCAGATTAAAGCATCCTTAAACTACAAATATCCAAAATAAAAACCTTTAAAAATTAATTTTTTAAAAAATATAAATGGAAGTACAGGACTGCCTCCATGATGAAGAGTTCCCCTTGTCCAGTGGTGTGACCATCTTCAATATTAAACCTTACATTAAAATATTTCTATGCAATGATTCAAAATAATGGTTCTAAAATAGAAATAGAGAAGAGAATATATTTTACAGATTTCTAAGCACTGTATCTGTCAAATGTCAGTCTACACAGAACGATGATGTGTATCCAACTTCCTTCCTTGACAAGTCCTGACTTTTGGAAAATGTCTCCTGGAGAGGAGCTTGAAGAGCTGATGAAGACATTTGTTCTCCTCACTATTCTGCCAGGTTAAAGCTTAAACTCCAATAATAAAAACAAAGTGCTTTGGCTTGGGGGCTTTTTCCCTCTTTTCTCTCCAAAGTGGGGATAACAGAGAAGGTGTGACAACCAAGCCCAGCTACAGGCAGGAAAAGCACTGATTTACTGAACATTGCCAGACAATCAAATCAGATTAATCAATATCAGTAACCAGAAAAAAAAAACATCACCTTTTTTCCCTATTACAAAGAACATGCCACTTGCATTTTTACTTCAGTGTAATTCCTAAGCCAAACTAAATGCAAAATACATATTTAAGCATCCGTAAGTAAATGTTGGGAAAACCCAGAGCTTTATAGTTCAGTCAAAAAGTTAATTTAGTACCATGAACAATTTACTGACAGACATTTGGCACTCCAGGCTGTGAGCAACATTAAGATGAGCATCAGGTTGCCAATGTCAAATTACCTGAGGATGCAAACTCACGTGACTTGGAATCAAGAACAAGATTTAATTGCTGAATGCAACGGCTCTTTGTGTTTTAATCAGGGGGAGAGCAGAAAAAAGAGGATCAACAAGAAAAGCAGCTGGAGAATTGCAAAAATATAGCTCAGGATCTTAACAGCACACTAGATAAATACAGAAGTAGCTGAAATTCAGCAAAGCTGTGCCCACAGAAATGCCCACAGACCCAAAGTCCTCCTTAAACCAACATTGTGGCAGAGTTTAAACTTCAGAGGGTTCTTGGTGCCACTAGAGACACAGAAAGTAAAGAGCTGCCTTCAGATCTTTCACTCTTTTCTCTCTCTTCTCTGCTGGATGTGAGGCCCAGTGGGACCAGACACCAACAATTCATCTCCAGTTTGGTGTCCCCTGAGCTGCAGCCCACGGCCTGCATGGCCAGGGGAAAGGCACAGATCCACAGAATAATTTAGGCTGGAAAAGCCCTCTGAGATCCTTGGGTTCAGTCCCTAACCCACCACTAAAACATGTTCCTAAGGGCCACATCCACACAATTTTATTTTTAACACTTGCAGGGATAGTGACTCCAAAGTTTCCCATTAAGCTGAGATTCCTACGATCTGTAGAACAGAAAGGGTAAGCATTGGCTCCTACTGTTTCCAGAGGCTAACACATTCCTAAAAAACCTCAGGCAGAGAGCATCAGTTGGATTAATGCTCTGAACTCCTTTTCAGAGCACTTATTTATCACCGTAGCCCTCCAGGCCTTACATGACTTTGGGGAACCACAGGCTGCAAAATCACATCACCCCCTGCCTGAAATAAAATCACTTTGAAATCTCAAATCCTGCAGGATCAGCAAATCCAAAAAAATATCAATTTCCTATTTTCTAGGACATTGCTACATAGAATTTTTTAATATTTCTGGTTGACTGGGCTATTTCAGGTAAGAGCTTGTCAAGAATGTCAAGTAAATTTAAATACTGGAAGTTTCTCAGTACACAACCTCATGCTGAAAGGAGATGGTTTTCCAGAAATTGCTAAAAAGTAGTGCTTTATAACCAGAGTTTCCTCAAGGTATGTTGAGAAAGCCAAGGAAATAGTCAGTTGTAGTTTACAGAGCAGAGTTTACCCTACTGAACTGACACAGTTTCCTTTTGGAACTATTTTGCCAGAAGCAATTTGTGGATCACAAAAGGGTATGAAAAGTAGAAGGATGTTCCTTCTCCCCTCCTATGTAAGATAATGTAAACTATGTGCACATACTATAAATGGGGAGTTTTATTATATTAAGTAATAAGGACTACAGAAAACCACAGAGTAGTTCCAAAACAGCTAGAAAAAAAGGGATAAAATTACTTTATATTTGCTTTTCAGTCACAATCCCCGTATTTAAAAAGGAGGAAAAAGCCTTTCCAACCTAAACCATCCGTATACACTAACCACAAATAATTCTGAAATTCTATAAATCTATATGAAATTATATAATTGATCCTGGTCAAGAACTTGCCTATGGAATTCCAACAGCTCTAAAGGGCATTTTCTGATTCACTCTCTAATGTCCGATGCAAGCTGAACCCTTTCCTTTGCCAAGGCAGAGCAGGAGGTTCCACTATTTAATCATTCCCAGCACTTAGGATCAGACAAGTAAGGCAAGTTGCAAGGTCTGCATTAATATCAACACTCCAGCGACCTCTCACACCCCATGGCACAGTGAGAACTCAATTTTACATTAATAAACCCTAACACCAAACTGTTAGAAACTCAAAAGACACCAGGTATTACAACTTCCATAAATTACAGCCGAGCTCAAATGGCCCGTACAAGCAATTGTACAGTGATAAAGCCTAAGTGGATGATATTTAAACAGATATTTGATTTATGGCAGAATTTTACATCATGCTGGAATTGAAATGACAATTTACAAGTCCAGAGACGAGAAATGCCTGTCCCATGCAAACTGCTGTTTGCAGTGCTCTGTCTGAAGAGCTGATTGCTGAATCCTTTAGGAAGGAATCCTTCCCTCTGATGGTCTCAGGGCACAGAAGCCAAATGATAAAACAGGACATTTAAAAAGAGAACAAACCAAGCTGCTGCTTCACCCCCAGGTAGGAAATAATATCCTTGGTCTTCTCAGAGTGAAGTCTCACAAACCTCATTTTTGCACAGCAGCTGCCTGTGGTTCCTGCCACCACAAAAATCTCTCATGGCAAATTTGCGTATCTGTCAGGTTCTTCAGAGATACACAAACTGTGAAGACTCAAGAACAGACAGACCCATCTCTTTAGCAGCATCAACACCAGTAAAATCACAGAACTGTAGAGCCTGGAAAAGTCCTCCCAGGCCAGAGCCCTGCCTGTGCCCAATCCCCACCTTGTCACCAGCCCAGAGCACTGAGTGCCACATCCAGGTGTTCCTTAGACACCTCTAGGGATGGGGACTGCACTCCAAGGCCTGAATATCTTTTCCATGCAGAAATGCCTCCTAATAACCAACCTGACCCTCCCCTGGCCCAGCCTGAGGCTGTTCCCTCTCCTCCTGTCCCTGTTCCCTGGGAGCACAGCCTGAACCCCTGGCTGTCCCCTCCTGTCAGGAGCTGTGCAGAGCCACACGGTCCCCCTGAGCCTCCTTTGCTCCAGGCTGAGCTCCTTTCCCAGCTCCCTCAGCTGCTCCTGCTGCTCCAGCCCCTTCCCCAGATCCATTGTCCTTCTCTATACTAATTATTAACCTGTTTTCCATCAGAAAAAACCCTGCATTTCAGAATCGAATTGGAGATGACTGACAACAGTCCTCTTGAGCAGCTTTACACAGAAGCCTCAGAACACTCCAATTAAGAAAATAAGCAGAAAAAGTGGCCTCAGGTTGTGCCAGGGGAGGTTCAGACTGGATATCAGGAAAAAGTCCTCACTGAAAGGGTGGTCAGGCACTGGCACAGGGTGCCTAGGGCAGTGGTGGAGTCACCATCTCTGGAAGTGTTCAAAAATCACGAGGATGTGGCCTTTAGGGACAGGGATTAGTGGTGGGCTTAGCAGTGCTGGGTTAAAAATTGGACTTGATGTTATTAGAAGGCTTTTCCAACTGTAAAAATTTTGTGAGTTTATGAAAATAAGAGCTGGATTTGCAGAGGAGGAATTGTGGGATGGACATTCTAGAACCAAACACTAACACCCAAGCAGGTCACAAATGGTTCCCCCAAGACCAGAAACCCTCCTGTTCCCCAGCAATCAGCAACTACACAGATAATTCTGGATGATAAAAAAAAAAAAAAAAATTCCATCAACGAGAAGATTTATCAGAGAAAAAACATTGCAGATTTCCAGTGGGATCCAGGAAAACCTCTTGGCCAATAGTTGGAGCAGCAGTAATTGTTCCAAATCTATCAATAAAGCTGAGCTGCTCCTTCATTGACTGCAAACACCAATTTCTTTCATGGGGGATTATAAGTTGATGTTCATGGTCTCTCTACCACCATTAGGGTGATAAACAGTTGAGACTACATCAGGATCTGACACGCAGATCAATTCTGGGTCCATAAAGAATCTACACAAGAGGTTCTTGGACAGGGATTTACTGCCCCCAGTTTTTATTCTCTCTCGCTGCTAAAATTACTTCTGTCAAGCACTTACGAGAGTACGGAGAAGAAGGGGGGGAAAAAAAAGGCAAAAAGAATTAATTTTTCATGTGCTGCTGGAACAGCCTTTTGAAATTTCGGGAGTTTTTAAGGCAAATATGTTCCTGCATTGGAAATGATGCTGAACAGCAGGTGGGACTGAGCTAAATAGTGAGCCAGCAGCACGAGCTGCTCACTATCCAGCACACAGCAATTTGAAACACCAAACTAAGCTGTCGAGATTTTCTCCCAGGGCAGTCGCAGGCTTCATGTTACCAGCGCCAAATTATATTAGACATTTAATTTTAAACCTCAGGTACTTAAATGTAAAACCTTACAACAGTAATAGTCATAAAGCAGTGGGGCATTCCATTTCAGAGAATGGATTTTTCTATTTTTCCCCTTTAATTTAACCAGCACCTCCTGTTTTGTGGCTCTGCCCACTACAAAGTAATTTATCTAATTAGGAGATGTTCACAGCTGCTTGAAAGACAGAAGCCCCAGGAAACCAAAGGTCTGGTTTGGAAGACTTTGAAAAGTTCTCTGGAGCCACACAAAGTATTAATTTAATGTGAAAAAAAGGTGCAGAGAAAAATTGAATCCCAATATGTTATTTTGTCTACAATAAAACCATGTGACAATAAGCAGGCATATTCTCCAGTACATTGGCATTTGAATTCCAAAAGATGCTTAGCTTCTTGCCATACCTGCTGCTTTCACAGTATTAGCTTTTTATGACTAAAATTCAAAAATCTTTTAATGGAGAAAAACCCCCTGAAATTAAAAAGGGTTTTTCATGCGTCAACTTGCCAACATAAAGGACGCATCTCTGAGCTTGCCCGAAGATGATACACTCAGAGCAATCAATTATTCTTGAGGTTTTGCAGGAGTTTTAGTGCAATACTTCTGATTCTGCTGACCCTTGGTTGCCTAAAACTCGTTGCTAGTCCAATTTTCCCCCCATATTTATAAAAAACCCAACCTTTTAAAATTTGTTCTTTTAATATTAGAACCTCTGCAATAAATTATTTGAGTTAGGTTTATTCACAAGAACCCACCAGTCACCTGCAATTTCAAAATAAATATTTCATAGGTAATTCTGGCTGTCATATCTTTTGAGCCAGAAGTAATCCCATATGAATGTCAAGTCAGAAAAAGGTACTGCACACACGTGGGAGTGCAGAGCTGGGGTGGGAGAAAAGGTTCCCTTCACCAGGAATTGCAAACCAGCTCGGGTTCAGCGGCAGGAGCAAAAGACAAATCCAACAAACACAGCATTTTGAAGTCAAGGGGATGGCAAAAAGCAGGAATTTAGGTACTATTTCTACTTTTGAACATTCTATTTCCACGCCACTTGTAGGAATTCACTGAATTGTGAAGGTTTTTCTCCCCTGCAGCCTCAGTTGTTGCAGCTGGTATGGGGATGGCACCTGCTCACCTGCCTGCAGGTGTGCCAAGGTGCACAGGACTGCAGCCTACACCTCTTGCTTTCCTTCTAGAGCCAGCACTCAATTATTCTTCATCTTGCCTTAGAAAAGCTACAGGATAAAAGGCACAAAAAAAGCCCAAACTTTGGTCTAACCTTTTAGAAAGGAGGTAGAATTGGGGTGGATTAAACGGACAAAGCAGCTCAGGAAAAAGAGGCGGAAAATATATGGTCTTAAGTGGGAAACCAGCTCAGCATCCATGCAGGGCAATGCTGCCTCCCCCAAAAGCTGAACCAGGAATGGGTGAGCTGGGTGGACACAGAAGAGAACAGGGCTGAAGCATTTATTTCATTGTGCTGCCTCACAACCTCCCTGCAAGGCTCAGTTAGACAATTCCTAGTCAAAATTGGGACAATTTTAATGCCAATACTATTCTCCTGAAGGTGTTGACCCCATGTTTACATCTCTAGAAATGTCTGTGCTTTGGTAACTATAAATTTGACAATTAATGCCACTCAGAAACAAGATGACCATGATTTTAAACTCTCTGTTCTCTTAAGGAGGCCCTGAAAAGCTGTCCAGAGCTGCTGGAAAACCCAGAGACCCTCTCAGGGCTATACTCAGATTCAGACCTTACACAGATTTTTATTTATATGGGACATGTGAAATAGTTCTGATATTCCCCTAACTGTCCCTATTTTAGGGGCAGCCATCAGAAACAGCATTTCTCCCCATTCTCCTGACCTATTCACACTGGTCTGGTACCAAATATCATATCTACCCTTTTAAAAGAACCACCCTGTCTCACTCCTACAATCTAATAATTCCAAAACACCATCAGCAATAGTGTCTGTTCCTTTCAATGCTCTTAAATGCTCCACAGAGAAAACACCAAGACAATGCCAAGAATGTGCAGGCAACAGAGAAAGAGCACAGCAGAGGAAGGACATGCTGATGAGAAGATCTGGAGGGTCATTTACTGCTCATACCCACCACACAGGGCAAGGAAATCTGAGTATCAAGTAAACAATCTACATTATGTGGCTGCCCCATCCCTGGGAGTGTCCAAGACCAGGCTGGAAGGGGCTTGGAGCAACCTCATCTAGTGGAAAGTGTCCCTGCCCATGGCACGGGGTGGAATGAGATGGGCTTTAAGGTCCTTTCCAGCCCAAATCAGCCTGGGATTCTATGACTATGCACCTGAAACTAAAATTAAGCAGTATTGTAACTACATTAACTCTTCCTGTTGAAAAGAGAATCACAGAATTCTTTCAGGTTGCTCCAAGCCCTGTCCAACCAGGACCCAGGGGCAGCCACAGCTTCTCTGGGCAATCTGTGCCAGGACCTCCCCACCCTCACAGGGAAGGATTTTTCCCTGATATCCAAACTAAACCTCCTCTCCTTTAGTTTAAAGCCATTCCCCCTTGTCCTGTCACTCCATGCCTTCATCAGAAAAGTATTCTATCAATCCATTTCCTTTCACCTAATTCCTCTTTTTCCCTCAGACACTGCAAGTTTGGCACCCAACAGCACAACGGGGTGGCATCATTTCGTTTGTTCCTTTTGAAAAAAAGAAGCAAGAGCACCAAACTCCCCCTTCACCCCAAAGCATGTGATCCCCCCCCAGCTCCAGGTTTCTTACCACTGCTAATGCCAGAGTTGGCAATGACTGTGGCCTCACTCCACTGATCTGCACTGGAGACCGAGTAGGAGCGCTGGTGCATACCGTCCGGGCGGCTGTTGAAGGACACCAGACTGATCCCACTGGCCATTTGAGACACAGATGTGCTAGTAGTCACGTTCCCTAGGCACAAATGGAAAACAAATCATGTCAATAGAGAGGACAAAAGGGATTTTGCATCAGGATGGATGAGGGGTATCTTAACAGAGCAGAAACAGGGGTTACTCCACCGACATAAGCACTGGAGGCAACAGTCCTGAGACCAGAGCTTCCAGCAGCTCAAATCCAGCTAAGAAGACAAAAAAGCCAAAATTTTCACGGTATCACCTCATTCTGTTCATTCACCTTCTGGGAAACACTATCTTCCACCACCCTGCTACCAAGCACGCTCTCTGTAGCTTCTCTGCTTGTTAGACTGTGCACAAAAAATCAATTTATTCCTGAAAGCCACTGTTTATACAACTGAGATGAGACAACTGAGCCAACTCCAAGAGTTTAAAATAATCCACTTCTAAATAATATCTGACACAGGAGTGTCCCCCAAGAACACAGTGATGGGGAGCAAATGACTACCGGCACTGAGAGACCAAGGTTAAAAAAATTTCTTGGATATTTAATCTTAAAACAACATTGTGACACAAAGCACACACTGGACTGACTGCAAATATCATTCCTGGGTCTCATCCCACAGCTGTGACACAAAAAGGGACACACAAAGAACAGCCTTTACCCAGTAAATACTTCTGTGTTTTCATGATCAGGCCTAGGACATTAAAATGCTGGGAGCTGTGTGGGAGGAGGAGTGACAGGAACAGGTTTCTCACCATAAAACAGGAGAAGTGGGATCTGGTTGAATACATTTTAGAGTAGAAACAATTAAAACCTTTCCAGCAACTCAGGTTTCTGATGGTCTTACTTACAACTTGATATAGGCCAAAACCTGCTCCACAGTTTTGGGTTCTGAGCACATTTTACTCCATTCCTAGCCCAGGTCTTGTGTATCATAAAGCTACAAAGAATTTACAGTGCCAGTTTCATTCTTCATGGCAGGCTCTCTAAAGGTGCCCCACAGGTCCTCTATGGATTGAAGAACACTCTTAAAAAACACATGTACAGGGAAAGGAACAGAAACAATATTATAACATACCCTCACACTTTGCATTTCCAATGCACCTTCTACTGATGAGTTCAGAAAAATTAATGAATTAATTTTCAATGCTCCTGTGAGGTTGTTAATTATCTGCTATCATTTCCCCCATTTTTCAGAGGTTAAATGACCCAGGGCCACAAAGGAAGATTGTGGCAGACTTGAAAATAAAACCCAGATCTCCTGACTCCCAGTTCTATCATTATGTCTTTTCCCAGAGCAGCCTTTGGGAAGACAGCAGAGCTTAGTGAACTACTTTGTGTTTATTAGAGTTGGCATAATTGTCCCTTTCTCTCCTCCCCTTTCCCAAGACAAAATCTCCTCTTTAGTCCTTAACACAGATCCATCACAGTATCTGTGTCTTCAATGTACTTACTCAGCCTCAAGAACTTCTGCATGGCATGCAGGTCTGCATGCTCTGCAGACATGAAATACAGACAGAAAAACTCATTTGTTTAATTATGCAAAGTCTAAGGTGGGTTTTGGAACCATGTTGGGACCTCCCAAGGCATGAGACTACCGAGCAAAGCATCCAATATTTTAAAACCACAATAAAAAATGGAAACAGAAGCTGACAGGAGTTGTACTTTGTGCTGCCTTAAAGGAAATATTGCCTTCCAAATCGACTTCTGCGATGCTGCTGATGCTCACTTTGAAATTGCCTTTTCCTCTGGTTTTCAAAATACAGAAAAACTATGAACATATAATAAATTATTTTGATGATCCACCAAATTAAAGGGAGTGGCTGATGTGAAAGACAAGAGTTTGAGACTGAACAGGTTGTAGAAACTTGAGATTTAGGCCAAAATAGACACAACATAACCAGTGATATTTTTAAGCTGATATCTTCCACCTAGTCCACAGGTTTTTGAACACAAATGCCCTATCACCTTCCAACCATGATACCAAAAGAAACCCCAAAAAACCTTAAGAAGAGAACTTCTACACCATCATGTCAGCACCAAAAGCTTTACTTTCACCTTAATGCGATCTGAGGAAACCGTGTGTGCCACACAAGGCTTCTCCAACACAGTGCCGTGGCTCTTCCTATCGACAACAGGGAAACCGCAATCCAGACCTGGCAGAAGTCCTTTAATTTTCCTCACAGATAAAGCCTTGACAGCAGAAATCACCTCAGTCTTTCAGCAGACAAGCAGGAGACAGTGAAAAAGAGGAGGCCAGCAATAGTCAGTGAAAATGTTGATGTCCCTACCCGTGGCAGGGAGGTTGGACTAGGTAAGATTTAAAGGTCTTTTCAACCCAAACCATACCGTGATCCTCCGATTCTCTGAAAAGCAAAGTCTGTGTGTTAGGTTAAGCACATGAAGCCTTTGCATCAAGCTCTGACATCCTGCATCTCTTGTCCCCCCATCCATACTCATCTTCACATTGACCCCGAGCTCCTGGCCTGCTACCTGGCCCATGCTGGAGCTGTGAAAGAGTTGCCTCTTCAAATGCATCCTATATGCATCAGCTGGTTGCTTAAGTTGATTAGCAGGGGGCAGTTAAATTACTATGCTAATCCATGTATTCTCAGCACTGTTTCCTTGATATGGATATGTGTATATGCTTACTGGGAAGCCTTGATTAGTTCAAGCTTCAATGTGTCAAAGGCTCCAGATTCTTTCCAAAGAATAATTTTAGCTGTACTCACATCCCTAAAGTGTGGGAGCTGATTTGAAAAGGTACTTACCTCTACCATATGCTATTTTTCTTTAAACAATTTGCATTTCAAAGGGAATATGGCATTTATATTTGAATGAATATCAGTATGTTGCCAGAACTTGTCTCAAATGAGCAAAAAAAAGATGCTGGTCTGCTATTGAACAAAAATGTTTTCATCTACCAAAGGAGCATCAAAGGAAGAGTTCCTCTTTCTAGCTCTAGACAGCTTTATTAAAACTATCTTTTCTGATGTTATAAAACACCCCGTTATGACCGCGCTTACAAAACGTTCAAACAATTAAGCCCCACAAAACCCATCCAAATTAAGATTCAAGGTAATTTCCAGGTTTGGCCACTGCTCAGCAGAAGAGCCCCTAAGAAACATGAGTGTGCTCACACAAAATCCCATTTATATACCCATTTATTCAGTATAAATGGCTGCAAAGAGCAGGTGGAGGCAAGAGGAATTAATCCAAGGAGTGCCAGCGTGTGGAGAAGCTGAGGGCAACACACACTGGGGGCAGAATGAGAACAAGGGAGTCACTCTGGCTCTTCACACACAGCCCTTTTGGATTTCCAAAACAACAGACCAGAATGCAATACTTCAAAATGATACGAGAATAACCAGGATTCACACAAGCACGGGTCTGGAAAAGATGTGAACAATGTGTGTCTAGTCAAGAAAAGCCAAAAGGTAAAAGATCTATTGTAAAAATTGTAATAAAATATGCAATTAAGGTTAATATAAATGCTATCTTACATACATGCAGTGACTTGTCCAACAAAAAAGAAACCACTCAGGGTTTTGGTCATGTTTGCTCCTGTAACAGAACAATACGAGGGACAGCATGTCAGCAATCCCTCTTTTGCTGGTTTTTAATTTAATAGTCCAGTGAATCATCACAGGTTAATGTAACAGACACATCATTTCAGGCCTTCACCAACTATACCACCCACTAATTACAAATGCAGGACGAATATAATTCACAAGTAGACCCTGAGAAGTGAGATACAAGTGACACAAACGATACAGTGCACAAATGATCTTCTTTCCTCGCTGCAGACACATCTGTGATTTCTCCTAAACAAATCAGCTACCAGAAGTTACACTCACAAGTGCAACTAATATACTCTTGGATTTATGAGACGAGCAGTCAGTGCAGGAGTTGTGAAGCAGAACTGTATTTTTCCATGAAACAGCAGCATTTGAGACTCACAGAGGGGCTGCACAGAAAGACTGAATCAGATAAACTGCAGCCCTACTGCTCTGCTTTCACCATGTTTTATTTGTGCCAAGCTCCTCATGCTCATGACGAGTTTCTCTTCCAGAAAAAAAAAAAAAAAAGAAAAAGAAGAGGAAATAAACCTCTTAAGGCCAGAGGGCTGCGCTCACCAGCTGTTAGAACTAATGAAAAATACATTAGAGTTGTGGGTCAGGAAATCCTGACTCTTGATATCAGAGGGTTAATTGTTTCAAATCATGTTGGGTCAATTTGTGTTGCAGGAATTCTGCCTATTCTTGAAATGCCCTCTAATTCAGCACAAGGCACTGTCAAGTAGGTTAGATTGGCTGCTGGCTGCCCGTTCCAAACCCATACCCAGCACTGCTCCCTCAAGTCTCTTCAGACATCAGGGTGGAAAGGGAAAGGGAGATGCCCTGTTGCTGGCTGTGAAAACATGGGAAGCATTCCCTTCCCATCCTCAGCTCTGCATCATGCTCAGGAATTAATTCCCAGAGCTGCTCAGTAATCTTTCCAGTGGACAAACCTTTCCTGACCATCCAAACTGTACTTTCTGCCTCTCCTTCACCTACAGATATAAGCTTGGGACCAGATACATTTGGGGATGGCTCTTCTGGGTTCCATTAGTTTGCTGCCTCAGCATCCATCTTTTCCAGGTGCATCCTCCTTTCTGTGCCCACTCTGGAGATCGTGTGCTGCACTGAAATTGGGAAAAACAGATTTCTTGTTTCTCTCATTGAGGAGAGTCAGCCTGCACTGGGAAGGGAGGTATTGTCCAGGTGTCTAGCCACACTCTGAGGAGATTGTGGGACCTGGAGAACTCTAAATTCCAAAGCCAGGCTCTTGAGCGGGGTAAAATTCCTTCAAGTATTGCCATGGATTCTGTTTCAACCCAACAGCAGTGTGCAAGCAGCACATGGTCTCTGCCCTGGGTTTATCAAGCACCTAAAATTACTTGAGGTTACTCATACATAAAACAAGAATGAGTGAGAGGGAGGGCTGGAACTAGATCATCTTTCAGGTCCCTTCCAACCCAAGCCATTGTATCTCTATGACAAAAATCTTTCCAGTGCTGAAACTCTCCCTTGACATGCTGAAAATCATTTTCAACACTGCAGCAGAAAATTTGCTTGTGAGTTTTATTTATTTTTAAGATTCTTTTTTTCCTCCAGAAGCGTTTACTTACTGAACAAAATTCCTAAGGACAAGCAGCTATTCCTAGAGGAAGCCCTTCCATCTCCATCCCCACCGAACTGGGCTCGATTAGCAGCGCACAAACCGAGCGGGGTCAATCCTAATGAACAAACAAGGCAGTGCCAAGAAATATCCTGGCAGTGAAGGACGTGGTGCTGGGAGTATAACGAGGAAAGCTATTATTCTCAGAGCATGCCAAAGCAACACAGCAAGTGCGGAGGAAAATTAAGTCATCAGAGGAGACATCTCTTCTAAAAGAAAGTTAAACCCAAGATCTTCACCGCGGGCTTCTGCTCGAGATCCCCAACTATTTATTCTGCTGGGATCAAAGTCTGCTTTCCTTTCCTGGCAGGCATATTATTTTTTTTCCCATAGTTTTAACAAATAACAGTAATAAATTGTAAGCTTGGCTTCCTGGGCAACTCCTGATTGAGTTTTAAGACCAAGAAGTGAGCATTGTGCACTGGCAAAAATTCTGCTTTGTGTTGCTCTTATCTGGTTGTGAATCCCAATAGGAACCATGGATTTAACTTTGCAAAAAATAACAGCAGAGATCCAAATCATTCTGAGGTAGGTACAGCAGAGCATGTGCAGGGGCCTGAGGCAAAGGATGTAAAATGCTTCCTAATCCCTTCCACTGTCTGTGGGAATTATTAATAATGGAATTGGAGAGGGGGTGCTGGCTCTTACCTGTGTGCTGCCTCGACACTGCCGAGATTAACTGGGCTAACTTTGGGAGCTTCCCACGAGCTACAGCCCTCCCCAAACCCTGCCAGCTGCAGCCACAGCCTCCTCGGGATGGGGAGGGACCACTGCTGGCATTCCCAGCCTCTTAAGGAAACGGAACAAAGAAACTTTATTTTCGCAAAAGAGACAATAGATACGAATGCGAGATGACTTTTTTTTTTTTTTTTTTTTAAATAGCTATTGCCACTGTAACAGCAGCTAAGTGAATGCATGTCTGCAGTGTGAGCAGTTTTGATAAACAGCCTCTGCGGGCCACACAACGGGGATAATGTATCCTTAAGTACTGCCAATGAGCTGCCATTCTGCACAGCCAATTACTTCTGTGCGTCTGTCACTCAAAGGAAAAATGACTGAGCCCATTAGATCAAACCTTTGTCACTGTTCCTAATGCACTCTTAGGCCTCATTAATCTGAGGGAGCAGCAACACAGCCGCCGGTGCCTCATTGCCTCCCCCCACAACAGGCCCACGTGAATCTTCTCATCTCTCCCCCAAGTGCACCACGTTAATCAAGCTCTCCTTATTACCCCGGTCCCTGTCACGGCGGAGAGCGCTCTCTCTCTTAAATGCTCTCATTATGGTCCATCTTTAGAGCCGGCTGAGTGGAAAAAAAAAAAAAAAAAATAGAGGGGGGAAAAAAAAACCCAAGCCAGAGAGAAAGAGAAGAGGAAAAAGCAAGTCCGATCACATTAATATTCATGACAATAATTAGTATTCTAGGTCACTGAATATTCATGCTATTAGTTTGGTTTTTTATGGGTTTGCTGGATGTCCTGATTGCTGGAGTGTGGAGGAAAACAGCATGGTTGGGACTTTAGATGTCAACGGCAGTTCAATACTCCAAACACATTTGTGAATTTTTTTTTTCTCCCCCGTTTGGTAAAACAGCTTCAACCCTCCCGATGGCTTTAATATCTTAAAATCACTGGGGGGAAAAGCACGAGCAATCCTGCAAAGGTCTGAACATCCAACCAGTTTGTGCTATGCTGTGTGACCGTCAAGACACTGGGATTGCATCGGGTGGACAAGGCAGGTCTGGGATTTGATTCAGGATAACGGCGTGGAGGCATGAGGCATGAGAATCATCCAGAGGGAAACAGGCACTGACTGTGGGCTCCAGTCACCTGCCTGAAGCTCCACGACACATTCCTACCCTTTATCCATCTCATCATCATTAGGGATGGGCACCGTTTGCCCACCTCGAGCAAGGATCCTCAGACAGCTTGTTTTTCCTTTTTTTCTCTGAAGAGAAAAATCTCAGCAAACTAATTTTTCTCGATATTTAACAAATGCAGTTATTTCATCAAATATTTATTTCATTAGGGTTAATATGTGCCCCGCTCATTTCACCCCATTATTAAGGAAAATAGGGTACTAACAGTGAAAGTTTATTTTTCTCTAGCTCTGGAAAGGGCAAATCCTAGTCCAAAGGAACCAGAGAAAACGACCTTGAGGGATCCCCCTCTAGTGGGATGAAAGGGAAATCTCGGATGCACTTCAAATTGGGCTTTTTTCCTTTGAAACGAGCAAACTGCCAACTTCTCCTTCCCGTCGCTGCAGCTGTATATCACTGAACCAACAGCAGAGCCACCCAAATGGAAAATTGACTCAGGTGATTAATGACAAAAGTAAGTCACAAACTTGCATTTGTGATCTGTGGCAAATGCATACAACTCACGCTCAAGTTGAAGCGCAGAAATCGTTTTGCGTGAAGTCACCTCACATCCCCCGTCAGACTGCAAAATTAGTGACAAACAACTCCTGACAAGCAACCTCTGGCCTTGTGGGAACAACACCACATCCACCTCAGTCACCTCCAAGCAAGGAATTCAGAGCAGATTCCAGAATTCAGGACTCAGTTCAGCGTTTATTTGCAAAGGTACACAAGATCCACAGGCTTTGGAGCAATTGCCCATGCTTCTGAGCTCTTGGCTTGATAAACACTTTTACTTATTATCAGCCTGATCACAACATCTGAATCCTCACAGTGACCTCCAATTAAGAACGATTATTACACAATCTACAAAAAACACCAAGGATTTGATAGATGATCACAATTAATAACAGACAGGAACCTCACCCTGATAAGAATGTGGAGCTGCCATTCCTACAACATCTGAAATGTCACAAGCAGTTAGCAGATAACAACCTCCAGCACACTTAACGATGGCCCTGGAACTAACACATTTTAGGATACTTCACATACTGTATAGTCACCATTTTAAGGAAATTTAATAGCACCAAATTATTTAAATGAAGTGTTAATCAGGAAACAATTTATCTCTGCACCATAAGATATTTTTAGACATGAACTTTCCACATCAATAGCTCTTGCTACAGCTCAGGCTTTGGGTTGTTTGGAGAGGAGAAGAAATAAATGACTCCTGGGAGGGATTTCAGGAATAAGTTCACCTTCAGGTCAAGCAGCTCAAATCCAACCCAGCTCAGGAGGGAATGAAACCTGGACCCACTCCTGGTTCCAAAGTCAGGCTGAGTCAGCTCCTAAAGGGCAGAGACTGGCTGGTGGGATGGGCAGGACTCTGTGGGATGGACAGGATTCTGGCCCGGCTCCCAGCTATTAGAGAAAGCTGGAACTGAGCAAGTCCAAGAATTACCCTTTTCTGAAGGACTTCCAACTGAGCTGCACCAACAGAACAATGCTCAGTGCCATGCAAATTTTAATTTTAATATCAGTTACTTAAACATCATTTCTCAACTTGGATTGAAGAGACCACAGAAGTGACATAATTTTAGATTAAAGGGAGTAAACATCCTTTTCCCCCAACTCAGAGATTCCTCCCAAGTTAGCTTACAAGTATGAGCACCTTCCATAAAGCCACAGTTAACAATCTTATTTAAAGTCTCTATATAACATAAGTAACACAACTAAAACAACTCCCATCCCTCTGTACTTTCTGGGAGAAGCTGTAACGCAGAATCCCAGCTCTTACACAATAAACCCCAAACTGCACCTCCAAGAACCCAAGAAGAGACCGATTTTCAAATCGAATTCAGCCTTTTTCCATGCAAGATGCTTGGCTTTGCAACAGCAGGAGCAGCCCTACCTTCTACTCCTTTATCTTTCTGACTGAGCACAGAAAATACTCCTTTTTCCTGCTGCTGTTTCATTTCCAGTTTGTTACTCACTGTCCTACCATGACTGTGACAATGTCAACCTACCAGGACTATGACTTGATGTCAAGGGAGAAGTAGTTTTCCCAGCCCTTGTGTCAGTGGAAACCCAGCAGGAAACCCTGGGTTTAAGGGTATTTTCATTAAGGTCTTTTTTTTTTTTTTTTTTTTTTTTTTAACATCTCTGAAACTGAAACTCTCAAGGACTGGAACTTGGCTTTTGTGGTTAAGATTAATTTTTTTCCCAGAGATACCTGCTTCCAGGAGTTTGGGATGTAAGCACATTTATGGATCAGGAGATCTGCCATGGAGAGATGGTTATTATATGTCTGTTTGTCAAAGTCTTCCAAAACAATCTTGTTCAGATCACAAGTGCCACAAAGCATGACAAAATTCCATGTGATGGGAATGACACACTCCCGAACTTTTCCCTCTGCATGTGACACCTACGTCAATTAAATCCAACAGAAAGCCCTATACTTGCTGCTTAGCTGTTACAACTTGTAGTGCCAAATAACTGAATTTTCTCCTCCTGAATTCAAAATATTGCCCTGATCAGCCTAATTCCTTCTATTCTGCTCACAGCACTGTTACGGGAAGCACCTTGGGAAAGACCCTCACTATGAGGGAAGAAATTGAAAGTGTTTGATCAATCACTGAGGTCCAAAAAGGCTTTAGAGAGGGAAGGGGATGAGTAGAAGGAGGAAGAGCTCCAGCTGCTCTGCTGCCTCACAGACTGTGGTGGGATCAGAAGAATGGCTGAACACAAGAAATTACACTCAGAGAAAACTATTTGCTGAAAAACGAACTTAAAACATCAGTTATACGCAATCAAATATGCACTGAATCCATAGATTTGTTGGCCAAGTTGATACTGAAATCCATTCTCAAGGGACAGCTTCCAAGCAGTGTTTAAGTGTCAAATGAATGCATCATCCAATATAAGCTGCATTTGACTGTTTTGGGGAAGAGGTAACATGAAGCAGTGAGAATGGAGTCAATTTACAGGCCTACAAACAAAAATTGCAAGTACTGATTCTTCCTGTTTGGTCCAAACCTCCTTCACACGGCAGATCCATGTACTGAAACCTCCCAGTGACAAATCAGTGACAAGCTCAGCCCTGTGATCGATTTTAAAGCACCACACAAGCTCAAGACACCACTTTTCCCAGCACCAACAAGTGAGGGAAAGCTCTGAGACAGCAGCACAGCCTGAACACCAGAATATTGGGAGTGACACATGGGCTGATGCAGAGCTGAGCTGCTGGCAGTGATTTCCCAGATCTAGACTGTCCTAGTACTTTTTTATTTCCATTTTCTTTCCTTTTTTTTTTTTAATCATTCTTTATTGATTAGCAGCTCCTTTTTATGTTTGCTTTTAATCCAATAACAAGCAGCAGATGCTGACCAGACACCAACAACAGCAAAGTGTTTCAGTATATCTAAACAACAGGAGGGAGAACAGAAGCTCCAACTATTCCCACAGTGCTATTTGAAATACACCATCTAAATTTTCCAGCATTTGGACTTTCTGACATAATTAACTTCTTTCTGTGTGATCAAACCTCAGCCTGGCCAGAACACACAGTGCTCCCACTCCTGCCAGGGAGAGCTGTCTACTGTAAACTGTCACAGAAAGTTCTCCTCTGACCTGGCAATCCAAGTATATGCCAAAACATGTACATTCCATGCTATAAACCTTTTATTATTTCATATCTCTAAATATGTTTTCAGAAATTTGATTCTCTGAAACAATCAAGAAATTTTTGCCCATTTTTGAATAAGTTAAAAGCAGAAATCTCTTTATTTAAACGTCTCAGCCCTGGTTTATTGACTCAGTCCAGTACTTTTCTTTCCTAAATAAGAAAGCATATTGAGAAATAAAAGCACTCCCCACACCTAGTCATCTAAACGAAATAGTAAAGTGGAAAAAACCAACCTAACCACAAATAAGTCTCTCCTATGAACTCTTCCAGTGCCAAGTCACAACTTGACAAAGGGTCTGATGAAATCATGTCTTCCAGGCCGAGATCTCCAGGGGTATCTGCTCAGCAGCACTACTTTAAAAATCTATCTCAACCAGTAGCATTCACAGTTGGAAGGAAAAAAACTTCTCTGTTTTTCCCTAATAAAGGGGAATGTCACAAAAAAGCAGGGAATTACACCTTGGCTTGAAGGACTGGGGGATGGAATCAGATGGTATCTGAGGTTCCTTCCAACCCAAACCAGCCTGTGATTCTACGAGGCATAAGAAACATAATTATTATCACCCAAGAGAAGACACCTGAACATCCAGGAATCCCAGATTTCCTCATCCCAGTGGGTTTTGCACAGGGACAGAAGAGTGTGGGGATGGTTTTGCTGGCACATGCAGGAGGTGTCTATGTTAACCATAAATGCAAAAGGCACTTGGCACTTTATGGATGTCATCCCAAACATGCTGACAGAACTTCCACTAGACCATTATGAGTTTTGTACAAGCAGTGCATTTTACAAGATAAATTGTCTCAAATGTTTTCCCTTAATGCAATTTTTTAAAATCCACTTAGCTGTATGGACAAGTACTTCAGCAAACAATAAACTTCTTTGTTTAGAGCTCAGAAGGAGAGCTATAAACCACTTCCATCAATAAATTAAAACAGCTTTCCACAGAAGAATCTTGCTGTTAGAAGAATGCGTAATTCTGAACTTTCCAAAAGTGGAAAGAAGGGCTGTGGAACCCACCAGGAAGCCATAAAGAGGCTTTTGAAATCATACATAATTTGTTTTTCCTAAGTATTAGATAAGAGACCACAAATTCTTCCCATATGTTCATTACTGTGAAATTATGTAGGGCTGTAGCAAGTACAAGGTAACAATTACACGAAGACACTGAAGGCTACTCAGAAACTCAGAATCTCTCATGTGGGACAGATCAGCAGTCAGGGCTTAAAAACTTCTACATCCGTGGATTTGTAAATCCCAGAACAATTTGGGTTGGATAGAATCCTAAAGTTCATGTAATTCCATCCCCTGCCTTGGGCAGGGACACCTTCCACTACCCCAGGTTGCTCCAAGCCCAATCCAACCTGGCCTTGAACACTTCCAATTATTAAGTGATATCATCCCAATCCCAATGTTCATGATAATTCCCTACAGGCACCACAAATAAGAGTTTTTCCCCTTTTTCTTTTTTCCAGCAAGGTCTTCTCTTACCTGAATTTGGCGAGATGTGTAAACTGCTCATGTCTTTGGAGAGGCCGTTGGTTTTGGGGCTGGAGATGGGGGCACAGGCTGATGTGGCTCGGGGTGGCCTCTTGCCAGGGACCTTCACAGTGGTTCTCAGCAAGTCGATCTCTTTCCCATGAACGTTCTGCATGTAATCCTGGCAAGAGAAGAAAAAACCCAAAATACAACATCAAACACAGAGTTCTGTAAGCAACAGAATTAATGAACCTGGTTTCACAAGACTTTGGCCCTACATTCTCTGCCAGCACCCACCACACAGTTTTCCCATTCCTTCCATGTTCTTGATAATCCCTTCCACACTTCTCACAGCAATTAATCCCCAAAATCTGAAGCTTTCTCAAAGATCATCCAAGCACCAGCTAGATAAGAGGCAATTCCCAATGCAGCCATGTGTGAGAATTCACCAGCTAAAGGTCCCAAACAGAAGGAGAAGACAAGGCTGAGTGTCCCTCCTGAGCATGTTTACTTGTGTCTCCTCTCTACCAGTGTTTTATGCCTTTATCTCTTTCTCCCTCAAATTTGGCTGGAATGGGTCAGCAGGCACAAAAGTTACAAAAGGGTAAGGTTTCAGCAATTCCAACTTTGATTCCTTAGAATATAACCCTTCCTCCAGCTACACAAAACATCATCAACGGTAAAAAAATAATGCAAATTGCATCCAATTTGAGCAAACATGCTAAAAGCTGGGAGCCAGAAGCGGAAAGTCTTTTGCTAATTCTTGCTTGGGAAGGCCACAAAGGGCAAATAAACAGAAGAGCAAATGGACATGGGTGTTTCTATGAGAGGGCAAATCGATCCTGGGATACACCAGCAGAGGTATTTCCAGAAGAGATGGTGAAGGTTAAACAAGCTCACAAGACACCGAAGTTCTCATCTCCTGCTACACAGGGCTGTTGTTACTCACATCCCAGAAAAAATAACTGAAACTGGAACAACTGTGAGGACACTAAAAACAACAAAGGAGATACTATCTTACAGAGGACATGCAAGAGGGGTGGCACAGGAGAATGAAATCAGGGGTGAAAAGGGGTAAGAGCATTGCACAAAAAAAAAATCTGAAGTGCCCAGAGAAGCTGTGGCTGCCCCTGGATCCCTGGAAGTGTCCAAGGCCAGGCTGGACAGGGCTTGGGGCAGCCTGGGAGTGGAAGGTGTCCCTGCCCGTGGCAGGGGGTGGAATGAGATGAGCTTTAACATCCCTTTGAACCCAACCCACTCCAGGACTCGGTGGATTAGGGACCCCAAGAGAAAAACAGCAATTTGAAGTGGCTGGGAGAAGATCTGGGCTTCTTGAGTTAAGCAGGAGCCCAAGGGAATGGTACTCCTGAGCATCTTCTATGTGGAGGCCAGAAGTCTGAATTCCTTTTCAGACAGAACTCCATCACCTCACCAAGACCTGGGTGATGCTGTGGGCATCCCCATGAGCAAAAATGTAACTCCCTGTTGGCCAGGTGATGAGGGTGAGATTTGGGCAGATGATGGGTTTTACATGGAAGACTACCAGCACTAACTAGGCTGGTTACCAACCTGCAGCAGCAGGACTGGGACACCACAAGAACATCCACTTCACAAGAAAATTCCTCAACTTACCCAAAATCTATATCACTGCTGCCACAACATAGGGAGCAAGCAGCTCCCTCATCAAAGTTGTTGCACCTTTGGCAGTTTTTACAACAGGAATTATATATTCTGCTCAAAACCCGTGAAAAATCTGAACTAATTTCTTCATAGTTAACAGAAATCTGTGATAAAGCTCCCCAACTACGCCATCACAGCAGCTTATTTTTCCCAAGCTGTCTGAGAATTATAAACAGGAAAAGGTGGGGTCTAAACAATTCATGGGGAGAGGATGCAGAGCTCTGCTGCCAAGAGAAACAAAGGCAATCCACTCAGGAAAATTCCTTTACAAGGTGCTGGAGACAAACAAATGCATTTCATCCATAAATTATCAGCTTGGCAGAACTTTCTTGTTCGGGTGTCAGTTCTTCACAAATTAAAATACAATAAGCAGAAGATAATTAAGCATTTATTGCTTATGGGCTCTAAAGTGAGGTTTAATCAGAGAGTGACTAAGCCTCGGCACATGCTCTTTTCTAATAGTTTTATTTAACATACAACCAACTTAAACTGGAGAAGGGGTGTTGGTTCCAAATTCTTCAGGTGAAGGGTGGATATGATTTCATAACTTGAGATGTGGCAGGGTGATAAAAGCTCTTTTAACTGGGTGTAAACCAGGCTTAGGTAAGCCACAAAACCACTTGAGGAAGCGAGTGAGTGTTGGCAAACAGAAAATCAACGCGTTGCAGCCGCCGCTAGACCGAAGCACCCGAACGACAACAGATGCTGGGTAGGTATTAATGTCAGCTTAAATATTTATGGGGATATATCAAATGTAAATAATAAAGGCCCTTTCATCGTGTGCAGGATGCACAGCCATAATCTGCGTGTCTCCCCGAGGAGGGGAGGGCAAGGACCACGTTCCCAGCCCTGTCAGATCCCCGCTCGGGGAATGAAAGTTCAAACTACAAAATGACGCCAGGGCTTCAGAAGCGCAATGGAGGGTTTGATCAGATTAGAACAGATGAGGGTCTCGCTGTCATCTGGAATATGCTGTGTTAAAGAGAAGACAGCAAGCTGGATTTTGATATGCAAATGGTACAGGGATAACTCCCCGAGATGTTAGTTGTAGAAAATGCTGATCCGAGAAAAAAGGGGAAAAAAACCCTTTAACAAGGCATGAGGGTAATTCAAAGCCAAGTACTTTTAAACAGCACTTAACAAGTCCCTAGAGCCCACTCAACAGTGGGCCACCCCAGACGTGCCATCTTCTGCCCCTCAACAGCTTGAAAAAGTAGTAATTGCGAATCCATTTGCATTTTTCTTCTCAACTTGCCCGCGTTCATCATTCAGCAAGGCAGGGGGAAAAAAAAATTAAAAAAAATAAAATCCAGCAGCTAAGCAGAGGGACCCCCCCCCAAACATGTGGCTCAGAGGAGACACCAGCGCCCCCGATCCCCCACACCCTGCGCTCGCACCTCCGCCATCGCTTGTTTTTTACATTTCGCTCCTAATTATGTTGCATCTATTGCCATACACTTAATTAGCTGCATTAATGTGATTTCTTTTCACATAGTCAAGCAATTAAGAGCTATGATTGAGTTTCATTCAATTAGCCTCAACAAACATGCTAATTGATGTCCCAGATGCAAATGAGGTGCAGTGAGAGAAACCTGCTAGCAATTGAGAGTTGTGGCGGGGGGACCTGGGGCTCGCAGCTCGCTGACAGCAGCACAGCTTCACACAGTTCCCCCTCCTCCCAGGGCAGGGGGACACCAGCCATTAGTGCCTCCATTGTCCCAAAGAGATCCCGACAGGAACCATGGGCGGGCACCGAATGCAATTGATGCCATCTCCAGTTGTGGTGGCTGGCGGGAGCTGGAATGTTCTCCCGATCCTGAGAAGTGAGGGCTATCCGAGGTCTCTATCCCAGCTTCGCTGCTGAGACACCACGCAGGTAATGGCCTGCAGTCAGCACTAACTGGCAGCTCCATCTTAGTCAGAGTGGGGCGATGCTGCCTCTGCATCCATCAATCCATAATCCCCCAAAACGCGCTCCCCGCGTCGATTCTCATCCCTTTTCGTCCCCGGGTTACAGCTCCGATACAGTGCCGCCGAGGTGTTAATTTGACTACTCAAGGCCATTGACCATTATCTACAGGACTAAATAAACTGTTAAAATATCAGGGGAAAATCAAAAAAGCTGCATTGACTGAAGATGACACCAAATATTACTTGACAGCCCCACAAAATGAATTGCCTTGAGTAAGAAAGGAACGATGTGCCATGACACAGAATAATGTAAAGTAAAATTACTTCAGTTCTGCTCTTAATACAGCAGCTCTCTGTTTACAACAGCAGAAATTAATTTAACCAATTAACTGAGCAGAAGCCTTTCAGACATGCAAATTGAGCAAATGGATATGCTCATGTTTTCTAAACAGGCCTACCAAAAAGAGACACTGCTGGTTTGGGGGGGCCTCTATTGATTCTGAATGCAAGCAGTTGTTGAATTCGTAATGATTTCTGATGGTCCTCAAAGCTGGAGAAGACACTCCAGCTAGGGCCACGAAGTGAGCCCAGGCTACGTGGTGGTTCTAGTTTGATGCCTGTGTCCAGCCTGGCCCTGGACACTGCCAGGGATCCAGGGGCAGCCAGAGCTTCTCTGGGCAACCTGTGCCAGGGCCTCAGCACCCTCACAGGGAAGGATTTCTTCCCATTATCCAATCTGAGTCCACTCTCCTTCAGCTTAAAGCCATTCCCCCTTGTCCTACACATGGCTGTGCTCTAGAGCCATTAAGTAAATTACATGGCTCAGATTAGTTATCAAAAACATGGATACAAAAAACATCATAGAGTGTGAGGATTTTCAAATAATACAAGAGATGATGGATGGAGACAAAGCCCTTCAGTGAGGCAGTAGTTTTACACTGGTAAAGGGGTTTCCAAGCTCACACTGAAACCACTCAGCTCAGGATAAGGTATGTGTCACACCACCAAAATTTAAGAAAACATCTGCTCCTTCCTAGAGGTCTCCCCTTGTTTCTTCCATCTGTCCTACAGCCACCCTCTTCCAATGCACCACATATGAAATGAGACACTCTCCAAGAGCAGTGACTTTCCATGGCTATAATGATATGAATTTCACTTTTTTCTTCCTTTTCAGTTATTCAGATCTCTCAAAAGCCTTCTTTTCTGTTACTAGGAACAGGTCCAGGCTAAGAATCCTTCCCAGATCTGTGCCTGGTTTCCACGGAGCTTCTGATAAGCTTCTTCCCCACCCCTGGAAGTGTCCAAGCCCAGGTTGGATGGGGCAACCAGGAGCAACCTGGTCTAGTGGAAGGTGTCCCTCCTCATGGCAGGCAGTGGAATGAGATGAGTGTTAAGGTCTCTTCCAACCCAAACCATTCTGTGATTTTATAAAAACGCCTTCATTTTGTGGCAGTTTTCCCCCACTGTTCAATCGGACATAACACTCCTAAGGCTCCACTTACTGAGGTTGAAATAGTGTTTCCTGATCTGAGGCATAATAAAAATTATTATGGAAAAGAAAGTTTATGGTTGCACCTCTGGATGACATTTTAAAGACCGTGTGCAGTGTATTTTTTGAAAGACAATTCCAATTTTGTGAGCTGACCTATTGGACCCACAAAACCTATTGTTCACCCTCAGCAACAACCAAATCCTCTTCCCCCTCAAACCAGAGCAGCCCGGGAAATTGGATGGAGCCCTGACTTTTGTGCCTCTCTGTGGCAGTCAGACATTTTTATTGCAAAACGCCGTCTGGAAAAGATGCAAAACAAAATTGCTAAACTGCAAAAAGAAGAAAAGGAAGGGGGTGGCGGGGGGGAGAGAAGAAAAAAAAACAAAAGGCCCCCTTCCCTTTGCTTATTGAGTTCAAAGGCATAACATGCAGCACCCTGCAGCAAATGGGAAGCTACACTAATTTTAAAGCCATAAAACGCTATAAAGTGCCCTGCGGGGCAGGACTACACTGGAGCTAGTTGCACCTAAATAAGCCATGGTTCATTTACTTCGCAGCTTAGCCTAATGTAATCATCAGCAGATTCCTAGCCTAGAGTTGTAACAGGCACGGAGCCGCTGCCGCTGCGGCGACACTCCCAGCCATGGAGGGGCCGCCGCCACATCGCTGTTGATTAGAAAATTTTTCAGTTTTGACAAGCCCTTAATGAACATAAATCGCTCCTTGATTGGTTTCCGTGTGGGGCCACGGGCACACCTAAGAAGAAACAACAAAAAAACCAGTCTCCCCAACTCCTCGCCCTCCCTGCTTTTCCCAGGAAGGGCCTGAGCCACGGATGGACCATTAGAATATGAGCCACAGTGGAATTTATTCATCAAACGGTCCTGGGAAATTAGCTGTCCCCCCCCTCGCATATAAACACAGCCATAACATCATTCAGCTTCATAATACATGGTTAATCTTAAGGAAAGCCGTGAAATGTTATTTTCTGAGGAGAACAGAGCGATGGAAACGCATTCTGGAAAACACTGATCACCCTAAAGCACTCTGTCCTGACAAAAAGGAGGTCATCATGTATCTGTTTGCTTCACATTGGGAATCAAGAACATTAAATTTCAGTTATAAAAAGCACTGGCTCTTATTTATACTGCGGTGTTAATCAGCTCCATCAGTGTTGCAGGGACAGGGAAGGAAATCAGGGCAAGACTTGGAACACAACAGCAACAAAATATTTGTCTTTTTGTAAACAGATCACTCATTTTCATAAAATTTTAAAGAAAATTCTTCCCCTTGCATTTCACTTCTCACTCAGCCTTTGTAACGAGAGCTGCTGTAAAAGACAAACCAGAGTTTTACCATCCTGTGTAATTTATGAAGCATTTATACCCACAGCAGTTAGCTCGGCTGGACAGGAAGCTCTAATTTTATAAACCCCCCTGATTAATTAATAGCTTGGCTTTTGCCTTCTACATTGCAACTCATTCTGATCCTAAGAATCTTCCTTGACTTTCTGAAGAGAGAGCAGATAGAGTCAACACTGAAATGTGTGTTTGCTCCAGTCTGTGCAGCTCTGCCAAAGCACAATTGTGTTTGTCACACTACTGAGTGTCGACTTCCTCCAGGGCACATCGGCCTGGACAGATCCTAGTGAGTCCCTTCCCACTCAGGATATTCTGTGGTTCTATGATCTTCAGTTTTGCATTTTTCTCTCAAATTTATCTTCTCTCTACTACATCTTTCAGATAATAAAGAAGTTTTCCAGGACGCTCAAAAGTGACTGAGTGATCTGTACAGCTACAGCACTTTCTAAAAATCAGAAATTACAATATTCATGTAACTGTTCCCATCTTCATTTTTTTCTATCCTAACCAATGTTTTAGGTATGTTAGTGGATGCAGTAGTAACTTCAATAAACACACAAGCTTCAGATCTATCTTAATCAATACTCAAACTGCAGGATTTGTTTTGATCACTGCTCTCTCAGGAGGTAGAGCTACACCACATGTGAAAAGTCACACAGAATCCCAGACTGCTTTGGGTTGGAAGGGACATTAAAGCCCATCCTGTTCCACCTCCTGCCATGGACAGGGACCTTCCACTAGGCCAGGTTGCTCCAAGCCCTGCCCAACCTGGCCCTGAGCACTTCCAGGGTCCTTCTGTCAGTCCAAGTATGTATTTACCAAAGGCTGGTTTGAGGATTAGTTGTTGATAGGAAATGCCAGTTAGAAGGCCCTTCAGAGCCAGCCAACAGCCAGCTTTACATTCTTTCAGAGCAAAAGCAGGGGGGAATGGACATACACAATGGTATTTTAGAAATATATAAGCATGAATATTTCTATTAAAGCAACACAAACAACACACTTTGGAGCTATTGAACTGCCTGAGGTGACACGACCCAGGAAATAAGGCTGAGCTGCAACAATGGCTGTGGGGCATATTCCTAATGGAAAAGGGAGCATGGTTCTGTCGGCTTGAGCAGCACCAGGCTCTTGGTGCTGACTGGCCACACAGGATGGCCACCACACTGCTCTCTAGGATGAGGGGAGATGGGATACTGGATTTGCAAGCAGGCTTGCTGTTTCCAAATGATTCAGGAAAATCCCAAGAGCTGATAACAATCATAAATTTCAACTGCAGCTCTGAGAAAAACACTGTTCCCTGAGACCTGAGAAAAGTGCACAGAGCTTCACCACTTCCAGACACCAACACAGAGGATGTTCTCAATGCCTCCCACTTACCACCACATCTGCTTTTCCTGGAGTGAATGGACAAGCAGAGAAAGCTCAAATGACATCTCAAGTCTTAATGAATTTTACAGGGCCTGGGGTTTGTAGGGTCTTCTGAGAGGATGTGTCTGTGTAATATATTGCTGAAGCTCTTGTGCCAAGTTTGGCCTAGTGTTGGATCTGACTCCTTACCAGGCTGAAATGTTGCCTTTGAAAAATAAAATCATCCAATTTATTTGAGGATAGAGCAACAGTGCTGATGCTCACGTGGGCTGCTCACCCAGCCAGCACTATATCTAAGGGAGAATTTGGAACTGTAGCTACTGTCAGATGAATCCATCAGACCAGGTGAATCCACTCAACTCTCAAGGAGATACAGCCAGCTTTCTCCCCCCAGTCACAATTATAAACCCCAGGTTATCAAACCAGAGCAGTGAGGATGAAGGTTAAAGGTTGCAGCAAGCAAACACCAACCTTGCTGAGTAGATACATGGGATTTTTTGCACCAAGTGTGTTCTAGATACACATCACACCTTCCTTCTCACATATTTTAGAAGCTGTTCTTCCCCCATAAGGTGCCCCAGCACTGTGCTTTTATTTGAAATCCAATCTAAATCAGACTAAACATAAAGGGGGAAACTACCCTTACAAAAAAAAAAAAAAACAAAAAACCAAGCTGTTTTCAGCCTTCCCCCCCCACTTTCTTCTTTTCATAAACAAGGGGCAGTGATGGTGAAGATACAAGCACAGAAAATGGACATCCACAGCTAAAGCTTTGTCATCTGCTGCCCTGTGGCATGCTGGCAAGCCTCTGGCAGCCAGCCAGCGGTGAGACACGATCAGCTATTCATCGGGAGAAGGCTCAGATAAAGCAGTGCTGCCCAGCAGGTATCCCAGGGAATGCATTCCAGGAGCTCTGGCGCATGGCATCCCTCCATTAAACAGCCAAGGAGATGCCTTGACAAATTCCCCCGGGGCCCTCTGGGGAAGCTGACATGGAATTCGCCAGCCAGAATTTTAGTGATCCACTCCACGGCTCTGCTCCAGAAGCCCAAGATGAATAGGGAGCTCTGGTGAACTTTGAAGCCTGCGGGTCAAAGTTCTCTCTCATTATCCCCAACCATTTTCTATCGGCGGAGCTCCTCGGCATCCCAAGGGATGGGAAGGTTTGAGGCTCTTGAAAAAACCTGACATGACCAAGTCAGGAAACAGTAGGGTGCTTATGTACATATATTTTTCTTCCCCCGTTTTCCTCTCCCCCCACTTTCTTGAAAAGAAAGGAGAGGGATTTCTCTATTGTGTCAAACATCAACCTGGTGGCATCAGGAGTCACTCATTTAGCTGGCACAATGCCGCACTCATTTCAACACACTGCCCTGCCAAACAGGCCTGACCCTCCCAGGGACACCTCCTCTGCAAGAAAGGGCCTAATTTGATTTTTCCCTCCCCACCCCAAAACCTTTCATTCTTTAGGCAACGCTTTCAAGGAGGATATCAGGACTGATTTTTGCAATACTTATTTTCTACGTTTAAAACCACTGCTTCGTGCCTGAGCCGCCACCAAATGCATCTGGCAGAGACAACTGATCCACTTGTGGCCAAACCTCAAGCAATATTTAATACAGTGCTCACTATCAGCCACTAAACACTGTAATTGTTCCTTCCAACACAAGGTGTTATGTTCTCACTCAAGCCACAGGCTAGACAGACCAAATGATCTCCTAAATTTACTTTTTCTGCCACCACTAGAGGCCAGCCCACCTTTTGTTGCAATTAAAAATTCACTCCAGAATTAAAATGGCAACATTTTGATTAACTAAAATAATGTGCACATTTGAAACAACCCAAATGTAACTGGTCAGATTAGAGCCAGGCTTTACATAAGGTTAGGAAACTGGTTTTAGAGGGCTAACTAAAGCTCTTTACTTCACTGCTGTTTAATGTGAAAGTTGGTGGGCATAAGGCCCTGATTTTTCAAACAATGTAAGAAATTATCCCCAACAGCAACACAAGCACAGCATTAAAAATTCATCATTTTGGCTTTGTTGGGAAAAAAAAATGAACAGAAAATTACTGACAAACAAAAAACAGCAAAACCAAACCAGAAACACAGTATCAGAGAACTGTCTGGGGGAAGAACCACTGACCTGGCAAACCCCAAGAGGGAATCCTGACATTCCTGCCAACAAAGTTTAGTACAAAGTGTACTGGGAGTGTGATTGACTCAAAATATCTGTGGTTCCCTTACAAACCCCTCTGATCCACGTGAGGAGCAAACAGCAACACCCAGCCGAGCACCTTCTTCTTGGGGTAGGGGGGCACAGTGGGGGATAGAGGGAAACAATTACAAGCTGGTAATTACTTCTTCTTTAAATGGATTCTCTCTAATCTCCGATGGATTTACCTCTAATCTCAAAGTAATTACGTGTAACCTCAGTGGATTCTTACTCTGGGGGAGACGCCGCAGCTCCGGGGGAGCCTGCAGAGAAGAAGTTTCTCTATTGTCTGCCAGAGCAATGAAAAACCAACACGTGCACAGCCCTGCCAGGAACAATAGAGCCTTTCCACCACGCCAGGAAGGGGCCAGGGCAGACAACAGCCTCCTCCTTGCTTGATGACCAACACAATCGAAGGCGGACTCAGGTGGCAGCTCCATGGGGGCACACAGGAACCGTGCTTCCCTTCTGGGGGCAATACCAATACACAAATTTGGGTATTTCAGGGCTACTTCACAGCAGAATTAGTCAAATTTAGAGGCACTAAAAGTGACCAGATTGGGCAGAAAGAGTGAACTACAGGACACAAAGGAGCAGTGAAAACCCTGCTCCAGAGCACAGGGGCTGAGGGACAAGGTTTCTGACGGGAAGCAGCAATGCCTTGAAGCTACTTGTCATCTAATTTACTACATAATTTTTAAGAGACGTGGACATCGCATCAGAAACTAGAGCAAAGCATCGTTATGGCAGGACCTGAGACTATAAAATCTTGAGTCAAGCCAGAGAAAAAGTGCTAATATTCCACAGACAAGGAACAGCAAGTCAGGGCAAGCACAGCATCAGTGTGGCCAGACATGAATGTGGCAGTTGGGGACATGATTTAGTGCTGGGCTTGCCAGTGCTGGCCTTGATGATCTTGGAGGGCTTTTCCAACCTTAGTGATTCTAGGGTTCCATGCTCTTCAGGCAGCACCCATCCAAAGCAGAAGTTTCCTGCCAGTTCCAGGTGCAAGTCTATAAACCTCCGAGTTTATAGAAAATGCATCAAACCCTTGATTGTCACACCTCAAGAAAAAGGTGCCCAGGAGATCAAAATGCCACTAACAGGCCCTAAAAACAGCATAACTGGCCCTAGAAACATTACAAGTAGCAACCCTTTGCTTTTCATACATGGGATGATGATAAAATACAAGATCATATATTGTATAAAACCACAAACATATATCTCACATGTATTTTATAACCTTGCTGAGGGTCACACCATGGTTTTTGGGGTAGGCTAGTCCTGAGTGGGATCTCCATGCTCCTTCCATCCCAGAATTCATACTTAGGGATTGTGTCACACACTCTGAGGGACAGACAGCATTGTCAGGACAATGACAGATGCCTCCACATGGAAAAGCTGTATGGAACATATTTTAATAGCTATGCCATTTCCAAAACCTTTTCAGAGTGATTCCTGAATAAACCACAAGCAGTGCACACTGACAAAGATCTCTCCTCACTCCTTGCTACCTCCAGGAAACTTTTTCTTATAAAACACTTGTTTTCTAATCCTGGGATAAACAACAAGTCCATAAAAGAATTAACAGAAAGTAAAGGCTTGAACAATTTCAGCAACCTCTTGGGATGCAAGGAAGCCCCACTCCCAGGGGATTCAGAGGAACTGGAGTGCACTCAGACTTGCAGCAGAGGGTTTTTTATTTCACATTATGATTCTTGGAGAGGGAGGGGAATGAAGAGAGAGAAAGAAGTTCCTCCACTACAGTGGTGTCACCAAACCCATGTCAGACACTGCTTTACAGGGCTGCTGCTGTTGAGCATTCCAAGAGCAGGGAGGACTTACATGGAGGCTGGGATGGTAGGTCAGCACGCCATTGTCACACAGCGTCACGTATTTCTTCTTCCACTCCTTATTCAGGGACTTGCCACTCCGCTTTAGCAGCATCCCCTGATGGGGGGAGAAAGAGAGAAAAGGTTAAACACCCTCCAGACAAACACACAACTGCTTAAGACACAGCAAGAGGAGAAAACTGCCAAAATTTTCAGATAGGCTTTCTCCTGCAAGTTACTCTCTTTGCTCTGCCTCTCCTGTAGTGCACAATCCCTCCACTGGCTTTGTCCAATGGGTAGAAAAACTCCCTTTTGCATGGAATTCCATGCCTCAGGAAAGCACATTTTAGTGTGACACAGAGTAAGGAGACCCACATGGATTCCTAGCTGATGAAGACTCCATGCTCTGTATTTCCTTACCCTCTAAAGTAAATCATAAGCCCCATGCTGAGGGAGGATCCTGTTGTGTGGCCTCCCTTCGGCATATTCCTGAGGATTCCTTGCCCACGGAAGAGCACACATTTATGTTCTCATTCCCTCTGCAGAAAGGGGACACCACCATGGAAACCCCTCCTGGCTACTCATTCCAGCAAGAGACACCAATCCCAGGCAAGAGTAGCAACACAAAACCAGAGCAAATACAAGGTTTTCCCAATAAATCTTGGATAATTTAATGACAGAGGCATGACTAGAGAGTAAAAGAGGCAGCCAAAGTGAATCAACTTTCCACACACCTTATTCCATCTAAACATCAGGGCTGAATACCAACAATCACAGAATCCCAGAATGGTTTGGGTTGGAAGGGACATTAAAATGCATCCAGTTCCAACCCCCTGCCACTGGCAGGGACACCTTCCACTGCACCAGGTTGTTCCAAGCCCCATCCAACCTGGCTTTGACCACTTCCAGGGATAGGGCAGCCACAGCTTCTCATCAGCAGCTAGGATTGAAAGTCATCTTTGTGCTCAAACAGACTAACAGACAGAAACTGCTACTGTACATTGACCTGCTCTCAGCTGAAAAACAGAAACTTCTGTAGAACACTCAAGGTGGTAAATCAAGAATGCATTTCTTTAGGATATTTTAATTTCCAAAACCAAGCCAGATGGCAATTCCTAATGAACACAGACAGAGCTCTGGTTGTGTAAAGCCTTACTGGAATGGCCAGGTGGAGGCCCTATGGTCAATACCTACACCACAGAGACACACTATTGTCACAGATCAAGCTCTGATCAAATTGGACACGAATATCAGTACCATTAAATCAAAACCAGGAATGTACCCAACACAAACTTCAGTTCCCTAATCCCTATAAAACAAGTTTTCCCTTCTCATTTTACAAGGCAATTAAAATAAAAGGAAAACAGAACACGGAAAGATGCCCTACCAAGCATGGTGCTCCTAACCCCCATGGTGTTGTTCTTGTTAAAAGTGGTTAAAACCTTGAAAACAAGTTCCACTGCTTGTTTTCCCATTAAACCTGCAGCTTTATGAAGTGATCCCTCTGCAAACCCAATCCCAAAGCCAGGAGGGGACACAGGCCAGCTCTACTCAAGTAGAAGTCCTGCTCCTGGCCACACAGCTGGAATAGAACTTCAGAAAAGAACCCTTCCCAAATTCAAGGCAATCCATGGATGGGACTGTGAAGAAAAGCTCGTATTGGACACCTGAATGACAGAGCGATCCAAACTCCCAGCTTTCTGACTGTCTGGGGGTCACATGTCTGTATTTTTTCATGCTATTCCTTGCTAGAACTCAAAACTTTTTCAAGGAGAACAGGGTTTCTGAAACACCTCCTCACAAAAGCTCTTGCAAGCTCGAGTGGCTCATCCCAATTACCGCCTGCCAGCGGTTGGAGACGTTGTTTTCTTCTATTAAAAAATGAAAGCTTATTTCTGCCTTTGACTCCCCTGTTTGTCTATAGGAGGTGATCCGTCTCTTCACCTTTCCCATCTTTCATACCTCACCTGCAGCACAGCACTGGCGTTGAGGGGGACCCAATTCTAGTTAGTGCTGTGCCTTGGGGATCAAAAATTACTGTTTCCCTGTGCTGGTTTGTTCTTCAGACCTTCTAATGGGCAAGAAGCAGTAAGGATCATAATGGTGATTTTTTTTTTCCCCTCTGCCTTTTTATTTTTGAAGTTCTGAAGCCAGTAAAATGTATATATTTCATAACCTTTTAACTGTCCCTTTGCTATACAGAAAACATGTCATTAGTTACATAATTTCCAGTGTGTGCCAATTATAATCTCAATAAAGAGTAAAAACATACCATGGTCATGATTTTTACTACTTTAAGTTTTGCTACTATCTACGTATGAATTATGACATTCTAATTTTGGATCTAAATGGAGAAAATTATCCAAAATGAGGTTTCACTATGCTTTTAAAGGAGAACTCTGTGATTTCATGTACAATAAACCAAACCTTCCCATCTCAGAACTGAATATGGATGATGGACCTATTTGTGCCCAAGTGACAAACCAGACTTCCCAATCCATTTTCTTCAGGCATTCCTTTGGCAAACAGAATCATTTTCACATTATGTGATAATTAAACGTATCTTGAAATACCTGGAGAGGAAACTGCTCTGAATACAAGGAGCTAACTTAAAGCGCTATAAAGCAAAGCAGCCCATATAAACCATAGTTTTTATCCCCAAGGCCACCACTTTGTGGTAATTTTATAGAATGGTCTGGAGAAATGGTCTTAGAATCGGAGTTTAGATCAGTTATAAATGCACTTCAACATTAGCTACACTTAAAAAAAATAAATGGCCCACATATGACAAGAAATGTTATTTAACAGGAAAAAAAAGCCAAAACCCCCTTGCTTCAGTCACATTATGGCTACACTGGAGTCACATCATATACTGCGCCCAGGAAATGAGATCCAGGGTTCCTGCTGACCTCTGGTATCTCCAAGGCAATTCAGAGGCAGCTTTGGCATGTCCCCAGTCACTGCAAAACAGGTCCCCATGTCCACACAGCACACGGGAAAAATCCCATCAAATCCCCAAGCTACGCAGTAAGAGACTAAGTCAATCTTCTACTCCAAATACCGATTTTTTTGATCTAAAAAAATCCATATCAGAAATTATTAATTGGTCAATGCTGTTTTTCCTAATTTGGATGAAATCTTTCATCTCTTACAGCCCTCCATCTGGAGGTTGGGTGTAGCTGACCCAAAGCCTCCAGACTCAACACTAAGAATTTAACACCTCCGATTTCCACACAAACCAAGAACTTCACACCTCAAATCACTTTTTTTTTTTTTTTTACCACCCTCCCTCCAAAACTGCAATTCTGTGTTTAAGGGAGGAATGGTTTTTCCAAGAAGACTCCTCCAGCTTGTGGTTTTAAGGAGCTGGAGGAAAAAGGCTCCAAGTGGAGTGCACAGACCTCACTCCCCAGGTTTGGCTCGAGGATCCACGAAGCGAACAGAGCGGCTGCCTGTAGGTACCGCCAGCTCTTTATTAGTAATGCGTGTGCTACGTCTACTCCCAGGAGGTCATCGCAAGCCAAAAGCAATGTTAAGTGTACAAGCTTTAAATAACTTACAAAGTTAATGTAATGAATGCAAGTGTGATCTGAAATCCATCACTCAGTGGCTTGCTGTAGCCTCAAGCTGTGATAAAACACCACTCATAAATTTATATTAAAACTCTGTTCGATAGCAATTATTTACCAACAAAGATTTATTGATTGCATTTGCTGTTAGGGACTGAGGCCCTAACTGAGTCAATCAGCTTAGGCTGCTGAGCTCCAGGGCACCTGGGGAAGTTACAGACTGCCAGCAGGCTCTGCAATCCCAACATTACCGTGGGAGCAGGAGCAGCTAATGAAAAGCCGCCAGCCTCGGATTGATTGGAGCTAAGGTGGAAAAAAACCAACACACCTAGCACTGGTCAAGGGAGCAGGGCATGTAACAGACCCAGTTCATCTGAATACACGGCAACTGGCTAAATCTGGGTGCCTTCTGTAACAACTCGATGGCAAAACAATGATTGATTTGTTCTATAGAAATATTTTAGGTTTTAAATAGCAAACTATCACCATTTGAAAAAGTGATCTCTTGAAGTTGCTTAATGCTGCTTTGAAGATGCTGGTGGGTGAGAAGCCTTAAAATGGTCTTTGAAGTCAGCAGAGCCAAGACTGGACTTTCTGGAAAAGGAAATGGTACCCCCAAGGCAGGGGTTGGAACTAGGTGATCTTTAGGGTCCCATCCAACCCAAACCCTTCTGCGATTCCACTTTGGTTTCTATTTTCTTTCAGAACTTTACCCCACTGCCAGGGCTGAGGTATGAATGTCTGCCAGCCTTTTGTTTCTTCCCCTCCCCTAACTTTTAGCTGACCCCATATTGTTTCCCTAATGCTGTTCTACCAGAATTTTCCACTCAGGTCTGTAGTTCCTACAGCCATGATTAGCAGCTAGCTCTGCTAGGAATTTTTTACAGCTCCTGTGCATCCTGCTCAGAAAAGAAAAGGTCACTCATGAAAAACCTCCTCCTTCAAATAACTCTGAAGGTAGCCACTCAGGATCACAAACTAACTGTTACATACAAATTCTGGTCAACAAAACATCCACTTCTTTTAAATCTATTCAGCTGGAGAACAGGTGCTGGTGAATCCTCCAGGATTCAGTGACCGGCCAACTCTGCACAGTCTGTCCAACAGCACTGGGATCACCTGATAATATACAAGAGATTAATTCTTAATTGATATTTTTTGCTTCCAGAAGATTTCGCTGTAAAAGGTTTCTAGTGTTAAAGTCTGTTCTTCCAGCACATGGTAGATCCCAGATCAAACAACTTCCTCTCCAAACACAACCTGCATGCCAAAGAAAACTCATGGTAGTCATTGAATCATAAATTCATAGGGACTAATAGAATCCCAGAATGATTTGGGTTGGAAGATCCTTAAAGCTCATCTCATTCCATCCCCTGCCACGGCCAGCGACACCTTCCACTATGCCAGGTTGCTCTCTCTTTAAACCCAAAACCGTCTAGGGAATAAACTGTTGAAGTTTACCCTTCCATGAAAATTTAACTTGTTTTCTCAGTTTCCCAAACTTAGACTTCCGAAAGTCTTTTTTTTCCTCAGGAATTTAAGGAAATGCTGCTTGGTCTTTTGGTCAATGAGATATGAAGCTGGTTTAAGTTTTCACACTTGGAAACCCCTAGCGAATTCCCCTCTCCCTTCTGATACCTAAGGGGGCTTATAAAAAAGAGGGAGAGAGACTTTGGAAAAGCACCTGGAGTGGCAGGAGAACGGGGAATGGCTTTCCACTGCCAGAGGGCAGGGATAGATGGGATATTAGGAAGGAGTTGTTCCCTGTGAGGGTGGGCAGGCCCTGGCACAGGGTGCCCAGAGAAGCTGTGGCTGCCCCTGGATCCCTGGCAGTGTCCAAGGCCAGGCTGGACAGGGCTTGGAGCAGCCTGGGATAGTGGAAGGTGTCCCTGCCCATGGCAGGGGGATGGAATGCAATGATGCTTAAGGACCCTTCCAACCCAAATCAGTCTGAGATTCTATGATCTCTTACAGTAGCAGTGCACAATAGGGAACCAACTGAACCACAAACAAAAAAGGCTACAAGAACCTGGAGTGGCTCTGACGAGTTCTGAAAACAGGAGAGCGCAAGCATTCTCCAAATTCAGTATCTAACGATAACATTGCAAAAAATCCATCAAAACCCCCTGTATAGTCTTACTATAGTTGGGCACAGGGAAAACCCCTCCCACCTTCCTTAAAAACTGGCACAGCAGCAGCAGAGTTTTGCTACAAAGATGCTCCCACATTGAAGGAACTGTTCGAATTTATGTTATGCACCTTTACGAGAAAAATGTAATCAGAACATTGCACCCAATTCTCTTCTAACATTCCCTAAATGCAAGGCAGTGACTCTGTGCAGCAGGTAATTACTCCATGAATGGTTACCTAATGCTGAGGCTGATCAGCCACAATTTCCATTTGAAGACAAAGAACAGAGACGATCTAACACCTGACTTGGAGGAAAAGATAATGGCTTTGCTTAAACTTGAAGGACAATCAACCTGCAACTCGTTATTTTCCAAGCTCTGTGCACACAAGCTATGGAAGAAAATTAGAAAGATGTAGCGAAAAAAATCCCAATGCTGATTAAGCAACTCTTAGAGTTCATCACAGCACCAGCAACAAAGATTGCCACCTCCAACAAAGGACAGCTACCAAATTCCTGCATGGAACAGCAGCAGCAAGGACAAAGTTAATGGCAAGAACAAAGTTAGTGTTGGCTGTTACTGCATCTTTATTTTTAATCTCAGAATGGTTTGGGTTGGAAGGGAGCTTAAAGAACATCTCATTCCACTCCCTGACATGGGCATGGACACCTTCCACTATCCCAGGCTGCTCCAAGCTCCATCCAACCTGGCCTTGATTAAAAACTGCTCCCATATTTCAGCTTCTGGATTTTGCCAATGCAGGTAATGCAAAAGTTCCTCCAACTCTTCTTGAGTCCTCCATCAGTTAACAGCTTTAGGACAAGGGCACTCTTTCCTTAGCCCTACTTTATGTCTATTTCTAAAATGAGATTTTATAAAATCAACAGCACACTGCAAGCTCTACAGTTACAGCTACTACACATCCTTCCTGCAAAGCTGAATATTCAAGTGTGTTATGAAATGCAGTCAGGTATTTAAGGGAGTGGCACATCTGTCACTCTAACCCCAGTCTACCACTCTGAACAGGACACAGCACCAAGAAAATAACATTATTTTCCTGCCTTGTAGTAGTTTGCTTTCTGTTGCTTTCTGAGACTTGTTCTGCTTACTCTGGACTGCTAAAAAAATAAGAAAAAAAAAAAAATCCCAGCCCTTAATAATCTCCAGTAGCTGGTTTATTAACCCCCTGGCACCGGCAGCTGTGGTTTCCCTGACACCAGTGAAATGCACTTTGATGCAAATCATTACCTTGGTCAAAGGAAAAACAACGCTGGGAAGCAGATCCGGCGCAAGCAAACGCGACTGCGTGCCGCGCTTAATTTGGAAAAGGCTCCAAGAGCGGGAATGTTCGGGAATGGCTGAAGGGTCAGGCATGAAAAGCAAGCAACAAAACATTGACCTAAGAAACAAAGTGAGCATTGGGTGGGTGATGGAAAATAAGGAATCATCGTGCAGGCATTACCACTTCGAGGCAGACGATCCGTGTTTCCTTACAGCAGTGCTCCATTCCCTGATCCCTGAAATTCTCTTTATCATATTTTATATAAAGTAGGGATTTGGGGGGGAAGCGGAAGGGGAGAAAAGCCATGAAAAGCTTAAAACCCAATTTTAACTTTCTCTCCTGACACTATAGTGTTTCCATAGAAACATCAGGAAGACCACTTAAGAGCAGCTTTTTTTTTGTAGCCATGTTTGGCACCATACCCCTCCCCTGGACAACCTATTATTTCACAAATGGATGCTTTCTGCAGCTTGTTCTGTGCAGGCTCCGATGAAGGGGGGAAAGAAAAAGAACCCTGGATCCTTAACCAGTTCCCTTGTGGTCCCCTCCCTTTTTTGTTGGTAATATTTCTGTCATTCTGCCAGGGTATATGGTACAAAGGGTTACACTTTAATTGAGCTGTCAGCATCTCCAACAATCCTATAAAACTCCGATTATGCACGGCGGGGTTAGTGACACACTTGTTATTGTGGATGCCCTATTTGCTAAACCCAGGGCCCCCCCCCCCACAGGTCACCTCACCCAGGCGACCTTCCTGTCATTAGCCTCGTCTATTCCTACCTCACCGCTGTGAAAATCACACAAGGAAAGGCTTCAAAGCCCTTGCCAGGACTGAATTCGACCAGGAGCTAATCACCCACAAATCCAGCTCAAATGGCAATAATTGGCTAAACTGCTCACCTCTCCAGAGCTCAGCAGTAATTTGGGATAATAAAGAAAAGAATTATTCAGCTAACTGCCCTGAAATGTATGCTTTGTGACCGACACACTTCACATTTTAATAATGATGGACACAAAATCCAATTTAATACAGCATCGGCTGAATAACAAACCCAAGAATGCTGGCAGGAAAAAAAAAAAAAGAAAAAAAAGTGTGTGTGCTCTTTTTTTTTTTTTCCTTAAACTGTGTTCCATGTTATTGTACAGAAAGGATTCATACTTCACGTTAGGAAATTTTGGGACCAAAAAAGCCTTCGTCAACCACCTTCAGAAACTCTGCTGTACAATGGGATTTTTAAATTTTTTTTTTTTTTTTTTTAAATCGAAAGGAGTATGCTCCATGAAAAATAAATTTTGCTGAGCAGTTATACCTCTGGTCCTCAAACTTTTGTAGGGGTAGGAGAATAAGTATCAGGTGGTTTGTTTTTTTTTTTAATTCTGCAGTAGAAGGACACCTTCTTCCTAATTCTAATTAACAATATTTCCTGATTGATCCATTTTTCTACTTTTACACCTTGTCCTCACCACCATCAGCATCACTGACCCCACTAGAGAAGGGTCTGCCAGGACACACAGAACTGGTTCAACACTGCAAAGACCACAGAATCCCAGAATGGTTTGGGTTGGAAGGAACCTTAAACCTCTCTAGTTCCACCCCCTGCCATGGGCAGGGACACGTCCACTAGACCAGGTGGGTGATCAGGATGCTCCATCACTCTTCCATCCACACACCCCATTCTCCTTCCTCAAATCTCTCCTCAGACCAAGAGAAAAAATGGAAAATAGGGAATAGGCATTACTGTTTATATTCCTGAGGTGTCCAGTTCACTCAGAGAATGAGAATGAAGGTGATGGTCCTTCAGAGATGCAGGTAATGTGTGTTGGGCACTACCCTCTTGTCATTATAGCAGATAAACAAGTAAGGAACCTGATGAGGAAAAATTCCTTCCCTACTGGATCCTGTTTCCTAGAGTTCATAAAATCATGTTTCACATTCTTGAAAAAAGCTACCAAAAAATACAAATTCCATCTTCAACACAAGGGAAATACTTGGAGAAATGTAGAATATGCCAAGACATGCAAGACAACTATATGAAGAGACAGCTACAATCACATCCCATTGCTATTTGCTCAATATGTGAGTAAGTCATGGAGCTAAAAAGCTTATAAAAATCATGATTTATTTACTAGGGGCAGCAGAGACACATCTTTTTAAATAACCCTTTTCAGAACATACACAACTGTCTGCTCTTTCTTCTTAATGAATCAATATTTATCAACTGAAAACAATCATTTTGGCTTCAGCTGGGAATATATAAAAATGTGCAGCTAATTCACTCAAAAACCTTCTAGTTGTGGCCAAGGACCATGACTTAAGTCACACTGTTGGGTGTTTTGGGAGAAGAATTTTTACAGGGTGTAAAATTTTGCTCAAAACTCCCCCATGCCACCTCAGCTTGTTGGGGAGTCTGTGCAGGGCCAGGAGTTGGACTGAGTGATCCTCACAGGCGCCTTCCAGCTCAGAATATTCTGTGATTTGAAGGTTCTTTTACACCAAGGCATCTCCACATCTACAAAACCTCCTGAACCCCAGGGAAAAGCTATCCAAGGCCATTTCCCAGGATTTAAGGGTAAAACCTAACTACAACTTTCAAGTACAAGTTTATCACCCCATGTTCTCAATTGTTACAGTAAAGAGGCAAAGTTACTGCTGTCAGTACCAGAACTCACCCATTTTACTACAGTAGTTGTTAAAGAAATTGCAGTTAACAAAACATGAGACATTGCCAGCGCCAGTTATCTGAAAGAACTGTTCTGAGAAAGTATAAATCAATGCTTTTGACAAGGTTATTATTAGGATTCCTGAAGTAATAACCTGAGACACCCCAAAATTTGTTTATTATGTCTTAATCCAGGACATCTGAGGAAAAAAGGCTGGTTTTGTCCTGGCTTGCTTTGCTTTATATACAGCACTCACTCCTCCTCTCCCCCACTTCCTGAGCTCAGCATTAATCAGGGCAATTTCAAAATAAAGGATTCTGCATATTGTGTCAGCAAGTTAAAAATTGTAATATTGTTTTAATGTTAAAATCACTCCAGATACAATACTTCCTGTGTAGTATATTTCATGGCTCATTTGCTTCAACAGATATTAAGCTTCAGTCAACAATTAACTACTGACACCTTTTTTTTTTTTTTTTTTTTAAAACTAAGATTTAGCAGAAGAGCTGAAAGCACAGCTTGTATTTATTAGATAGATGTTAATTTGATGTCACCAGTTTATTTCATTTCTATCAAGTATCTATTCTTGTGAACGATGGGGTCACTCAACCCACATTTCAGCTGAATTGAAATCCAAATTTGAGCCACACAGCACATCTTTTAGCCCAAAAAATTGCTGCAGAAGTGCACCAGTTTAAAAGACCATTTTGAACTGCTAATTGTTTATCACTTACCATACAAGATCATTCCCAAACACAGTTGTTACAGTGAATGTTTAAATGGAATTTCCTATTCAGCACTTCTGGTTTTCTGCAAGGAACCCACTGGCACTGCCTTCAGCCTGGCTTTACTTGAAGTTTCACAGTGCTACCCCTTGGACACAAGCCCAACTACCCAATTTCTGAATCAAACTACATTTCTGAGGTCACAACAGCAAAATTAAGGTGCCAACACAAGACTCTGTCCTATCTCTCCCTGCCCCACCATACACATGGGATGTAAACCCAACCTCCATCAGAGAGATGGAGAATCCCAGAATGTTTTGGATTGGAAGGGACCTTAAACACCATCTAATTCCAACCCATCCAGGACATGTAAACTCAAGCCATATTTTACATTTCATGAGGCATCTCCATCTATCAGAAGCCTTGAGGATCAGCAAGCAGATGACACATTTTTGGACCACTGGCACATGATGTCAGCAAAGGCTCGTGATATGACATCAGCCAGGGTGGTCTGGCCCCCCAAGCCCAGAGCAGTGTAATTAACAAGATGTTTTAACGAAGATAGCAGTGACTAAATCCTTTTGGAAATACCTACCCCTAGGAATAGCTGGGATATAATGCAGTGGCAAAGTGTGATGCACCACACAAAGAGTGAAAGACCACGTTACACTTTGAGCGTTCCTGAGAGATGTTTCTGGAAGAAATTTTTCCCTGATTTCCCCATGTTTTTCCCTGTAAAGACCTAAAGTTGGGGTCAAACTCTTCATGTGTGATCTGTAAGGGAAGATATGGATGGCTCTGGGTAATTTAATGAAATTTCCAGGCATCCAGGGGCAGCCACAGCTTCTCTGGGCACCCTGTGCCAGAGCCTCCCCAGCCTCACAGGGAACAATTTCTGTTTAATATTCTATCTAACCTTGCCCTCCTTCAGCTTAAGGAGTCAATCCATGAATTGTTAAAGTAGAAAATCAAAAGATGTTTCCACTAACAAAGATATTTCTTCCCTCCCAAAATCATGTAAAGATACACACTTTATCTTCCTTTTAAGAGTGGTCTTTCACACATGTTGATCCCTCAGTTTTAACCTCATTAATATTTTAGAGGGAAAGACAACAAGAACAGAAGCTGCTCTGCTCCAGAGGCTACGATTGTTTTACGAGAGTATCCCAGAACCAACTGGCTTGCAGGCAACACAGAAGAACACCATGTTCAGAAAAGGTAATTTATAAAGCTCATTTAAGGATTTCTCTGTGCCGTTACCTGGCTGTAGACTAGGCATGCTGTAAAAGGTTGGAGACAATCTCCCTCAAAAAAATCCACAATATAATCCATGATTTATTAAGTGATCAACCAGGGACAAGATGAAAGACAGATTTTTAACCACCTTTCCCAACTTTCTACAGATAAAAAACACGTTTGTAAAGACTAAAAAAAAAATTACATATATAGATATAGATATATATATATATAAAAATAAAAATGCAAGGTACCCAGAGTGCGGCTAATGGGATTTGACGCTGGCTTTAATTTTAATGAAGAAAGTTGCCAGTAGCAACAAAACTGTCAGCAGCAGCCAAGCACCATTAATAAAGACCCAGACAACATTAGTGGCACGGCAACAGTACAAAAGGTTCCCCCGGTTCATGCTGTGCTAAATTGGCTGCCCAATTTTTCTTAAGTGTCCATACTATTTAGAAGACAATTTATTAATTTTTGTCATCCATTGTCACTTGACAGGCCATCATTTTGCATTCCGAATTTGAGATGAAAACTAATTGAAAAGACTGGCAGTATTTATGAGGGGTATTATTTGTCAATTATGGCTGCTGATGATCCCAGGTCCTACCAACTTTAACACCCTGCGCTCGGGTGTCGTCAGTCGGACCTTTTTTTTGTCCTTTCCATGTTAGTTCTAGGAAAGTGACAAAAGGCAATGATAAAATCAATTTAGCAAACTCGTTAAGGAAGAGGGGCCCATCAATCCGTGCTCTGAAATCACTGGAGTGGGGAAAAAAAGCACTGACGTGGCCCAGGGAGTCACAGCTTTTCCAGGATACCTCCCAGAGAAAAAGACCACTCTCTTTGTTTCCTACAAGCAGGACAAATTTTCAAGTATGTCATAATTGAAATTAACCCTGCAAATTTACCCAGGCTACCTGAAAAAGAAGGTCTTACTCTCTTATCACTGCCCTTAAACTGCTTCTCTGCAAGTCTGGATGCCTCAAAAGCCCTCAAATTCCTAAAGGCGGAGAGTCTTTAGTCTTATAGATCACAAAATATTCTGAGCTGGAAGGGACCCACAAGGATCATTGAGTCCAGCTCTTTCATTCTAACCTTATTTGCATTGGTAACTCTTGCTCAGCCTTTTAGAAGCATTCTCCTACCTTCCATCCTCACAGACACTTCAAATGGTGATACAAACCCCCCAGGAAAATCCCAGCTTTAAAGACAGCAAAGAAAATGAGGTTACACCACTCATCTCAAGCCTGGTGGAGACCATGGTGAAGCAGCTGTGCCCTGCAGCCCATGGGGGTCCATGGTGGGGCTGAGATCCACCTGAACCCCACAGAAGACCCCACAGCAGAGCAGGGAGACGCCCAAAGGAAGCTCAGGCCCCATGGCAAGCCCATGCTGGAGCAGGGTCCTCGCAGGATGTGTGGCCCTGTGGAGAGAGGAGCCAACAGTGGAGCAGTTCCTGTAGGATTGACCCCATGGGAAAGGAAAAGGGATCCACACTGGAGCAGTTCCTGCAGCAGTTCCTGCAGCACTGACCCCATGGGAAAAGGGATCCACACTGGAGCAGCTCCTGCAGCACTGACCCCATGGGAAAAGGGATCCACACTGGAGCAGAGAAGAGAATGAGGAGTCCTCCCAACAAGGAGGAAGCAGCAGCAGAGGCATGTGATGAACTGACCAAAGCCCTATTTCCCCATCTCCCTCCTCCCTACAGCGAGGAGAGAGAAAATCATGAGTGAAGTAGAGCCTGGGAAGAGGGGAGGGGTAGGGTGATCAGGGGGTTTTCTAGATTTGATTTTATTCTTCATTACCCTACTCTTATTTGGTTGGTAAAAGATTAAATTAATTTTTCCCCAAGTTGAGTCTGTTTTTCTCAGATGGTGAAGGAACTATCCCTACCCTTAGGGCTCAACTATGAGCCTAATTCCTAATTTTTGAAAGGCTACAAAACATTATTCAGCTCTTTCCTCTTTAATTCTCTATTTAGCATCAATAAATCATAGTATTGATTTAAATATGGATATTCTTTAACTTGTCCTATAACATACTCCACCTGCTTCTGAAGATCTGAACACTTGAAGATCACAGCTAAAACCTCATTTCAACATTCCTTTAGGTACAAAGCACATCATTTCCTTTACCATGTGCAACTAAAAGGCCTGAAACTGAGTTCATCTGCTATACACAGTTTTCTCTAATAACTACAGCAAAATGGGTAATAAGAAAAAAAATCTCTTCATTTTCAAAAGAAAAGCTTGAAACTACAATTACACTATGTTAATAGGTATTTTATTAAGTCTATATATAAATGATAGTTTTTTTAAAAATATATCTATTTGCAATATTCTGTTGACTAAAACAAAAAATCCAGTGACAAGAAGAATTTTCTTCTATCATAAAACCAAACATATAAACACTAGACCAACCCAGCTGAATCCATCCTATTAATCTGGACATGCTTGCCAGAAGACACTGCCAGCTTTGCTTTAAAAAAATTGCTCAGGGATAGAATTGCCCAGTATCTTACATTTCAGAATCAAATTCAGAGCAAAAGCCTTTTCCCTCCACTGTTTCCCAGAATTAAAAATAATGTGCATTTAGTTACCCTTCTGCATGAAGTAACACCATCCAAGGTTGACGTTCATTTGCAATATAAATCCTCAACCTGGAAAACGTTTTGGCGCAGTTCTTACATCAGGGATGATAATTATGTTCTTTCCTTCCACTGTATTCATGCTTGGTTTCTCTCACTTATAAAACACACAACTGAGTGTCTCTCTGGAGGATGAGAAGGCTCTTTGCTCCCAGTGGCAAGATGCAAACCCAGCCACTCTGAGGAGCTGTGTGTCCCCTTGGAACCATCTCCAAAGCTCCAGATTTCACAGCCCCTTTAGATATTGGCTCCAATATTTGAACCTGGTGGGAAAGCAAATGTGTTTCTAACTGGAATTTCTCCTGTTTCAAACACGTCACAGACTCACTTCCTTCACCCTTCCTATCAGTTAGCAGTGAGGTACACAAGAATTTGTTTTCCTGTGCTTGGATGAGGTGCACATCCTGCACAACTCAGAGGCTTCACAAACCACAAGCACAGCACAGCAGCTGCTGGGCTCTACAACCCACTAGGACAACCAAGCCCTAATTCCAAAAGGGGACAGGCTTGTTCTGCCACCAGCAGTGTCTTTTCTGCAGTCACACTGTGTCATCTTAAATGGAATTTAACTCATATGTTACTAATTTAATTTTCAGGAAGATCCTAGAAAGGTGTAGGTGGCACCTGGGGGAGCCTGAACCCCAAAAGAATTGGAGTCAAACTAAAAACGTATATTGCTGCTGAAATGCCAAAGAAAAAGGAAAACTTCACCAGTCTGTTCAAGAGACCACAGAATAATGCTTTACGTATTTTCAAAAAGAATCAAGCCTTTCTTGCACTGAGACACTTAAGTTACATTTCCTAGTGCTGACGCTCAGATTAAGGAGAATCAGTGCTCATCCGAAGCCTAGAGTCAATACTGTAAGACACGGGAGTCTTCATCTCCAATTCAAAACCTCCACATGAAGGGAAAACACACAGACTTGCTCCTGAACCTTGTTCTCCTCCAGCAGGTAAACCTGTCTACAAACCACGCTCAATGCCATGAGCCTACTGTAAACACAGCAAGAAAGCTCCTCTCCCCCGATGCATCCGTAAAAGGATGTGGCTTTGATGGAGGATAAATTTGACATCTGAATCCTCTTCATCCACCTTGACGGGCAGAGACCTGACACCTTTTACAATCCTAATGCTTTTAAGATACGTGGCTAAAGTTTCTCCCCTACTGCAAGCAAGCCAGCTCAACCCACAACATAAGGGAGATAAGGCCACCGAAAGAAAACAGAGCAAAATCTAATTTATTTTCCCAATATTGTCGAGGTGAATCGCACAGCAGAAGAAATTAAGGGTCCTTTGTCAGCATCCCAACTTTCTGGAGAAATGCCCCATTTCTTTTACTAAATCCACCTTTTTAACCTCTTTGTTGCAAAGTGTCAGTGGCGGATCAGCGCCGAGGAGAGTGACGAACACACAGAAGCCGGTGGGGAGCTATCGGGACTCCAATCTGGAGCTCACCTCCACGTTAACTCCTACTGCTAATTCATCATCCCGGCACGACAGCCAGCCTGATTGGGATCCTGGCAGGACAATACGGGGCCCGGCTGACCACCAAAGCCCAGCCCAAGGGAGGAGGGGCTGACGGGCACGGGATGGAGAAGGCCTGAGATAAGTGCTGGCTGTCAGCACAAGGACAAAGAAGGGCAGGCCCTGGGGAGAGAAAGGAGATAAAAAAAAATCTCGACAACTGCTTTATCTGATGAGGGTTATGGCTAATTAATTATAAACTCAATTACCTAACCCTTACTTCAGCAGTCTCTATTCATTAAGAGATAAAACCTGACTGACTGCTAACTTTCCCTTGCACACCCGCACGCACAGCACGCCTGCTTCAGATTTGCACACTTTGCCGCACAATTTCCTAAAAAAAGATCTCCAAAAGCCTTCGTCCCTGTCAACTTTGTGCTGGCAGGATGGAAGATTCCTCCTTTCTTTCGTCCTGCCGCCACCCAATGCACCCTCTGTGGCGCCATGGGAGGGCCAGGCCTCCATGCTGTGCATTGGCATTTAAAAGCAAACCCCCAGCATTAAACAATGGGCATTAGGGACATCAAAGTCCCCTTTCACAGCCAACACGCTGCCTCCCCAGGCTTCTGATCTGCTTCACATTTCCAATAGAGCTTTCAATTTTGGGTGCTGAAAGTTTGGTGGTGCAGCTCAGCGGTGTCAACTGAACGCTGCTCTTTCAAAGTTTGAAGGCAGCCATGAAAACGAAAACGATGAACCCTCAAACCTCTCAGCCAAGCTAACGCTTGCTAATAACCCAAGCTGAATTTTGCATGTAACATAATAAAAATGTCTGTTTTATCACCGTTCAGATTCCAGCCGCGTTCCTGTGGTGCTTGGCCTCTCCTCCAGCTCAAGTTCTTGCCCCCATGCCTCGTGCTTGACACAGGCTCAAACATCCCTGCCGAATCAATCCTGCCCATTAAAAGAAGGCTCCTCTTAATCTCTTTCCAAAGCTGCAGACCTGTCTCGCTCCCACCTTTTGAATCCATGGATATTCTCAAATCCATGTTTCACTTTGGCTGCCCTTTGCTCTGGCTCTTCCATTTCTGCAGGATAATATTCTTTACTTATATTTTCTATAGAGAGGTCTCATCTGTATGAGTGTGTACATCCATAATTATCCATATTTATATGAAACAACAAGGTGACCACACTCACATGATGCTTCACATCAGAACCTTTTACAGAATGATTTCTTCCACTTATATTTTCTTTAGGGAAGTCTCATCTGTATGTGTGTGTACATCCATTATTATCCATATTTATATGAAACAACAAGGTGACCACACTCACATGATGCTTCACATCAGAACCTTTTACAGAATGATTTCTTCCACTCTGTAGAATGAATCCCAGCTGTGAGTCTGTTTCTCACACCAAGTCCTATTTCAAATCCCTGTAAAGTGTATTAGTGACACAAGATTTTGGTTCATTCATGGTGTATGGCCTTTTAGGTCACTTCTCCATAATTTATATGGAAAATAAAGCAAGAACAACACAGTAAAACAATCAGGTAAGGTAACACATATTATTTAAGCTCTTCACTGCGAAGACTTGATTATTATAACTAATGTTAGGCCTTGATTATTATTATTATTCAGTCTTGGTTATTACCTTATTAAAGAGGATTTATTTTACTAATACTTATGGTTTTGGACTTGAATGATGTGGTCCAATGATTCACTTCACTCCTGTGTGGTAATGCTTTTCTGGAACACGTTCCTGCATTTGGTGCCCTTCCTCATTTGTCCTGCTGATACTCAAAACCTTCCTTATATCCAACCTTGCTGAACTCCATGTTTCAAGACTTCCCAAAGAAGATAAAAATCTGTTGCCATGCAAACTTCAGACAGAAACTTTTTCACTCCATAATTTAGCAACTTCAAATTGCTGCCTCATGACTTTAAAGCATAGCACACAGTCAGATTCAACTATAACTAAAGGCTGTCTCCTTTGACGTAGCCTTTCAAAATCTGAAAATAAAAATTCTTAAGCTCCATAAACCAATGCAGTAGCCAACTCAACTTTGTTTACATTCTAGGTAACATCACAAATATATCATCCACCCTGAGTTTCTGTGCTATTCTGAATATCAACTCCATAAATTCCCTCGCCATAACCAATTTCAAATCCAATTAATATTTACTTCCTTGCTCCCTTTTTCCACATGGAGTTGGAAAGCTTATGCCATGCTTTTATGGTTGAGTTCTTCCAACTAAAATTTGCTGCTTGATCCTTGTGGTTCTTTTGAACTTCCAGTTCTTTTTACTTGGCAGCTCACACCACACTGCAAAATCACCTGTGTCTGAATCACCCTGGATTGTCTCTACCCACTCTCACCAACAATACTGAAGATATTCCAAAATCACAGAATGGTTTGCGTTGGAAGTGACCTTAAAGATCATCTCCTTCCAACACCCCTGTTCCACTAACAAAGTTTTTAAATCAATCCCATTCCCTTCAGCTCTCACTTAACTGTTCACTCAATAAATGCAATTACAAGTGATCAGTATACCTTGAATACAAATATACAATTTTCTCTTTGTACTCTGAAATATGAAGAAGGAAGTCTACATTAATAATTTGGAGTTATTTATCCCAAGTTTCCAAGGTAGCTGGCATCTCTGGTCAAATCCCAAACTCAAGATGTTGGGAAAGGCAGATGCACCCATCACTTTCCCTTTGTCTCCCATAATTGTAACAAACCAATGAAATCCCCACAGCAAAGGAATAAGCAGGCACTAAGCAACAAACCCCAGAACATCTCATTTGCTTCCAAGCTCCCTTCCACCACACTTTTCCCTCTTTTCCAGGGCTCTAACTCTTCCCTGTTTTGACATAAGCATGAATCCAGCTGTGTTGTGACCTCCCTCTTTACCAGTGGAGGAGTTCACTGCTCCCTCTTTATCCAGCTTTACTGCAAATAATGACCATTTTGAGTCTCTTCCCCCACACATATTCACTTTTATGTAGTCCTATAACTTTTTATCTAAAGGAAGATGATTGTACTTTCAACAAATTACAGCTTAAGAAAGAGAAACAAGAAACAGTAAAAAAATCCAATGCCGTTTTCCATCAACAATTTCACGCAGCTCTTTAACTTAAAAATATAAACTACGCTTGAAACAACCCCACACTCTGCAACACTCAACTGTTCTCTCAACTGCTTCCCCATCACACCAAGAGGATTAGGGAAAAAAAGGAAGACTTGTCCCATTCATCAATAGAGAAGTTATTCATCCGAAGTTTATTATCTCAGGTAATTTGATCAATACACTTCACCTTTATAGTCCCGTTGTCCTTGTGAGCAAAGCATTTTGCGTTTTATAGTGAGATGGTTATTATGAAGGCTATTCGCAGGGAAATTCTCTGCAGTTAAAAGTTTTTCCAATTAACTACATTTAACATCATTTAAGCCATAAACTGGCGGTTACATTTCACATCATTGTTGTCGAAGTGTGGCAGTGCTCAGGAGGCAGGCAGAGCACATTTGGCAAATATATCAACCAATACTTTGGAATGGGAATCAAGCAAACCCTGCCAGCTAGTAGAGAAAGACTTTTTCAGTGCAGATTCAGGAATATGCACCAAAAAAAAAAAAAAAAAAAAAAAAAAGGGTAGATCAGTAGAAACCCTTGAGAAAATCACAAAGAGCTGCCTCAGCCCTTGGAATGCTCCTCAGGATCAATCCTTCTCCTTTCATGCAATGTCCTGGAATAGTCTGGGTTGGAAAGGACCTTAAAGTCCATCTCGTTCCACTTCCCTGCCATGGGCAGAGACAACTTCCACTAGACCAGGCTGCTCCAAGCTCCATCCAGCCCAGTCATTGTGTTCCTTCATGAGTTTTCTCATTCCAGAAAATTGTGGCTGTTTGTGTAATTGAGCTATGAACTGCCACTGAATTGCAGTGGCACATGAGGAGAAACTCCCTAATGTCCTCTGGGTTAGGATCTCCAAACCCCACCCTCCTCACCCCCCACCTGAGCTGCCTCCTCCTCACTTCCTAATCCTCAGTCTGATGCACCACAAAAGACAGGGGAAAGGACTTCAAAACAGAAGCAAAACACCAAATTCTCAGAGATCAGCTATTCTAAGGAGAGAAACCGCTAAAAACTTGCTCAAAAATAAAAAATTATTATTCCTTGTGAGATATCCTCAGAACAAACTAGTTCATTAAAGTCCTATCAGCACTTGTAATTGGCCCTTGTTGGCCAATAGAAGGAGACATTTGCAACTTTTCCCAGGAAATTATATTCTAAATCCTTCATAAGGTGGACCTTGTCCTTTTCTGAGGAAACTTGATAGCAGTCTTTAGTATTCACTGGCATAATTAGGACTGCAGTTAATTTCATTAAATTCTCTTGCTGCTAAATGAAGCAGATTATGAGACATCTTTTATTGCAAGGCATGAAATTACAGCCTGTCAGCTGCCAATGGTAGAGTAAAACTAATGAATTACAGGGTAAATAACACCAGAATTAACCAGCCAATTTAACATAGCAGAGAACAAAGTCATTTTTACTTGGAGCCACCACTGCCAGGATCCCTTTCAGCTGAAAGGGAACCAACCTCAAATCTAAACAACCAGGAAAGCCACGTTTCTTGGGCAGCAATGTTAAAAAACCAACACTGCCAAAAAGTTGGGAGAAAATTGGTCAGATATGTACTGCAAGGCATCGCTAAAATATTTAAATTGTGGTATCTCCAAGTAGTTTGTGCTGATGCATTATCTTTTACCCAGCCCAGGAAAAAGGGCAGAGGAGCATTAATTTGTTGCTATTATAACTGGTTTAATGGGGCCAGCTCTTCCCAGGCAGCACGAGACACAATCCCCATTAATGAGGGACAGCCACAGCGCGGGTGGATAATTAAAGGAAACAGAAAGCAGGTGTAACCAGCCATTTCCATTTCCTATTCCTGCCCTTCCAAACCTCGAACACAGAGCGCAGGAGGTGCCTTCTACCTCTCCCTGCCAGGAGGGAATACTCTTTGGAGCCCACAAGGAGGGCAGGATTGATGCCCCTCTGAGCTCTAACCAGGAGCTTCCACAAGCAAGGACTCTTCCCAACAGACTCCTGAAGCCTGTCAGGCTGTTGGGCACACACACATTTTTTTGGGCTGAGGAGAGAGGATGCTCTGTGTAGGCTATCTCACCCCTCTCTTTTTAAAAATTTCTTAATTTTATTTTGAAACTGTACTTACCAATATTTGCACAAGGAACAAACCCCTGCCCGGCACTTGTATGGAAATCCTATTATGTGGAAACAGAGGCAGAGGAAAAGAACAGCAAAGTGCTTATCCCCACTCAAACAAAGGAGGCAAATACCCAAGTGCCTGGGCAGCAGAGAGAGTCCCAGAATCCTGACTGTGCTGGTGAAAGCAAGCAATAAACCCAAATGAAAATGCAAATAGAGCCTTCATCTCAAATTGATGCTCTCGCTTTTCTGCACATAACCTAAGGACTGTTTTCCTGCAGCCATGTCTCCATCTCCAGGGGACAGAGTTAAGGTACATGAGATGTCACCAAGGAAAAGGTGCAGGCAGAGAAAGCCCTTGTTGTTAAAAGGGCTGATCAATTCCTCATTTTGGCAAGCATTTCGTGTTTGTTATAAGTCCTACACCAATTAAAAGCATTTTAAAATCATCCTTCTGGTTGCATTTTCAACAGGTTTCTAAGAGACAATACCTCAAGTCACCTTTCCAGCCTTTTAGGGCTTCAAGTTCAACATCAACCAAATTTGATGGAGGGCCAAGGACACCAAGGGGTGTTCTGACATGTTTTGTGAAGTTTTATATGTGCCTGCAAGACTGAAAATCCCAGACTTAAGAAAAGAGACTGCAGTTGGAATATTCTGCCTACCTGCTCTTGGTCCCAGCCATAGCACACATTGTTCCTACCCCACAGATGAGGCAGGGTAAAAAAACTTAGGTAATTTTTCCTTCTAGTGGAAGGTGTCCCTGCCCACGGCAGGGGTGGAATGAGATAAACCTTAAGGTCCTTTCCAAACCATTCTGTCTTGACTTCTGTTTTTAACAAAAATCCTGAGACACTCATTGACCTTCCAAAAAAAAAAAAAAAAACCACCTTACATTTAAAATCACAAATGTGAATCTACAAACCCTAGAAAAACCAAAAGCAAACAAAAGCAAAGAGGAACTACACAGCATAATTTGTGAACTGTCCAGCATCACCCAGCTCACCAAACCTCTTGCTTCAAAACACAACATCAACATTAAAAAGCATCACTCAGTTGGAACTGTGACTTAATCTGTACCAGGAATTACTTAGAGCCATCACTATGCTGCAAGACTAAAGCACCAACAACAGTTATCATGCACCTATTATTTCTCTACAAATACAGTAATGCCATAAATTCCCAACTCACAGCAACAGTTGCTGTGCAAAGGGCAAATTCAGAAAATGTTCCCAAGTAGTTCATTGCCTTGCATTCCCTCAAACCAACATAAAATGTCAATTCTCAGAACTGTGTGTGCTGGGTACACTTCAGCACTGAATGGATGCACATCTCTCCTGCCACAGCAGGAAGGGGTTGTGCAGCTCACCTGCCTGACACAGCACTGTAAATCTGAAAATCCATGTACTTCAGGAGACTCAGCTCACACAAAAAGTCAATATACACATATAATCCTAGATTTTCAGAATCAGACTTCAGTATTTATTTAACATGGAACACCCCAACCATATATATCTCTGTATTTACTCCACTTGCATCCTGAACAAGAGTTTCACCCAGTTTGCTCAAAGCTCAGCTTTTAGTCAAGGATTTCCAGTGCATCTCTCCCTCCACAGAAAAAGTTGTTTTTAACTTGGCCATGAAACAGCCTGTACAATTTTGATTCCTGAAGTGCTGATACCTGCCACCTTAAGCAATCCCTGCTCTTCAACTCTCCTACATTTTGATGTATTTCTCACTTCAGACAGCAGAATTTCTAAACAATTCAACCGCTTTGGTAATTTTAATTGATTTTTCTTTCCAATACCTCCTGCACTTGGCGATTTCTTAATTCCCCCCCCCAAAATATTCACAGAGAGCATTAGATGTTAATCTAGCTACTTGATTTGTAGCAGTTCCACAGTTCTCTACCCAACCATTTAAATACTGTCATTCATAATAGGGTGATATACTGTACTATAAACCCTTTTGCAAATGGTACGTCTTGGTATTTTTCTTTTGTGACAAAGACTCATATTAGTTGTAAAAGGGAAAGAAATGGACTCAGTGCTCAGACCTACCTACAGAACTTCACTGCTCAACAGTCTCTCCCCTCCTTTAAAAGAAAATCCACCCCCTCTTCTTTAAAGAAAACTGAAATCACTGAGCTTTTATTTTTCCTGATGGAGAACATTCTGTGGGCTGATAACTCCCAGAGTCCAGCAGCTTTCTCCTAGTATTAAGCCTGAAATCCTAGAATCTCAGAATGGTTTGGATTAGAAAGGAACTTAAAGCCCATCCAGTGCCACTCCCTGCCATGGACAGGCACACCTTCCACTATCCCAGGTTGCTCCAAGCTCTGTCCAACCTGGCCTTGGACACTTCCAGGGATGGGGCAGCCACAAGATGTTTGAGACGTCATGTTAGATCCCAGCTTTGATTCCAGGCACAGGAGTCTGTCCCTGGGGGGTCATTGGAGAAGTGTCTCTGTGAGGTATCAGTAGCACATAAAAGCCATAACTTTCCAAATTCAGGTTAAAGCAGCAGAAGTTTGAGGAGGTGGGTTTTACTCCAGGTTAGGCTGAGTCCACCTCCCATTCCAGCTCATTCTCCCACAGTGCCCTTGTTTTCCTGGTTCTTTCAAACAAGGATGAAAGTACACTTCAGTCAAGCAGACACATGGCACTGTCCCCAAAGCTGAACAAAGCTCAGTCCCAGCCAGCTCAGACCACGCTCTGGCTTTAGGGCTTATTTACACCCCTAGAGGCCAGATCCAATCCACATGGCAGTTCTTAGCCAAACACATTTGGATGAACTATCAATTAAGATGTGGTGAGGCTGTATCAAAATATTTTACATCTGCTATGAATGCACTTAGTTGGAAATTCTATCAAAAAAGCAATTGAGTTTTCCTGGCAGGTTTTAGCCTATATAAAACCACTCTGCTCCTCACTGGAATAGTTTTCTGCTCAGGAAAACGAAGTCCTGCAGTGTGTGTTTGCATTACTTTTGTCTTAATGTTAGTGACAAAGTTCATTTCAAGCTTTACACTTTTAGGACATCTGTAAGTGAAATATATCCAGGTCATCTAACCATGCCACTCATTTCCAATTTATCATGACGTGAAGGATCCTTTACAATAAACAAAACACCCCAGTAATATGATTTTTTTCTCCCTGTTTTAAATCATGCAAAATGAACTGAGATTTTATTTGTAAAAATTGCACTTTAGTTTTAGAATCCTCAAGTGATTTGAGTTGGAAAGGACATTGAAGACCTTACAATTCCCTGCCATGGGCAGGGACACCTTCCACTATCCCAGGCTGCTCCAAGCCCTGTCCGACCTGGCCTGGAACACTTCCAGGGATCCAGGGGCAGCCACAGCTTCTCTGGGCAACCTGTGCCAATGATTCCCTTTAAACACAAAATATTTAAGCACCAGCATCTGGCCTGGCTGCTGAGACTGTTCTAAATATGTGCTTATAATTACTGTAGTCAGAGAATTTTTTTAATAAAAGCAGGATTAGAGAAAACAGTATTTAAACTGAAGTAGAAGGACTTCAATAGTGCTTATTTCAAAGATACAAAGCAATTATAGTCAAATATTATATTAATGTTTCAAACACCCCCTGTTCCTCCACCCAGTAATATTCCTTTTTCAGGCCATTTACTGTTTTTAATTTGCCATTGTTAGCTATACTGTGGGAAAGTATCTCCTCATGTATTATACACTGAGGTGCCAATGCTTTAAAATAAAACAACAAACAGAAACCCACAAAATAAAACAGGAAGCAAGAGATGCTGGGCCAACACCCCCAATTCAGACTCACACACAATTATCACACAATTAAATGGGAGCAAAAGAATGATGAAAATATTCAGAATGCCCAAAGTTTGCTTTGTTCAAAAAATTAGGCTAAAGGGCTTTAACTGCGTGCTGTTCAGTTTACTCTTTTGATTGCTTTACCACTATGTAAATCAATTTGTTAATGTTCCTTACAAAATGCATGAGCCAGTTATACTGACAAACACACAAAGCTCATTCGTAATTAGCAGTTAATTAGTACGAAGGAACAGATGCTGTTAGAGTTTCAGCAGGCGAACAGGTTCTGTAAACAATGCTTATAAATCTAAATGAATTTATTAACCACAATGCAACTGTCAACGTTTTGCTGGCAACCATACAAATATGGTGGAATCCCCAAAACATCTTTACAACATATTAATAATCATTGTGTCAACCCAAGTCTATCAGGCAGCCTCACTTGCTAACTGTCATAAGCTTCCTACTTAATCTTCTTAAGTCACTTCTCCAGACTAATTCCTCGTGCCCCCGGAGGAAGAGCTCCAGTCACCAAAGCCAGCCCAGATGCGCATGGATTCACCTCCGACTCACGGCAGCTCCTTGGAACAAAGGCATTTTTCCACTGCTTCCCTGGGCAAGCTTCCCCATCATGCTGGATGCAACCTGGCCCAGTGGAAGGTGTCCCTGCTCATTTGGGGATTTGGTCTAGATGATTCCTAAAGGTCCCTTCTAACCCAAACTCATCCATTGAAAATAAGTAAAGGCCGATTATTCCTGCTCTCCTGGCTGCTTTGGAGATGTCCCCCATGCCAGTGCTGAGCTGCTGCCAATACAATGGATTTCAGGCAGTTTTGGGAGCTCAGAAGGAGTTTAGGGTGGATATCAGGGAAAGGTTCTTCCCCAGAGGTTGCTGGGCACTGCCCAGGCTCCCTAGGCAATGGGCACAGCCTGAGGCTGCCAGAGCTCCAGGAGTGTTTGGACAATGCTGTCAGGGATGCTCAGGGTGGGATTGTTGGGGTGTCTGTGCAGGGCCAGGGCTTGGATCAGTGATCCTTGTGGGTTCCTTCCAGCTCAGGACATTCTGATTCTGTGGTTATAACCTCATGCACTCAGCCACTGACTGATGCCATAGTTTTGTGGGGTTTTTTTGATTACCTGGGTAGCTGAAGGTGGCTCGAATAAAGAGATTGCATCTTCTAAAGCATTTTCTAAATGCAGCTATTGAAGCACCACCTCGAGTCAGAAGTTTTGGCCAGGGGCCAGCTTGGAGCCTTAGGGAATCTGTGAGGATCCCTCAGTGCCCTCACTGCTGTCACTCTCTGCATGTCACACTGACATGCCACCCTGATATATTACACCATTTCAGCACTGAAAAATTCTAATAAATTTTTTAAAGTCTTTCTTTATTGACATTCTCTTTTACACCTACATTGCTTTCACTCATTCCCTCCTCCTCTCCACTGAAGCACTCTGACTTCTCTGCCCCATGTTCTGTCCTATGGACACTCCAGGATTTGCAATAACCAGCACACATAACAGGATGAAAACATCCCAAAAGTATTAAATCCTTCTCAGTTTCACCAGAGAGATTGCTTGACTTGTTTCCCGCAGACTCCAGCCCTACTCACTGCCTTGTTACTGGATCCAAAACCATGCAAGCTGGGGGAGCCCATTCTTTGCTGGCATCCAGCACCAGGCACAAGAGGAGAATATTCATGGTAGAGCCTCAGAAAAATACAAATGCTCTGTGCCCTCTCCTATGAACACTGGAAAACAGATCCTTGACTGGTTTATCCTAAAGGGCAGCATCTGGTCATTTTATACAATAGCGATTTTTTTCCCCCTTTAAAAAAAAAAAGGTATTTTAGATAAGAGAAACTCTTTCCCTACTATTTCTGCAGAGGCACTCTCCTCCTCCCTGTTTCCATTCTCTTTCCAGAGTCTCTCCAAGGATGTTCAACCTGATTAACACTCCATTCCAAAAAAAAGCTGGAATGTCTCCTCTTGAACTAGTAACCATAACCAAAAGCTACAATCACACCTGATGTGTTAGCAAGGAAATCATCAGCTGCTACTCAAACCCACAAGTTTGTCCCTGGGTCTTTTAAGGAACATTACATTTGGATAGGATTTAAAATAAATTAATAAATAAATAAGGAGGATAGACTTGAACACATCTTATTGGGCGCTCATAAGCAATCTATGACCTCTTATGGCATTAACATATAAAACATTTAGGAAACACATTTAGAAAACATCTAGGAAACATAAAATTTCCCTATATTTTTAAAGTTGGTGATTCTACTACTTTCCATCATTTCCCTACAAGGCACTGTTCTCCTTTGTTTACTTTGAAGGCTGGGTTACACAAATAAATGGAATATTATGTTTGAAATGGTATGCCCCCTGCCCAAATCAACACTAAAAAACATTTAAATGCGCAGTTAGCTCCAGGTCACAGCCACGGGAAGTAAAAAAAGTTAATTTCTCCAAAAAGTTTATTGATTATACGCTATTTATGGATCCTTGAAGTGCACCTGTGGAATAGCTGAAGGTGGCTCCCATTGGTCTTAGAACTCTTGGGACTATCACTGCATGACAGTCCTGGGTATTTAAATATTTAGAGATTAAATAAGGACATTTTATAGGATGTGAAACAGAAAACCCATCTTTTAGGGACTCTGAAAGATTAGGAGGCTAATTGAAAGAAACATAATAGAAATTCAATCCTGATAAGCCTAAGACCCCAATTCCAGTTTCTTCCTGCAACCCTCAGACATCCCAGGAAGGGAAACCAGTAGACTCCAGAAAGCAGGAGGAAGCAGACAGGTGGATCCAGTGGGACAAACTGATGGGATGCATGAGGAAAAGGCATTGTCTCCATCAGAGAGGCTGAGGCTCATGCTCAGGCTTGCCTGCTGTGGCCAAGGGGCAGAAGGGGCCATGCCCTTGGATTAGAAACCTGATATGTGGGCAAGGGATGGGTTTAATGCCCAGAGCTCCCAGCTCCAGATGTCCAAGAGAGCTTTTTACTGCTATTTTATTCCAAATTCTAAGGACTACAGCTTTCTTGGGATGGTATCTGAAACTCATCAACTGGAAAAACCCACAAATCCAGCTTTCACAGTCAAATTAAACATTATTCCAGGCAGGTACATGGAGCTGAAGCCATTCTTCTGATGTAAGGGCACATTTGATCTAATTGGAAAAAATATTTCAAGTGCACTGGGAATAGTCACTGTTAACTGAATGCAACAACTAAAAAGGAAAAAAAGAGCATGCAGACCCCAGGGAATTACCAAATCAATTAACAACTAATTCAGGAACTAATTTCTGTATTGCCTCTTAGCACAAAACTGTATCTTTAATTTCTCCTGCAATAAGCATCACCATGATAGTCCTAACACACTGTGACGCTTTAAATGAGTTTGCAAGTATCTCTTTTTGATTGGCTATATAACATTATTTCTTCACAGTTCAATGCAACCATAGCCAAGTGCTCTGAAATATTTAATTATACTGGTAGCGACCAGTTAACAATTCACAGAACCACAGTGAGTACAAAACATTTTATAACTGGTAATCAGCTAATTAAAAAAAAAAACCAGCAAAATGTGTATGTTCTGATTATAAACAATTGCGAAGGAATTACACAGAAGATTTCAGCACTAAGAGTATTTGGCTCAAAACCATACCCTGGTGTTTGTACAAGCTGATCTGGAGACTGATTACTGTGATTAGACAGTCATGTGACAGAGGAAATTACACCTCAAGCTGGAGATAAATAAATCAAACCATGTCATCTGCCAGTTCCTTGTAAATCACGTCAGTTCTGACTTTGGGAAAGCTGCTCCTTGGAGACACCCAATGCTGGCTCGCAAACAACACTCTACAAGCCCACCTGAGCATCGGTAAGGAAAAATACAAAGCAGAATGAGTTTTGGTGAATGCCCTTTCCAGGATCTGAGGGGAGCCCAAGAGAAAGATGGAGACTTTTCACAAGGGCCTGGAGTGCCAGGACAATGGGGAATGGGGTTGGATGGGATATTGGGAAGAAATTCTTGGAAGAGGGTGAGGCCCTGGCACAGGGTGCCCAGAGAAGCTGTGGCTGCCCCTGGATCCCTGGAAGTGCCCAAGGCCAGGCTGGACAGGGCTTGGAGCAGCCTGGGATCGTGGAAGGTGTCCCTGTGAGCTTTAAGGTCTCTCCCAACCTAAATCATTCCATGATTCTCTGTTTTGGAGCAGAAGCAGCAGCACAGTGGGCTGGATCTGTGTGTCGGTGACACAGGGATCCAGTACAGAAACACACAGCTATAGGGAAGGGAAGTAAATCCTGGGTTCTCTGTGCCCTCTGCATGTTTGCTGCCATCCTCCTGAAATGCTTTTGGTCCTTACCTGCATCAGCCACTTTTATTTCAAAACACAACCTGATGATGACCTCAGACAGAACAGAGAAGCCATCAGATAAGCTCTGGCACTACTGGCTGTAGCATCATCTGTCTGTTGTGCTCCTCTAGATTGTTTTTTTCACCCTGTCAAGTCAGATGAATTAAGCAGGAAGAACTGCTAAGATCATTGCTTATTTGTTCTCTCTTCTGGTAGAATCCAAGTAAACATTTGCAGCCAGGAAAGCTGCTGCAAAGAGCATTTATTGTTTGTGAAGACTGCGAGTCTCAGATGTGACACTTGCCCGGAGCACTACAGTGCTCTTGTGGGAGTGAGGATGACTAAGGACAGCACTTTGACTGACCAGACATGGCAGATGATCCCTTTTCAAAACCTATTTCCAAGATGCTGCCGTGCCTGCTGAAATGCTCCAACAGCTGGACAGACAGCTCTGGGTATTTTAAGGGAAAACAGATTTCAGGTAGCATGATCTCACTAGTTCAATGGAAGAACCAGGATAACACAGGGTTGTGGGTTATTCCATGCAAGAATTGTGTAACTGGTGCTTAAACAGCTCAACTAGGGCTAAAAATGAACAAAAAAGAGGTTAGGAAGTAGGAAATCACTGGTGAAGCAGAGGAAGTAAGAAAATGACTTCTGAAGCAGAGGCAAGACTGACCTACACCTGTAGGGAACTGAGGAGAAGTGACAGGGTTTTTTATGCCAAGTTTGACATTTGATGAGAGCATCTTCAAAGTTACCTTTGCTGAGTTCAATGATCTTTTTTATAAAATTCAGATGTACATTGGGAAGTTCCAGTTTTGTTTATGCCCACCTTAAGGAAAAACTGAAACTTGCAAATGCTGGAACCAAACTCTTCTTCATGAATAGCAAATCAGTGATGCCACCCCCACGCCTTGACATAAAAAGTATTTGCCATTTTTAGGTCAGAGTAAAGGAAAAAAAAGACAAAATACCTAATTTCATTAAGATTACTTTAATGTACTTAAATATGCCAAGCTGGCAGGCAAAGAAGGTCATTTGAAATATCACCTAAAAGTAAAGCCTGAATAAGATATTCCACTTTCTCCATTAATCCAGCCATTTGCAAACTGAGGGAAGGGAATGGATTCTGAAGTTCACCTTTGCAAGTCATGGATGGCAAATTTTTCACTGTGTCATCATCGCAGCATTAACCATTAGAACATTTATTTCTAATCCAGGCTTCAAGTTTGTCACCTCTAAATGATGCAGGAATTTGGGGACACGAGAGGTGCGGCACCTCCAAGGGTGAGACAAAGGTTGAGGCAACCTGTCCAACATTGATTTTGGCCAATTTTTGGTAAAAGAACAGTCTAGGTTATATAGTTGGACTACACAATGATTTGAGCATCTGTGAATAAGTGCAAAGGGCAAAGAGAAGCAGGGCTGGAAGCAGAAAGTCAAGGCCAGCTCTGACGTATTTATTTACACTCCAGTCTGGGGGGGATGGGGGCAGGACAGAGGAAAAAAATAATAAAAATTTAAAAAAAAAAAAAAAGAGCACACAGCTGCCATCCCAAAAACAGACCTCCCATCTGCCACCCACGATTTGCATGTCACCTTCTCCAGGCTCATTTGTACTTCATTAACTGCCATTGACTTAACAAGATTTATGCAAATGACACCATAGGAGCTCGCTAACTCCCACTGCAATCAAGTGATTATGTATGTACAATTCTCCACAGCAATGAAAAATTAATACATGACAAGCCCCCTCACCGCTGAGCTGAGCTTCTTGCTTTTATTTTTCTTGTTGTGTGCATTTTTTTTAAAATCTGAATGTGCCCTACTGATAAAAGATTTCCCAAACCCACAAAAACCAAAGTAATTTTCCCAAAACACTACAAAACCTCCACATCCTAGAAAGTCAATTCCCCTGAACTGTGCAGCCTAATGTGTGCTTCAAAATACTCTTCAAAATATTCACTCAGCCTACCAGGGACAAGTCTTTTTTTAGAGAATGGGTTTGAAGGGAGGATTCTCCAACCAGAGTAAGCCACTCGCTTTAAGAGTATTATTAGCAATGCTACAGAAAATAGCTTCAATATTCTTAGCTTAAGCACCTCTTTCTGAGGAGTACAGAACTTTCAGTGGATTTTCACTTGGAGCCAATATTGTTCAAGACTTTTTCTGACTCCATTTGATTTGCACAAGATTTTTAAAGAGCACATAAGCAAAATTTTCTATCATTTTAGAAAAATTCTGACATTCCCAGTTCTCACCAGCTGATATAAGTCCAGGATTTAAGGCATGCTGATATGGCTGTGCATGCACAAGGTATTGGTATCTGGAAATTTGCCTTCTCAAAATTTCACTCACCTTAAGAGTATTTTGGCAGGAGTGAACAGCCATCCTTTAAAAACATGCCTGCTTTTCATTGCCTACATTTTGGGTTTCTGCTGGGAGCAGGAAGGGTTGTCAGGACAGTTTTATATGGCTTAGCCCAATAAAACCATATTTAGCACTGCAGTGAGAAATCAGCTTTACCATGTAGAAAGGACACAGAGAATAAGAACTTTAACTCTTTTTGACCAGGCTGCTCTCTGAGTTAAGGATAAAGCCCTGAAGGAGTGAGGTGCTACCCTGGAAGGAAATAGGCTAGCCACAATTTTACCTATTTTGTGGAGTCCTGGGATGGTTTGGGTTGGAAGGGACCTTACAGCCCACCTCATTTCAATACCTTGCCATGGGCAGGGACACCTTCCCCTTGACCAGCTCACTCAGGGCTCCATCCAAACTCTCCCAGACTCTCAGGGATTTCCCTTAAACTCAGAGGGATTCAGGGACCAAGAATAGGAATGCAGGAGCAGGTTGCAACTCTTGACTTCTTTAGATCAAAACCTACTGGCAGCTGTGCAGGTTAGTATCTGGGTCCCAGAAAGCTGGAACTGAATGCTCAGTGACTCTTTCATAGTGCTGGAAGAGACTCCATTTTTTCCTCAAAACCAGAACATTTCCAGCCTCCAAGGAACTTGTTTTGGCTGAAAGTGTTATCATTTGTTTGTGGGGTATTGCTGGGTTTGGTTTTGCTGTTTGTTTGTTTGGGATTTTTTGGGGGAGCTTCTTTTTTGTTGTTGTTCACTTTATTCTGCCACAGCAAGCCTGGGAATGCTGCAACCTGAACCCAGATTTCTCCTTCTATTCCCAAGTATCCCAAGCAACAAGAAGAAAAAGCCTCAAGTTGCAGCAGGGGAGGTTGAGGTTGGATATTAGGAAAAATTTCTTCACAGAAAGGGCAATCAGGCATTGGCAGAGACTGCCCAGAGCAGTGATGGAGTCCTCATCCCTGGAGGGATTGAAAAGCCGTGAGGATGTGGCACTTGGGGATATAGGTTAGTGGTGGCCTTGGCAGCGCTTGTTTAAACATTGGACTTGGTGATCTTAGAGGGCTTTTTCAACCTTTACGATTCTGTGATTCCATTTGCCACAGAAAACACAGAAAATCATGATGGAAGGGGTTTCTCAGCTTAAGAAGAATAGTAGCAGTAAAATTTTTAGGTCGAGAAGTTCCCTTTCACATCTCTCTGTCTTACTCCCAGTTAAGGCATGAAATGAAAGACATAAGCTTTGCTAGGAGGAATTTCTACTGCCTCACAGCCAGGTCTGAATACCTGGCACCTGTGGAGCCCCTCAGGAACATGGCTGTATCAGCAACTGAACCTGGAGCCACCTCTACTGACCAGACCTCCAAAATCCCTTCTCTTGACATCTCAGTGTGATGTGAAATCCCATGGGGGAGCAGCCACCCTACAGCACTGCACACCATCCAACCTCCCATCCCCAAACCCCGATGAACAGGATGGATCTGCTGAGGACACACATCAAGGGTTTGTAGGTAATTGCTTGTACGTGACAAAATGAAATTACCATAATTAGGATTAGTAACAAGAAGGACACATTCCCAAAAGATTGGTCATACTTGGTACACAAGCAGGGCTGCAAGGAGAGTTTTTCCATACAGAAATTCCAGAGATTGTAGGGGATATTTTGTTTCAACATGCACAATCACACTTACGATGTTTATCTTACAATACTCTTCCTACGTGTGTATTTTTAATCAAATTAATTCCATACAACAGCATTTTAGGAAAGAGCAGTACATACGCCTGGAATAAATATTGGCACATCTACTCCTCAGTTTTACATTCTCAGCTGCACTTTTGTTAATTAGCATTACCCAAACAGCCTACAGCCGGTCTAACCCATCCTGTACCATATAAAAGCTGTAGGAAAATGAAACTGTAGCTTGCTTTAAATGCCTGGAATCTCCTCCCCTGAATGCAGAGCCAAATACTGAGCTCCTCTGCTTTCAAACTGCTCTTCTGGATTGCAGCATGCTTGATTAAAATTTGCCTACTAGAGATTCACACACGGCAGCATTTTTGCTGCCTGATGGTCCCAAAAGGTCTTTTAGAATGACTTGAAGAGCAAAAATCACTTCTAACAGTTAAGGGTACAAAATCATCTCCTCCTCACGGCTGGAAACAGAGGAAAAACACAAAGCACCCCAAAATATGCAAACCCAGTTCCACACAGGATACACCCAGGGCTACCTGGCAAGATAAGGCACGGATTGAGGGAAGATTAGGAGAGACAAGTGAGCCTCTGGAGGGCAGGAAAGGCACCAAAACAACTGGTGCTTTCCTGGAAAGCAGGAAAGAAATGTGTGGGAAGAAAATAAGTGGAAAAGAAAGGCAGCTTATCTCTAGCAAGGCAACTTACACATGAGTAAACACTTGCAATAACTAACATAGAAACTCTGTGAGAAGCATTCCATGGGAATATGGAGATCTCAGCCACATGGATTCATGGCCATTTCATTTGAGAAAGTAAATCATCATTCCCCAAACACTTCCCATCCAACACTGGCAATGCTTTTGCTTTTCAAAGGAGTGTTCCCAGCTACAATTTAGCATCGAGTTTCCAGGCTAATGAAAGTGCATCTAGGCTAGTAAAACAGACCAAAACAAATCCTCGGCTTCAAGTCCTGTCGTGTAATGAGAAAGTTTAATTAAGGCCACACATTACAGCTGTAAACGTTCTCTTATATAATAAGGTCTAAATGAAACTGAACCTAATCAAAGTTACAATTCCTTCATTAGCAAATTACAAACAAGAGCGCACAGCTGACACACCGGCCATGATTATCACAACTAATTGCCTCGTTGTTACGGAGCAGCCTGAAACTGTGTTCAGATGTCCGTCTGTGGTAGCAAATTAGGGCCACATCAGGCTATTCCTGCGATCACAAGGGGCTCTTGTCGAGCGATCTGATTTACCCTGCGCCTGGCAGCACTCGGCCCAATCAAAGCCCCCTCTACAAAGGCAGCTTTGAAGCCAGCACAGCCTAGAAACCCGCTCCATATGCAGGCCGGCAGACTGCACTTCATTAGGCCTGTTGTCACATTTTCCCTCTTCTTATTCTAATGATCCTATTTTAATACACATAGGAACCTCTCCTAATTGATGTCAAGTGAGTGACTTCCACATTCATCACCGGCGCACATCAAACGCCGCTCGGCGCGCAGGCCCCGCCGCCACAGTGCTGAGGAGCCGAGGTGTGTCTCCCAACTATGGAAAGCAGGCGAGGAAAAAAATACAACTATTTCGGCATTACCTGTTTAATTGGGATTGCGCGGCCGCTTCCAATGCTGTCTGTTCTGCTCTCCAGGACCTTCTTCTCTTTGTCTGGGTCACTCCCTTTCCGAGACTGCAGAGCAAAAGAAAAGTTTGTGCTCCATTAAATGCGCACAGAGGATGCTTTTATTTGCCTTCTTTTTCGGGCAATTAAAAAATGATTTGGCACGTAAATATAGGATCAAAAGCTGTGAGTTGAATCTATGCAAGTGCACAACCATCCTAAAATCTGAATAAATTTCCCATCCACCACCCATAAATTTAAACCATCACCTAGTCTGAAATGCATTTGGGTTTAGGGTGTTACAGCTTCTCTGTCTAAAGACCCAGAGCATTAAAGCACATGTTTCTGAAGTTTCCAACAGTAGCTCCAAAGGGGAGTGAAGTTGCCATCTCCTCATTAAAAAAATGTTATATACCCATGCATATATATAATTTACACCTGTGTGGTTCTGAGAAATGTCATCAACTATTCAGAAATTCAACTCTGTAATGCTGGTTATGACTATATGGACTTTAACTTACTATTTTTTTCTGCTTCGGAATGGTTAGAAAGTTGGAACTGCAAGAAAAGCTGATGATTGATGCTGGGAAAAGTTACCTGAACCCAATGTGGAGAAGTTTTCATGAGGAAAATTTAACCAATGTCTAAAACCTGAATTGCTTTATCCTGGCTTTCTCCTAAGGCTGGAACTGCTGCAGGAGTTCACAGCGCTCACTTCATGACTTTATCAAGTTATATGGGAATTTGAAGAAGTTATTCAGATTGCAGCCCGTTATTGCGACAGAACGCATGAGCGCAATGATTTTGACAGATTTATTTTATTACAAAAAGAAGACCTGAGAGTCATCCTCCTTAATAACTGAACTGACAAGTGACAACTTCACTCCATTACTTTCCAATGGGAACATTACTCACACAATATCGAAAATGGGAAAACATTTTCATGTGCTTTTCAACTCGGCGATGATGTATGAAGGGAACCCATTTGTGGTGTCCAGCACCACAATGGGGAGTTAATGAAAACAGGGGCGACGTCAGAGCCTGCTCCGCATTTTCAGTGGAAAGAGACGCTCGAAACACCGGAATCACGAGGACAATCGGGATCATGGATCACTAATGCCCATTCCCCCCATTCCACGAAGGGGTGCAAGGAAGAATAAACCCCCAGAGCAGCTGCCTTTGGGCATGAGAGGAGGGAAGGGGAGGGAGGAAAGGCAGTGAGGAGGACTTCAAGTAACAGCATTCTAAGCAACACATTTACCCAGCGGGGATGCCGTGCTGCTGTCCCCGCTCCGCCGGGAACAGGCTCCTATCACCAGTTACTATGGTTTGGGGCAATGGAATGACGTGCCGGGGAATTAGACAAAGAATAAATGAAAGCAAGCAAAACAAGTGGGAGGGATGAAATCCAGTGTGCAGGATAACTATTGTTCCTCGTCCTTCAAGACAGATTTCTGACTCTGAAAGTGCCACTTCCCAAGAATACAAGGCAAAACAAAGCTTCAATGGCGCAAAGCGCCCGTAAGTGACATTGTAAAGAAACTCAGTGAAGGTGCCCAAATCCCTGGGAGGGGAGTTGTCAACTTGAATGTTTCTTTTTTATCTGACTTTTTTTAGAGAAAGGATCCTGCCTCTGAAACGCAGGCTGAATATCTACGTGCTGTTTTTCATTTCTGGTTTTAAATCATCTTCCATTCCCTAAAAGTAACTGCATCTGGAAATCACATGCTGCTCATGGAAGGAAAATACCTACGTGCAAAACATGGTTAAATGCCAAAATTTGTACAGAAATGTAGGGATTTCTGTTAGGGAAATTCTCTCCTAGCTGCATATAATCACAAAATCCCTAATGTTTTCCAGGGCAGAATCTTAACACGCTCTGCTATTTATAAAGATAAAATGTGCAGTGAAACAGAGACCTGATCTTTTATGCTTTTGTACCTATGACACACACAATATGTCTCTTATCCTACAGCAGAAAAAAATATCCACTCCAAACCTCGCAAGAGCAACACTTCCTAGGACTTTTTTCTGATGGTACATCTACACGTTAAATGGTTCTATTTAAAACTTGGTGCCAGCAAACCAGGAAAGTCTGGAAAAATAAAAACACCTGCATGATCATCATTTGAGTGCTTTCCTCTTTGCACTGGAAGTCACTCACAGATTTATCCAGGTACAACTTGCTGTCACATTTGAGTTTGGGCACAACCAGAGCCAGATCAACGGTGCAGAGCACCCCAAGAGTAAGAACACTCATCTCTTACAGTAGATACTGAGACAGAGAGCTCATTTTAGGTTTGAAAAACGCTTCCAATTCTGTAAATATGTAAGACAGGTAATACTGAATGTGGGAAAGGAGATGCACCTTCCTACGCCAGAAATTCCCTCACCCCATGTGGAATCAGACATAGTTAGAATCAGCTCCTCGCTCGGTGGACCTCACAAACGCATTTTAAATCCTCACCTGCCCTATACACAATTGTTTGGTGGTCCCTGGTATCACACTGCCCAAAACAAAGGGCATTAACCCTTCTGCTAATATTTCATCCATTTTATCGCCTAAGTGGAAAATCAGCTGCTGCAACAAGAGCTTTACAACAAATATTAATACTCAAAGTCCAACAGATCAGTGTTTAAGGCACTGAACATGAACGTGTTTAAAATTCTCAACCCTATTCAAACTCAGAAACTGTAATTAAGAAAAATGAAATGTTTTCTACTTAGCCCAGTTTTCTTCTAACAACAGAAGATCTAAAGATCACTTAACAGATTATCTGCGCTGACAGGTAACACCTAACAAGGGGTGACTTGCAGTTATTAAACAGAAAGGTACTTGATCCTGTAAGAGATAAAGGCATAAGCAAATGGGAAGAGAAGCAAAGCAGGAAACCCAGAGCTGAACAGTAAAACATTTTAATTAATCTATTTTTTAAATCACTCTATTCATAACTACACAGAAAACACTGGTTGTCTATTTACTCAATTAAATAATTCCAAGTTATAACTTGGCACAGAATTTGGCTTACTGCAGAGTAGGTGTTAAGTACTACAGGACATGGATTACAGAGCAACTCACTAAACTATCTCACTACACCCAGATCTTAAAAAATACAACTAATTCTGCAAAGTCAAATTATTATTTTTTTCCCACTTACCAGATATTAAGACAACTATCAACACCAGGTCATATTAGTAAACATGGTTCTCACTAATTATCACAAACCAGAACTTTAGTCTATTCGTTTATAGCTGACTTAACATTCTTCTCAAACCTTTCCTGTGACTGTAGATGGCTCAATTTTTCTCTCCTCCCTCTCTCAAATTTACAGTTGCTACACTTGAAACATCCGCAACAACACCACCTACACAGCCCTTGCAGCACCTCACGCATCCTTCGGCCCAGACACGGCTGGCAATGTTTTCAGGGATGCAGTGGCATCCCAGCTCTGCTTCCAGAGCTCTGATTGCTCGTGGTTCCTGGGCTGACACTGACATCTAGTGGGGTTGGGAACTCTGGAGTATTCCCACTGAACTCTGGAGTATTCCCGCCACCGGGAAGAAATCTGCACAATTGCTATCAAATATCAGAGTCAAAGCTGGGACTGGGCTTCTTCCCAGGCCACTCATTTCATTGTTCTCCACTTACATATTTGCCCCCAAACACAAATGCATGATTTCCTCTCCTTTGTAGGAGTGGGAGATGTGGGTTTAAATCCAAATACCACTGTTGGGATGGACACAGGATCCCTGGGGCTCTGTGCTGTCACTCAGCACTCCAAAACAAGGACAAAATTTTCTATTTGCTGAAAGTGGGGTGCTCAGATTTCACCCAGAGTATGAGGAAGAGGTTTTATCGAGTTTATACGTGGGAAGTGAGCATGACAAGACCCTTAGAATAAAATATATAAATTCTTCATGCTGACACGGAAGTTGTGAGTTCCCAAACACAACTAATGTGTAGCTACAACCCCCAAGTTACACGAGAGCCCATAGGGATTTTAAGTTTGCTCTGAAGTGTGTTAATTTTCAAAAAACTGCTTACAAACCACAATTACATCTGCAACACAACCCCAGAGCTTTCAGCAAGAGGGTTAAACCAAGGAAATCATCACTTGAGGCTTCACTAGCATCTCCCAAACTACTTCTGCGTAATAAAGACCTGTCATATTGTACAAGGCAGCTTGCTATTTGGTTTTGGGTTGTTTTGTTGGTTTTTTTGCCTCTCAATGAAGCAAAAACCAGGTGGTTTGGAAAGAAAAAAAAATGTTATTTTAACCTCCATCACCTTTTTTAACCCTGAAGAACAAAAAAAGTAATCTGATCCTGTATAGCAATAAAAGTAGCATAGGGTAGTTATAGAATAGTTTGGTTTGGGAAGGAGCTTAAAGCAAATCCAGTGCCACCCCCTGCCATGGACAGGGACATCTTCCACTATCCCAGGTTGCTCCAAGCACTGTCCAACCTAGCCTGGAACACTTCTAGCCACAGCTTCTCGGGCAACCTGTGCCAGGGCCTCCCCACCCTCACAGGGAGGAATTCCTTCCCAAGATCCCACCTAACCCCGCCCTCTGGCAGTAGAAGTCCCTTCACTCCATCCCTTGTCCAAAGTCCCCCTCCAGCTCTCCTGGAGCCCTTTCAGGTGCTTGGAAGGGGCTCTAAGGTTTCCCTGGAGCCTTCTCTTCTCTAGGCTGAAAAACCTGCAGTCTCCAAACCTGTCTTCCTACAAAAAGTGCTCATCTTAAAGTCTCCAACAAAACCACCCAATGATAATTCCAAGATGTTTTTGTCTGAAGTCCACAGATCCATCTCAGCACTCCTGTGTGGCTCAGAGCAGGCCAGCTGCAGAGGGCTGAAGCCCAGGCTGTCCCCACAGCACCACGCACACCACAGCACCAGTGTCCCCTGGCTCACTCACCGTGAAGAGGTTGGATCGGCGCTTGGACTGTTTACGGACAGGAGTTGGTGTGTTGGCAGTGGGAGGAACATCAATCCGCAGCTCCTTCTGGCTGGTGCTTGGAGTTGATGGGACAGAGGAGGAATAATCACTTAAACTCCCTCCTCCATTACTGGTCTGCAAGGATTAAAGTGAGTTTTAAACAGTGGTACACTGCTTTCAAGAAATGACAATCCACAGCTATATCTCATTTATTCCTGATTTACTCCATATTTATGCAGAAGAGCAGCAAGGGCTCAGGGACTCAAGCAGGGCTGCCCTAGTGCCACTTGTCCACACACTTCTATTCCGAGCCTTTAACCATCTCCCCTGCCATTATTTTTTGAATACTTAGATAGCTCTGTTTATACAGCAGGCACGTTTTCATTCTACACAGTATAACCTTAACTGGATATCAACAGTTTCATTTGTTTTCTAGTGTATGAGTAAGCAAAACATTAGGGAGAGTCTTTAAAATCTGGATTTCCACTTCAAAACTATTACACTAAATTCTAAGCTATGAGAATATACCCATGGAGCTGCATAGCTGGAGTTAAGCCTAGTCTGGAGGCACCAGATCACTGAGAGCTGATAAAGAAATTGAAACTAATTCAGCATTGTAAAATAGCTGCTCTGGAGTTGGATAAATCCCAACACATTCCAAGCATCACAGAACCTCCTGAGCTGCAAGGGACCCACAAGGATAATCAAGTCCAAGTCCTGGCCCTGCACAGGACTTGCTGAAGCCACTGGTACAAAAATACAAAACTTGTAATTAAGATATTCCAATTTATTCAAGGCAGCCAAAACTGTGATGTTACATCCTAGTCCTGAAAGAAATAAAGCATTGAGCCTATAGAACAATAAATGAACAGAGGTAACAAATTCCTAAAAGCAGGAAGGTAATGAAACCAGATGGAATGGAAAGGACCAAAAGGTGATTAAGAACAAGATCTTATTTTTTCTCTAAAAGGACTTATTACACATGAGTACTAAAAACACCATTAAAGAAGATGGCTCTGTGTGCTGATGGGGGACTGGGGCAGGACAACAGGGAAAATTCTGCCTGATGAGGATGGAAAGCTCAGCAGAGGAGCAGCAGTGGGTGAAGGGGCTGGACAACAACTCACATATAGCTTTTGGGGGAAAAACAAATGTTTGCGATGCACACAGAATGGAGAAAGCTCATCTTTAAAGCAGTCAAGTTTCCCAGAGGAAGCGAGGAAAGGTGGTAAGAGGGTATTTCTAGAATTCCTGCGGAGAAAGATGGAACTTCTCCCATGCTCCTTGGGGATCAGGACCTCAAGGTGTAAACAGTCAGGACGAAAAAGCAGGAGACAATCCCTTACACCCCACAGCAGAAGTCTCTCCTAATGTTCCAAGTTCTCTTCTGATTCTCGCAGCTTTTCCAAATCAAGGAGTCAGAGGTGAGGGCACTGAAAGCAACAGAGGGGCTGTTTCCTACAACATTGTCAAGTGCCAGCAGAAGTAGCAGCAGAATTTAGAGATGTGTATAAAATGAAAGAGATGAAGTAGCACAACTGAAATGATAATTTTTAGTGTCCTAATGGAGAATGGTAACAATGGAGAGATGAGCAGGACAACCTGGGAAGGAGTGGCCTCAATTACCCCACATTTGCTTTTCCTGTCTCTGTGGCACACTGTTCCCAAATGATTGGCTGTGTCAGAGATGAGATGGGTGGCATGGAAATCATATTTTTTTAAACTGAAATTAACAGATTTATACCCTAAGAGCCTATTTCCCAGATGGATAATATGAAGGATTTCCTAAAATTTTATCCTTTAAAGCCTTCATCATTTTTTGGCATCATTTTATACTTCTTGCAGCTGTCTTCTAGATTTCCAAGTGATTTATTTTCCAGGAGTGAGTAACTCCTAAAGGAAAACACAAACCTGTTGTATATTCTATTCCCCAAAGACACAAAGAGAGTTTCTGTAAAGGAAGTCCTGCAGTCAATATTTCTCTTCTCACCCAACAGATTTCAAACTTTGTAAATAAAACTCTGAGGTGGTTTCAAAATAAGCCACTGGCTGGCACAATGAAAAACACAACCAGAGAAACACTTGGAAACCATATGAATAGAATCCCAGAATGGTTAGGGTTGGAAGGGTCCCCAAGGATCATCTAATCCCACCTTCCACTATCCCAGGCTGCTCTCCAAGCCCTGTCCAGCCTGGCCTTGGACACTTCCAGGGATCCAGGGGCAGCCACAGCTTCTCTGGGCACTCTGTGCCAGGGCCTCCCCACCCTCACAGAGAGGAATCCAAAATGCTATTTCTAGGTAACTACTGTATTACCTAGGAACAACTTTGCAAATACAAAAGGATTGTTATATATGTGGCAAATGTGGTATCATTTCTCTTTTAGTTCTGCCATTCCAGAGAATTTCAAAAAAGCAGAAGGAACAGCTAAGCTAAGCAAAGTAGTCTCTTACCCAGTCAAGTGTCCAAAATATTACAACAGAACATTGCACCCTAAATGGCCCCCATGATAAAGAATATAATTGTATCCTACTATTTAGTGCTTATCCATAATCAGGTCTCACATACAATAAAATAATGGATGACCAAATTGACTGTATTTTGGTTTTAGAAGTTTAATTTACATATTTGGACAATCATGTTGTAGTAAAACCAGTATGGAGGCATAGTGCAAATATAAATAATGCATCACTACAGATTTGCAACAGGTACTAAGGAGTGAGCTTTTGGGGCAGCCACACCTGAGCTGCAGCTTCATAGTGGATGTTAAGCTCCACACCTTTCCCAGGAATAATGAAAATCTCCTCAATGACACTGCTAGCCAGGAAACACAACTCCTGACACTGCAGTCCAGATGTATGGACACAAAGGGGCTGCAGTGTGTCCAGGGAAGGGAACAGAGCTGGGGAAGGGGCTGAAGCACCAGGAGCAGCTGAGGGAGCTGGGAAAGGAGCTCAGCTTGGAGAAAAGGAGGCTAAGGAGGACCTTGTGGCTCTGCACAACTCCTGACAGGAGGGAGCAGCCAGATGAGGGTCGGGCTCTGCTCCCAGGGAACAAGAGACAAGATGAGAGGAAATGGCCTCAAGTTACACTAGAGATTTAGACTAAATATTAAGGAAAATTTCTTCACCAAATGGTGTCTAAGGTCACTCTGACACAGTGGAACACATGGAAACGTAGTGCCACTTCAATCTCCTCTCACAGCAGAACATACCAGCTGAATTCCCAGGAAGCCAGCAAGTGTGAAAATACAAGCAGACTGCAGATTTCCAGGAATTATAGTCACTGGTAAAACAATCTTTCCATCTTTACCTTCAAAACTGCAGTTCACAAGTAAGCTCACACTGCTGGGGATTTCTGGCTAGAATCTGCACATCATCAATTTGTCTGAAGAGGGGCCTGGAGTCTTTCACACAAACAGCAACTACAGCTGCTCTGCCAAGGGATTTTCCAGCTGTTTTTACAACAGGGCAAACTCAAAGCCAGGCCCAGCTCCAGGTAACTACTCAGCAGGTCATGCAGCCCCCACACAGAAGGCACCAGGGACCAAAGGTGCGGCCCACCTGAGCAGCCATCTGGCTCCAAAATCCATGAGATCTCCACTCTCAGGGGCTGGGCATAGGAAAAATCCCTTTGGAACTGTTTTTATTGGCACTATTCTTATAAGTTAGTATCTTGAAAATGCCTTCCTAACATGTCAGGTGTGAAGGACAAGCAACTCCTCTAGCACAGGGATGAATTTAGGGAAAAGGAATGTCTGTGGGCTTTTGTGAGGGAAAAGGCAACTCATGCGACTTTGAAATAAGACTTAGCATGGTCTACAAGCGTATCGTGTCTGGGAAAACTGTTAAGGGATGGGAGAATGGGGGAATAAAATGTGGGATAGACATGCAGAGCACACAGATACAGAAGTGACTGGTCTGTACTTTAAAAAGTAAATTAAACACCTATTCCAAGATGCCCTGTGGCCAATAAGAGGCCTTCAATCCACTGAACAACACTTCTTCCCCTCTAAGCAACTCAGTCTACTTCTTGAAGTGCTCTAAAAAGTCAGACAGTGAGCTGTGACTGGAATACCTGAATGCACCAGACAGAATATAAGGGATGTTACAGCATCCCTCTTGCTGACAGAGCATACAGTAGTTCTGTCTATCATGGTCATGAATGATAATCCTTGAATTTGAGAATAAAATTCTATGCATGCATTCTGTGCTACCCTGAAAACCAGCAGAGGTACCTGAAGTACTTGCAAAGGTTGTCGACTCTGGGTATCATGGGATTTCAAGGAGAACCCTCACCTTGACTGACATACACATTAAAAACAAAGCCAGAAGGACAATTAAGCAGCATCTACTACAAAGACAAGTGGGTTTTGTCTTTGGAATAGGAAGCATCTCACTGTACCTGTAAAACAGGTATCTGGAAAGATGTAACTACAGATATTCCTGAGAGCATTTTCTGGAAGGGGATCTTACTGAGGCATTCACTACCTGAGACTTCTGGACATGAGGGTAGAGAAGCACCCAAACACACAGACAAGTGTTTCACAGAATCTCAGAATGGTTCGGCTTGGAAGGGGCATTAAGGCTGATCTCATTCCAACTCCTTGCCCAGATTCATGCCTGTCCAGTAGACCAGATTGCTCCAATCTGTCCAACCTGGCAAACTTAAGCTACAGAAGCCCTGGATGGTGTTAAACCTCAGAATTCCCCCCCAAGGTATGCTAAGGACTAGCCTGGGTAAGGTGACACTTGATACTTCTTTCTTCCCTTCCTCTAAAGCCTACGCTTTTGACTGCAGAGTCATCTGGAGAGTTTGCAGGAGTTCGATCCCCAGGATGATCCAACCAGAGATGGAACAATATCCGACTTTATCTGAAGTGCTGTGTGTAACCACTGCCTCTGAAGGCCTTTGCTCCTGTGGAGAATGCAAGTGGCAGGGCACTGCAATGCTAACGGGTTTGATTCATGGAGGAAATCTTCAGAGAAACATCATTACGCCAAGAGAGATGTTCCAAAGGGCAGACACCAGCCAGTCTTCCAGCCAAGATCAGAGATGGCAAATCTTGCCCCAGATCATCTTAAACTTGGAATTGCAGTTGCAAAGTTCTTTTAAGTCTAGGATAAGGATTCAGCTTCCTTCCCTTAAACAAGGTCATACTGCCTTTAAGTGTAGCACAAAGGAGATACGACATGAAACAGATTTCTGGCCTCTACTTTTAGGCATGACATCAGTCTCAGAAGAGAGACATCTTTGACTGGTGATGCAATTGCCCCTTTAGGTAATTATGACACCTGGCAAAGGCAGTAAAGAACATTATTTCACTTTTATTGAAACAGAATCTAGGCAGCCTTATCACAAAAGCTACCTTGCCTTGATTTTCCCCAACAGTTCTTATCACCAGCAAGAAGTTTGCTGCATAGGTGATACACTGGTCTGGAATTTGGTGTTTCCTGTTGACCTTCAAACTAGAGTTGGGTAGGAAACTGGAGAGGCCCCAGATATTTGATGTCCCTCATCCAAAAAAGTTTCATTAACAAGAAAAGCTTCATTAACAAGAAATGCCCTCACAGAGAGGGCAAGTTCCAAAGGCTTGTGGCCATGAACTCGTCAGAGACAGAGCAGCTGAAGAAACTTGGTCAGTGTCACATATGGCAAGAAAGGAGAGAGACTCTCCCATATGAGACCTTGTACTTCACCAGAAGGTGCCAGGATCCTTCTCAAGAGCAGTGCACCTCACTCAGCACCTGCTTTAGAAAGGGGGCTCTGAACTTCAGCAATCTCTTTGGGCTCATCAGCAAAAACCACAGTCACAGTCTGGAGTGACTCATAGCACTCAGCTTGAAGGAGAATAACTTGGAGCGAAGAGCTTTAAGACTAAACTGGCACCTTTAGGGTTATAACCCAGGGGCAGAAGTTATTCCTTTTTGCAACTGTGTGGGATAAAGGTCCACAGTCAAAACAAATCCTCAAGTGGATGGCTCAAGACTGCAAAATAACCGTAGAAGACATTGGCTTATTATTGAGTTTAGACTGAAAACCACACCAGAATGGCTGTGGGTGTCTGATATCATTCAGTTTATATCCATCCCAACTGTGGACATGCCCAGAGATTAACACTTGACACTAGAAGACAAACACACTGAGGAAGGGCATTGCAAGGGAAACACAGGGGAGCATGCAACACACGTGAGTAAAACTTGTGTAAGTCAGAAAATTTTGGTATTAACCATATGTTTCTAAAAATACCATCAAGTGTAAAATTCTAGCACTCTAACCACTGGGAAACATCAGCTTAGAACAGCTGAGTTAGAGTAACCACCAAAAACACAGTGAGGGAATGTTAAACCACAGCACAGTAAATCCTGCAACTGTCATAACTGGTCTATTCAGACCTGTAGGCTGCTGGGTATCAATCAGGATGGCTTTAAAGCCAAATTACTTTGCTTTACTATTTTGTTTCTTGAAATGAAGTCAAGTCAATCAAAATAAAATTCAAACATTGCTTCAAACTACAGATCAGTGACAGCGTTAAAAAAAATGGCAACCACCCCTCAAGCAGCAAAGAGCACTTGAAATGGCATGAAATATATCAGATGAAAAGCAGCTTATCAGTTCCTTTTTCAAGCATTTATTTTATCTGTACCTGGCTGATATGTATGGCAGAAACCTGGGCAGAACACACGGAGGAGTGGCTCGGAGAGTTGGGTAGAGATTTGCAGGGTCCAATTGAGAGCTGCTGTTTCTTCTTGGTGGAAACGATCTTCTGGGCAACTGAAGGAAAACAAAACATCCAGGCACGTAAGGCAGAGTACACATGGAAAGCAGGGCATGTTGGGAAAACACAGAATGAACGAGACACAAATGGGGGGTTCTACCACCAAAGCCTGCTCCAAAAATTGAGTGTATTACAGGGAAGACGAAGGATGCTATTTCTCCATGATGCTCCATGTGAGATTCTAACTTGGTTCTCACCACATGGAGGACATGACCCCAGAACTCTTACTCCACCTGCTGAGTACCAGAGGACCCAGGGGAAAGGGAGAGGTGAAAGTTACAACAAGCAATGCCAGGAATTCTATAGCAAGTCCTCTTTATGTTTATAACACCACACTAACAAACATTTTCCATTCTTCCTTGGGATGCTCCCCTGGCAGACAAAAGACACCTGGTCTCTGATGCCAAGGAGTAAGACGGACTTTCCTAATTACCAGCCATTGCAGCAGGACAACTAGTTTATTAGCACTTATTAGCAAAATAAGTGCTAATTGGAATATCAGAACTGATACAGGGTCCCTGACATACCTGGATGGGTGGTGCCAAACACCACATCCTAGTCAAATTCTTTATGGAAAGAAGCTGTATCATGATTTCTAATTTTAGCTTTTATTCCTTAGCAGCATCAGCACAGCTGGAAAAATGCCTAATTTGTTTTGCAATTTATTAAGACATTTTCTTCAGCATGAAAGGAAAAGCAGCATTTATTAAATGGATACAGGGATCAGTCATTAACGTCTCTTTACACAGCTTGGCAGACCCATAACAAAAAAACTCAAACCAAACTGATATGACATGCAGCTACTTCCAAACCTCTCCTACAATTTTTCAATTTAAACAAGTCAAACTATTTCAAAAATTATTCTCACCACACAGTGGAACTTCAGTTCATGCTGTGAATTCAGCTAAAGCCTTTGGAAAGAGTTCTTCACATCATTAACACATAAAAATAAAATTTTTTGCTCTTTTGAGTCACATATTAAAAACTGATCAAAATATCAGTATTTAGAAACAAGTAATTGTGTAGTGGCTAATCAAAAGGAACACTAAATTTAGCTTCCTTGCATGCAGTTTCCTTCATGAAGAGAAGCACTTCATAAAACTTGTGCCAGGCAGTCTGCAGCCACTTGCACAGCCTCCACCAAAACCAGTGACAACTCTTGGCACCTCCTTAAAAAGTCACCCAGAAACTTACTGTACTTAAGCCAACACAATCCAGTCTGTCTCGGTCAGAAAACATAAAAAGATAATTATGTGAATTCCAAGATTGTTTTTCCTCACTACATTATAGCACAGGCAGGGATGGCGTAAGCATAGTTTCTTCTCAAATGAATGCAATTTTAATAACTAACTGGTCGGTGGCTTATGTTTTTCATGTAAATGAATGATGGCATAACCATGATTTAGTGAGAATGCATTGTATAAAAAATGCCTCGTATAAAAATGCCTCATATATATGAAGAAGCAGCTTCATTAGTTACATCCCACCTCCAATAGGCCTCTTACCATCCTGAAAGGATGATATCAATTAATTTATCTTCCCCTAGTATATTGATCATAACCTTCATCAGCTAATCATGTTTAAATTAAAGGGGAATATCGTACCACTCTGTCATTTCAGACCCATTGGGTTATTGATCTGGAGCCTGGGAAGCCATATATTAAAATATTTTAAAACACATTAGCGAGTGAAGAGAGGAAACCAAAGGTCAGATTTTAACATATGCACATGGATTTGTCTTCATCATATGCGGTAAAGACCTAAATTAAGACCAAAACTGAATAAAAACCACACATGAATGGAAACTACCTTGTCTGCAAAAGCTCCTACTCTCACACAGGAGAGATAATTGGCCAAGGAAGATATTTACCTCCTCCCTTCCACGTGAATACAGGGGTGTTGGTAGCATCACATCAACACAACACAGTCTGGCCAAGGAAGGAGAAAGCACAGGGAAAGAAACCCCAGACAGCCTGAACTCACCGACTCAAACACGAAGTACCAGGCGGCTCCAAGCCCTGTCCAACCTGGCCTGGAACATTTCCAGGGATCCAGGGGCAGCCACAGCTTCTCTGGGCACCCTGTGCAAGGGCCTCTCCACCCTCACAGGGAACAATTCCTTCCCAATATTCTATCTAACTCTGCCCTCTGGCCGTGGGAAGCCATTCCCTGTGTCCTCTCCCTTCATCCCTTGTCCCAAGTCCCTCTCCAGCTCTCCTGGAGCCTCTTTAGGCACTGGCAGGGCCTCTGAGGTCTCCCTGGAGCCTTCTCTCCTCCAGGTGAACACCCCCAGCTCTCCCAGCCTGGCTCCAGAGCAGAGGAGCTTTGCTTTGGTGCATCTCTGTGGCCGCCTCTGGACTCACTCCAGCAACTCCACATCCTCCTTATGCTGGGGACCCCAAACTGGACACACGTGAGGTCAAAATAGACTGTTCTTCACCTCAAATTTCTTAGTGCCTTGCTCCATTAGAAACTATGTTCTATAAAGTCAATAAAAAAATGCAAGACACCAGAAATATTTTTGCCCCAAGCCTTCAGGTTCTGTCTCATTCCAAAGCTGCTTCTGAACTCAGTATTTATAATTTTTAAAAAAAAATTTAAAAAAAAGAGTATTTAATTTATTGAATAAAAAAAACAAAAGAAAAGTTTAAATTTTTTTAAGAATAATTGGTTTTTTTTTTTTTTATACTCAATTAAGCCATCAATTTGGGATGGATTTTATTCTAGTATATCAGTAGTATGAAAAGCTAAACAAAGTTTATGTGCCAAGTCAAGAGCTCTTCTGCAAATAAACAGGGATATGCCATGGATACTTAGAGTTGTAAACAAGGAGAATTGATATTTAGCAAATATTTGGTCTTGGGGAGAGACTGATGCTTATTTTTCATACATTTAAATTTAATTCCATGCGCCAGAATGACGGGGAGCTGTATTTTGCTTTAAGGCACTGATAATTAAAAGCATGTGAAATTCCCACTCCAAGTTGGGAGGGAAAGCTCCTGGCTTGAATGCCTCTTCTTCCATGCCTGACCTAGCGCACCACAACAAAATTAACCTTCCCACCCCCTGCCACTTTCATCGCAAATGCTACTTTTTGTTAGTCAAAACCCACTCATTCCTCAGCGTCTCCCGCTCACTCCCTGCCTGGATGGTTTACAGGGAGCACTGAGCAGGAGAGCTTGGCGCTCCGGCAGCCTCGGAGCTGCACATTGATGTTTCCACACTCCAGCTCAGCAGATCTCCGCGCAAACCACGACATTTTCCATTTGCACGTGGAAAAAGCTGACCTCAGACTCACTTTCCCCCGGCAAAGCACTCCCATTCTGCTTTTGGGGCTGACGAGCAGAGGACTGAATTCCCTCGTGGGAGGAAGAGCAGGGCACTTCCTCTCCCCAAACCCCGGAACTGTGCCTCCATAATGAACCCACTCCTCTCTGTGCTCCGTTTGAGAGCTCATCCCCATTAGGAATGCTGTTGCCAGAGGAACTGCACTGACAGAGTTGTCTTGCCCTGGTTCAAAGGGCTGCTCACACGTCAGCTCCTCCTCCAGCAGCTCCAGCGGGGCAGCCAGGGCTCTCCGACCTCATTAGTGCAGCTCCATCCAAGGACAAGGACAAGAAAGGCAGAGACCTGGCGGGAAAATACTCCCTAGGAGAAGTTCAAGGCACAAGGTAAGAGTCTCATCTGGCCCCACATCTCAGAAAACTGGGAACACAAAGGTACCTCTGCAGCGCCCAAGAGACGAGTTGAGGGAAACTTCATCTAGGCTGAGACCTGATCTCTCCCTGCTCCTAAGATGGATCCTGGAAAACATCCAAAGGTATCAACAGTCTGATCACTTTTCATTCCCAAAAGGCAATGATACAGTCCCTTTGCTTTGACCAAGAAACGCTTGGAATATTAAAAGGGAAGACTCCAGGCATACAATATCCATAACATCTGGAGCTATTTCTCTTCTCAGTTATCACAGCACAGGAGTGCTGCATATTTAGGAGATGCAGACACTCTTCTCCAATTACCACTAATTTAAATCAAAATTGGTTTCTCCTAAAAACCTGTGTAAGACCATTCATCTCCTCTGCGTGTCGAAGTACGAGTAAACACCGGGTTCAGTTAAAATCTGCCACTTTGTGCAAAAGATGGGAATGCAGGAAATTTTCCTCCACTGACTGACAGACAGAAAATGGCTTTCAGTTGAAGGTGGAATGCTCATAGCTGACTGAAAACCAACAGAAAGGATAAATACTCTTGAATATCTGTTTTAACTACCGCAGGGGAAAAACGCAATACAAAACTGGGAGTTACACAAATATTTGCTTTTACCTTAAAAAATGCAAGTGAAAGAAGTTAAGATATATGGCAGCTTACACTTTTACAGCAGCTGCATTTTAGCTTAATATTCCATGTTTACAGTATAAGTAAGAGGTCAATAAAAATAAATTTATTCCACAATTACATATTGCAGGAGAGGCAGTAATAACTACCAGAGCAAGCCCTAACCACAAGCATTTCCAAATGGGAAACATTAAAGTAAGCAGCCACTATTAAGGCCATTGTGCCTGTTATTTTAAATTCAATCCATTTTCTAGGCTAAACAACCTTCATAGCTCTCTCTTTAAAAGGAGACCTTGGCATCCCACGTGTCAGGTGCAATAGAGAAATGAGTCCTGGACAGTTCTAATGTTGAGGCTTGGAATTTGTAATTTATCCAGCCACATGCAGCCAGAAATGTCTTAAGTTAATTTGCCCTAAAGAAACAGTGCCACAGTAAAGTCACACCTGGGGAGAGGAGTTCTTGCTCTGCACTACACACAAACCCACTCCATGCTCTGACAGCCCTGGGTGGAACTTGCTGGGAGAAACTTTGATCTCACTTTACAGCATGACCAAAAGGAAAAGTCAAACCGACCAAAAATATAGAAACCTGTAGTGCAAGGGACCAAAAGCATCAGGTTGTTTGATGGGACAAAGTTCTTGGTTAACACATCTTTGCTTCTTAAATCAATTTTATCACATGCAGACATGATACCTGCATTTTTGTTACCTGGCTAAAACAGGGTCATCACAGAATCCCAGGATGGTTTGGGTTGGAAAGGACCTGAAAAAGCATTGTGCTCACGATTTGAGGAATTTAAATACTGACTGTAAAGAACAGGTGCTTTCAGGATGGAACAAAGTCAAGGCTACTCATGTTAATTTTGGAATGAAAAAAATTGCCAGGGCAGCCAAGTTTATAGCTAGAGCTAATTTTCAACTCCTCAGGTAGAGATTGCTTCCAAGAACTATTAGGCTATTTTGTAATGCAAGTAAATAAAAAATACATCTAAGAACACATGAATTTTATACCAAAAAATACTATTTCACTATCACCACAGTTCATAATCAAGCGCAGCTATGATGGGCTAGTTGAGTGTTTATATTTCTAGAAGTTTTTAACACAATTCTCCTTAAAAATAATTTCAATCCCATACCTTACTGGTACTTTTGGTGATACTTTCATTGAAATACATATTTCAGCTGTGGCTCTCAAAACCAACTCTTTGTGTCTTACAAGATATGAAACTGCAGCTATAAATCAGACTCAGTATTAAATATCTTTAATCAATGCCAACATATATTTTTTTCCTCCACAGGTAACTATAATTAACACTGCACATCACTTATTCCCAACTTCCATGCAAATCACCACCTTCCAAGACTAGGTAAGCAAATATGCTAATAAATCCACTGGAAAGTATGTGGCATCTGAAGGAATTTAAAAAACAAACCAGTGTTTTCTTCACTGCTTGAACTGTGCTGCAAGTAGAATCACATGGCTTGAGCATTTAAGGCAAAACTGTGCCTTACAGACACACAGGTAAAGTCTTCTGCACATGGATTTACCTCACCAGTACATCATGGAGCTCTGCTGATCTTTCCATGAGGACAGAATCAAGTCCTAAATCCTGTTATATCCCACATAAGAGGTATGATTTTAAATACAAAGGTTAAAAAATGTTGGAACAAGAAGAAAAGCCAAACTGAAAAGATTCAAAGAGAATGTTGTCAAATTGATGCACTTTGTACAATGTCTACACAGGAAGCAATTGGGTTCTTAATTACCCCTCAAGAATAAAATCCTTAAGGATAATATCACTGTATGTATTTAGTTCTACATCAAAACATAGAATCCCTGTTTAATCATATCAAACCATAAATTTAAATAACAGAAAATGATATGATGTTTAAAGACTTTGCCACCTTGGCAAATAATTTCAAACTTACATTTTGAAGCATCTTCAAGGAAAGCCCATTTTGGAGCACACAATCAAATTGCTGCTTGTATAAAGAACATTTCTGCTTTCTGAAGATTCATGTACACCCAATGAGCTCACTAAGAGAGCACAGAAAAGGACACAAAGTGATAGAAAGCTGCCGGTTTTATTAGTGAATCTCAGATGTATCCACCCCTCTAGAAAGAAATAAGTTTATGTACATTTACTAAATCAAATTCAACTTAACTCAGGTCCCATTCAGATAGTTCTATTAACTCTATTTGAAGAAAAAGCTAACTACAAAGCCAGAATAATCAATGATTAAAAAAAAACCCACCTGCAAAAATGACTTGAAATTGTTTTCTAACAACTCAAAACCTGAAGCCAGAGGTGCAACCACACCTCAAGATCATATAGTTACATCCAGACAGGGCACAGCTGGTCCCAAAACAAGGGCCATGACTCATGGGGTATCTAAGGTTATATTCACCTACTAATTCAAACAAGTATCACTTTTTTCACACTAAACACAGACATTATGCCTCAAAATGTGAATATTCTCAGAAAAAAAAAAAAAAGCGCTATCAACCTCCAAAAGGTGCACAAACACATCTCTGCTCCTGAAAAACAACTTATATGCATTGTTCACCACCAAAATCAAGCTACAGAATATTCTACGTTAAAGGAAAAGCTCCCTCAGAAAGAATCTAAATAAGATTAAATAAACCACCTCAGCCCATGAACTTGTTGCCCACTGAGCCATGAAAAGCCACCTCTCAGGCACACGAGTGCCTGCTGGAAAAACAGTTAAGCTTTGTGTTACCAACATCACTGCTCCTGTGCAGGTGGAATAAATCCTGCTCCCAAAACACCCTCCTCAAACCCAGCAGCAGATAGGAAGTCATCTCCTCCACCACTAAAGGCTAAAAATCCTTTGGGTTTGTGGGTTTATGCACATTCAGCCGTCACAAAAGCAGTTCCCTGCCAGAGCAGAAGCATCATAGAGCATTTCACATAAATCTCCCAAAACACATAAGCCCCCCCCTTTGCACTTTAATCATTTGCTAACAGTTACAATAAGATTGTATTAAAAATTTAAACTGCCCTACTTAATGCAATTTACCTTCAAAGGTCCATTTCCAGAGAATGAAGTGGAATGATATAAATGTCGAACACTTGATCAGATTTATGGTGCCCAAGAATATTTCTCTTGATACAGATCTGACGAGTGAAGGCTAATGGCTTTAGTTTTATTACTTTTTAAGCACTTAATGGGAAAATTTAGACATTTTCACAAGACTAAGCTCCAGCAAGAATGGTGCATTTACAGGATGACAGCAGAGGAGAGAGCTGTGTGCTCTCCGTGGAGATGACTGGTTAAACAGCATTATTAAGCAAGAGATTAATGCCAAGTATTTATCCAGATAATTTGTCACACAACAGTTAGGCCTGAGTGCCTCTCTGCTAAACAGGGGAAGAGAGCAGCACAAAGTGCTGACTCTACAGCCAAGCTTCCGTATGGAATTGGGGCCAAATCCCAAGGAAAAACAATTGAAGTCACACTGAGATTGTCAAAGGAACAGCCGAGTGATCCTGCCATAGGTGCACATCAATCAGTGCCTGCAGGTGATTAGGGAATACACCTTTCATTCATTAGGGGATCCCACCTTTTCATCCCAACCACACTCTACGTAAACTCAAAATGTACTTCCAAAATGCTACAAAGCAGTAGTTTCACTTGCCCAAAAAGACTTTTAATCCCTTATTTTTTAATTTTTTTTTTAACTGAAAGACAGCCGGGAGTCCTCAGATTTCAATTAATGTCGAGGTACTTGGCCAATCAATCACCAAGTGCTATAAATTCCCTCCATTTCTCATTAGTTACACTATTGCACAGCTTAAATCTAAACATACCTTTCTGGGAGACTGTAAATTACCAGGCCTAAGACACAAGCGAGTGCATCAGCCATCAGGAGGGGTATAAATGATGGGAGTGAGACGATTGTGCATGTGCTCAACTCCAGCTGATTTACTCCTCACAAGGGCTTTTTTCACACAAAAGTAGCACCAGCAGAAGTGCCACCAGCAGCACTCCATCTCCTGGAGTTTGCATATCTCACTTGAGACCTGTCTTTATTAACATTAACAAGTTTTATGCCCAAAATCCAATTTTCTATGGAAAAAAATATTTCTTCAGCATCTGCCAATAACGTTCCTTCATTAAGGGCAGATAGAGCTCAAAGAAAAACAAACCTCTGCCTTAATTTAAAATTGGTTCTGTGGCTCTGAAAGCCACCTTCAGCCTTTCAAAAGGTGAGACACTGCAGCAGGTGCCTGACACAGCAGATCTTGTACTGAAACCACAAGAAACATGCATTCACACACACTTATTAACAAAACTATTCACTTTATAGTCTTGTAGCAGCTTTATAATAATTTTCATCATGAGCTAAAGGTGATAAACCAGAACTCCACAGAGGTTCCTGAGGGAATGCACTTGACACAGATGACAAATATGCTCAAAAAAAATGTCTTCTATCAGAGCTGAAGTTTATTCAAAAATTTAATTAGAAGTTTTGAAAGTCACAGGAAACTTTCAGTCAAGGGCTATAAATCAGCAGCCAAAACAAAAATGAAGAGAAAAATCAAAGGGGAAAAAAAAAAGAGTTTGATGCAGGGAACAACAGTCTATGTTAAAGACTGCAGTACCCCAGGAATCCTAGCATCATAAAAGTAACCATATAAACAGGACAACAAGCTTCAAGGGATATTTTTAACCTTACAAAGGCTTAGGGATGCCCTGATGCCCACACCTACCCTGGCCCAACACCCTGACGTGGGGCTGCCCAGCCACCAACAGCCTTAAGGACTGACAGCCATTATTAAGGCTGGCCAACAACCAGGCCAATACCATCCACTCTAAAAAACGAAGTTAAATGAGGAGCTTATGACTAAAATTCACTTTGCACTGATGTTTGACAAAAAGCAGATGACACAATCGCTGCAAATGCTTTCTCTTCTAAGAGAGAATGGGCAACAGTTCCAGCTTTAGTGGGTCCAAGTTGCCTTGTGCAGCACCAGGGATTTGCCACCTCATCAGATCAAACCTCAATTTCAAAACTAATTATATACAATTAAAGATTCTCTACTTTACAAAGCATGAGGAAGAAAAAGCACATAAACTCGGTAGCAGCGCTGGAAGTTTGCTGCTTTGTAGGAATTCCGAGGTGAATGCCAACACTGTGCCTTCCTCCACACACCACCCCCATGCATCCAGGGAGGCTTTTAAAGGCTCAATACACAATGCTAATCCCAGCGAAGCAAACAGCTCAATGGGATTTGCATATGCATACGGATAAGCTGAAAGGCAACGATTTGCAATGCATTTCGGAAATGGCTTTTGAAGAACCAGCTATGCTAATCATCAACTTTGATGTTGAAAATGTGTTTGTTACACAACAGAGAAGGTTACAAAAGGATTATGTTTATTACACCAGTTTTAAGTGTTTAATAGCTCAGACAAAAGCATCTCTTCATTATAAGGGGGAAAAGCGGGATCTTCTCTTTAATAAGTGCTCCTAAACACACCCAGAACAGAATGAAGTTACAGAAAGGGCATTTTCCCTTCCCTTTCTGTCTTCAGACAACACATCTCCTGGGTTAGCTCTTAATCTTCCACTCATCAATATAAAGCAAGCAAAGTTTTCTGCCAGGAAATTTAAAGAGAAATCCACAAAGGCAAGTTAAAACCAATGACCAAGGGGAGACATACTGAGGATAACAAAAACAATAAATATCCAACTTTGGACATTTCACACTGCTCTCTCTATGGAGAAGCTGTACAGAAGATGGTGAAAGGCAGCAGATGAGGTGTATGAGCTTTAAGATTTGTCAATAAAAAATTAAGAGGAAAAGGTCAGATTAAATTATCAAACCATAATCTTAGAAGCATAACAAGGAGCACAGGAGTAGGAAGAGAGATAAAGATATCCTGGGCAAGGCAGAGCATCCCCAAAAATGTAGCAAATGAGGCAGAGTTTAGACAGAACACTTAAAACAGAATCAAGGAAGCAAGGTTGTTGCTGTAAAAAAGCAAATATAAACCGGCACTTAGTGGAGGTCACGCTCTGCTGAAGCCCTCCTGGCCCTTACCCAGCCCTGTGGTAAGTACCACTATAGCATCGTTTTGCAGCTGCTGAAGAATCCTCAAGCTAACAGATATCACCAAGCAGTGTTTCAGTTTATCAGTAAATCTTCCCCTTTGGACACACCTTGTGACCAAGGCCTGCTAGGAGCCATGTTGTGCCAACAGTTTCCTGTTCAGACCACTTGGCTCAGAAAGAATCACAGAAATTGTCACTGCTCTTTTCAGCTTCTGCTGCCAGCTCTGTCAGGAACTGCAGCATGACATTTATTTATGACTTATTTCTATCCTGCTTTTCCTGATATCCCTACTGAGAAAGGCAGAGATTTGAAAAATAAGGAATTTTCAAACTTCCTCCTTCTTCCAGAATTTTTCATTTGTTTTTACGAGGAAACTATTCCTACTTGCTTGCTGGACACTTCACAAATGTGTTTATAACACACGTGAGTTTATCAAACAGACTGATTCTGCCTCTTACTCTTAGATCTACTCAAAAAAAAAAAAAAAAAAAAGGCCATTTACCCCCAAAAGACTGCCTTTGTTCCTGCCCCAGCATTTCAATTAGAGTTTACATTAAAGAATATTACTTCACTGGACTAATTCTGAATTGTCAATACTGAAAACCTGAATACTTTTATATTTTGATGAGATGTAACAACGTTCTTGCTGCCATTTAGTGAAGAATTTGTATATGTTGAACTACGCCTTGCATTTATTGTGCTCTCCAAAAAAATTTAACAGCTGACACCTCTTGATAAATCAGCAGCTTTGCTGTAGATTTAAAGTAACCTGCCTTATTGCATACACTTCAAATTAAGACTTAAAGGAAGACTTAAAATTAAAAGTCACACAAAAAGTTCTACAGAGATTATGGTTTTCTACAAGTCACCTACTGAATGACACACCGCAGCTAAAATCAAACCCTCCCTGGAACTCTTACTGGTGTTACATAATTCGACTCCTCTGTGCTAATTACAGCACTCCTTAAATGCCATTTCCTGGACTACAGCTCCTCATCCCATCATTTAATTCCAAGAATGAGAAAAACAGATGCAGACAAATCACTGGAAGATGTCTTTTCTTTCCTTCACACACTTCTGAATCCAGTTGCAGGGATGAAGAAACCTGATGGAGCAATACCAATCTCAAAGTGCCCAAAGCCTGCAAAGTGGCTGCAATTTTCACAAAAAACTGGCAAAACCAGCACGGCAGTGACACTGGACAGCCACCGAGCACAAGGGGAACTACCCAGAGACCTCGTAAGTCCTTGTGGATAATAGAAAAAAATCCTGAACTGTAATATGTAAAGTGTGAAATCTGGTTAGTCAGTCAGAAAATATAAATCCAAGGATTTGGATCCATTTTCCAGCCCAATCCTACTGATGCTAACTGCTCGCCAGGATGAAGGTTTCTTCACACCTGTTTCACCAGGCCCTGCTCAATTCATAGAGCTCAGTTCAAACCTTTCTATGTTATATAAACGTCAGATATTGGATCATGTCCTCCTACTTATTAACACAGGACCACCTACAACAACATGAAGTCTAATTTATGCCACCAGACTGTGCCATCTACGGGAATGGGGCTGAGAGATTACCTGGAAACCAGAAGTTAGGTCTGTGCAACCAAAAAGAGGCACCAAAAAAAAAAAAAAAAAAAAAAAAAAAAAAATTGAGTGAAATTCTTGTTTCCAAACTAAATCATGTTATTTCTTAATGGTCCATAGCAGTTACAGGCAGGCAGGAATGGTGAAATAAGTGTAAGGGCGAAGTTGAAGTAAATTCAGACTAAAACACACACGGAACCACCTCACACGGCAAGGGTGACCAGATTTGTGTGTTTCTATCTTTTTTCAAAGCCGACTTTGGCGGCAGAAGCGCTCGGCTGTCGCGGCGCGGTGACACAAAGCGCCTCACGCCGCCGCCCTCACAGCTCCCTCACGGCGCGCCGACAGCGCCCCCTGGCGGCCGCTCCGCCGCGCCGCTACTGCCGGCGAAACGGAATGCGGATTAATTAAGAGCAAAACGTTAATTTCTTTGCCTTTTTTAGAAAAATTAAAACTTGAAAATGAAACGGCTCGAAACGAACTTAAAACCGAAACGGCTTGAAATGAACGGAGGCTTAGAATGAGAGCGAGAGCGTCTTGAGCGTTTGTTGCTCCAGGCCAAGCCGTAATACCGAGGGAAAGAAATTGACACTCTCAGGTCTCTTTCTCATTGAAAAAAACCCACAAACCAGAAAAACACAAATACCTGGACCCATCCATTCAAAATATTGACTTCCCATTGGTTTTGAAGCACGGAGGGCCTGCCAAGGAGTTATTCAGCAGGCTGATCCAGCCCATGTGTGAGCAGCCCGAGCGCTCAGAGAGGCTCATCATTCCTGGGGGTCTCCGCTGAAATCCAAGGAATTCCCAGAGCCGAAGGAACTGCTGCCTCATTCTGCCCTGCCCTGGGGTGCACACCATGCCAGCCTCCTGCTGCCCGGGCACAGCATCCCTCAGGCCACATGCAGTGCCCCAGCGAACCCAGCTCCTCCCAAAACAGCTGTCAGGATGGGACCGAGATTTATTTACTTCCCATTAGGCTGATTAACATTTCCTAATGAAAACACATCTATAAAAGCTGACTTGATAATGCTGATGGCAAGTGACAGCCCTTGCCCACAATCCGGCTGCACCAGGATTGATTTGTCATCTCCCGTCCTTTAATAGAGAAATGGTGCTTTGAAGTTCTTCTCTTAGATGCCTTTGTTCAACAAGACCGCGTTAGAAATATCATTTGGATCTGGAAACAAACTATTTATGGTAAATTTTTTACACAGAGCAGACATATTTCTTAATAAAACATTAGTTAATTTGAAAAAAAGCATCCAAAAATACTGGCAGCAGCACAGCACCAGAGCAAAGTGCAAATTGTGAGGCAGCAGTGGCTTCTGCCATCACATACCTGCAACTCCTGCCTCAATATTCACAGGCTTCTTTTGGGCAGTTTTATTTCAAAATCTGGGTGTTGCAACCATCCAGACGAGGTATAACCTCCTTGGCTGAACTGCTAAGCTACAGAGGTTCAACTCTGAATCCAAGTTAGACCCAAACCCTTCTGTTTCACACCCTGTGATGCTAATGGTAGAATTTTATCCTCCAAATATTTGAACATTTTCTGTTTTGTGATGACAGAGAAGCGCATGGCCCCCAGTTAAATGGGTCAGAGAAAATCTGAACATAAAGCAGGGCAAGATGTGTAGTTATGAATACACCGTGAACAGAAATAAAAGCAATTCTCATGCATTAATGGTACATCAAGCTAATTCAAGAAGGCTAAAATCATTAAAAAGGCATCCTGGGGCAGTACACAGTCATTACAATACTGTGCTGACAAGAAATATTAAAATAATCATTTCTAATGTCATTGATAGAATCCGTTCTGATAAGCGGGGGGAAACAATTCTCTAATTCTTAATTAGGAAATCTGAAGCAAAACGGATCTTATTAGCATTTATCTCATTTTTAAACTGCAATTCCCCTGTTCAACAATTCCAAACACCAAAAACTAAGAAAGGATTTATCATCCTCCATTGCTGGGCACATTATTAGGCTAAACCCCCGGAACCTGCAACTTTTCTTTTTTATTTCAGCCTGAAATTCAGGGCCTGCTTAAGCAGGTCTCACTCCCAAGGTATCTGAGATTAAACTCCAGAGGGACATGGCTGAAGGTTAAAAAACAGCCTCTAAAACAGCCAAAATCCTGCTTCGCATCCTGCTTTCACTTCACTCAGCATTCCTGTTGCAAAATATGAACCAGTGGACTTGATGACCTTAAGGGTCTTTTCCACCCAAAGTGATTCTATGATTCCATCTCTGTTACAATCAATAGTGAGCTTATCAGCTGCAATGAAGCATTGGAAATGAGGTATTTGGATTTAACTGGAGAATAAAGGGGCATTTTCATAATAACAATAATCATTCAAGTTAAATTATTTTACCACTCAGCTGTAGAGAAAATGGGAAATGAGTTATCACAGAAGAATCATAACAGATGACCACTAAGAGCTCAGTAGCTGCTTGCTGGGGGACAAATTAGAAATTTAATTTCTAATGTGTATGCAACGAAGGAGTAAAAGGCTCTTTAATGCCATTTCCCATTTCTTCCTCCAAGTGGTAGGTCTACATCAGAGCAAGGCACAACACACAAAGATCTTAGAGAAAGCTTGCAAACAGCCCAAACTAGGAATTGTTGTCAAAATCCACTAATTGTGTGCTAATGGAACATCCTCAGGTGGATTTTTTTTTCCCTGCTATCAGAAAACCCAGAATGGTTTGGGTTGAAAGGGACCTTAAAGCTCATCCAGTCCCACCCCCAGCCAGAGCAGGGACACTTTCCACTATCCCAGGCTGCCCAACTAATGGGAACCCTCTGAAGAAGCTACTAAAAATCATTAAAGCTACACTGAACCTGAACGCCCCAGAGCAGCACAAACCGAGGGATATTTAATCAAGTGCTCCCTATTAACAGCTTGCACTGCTCATTCACACCCCCTCAGTTAATGGGGTTAAGAAGTTGCTTTGTTTCCTGCTGAAACAAACAGCAAAAATTATCAGGAATTGGATTCAGTCCCAGACATGTCTGGCAAGTGTAACCCATTCATACTGAAGCATTTCTAATCCTATTAGTTGGCAAATATTAAGGAGTTGGTTGGCTGCCATGGAGGGCAAAACAACACCCTGATATTTCTTAAAACACATGATCTCTGTCAATTCTTTCTTACAACCAAAATGGAGCAGAGAGACAAACGAGCCTCCTGAAAGCTTACAAGTTTATCACACTAGCTTTGTGCCAAGAGACTTGTCTCAAAATGTCTCTAAAAAAGGGGAAAAAAACCAAGGGGGAGACTGTAGACAGAGCCACAAACACCATTACGTGACTTGGAATATATAATTAACAATCTAACTATAGCTAGCACTCCAAAATAAATGTGCTAACAAAACCCCCTAATGGCTGTTTGAAACTCCTAATCAATATGGGAAATCTAGGCAGTAAAAACAGTAATTTTTGCAACTAGTTCTAGAGAAAACAGGGAGCAGAGCAAGAAGATGCAGCTTCAAATGCTCTTCTCAGAAATCTGACCAACAATGGGTAAAAAAAGGGTGCATGTCAGTATTTTCCATGTAAAACTTAGCATGTTTTCCCTTTTTTTTCCATTTGAAAATTATAATTATTTGCCTTTTTTCTCCATGTAAACATTAGGATGTATTGCCTTTTTAGTCCATGTAAAATTTTGAAATTTTTGCCTTTTTTCTAAAATTTGAAGTGTCTTTTTACACATCATTGCAAGGCACTGATGTGACACTGCCTCACGTAAACACAGACAGAGCAGGACTTTGAAATGAGAAGCCGGCAACAAACAAACCACCAGAACTAAGGAACTCTGAGAAGCATTTAAACTTAATTAAGAAGGTTTTTAGACAAGGAAAACTGCTGTGGTGAGGAGCTGACACATTCAGCCACGAGAGGAATCTGTTGAGAAGAAAAGCCAGCAAAACCCCATGGACACTTGGCTGAAATTCCACTAGAGGGGGCACAGAGCCCATCTCATACAGCAGCTCCAGAATCAGGGAATCACAGAATATACCGAGCTGGAAGGAACCCACGAGGATCAAAACCCCCACACAAGACTTTCACAGAATCCCAGAATGGGATTTGGGTTTGAAAGGACCATCAAGCTCATTGCATTCCACCCCCTGCCACGGCAGGCACACCTCCCACTGTCCCAAGTTGCTCCAAGCCCTGTCCAACCTGGCCTTGGACACTGCCAGGGATCCAGGGGCAGCCACAGCTTCTCTGGGCACCCTGTGCCAGGGCCTGCCCACCCTCACAGGGAACAATTCCTTCCCAATATCCCATCTATCTCTCACTCTCTATCCAACACTCCATGAACACCATAGTACTCAAACATACCATTTTCAGCTACTCCGCAAAAACAGCCCCTCAGCTGTTCCACGAGCACTACACCAAGCCAAAGAAAACTTTGCTAAAATGAAACAAACACCAAAGAAAACTGGAAAATAAATAAGGACTAAAAATAGCAAAGATGCTTAAGGCTAAATGCGCTGGTAGAGAATACAGCCGTGCATGGCTGCTATGTTCAAGTTCAGGAGTTGTATTCAAGTCCACCTTAGAAAACACAAAAAACCCTAAAAATCAGCGTTTTCTTTACCTAAGCAGGCAAATATCTGAGCTATCACACGTGAGGCATTACTTAAAAAGAGCAGCTGGAGCCCTGAGGGATGTGCTGGAGGGAAAAAGGCAGCTGTACCGTCATGGAAGACTCTCTCCACGTTGAGCCCGTAGGTGGCACAGGTCTCGTAGTAAGTGCATCTCTTGAGGTCATTCGACAACTTCCTGGCTCTGGCATCATCGATGACTCGGGGGTTGGTGGAGCTGATAGCATCTGCACAATGACAGGAAATAATCATTAAAGGTCATTGGAAACACCCTCTTGGAATTCAGAGTTGCAGAAGGGTCAATGAGGTTGGGAAAGACCCCTGAGATCCGAGTGCAAATATCAACCCATAGTCTCCACTAACCCAGGTTCTCAACTGCCACATCCACGTGGGGCTTAAGCACTTCCAGGGATGGTTCCAATGCTTGACAAGGCTTTCCATGAAGACATTTTCCCAAATTACCCAACCTGAACCTCCCCTGGTGCAACCTGAGGCCATCTCTGATAATGACCAATACCCAACAGTGAGTTGAAATACAAACCATGAATCAGGGTGCACATCACTCCAATTTTACATTTCCTTATTAAAATCACCAGTACACTGATTCTAAAATTCAGGGGGAAAAACCGCCAATGCTTTTTGCTTTCCTTAAATATATATATATTTAGCTCAGTTGTTGCCAAAAAAACCCAAAACATGATCACATGAAAGACCATGAGCACTGATGTAAAACATAGTTAGGGAAACAAGTGGGTGATTACTACAGACATGTCAAATGATTTTTTGACCTCTGTAAATATCAGTGACTTACAAGTAACTTTAGACTGTGAAATATTAAACACAATGTATTTTCAAGAAACAGGCCTTATTATATCTATATGTATTGTATGTTTCTGACTTTCTCAAGCTCTGCTGTAAAAGCATCCATGGAGATATTGTGGGAACATACTGCAAAGCTGATAAAAATGGTATTTTTCTAAACAATCAGACTTGGTAATTCTCTCCAAGAGTTTCTTTTCATGAAAGCTGAAAATTGAAAATTCCAATTTCTAGAGCTTATTTAGAGGAGCTGAAGAACCTTACAACAGAACGGATGAAGGAGAAGATTCTTCTTTGCTACTCCATCATAGTGATGAACCCTAAAAATGACATAATCTTATGAACAAATCTTGAAAAAAACTTTTTTTCCCCAGGAGTTCTGTGTTACTCTTCTGCCCCTGGATCCCTGGAAAAGTCCAAGGCCAGGTTGGACAGGGCTTGGAGCAACGTGGGGTAGTGGAAGGTGTCCCTGCCCATGGCAGGGAGTGGCACTGGATGATCTTCAAGGTCCCTTCCAACCCAAAATCATTCTGTGATCTCACTACAGGCACCAATTTCAGCATTTTCAGCTGCTCAGGAAGCCCTCCTTAAAATCTGCAACTGCCCACAGCAGCAAAACTACCTTTTTCCTCTGGGGAAAAAAGCAGCACCTGAACTTAAACATGGAATTATCGCCTCGTGCAATGCTGTATTTGAAACTTAGACCTGGGCATGAAAGGACCAGATTTCAACTAATGTTGTCATTACCTTCTCATCAGATTCAATTTAAAAAATAAAGCAGGAATTTGGAAAAGCAGAAGCCTTTTTTTTTTTTTCCAAATCAGCAGAGGGCGCTGATAACATGTAACCAGAAAGGAATTTATAGGTTTCAGTTCCAGAACACCACAGCTTCGTAAATTTGCCTCGTTGCTCCTAGGTGGGTCAGGCTGGGGCACAGAGCTGGCTTTGGAAGTCAGGGGAGAACATCTGGAAGCATTGGGCCAGTGTTAGTATTTTGGGAAAGATTTCATTTCATGTCTTATTTCAAGAATACCAGTCAAAATCAAGCTGGAGCAACCTGGTCTAGTGGAAGGTGTCCCTGCCCATGGCACAGGGCTGGAATTAGAGGTGCTTTAAGGTGCCCTCCATCCCAAACCATTCTGGGATTCTATGAAATCAAACACGTATATTTCAAATATGTATTTCAACAAGTATATTTATATATTTCATATATTTTATTTCACTGTCGAAAACAGACAAAAAGCTGTATTTTTCCCTGATACTTATTCCTAGAATTAGCATCATTTCCATCTTTTCAAAAAATCCCCTTTTGCATCAGTGCTGCAACAGAAAATAAGCTTTTCTTTTTCTGGCAATAACGGGAAGGAGATGGAAATCCATATCCCAAACTGTACCCCAGTGTCAGAAGGGCACAAAGAAAAAAAAATTGGAGAAATGTTTCCCCTTCACCTTTTCAACTCCAGCTTCAAGCCCAAAATGTGGCCCTTCAAAGCAGCTTCTTTCCTCCTTTTTGGTGTAGTTTCTGCTGTCCTAAGACTTTCTCTGTTCCTACTTCCCCTTTTCCTTCTTATCATCTGTTTCCTCCCTCCAGCTGGGCTGTGATTCCTCCTTCCCTGCTGCCCACATGTCCCCTCTGTGCTGTCACCCCTTGGCAGGAGGCAGGGCAAGGGCTGAAAAAACCGCAGGCAGAGAAAGCAGCAAGAAGCTCCACCACCACCCCTAAAACCACTGGGACACTCTAAAAAGGAGCATGCCCAAAATTGAACCACACAACACACCTGTGTTCTGCCCCTAACTCAGAACAAAACCTGGTGAGATACCCTCAGAATGAGATATTCCAGTGGGAAGGAACTTAAAAGAAGTGAAGAGCAGCTGAGGGAGCTGGGAAAGGAGCTCAGCCTGGAGAAAAGGAGGCTAAGGAGGACCTTCTGGCTCTGCACAACTCCTGACAGGAGGGGACAGCCGGGGGAGGCAGGCTCTGCTCCCAGGGAACAGGGGCAGGAGAGGAAACAGCCTCAAATTTTGCCAGGGAAGGTTCAGGTTGGATATTTTAAAAAATCTTTCCTCACAAAAAGGGTTGTCCAGCCCTGGCACAGCTGCTCAGAGCAGCAGTGGAGTCACCATCCCTGGAAGGATTTAAAAGCCGTGTGGATGTGGCACTTGGGGACATGGTTTAGTTGGTGGCATTGGCAGTGCTGAGGCAACAGTTGGATTTGATGATCTGAAAGTTTTTTTCCAACCTTAATGATTCCATGGTTCCATGATCTACAGTCAGGAACAGAACAGCATCAACTCTTGTGTGTCTACCCAATGCAGCAAACAAACCACAGTGTGGGAAACTGGTGAAACATTACTGGGATACACTGGCACAGCAAGGCAGAGAATATTCAAAAGATCACTCAAATGCCAAAGAAACTGAAATATTTTTAATACCTTTCCCTTGCTATATTTCCCTGTAGGACAGCTGCTATTTCAGAACGCAAAACTGGGGGAGAGGTTGACTCAGGTGGCAAAAAGCTGCATTTCCACTTGATTTACAGAGGTCTCCCAGAGGCACAGCCTGAGGCCAGGGTTCAGCTCTGCTTCCTACCATGCTGCTGGAGCTTTTCCACCTCTGATCTGTTTGTCTCTTAGCAATGCTAAGGGTGTTGAACCCTTCCAGACTGCCGAGCACATAGAAACTGGTTTGACTGCAGAACTTCCTTACACAACTGATTCACCTGCCCAAATTCAACAGGAGCATCTCCCTGCTGAGCAAGAAACCACCATGACCAGCAAGCACAGAAATTCTTATTTCAAATTTCCTTGCAAATCACAGAATCCTGGAATGGTTTGAGCTGGAAAGGACCTTAAAGCTCATTGTGTTGCACCCCCTGCCATGAGCAGGGACACCTTCCACTATCCCAGGTTGCTCCAAGCCCTGCCCAACCTGGCCTGGAACAGGGATGGGGCAGCCACAGCTTCTCTGGGCAACCTGTGCAGGGCCTCCCCACGCTCACAGGGAAGCATTTCTTGCACATATCTAACCTAAATTTCCCCCTTTTCATCACTGCTGGAGTCCTACACTCTCACAGAGTGCTGCCAGGACATTTGTCTCCCACCCCAAACCAGTCCTTGCAATACCACAGCCCCATAGCAAAGGGGAAAGGGCAGGGCATGGCTTTGCCAGCTTGGAAGAGTGGATGGAGACACAAAAACACAGCTGGGAATCAGAGCTGCACTTACCCTGGGTGCCCACCAGTACCATTGGGATTTCACTAGTGTTGCGATAGTTGGCCATACGGCTGTAGTAGTGGTAAACAGTCTGGAAGCTGACTTCATCCTCCAAGCTGAACACAAAGATGACAGCATCCACCCACATGGCAAACTGCGGGATAAAAACAGAAAAGGCAAACTGAGAGAAGTGCAGCAAAGAGGGGGAAGAAGAAAAACTGAAATGGTTCTTACCTTCCTTCAAGGGAAATACACATCAGAAAAACTCAAAGACAACAACCAAGGCCTCAAAAGGGGATAAGCTGCTATAATGATGAATCCCATCACCCTGCAAGCGATGGGGATCTGGGGTACACAAAGCATTTCCCCACAACAGCATCTCCTCTTCCCTGGGGTGCATTACTACCAGCCCAACTACTGTCAGTGCACACTGGGCTTGATTCTCAGCAAACACAGTGCACTGAGCTTGCTGAATCTGTGCATTTGAAATGAGCAACACTCATCTCCAGTGCTGACTGAGTCCCCATGCTGGGATTTGCATGCATGCATGCTGATGGTGCAGGTAATGCCAGGACAGCCATTGCTAGGAATTCTCACGTCTTAATCCATGTCCAAAAGCATTAATTTTGGACTTCCAATTCTTCACCATACAGACACTCTTAATTGAGCCAACAGCACCAAACTGCTTTCAGTGTGAGAGCAAACTGCTCTCTCTCAGCATCAGGAACCTGCTGAGAGATGTGCAGGTGGCACAGGCCAAGCCAAGGTGCTCCTCAATGACCATGCAAGTGAGAAGCTTTTAGCTCATAAGGGAAACAAGATTGTTTAAAGACATTTAACAGTGAACACAAACAGGACGTCAAAAAAAAACCTCCAGCTTACCTCACTGCCTTTATTTTTCCCTAAGTGACTCCATTCCTACCCAAATTCAGAGCAATGGAAACAAGCTTCAGCCAGGGGGATTTTCATGCTCTTTGTTATATTATTACTACAATGTGCCAGGAGACACACTGAACAGAGGGGGCTATAGGGAGGTTCATTGGGGAAAGGCTCTGCATATTCATGATTGTATGGAAACCAAACACTGTTATGGTGTAAAAACACACAAAAAGTATTTTGAGGTTTTTTAAGGACAGTCAGGAGGACAATCTTCCAGAGGGGAAGGACAGGACTGGTTACACACAGCACAGTCACTGCCAGAATAAGGTCAACCACCACACTGTTTAATGTGAACTGTCCAAAGCAGAAGATGCAACCAGAGGAACTCTGATGCTGTCATCATTACTTGGGTAATGTGGGCTTGGGCCTCATTACAGAACGGTTTTTATTGACTGGACTCAGCAGCATCATGCCAAGTACTCTTCCCAACAACTGCAATATCCTTAAGGTGTCCCTTTGGAAGTCAACAGTCTCTCTAAGCCTTTTGAATGTTTGATCTGAATGTTTGATGTGTGCACAGCAGCCTTCTAATAAAGATCGTTTTAAAACAATCCACTGACTTATACAATCAGTTCCGCCAGACACAAAACATTTCCAGTAAATCCTTATTTCTATTTTCATATTGAAATGCAGCTTAATCTTTGTGGTTATCAGAACTGTGGAATGAAAAACCAAAGGAATTTCAGGAAATACACACAAGGTCTGGAAACCCTGGATGTCATATCCACAGTACTGTGCAGGGAATGGCTTGAAACAAGGATAAATCAGCTGCCAGTACAGAAATCCATTCTAAGACTTATTACTGTGAGTAAGCAGAGCTGTTACTTGGAAGGCAAGCCTAAAATCAAATCATAAAAAACCCTTTTAAATTAAAAAAATTGCATGCAGCAGCTCATTATAGGCCCGTTGCTAGGTTAATTTGGTTTTACAGTAGGAAATGAAATTATTTTCATCTTTGAACCATTTTATCTTAGGCAAAAAAAGGAGAGATCATAGACCCACAGAGTGAGTCTTCAGGGAAGTTTGTTTTTTCTCCCTTCCTGCCAAAAAGAAGGGGACAAAAACCTGGGGAAACACCCATGACCCAGTGCCAGGAACTCCACAGTTCAGCTCCTTACTTACTGCAGTTGGAATTCAGTCCCAATTATTCACAAACCCACAAGCAAACTTTTCATTGCAGAAATTAATTAACAGATTAAAGATTTTTAATAGTCATGTAACTTGAAATTACACTCAAAAAACTCCACAGGGAATTTACATGAAACCCTTGTGCAGAAAGGTGTGACAGCACTGACACCTCAATCCTCTCCATCCTCATGATTTGCTGAACAACAAATCTCAGCCACTACAGAATCCCAGAATGGTTTGGGTTGGGAAGGACTTTAAAGCTCAACTCATTCCAAGCCCTGCCATGGGCAGGGACACCTTCCACTGGACAGCAGCAATGAAAGCCCCAAATTTACCTAGCACCCACCAGAAGCACACCCCATGCTGTTCATCAGTCTGCAGTCAGCTCTTCTGAGCTCTACAAATGCTGTGCTTTGGGCACAAAACCATCTCAGCTGGCTGCATGTACCTTTACACCTCCACTGCTGACATTTTCAGATGAGTGAATGTTCTCTATACATCACAGGCTGGAATCCAGGGGGTGCTCCAGCCAAATCCCTCCCAGCCCCAAACAGAGCTTTCCTTGTTGCTCCTGCTGACATGGCTGCAGATGTGCCAACGACACTCGGTTTTTTTTGTCCTCTAACTTCCTTCCAGGATGTCTCTCTCAGTCTCCATTTCCTCCACGTCCTTTCTCTTCCCCTTTGTCCTGGCACCTTCCCCCATGCTCTCGCCCTCCTGGAGCTGTAGTGGTGCATTGAAACCCAAGCTGCTGCTGCTGGCACTTCTCCCTCTCAGCTGTTTGGCGACAGCACAGTTCCTGATGCTAAATTATTGCTTGTTCAGAAGCTGATCCCTCCCGGAACAGCCGAGCAAAGCAAGGCCAGCAGCAGCCAACACACAGGAAATCCTGCCAGTGCCCAGGTGAGGAGAGGTAGAGGAGGATGCTCAAAACAAGGAAAGGGTCTGAGGTGATTTAAGCATCACATGAGCAAAGTCCTACTGAAAAGAGAGTAAAGGTCAAGCACACAAACCCACAAGTGTCTTCCCCGAGGCAAATGGCTTGGACAGGCTCGGACAGCTGGGGGTGTTCAGCCTGGAGAAGAAAAGGCTCCAGGGAGAACACAGAGCTCCTTCCAGGGAGGCTCCAAGAGAGCTGGAGAGGGACTTTGGACCAGGGTCTGGAATGACAGGACAAGGGGGAATGGCTTCCCACTACCAGAGGGAGGGATTAGAAAGGGTATTGGGAAGAAACTCTTCCCTGTGAGGGTGGGCAGGCCCTGGCACAGGGTGCCCAGAGAAGCTGTGGCTGCCCCTGCATCCCTGCAAGTGTCCAAGGCCAGACTGGACAGGGCTTGGAGCAACCTGGGATAGCGGAAGGTGTCCCTGCCCATGGCAGGGGTGGAACAGGATAAGCTTTAAGGTCCTTTCCAACCCAAACCATTCTGGGGTTCTGTGAAATCCTGATGTGTCACCAGGGGAAGCACACTGACTGGGAATTCAGTATAAAATAACTGTATATCCTTACTTGCATAGTCTCAGTCAGAATCCCACATATTTGCTACCCACATACATCCATCCATTGTAACTGAAATCCCAATCATTTGCTGGACAAAATCTTTTTCACCTGAGGGAGATGCTGGAATTGTCCCAGCAGGAAGAGAAGCACCCAGGACAGAACAAAGCAGAACCAGTTCATTCCAAGGAAGGTTTTCAAAGCAAGCAAAGCAAGGCTTTGGGCTCACCTGTGCCTCCGGAGGGCCTCCTTCATCTCTAATCAGCAGCAGGTAGCTTTGTCCATCAACTACTATCTCCTTCTTGAATCTCCCACCTGCCACACAAAGCAGCTCATTACACACAGCAAAGGTAAAAAATGCAAAACAGAAAAAGGCTTCGCTTGTGGAAAAAAAAGGTCTTTTGTGAATTAACCAATGACTGCAATATAACTGAAGTTTATATGCACACACATAGGAATTACTTAAGAAAATTAAAGGCATGTACTTGCCTTATTTATATATATATAATGTAAATATATATATATAAAAGAATAAGGATAATGTGGGAAAAAGCCAGCAATTGCATTACAAACACCAACTCCCACATGAGGTGTCCTTGGGTTGATATATACTGTTAAAACCCCATTATGTATCACCTTTGTTTTAAATAATAGTGAGAGAAGTGTCTCTAAGAAAGGCAAACATGGGATAGTTGCATACAAACAGCGTCGTGTCTCATCACCAAAATCAGTTTCTTGTGTGAATCAGCCTTTCCTCAAGGGAAGCCCAGTTCTCAGAGCACACATGGGATGTTATGGAAATGAGAGTTCTATACTCACACACCACAGTTAGGGGAAAATACCAGACACATGTTAGACAAAAAAGCTACAATGGTGGTACCTCTGTAGAGATGTGCTAAACTAACGGAGAACACTGTGCTGCTGACTCGGGATGAATCCCAGACCTGCTTGGGGCATCTGGATAAAAAGAGCAGTCGTAGCCTTCTAGCACATCCTATGCTGCTGTTCCAGGGAATGCACAACGTGAGGTGCTGCTGAACACCAAGGAGGCAGCTCCAATCCCCACAGCTGGAGCAGCTGCTCTGTCACCTCCTGTCCCCACAGGGACTCGGGCACAACCCCAGGGCAGGGTTGGGATTGCTTCCTTTGGGGCTAAAAGCCTACTTTGGGCACTCTGCTGCCTCTCTCAAAAATGACAAATCCCATTTAGTGCTTCTGGTGTGACAGAGCCTAAGCCAGGATTAGCAAGCTTGGCCTAAGCACTGGGAGGCGTTTAGGCTCCTCTCCTGCAGCAAACCCACTCTCATCTCCCCACCTAAGCCCCAAAGCCCCCAGGGCCTCCAGCTTAGCTTACCCACCCTCACAGCTGAGTTTACCACACTGAGATAAACACATCCATTAACACACCCTAAACTTCTTTCTCTCCTCCCCCTGGTTTTTAAACCGGAATTAGTTCCAATTTGAACCCTATTTCCCAGCTTCAAAACTTGCCATTCTAACAAAACCAGTGCAGTTAAATACGTGCTGAGAGCCAACAGCTCCGACTTGCTCTCCCAACAAGCTCCCTAAGCAAATAAGTCAGCACACCCAGGCTAACGCTGATCCTCAAAACACAACAATCTGCACAAAAATTGCTGCCTTAGGGGAGCCCCACACTGGCTTAGACCCACCATTCCCCCCCAGCCCAACCACAACAGCAGCTTTCAAACCAAGATTATTCCACAGTTGGGCTCTGTGCAACATTTAAGCATGTTTAAACACATTTTGTGTTTAATAAAAGATGTAAGAACAGGAGGTTTTGTGGTTTTGTGCTAGGGTTTTCCGTTTGGGTTTTTTTTTTAAATCTTTTCTTTGTCAACTTACCCTATTATTATTACCCTATTAGCAGTATTAAACATGCAACCATTAAGACTATCACATTTCTGGTTGTTTAATGGTACAGAAGGAGCAGAAGAGCTATGTATAGATTTTCATTATCTCGCTCACAAAGCGGGTTTCAATCCTGCCTTTGCAGATCAAGTGGCAGATAAATATATATCATTACTGATCCTGAAAAGAACAATCACAAACAAGTGTAAAACTGGTAAAGGAAACCAGTCTCAGCTCTCAGGAACTGGATTTCTATTAATCAGGCCATTATTTCTATATGTTGTCGATTAATTGCACACACTTCCCACTGAAGTGTTAACTGAGATGAATTACTTAATATAGAGGCCTCCAGAGAGGGGTTTTACAGCTGTAAGTAACAATGGAAATGCAGTATATATGTGATCAGAGAGGGAAAGTTCTGCCTAATTGCCATTTCCTATTTCCTTTTTTTTTAAACACTGCAAGTTCCCCCAGCTAATTATAAAATACCACACACCAAATGCATTTAAGAGCCAACTCATTATTGCCTTGGTCAACAGGATGCCTTGCCAGTCTCACTGTACCTTCAAACGGTGCTCAGAGGCACAAAGAGAGTACAGACAGCGTGGAATAAACTGCTTAGGTAGAGAATTGGAAAATAAAAAATATTTGAGGGTACATACCCAGCTCACAAATGTGAGCATCAAGAGGTTTACTCTTAGTGATTTGGCTGGTGAGAGCAGCTTGGAAAAGGGTACTCAATTTAATAAATACAATATAAGTTATCCAGCAGCTCTTTTCCTACATGAATCCACACTAAATGACCAGCCTGGGGACCTGCTCCTCACCTTCCCCAAAAACCCTGTGCATGGAGCTCAGTGCAAGCAGAACACACTTATTTCCAGAGTTAAAGTGAGACCCTGACATGCTGTCCCACTTCACCAAGGACTGTCACCCTGCTGCAGCCAACAGGCACAGTCAGCTCCAATCTGCTCAAGTGGCTTCTTCACCCTTAAAAGCAGGATGTGCTCATTAGCTGGAATAAGCACATCCTCACCCGTTCCTTGATTTTTGTTTGGATTTAAGTATTCCATGACAAATAGTTTAAATTTAATACCCCTCCAACCAAACTGTTTCAAAGAATGCTCTGCATTTCCAAGCTGTACTAAATATTTCAAAACAAATCTGAAGGCTCAGAAATGTAACAGCAAACTCACTCTCATCCCTCAAGTAAGAATTATTTTATGCAAATCTCAGCTCACACCAGGATTCATCCCTAATAACTTGTGTTTCTACACCATTAAGGAGCCCTTATCATGAGCACACCACAAAATTAGGTGCTGCACAGGGCAGAAATTAAGAAAACCTACCTCAATATAAAAAATTTACACAAACAAAAGCATGAACAGTGAAGAATATACAGACCAAGGCTGTGCCCTGCAGGTATCTGTGGCAGTAGGATTAAGACAAACAATAAGCTGATTCTGCCTTTGATTTGATGAGCCTTAATGAGACCCATGAGCAGTCTGTGCAAGAAAAGCAGGGCAAGGGCAGTGATTTTGGGATGGTTCAGCTTGGACAGCACCGCATTCAGTGTTTTTTTAAAAATACATCTTGGAGTTTGTAAAGCACCACAGGGAAAGAGGAATTAGATCAGCCAGTTCAAATATTGGACTACAGCAACCCATAAAGAAGCCAAACAGTCTGCCAGGGCTACAAAATACCCCATATTTTCCTAAATATCTGCATATGTGATGGAGCCAGGAATTACTGTCTAAACCAATGGCACTGAGAACAAAGAAATGACCTTCTTAATGTAAAGAAGGAGCACAAAACCCACAGCAGCATTCCCAGGGGAGGTGGCTGGCTTTGCTCTGGTCCCATCAGGATTATGACACACGCAGCTTTTTAATGAGGGAGTTTCTCAGCTCCCAGCTGTACCTGCCAAGGGGAGGCCACGGGGAGAGGACAAGTGGCAGCCGAAGGACAGGCCATCCCAGGCACTTCAAGGCAGTTATTCCCAGTTTTCCAGGGCTAGAACACTGTCCATTCACACAGACTCATTTTCAGATGTGCACACAATTTTGGCAGGTGACAAATATTGCTCCTGTCCCCAAACCCAGCAGGCACAGAGTGGGACTTGTGAAGCAGAGCCCATAAACCACCCTGCTCTCCCAGGAGCACCTGGCCACACTCCTGCTGTAAAATGCTCCACATAAATATACAACTTTGATCAATATATAAAGCTAAATAAATTCTGTGCATCAGCGATTTACAGCCCCAGCACAAATCAGAACATGGGGGATCAACAGCAGCTTCCTGATCTCATTTCCATGCCAGACGCTCTGTAGGTGAGTGCTCGGAATCAGCAGCGGTGCAAGAATTATCCAGCAAAAATTGGTATTAATTTTAAACACTGCCCACATTTGTAATCAGAGGTGCTCTCTATTACAAAAGCTGGATATTACACGGGGAATTCCAGGGATGAAGGCTTTAATCCAGGCTCTGACAGCACGGCCACCCCCTCCTCTCGCCGAGAGCTGTTCCACCGCGTAATTGCTCACCGGAGCAGCCGCTGATTTTCCTACTGTATCCCCAGGCTCTGCTGCACTCACCAGGCTCTTTATTCAAGCAAATTGCCACGGGGATGAAGTTATTTAGCCATATGAGGAAGATAAATTCGGAGGGCTGGCCACACTGCAAGCACAGGCAGCAGCTGAACGTCTACTGTGGCAGAGTGAGACAGAAGGTAGGACTGAGGCAGCTCTAAAAGCCTGTATTTTATATTCCCAGTGACATGTGCATTTTGACAACAGCAGCCAGTTGTCTCACACATGCACGTTCTCTCCTTTTTTTTTTTTCTCAGAAGATAGAAAATAGTGCCAAGAACTGGGTTCCTCTTCAGGGAAACACATTAAAAAATTCTCTGTTCAAACAGATGGTCACATAATGTGAGTCTTCTGGTTTGCTACTCGCATTTTTTTATTTAAATAAACTAATTTGAAAATGTTTTTCTCAGCATTTCCACCAAAAAATAAAAAAAAGAAAAGGTTCTTCCCCCCAGAGGGTGCTGGGTACTGCCCAGGCTCCCCAGGCAATGAGCACAGCCTGAGGCTGCCAGAGCTCCAGGAGTGTTTGGACAATGCTGCCAGGGATGCACAGGGTGGGATTGCTGGGGTGTCCTGTGTTGATCCAACTCATGATATTCTATGATTTTGGGTACTTCCTTAATACAACCACTGTGCTAAGCAACAATTCAGAAAACATGAGTGGCTGAGCTGGGCCGAGGGTTTAACCAAAGCATTGCCAAGACCAAGGAACCATCACTGCCACACAAGGCTAACTTGATCTTTACCTAAAACTGGCAAGGAAGCACTAATATATGATCTTGCATCTCCATGGAAAGAGGGTTTATACTGCTGGAATTCTAGTAGCAGCTGCAATGCCATTGAACAACTTAATTTTGAGGTGCACTCTACTGATGTATTTGCTGTGTCTCTCCAGAAGGGCAGATATGATGGGTCCCCAAAACCTGGCAGTGATTTGAAGGGAGATCAATGGAATTTCAAATGTTTAAGTGTTCATGAAAACAGATTACATTTTAGAAATATTTAAAAATTAGCTCAAGCTGCATAGAATCTCCAAGATTAGACGGAATATTGGGAAGGAATTGTTCACTGGGAGGGTGGGGAAAGCCCTGGCACAGGGTGCCCAGAGAAGCTGTGGCTGCCACTCGATCCCTGGAAGTGTCCAAGGCCAGGTTGGATGGGGCTTAGAGCAACCTGGGATGATGGAAGGTGTCCCTGCCATGGCAGGGAGTGGGACTGGATGATCTTTAAGGTCACTCCCAACCCAAACCATGCTAGGATTCCATGATAAACAGGCTGAGCTAGATCCAGTGTTTCATCTCAAACAGAAGGAGAGCAAGGTGATTGATTAACCACCAAGATAAATGAGAACAAACCAGAGCCAGCCTCTGAGCAATTAAGTTTCCCTCATTACACAGAGACAGGACTCAGGAGCAGAGTGCTGCATGTTCTACTTTCACTGCAAAGCTCCTGACAGCCAGAGCAGACTGTGTTAAGCCAATTAGAGAGGGCCAGTCTTAAAAAAATCTCTGTAACGTGAGTGCAGATGTAGAGGTAAAGCACACTCTGTCCCCATCAAATGACTCATCTGAAAGAAGCAGTAAGATACCAATCCAAGTTTCTGCAGCAGTTTCAACTCTCAAGCACGCAGTTTATTAATAACCTAGAAGATGGAAGTAACAGGCTATTTAGTTTCTAGATAATGAAGCGGGAGGGACTGCAATTATAGTAGAAAATTGGATTGTGCTTGAACATGACCATAACGAGTTTGAGAAATAGGGAGGAAAAATAAAAGCAGCATCATGGGGACAAAAGTAGGGACAAACCATCCGTAGGAAGATGGGGCAGGATGGCAAAAACCTCTGGCACAAGAGAGAAAAGCAGATGGGAGTTCCTGCAGAGTGCAGACATGTAGACAGCTTGTCCTAGCCCATGTCAGCATCCCAGCCTCAGCCTGTGTTGATCTGGATAGAGCAACCCACAGAAGATAAGGACCAAAATCTGCCTAGAAAATACCCACTCAGAAAAAAGCATGTGAACCATGGTTTTTTAAGACAATAGACTAGGAAGAGAGAAGAAGTGTGGGATGTTACTAGGAAATAAACTGCTGATCCCAATTTAGGACAAGGGAAAGACCTTTCCATTTTTCCAGTTATTAATTATTATGGTCCCAGGTAAACAGGCAAGAATATCAAATGGGAGCAGATATACAAAGCTCTACAGCACAATTCCAAAGATAAACCTTGGCTTCAGACACCCCTCAATGCAACATGAAGTATTAACACATTTTCATCTGACACCCACTGCACATCAATACACAGAAATTGTGGCACGGAGCAAATAAAAGTTGAACATGTTGTATGTTCTCATAGTTCTGTCATGGGAAGAAGCATTTCTGACAGATTAAAGGGGAAGAAAAACAATTCCCAGAACCTGTGGGGAACCCTCTGACAAACCCCTCAAACCCACCCAACCTCCTGAGTGTGAGGAGCCTCCTGCAGCCACAAGCATCAGCCTACCATTCAATTGATGCTCCCATTTCTACTAATAGCTCCTTTTTCCAATATTTTTCTTTCCTTTTCTTGGTTTATTTTACTGTCAGCAGGTGCAGAGAGCTGCTTACACCTCACACCCACTAATTGTACAGATACAAGTCTAATTTTAAAAGCTTATTTTTATCAAAGCAGCCAGAGACAAAAAAAGCAGTGAGTCAGCTTCTTCAGGCAGGATGTGATACCACTTTAGCACACTCCTACCTTTTTCCATCACCAGTCTTTTCCAGTTTTAAATGTTTACAGCCCAAAACATCACTTACCCAATGAAGTCTCTTACAAAGTCAGCCCCATGATTTAAAATATCACTGCTCTTTTTTGCTGCAGCTCCTTCTAAGTTGGCTTCTCAGGCATTTCCATCTTCTAGACAAACCCATCCCTGCTTTCAATTTAACACAAAATTCATCTGCTTGAAATTTCTGCTTGACTTCACAGGTTTCCAACATAACTGCAAAATCTTAACCTGTATTAACAAACCCTAAACAGCTAACAAAGATAAGCCAAAAAATTACCTCCTATAAGCACCAATGCACAGATTTCAGGCCTTTTCTTACCCCTCTTGCCTTTTTAAATATCCCTTTACTTTTTATACCACCCAGCTTCTATAATACCTGTCTTTTCATTACAGTTTTACATCACAAATAGCAACCCTGAAGTTAAAAGTAGACTTAGCAGTGATTACACTGTAATCTGCCCTCCCTAAATTGGGTATAAATACCTGGTGACAGCCTGCTGTAGCAGCAAATCCAAAGGTCTGTTGAGAATTCAGCATATTGTGAACAAAATCAGCTACCTACTCTGCCCTGCTTTCTGATACAGCTTCCCAAAACAACAACAGATTCAGTGGAAGTGGAAAAAACCCCAAAAAGCTCACAATAAGAAATCAAATACAAGCTGAACAAGGAACATGTTCAAAGAAAAATACTAAAATTTGGCTTTGAGATCAAGTGTGAAACAGTGGGCTATGATTTAGAAATACATCCAGCAGTAGTATTTGAGAAATAAAGCAGAAGGCAGGTCCAAGCAGGAGCCACTCCAAACTGGCTTCAAAAGCAGCAGCAGCAGCAAGCAGGGAGCACTTGAGACCTAAAATCATGGAATGACAGAAGTGTTGAGGCTGGAAAAGCCCTCTGACATCACCAGGTCTGACCCCTAACCCAGCACTGCCACAGCCACCACTAACCCACATCCCCAGTGCCACAGCCACGTGATTTAACACTTCCAGGGACAGTGATTCCACCACTGCCCTGAACAGCCTGTTCCAATGCTTGACAACCCTTTGGTGAAAAAATTTCCTTCACATCCAGCCTAAACCTCCCGTTGCAAAACTTGAGGCCATTTCCTTTTGTAGCATCACTTGTTAATTGGGAGAAGTCACTTGTGTTCCTGTTAAGAGCCTAAAGTTGTAATAGAAGTTAAAAATCTGCTTTACAGTTTTTACCTGGGACACAACCTTCAGGGAAGCCTGTTAGGAGAAGGACACAAATGCTCCAGACATTGTTTCCCAAAAATCTCTGGGCATTCAAGGGACAAGGTGTTAAAGAGAACACTTTGAAGACTCTCGAAGCGCACAACCTAAAAAGGAAGCCCTTTCCAGCAATCTGCTTCTTCAGCACCTTCTAAAGAGCAAATACTTGAGTTTCTCCTTTAATTAACAGAGCTCCTTATTTGTGTGGCACTTTAAACAGTCCCCAAGCCGACAGCTGGAACAGAGAGGTTTTCAAAGGATTCTCTAACCCACACAGGCAGTCCCAGGAGGGCCAGGAGAGGGAAGGGCTCCAGAGGGGAGAGGGCAGAATACATAAACACACTCTTTTATGCTAAGCCTGAAAGGCTCCAAAAGCCCAAGAGAACATGCTGCAGCAGTGCTTTAAAAGGATCAAAAAGAGACAAGTGTTGTTTTATATCTGGGTGTCAGCATGAAATGCCAAATAAAAATAATCAGTCGGTACTGTTCTAGCAAAAAGGCAGACAAAGGAGTGAAAAGAGGTAATTTTGAAACACATGTCCCAAGTCATTGCTGGCTTCTGAACACGAGACAACGCCTGCCTGTGGGTTTACAGACCAAAAAACCTTCAGCTGCCCCAAAAGTGCTGCAGGGCTTTGTGGAAACTGCACCAAGGATTTGAAACCAACACAGGGAAGTTCAGCTTCCTTGGGTTCTGTAGCCCAAGAACCACAAAACAGCACCTTAATTAAGGTTAATGTTGCTTTTTTGAACTTCTATGCACTTGGGATTCTTGCAAAATCTCCCTGTGTAAATTTTTACATTTATGATGGTGATTTTCTGGAATTCCAAAAGATCCTGAATGAAGAGACATGAATGTTTCCCAGAAAAGCACCTAAGTACATCTTTACAGGACACATTTCTCTGATCTTCATTTACATTTCAGCCAGCTGCTCACTGAGAACAGAGCACAAAGATTAGTCTGGGATACATCCTCCTTTTATTCATCAAAGATCAAATTTGGGTGTTTAGTAAATATGGCCTTCCTATGTATCTGAAAAATATTAACGAGATAAAAATAGCGAGTGGCTTCTGTAAGGAGATTGGCAGCCTCAGGAACCTAATTGTTCCCAGCAGGCAGAATTACATGAATTATGTGGAGAAGGGACAAGAATCTCAGTGCTACAGAAGGGAGATGTTGTTCAGTTCTGCTGCAGCTCCCACGTTCTATTCAACCCAAGCCACCAAACTGTGACTCCCACCTCGGTGTTAAATCTCTCAGCATAACCAGGTGCAAGCCAAAAAGAATCATGGAATTGTGTGGGTTGGAAGGGACCTTAAAGCCCATCCCATTGCAACCCTGCAAAGGGCAGGGACTCCTTCCACTATCCCAAGTTACTCCAAGCCTGGCCTTGAACACTGCCAGGGATGGGGAGTCCTCTTTTATCCCTTTGCTTTTTTTCTTCCCAGGTGAACCAGCTCCATTATTGGATTCAGCCCAGGAGATCAGAGCTGAATGAAGACACCTGGAAGGTCATCCCAGTTAATAGATTATGCTTGAACTTTCTACATACATATTGTGTAAGGGTCTGTAACCAGGAGAAAATCTCTTAAGAGGATGTGAATGAAAGCAGTTGAAATTTTAAAGCACTCTTCCTCAATCCTCCTTGCATAATTACCCTTTGCTGAGGAAGCATCAGACAGAAATAGTTACTTGAGACAAACTGAAAACCATGGACATCCATCCCTCAAGATGTAATTTCTACACAGAATCAGAATCCTTGAGGTTGGAACAGGCTTGAAGATCATCAATGCATATTTCTGTTACAAGCTGGCAACTTATTTTCATGATACTTTCATGACATGCTTCAAAGGGAAGGCTGAGGGTGACACTTCATTTAGTATTTTAATAATAATCATGACCATTCCTGTTGTTTTATGACCATTCCTGCCATTCAAGTGACACACTGCTCACTGAGGTACTGAAAAAAAGTTACACGGGGAAAGCTGCAAGAGTGTCAAATTACTTTTAGGTCAACTTTGGAAAGAAAGTAAATGATCACAGCTTTCTAAAGAACACAGTAAAGGCTTTACTCTGTACCTTTTACTGGCAGAAAATTTCATTTTTATTATAAGTTCCTCCACACAGAGAGATGAAACCTCCACTGACTGCAACAGCTACTTGCTGCCTCAAGTCAAGAGGTTGAATGGCTTTTATGCTTTTTAAAACACTAAAAATAATTATTCCATATGAAATTAATAAACAAAAAACTCTTAAATATATCCCAAAGTACCTAGAGAAAAAAAACCTCCTTTTTCACCATCCCAGCTGAGACAACCCTGAACTACAATTTCTCTGTCGTTTTTTTTGTTTTATAAAGACTCACTGGAAAAAAAAAGTACTGAAATAATCATGACACAACTTAAAATATTCACAGACACGCCAGAAACGTGGAAAAGCCTTGAAGTCATGTTTCACACCTCCATGCCTTTTTGGAAACAAAACCCAAACAGTAACAGAATCCTCCTGACACTCACTGCTCTCCTATAAACTTCAGTTTGCCTTGGTCTGCAAAGAATTCAGTCTCAAATTCCACACACACCCCACATTGCACTTTGTTCCTACAGGCAGAATTAAATTTTAAATTTTTAGGGGGAAAAAAAGAGAGCAGGTTTTGTTGCAGTGAAAGCAGCAAGGTTTCTCACACCTTACTTGTTGTTTCAGCAGGTAAAATATCCAGCAGTATTAGGTTTTTTCCCAATCATTTGGAAGGTCCTTAGAAGATGACAAACCCCTAGGATTCTTTATTTCCCATCACTTCCTTGTTGTGTCATCACAGAAGAAATTCAAAGTCTCAGACTACTGAAATTCCCACTTACTACAGGGTAACACATTGCTGCATTTCTTACATCTGATTTAAAATGTGGCATTCAAGAGCACAGCTAAGTTAAATATGCAAAGGAAGAGTCTCAAGGCCATTTTTCTTCCTAATAAAAACTTACTCTTTGAGGAAACAAAGGTTTGCACGTTAAAAACCCATTAGGGAATAAAAAGTTCTGAACAGAAATAAAAACTGGGGCAGGCAGTGAGAGAAAACTCCTTTGCACTGTAACATGTAGGATTCCTCCTCATGATGGGGAGGAGGTGACAGGCAGCAATAGAAATGTCCCACTTAGAGAGCTGAAGGAACATGAAACCATCTTTACATAGTTAAAATTCATTTACTGGAATGCTGAAGCCTTCAAGGCCTCCAGGAGATGTGGCATTTGTCTGATCCAGGGCAGGTTTCATGGTAATTGCAGCAATTTAGAAGAAAGGAGAGCAGAAATAGCAGTCCCTGGCCCTAATCACCACTTCCACATGAAGCAAATATCCATCACTTTACCCATTAGGTACTGATTTTATGATGCCTGATAAATTTAGCTGTTAGGAAGCCATTCCAAGTCAGTAAACTCAGGTTTTTCTTAACTGATCAAGCAGCTGACACCTTAACATCCCATATAAATCCTCTTCTTTACCCCAATTTAACAATCTGGCACGTTTACAATCCCTCAGAAAAGGAAGAGAGGAGGATCCACAGTGGTCTCCAACACCAAGGATTACTCTTTCTTTTCTAGGGATTTTGTCTGAAGGACCTAAAAGTGCTCAAGGCCAGGTTGAACAGGGCTTGGAGCAACCTGGGATGGTGGAAGTTGTCCCTGCCCATGGCAGGGGGTGGAAGGGAAATGAGCTTTGAAGTCCCTTCCAATCCAAACCATCCTGTGGCTCTATGATTCTCTGACAGAGAACTAAAACACCACCAAATCACCACTACAGATGTTTACTAAGGGTAGTTGAATTTCCTTTAATGGGTTGAATTTCCTTTAATGCTGACTTGATTGGAAACTTTGACCTTATCCCTCACAAGGCGAATTGGAGCTCTTAATTATTCCAGTTTTCCTCCCTTTAATGAAATGCAACAGTGTCATTAGTGAGGCTTGTCAGCCACACTTATGTGCAGGGAAATGATTTGACACTGCTTTTGTCATCTAATCCTTTCAGGAAAAAACAGTCACAACGTCACTCAAGCACTGTAAATAAAAATCCTTGAAGACAAAGAGGACAGATGGCAACACTCCCAAGGAATACCACCTAAAATATTCATCCTTTAGGAGGAGAGGAGGGTTAGCCCTGTCAACAGTCAGTAGATTTGAATCTTCCAAGGAAAAAAAAAACCAAAATACAAGTATCTTCTGTTCATGAAGTCACTTCATGAACAGAGATCTGTTCATGATACTGATCTGTCAAGATACTGATTTTTGCTGAAAATTTGCTGTATTCAGTGACATTACACCCTCTATCCCCATTTCTCACTATCAGCATCCAGAAGCATGATCTACACACACTTTTGTGCAGAGGCTCAATTACTATCATCAATTATTATTAACAGTTCTAGCCACAAAGCAGCAAAAATATTTAAGGCAAACTTACAAACTGTAAGATCTCAGTGTTACTGCAATTCCACAGAAAAAGCCTTGTCCATCCCTCCCTTTCCCTCTCCTCCCATTTCAGCTACAATTCCAGGCTGTTAAAATGTCAACTAGCAAGCTTAACAGCTTCCTTTGGTAAGAGTTAATTAGAAACAAATGTTATCAGAGATGCATGAAGCTACAAACTACTGCTGAAAAGACATCTACAGCAAGAGACAAAAACAGTGAGATGTACTAAAGACTTGAAATCAAAAGGAAACAACTCAAAATGATACACAAAACAAGGGGGTAAAAAACGTTCTAGTACAGAAACCACCATCTGTCCCTTCAAAACGAGGGCTGCCATGAAGACAATGTATAGTTACCTGCATCCATATCTGCAAAGAAGGGAACAGCCAGTAAGGAAAAGAAGGAACCAGAAATTCAGTGTCTCAGAGTTGGATTTAAAAGTTCATAAGGAGAACAGATAAAGAAAAATAAGCAAAAAAGTATTTACTGTAAGATACACCTTGGTAAGGTACTGTGATATTTTTGATTTCAAGCTATAAAATTGGATTAATGTTAAACACTACACGGTACAAATTAATTTTCTATGCCATAAGAACATTGAAAAAAAAGACCAAATATTTAATAATTAAACAGTAAACAAGTTACACCTTTAAGTTTAGGCTGGTGAAGTTTTTTTATTCTCCCAACACCCCAATTCTACAGAAATCCACCACTACAGACAGTAATTGTGGCTTTGAGCAGCCCAAGTGAAAACAGCAGCACTACTGAGAGCAGTCAACTCCTCTCCATCAGGACTAATTCCCATATGAACACACACTGGGGACCAAAGTATTTAAAGGATGCTAAGCAGTCATGGAAAATCTACAGTTATACTCATTGTACATACTTTAGCTCAGTGTGGAGAACATTAAAGCAAAAATCTCCATGAATTCTGAAGTAGCAAATGGGATTTTTTTTGCCAATTCATTTCTGCATGATCAAAAATGAATAAAGATGTAGTTTGTGGGGGAAAAATGAGAGTGGAATTTGTGTCTCCATGTACCTTCAGGTGATTCCTCCTGGACATAGGTGCCAGTCAGGTACCGATGCACCAGTGCAGACTTGCCACTCGCCAGGTTACCCACGATCCCCTGGAATAGAAAAAAGGAATAAAAAAATTCAATTACAATGATTCCCTGTGAGAAGCAGCACACTCAAGCAAAATCTTAACACAGAAGTAATATCTCAAACAACAGACACAGTGCAAAATATGCCATGAGATAAAGCAAACAGCAGAATGGTTTGGGGTGGAAGGGACCTTAAAGCTCATCTTGTTCCACCACCTGCCATCATCCCAGCTTGCTCCAATCCCTGTCCAGCCTGGCCTTGGACACTTCCAGGGATCCAGGGGCAGCCACAGCTTCTCTGGGCACCCTGTGCCAGGGCCTGCCCACCCTCACAGAGATGAATTTCAGCCCAAGAATGCAGCTCTACACCACAGGAGTTTTCTCCCCAGAGGTGCTCAAAAGACTTGAAGGTATTTGGGGTTTGTGGCTTTAAAGGTGCACACAGAGCTGAGGACATTGTGCTCCCTTCTGGGGGAGGCAATGGAAACTTCTCTCCCCCTTTCAAACAAGCCCAGCTTGCTCTGTTCTCTCCTGTTTACTTGACCTTCACCAGAGGTTCAGAACAGAAGATCCCTGGAGAGAAGATGAACTCTGCTGATCTGCCGGGATTGCCAAAGGGACAGAGGCAGCAGCAATGAGCTGCACATTCCTGCACATTCTCTACTATGTGTTTTTAATTTGAATTGGTAAGAAACCACCTTCCTCATCAAACATGGCTTGATAGGACCCAGCCATGGGCGCTGGCACCCCAAATTCCCCTGTGCCTGGGACTGATCCCACAGCGTGGGCAGCAGGGCCCCTGGGGATTCTGGGATGAGTCACAGAAGAAAATAACTTCTCTAACATATGTCACTCACCCCCAGAACATGAAGCAACCTCTCAAATCAATGGCTTTTCCCTCCATTATATACCCATGAACTGCAATAAATTTGTCTACTCCTACCCACGCCACAAAACCAATAATACCTGAGGGAACCCTGTGAGTAAACAGCTTGGCCTTTGGACTTCTTCTCGTCACCAAATTGTCACCATATCCCTTTCCATACAAAGCTTCCCAGTGAGAAGTTCCTTCCCACCTTTTCCCTTTGCCTACAACAAAGTACTTTTCCCTGCTCAGGATTCACCACCACTCAAAGGAGTTCATTTAGTGTGTGAAGGCTGAACTGTATTTTTAATGGTTAATACATTTGGTCAAGACACAGTTTTCCAGTGAAACCTTCACTTTTAAGTGATTAGCCCGGTGTGGATGGAAATAAATGCTCTTTTATATTACACTTACACCAAATTTTAACTGCCAGGGGAAACAGAAAAGCATCACTTGGGGGTCCAGTGAGAGTGAACATGGCTGGGATGTCTTGTTCTATTTAAAGACCTCCGATATTTGAAAGACATCAACTGATTTGAGAACAGAATTACACATATATATATACACACACACTTTTTTTTAATATCCCAAAGGTCATATCAGAATACAGCATTGACAGCACTTCTGGTTCTCATTCATTCCTACAAACTAGGAGAAATAAATTTTACACTGGAAAAAAAAAGTGACTTCTGATACAGTTTCTCTCTTCATCAGCATTAATGTTTGCTTTAAGGCTGCTCCCCCACAGTATGACAAATATGCCAGCCTGTTTTCACAGCAGTCATATTCCTCTCTCTCCCTGTTTCATACACAAACAATCCAAGTTATCGCCATTTATTTATGGATATGTCTGAAATGCACCAAGTTATGACAAGCATGTTAGGGAACAAAAATACCACCCTAGCCCAGTTCAGGAAGGAGAAAATTCAGCTACAACTCACTGCTCTTTTCAGTTATGACTTGTGCAACACTGAATCATTTATTTGCATGTGCCAGACATGCTGTAAAACAAACCCAAGCCACTTTGCCCACTCCTACTACAGCCTGTTTGGAAAAATCATAAACTGTATTGATAGCACTTGGCATTTTAAAGCTGTCCAGGAGAGGAGCATGACTGCACTTTGCATATTTTTTGCAAGAAATTCAGTGATTTTATCCAAAAAGATCTCATATTCTGCCTAGCACATCCTTATTTAACATTTGAATGAACAGAATCTGGGAATACCAAAGGCACTGGTCTCACCATGCTCTTGACCACAATAAAAGCATCGAAATCCATAAGTAAAACTGAAGTTCAGGATCAGCAGGAATCAACTATAGAATCACAGACTGTTCTGGGTTGGAAGGGACCTTAAATCTCATTTAGTTCCACCCCCTGCCATGGGCAGGAACACCTTCCACTATCCCAAGCTGCTCCAAACTCCCTCCAAGGTGGCCTTGAATATCCTTCTGAACACTGGAAAGAAACCAAGCCTCATTCTGCTAAAAAAAGGAGGCAAAGACTGATGTTCTTTCCTCAAAGGCACATTGAAAAACACCTCCTTCCTTTATTGCAGCCCTGGGTACTTTCTCTGTTCTCCCAGAGCCACTTTCTGTTCCCTCTAAAATTCTGCAGAGCCCAAAGGGCTCAACAACAGCAAGTACAGATATAAATCAAAAATAATTATCAACCAACCACCTCAAGTTAAGGAATTCCCAGCTTGTACAGGAGGACAGCCTCTCCCTTTAATATGGCCTTTGCCTGCCTCAGCCACAAGGAGCAGGGAGCATGAGGCTGGAAGTAAGGGAATGGCAGAGAGGTGACTCACAGCCCCAACTCCTCCCCAAGGGCAGATGTGCTGGAAAAGCAGAGCAGATTTCAGCTGGGGTTCCTAATTTGCCCTTCCTGCTGGAGCAGAAGTTCACAGGCACAGCTGGTGCTGCTGGCTTCCATAATTTGCAGTGCTATAATCAAATTATTATTTTTGTAACAGCAAAAGTTTTCCTTTTACCCTCGGACAGCCATCTCATGGCATGCTGACCACTGCAAATCAATTCTGTGCAGCAGCCACACAGCTGAAATTTGATTTTGTACCCGTGGTTCACACAACACAGGGGCAAGATACCCAAGACAAGCATTCACATGATGCAGCCAGGCTATCACAAGAGAAAAAATGTACCCTGAGCCCCTCAGCTGGTGCTTGGTAATCATTTGTGTTCTGTATTACAACGTGTAGGACCTGCAGCTCTGGTCTCACCTGCAATTCCCAAGTTTCTTGGTGGGTGCTGTGAATCAGCAGGGCTCAGAGAAGGGGAAGATGTGCAGATCCTGCCCAGGATAAGCCAGCTAACACCACAGTGTTGGATTCTTATCCAACCAACACCTTCCAGCCCTCAATTCCTGGTGTTTTATTGTGGGAGGTGTTTGGGGTCTTCCAAATGACACCACGTGTTTAACAAAACCTGGTGACTCTTCCTGTATTAAAGAGTTACCTCCACTGACTGCCAGGTTTTTCTTGTACTCACCTTGTGCACTGCTAAAATCCAAACAGACACAGCCTCCATGTTCACACCTCTCAAAAAGCAAAATCTGGGAAACTCTCCTGACCTGCCTCTTACTTTTGGTTTTTCTTCCTGCTATATGGAAGAAACTCAGCCAAGGGAAAAGTTACTGCAAGTAGCTATTAAATAACTGTTCATTGTTACAGTAAAATGTAGGTTTTGATTTACTACATGGACTTTAAAAATATTCTTTTTATTTTATTCAGTATCAATTCAATTAAATTCTTTAAAGAAAGGGAGAAAAGACATTTGATCCTTGAAGAAATCATGGAAACTTATTATGGAGAGATAAAATGAGCTTTACATGTCAGCTGCTAACTTCCACTGCCCTCATAACACTTCCCTGCTGAGAAGATACCCCTTGGAAGCTGCTTCATGGAGCAGAACAAATTCAAACAGCAAAAAAATACTGAGAGATCTTTGAAGTATGATTATAAATATTGAATATACATCATCTTCATAAAGACAGCTTCAACCCTGGAAGTTCAGGGCCAGGTTGGAGGGGGCTTGGAGCAAACTGGGATAGTGGAAGGTGTCCCTGCCCCTGGCAGGGGGTGGAATGGGATGAGCTTTAAGGTCCCTCCCAGTTTAAACCATTCTGTGAGTCTACAATAGGTATGTAAAGGAAAAATTCTTGAAACTGCTCTCTACATCTTTTCCCAGCAGTAGACTGAATGAAGCATGGAAGATTCACCCCTGTGTGTGACATTTTCAGGATGTTTTCCAAGACAGGAGTAAACATGAACTCACCACTTTCAGCTCCGGTACAGATCGGCTCAGTGTCCATTCCTGGCTATTTACAAAGGCATCTGTGGAAGAGGAAAACATTCACAACATCAGGATAATGACATTTAATGCTCTGCTGCACACAATTTCATGCCAAGGCTTTGGGAACGCGAGACCGAAGGTCACGCCTGATCTTGGGAGAGTGAGTCCAACATGACAGAACCCAGAGGTTTGGCTAAATGATATAAAAAAATTCCAGAAATTCCCATTCTGCATGGATCTGCTCTCAGCAGCAAGTGCACCCACATCACCAGCAAGCTCAAACTAACTCCAGGCCCTTGGGGTCGTGCAAAGACTCTTCCAGTGTGTACCTGGTTAAACCATTTCCCATCCACAACAATACATTCCTTCCCTCCAGGAAAAGCCTTGGATTTGTCACACTGTCGCCGACTGCAGCTGCCACCATCAGCAGTAACCTCTCCACCCAGGTAAACGAGAAAATTTGCTGGTTCTAAACCATGTTATTTTCTACTGCACATCACACTGAACGTCAGCAACTGCAGCAACCAGTCAGTGGGAACATCCCTGCTCAGGTAGGGGAGAACCTCTCTTTATTCCTCTAACATGCTATTTTTCACTAGCATAATCTAGGCAGAACTAAACCACAGGGCACTTTCCTATAAAATTAAATAAAAACTAAAGGGGGCAGGGGTTGATTTCTTGAAGAAAGGCAAGTTTATCACTGCTCCCCACGGAAATTAAGTCCTTTGGGCTGCACCTGGGTCCAGCCTCACCGCCAAGTCCACACCAAAGAACAGAAATAAGGCTCCCTATTTTTCCATCTCCAAAAACATTTATCATTCTGTTCCTTCCACAAAGGTCTAGTCAGCTGTAAGCAAAGGGTGATGTTTCTGTCACAAATCCAGTGTGCAGCCTGGTTTAACCCCTCCAGAGCCATGCAAAACAGCTGAAGTGAGCAGACCAGCTCCACAATAAAGCTGCACTGAGATTCCCAATGTTCCAACCAGTTCCTGATGCCTCAGGAAATAACAGGTGAGAGGTTACCCCTGACCACGTTGTTTTTAAGCAAGCAAAGATCCTGCAAGGCACTGCTTCCCCTCCAGTACACTCATCAGCAGGAGGAGAAGGCTGTTTCATTTGATCTGGAGAGCAAAGAAATTGGAAGCAATTTCCTACTCCAGATGCGACCCTCAGTAATTTCAGAAACCATCCAAGCCTTCCCAGTGCCCACCTAAAAGCAAACAGAAAGTGAACTTGTATTTTCTCATCTCTATTAAATACATTGCTTTTGCTTCAATATCACAAAAAGACCCATTAGCCATGAATTTGAAAACCTCCAGTTTGATTTAACACGTGGCTTTGTATTTCAGCAGGGAAGAAATCCTGTGCGTACTTGTATGAAAACACACAGAAAATAATCAGTATTTTGGTACAGGTTTGAGCTGCTTCCCACACACTCCATGGCAGGAAAAGGAAAACCAAAGGCTCAGACTGAAATGCTCTGAAGATTTGGGTTAACCTTTGGCATTCCAGGGGCAAGAGAAGACACCGTGGTCATTCAGCCGCTGCTCCATGACCTGAAGTCCCACTGGATCAGGAAAACTTTTCTGTACCACACCCAGGTGACAATATCTTGAGATGCAGACAAAACAAGCAGCAATTTCCATTTGGGAACACTGCATGCAAGACCTGCTCTAGGTGCCTTGTGATTAAGGCATTCCAAAGGGACCACAGCTTGCTCTAGGATGTTTTCCTACCTTCCTGTGGGAAAGAACTTTTCCCAGACAGGGAGCAATGGAATGGGGAGCTTTAGATTGGGTGTTGGGAAAGATTTCACTGGCCTGACAGGAAATTACCAATTCTCATGGTTTGCTGTGAGCTGCTGTGGATCTGGGGAGGAGCAGCCAAGGCTGAACAACACATGAGGAGGTTTCAGCTCATCTCCAGACTCTCAGGAGTCAAGGAAAACCATCAGAGTCAGGCAGGTATTATCCCTGATTTGTGGAGGTTTATGTGTGTGAAACAAAGTGGGAGAGCTCCCTGTTAATGTCAGCAAGCTTCCATAAAAGAGAAGCACTGGATTTTATCACCATGGAAGATTAAAAAAAGATGAGTGAGCAGATCTCTGCTACTGACTTGGAGCACTGCAAAAAAATCTGCCAATCCAAAGGGTAGATGCACAAAGGTAACAAGAAGAGTACAAATCCTGCTGCTTTTCTTTAAGATAAAACCCTTAAAATATTATTTTCAACCTGTGCATGCCAAAAGGACAAACGAGGGAGGCAATGAAAGCTAAAATTCCAAAAGCACAGAGGCCAAAAGAAAAAGCAGGGGGGCAGCTACAAAAAGGAAGGGTGACCCAGCCCGAGGACATGGATTTATTCCTCCTAATTGGACATTCCTTCATCAAAATGCACCAAAACCCCACACCAGGACCTTCCAAAACTGTCTCAGATATCAATATGGGCAATAGATGCATTTTAATCCTGATGAGCAATATAAGAAATAAAATAAAATTAACTTGACAAGCTGCAAGACTTCTCAACAAAGCTATCTTGCCTTTTTTGCTAAGCCCTTGGTTACTGCCACACACGCAGGTTTTGAGTGTCCAAAATACTTGAGAACATTTGAAATTCCATTTTATTGCCAAAATATGTGTGTTAAAAAGGAGGAGGGGAAAAAAAAGAAAAAAGCTTGACCTTAACCCAACTAATTTAAACTAAAATTCACTATTATAATCTTCAATTTGCAATTAAATTACAGAAGGTCTTCCAGTGCCCTTTAAAAAACCAAAACCAACAAACTTATTAGATCTATGAGATTCCTCCCCAGTATCCTTTACAGTGGCATGTTCACAAGGAACAACAACAACTAAGCACAGAACATGGCATGAAACAGCACCTGGTCTCTTCAGCAATGTGAAATGTGTGTGCCATCATTTGGATGGACATAAAAGCAACCCTCTAACCAATTTAGTTCTTGTAGGAATGCCTCAAGAAGGAGTGGTTTATTCCAAGTTAATCCCAATATCCAGGGAAGTTAAGGTGAAAAGGTCAAATACTTGCAGATAGAACATCACAAACAAGTTTGGGGATTTGCCTTATTTTCCTAAATAACGAAACCCCAAACTTACAGCTACAGCATGAAACACTGGATCCATCAAACTGGAGCATGCAGAGCCCAAACTGTGCAGCCCACAAAAATCCTCTGCTGAAGCTACAACTCCCCACCACAACATGTTGATTTAAACATATTGGAAGAGATCTGCATAATAAATAGAACCACATGTATGAAGCTGATCAACTGGGGTCTTGTTTGCATTACTGCCCTGCTCTGGAATTCCAGTGAACTCAACCTTCACGTCCCACTACAGCTCTACACATGCAAGGAATGACTTCTGTCAATAATTAATCACAGTTGTATGTGCTGCTCGTTTAATTTCTGCATCACTGATCAAAAGCTTCAAATATTCATGGTGTCACTCACGTCTTTTTAAGAAGTGCACCAAAGAAGATCATTTAAGCTGCATTTTCTTCAAGTTCACTCTGCCACAACAAAAGTCTTAATTTTTTCTTCTCATTTCTTTTGTTTTTATTTCTACCATTACATTGAAGCACAAACTCCAACAGGATCCTTGGCTATTTCAAAACATCCATTTAGTAACTCAGTCCCACCCAGAGGAACTTTCTGTGTTTGTTTAAGTATTAAGAATCAGATGAAGACTTTGGTTCCACATGAATCCCAGAAGGATTTGGGTTGGGAGGGACATTAAAGCTCATCTCATCCCACCCCTGCCATGGGCAGGGACACCTCCCACTACCCCAGGCTGCCCTAAGCCCTGTCCAACCTGGCCTTGGACACTTCCAGGGATCCAGGGCAACAGCTGTTGAGGTGAAATCCTGGCACTTGATGGCCATTTTTGGCCAGGTCTATGCAGTCCATGGCCCAGGACAGCAGCTGATTCTGAGGAGATCTGACTCCGTATATAAAAGCCCTGTTCAGAAAAATCTGTTCTTCAAATCCAGGAATGATCACTAAAATCTAAATAAATGATAGCAAAATACTGTTAATGAGAGAACACAGGGCCAAGGCAAATCCCACCAACCATGATTCGAAGAGGGGAGAGAAGTCACATGGAAACTGGAGATGTTCCACAGCCATTACCACAGAAAAAGCCACAGCCAGGGCCCATTCAGGGTCCAGCAGTCTGGCTCGTCCCAGCCTTCATTTTTTTACACTGGAGACTCTCTCCTAAATTTACTCCTCTGACTGCCATGGGTAACAGCAGCAAGGCAGCTAGTGGGACCTCTGAGAAAATAGTTCTAACTGGAGCCAATTAGATTGACACCACCCTCTCCATCCTTTGGGTCCATCCTGAGGAAAAAAATCCCCACAAGCCAGGGCAGTCTAGCTGTTCATTGATATTTTAGGAGAGCCTGAGCTGCCCCAATATTACCACAGCACTGGGCAGTGCCAGCTCAGGAGCTCTCCATCACCAGCCTTTGATCCACTAACCTTGTTTTGCCCTTTTTTATTTCCACCCAAATCTCTCACCCATCACTAGTAAAAAGCTGAGAAGCTCAGAGCTTTCTCTTCCTCTGATCCAGATGGAAACTCAATGGCAGCCTGACCAAAAAGAGTGATGAGGGAAGGGCAAGCAGATATCTCTGCATGGTGACACGACAAGACTTAAATCTTTCACAATTCTTGGAAAGCTTCTTAGCAAGAGCTTCCCTCAGGCAATCCCAACGTTACTTTGCTGTCCTTTTAAATGAGGAAAAGCTGTAAATAAAATATAGACAAGCCAAGGGATTTCTCTGGAAACTCTCAGCTAAAGATCCTTTTTGCTAAGAACAAGAGCTCTCAGAAACACGGGAATGAAGTTAAAAAGTACCAACAGCTACATCACACCCTGCTCCCCCCTTCAATAATTTCTGCATAACAAGCAATATTTGGAGTTTCTCCTGCTTTGAAATAAAAACCTAAGAGTGAACAGGTACAGAAAATATTCCTACAAGCTCCCACTTGCCCACAAGAACGCAGATAAGGCCACACATCCCTCTCTTGGAGCTGTATCAAAGCAGCACTTTCAGGACACATTTCCCAAAGTTCGTGTGCTAATTTTCTTAGCAAAGAGAGAAATATGCAGCTTTTGGGTTGAGACTTGTGATCCTCCTAAAACACGCATTTTTCAGGAGGGGTAATCTCACAGTACATCCTCTCCAACTCAGCCCCCAGCACTTGTAAGTCAAAGCACTGACTCAGTTCCAACAGAAGAGAAAGGAAAACCATCCTGACACATTTATTGCTAAGCTTTGCATAAAATATTATTTGGAAGATGGTGTCATGTTTCAAAAGGCTCTTTTTATGTATTATATGGGGCTCTGAGCAACGTGGTCTAGTGGAAGGTGCCCCTGCCCGGGAGTAGAACTGGTTGGGCTTTATGGTCCCTTCCAACACAAATCAGCCTGGAATTCTATGAATTTTTATACCTGTTGTGTTTGGGTTTTTTAAATCAGATTTTTATATGGGTCCTCTCTGCTTATACACTCTGTTCCATTACGCCAAACAATAACTACAAAGCAATGACAAATACAATCTTTAGAAAACCACCCACAGCAGTACCAGGATGATTTAAGGTTTTATTTCCTCCCTGCTCACTGTGATAGAATCATGGATTCTATGGCTTTCCACTGTTAGGAATTACTGCTGCAACCACCCAGCTCCAAACAGTCCTTTTTTTTCCTTCCTGAACTGCAGATGTATAATTTATAATTCTCAGGCAGCTTAAGCAAAAAGCAGCACTGCAGCTCCTGCAATCCCTGTCCTTCTCTGGGTGGGAACTCCAGCCAAGCTCTGGGAATCACATCCCATCCCTGAACAATGCTGTATTTACACTTCACTAACAGCATTAATACACACACCACAGAAGTCACCACAAAACTGCCACAGAGCAATTCAATTACAGCCCTAAAACCAGAGGGATTTCATGAGCTGTCAGTTTAAGACTCCTCCCATCCCTGCCAGTGCTGTCAGGACAGATAAAATCCCACGAGCTCTTCCAGTTCCAACATAAATGTTTGATATTGGACAGATTTATCAGCGGCCATACCCAATTCCTAATTATAAACAGGAAAAAGAGGCTGAGCTCTGAGCAGTTAAGGCAGCAGGAATCTGAGCCCACACTCATCAGAGCCTCCCGTATCTGCGACATCTGAAAAACCTTTCCCTGTAACTGAGAACTGTATTAAAGAGATATTTAGGTCAAAGCCGTAATCTCGCTCCCAACAGCATCTGGCAGCTGCAGCAGCAGCGTTATCCTTTGTGCTGCCATGGAAACAAAGGGAGGACCAGGGATGCAGAGAGCTGCACAACCTCCCCAGCCAGCGAGCCAGCCTTTCCCAAAATACCCTTCTGGGCTTGGGAATTTCAGAGCACTCTGCTCTCACCATAGTATTTGGGTTTTATCTTCCATTTTCAAATTGCTGAAATTAAAAGTTTTTTGCTGCTGTTAATATTTCCCCTCTCTCTCACATCTACAGCCACCCAGCACAGCTTTCAGGTGGGTGCAGAGATGTTATCTCCTTAGGGATAACCCCATGCTTCATACAAAAGGAATGATGGATAATGTATCCAAGTATATTCCCCCAAGCCCAGTCTCGTGGCTTGAAGTTTTACATCCAACACCACCAAATTATTTGTTTTGCCCTTAAATATCGTGTGGCTCCAACCACGACTACTCATCCTAGCCCTTCCCACCCCGCAAAACAAAATCCTAAAAGCAAACAGAGCAGAAATTTTGGCTGTAAGCTGTTTATAGGGAAAAATAAATTACATACTTAACAAGAAAAACCTCCCATTCCCTGTATTTTCCCAGTGGGTTGGGTTCTGGAGCTGACACACACAGTTAGTGTAAGAGAAATTAAAATCCCACAGATGAAACCACAGTTTTCTCCTGAGACAACTCTGCCGTGGGAGAAGCACAGAGCACATCAACAAGGGATGTTGTGAGTGAGGACTGTCAGGAATACAACTCAATTCCAATAAAATGCACATTTCCAAGTACATGCCTCAGAGAAATGTGGCACTGGAAGTGTGGGACAGCCCCTTTTCCAACAGGGCAATGACAACCCCACCAAGAGGGTGAAAGGAATATAAAAAGCAGACAAAGAGAAAATGAAAGCATCACTGCAATAAAACTGCTCCCTGCTCCAATAAAACTGGGAAAGGAAATTATCATCTCTGCAGTGCAGGGGAGTAACATCCATTTTTTCAGGCAATAAACAATATTTCCTAAGTGCCAAATCCCTATAGAAATTCAGTTAAACACAGAACCACAGCAGTAGTGGAGTCCAGGAAGAAAAAGAAGGCACTGGAGATGGAATGTTTGGTAAATGCCTGATTTTCTTGGGTCTGCCTAAGAGCAGGTTGGTGTCAGAGGTGAGGTCTGTTTTCTGCTATCTCCTGTCTCTCAAGGGCAGGGCAGTGCCAGCACAGGAAAGATGATCCCACATGGAACTAAGCAAAAATCTGGAGAGAAGGGTTTGAGCTGTTCAAGTCACAATCAAGACAGCAGGAGGGAAAATCCAGAACTAAACCCAAAGCCCAGCTAAGATGTCCAAAATACCCAAAATGAGACACACTTCAAAAATCATAGCCCAGGCTGCCTTTCCTGACTACTGACACAAACAAGGAATTAGCCTTTCTTATTCAAATCTGAATATTAATGAGGAACCTTCCTGAGAAGCATCAAAGATGAAAAGGGACAGCTTCTACAGTTGGCACAAGAAGAATCGATGTCAAAGGATGAATTAAAAAAGATGAAGTGGGGGAAAAAGAGCATTTTAAAAGAATATAGAAATAGATTTATCTGGCAAGAAGAAAGTCACAATAGAGATTAAAAAAAAAAAGACTGAGAGGTTTTGCTGGGCAGTCTGAAAAGACTTTTAGCTTTTCAGATAGGTAAGAATGGCTGCAACTCAAAAAATTAGCAAGGGGAACTTGGTGACTACTTGGTAGAGAAGAAAACAGAATCATGGAATATCCTGAGTTGGAAGGGACATGCAAGGATCATTAAATCCAACCCTGGTCCTGCACAGACACCCAACAATCCCACCCTGAGCATCCCTGACAGCATTGTCCAAACACTCCTGGAGCTCTGGCAGCCTCAGGCTGTGCTCATTCTCTGGGGAGCCTGGGCAGTGCCCAGCACCCTCTGGGGAAGAACCTTTCCCTGATATCCAGCCTAAACCTGCCCTGGCACAGCTCTAGAAGCAACACTGAACAAAACCCAAGCACACAGTACATCAGCCTAGGCAGGATTTCCACCACTGGAATTCCACAGAGGAGATTTTCTGGGGTAACACCTGAGCACACCCAAAATTTACCCAGCAGCACAGGAAGCAAGATAGCAGTAAATGAGCAAAACCACAGCAACGCTGGGGGCAAAAAAGGCATAGGAGGAAGGAGAGAAAAGAAATATTGTCATGCTTAGCAAAACAGTGACAAAAGCACAAATGCTTGAGAGGGGCAAACACCAAATCCCAGACTAGAAACTGACAGGAGGCTGGAGTGACAAGGTAAGAGGGAACGGCTTCCCACTGCCAGAGGGCAGGGTTAGATGGGATAGTGGGAAGAAACTCTTCCCTGTGGGGGTGGAGAGGCCCTGGCACAGGGTGCCCAGAGAAGCTGTAGACTTCCCATCCCTGCAAGTGTTCCAGGCCAGGTTGGACAGGTCTTGGGACAGCCTGGGATGGTGGAAGTTGTCCCTACCCATGGCTGGGGATGGAATGAGATGAGCTTTAAGGTCCCTCCATCCCAAACCATGCTGGGATTCTGTGAACAAGCAGTTCAGACAGAGGCAGCCTTTTCCCATAAACACAACCCTTGAAGTGTTGTACTCATACCTGTGCATCTCTGCTAAGGATGTTGCCAAGGTCCTGCAGGGACTCACAGCTCAATTGTCTTTGGGATTATAACAAAAGGGAAAACTATTGGGCTGGGTTTTAATCTGCCTCTTACCAGTTTCACAACATGCTTCTTAATCCTTGAGTAAGAAGGGATAAACAAGAGTGACTCCATCTTTACCTCCCCTTCCTCTCTCAAGCTGATCCTTCTTGCCTTCCATCTCCAGGTTGCCCCACTGCTCAGTGGGGGTTGCTCTTGCCCGGACCAAATTCACCTTTTCACTCTCTTTTTTACTCTCTCAACCCCTCAAAGCCTCCAGAGATGGCCAGAGTCATCCCTTTTAATGGAGACAAAACCAATTAGGTTGGAAAACACCTCTGGGATTCCAACCTTTGATCACCACCTTGTCAAGCAGACCACAGCATTAAGACACACAACTTGCTCTGAGCCCAGCAGAGCACTTCAGCTGCCATTTCCACAAAGCTCTTCCACATGCCAGGATCTCTGCCAAGATTTATGGCTCATCTGGGGCTTTGCCACACAGGTCCTCTCCCCACACCACCCCACAGCAAGTTAAACCCACCAGGATGTCCATCACTAACCACCACAAGGTTCTTCTGCAGCTCTGCACAACCAGCTCCTGGGTTTTTACTTTCCCTGGGCATTCATCAGTATCTTAACCGGAACAGGCTGCAGCAGATTCCTTCAGGATTTGCTGCTGGCTCTTTTCAACAGGAAAAAAAAAATCAATTATTTATTCCTATACATGATTCCCTACTTTTAAATAAGTTTTATACACAAGAGGAGCCTTGCTCTCATCTGACAGCAGCTCAGCTCTAGTCTTTAGTGAGAGCAATCAAAATGAACAGATTTCCTTTGTCCTTCCCTACAGAACTCAAGCAAATGTGAGCTCTGATTTTCCCCATAAAAGCCAAGTCTGCCCTTCCCCAATACCTCATTTATCCATCCACCTATAGCCCTCACTGTCAACTGCAGCTCGGTGGGTGCACACTGAGTGTGATTAATGACGACAGAGGCAAACTCTACCCCTCGTCACACCCAGGCAGCCACGATGAAGTCAGCATGGTTTAAAGGGTGTGATCCTATAACTCAGCTCAGCCTACACTCTTCCCATCCCCAAAATGCTCCTCCCCTCTCGAGGAACCTGCAAACAAGCAGCAGCACCATTCTTCTGCTGCTCTGACCACCTGGTGCAGCCACAGTACCCACCTGCCAAAATCTGCACTGTACAGGTTCAAATCACTTACAAATCAGCTCATGGCCCAACTTCATTGCTTGTCAACCCAAATCTGTGCTCTGACATCATCTGCCCACTCACACTGACCTTTTCAGTGTGTTTAACTGAGGCTACGGAAAACGGGTCCAGCGGGTTTGCACAGAAGTACATCTAGAAAAACATTTCCCCTCTCCACCAGGGAAATGATGACTTGTTTATGCAACACATTTCTGAAAACATTTTTTAGAACTGGAGTCATGTCTCCCAGATTGCTATGCTGGTTGTCAAAACAGAGCCTCTTTTTCCCTGACTGTACCATATGTAATCCTAAATCCACTTTCCCTAACTTGATATCACCCATGCAAGATTTGGAGATGATTAGTGGAAAATACACAAATGAGACACTGTTCTCCAGAGAACAGCACAGCAGGAATAATCTGATGGGGTTTATATTTATTAGCCTGATGCACATCTAACTTGTTTAAACAAAGCTTTTGTCAAATGTCAAAAAAAAAAAAAAAAAAAAAAAAAAAAAGTTATTGCAATCCAAGGCATGTTCTCGAAGGGAATTAATGCTGAGCTGGAACCAATGCAAAAGCCTTGGTTACAGCAACAGGGAAACAGTGCAAAGGGGGCCCATTTTATTTCAGTTGCACAGAGATCCACTAAGAGAAAAAGGTTTATTTCCTAAGAGCCGAGATGGAGAACCTAAAGCAGGAAACTGGGGTGGGGGAGCTACTGGGAACCCCTGGGCTCTGTGTGTGTGGATGAGAGCATCTCCCTGACCTCAGGGCCATGGAGATGGTGCCATGAAGCTTCCCAGTCCAGGCAGGTGCTCTGGATGCTCTCCCTGTCCTGTCTCCCTCACCCTGGGAACACCCAGACTCAGCTCTGGCAGTACAGACTCACCTCAGGTGCTTCAGCTACCCAATTAGTTTTTATCTTCCTGCAATAAGGCTAATACCCACTTACTCCATTCATTACCCTGCTGCCTAAGAGCTTGCAAAGCCACCACAACATTAAACCAGCACAGATCCATCGGAGCAGCACTAAAAACCTGGTACTGAGCACAGCTGAGCCAGGGATGGATCCTGAAACTGAGAGAAAGCCAAGCAAGAAGGGGAGGGCTCAGGTCTGCCAGTACCTTTTGCCTGAAAACTGCTTCAAAACAGTTAATAACTGCTTAATAACAGTTAGAAAAGATACTGCGTGACTAAATGCTCCATTAGAAAAGAGTTTCCTTCCACAGCTTCCTATTTAAAAAGCACCTGCTGTCAGCAGGCATTTTGGAAAATATGGGACCCGTGCAAGTACGAAGTATTTATTTTGGAAACTCAAAACATTGCTCACATGAACTTTAGACTCGGTGACTGAACACAAAGCCTCTTTCAGCTCGCCCTCACAGATAAAGCAGCAAGTTTGTAGGAAGCCAGAAGTAAGGAAAAAGCCGCCGGGATGCCAAGGTCCATTCCCTATCAGTCCTTTGGCTTCTCCTCCCCTCCCACCTCACCTTCCACCCAGCATCCACAGCACCTGAAGAATCACTGCCATGCCAGAGATCTAAATCAACACAGAACCACTGCAAATATCCATTTGCTAATCCTTCTCCATTTGAGGTTTATGAAGCTGAATCTTTACTTTGCTAGAACTGGTAATATGACATTTTTTTTTAAAAAAAAACACTCATCCAGGAATCAGACTGTTGTGGGTCTCTGCAAAAATCCTGCCCTCTGGCTACATTCTTATTTGTGTTTCCTGGGTGAAGCCAAGAAACTCAAGTGTGTTTTCCAAGCTCCAGCAGGTTCCCATCACCTCAGGCACGTACTTTAAACTCAAAGTATTGCACTAGAAATTATATCTTTAAAGGAGCCCACGCAGAGCTCAGTAATCAGAAACCAATTTTGTCCATCTAAAAGACCAAACATGTCTGTCCTTACAGTCCTGGCTCTGATGCTTTTCACACTTGCTATTTTACAACATGCAAATGAGTCCTATTAAAGGAGAATTTGGGGGAAAAAATGAGCTATTTTTGCACAAGTCCTCTCGCTGCAAACTGAGCCCTTGCTAAACCCCTGCACCCAAACACCTGAATAATTACTCTCCCTTCAAATTCTGTTCCCTACTAATCCCCTAACCTCCAATTGCCTTTATGCAAGCTGAGAAAGGAAAGCTGGGGGCCAATCCCATCTCAGCTTATACTCTTTGTCACCTCTGTGCAACTTCCTCAGGTAAACTCGACCCCATCAGCCACAAAAATTCATTATAAGAAATTCTTTTCATGTTTACAAAAAAGAAGTGCCAAAAAACCCACATAAAGATCTAAAACGTAGTTCAAAGCCAACAAGAAGGGTGTCAGCCTCTACTCCAGCAACACCACCAGCACGCGCTCTTAAGAAAATAATTAACACAATCAAGTGCAGCCTTAGATCCCTAATAGAACACAGCCCCTTGGAAGCAGCACAACGGGGAAACAGAAAGCAAAACAGCCACGGTCTCCAAATCTCAAAAAACACCCAAAAACCAGCAGCAGCACGTGTGACACTGAATGCACACTTCCAGAATCCAGAGGGATCAGCTCTGCCCCTTCCACGATGTTCCCAAAAGCTGCTCCTGCACGAAGCCAGGGGAACTGGAGCTGCCTTTAGGATCACACAGACACAGACAACATGTGGTTAGCACATCAAGGCAGCTACTGGGGCAGATCAAAACCATTTCTGGCTCCTCCTCCCCGTTTAAATGGATTTATTTTTTCCCAGGCAAAGGCAGGCAGCAGGACAAGCACAGGGCAGGCTGCAGCTGCTGCCAGCAGCTGGAGCAGGACCCAGCAGAGCTACAGGATTTTGTATTTTTTTAAGCTGCAGTGCATAAGAGTTCACATCCCAGAATGAAAACAAAGCAAACCCCAAAATAAACTTCACTGTCTTACTAATTAAAGGGATTCGTTCCTCCAGGAAGGCCAACACAAACCACTGCTGTGGGGTTAAGGAGGTATTTTTAGCACTCAGTCCTTCCAACATTTTCATGGAGGCTGTGCAAGGAAACCAGAGCCTGACCACCCCTCTACCATCAGCAAAAGCTCTGTCTAGGAAGGGGCTTTTTCCTTCAATTTATTTGAAATGCCACAGGACATTTGCATAAGCTAACTCTCAACAATACTAGAATTTCTTCTCCAGCATCCAGGTTTTCATTCCCTGTCAAGTAACCAGTGAATTTTGACAGCCACCATAGAATCCCAAAAGGTTTGGGTTGGAAGCGACCTTAAATCTCATCCAGTCCCACCCCTGCCATGGACAGGGACACCTTCCACTCTCCCAGGTTGCTCCAAGCCCTGTCCAGCCTGGCCTGGAAGACTTCAAGGGATGGGGCAATTTCAACAGGTATTTTAATAAATCTGGCACATTTTTGAGGCCTTTGTTGACCTTTCCACTTAATTCACAGCAGTGATGGGAGTTTGCCGTCCTGCAGGTCACACTGTCAACAAATAAGTAATATTTATCAGATAAAAGCCTGAATTTATCAGTGATAGGCATGGGGGAAAGGGTTTGAAACCAAAGGAAAAACAAGCATTTCCAAATTGACTGTCTTCACCTTGTTCTAGGAAATTGTTCCCAAAGTATGGAATATGAAAATCTCACTTCCTCAGTGCAAGTTCACTGCTTTTCTAACAAGCCAACAAGTTTCTACTTGTACTTGGTCCCAAATGATGGCTGTAAGGTTGTTCCAACCACATTCCAGATTTCTTTCTCTTGACTGCTCAAGACATCTAACCTCAGCATTAGTAAAATGGCATCAAGTTGTACCCGATGGAGAGCTGAGGTGGAAAAGTGAGGTGCCTGCTGCTCTGAGTGTTCTGTTTAGGGAAATCCAAAGCTAGTTTAACACAGAAATCTTCAGATTAAACACATGTTTATTATCCATATATGCAAGAGAGAATAAGGGGACAGACCTTTGAAGATGGTGGTTAGACATTCCCAGCAGTAAAACCTCTCCATTCCAAAAACACTTTAAGGTTTTTCCACATTCATGGATAAATAAAATAGCTTTTATCCTAAATACCAACACAAAGCAGCCAAGAAAACCCAATTCATTTCAGACCAGGTGCTTTGGGTGATCCCCAACACGTGAAATCCAAATCTGCAGACCATTTAATGTAAGGCAAAGGTAATGCCATCCAGCTGGCTCCAGTTAACACCTCACCTTTATCAGCAGTGGAACTATGTCCTCTGGGCTGAGAACCACCCACACTCCTGTCCCTGCTGACTCTCACAAATATTAATCAGCCTTTAAAAGCTGGTGTTCCACACTTCATGCCAATTACAACCAGCTCAGCGAGATGAGGAGACCACAGTCACAGATTTGACAAGATACACCTGGATACACAACAGAATATTCACCACTAAATAAAAGCAGGATGGACAGTTCTAGCTGCTCCTGTTTACTTATGTAAAAGCACAGTTCTAGTTTAATAATTTCCAGTTATTAAAATCATAGAATAGTTTGGTTTGGAAAGAGCATTAAAGATGATCTATTGCCAAACCCCTGCCATGGGCAGGGACACCTTCCCCCAGACCAGCTTGCTCTGAGCTCCACTCATCCTGTGCACTCAAAGAAAAAGGTAAAGAAAATGGATTTCAGATAATTCCTATTGTCCAACACACCTTCTTTTTATTCAGATTGTAAGATAAATATCTCAGGACAATTTGCTCACTTTATCTGCATCACTACCAGCCTCCAGGGCAAGGGCAGAATATTTACATACTATTTAGGACTGACCAGTTCAGTGGGACCACAGCTTATCAGGAATAAAAATACCACATCATACTGCCCTTCCCTCTGGCAGCACCTACAGGAGCTATAGGAGGCTAAGAAAAGACTTACAGCAGTTTTAAGCAGGATCACCTTGCCAGACTGCATTACAAAATTAAGAGCTGAACACAAGCCTACTGCTTTTATAGAAGGAAACAACTACTTTTATGAAAAAAAAATGGACAGCAGACAATACAAACTGAAAACATTACCTTCCACCACAGGCTCCAACTGCCCTCCTCCATGAAGTCCTTCCAGAGCTGACTCCAAGCCCCTTAAACACTGCCTCTGTTGGAGGAAATGCTGCCCAGGTGCTTCTTGTGAGGTGGTTTCCATTAACCCTGCCCAGCACTGCAGCTGAGTGTGAGCAGCATGCCCTGCTCTATCCCAAGCACCTGGGATACACATCAGAAAGTGTTTGCACCCCTGTTAAAATCACAGAACCATTCAGGATGGAAAAGACCTCCAAGATCAAGTCCAGCCTTATTCTAACTAGCTAAGCCAGGTGTGTAGTTACAACCAGACATGTTTGTCACCTGTAAACCTCTAAAGCAATTATCATGGCAAATTATACATGGCTACAGTAGACAAAAAAAAAAAAAAAAAAATCACACTATGTTACCTATTAAATGGCTTTAGGCACTGCAATACACAAGAAGAATGAACAAAATTATCTAGGGGAGCATTACATGGGGTTTTGTCCATTAAAAAAGCTGGCAGGCAGTCACAGAGGGCTTTCAAAGAATTACTGGATGAAGAAATCTCTGTCCAGACCAGTCTCCCCATGCAGGAAAAGCCTGAAAAGAACCCACTATGGATTTCAGGCTGAAAATTGTGCCTCTGAATTAAACAGCAACTCAGGATTGCATCTGACACCGAGAACTGAAAATCTCTGGCCACTCTCAAGTGCTGCACCACTGCACCTTAAAATATCCATGACTTTCCTGTTCACAAGGTTTTGCTGTGCCCCTTGAGTGACCCCAGGTGTGACCACCTCTGCAGATAGCCTGGGTCACACAGCCTGTCCCTCCATCCTTCCCAAGAATTCACCACCTGCCTCGCTCATTCCCACTAGCAATTTTCATTTGCACCCAGAGGGAAAAAGCCCTCATGTAACTTTAAAGGTGTTTTCAGACAGCTGAACTCCCCAGAGTCAGGCATTTATCTTTTACATTAAATTGAGATGTCACCACAGTCCTTATTGTTTAAAAGAAGAAGGGAAATATGCTGAATTTCAAAAAGGAACCGTTGGAAATCACAGCTCAAGCAATGGAAAGCTGACATCACCCAGCTGATATTTGGGGAATAAAATGTCCAAGATGAATCAGATTAGGAATTATGAGATTTTCTGTGTAACCCAAAGAATAAGCAATATATGTTTCCAATGCTTTGATACAAACATTGTATTTGACAGCCTGAGCCAAATACCTCAATCTCCCCCAACACATACAGTGTGTATTAAGCATTTTGAAGTTATAATGAAGCATTTGCCAATTAAATCCTCAGAAAGTCAGTCATCTATCCCAAAACATGAACATCCACTGGCATTATGGACAAACATCCACGTTAAACATGCCATAGCACAGCAGTAAATAAGGCTCACCACCCAAAACAAAAAATGCTGTGGAGGGAGAGCCCCTGGAGCTAAAAGCAGATCCTTTATCAAGAGAGCAATACCTAAAGCTGAGCCCAGGAGCTCCAAACCACACAAATCCCCTGCCTCCCCCCAAACACAGCATCAGCAATAAAGGAGAAATATGATGCCATTCTTTCAAGGCTGCTTCAGCACAGGATGTTTTTTCCTTACAGCAATTTCAAGGCTGTTGAAGTTCTTCTCAATAATTCCCAAATTATTTCCAGAAGTGATTTATAACGAGCCCAGGGACAAAAGCTATGAACAGCACAACAGTCTACTGCAAACTTGAACTTTGGGTTTTTGCATTGATCCCCCAGCCTTTATTGGTATTTTCCAAGAAAATCTTATGCTTAAATCTCATGTCAATATAAACAGCCATAGTTTCCAGCTCAAAAATCTGCTATAGGAATTAAATGCCACACTCCTTCCTGAAAATTCAGGTGTTCAGAACCTCAAAGACTCAAGACTTCAAAAGCTGTGCTGTAACTGAAACTGTATTTATACAAACTGGCTCAACTTCATGTACCAATTAGAGTGTCCTGAAAATGCTCCTCCAAAATGCTGCCAAAATCTGTGACAGAAACATTAAAAATGCCTCTAAAACCCCCAACAAAACAAAAAAAAGCCTCACAAGCACTTTGAGGCCCAAGGTTTTAAGCACAAGTCATCCACTGGAAAAAACAAGACATTGAAATGAAGGAAAAAAATACAAGTGAGAATGCTGCAAAACTGCTTATTTCAACACCCAGCTGATTTTATTGGTTCTGCAATCACATTTTCCTAGGTTTGGCCTGCTGGGTGCATATTCCACTAAACAAACATGAAGAAATAAAGGTGGTAAAATTCACTTTTAAGTGATTTCATGAGTTGGAGTTAAACACAACTGCCTTTATTACTCACATCTTCCCAGCCCACAGAGAGAGGGCACAGCCTTACTCCAAACTCCTATCACACAGCTCACCAGCTTAGCCACAGCCAAAAAATTATTAAAAATGCATAGGAATATGCCTGAAATAAAGGCACTGCGAACAGACTTCATTTGACATGTATTTATACATGATATTAAAATTATGTCCTAATACATATGTAAATAAATCATATGTAATCCCCCAAAAATGCTGTACCACTGAAAAAAGGGAATTCATTGAAAAAAGGGAGTTAAGAAAAAAAAAAATCCTCTGAGATTGGCTGAGAAGGGCACAAGAGCTGACAAGATAAGCTAAACCACAGTGGTGTGAGCCCAAATTTAGCCTTGGTTTATATGGGAAGCCCTTGCAGAGGTTACATGAGGCTCCTTGAGCTCTCATCCAGCACCCACCACTTGTTGGTCAAGTATTTATCAAAGCTCATCCTGTCAATGACTGAAAAAATACGCAGAATTCCATTTTTATTAATCTTAGCAGGGGACAGAAATATGTATTATGGTTTTGCTGCCCATAATACATATTTTGTTTCATTTTTACTGCCCAAAACCCTTCCATCCTCCTCCCCTGCGGACTGGGGGACAAGGGACAGCAGATGTAAACAGCAAAGGCCAGCAGTGTTTGTGATGACTGCAGTGACACATTCCTGGGATTATTCTGCAGGAAAGGAACTCAGATCGGGTCCAGAAAGAAATTAGTTTTTTACTTAGAGTTTGAACCATGTAACCCTGCTATAACAGTAAAATGAACATAAACAGTGGGACTGGGAATTCTCTGTCCCAAATTTGCAGAGCTCACTCGAACTTGGCTGGGTAACACAGCTCCCTCCTGCAGGAGGGAAGGAACAGTTAAATTCCTCTTGTTTTATTCCCCAAGGGCAGCAGTGGCAGCTGTGAGTGGGCTGGAGAAGGAGGCTGCACACAGACAGGGCTGGAAAAGCCAACATGGGGAGACAGAAACTCTCACAGCCACCTCAGAAACCACCAGCAAATACCTGCAGCACAGTCACTCCAGCAGTGGGATATCTGGGGACAGGACACTGACCTGGAAACCAGCTACAGCTAAAGGAAAGCTGTCTAAGGTCTTGTGCTTGTGGAAACAGGGTCACACACATTTTATAAATCATTACTACATAATAACCAGTTCGATCACCCACTAAACGCTGTCAAACCCCCAAGGCCAAACTGGTTTTGCAACCAGTTCTTACACACAAGAACAACCTGTGTCCATACCTTATCCACACTGTTTATGGGCAACATCACACTGATACAGCTGATTCTCAACCTGGGGGCCCTAAAAATACAAACCAGAGCAGGCACGCTCAGATCACACTCTATTTCTTCTTTATTTGGGGATGGAAAGGGATGTGTTATCAGTCAATTCCTGACATACTTTGCAAGGGTAGAGGTTAAGGCAAGCTGTGACAGAAACATACCCTGTAAGTATAAAGAAGAGGAGCTTCACCCTAACACCTCTTCCTTAGTAACTGCAGTCAACCTCGATAGGCATGGCCTGTGCATCTGCCAAAGAAACTCCCAGGAGTAAGTCCAAGAACAATTTCCTTCAGTGTGCTCAGCTCTTTTCCAAGGCACCTGAATGAAAGGATTCCCAGGTGAAAGCCCACCATGTGCCCACACACACTTTGAGGGCCTGCAGGGATTTCATTTCAGTGATACAGTGTGAAATACCAGCAACTGGGACTGGAATCCACAATCCACAAGGAAATCAGAACTTCCATTTTGATGGGAAAAGGCACACAATCATAGGAAGGAGTTAACACAGCATCATTTAACAGTTACCTAGAATAAAACTGTAATTAACACAGCAAATAAATTCCACTTTGTTCTGGAGTGTCTGGTTTTAAATGCAGCTTTCTGTTCCCCCTACCAAAGTAATCCCAGTAAAGTCCTCCTTCTGAGATGCTTCCTTGCAGACCCTCAGACTTGATTCACAAGGGACACAAAGGTCCCTCAAAATCAAGCACTGCTATTTCACCTCCCCAGATCAGGGTGGGTTCCAAAAGGATCAGATGAAAACCGCCAGTAAAAGCCACTTAACAGAAAGGTTCCTCCTTCAACAAAGGATAATACAAATACTGGTGCTACTGTGGCTGACACTTAGGTAGGAGAATCTGCAGGAGGTCCTGACCATCCTGCACATCTAGCCAGGAGGACCTGGACCATGAATGCTCCAAGTGCAAGAAGCCTCTGTGCACATCAAGAACCACCGAATGACCAGTGCTGAGAGATGTGCTCCAGCCAAAGGACAAACACTGACCTGCACTTTAATCCCCACCGTCCTTGGAGCGAAGATTATTTGTTTCTGCCAGTAAGCTGCGAGACTGGGAAGGGCATCTGGGGTTATGAACTGGTCTTACCCAGACTGGAGAATGCATGGGAAGATCTCCTCTTGATTTTTAGCTTTGCCACTGAGGTGTAACTTGGCCATCACAGAAATACACAGACTGAGGGCAGGCAACACTGCACAACCACCTCAGGACAGAAACAGCACATCTGCCCAGGACTGCGATATCTACATCAGTGTTAAACTGACTGAAGTCACCTGCCAAACTAGAAAACAAAGTTTTACAGCCTTGTATAATGATTATAAAATAGCAGCCATTGTGTTTCTATTTTACAAGCACAACTGAACTGAAAAACTTTCAGATTCCATGACTATACATATATATATAAACACATCACGGGTTTTTTTTTTAATTTAGGAATCTCTCAAAATGCTTTTCAGAACAAGTCCTTCCATGCTCTCAGCTCTGTTTCCTGAAGGAAGAGGGCAGTTAGAGCAACAACTCTTCAGATGACTGCAGTGCCCTCTGATCAGCCTCTACTTAGCATGAGTTCTCCTCCCTGCTTTAGGTTAAAAATAGAGTCAGTTCAAAGGGCTGGAGGTCAACTGCATTAGCAGGTGATTCACTGGCAGACAGCAGTCAGAAGACACACCTGAGGCTCTGCAGGGCCCCAGCAAACCCGGCAGTGAGGAGGTAAAGCAGGTGGCAATAGTAAAACGTGGCAATAATCTCAGGAATGTTTAAGTCTGAACATAAAGCAAACCAACTGCACGACTTCGCTTCTCACTCCCCACCCTTTATGTTCACAAGACCAAGAGATAAGAAGGGGCAAAAGGGAAGGATTCCCACCAGTTCTCAAGGCAGCTAAACAGACTCCCAGCATTTCCATGCCTCTGGTGAATACATACAGAAATAATGAAGCTGTTTACACATCTTTACACACAGTCAAACATACAGCTCTCTTATCTGATCTCAACCTGCTCTTTCCAAAGCCTACCATTCTCAAATAACCTCACCCTGAGTCACCCGGGAAGCTCTGCAGATATCTAAACTGAAAATAAAGATTTTTTTCTGAGAATTTCAGTTCCCCTCCTTGAAGGCCCCATCCCCACCTCATCCAGAAGCTGAAGCTAACTCTTCACTCTAATCTCAAATACCATCATCTGCCCTAAGCAGTGACTTTTCAGCTAACTCAGAAATAGCCTGGAATTCTGAAGACTTAAGACATGCTAAGATATTGTTGAGACATTAAAATGAGATACAAAAATAACATGTTTTGGCCAGAACTGCTTGCATTCAAAGGCACTTCACTAACACCCAGGTGACCTCACAGAGACAGCATGCTGCAAACAGGAGCTGAAACAGGCCCTTGACTCCCAGGGACTTTCAAACACTGCCTTTAAAGCATCTTTTTCAGAAAGAGCCCTTTAGTGTTGCCTTCTTCTTCCTCTGACCCTTGGGAAACAATCCTGCCACGAACAGCTCTACATGGAATTGAAAACATCTCTAATTAACTCTTGAGTAGCACAAGCCTGGCTGTCACCATGCTGGAAATTTGAGGTAATTCCTGGCCAACAGCACAAAATCAAAAATAACACCTTCTCCTGAGGGCAGAAATTAGCCTCTTTTTATTAAAACAAACTCTTCGTTGACACATTTAGCAACTAAGGATGTGAGAAGGCCCTGGGGAGATCTCAGTGTGGATTTTCAGTAGCTAAAGGAGCCTTTTACATGGGCAGATAGTGACAGGACATTAAAGTAGTAGAGATTCAGATTAGATATCAGGAAAAAATCATTACTCAAAGGATGGTGAGGCCCTGGCACAGGGTGGCCACAGAAGCTGTGGCTGCCCCTGGAAGTGTCCGTGGTCAGGCTGGACAGGGCTTGGAGCAGCCTGGGACAGTGGAAGGTGTCCCATGGCTGAGGGTGGAATGGGATAGGCTGCTCATGAGGGGACAAGAGGACACACACAGTGAGAGGGATAGCAGTGACAGCCAGTGAGGATCTGCCATCCTGGACTGGGAGGAAAAGCAGCTGAGCAAGAAAACCAACAGTCTGCAGCTGAGGATGAGGCAAAATAGGTGAATTCAAATCAGGCTGGAGGAGAAAGAATTTTAATTTCTCTCCAAGGCCTGAGCACAATCCCCTGAAAGCTGCAAAGAGCAACGCACAGTCAATTTTAACAGCTTTAATAATTAAAACTGTGGAAAAGTTAAACCTTGTATCCTCCATGAGCACAAAATCGGATTTTTTCCCTGCAGGACACAGAGGTCGAGGCATAAAAGCTGTTGCCTTGCCAACATAAATATTTCTGTATTGCTGAACAGAGGAGCTTCTGAATTAGGATGTTGCATAAGGAACAGTTGGGTCAACATCCCAGTTTCCCAGGCAGTTTACCCCGGATACAAATGCAACACGAGCCCTGGAAGAGCAGGAGATGTCCCAGGCACTGTATCACACTCATCCCAAAGAAGGCTTTGGGAGCCCGTGGTTTTGGGAGGAAGGAGAGCATCATCTCTGCAAAATGCTCACAAGAGCAACGCTAGAAGGGTGATTTTTTGGGGTTCAGCCTAAAAAAACAGGAGTGCCACTTAGTAGTGAGAATAAACAGTAACTCGTTAAGGTGAAATATTGTGCTCTCAACAAATAAGGGAGGCACCAAGGAGGAAGGCAGCTCAATAAATGCCTTACACATCCCTACAAATCCAATCAAACACAGCTCCACTGAGTGGTTCAGCACCCACTTTTTCTGAGAGTTTTCCCTTATGTTTAACACATAGGCACTGCTGTTAAACAACTGTTTGCATGGGAATAAGAGGGGAAAAACTTGCATCAGTGATGCAGAACCCTCTTGTCAAACCCCACACATGTATATGTATACACACACCAAGTCCTAAACCAGCACTTCAAGGAATCCAGATTTTCTGTCAAAGGAGCCAGACAAGCTGACTGACAAATACATGCAAACAAAAAGGGATTATAAATCACTTGGAAGCACCAGGAGCTGGCAGCACTCAGCACAGTATTTGAGCTCCCCTTCATATCTAAGTAGCAAAACATCAGCATCTAATCCTTCCAAGTAGGAAAGATCTGCTGGGAGGCTTCATTCACAGAATGGGAGCTGTGAAACACAAGAACCCTTTACTAACACTGAGATTTTCCCAAGAAACTTTATTTATTTCTTATTAAGTACCTTCAAGGCAGAAATTAACTTTCCCAAGCTGAGGAGTCAAGACACATCATCAATTCATCTAAAAATCAAAGTTGCTTGATGTAACTAAAACTGATATTGCTGAATCTTTAATTCAATAGTTCTCTCTATCTATCAGCTCATGAAAATAAAGGTACAAATAATGGGTATCAGGCAACATAGAGGGAACATTTCTCAAGGCAAGGAGACAGACTTTGAGTACCACCCACGTGGAACATTTACAGCCAGGAAATACAGACGTGCCTACCTCGTAAATCCCAGGAACTGTACTGACATTACAGCCAGATCCTACAGAGTCCTCATAAAGCCCTTGCTGTAACATCTCAATGCATGGAGAGATTTACTCTGTGTTATCACTTCAGACAAGTGACCTTTACATCTTCATCTGGGCAGCCTCAACAGAACCCAAAACACGAGAACAAGTACTGACCATGAGGTTAAATGTTGACTTGAGTGAACCCACTCCACAAATATCCCTCCAAACGAGCCCTACTGACCAAGTGACCCTTGTGACAGACATGCTGCCCTGAGCCCCTGCCTGTTCCAAACTGTACAGCTGTTCCTGCAGCCCAACAGCTGCAGTGCAGGTCTCTCTGTCTTGCTTCCCTCCTTATTCCCAAAGGAAACCTCAATAAATAACAAGGCCCACCATTAACATCGTCTGTGATTACCAGAAAAAGATTGTAGGAAGCTACAGTGCACTGTTTGCTTATTCTCTTGCTGGCATTTGCCGCCTGCTTTGCTTTAAGGAAACATTTGGTATTATTTTGTCAATAAAGCACAAGTATTTGTCACACACTGTCATTATGTACCAGCCTGAACCATCAAAATCATCAAACGCCCCGTTTTTCAACTCCCATCAAGATAATAGCTTTATGTTGGATGCTTTTCATGAACAAAATAGATGATAGTTTCACGGGTTCAATATACTGACATTTCTTTTTCCTCGCACATGAAAAAAGGCATTCTGTGGTTTTTGGCAGAAACTGCCTTTCGCTGTGTGTTTACTGCAGTTGCCATGGGGAAATCCCAACACCACTTATCAAAAGTAACACCAGCACATTAACAGTCTGCATTAATGATTTCTTGTTAAATCCTATGCAGCCCGAAGTGAAAAGGAATATTCAGGCATTTAAAACGTTTGCTCTCTGCTTTCCAAATACCAATTCCTGAGGTTATGGCCGTGCCAAAGAAAACCTCAGTACACGCCATCATTTTACACTCATTTTTTGGTAACTGGAGAGTTGTACTTGGGCAGCCAGTGTTCAACTACTGCTGGTCATCAGCTCTGTAGTATCAAAAGTAGCTCTGCTCTGCAGCAGAGAGCCAAACTGCTCGTTCAAATACACCCAAGTGGTTCTTCAGTGGTGATACAAGAATCCAAGACCTGGATGCAGCCCTGATCGTGAACTTATGCTGCTTTGAAATTGTATTATGTGAAACAGGAGTGATGGCAAGTTCTGGCTGCTTCACTAGAGAGAGTAAGGGCTCAGCATCTGGTACCAGTGATTTCATTTTGCAAGGCAAAATGACCATTACATCCAGCAAAAAACTGCAGTCAAGTCATGCAGCAACTATGAACAACTTAAAACCCTCCTTTGGTCTCAGGAAAAAGCTCATCTGCCACCCCACATACAGACTCCACCTCTGAAAAACCAGCTGCTCCAGCAGTAACTGTAGACTCACGAGGATGAGCAAAGAGATCCAGAGGAACCCCGTGATCTGTAGAATCACAGAATCATTTAGGTTGGAAAAGCCCTCCCAGGCCATTGAGTCCAACCTGTGACTGATCCCCACCCTGTCACCAGCCCAGAGCACTGAGTGCCACATCCAGGCATTCCTTGGACACCTCCAGGGATGGGGAGAGCACACCACCCTAGGCAGCCTGTTCCAAGGCCTGACAAGCCTTTCTATGAAGAAATTCCTCCTGATGTCCAACCTGACACTCCTCTGGCATGGCTTGAGGCCATTACCTCTCCTGCTGTCCCTGTTCCCTGGGAGCACAGCCTGACCCCCCGGCTGTCCCCTCCTGTCAGGAAGTTGTGCAGAGTCCTCTTTAGTCTCCTTTTCTCCAGGCTGAGCTCCTTTCCCAGCTCCCTCAGCTGCTCCTGCTGCTCCAGCCCCTTCCCCAGCTCTGTTCCCTTCCCTGGACACACTGCAGCCCCTCAGCGCCCAGAGCTGGACACAGCCCTCGAGGGGCCTCAGCAGGGCCAGCACAGGGGACAGGCACTGCCCTGGGGCTGTGGCCACACCATGGCTGGCACAGCCCAGGGCTTGCTGGCCTCTTGCCCCCCTGGGCTCATATTCAGCTGCTGCTGACCAGCACCTCCTGGTCCTTTCCTTACAGATCCTTTCCAGCCTCTCTTCCCTCAGCCAACAGTGCTGTTGTGACCGAAGGGCAGAACCCGGCACTCAGCTTCTCGTCACACAGAGCAACCTCAAGGCAAGGAATTAGGAGGAAAGGAAAAGGAATATCATGTTCTGAATGTTTCTTTTCCTTGTGCAAATTGTGCTGTGGTCATCTGCATGAGCTTCATTAGATAAACACATTGTTACCTGGAGTGCTAAACCAAGCAACAGGCAGATCTCTGGCAAGACAACAGGACACTAATTCAATTTACAGAGCTTAGTTTGGGAGGGAATGGAGATGAATGCCTGCACAACACTTCACAGAAGTATTCAGTGATCTGTCCCAACAAAGCTACCCATTACTGCCATTAGGCATTTAACTGTCAAGCTTGTAAGAGAAAGGCGTAAAATTTCTACATTTCTTTTCAATTTTAAGAGAAAAACAAAGACCATGGTTGCTAGCAGCTGGCACATACTTCAATATTGTGCAAACATTAATCCATCTCATTCTCTAATTCAGCCAGTGACCTTAATACCAGTTCAGTTCTTAATCATCTGGCTCTATCAGTGCAGCTGGCATTCATTTTGCTTGACACAAGACCTACCCAATAAATAATAATAAAAACCCTCTTAGACAATGCTTGAAAATGCTTGACCCTAGCTGCAATCTATTTATCTGCTGGGTTTTATTTTCATAACAACCTCTAGACAGCACTCACGATAACTGAAACGGCTAAAGAGTCCTAGAAGGTTTTTAGTTCATAGAAACAGGGACTCTCCAGCATTGAAAAAGACTATGCTTATGCCAGCACAGCACCAGAAACCTGCAGCTACAAACCAGGGAGCCACACAGGGCCAGTTCAGTGCATTTGCATCTTACTCCTCGAATTCCATGTGCTCCAAATCTCTGCCCACTCATCCATAAGAGTGCACATCAGGCTGACTGGGCTGCACTGGGAACGCCAGCAGCACAGCACAGCAGTGACCAGGGGAGCAAGGAGATGACACAGAACTAACAAGAATTATCTCAAGTGAAGCTTTGCAAGGAAAGGCTGGAGGCCTCCAACAGAGATCACTCAGCAGCTTCCCCCTGCTTCCCACGGCTCTAAGCTGCAGAGAATTTGAGATAAGAGCTTAAAACTAACTCCTCTAAAACCTCGGGGGAAAAAACCTCAAAAGAGCAGTTTATCATATTATAATGATACTCTTTCTGAGAGTCAACAATTTTGATACCCAGATCTACTTAATATATCCCAAAGAGGGGTTATTCAAACAAACTTATCTCAAAACAAAAGTAACAAGTGAGAACCACTGAAAAACTCCTATTTTAATATCCTTCCCCAGCCTCAGAGCCATCCCCCTCCTCTTCCTCCACAGCAGCAAGAGTTCCTCTCATCAGGAAAGAATCATGAAGACTTCAAGGAGAAAAAAGTTTAGATGAGGAATGACATTTCCCTTAATGACTTCTAAATAGTTTAAGGCAAAAATAACTTCTTTGGCTTGAAGTTTATGGAAGTTTCTCTTTTTGCCTTTGGGGATAGTGGTCATGTATATAGAGAAACTCTTCTTCTTCAAATAAACTAATTTCTTTCCCCATGCAAAGGTTTTGGGAATTGTTGCTTGCATAGCATTTGAGGCCAACAATATCACAGCAAATGGGCTTTGCATGTAGAAAAGGAAAAGGCTTGATGCTCAAGGCCTGTTTAGTGACAGTATGAATAATTACTGAGAGTTTATAGACTGATCCATGCCAAAATTCAGCCTTTATCCATTTCACAGCCTAAGTCAAACTCAGCAACATCAAAAACATGTAGATAGAAAAATTCTTGACTCTTCTGCTTAAAAACTTGTTTAAAACTATATTACACCTGACTGTGGTAGGTAAAGTAAGGTATTTCTTACAAGAAACATCACCCAAGAAGATATTGCAGTATCTGGGTGATTATTTCAAATTGAAAATGCCAGCAAGGTGCATTTTTTAAAACTCTGACTTTTTCAGCAGACCTTCAGCAGACTTCATACAGCAAGTACAAAATCATATAACTCATGCACAGCACCAAACACACAGAATACCAATGACATGAGGGAAACAAGTGTAGAATCATGGAATGGTTTGGGTTGGGAGTGACCTTCAAGATCAGCCCATTCTATCCCCCCTGCCACAGGCAGGGACACTTTCCACTATCCCAGGTTGCTCCAAACTCCATCCAACCTGGTTTTGGACACTTCCAGGGATCCAGGGGCAGCCACAGCTTCTCTGGGCACCCTGTGCCAGGGCCTCCCCACCCTCACAGGGAAGAACTTCTTCACATTTCCAGGGAAAAAAACCCACACTGAAATAAAGGTTCCACCTGTGTGTCTGCAATCACTCCAGAATCTGTGCACAAGACTGTGAAGAACACACCAACTCCACGTCAACTAAAAGAAGTAGAAGACAAGCTCTGGTTGAACAGCAGCTTGTTCCAACCTTAAAATATTAAAATATATTTAGCATGCTAATTAGTAATACCTAATTAAACTTCCTTCTTAACATATAGTAGGAGAAATTAAAGACAAATTAGTTTCAGCTCAGCTTTCTAACGGTCACCAATGAGCTGGAGCTGCACACAAGCCTTTTTCCTAAGCTGCGATTTTATGGAAAAAAGGAAGGAAGCAGAGCACACCAGGCCTGGTAAGCCATAACACAAGCCTGCAACACTGCTACCTACTGCAGCCGCATCGCTGGTCCCAAGACACGTTTTCTGGAGAACAAGCCTCAAGGTTTAATTGCATCAGATAAATTTGGTAGTGGCACATCCAGGGAGAACCCCTCTGGAACATGCTAGTACTGTGTACCAATAGTTATTGATTAACTGAACTCTCCTCCCAGGCTGGGAGGACTGTGCTCCTGCAGTTGGAAGAGAGCAGGAGTTTGAGTGTGTTGGCACAGGACAGGCATAAGGAGTTGTATGAAGTAATTCTCTGTTGTGGTTACCTTGAACTTTAACCAAGGTCAGACCACAATTTCCGTCAAGATTATTATAAGCCCACATGAATGCCTCCACATCAATAAAACCTTACAGTCCTCAGTTAGTAGGTCTAAATATTTGGCTCTGCTCCTCCTGCCTCAAACTCTGGGCACACTCCACTCACAGCAGGAGCTCTGGATCCGGAAGGGGCTGGCAGCTGGTTATTGCTTTCCCCAGTAAACCACCTGGGCCCAACTCCACACCATCCTCTGCTGTACCTGAGCCTTTATGAAAGCTTAATCTAATTGAGAATTGTATTTTTAGAAAAGCAGCAACTCAGAGATCATTTGCCACCTGATAAGCACTTAGTGCTCAAAGGCGACTATAATTGCTGGTTAAATGTTTCATCACAGATACTTATTACAGATCTGAAAGCACAGCTAGAAAAAAGCACTGTCTCACAATGAAGCTCCACAACCAGCATTTCTGGTTTGACACGTCCCAGTCAACAATACCAGGATCCTTCCAGATCCTTACAGAAAGTAGCTTGTCAGCTCTTTACTGCCATCCCACAGCAAGGTACCTGCATCCCACAGTAAGGTTCTCGTTCAAGTTTTTCTTGTAGCTAAAGGAATTAACAAACCCCTGAATTCCCAATCTGATTTCCACCTAGACTGGCAATGCTCTGGCTAATTTGCACATACCTACATAAAATAACTCAAATAGTAAAATAATTCCAAGAGCACAGCTTCTGAGTCTGTGCCATTTTTTTCAGAAATATCAAACTCGGTTTAAGCTCTTTTATTACAATGAGTGTTTACGATTTATGAGACATTTACACCAGTATTCACTCACTTCTCCAGCAGTGCAACTTTCTGACCAACATAACCCATCTTTTGGATTACAGAAGTCTTTGCAAAAGGAGAAAGTCCCGGTGCTGTGCAGCACTGGGCCACCCAGTGACCTATATACAGCAGCACTCCAGTTGAGCTTCTATTCCATAATTAAACAAGCTACACTTGCCCCACTCAGCTGTTCTAGAATGCACAATCAATCACCCCAGAGAGGGATTTTTGGTTCAGGAGGACACAGAGCCTGACCTGCACTCAGCAGAGCTGCACTACTATGTGCTCCAAAACATGCTGTATCCATACAGTCATGGATTGGTTTGGATTGGGAGGGACCTTAAAGACCATCTCGTGGGCAGGGACACCTTCCACTAGACCAGGTTGCTACAAGCTCCATCCAGCCTGGCTTTGGACACTTCCAGGGATGGGATAGCCACAGCTTCTCTGGACAACCTGTGCCAGGGCCTCACCACCCTGAAGAACCCCAGTACAGCATCTCCCTCTCCTCGCACACAACAGCCCCTTGACCCCACCATCCATCCCCCGGCACCGATGCCGAGCCGCCCAGGTGAGACAAGGACGGGCACCTTTGTGGGGGGACCCGTTGATGCTCTCGGAGCTGGACTGCATGTCCACGGCGGCTCTCCTGAGGCTGCTAAAATAAGCCCTGGACCTGGAGAAGCTGCTACGGGGGGAGCGCCCGTGGGGGCTGCCGAAGAGGGCGGCGGGGCCGTCCCTGCGGGCGAAGATGCCGCTGAAGAAGCGCAGGAGCCGGTGTTCGGTGCCGGCGGCGGGGCTCTCCCGGCCCAGGCGCTCCGAGAGCCGCTGCAGGTCGCTGTTATCCAGGGTCCGGTTCTTGCTCTTGCTGCGCTCCCAGCGCTCCAGCCGGGACAGCGGGTCCGCCTGGCTCAGCACCTCGCCCACGTCCAGCGTGTTGCGCTTCTCGGGGGGCTCTGCGGGCAGCGCGGCGGGCGGGGAGGGCGGCGGCGGCCCGGGCAGGCAGCCGGAGCTGCTGTGCCGCCGCACCCGGGCCGGCTCCCCGCCACCGCCGCCGGCGCCGCTCCAGTGCCTGAAGCTGAAGCTCCGCCGCAGCAGCCCCGGCTGCCGCCGGGGGCTGTGGCCCCGCTCCCCCTGGGCCTGGTCCCCGGGCCCGCCGTCCTTGTCCTGCATCTCCCCGGGCGGGGATGAGGCGGCGGCGGCCGCGGCTCCTCCAGGTGCGGCGCTGCCCCGCGGCGCCCCGGGCACGGGCGGCCCCGCTCTCCTCGGCACCTTGAGGCGACCCAGCTCCAGCTGACCCGTGCTCAGCGTCCTGAACGTGCGGAAGCCGCAGGGGCTGGGGACCCTGTCCCGCTCCTCGCCTTCCTCCTCGCCCTCCTCCTCCTCCAGCAGCAGCAGCCCGGCCCTGGTGAGGCTGGAGGAGCCCGGCGGGCGGCTCCGGCCGCGCCGGGGCAGCTCGGGGCCGGCGCGGCCGCTCTCGGGCCCCAGCAGCTCCTTCTTCACCATGGTCACGGAGATGCGGTACACGGTCTTCCTCTGCGGGGTCCCCCGCTGCATCCTCTCGGGGGAGGAGGCGGCGGCGGGCGGCTCGCTGCTGTCCAGGAGGTACATGATGGCTCTGCCTTCAAGCAGCGGCGGCCACCGCGGGCATCAGCGCCAAGAGGGATGGACGGATGAATGGATAGATGAATGGAGAGACGCGGATGGCTTGAAACGCAGAACCACAAACCACTGCAACCCGGTTAAAAAAATAATGAAATAAATAATATATTTTTTAAAAAAGCTCCGGTGTCACACCCCGCTCTGCGGCGGGGTCAGGCTGGGCTCCGGCTGCGCTCCCCGCCGGCGGCCGGCGTCCATGGCAGCGCCATCCCGCAGAGGCACCGAGGGACGGCTCACATCCACACACGCATCCTCCTCCCGCGGATCCCAGCTCCGATCTTCACGGCATGGGAGCTGCAGCAGCCGCCTCCAATCTCATTGTTTACAGCGCGGCCGTACGGCTGCGGAGCCGGCCGGGGTTTTTCTCCCTGCTCTCTCCGCCGGGTAAATCCGATTAGCATCCGCGGCGGGCCCGGCGGAGCGGCGGGCGCGGGAAGGTCCGCGCGGGAGCGGTGCCGGCGGTGCCGGAGCGCCCGGCGCACGCCCCGGGGCGGGCAGCGCGGAGCTGCGCGGCGGGGCCCGGCCGCGCCACCGGCAGCGCACAAGCGCCGGACTGGAGTCCCGCCCGCCCGGGAGCGGCAGCACAGCGCTCCCGGCTGCCCTCTGCCACCTCCTCACGCCTCCCTGCCAGCAGCATCAGCATCCCAGAAGCTCGGAATTGTCCTCTGGAGATCATCCGGTGCAAGCCCCTGCCCGGGCAGGATCACCTAGAGCAATTGACCCAGGTGGGTTTGGAGTAGAGGGCGACTCCACATCCACAGCCTCCCCGAGCAGCCTGTTCCCATCCTCAATGTACAGAAGCTCTTCCTTGTGTTGAAGTGAAACTTCTCGTGTTTCAAGTTATGGCCATTGCTCCTAGTCCTGTCGCTGGACACCACTGAACAGTCTGGCATCACCCTTCTGGCACCTGCCTTTGGGATAACTGTATGTATCAATAAGATCCAGGATGGATCCAGGCCCATGAAAGGGCAAAGCATGCAGAGCCCATCAGCTTGCACCAAGACTCACATCCCCACCTGGGCTCAGATCTTGGATGCAGAGTGAACTAAGGCAACACACCCTGCTTAAAAATAGTCAAAATTACTCGAAACCGATCTATGTTTTCATCTGTGACCCTCCTTAATAAATGTTTGTTCACTGCAACACTGTGCACAATTAACAAGCCACATTACTAGATTGGTTAGTCATGCAAAAACCCTTCACAAGCAGCGGTTTCATCAGAACCTGGCTCTTGTACGCAGCTGGAAGAAGGCGTGTCACACACCCCCTTTCACACCCAGCTTTCCAATGCTTTTGCAGGGATGCTGAGGTAATTAACAACCAATAAATGCCTGCTATTAGTCACTCACAAGCCAGGATGGCAGAAAAAAGAAGTTAAGCAACGTTAGGAATAAGGTTTCTGGGTTCCATAGCTAACATCCCATAAAAAGCTGAGCTTGAAAAACCACCTTCAGCTGCCTTGCACTTCCCTTCCAAGTCTACAGTCAAAACATCCTTTACCAATACTAGTGAGGGTCAAAGGCAGTAACAGGTGTAAAAAGGAGGGAAAGCACTGCCAGTGCCACCACTAAACCATGTCCCCAAGTGCCACATCTACAATCTTTTAAATCCCTCCAGGGATGGGGACTCCACCACTGCCCTGGGCTGTGCCAGGGCCTGACCTTTCAGTGAGGAACAGCTCCAGACCTCAAAACACACTGGCATGAGCTGGGTAGGGCACACCCCCAGGAGAATTGCCAGGTGGGAGGCTGGACGCTCACATCAGGAATAAAGGATGCTCTGGGTGCCAGCTACTACACACCTCAGTTTGTTGATGACACTGCAATCCCACAACACCCACTGCTGTACCCTTAACACTGAGAATTCTTGATTTAACTCACTTCTTCAGATATGACAAGAGTGTGTTGTCTTTAACACTGACTAATTAATATTGATTATTCCTCTTAGCTGTGCTCCCTATGGAATAGGTCTGCATGTGTATCTTCAGCAGATACGGCATCAAGACCAGGGGCTTGGAGCAACCTGGGATAGTGGAAGGTGTCCCTGCCCTTGGCAGAGAATTGGAACAAGACAGTATTTAATGCCCCTGGGAATGTAATGGGTCTCCCTTGACCAGTCTGAAAGCAAATTTCCAGTTCCTTCTATGGTAGTGAACAAGCATTTAGAATGATGGCATATTTTTCCCTTTCTCTGACACCCAAAAGGCCATTTCCAATAGGTATTTCCAAAAAAAAAAAAAAAAAAAAGAAGGGGAGGGGAGGGAGAAAAGACATGCTATGCAATAAGGGTCCAATAGTAAAAAAAAAAAAAAAAAAATTTATTCATGTTTTTCTCAAGATCCAATCTGTAAACCCACCAGACTTGGAGTGCGCGGGCTGTCAGGACACATCTCGCCCGCCTCCCGCCTCCTGATCCAGGCCGTGCTTTCCAGCGCGCCGCGCGGGAGCGCAGCCTCCTCACCCGGAGCGGGATCAACCATTTTTCATCCTCCCGGGATGACAGACCCCTCCAGAGGAACCACTTTTAAGCGCAGACAAATAGCCGGCACATTCCTCCAGCCCTCTCCGCAGCATCCCACACCCCCCGCTCCCCGCATGCCGCCCCGCTCGGGGCTGTGCTCCGCTCGCACCGGGGTGGAAACGCGGACATGCATCATCTGTTCGGGATGCTGCAGCAGCTCTTCTGCGGGGAGTAAGTGGTACTCGGAGGTTGCTCTGCTACTACTCATCACAGCTTACCACCCTGCAACTTCTTGTAAGGCGTCCTGTAAACAGGACAAGTCCTAACACAGCCGCCTGTGCTGGTGGTCCAAAGCCCATCATCTGCTGGTCCTGCCACCCCTCTTCACCCCCGGACAGCAGAGCTACACCAGCGTTCAGAGACCTGCCTTAATTGTTCATCTAGCACCGGGTTATCTCAGAGCACGGACCTAATTCACAGAACAAGGGATGTCATGTTTAATATTCCGGAAGAGCTCCAAAATGCCCGCGGAGGTAATACCTTAACTCCAGGGATTCTGCCCGAGGCCCAGGGCAGCATCGCTTGGCTGCCTGTGCCCACCCCGGCCGGGCTGCGATCCAAGCAGCGAGAGCAGCCCAGCTCCTCCCGTCCTGCAATTAGCACAGATCCGCTCCCAGAACAGGAGAAGTCCCTCAGGCCCTGGGACAAGAGCAGCCAGAAGCCACGGCAGCCAACCCAAACAAGTCATTTGGCTCCCAGCCTACGCCGTGTGTCCTGAAGGGCCCTCGGCAGCGGCTCCCGCTCACCTTTCATTCCACAGGCACTTGGAAGCGGAGCAGGACGCACAGGCACCATAAATACCGGGCTCTGAAAGGTGTCAGCCTCACTCCCAGGGTCTGGTGACACAGTGGTTTACACTCTCCATTCATCCCGCCTCGTTCCAGCACTGCAAATTGCTCGGTGACCTCCTGCCAAGTGCACAAAATACCCCCAAAGAATTTGCTTGACAAAGTCTTGCTGTCCCTCTGATGCAGTCACTGGGAAGTGGAACCATGGAAATCCTCCATCCCGTGTGGATGGTGAAGGATCACTGGCTAGTGAAGGATCACATTTACCACTTTCCACATAGAAGCTCTCTACTAAAATTTAGAGTCTCACAATTCTCAGCAATGAACTCAGTAATTTATTTTAACCAGTGAAACACGGGTGTCTCAAATACATATTTTAAAAGCTTCAAGCAAAATTTGTGTTATCAAAACAAGTGCAGATGGAGCTCTCAGAACACACCATTCATTGATGCCCACACTGGATGATGTTCCTGTGGATGAGGAGTTTCACATCACTGCTGACACATCCCCAGCACAGAGCATTCACTGTCAACAACTGCAGAGATGACCATGCTGGCAGCAGGAGAAGCATTCCTGCTCTCCAACTGCAAAACAAAGTTGCCGTGAGCAACAAATGCTACTGGCACTGACTTTATAAAGTAAACACTTCTTATGCCACTCCAAGTGATGCAAAACAGGCATTGCATTTTCTCTTTTCCCAAGAACTCTTTGCAAAAAGACTCCTCAATAATTCTCTAATTCCTTACACTTAATTCCTTACAGGTTTTCCACATTCTGCCAGCAGATCCAACACAATCACCACTCAAACGTAAAAGCCCAGACATGGAGAAAGAACAGTTGGACTTGATGATATTAAAGGTATTTCCCAACCTTAACAATTCCAGGATTCTATTAAATACCTCCTATACATCAGTATCAACAGCCTGGAGAAGTTTATATGCTGCTTGTTTATATGCCCTTGCTTTGGGTTTTGTTGGACACTTCACTGTCTTTTTTTATATTTTTGTAAGAAAAGAAGGCCTAAAAGTTACTGGTTTTGCAGACTGCAGGTTCAACTCTAGACACACAGTATCACTCCAAATAGTGGTTCCTTTGACAAATTGATTGTGGAAGGCAAAATTAGGTCACCTGAGCAACTGTTAGAGTAATTCGGACGTGATTTCACTTCTGTCTCCTGGAGAGGCTGTGCTCCATCCGCTGTTTGTCATCACAGATCAGCGTTCAACCAGCAAACACGAGAAGGCATCTGGACCAGAACAACATTGTGCTGCAGGGGACCAGCAACACAGAGCCCAAACTCAAGGGCTCTCTTGAGCCACGGGGTTTGCATTAAGGCACTGATCTGCACTCTCCTGTCACTCTGCACTTGTCCATTAAACAGGCCTGAATTCACTGTAGGCAATTCTTTACTCAGATGAAGAACAGAGACATCTCACAACAAAGCAAAGAATAGGGGCTACCAGCAAGAAGTCTGCATTTGCCATCAATAATGATCTTACTGTCAGCACAAGGAAACCACATTCCTGTCCTAAAAGCACTGGATGCTGAGCAGGAAAGGGAATAAGGGCAATGGGATGTGCAGTAAAAATCCAACTCAATCATTTGTCTCTCTCACACCAAGATAGAGGCAAAATGTTTGCATGTTTGTATTCAAGGGGAAACGAGGGTACAGCAAAGCCATTTAATGCCCCCAACACTGAAATATCACGACAGAATCACAGAATGGTTTGGGCTGAAGAAACCTTAAAGCTCATCCAGTCCTACCCCTGCCATGGGCAGGGGCACCTTCCACTATCCCAGGCTGGTCCAAGCCCTGTCCAACCTGGCCTTGGACACTTCCAGAGATGAGGCAGCCACAGCTGCTCTGTGCCTTCCATCCATTTGGGATACCAGGAAGCTGCTTCACCTTCTAAACCACTTCAAAAAGAGACAATACAGAACCAATACAGAACAGAAGGGTGTTCCAGCACATCCTAGGAAGCCCCAGCTGCCCTTAGGCAAAGGGCTGAGCACCTGAACACGAATCCCACAAACCAAAAGTGCAGCCTCACAAACATTCCAGGTGGTTTCAAGCTGCCAAAGGCTGGCATTGCTTCTCCAGGAAGGCCACGTGTCTTATTGCCAGGGATATTCTACCATATGGGATAATAGAAGTCACAATACATTTCATTTTCATTTCTAAGCATGGATTATAGTACTTCCTTTCACATCAATTACGCCTCTTATGTACTTCATAGTCTAAAAGGTTCTTGCTTCATAAAGACCACATTATTTTATAATGTAAATATAATAGTGAAATACCTTTCACATATTCATTCATTAAAGATGAGGGAAGCAATCACTCATCTTTATGTGAAATGGAAAAAAATAAAGTTTAATCAGTTATGAGTCCTTTTTAACCATGACACATGCTAGAGGTATTATTTTTTAAAAATCATCTTCAAGCAAATTCCAAATTCCACAAAATTTCTGATGTCCAGGCGTAGCAGATTTGATCCCTGCAATTTACTTAAAAGAACAGAACAAAACCCCTTTTCTTAAAGGGAAAGAGCACAAAACCCCTTGAATTCTTCTGCATGACTAAGATCATCCTTTTGGTTTCTGCCCCCAATCTGATGCAGCTATTAAAATGAATATATTGTGCGCATCCACCAGCTTCTCCTCAGCTCAGAAAGAAAACAACACACCTGATTGGCAACTGGATTTCTACTGAATAAACCAGGGTAATTCTAAGTTATCTTCTCACTAAACAAAGAGGCATGGAGAATTAAGTGTGAGATTCTTCTTCCCATTTTAAGTGAAGGATTTTTTAACATCACATCATCTGACAGAGCTGCATCCTTCTGCAGCTATAGAATTTAGTTATAGAAGAAGAAGCAGCAGAACAAGAAAAAATAAAACATAGGAAAAATAAAAGAGATCATAGAAACTACATATTAATACTTTGACCTAAGACATTAAAGGCTCGTTGTCCTGAGAGTTACACTGTTGAATTATAGATATGAAACTTGGTTTGTACTTCTGTAAACTTGGTTTATCATTCTGCCATTCCCCCAAGGCTTTGGCGATGGAACAGCCAAAGCTAAAGCCATTCCCACAGACAACTCACCAGGTGATTCCGAGACTCTGCTTCCACTGTGATCCAATCTCCCAGCAGAGCTCTGTTCACACATTGCATTTATCCACCAGGATAACTTTAGAAATATGAATTCTGTGACTTCAATTTGTTTCTAAGCAGGCTGGTAATGTAACCTAGGAGCCCTGCTTGCTGCTCTTTTCATGTCCTGAGACAGAACACCTCAGACACCAACAAACAGCAGCAGAGCACCTCAGCCATCTGAAGGATGCTCAGGAAAGTATCAGCTGATATAACTCCAAAGGCTTCTCCTGTCACCTGCCTGCCCTCTCAGCTGCTGGCAGGCAAAGCTTCCACGAATAAACTTCAAGAAAACTCATCTTCCTACACACCCAGCGTTCCCTGAGGGGGCTGTTAACCATCTAAGTTTGTACACCATGTCACCTCGGAATCTCATTTTAAATACAGGCATTTATTAGTAGATAATATATTAATACAAAGCCATGTTTGTCTCAATAAGAAACAGCAAAAGTTTCAAGAAATCCTTACCTCGTTTTGGGTATTATGCCCCTTTTTTTTCTAGAAGCTAAATACTTTTTCATTCACGCTATCATACGTTTCCTTTAATCCTCTCTCATGTACAATAAAAAAAAATCTGACAGGCAGCATCAATTCTAACTCAGGACTGCACCTTTTGCTTATTACCTCTGGTGTTTCAGTACCTCACAAGCAGGAAGATTTCCAGGTGCCTGCCAGCTATCCAGTGTTCCTCATTTTTAGGCAGGTTGTTTTTCAACTCAAATCACTCAAAGAGACTGCACTGCAGCGAGGCAAACAGAACTCAAGAAAGCACTTCTGGCTAAACTTTCAGCTCACCAATATTGGGAGCACATGAATTTGTCACTAACAAGGATCTAGTGAATACTCAGTCACAGTATGATCTGCATGAAGCCTAGACAGGCTCTGATGGGCTATGAATACAGAGGGTTATGTATTTACAAAAAAGGACTATTTTAAAATCAGGGACTTGAATCCATCAGTGTAGGAAAGAGGGAGGATGTGCCATGACACCTGTTCCTGACACAGCCATCAATTAACTGAGCAGTGTTACACTCCTGGGAACTTGATTAAGTTGCTGCCACTACTCAGCATTTCTCTGCCAAGTCAAGTGTCACAACATGTATCACAGATTTGACTCTGGATTCTTTTAGCTGTAGGCAAGAAAATGAAGGAAGCCAAGAACAGGAATGCAAGGGGGAGGATAGCCTGCTCTCATCTACAGGCAGATGGCAGAAGGACTCTCAGCTATGGTGTTCCATTCTGGATACAGCCATTCCCTAGGCTCAAACTGGACGTACCTCAGGGAGCAGAGGCCTGGGGTGCAGTTACAACTTTACACTCCCTTTTACAACTTCAGAAATTTCCATGTGTTGCTTTTCACTCAAACATAGAAAGAGAAGGCTTCAGGAAGACCTTGGGGCAGCCTGCCAGCACCTAAAGGGGGTTAGAAAGAAGGCTGGGGAGGGACACTTCACAAGAGCTTGTAGCAGACAGGACAAGGCAGAATAGCTTTAAACAAAAGGGGGGCAGGGATAGATGGGATACTGGGAAGGAATTGTTGGCTATGAGGGTGGGGAGGCCCAGGCACAGGGTGCCCAGAGAAGCTGTGGCTGCCCCTGGGATGCATTTAAGTGTCCAATGCCAGGTTGGCCAGGGCTTGGAGCAGCCTGGCACAGTGGAAGGTGTCCCTGCCCATGGCCTTTAAGGTCCCTTCCAACCCAAACCAAACCCACAACACTACTCTCCGTCTCTCCAGCTGCATTTACCATCTATATAGGGTATTTTGTGGGTACACTTCAAGGTCATCTGCATGCCAGGCTTTGAATGGGATTACACAAGCATGGCTTCTGACTGAGGACAAAGCAGATGGAAAGTGCCCCCAGCTCTGACCCTCCAGGTGCTGCATTCAATAAGCCACCCCTGTGTTATGCAATCCTTGCATTAAAAGTCTGCTCAATGCCTTTCTGGGACTGAACAAACTATGACGTCTGTAAAAGCTTTTAACAATTGCCCAAACTTTTTTAAAAGCTTCTGTCTTTAGAAATGAAGTACAGTAATAATGTTATGTGAAATCAGCTTGAGTAGCAGTGTTTTCGAGCCATCCTCAAGCTAAGAGCCCAAAGGTTTTAACAAACACAAAGACATTTGGGTTTGGGTAGGCACTTTTCTGTAAACCATGTACTGGACCCAAGGGGCACTGGAGGACACAAACAGGGTGGTTAAAGGAGCCATGTAAAGCAGCAAACCCAAACAGGTTCAATTCCTACACGCTTGCTCAACTCTGTACTAACCTAGCAGCTACACCTGCACACCCACCTTGGGAATGGAAGTACCACTGTGCATGTGGAAGAAGGGAAGAGAAGGAGAGGCTCCAATTAGGGCAGAAATTATCCCTATGAAATCCACCCAACAAAGGATTACAGTTGATAGGATGAATAACAAACTAACAAGGTGCAATGTGAGACAACAGTCAGGGGGGAGCTGAAGGGGCTCGGCTGTCTCCCTCCAGATTTGCAGCAATGTTGAACAGTGGCAGGAGGCAGAGATCCAAAACACCAGTTTGGATCAGCTGGAAAATGCTATTAACCACCAGCACTGCAGTGCTGTCAATAGATTTTGAATCATAGAATCCCACAGTGGTTTGGGGTGGAAGGCAAATCAAAGTTCATCTCATTCCACCCCCTGCCACGGGCAGGGACACCTTCCACTATCCCAGGCTGCTCCAAGCCCTGTCCAGCCTGGCCTTGGACACTTCCAGGGATCCAGAGCAGCCACAGATTCTCTGGGCACCCTGTGCCAGAGCCTCCCCACCCTCACAGGGAACAATTCCTTTTGGATTCCAAATTTCTATATGCTCAGCCTGTCTCTAATCAGTAGACAAAGATACCACTTGAACAAAAGATTAAGATCTGAAGAACAGCATTTCCATTGATGAAAGACATTTCTTAACAGGACCTTTTAAAATATATAGATTTATCTCAATGCACTAAGAAAGCACACAAATTCTCCCTTCACCATCTCACATCCTACTTTTTACATCCTATTCCTTTCAAGCAGCATTTCAATGGACAGTCTGTCTGTTATGTGAAGACCTACCATTAGTTTTAATGCAGAAAACTCATCCTTTAGCACTTCAGAAGATCTGCCTGAAACAGAAGCACTCATTAACTCAGAGACCAGCAGGAAACACAGCTCTATATGAATTTTGATTAGACCAGCTCTGAAAGGAGAAGCTAATTCCTGAAGCCAGCCCTTTCACCATACACAGGACTATAAAATGTGACATTTCCTCCTGGTCCTCCACTTCTGCTCCTGCCCTCCCCCCGTTATTCCAATGGTTTCCATGCCATTTCATTAACAGGATAAAAAAAATTAACATAATTTTCTAGCATGCCAAAAAAGAGGGGGGGGGGCTGGAAAATTCACTTCCTTGCTTTTGCTGTTTTAGCTCTAAAGCTAAGCAAGCCCAGCTGCTCAGGAAATACCATTGGAATGAACACATTATTGAACATGGAAGAATCAATCGAGATTGCTGTCAAAAATTTCACATGCTGCAAGCAGGCCAGCAATCAAAGGGCTCTTACGAAATACTTCTCAGCCATGTTGAACAACTTCATCTTTCAAAACTCGGGCACATGATCAAAATTACTTAAAAAAAAAAATCTCACAGAGAAAAGAACCAGATTAGAGTAATTTCACTAGGAAGCCAGGAGCTATTTTTTGTTATTAACACCTGACATAACATGATTGTTCTCTAGGTATTGCATTTATTCCAGACCAAATGAGGGGGGGGGGGGGGGGAAGACAAAAACATTGTGGCCAAAGATGACTTCTTTCCAAATAGCAAAGCCTACTTTGTGACTGATTTCATCCTGGATTCCTCTTACTGACACATTTGCTGACAACATACAAAAGACATTCACTATTTTAAAGGACAACTACAGCTTATTTTGCTGTAAATACTTGAACACCACGGAGGTTTCTCTTAGTCAGCTGGCAGTGATGAACAATTTAACCATGCCAGAGTTGCTCAGGGCTCTCCTACAGCCACAAGGAGGAAACTTCAGGGCTTGGAGCAACCTGGGATAGTGGGAGGTGTCCCTGCCCATGGCACAGGGTGGAACTGGATGAGCTTTAAGGTCCCTTTCAACCCAAACCATTCTGGGATTTTCTACCAGGTTTCCCATGTCCTGATGCAACAGATTGCTTTGTTTATGGTTTTCCTGTATTTTCATAATGCTATGCCACTCTGAAGTAAGTATCTTGAGCAAGTCTGTTCTTCCTTGCAGCAACAGATGGAATCTAACTGTCTGCTCAGCTCCTTTTCCAAGCAAATCATTTGAATTCTTACTTATTCCCCCTAAAGAACCTTTTGGTGGCCTTCATAATCTGACAGTTCAGGTCTTGCAGCACAGAGGAGGATACTGTGAATGGAGGTGGTTCTTGCAAATTCTATACTCCTCCATTACTAAACTGAAATAACCAGTTTTTGCTGATTTTTTTCTGGTTTTCTCTCAGTTCTGTTGACCATAATGCATTATCATCTCATGGAATTTAGCTCTGGGATATTTCATTTGACACTATCTGAAATTTTTCATTTCTTTAATATCTGCTATCATGTGCCTTTAGTTACTGATGTGTTCCCAAAAAAGAGGTCACTTCATTGAAAAACCTGGTACCTCCACAGGAAATAGAAAATGAAAAATTATGAAAAATAAACAATTAACCCTCAGGGTACAGCATATTTAACAGGAAAATATCCTCAAGCACCTCCTCTTTTCCCTCTTCACCCTAACACCCAGAAGATACAAAAAAAGATACAACCTTCATAATTTTGTGAGTCCACCATGAATAGAAAAACACATTAATGACCACTATTATTCATTCCTGGCACCTCAAACCACAGCCCCCAATGTATATTTGAAGCCTGGCTCAAATAAATTGTTGCATGAGGATGATGCTGTGCATCCCTCCATTTATACTCCAGATGGAAGGCGTTGAGTAAATTTCTTATAAAAGCCAAGAATTACAGCAAACTTAAGCCCTCTGCTGCTCTTAATTTGAACTGTCCTCTCAGCTGGAAGCCACAGCATTTGCTAATGGCCTGGATTACTTAGCAGAAATTAAGTTTTGTCTTAGAGTCTCTTCAATTAATGACCTCAGCATGGAATGAGCTTTGTGAACAAGAGTCCCGAGGATCCTGGCAAACACAGGAAAATAAAGAGAACTCAGGTTTTGAAGCTGAAGATTAAAAGACTGCTTTAAAATTAAGATTAGTCATAATAGATGAAAGCTGGGCAGATAATGTATTTGCCTTCCTGAGTAGAGAGAATGTGCTATGTCAAAAATCCATTCAAAAATTCAAGTCTTGTCCACCTTGAAAAACAATGAATGGCTTTATTTTCCCTTCCTTGCTTATCAGGAAAGAATTTTCAAGTATGCTACTTCAACTTTTATTATGGCTTTTATGTCCAAGTCAAATAGTTTGCTCTTGGCATATGTGAAACAAAATACTGACAGCTATTGACTGTAAAAGGAAATTCTTAATTGGATGATTTACACCCTCTTGATTCTAACAACGATTTTGTAGAAATGTTACATCACACACAATTGCTTGTACCGTGAGTCCCAATTTTTATTATACAGCTCAAGTTCCCAGAATTGTACCTTACTTCATTGAAAAAAAAAGATAAATTGAGTAAATTCATTTGAAGATTTATCAGTTTCTTACATTTGGGCACTTTAAAGGTTTTTGGTATTTCAATTAACTTGTAAAGTTATGAATTGTACAATCAGAACACTCTTGAATAATGTTTAATTAAGACCCAAATGTCATAACAAAGGTTATCAGAAGTGTATTCAAAAGCCTGTTTTACCTGGGAAAAACTCATCTTCATTCAAGCTGTGAGAAGTGATTTGAAATTCATTGAATTGGGGGAATTATTATTAAAGTAAAAGGCACAGTTCTTCTGAAGAAATACTGAATTCCAGAACATACAGCTTGCTGAACAATTAGCATAAATAATTCTGACCAGCCCTTTTTTCCTTGTTCACTGAAATTGGGAAGCTCATAGCATGAGGAATATTCTTAGCAGAGAAAGAATGCAATTGCTGTCCCACCAAACAAGCACCTCAAGGAGAAAACTGCCAGGTGAAGAGTTCCAACTGTAGCTGGGATTTTTTACAAGTTAAAACAATTCAGGTTTTATGCAGTAATAAGAAACTTAACTGAATTATGTCCTTCTGTCCAAAAGGAATGGGTGAAGATACAGATGGCTGCCAACTGCACCTTGGTAAGGAGCACTTCAGTGCAAAATTCTTTACCCACATTATACTTTCTCTGGTATTTCTTCACCAGTCACAACGTGCTTAATGTCAGGAAAGTGAAGTAAACCTGTCTTTGCAATTAATATCACAAGAGGGTGAGAACACCAAGAGGAACTGGCTTATCTAAAATCTGGATTTTAACCCCAGGTTAGTGACTGCAGTTCCTATGTCTGAAGACCACCTGAAGGGCCCAAAAGGACTGAAGGATACAAACCCCATGACTGATTAATCAGGATTCAATAAACTACTGCTGAGGTTAGCCAAACCCCACAGCGCATCTGCCACCTTCACCACAAATTTGGTCGAAAGCAGAGCTCACACTGAAGGCAGTCACCTGGAACAGGTGAGGTGGCAAGGGTGTGGAGTGCAGGGTCTGCAGTAATTAGGGCCAGTCAGATAATTTACTGCCACAAGACCAGCAGAACAAAAGGAACTCTGTGCTACAAGGCAGATTTTCTGCTCAGCAACAGATGCAGGGACTACTCTGTCAGGTAGAGGCCAAAATAATCAAGTGGGCAAAGTCTGGCCTTCAGAAATAAGACTAACAAACCTCTGCATCTTCAGCCAGCTAGTATTAGGGAATTTTGGGAGAACAGGCTGCAGCTTTTGTACCACATTTTACTGAATTTGGCAGTTCTCAGTTGCAAACGACCTCAGTGGATGTGCTGGGTTAGAGCCACAGGTGGAGCATTCAGGCTTTGCTGTCACCCTGTCCCTGTCACCCTTCACCATCAGCAGGCAGATGTGGCCTTTCCTGGAGCAACTGGGGAGCAGCAACTGGTTGCTGCAGCAGGAAAGGCTGGGGACCACCAGCAATCTTTCTCTGCTTGCCTCCAGCTACTCTCACAGCAGATTAGGGTGACATTCAAAGGAGTTAGGAGAACAGACAGACAGGTACCTTGGCAGTACTTTAGTATCAAGCCTACAGCTCTGCTCCCAGTGACTTCCTTCCTGGGCCAGCTGGACCTAACGTGGGTTTCACTCCTCCTCCAACCTCAGTTTTGAGTTTACACTCAAGAGGGAAAGCAACTAGACAGCAACCCACCTGAAACAAACTTGCAAAACACCAGGGCTCGGGGGGGAGAAGAGAATGGAAAATACTTCCAGAAAGTTGTGTCTAACATGAATAATGCATTCGAGGGGTTTTTTTTCCAGCTGCAGGTCACAAACCAGACAAGTTTTGCCCAGGTTTTGGCCTGACCTTGCCTTGTGCAGGGGCTAGACTAGATGACTTCCTGTGGTCTCCCCAACCTGAATTTTCCTGTACAGGTGAAGATGTTAAAACTGCTCAAATATGATTTTGCTATATTAAGTTTCATATCAAATGAAAACACCTCTAAAACTTGAAGATTTCTATAAGGAAAGCAAACTCATATCTATCCTCTCTCATAACATTCTGTGTGGTATAACCAAGTGAGAGAATAAAGCAATTGGGGAGATTTTCCCCTCATAACAAGCACACACATAAAATGAAGGTTCAAGCTTAAGAAAACAAAAAAAACCCTAACCATAACATATTAATATTACATGGAAAAAAGATCTCATTAAAGCCATAGAGATATTGCAACAATGCCTGATATAAGTAATCATATATTAATAAGCCTCAATCATATTTTATACTGGAATATCACTTACAGAAGAGAAGAACCATGTCCAAAATAACATTCTTTAAAGACACTGAACCGTCTTCTTTAAATATTCTAAAAGCAAAAACAAACAACTGCTGGGTAGCAGAACTAAAGGGGCTTTACATCAAACACCAGATATTAGTGTGTGGAAGCAGAGGTCACCCCATCTCGTGCTCCCCATGTGAAAGGCTCCTGGGTTGAATTCCCATTACCTCCCAGCAAGAGAAGTGCAGAGGAAGGGACAACTTGTGTGTCCTCACCTTTGGAAAAACAGTGCTGAGTGATTGGCTGTAGGAAACTTTATCCCAAAACCCTTCCAGTTTCTAGTACTTCTCTCTTCCTATCACTTCAGGCACTGATCTCTCTCCATTTCCACCCAGAAAACACCAGTGTTAAACCAGCAGCTCTGGAGCAGGGACAGCAACACCTGGGTTTGATTCAGCATGGAACACAGGTATCCATCCCTTCATGCTTCAAAGCAGCCTCCCTCTTCTAATCCCTACTTTTTATTTGCCTATAAAAAAGCCTAATTACTCAGCTGCACCATTTTCTATGAAAACATGTGAACACTCCCACATGATGTACTGGCTTGTTTAAATATCAGGTAATGGGACCATGTAAAAGATTCATCCTTCCATAAAAAGCAGTTTCATTTCATCACACAAGATGAAATTCCAAGACATAACTCATCCATTAGCAAAATTAGTAAGCCTAATGTATGGATCACAAAATCTCCCACTTCAGGGACTGCCCAGTTTTTATCTCTGCAACACATTCCATTACACCTTGCCTTAAATAGTTAAAATTTCAAGTACTTTCCAAGTAAAACACAAATTGTAAATCACAGCTCAGTCATAATCATACAATAAAAATCATCTTCATACAACCACAAGCACTTCCAGGTCATTCCCCCTGTACACCATTATTTTGCAAGGATGCCACAAGACATTTTCATTTAAATAAACAGATGAGGTTAGGATTTTCTAGCACTTAGTCCAATCTGAGCAAGATCCAAAGACAACTTCTGGGAGAGACTCAGAGTTACTCCTATAAAATTAACTTTGTGTTTAACACAGAGTTTGTTCTTCACACAGGCCTTACAAAGTCAGTGACAAAACAAAAGGTCCTGCTTATAATTATGTTTTCACGTATTGAAGATGCTGATTCATGCATATGAAAAACTTAAATTCATTAAGGGTTTTATGCAGGTGCTTAGAAACACCTAATGAAGTGCTCATTACTCAAGAGCTCATGTCTTTTCCAAAACATGCTGTTTGGGCTCTAAATGTTATTGAATATTTATAGTCTTACTCGACAGCAAATTATAACCCTGCTCTTTTATTGCTTTAAGTATCTATATTCACAATCAAAAGGAAAAAAAAAAACCTTGCAGTTTTGTATATATTCATGATTTAAGTGTTCAGCAAATCTAATGCTAAAGGTTAATCTTAAGACAGGGACCAGATGTTCAGTCAGAAGGAAATTTTTCTCAAGAGGAGATACCCAGGAAGTCTGTCTTTCCAATCTGCTCCAGCCCACGGAATTTCCCACCACGCTTATCCAACTGGGAAAAACTATGAATCAGCCTCCAGTTTAACCATGTACAGAGCAGAACTACCAACTCTGAGGGCTTCAGCACAGAACACTGTAAAGCACTTGGAGAATTCAAAACATTCCAAAGCACTGAGGTGAGCATCGTATGAAGAACACACACCTCCTGTCAACAACATGAGTCTTGTTACAAGCTTCAGAATAAACTTTTATTGCTCTAAAACCTAAGGCATTGAGTTGTTTCAGCTTAAATGATAAACAGAGCACTCATTCTGGATTCTAACCAGCAGAACATTTCCTAGGTAAGTTAAACATCAGTGGATAAGCTTGCTAAGCCTTCTCTTCTCCAGGATGAGGTAAGGCTAAGGGCAGGCATAGGATGGGCTACCACATACATTTCTTGTATCTAAGAGAATTTTAGTTCATGCTGAATTTAACCTCTTGTACTTGGCAGATCTTGTTTCCCTCAGCATGAGAAATACAATAAAAACCCCACTTAGGTAAACCCACAATAACAAACCATTATCACAGCACACACTGCTAACTTACAAACACCACAAAGTTCCCTCTGGCTCCAGCTAAGCGTTTTCCAATTGCCAAAATGAAACGTATATCCATGTATCTTGCCTGGCAAGCATCCAGCTGCAGATACAAATAGATTTTCAGTTACTTAGAACAGTGGAAGGCCATGTTTCAAAATGAGGATAAAACATCTATCCCCAGAAAGAAGAGGATTAGATATTCATTTAGGGGTTTTCGTATTAAATCCAGATCCTGCTAACGATGGGATGCCCTCTAAATCAATCCTAAATCCCCCTGTGGCTCCAACATGTCCTGTCTAAGATATCTTTAAGCTATTCAGTGACCCAGCAGGACAGAAGAGCCCTTCTCCAAGCCACTGTGAGTGAAGAGGGCAAAACACAAACAGCACAAAGCAAAGTTTATGGGTAATTACACAGTCTGCGCTCAACTCTCGCCCTTCCACTAGCCAGGATCCCATTGCAAAGTTCCTTAAAAAGGGAAATTATTTGCAGATTAATTTAACACATAAAAGCAAAGTGTTAAAAAGCCCAATACCATTTGTTTAAAAGATGATGACTTTGGATATTCAAGGATTCATAAATAAGGCTTCAGCATTAAAGGAAAAATTACAGTTTAAGGCAACAGAAAACACACCTCAACATCTCACAGAAAGAAAATACAATTTTATTGGCTAAAAAACAATCCTGGGTCCCACACTACTCGCGTGACAGTTTTACTTGACCTTGGTAAGAGATCTTGGTTAAGACTTTTCTGCTAACACACTGCATTTTGGGAACAACCACCAGCCTTATACAGGCTTTGAACACAAATTATTAACACTGCCAATGGCATTATGATCATCAGGGGAAATCTACCCAAAAGCTTCAGCTGCATTTTGGTTTTTCTAGACTATTTTCAGTCAGAGCATGGCAGCTTCAAGCTGTATAAATCCACCAGGGCAGGACATGACTTGGCTCAAACATTTCAACAAACACCTAATTAATAAGATAGTGGGAAGCTGTATTATCATACTAAAGAACAATGACCTTACTCACCTGACAAGTATTTTTCAATAGCTTCTTGAGTAGTTCAAGATTGCTAATAACACTATTATTGAATAAGACAGGAAAACATATCAACCAAACCACAATTTGGAGTGTAAATCTTTTGCCTTGACCTTTCTGAAATGCTCCAACCACAGTGAAATAAAACTGACAAATATTTCATTTGGAAAAGCACAAGAACATACTTTATACTTCTCTGGAAAAGGTGTCACTTGAAAATCCACAGCCCATTCCAAGCTTTACAAGAGATACTCACTGAATCATTAAGGCTGGAAAAGACCTCCAAGACTCACCCCAAACATTAATCCAGATTGCAGATTTGCATATCTACAAATATTGCAGGAACTACAAGCAGAGCAACATCAAACTGTGCTCATCTCCTGGCAAATGCATTGCAGGAAATCTGTTTCCAATATTTGATACAGACAGAAAAGCCTCTTAGTAAGTATCTGCTTCAACCCTAGCATCAATTTCCTTCCAATTGGAAGTACACCTGCCAAGGCAAAAATTCCCCTATTTTCTGTTTTCCAATTTAGGCATCAGGAACTCCACAGCAGCAAGGATTGCTATCACTGGGAGCAATTGATATGAGTAGTGCAATGACTGCCTGCCTGCTTTCCCAGGCAATTTCTATGACAAAATATGACCATTTGGTTAAAGCTGTAAAAGTCCATTTCCCAGCTCACTCACAAACTGCCTCATCATGACAACATCCACACCTGTATTTTCCTCTGTTCATTATGATAATATTAATTTCAGCCATCTCTCCTAAGGTTGTTACAGCCACATGCTGCCATCTGACCCTCATTTCTTTTGCAGTTTTACATGGTTTTACCCAGCATCCTGAGGACTGTGTTCAAGTGCATACATTTAATTCCATGTACAGTGGAATATTTCCAGTCTTACGTGATTTGGTTTTTAAAAAACAGACAGAAAATGTGATGTATATTTCATTTTTTACCACCAACCCTTCAAGGCAGGTTTCAGCAAAACCAGAACACTGCAGGTAATTGAGATTCTCCTTCAGTTCCAACATTGCTACAGCCACCATGAGGGACAGCAGAGATGGCACTGACGTGCCTGCTGGAATACCAAGGAGTGCTATGACCTTCCCATCCAAAGGTACTTCACGTGTCTATTTTGTGATTATTCCACAGTTCAGGTGAATGTATCAGCTGCCTAAAATTACTTTCTCAGTTCCTTGCCCATCATTCAAACCAAAAGCAATTCTTCACTTCCTCATCTGCTTCCAAGTCCATGAGAATTCATTTCATTTTCAGGCATTTTAAGTATTTTCTGCTAAATTCTTTTTTTTTTTTTTTTCCTCCTGTCCTTCCTGCCAGCTCTTCAGAAGCCTCTTCTACAGTGAATTTTTGCAGGGAACATTCATAGGTTCACCTCCCTATAACTAAATTATTTCAACTACCTTGGTGAAGTTTAATGGAATAGTTTCCTGTTTTGCTCGAAATACCCTCAGAGAAGAGAAATGGTCACCTAACACAACAGGTTTTTTCCAAGGCCTACATTCCTGCTTTCCCAACTTTTCCAAAGTATTTTCAGAGGAAGGAAGCAAACTGCAGATAAAATATCTTTTTCCATCATTCATTCTTAGAGACATAAAAACCTCAAAATGTTCAAGTGGGAAAAAAAGCCCCACCAAAACAAAACAAAAATGACAATGTGCAGGGTTTTTTATTCACTCCAGTACCCCAAAAAAAGCTCTTTTTCCAGTCACAAGGGACAAAAGTGACATTTCCATTGTCTACAGGCAAGACAAATGATTTTGATGCCTGTTGATAAACACTGAAGGGGAATAAAAAGCTTGCAGAAGCCATGCACTTGCTGGAAGGCAAATCTGAGGATCTGTCGGCCAAAATCAAGATTAACATGTGCCCATGGCCACACACAGGCGCCAAGATCAGGTGCTGAACAATGGAAAAGAGTCCCAGATATTCCTACACCAGCAGGGAACCATTCCTTAGGTCAGGTTACATTCCAGGATCTGAGATGTTCTGCATAGCAAAGATCAAAGTGTTAAAATTATGTGACAAAACACAAACCAGATCAATTCCAAGTGTACTTTTGAGCCACCAGGCGACAGCTATCATCAAAAACTGGAAAAATGGATTTATCATCCTGTTGACTGGAGAAAATGCCAACCCATCGAGGGCCAAAAAGAGGAAGATAGTGGAGTAATTGCAAAGCACAGCAACACAAAGTTCTGCTTCAGACATTTAATTACAAACACACCAGTCTGGGAAAACAAGGAGGAGCTGCTGCTGGAAGGCCTTGGGTCAGGAGGCGGGATGGGAGGGAGGGCCCAGAGGGAAGGAAGCAAAACAGGACTGATAAGATCAGCCTCCTGCCCCAAGAATCTGAAGCGACTCCAGCTTTCAGCCTAATAAAGAACATCTTTAAAACCAAGACTGAACATCTCTGCAGTGAGAGAGAGGTTCAGCCCAGAGGCCACGCTACAAAACCCTCAAACTCCAGTCCTGAAAGAAGTGAAAAATTCATGTTCTTATTCCCCTGCCAAGGGGGACAAGGTATGATTGGGATTCATTTTTCAGAAGCAATCTGAGTAAATAGACCCACTTCAAACCCATTTAAGTTATTGAAAAGTACAAGAACACACGATTTCAAAAATCAAAATCATCATGATAATCCAGGGAGCTTCCCTGTCTCAAAGGATTTCATCCTCCTGGGAGACCTAGTAAAAGGATATGACTCCTCCATGAAGAGAGCTGCTACTGCTCCTCTAATGAGTTGGAAAGGAGCCCATCCCTCTCTGGAGCAGTGGGAGTGTCACAGGGCTGTGCAAAACAGCAACATCAATGGCTACAGAAAAACAAGGAGATGGCAGTAATGGCTGCAGCAAACCAAAAACAGGAGTCTTCCCTTTCCTAAAAACATCCACAGCTCTTCTCAGAGATTTGAACAAAGGCATCATTCCCAGGACATTCTGGAAGTAGATGTATCATAATGCCCAACAGTTTAGAAAATCTTTCTAACCGTGACCAAGCCACAGACTTGCTCCCGATTTAGCTGTTTTGATAACCAAGCCAGGTCTCTTTGTCTTGTCTTCTGCTTTCAGTTGATGGTCTGAGGTTTAATCCAACATTTTGCTGCAATCCTTAAGTAAAAACAATTATCTCTTTCAGACCTGTTTTGGGTGACTTCACAATTTCAGTCATGTACCTCAGTACCCTGCGGGCAACTAAACATTTTCCATTTCCTTACTATATAATTAAACCTCCAGTATGCCATGAATTTCTACCTCAACCCCTCTGCTTTACATTTGACAACACATTTCACTCTGTCCTCATTCCATTCCTTACACTAGTTTAACCTGGTAAATGACATTCTTAGCAAAAAATGTTGTCCTTAAAATACAAGCTTCTCCAACTCCAGAAATATCCACATTGTCAGATGAAAATGTTGTGGAAGAGAAGGGCGACCCCGCCAGGATTTTGTTACGCCCTTAAATCCACTAGGAACAATGCACCTAAATTCACATTAAAACATGACACAGAGCAAAGTGTCCCCAGAAGTAGTGGTATGAACTCGGAAGAAGTGATAAGCAAGGAAGAATTAACAGTGGGGGAGAGGGGTGGATCTAGAACAGAATTGGCAATCACACATTACCTGCCCAAAACTGTTGTATTTTATGACAACCCAGGTAAGTCATAAGTCTGTCTCATGAAATCTAGTGCTGGCAAAGTTAAAATCAAATAAGGAAAGAACAGAAACACACTATTCTTATACAGAACTAGGAGTGACCTAAACCAGCAGTAAAATCTTAATACACAAAGATTTTGCTTGTAATTATTCCCTGTACTCTAGAAAGTATTCACACAGTAGTCACCTATGCCACACTTGCTTCTGCGCTGAATGCTGAACACCTTTTAGGAAGTACAACAATAACTGTACAAACAAGCAGTATTTTAGTTGCATAATATTTGAAATTATACTTCTCTTTACATTTGTACAGCATTAAACCTGAAAGAAGATTGCTTTTCCATGGAAGGGATCTAGGAATCCACACAACCCGCAAAACAGCCAGAAGGCAAATGCTTCTAAAGAAGTAGGTCACTCCTGCTGCTTCAAAATTATTTACAATCCCCAAACAACCCGTTGTAAACACAGCCAGCATTAACGTTGGAGGCATTATGGGCAAACCAAGCACGTGCACTTAAGAGAGGGGAAACAAAACACTGTGTTTCAGCAGTCACTGTCAAATAATAGATGCACTCATACAATAGGTACTGACTCCAAAAGCTGCTTTTCTTGCACTAAAACAAGAGCAGTTCATGTAAAATTTAAGCAAAACCTTAGTTCAATGAGGTACCACTGGCCCAAGTGTGCAACACGAAACATCTACGTGTGTTCCATGAGAATTTGGCCTCCTGCTTTGGAAAGCGTACACCTGACCTCATGAAAAGGTTGTATTTGATATTTTTCACTGTTTTCTAGGCAAGAAAAAAAAGGCAATTATTTCCAAACCTCTGCTTTGCAGCAGCCCAAGATGTTTTGCCAGCCCCCCATTAGCTTCAGCTGATACCCACTAACTCTTCTGGGATATCAACAGCATTTGAAGGACCCAGCCTTCACACATTGCTCTCAATTTTCTCCCAGCACTGTGTCAAATCACTGTTTTCAGAGAGCCATCCTACACTGAGGAGCTAAAACCCCATAAATTATAAAAGCCAGCCCATCAAAACCTTAGCTTTATACCTGCAATAATTCCGCAGTGCGACACAGCTTGACTTGGAGTCCCACTCCCCCTCCCAGCCTGCACATCAGAGCACACTTGGAGCAGAGACTCCTTAAAAACCAACAAACTGAGGTCAACTCACAAAAGAAATGTGACTTCCTAATATTTCATTCTGCTGGCAAACCAAGATGCCTCTGCAGCTCTAACTGTCCTTGGAGCTCAGCCATATACGTGCTTTCACTTTCCACATAGAAATGACCCTCATCTTTCCAGGATACAGGATCGTCAACAGGGAAAAAACATGTCACCAGCACCATTTATCCTACATAGGATGTATGTGTGGTGTTACCTAGAATGACCTTCCTCACCACACTCAGCTCAGCACCAGATGGGATTTAAATACACATTCCCCCCATCCTAATACTACTAAAGCATTTCCCACTGTGGAAAATGCAGGAATTAGTACCTGCTACAGAACAAAGGAAATGTGCTTCAGACTGATTCCTTCCTGAAATGACTTTAAATGGTTGTGTAGAAAACAACATATGATAGAGTCACTCCATGAAAAACAGTGAAAACCAAAATCCCTTCTTCATTCAGTGATAAAAAACGTAGAATTAAAACTGCACAGGTAGCACCAACACACTTTTTATTTAAAATGGGCATCTCCCCATGGGCATGCAAGGGATCTGAACACAGAGGAGCTTTCCCTGGTTTGGTCCAAGCAGTTGGCTGTCACCAGCTGCAAACCAGGGAGACTTTAGGGACCTTACAGAGCTCCAGCTCTGTCTGTTTGGTTGAATAAAAATCACCACAGCCTAGCGAAGGTCAAAAGCTTTTCTCTCAGAGCCAAGAACTCCCAGTCTGTTTGCTACAGGTCTTACTCCTTGACATAAAAAAGAAGTTAAAAGTACCGTGTGGTCTGGAAGGTCAGTGAGGCCAACTGCAGGTACCTCAGAAATAGAACACAAGACCTGAACCACCACAGAACTATTTTTTCCTTTAAATTACCGCTGTCTATGACCTTATCAAAAGGAAAATGACTTTCAAGGGAGATAAACATCAACTCAAAAAAACAGACCTGGAAAATCGAAGCCCTTTCACCACAGAGGCAGAGTAGCAGATTCATTGACAGGCTGCAGCCAGGCCAGGGAGAGGACTGTCCCACTCAGCTCTGGGGACAGTTTTGAGCACAGTCTAATTTCCTTCTGAAGTGCTGTTACTCCTCATCACCTTTCCAAACCTCAGCTGACCACAATCATGATGACTTTGGTTTCAGTCAATCTCAATGGCCAAAAGTCAAGTGTCTGGTGCTGTATTTTAAGTTAACTTAGCAAAATTCAAGTAAGCTCTTGTCACAGTCTTGACATGATTTTGCTTAGGTTCTCCTAGTTCTGCTTTCTGTGTATATTCCATAGGGTGCCCGCTCTGTAAGCACAGCTGTATGTTAAATTTAAATACCACTTCCAAATCCCTAGAATGCTTTTCTAGCCTTAGCTAAAATACCCATGTATTCAATTATCACTTATCTCTTAGGAGTAAAATTTATTTTCATCGTTAACTGAGCGCGTGTCCATCAATTTTTAAAGCTACAGTTCCTCCAAGAGAGAGAACAGTAGCAGAAAGGGCTTTTATTTTCTTGTGGTGAAGGCATGCTAAAATAGACACAAAACGCCTGGCATAGGGGAAAGCCAGGTGTCCAATTTTTCCTCTTAATGGCTGGAGGCAAAGAGCAAAAATAGCTTTGACCCACTTCTGCAGGAACCCATATGACCACTCTGTGTTAAGCTCACATGAAAACAGAACACGCTTCTATTCTGTTAATTTATTCTCCGCAGAAAACAGCTGAACCAAAGGGATTTTTAACTCGCTTCACTTGCCATACACGCTCACCACAGTTCACCCTGGCAAAAAATTACATTTATTTTTAAATATTATTCTTTTCAGACAAGTGCCATAGCACAGTCTTACTGGAAGGAAGTGGAATTAAAAAAAAATTGGAATCAGGAATTTTTCAAGCAAGAAGCTTAGATAAAATCCTCACCGTAGCAGCAGTGCCTGTATCATTCCCACCAGGCTTACTCTGCTGCAAAAGCAACACTTACAGTGAATAATCATCAGCATACATAGGGAATACTGATAAAGGCTTTGGAGAATACGGAAGCTCATCAGGATAACAGAATTACGAGAATAAAGGCAAGTTATTTACATATATTGAGTTATCCCTTCACATCCAGCTTTGTCTTTATTCTTAAAGCAGGCCATCTTCCAGCTCATTTTTAGTATTATAAGAGCAATAGCCAACATGTATCTGCATACAAGCAGAGTAGCTAACAAACTATTTCCAGACTAAAAAAAAAAAAATATATCTTTTTATAGCACAGGTGAATTGGACACATCAAGCATAGTTTCAGTTTTTCTCCTTCAAGTTACAGACACTGAGAAGAGTGCCCTAAAAATAGAATGATTTGGGTTGGAAGGGACTTTAAAGCCCATCTTATTCCAATCCCCTGCCATGGGCAGGGACACCTTCCACTATCCCAGGATGCTACAAGCCCTGTCCAACCTGGCCTTGGACACTTCCAAGGATTCAGGGGCAGCCACAGCTTCTCTGGGCACCTGTAACAAATCCATTCTTCTCCTCTCTCAGAAGTCTTAAGAGCCTCACCCTTTGTTTTGAGGTCAAACACCAGAGCTGGCTTCCCCAGGCTCACCTCAGCTGACTTGAAGCCTCAGCAGTCACAGACACCCGATCTGCAACAATGACCAAATCAGCCTCCTTGGGTCCAGCTCTTCTTCTGTGAAACAAGATATTCTTGAGGGTCCCTCCCAGCCCAAACCAGCCTATGAATCTGTGATTGCACTACATATGTACCAACACCGCTGTCCTGCAAGTGCATTGCCAAAAGTTGGACTTGCAAGGACAACTCAGAGCAAGGGAAAGGACAACAACAGCAAAAAATACAGTAAGCACTGTAACAACCTGCAAGGGCTGTGGTGAACTGCACTTCCACATGTGCTCCAGTTCTGTTCCACACAGGGGTGTGTATGATGGCATTAAACAAAAGGCTGACAGACATCAAGAGGCTAACAGCAGAGGAGAAGCACAAGACTTTCAAGCAGATCCCTTTTCCCCCTTCTGTTATCAAGGAACAAGTGCACAAAGCAGGCAATAATTACTTAAGAGTTAAAAAACACACCTCTTCCTTGCCTAATTATGAGGTGTGTATTTAAAACCTTCTGGAAGGGAAAAAACATGGAACTTATCTTTAATATCTTCACCAGATCCCTGCACAGAAGACTGACAAGCCAAGTGCCATGAGCAGATGGTACAAGGTTTAGCAGGAACCACTGTCATATGCTAATTTGCTATTAATTACAGAAGCTGTCAGGATTACTGCAGTACTGTGCACTAAGGAAGGGCACCAGAAAACACAGCCATTAAGCAAGATTTTTGACTAATAATTTTTGATAAAAATATAGCATTTTTAGTGACCAAAGGTTGAGGAACCTACTGTCATTATGTTTGCTCCTGTACACACAAAACCTGACATTTAATGTGCAAGGCATCAGCACCAATGCTAAACCCACTCCTGACTGGTTTAGGGTAGAATCCCAGACTGGTTTGGGCTGGAAGATCATCTTGTTCTCAGAGATCATCTCATTCCATCTCCCATTGCCATGGGGGATCCTGGTCCCAAATAAGTGCTCCTTCTATCAGTCACCTTTTCCCAAGTTTTGAACTGCTGACTTGAAAGCTCAACAGATCAACAGATTTTGAGCAAATGCTGTCACTCATCACTTCTCTTGCACATAAATTGTTAAGAAAAATGCCAGCAGGTGAAAATAAAAGCTTATTTCACAATTTCTTAGCTCAGCATCTCATCAGTTGTGGGACAGAACACAAATTACTCTGTCCTGCTGAAGTTTGCCTAAAGGGAGGGACAAAACTAACCAAATCTGCATATTCCCAAAAAGTTTGATGGGTATGTAAATAGATGCTTTTTTTCCCATCCACATTTTCATGACCCTTGAAGTATAGAAATACCAACACCTCTCTGCCTAGCAACTTTCCACCCCTTCAAAAACAATTTCCGTATGGATTTTGTACAGAGCAGGTTGTCAATAACAGCACAATATAGATTTATAGCCCTACCTATGTCAGTTCCTAGCGGTTTTCACACGGGGGTGGTAAGCATTTGTCCTTCCAAGTCTTATCAGTCAGAGGTGCTCAAAGCCCAGGCAGACAGGGAAAAGAGATATCAAGAAAGTATAGAAACAACCAAAAAACTTCAGGAATTTCCTTCCCCTCAACACACAAATCCTATTAGCAACTAAGTAGTTGTCAGTGTGAATGACTAACAGCAAATATTTCATATATCATCTGGAAAGAGCCAAACCCCTGAGATCTCATTATCAGAACCAAGTGCCCCAGCTGACATGAATTATTTACTGCAAACCAGTGCTTTTGATTATGCATATGCATTATATGCTGAAGGTGCATCTGTGCCCCAGTTTTAAAACCACCACGTGGAGACAAAGCCAGAAACTGAGCTAAGATCTAACATTCATCCCACAGAACAAGATGATGCTCTTGGCTGCTAAGTTTATCCATCACATGTGATAGTGCACAGATGTTTGCAATACAACCCAAAGGTAAATTATAATAGCCTGGAGAATACAGGCGTTTTTCTTCCTTTACTTTCTGACACCCTGACAGAAAAGAAAATTCTTGGTCTTAATCACCTGTACCCAAAGCACAAGGTAATCTATTTCAGTTAGCTGAGTGACAGAACATGGGGAGACACAGAGACATCACAACACACTCCTTCCCATTTCCCTCATCTGTCTTAGACCTGCTTCCATCCGCTACAGTGCAATTTCAGAAGGAAATCTATTACTCATCCCAGAAACCAACAGCTTGTGGACTTCAGCATCCAAACTCTTGGCCATGGGGCTTCTCCCATCTCTTCTCCTTCCTTCCCCATCAGAAAGCCCCTAAGTAGGCTGCCTGACCACAGTTTCATCAAAACTGAGTGAAGCTTCACTTGCTTTGTTTTAGGACTACACCACAACAGATTCATTTAATATTTCTGTTTCATTAACATCAGACACAACAGGTGTCTTCACACTGATGCCTCTGATAGCCATGAAGGTACCTGCAGTGCAGGAAGATGGAATCTTGCATTTTAGTATTAAATCCAATCACACTTTTATAGAGAATCATTATTTTCATTAGAATATTTGTAACACTGGTCTGAAAACAATCCAAGTATGTATGAACACAACAAGCATTCCTGATGAAAAACAGACAGCAATTATCACATCAATATTGGGGTGCTCACACCCATTTGGCTCACTTCATTAGGCTGATTTAAGACAGCTCTCATATATACAACATAAACCACGTGTTCCTATACAGGGAACTCTTCTTCCTTGTGCTCCAAGTCCTCATTGCCTTCATTTAATCAACACGGCACTGTCCTGAAGGCAGAAATCACAGACAGGTGTAATATATACAAAGAGCAGCTCAGCTCCCAACACCTATTTTAAAGCCAACTCCACCCCATGAAGACTTAGATACTTTCAGCGAGTGCATTTACATTTGTTCCTGCTGATCTTTACAGCAAATACCTGGACTTTTTTTCAGAGAGAGGAGTACAGGGGAATGGTCTTGCTGTGGTTTAACGCTGGTTAAGGAGGAACATCTGTTTACAGCACCTCTCCCTTATCAACTTGGAGATATTGACAACCCGAACACAGCACGGAGCAATTACCAAGCCAACAAGGCACAGAAACGTGTCCTCAAGGGATCTGTAAGCATCCTACACTCTTAATTTTAACCACCAAACCACACATCTCAAAGGGGATCTTTTAAAAGCAATGGGATTTGATGTCCACAAGCCCTTCTGAAAAGCTACCCACAGGCTGAGACTATCAGCCAGAGAGAAATAGGATATAGCCAGGGAATAACACCTCAGGTTACCTCCTGCCTGTGGTGAGCACAGGGGAACAGTGTTGGCACCTGAAAGCAAACCAGCACTGATCCCTGCCAGCTCACTTTCCAGGTTTTCAGAGTTAAGATTTATTTTCCCCTGAACTACACATATCTACGTTTACATGCCAAATAAGTACAAAGAACATGAGTTTACAAACATAAGCAAAATAACATTTTGTATCTGTTGGTGCAAAGGCAAAATAAACCAAGGTCCCCACTCTGCTACCAAATACATCTAAAACTAGTAGTGCACTTGAGACAAATGCTTGTGACCCAAAACTTTCCTCCTTTTGATTCTGTCTTCCAAATCTTTTCATTCCCACCACTGACATCCTCCAGCCCCTCCCCAAAACACCAGCTTTCCTCTACCAGCACCGTGCCAAAGACCTTTCCCTTGAGATTTTCATATTACATCCTCTGTTGCAACAGTCTCCAGTTGTCTTCCCCAAGCTTCCTCCCCCCAAATGAAAGGAGAAAGGACCCTGCACATCCGATGAACAATCCTTGCATACACCAGGGTTTGGAAATGCCGGAGTTGGAAGGTACATTGCCACAACTGTTCCCATGTCACGCACTGCCTGTCTCTCTCTCGGCTCCACAGGCAGGAGAAGGGAACTATTGAGCTCAGCTCCTGCATCTGTACAGAGCTGCATCTTTACAGTTCACTGCTGGCCTTGTCTGAATCAAAGAGGGTGGCTTTAAAATTCAAGTGACCATTTCAATGAGCTCCTCGGCATTATTTAGCAGCACTGAGAAATGCAATTTGCTACCAAGCCTTGTTTGCCTCAGGTTAATGTCCAACACATTCTGCATTTCTAATTTATCACTGCAAATTTAGAAATAAATTCAGTAAGTACTATAAACATGGAAATATAATAGATAAATTACTGGTCCCAGAATATTTTAACCTGGAGCAAGCACGAAATATAAAAGCTGAAGTTATTCTGAGTATAGATTTCAGCTGTGTCGCTGTTGAGCGGCTAGCTGAGGAATGACCCAAGTTCTCAGACAAGGAAAGAGAGGAGAAGAGAACTTTATTGTTTTGAATTCCATATATATAGAGTTTACAGAGGTGCCCCAGATTGGTCAGCCCGAGACCTCCCCCTAGGCACAATTGGCCAAGCCCGAACTGACTCAATCCGGAGAAACTGTTTGCAAAACATCCAAACTTTATCTTGTTTATGAAATATAGCAAAATGTTCCCACGGGAAGGACCTGTGCTAGCCACACAGCTGTACATTTTGATGTAAAGAGGCAAGTTGGACACTAATTCATCTCTTGAGCTGAACTGGCAGCAGGAGCTCAGAAATAGCTATGGTCACCAAAGGTGCCCCAAAATGTGTTATTAGAGCAAGAGCCTGGAGTTATCTGAAATTCAAAGTCTCCCTTTGCCACAGTCAGGGACTAGTCTTTTCCTAGCAGCATTAAACGCACCTCCCTAAACATAAGACCTGAATGGTCAACACACACAAAAGCTGCCCTAATCAAATAAAGCAATGTTAGTCTGAAATCAGAATTTCTATGCCATGCTTTACAGACTAACCCTGAATTAGGAGATTTAGGAAACTTCCATAACTGAGCTCTATTCCTGTGTGCATAGGCTGATATAAAACTACAAGAGGAAAGACTTGGCACTGTGTTTGGTGTATTTTTTTCATTCTGTTATTTCACAGAATCACAGAAAATCTTAAGTGGGAAGAGACCCACAGGGATGATCAGTCCCACTCCTGGCCCTGCACAAACACCCCAACAATCCCACCCTGTCCCTGAGAGCATTGTCCAAACCCTCCTGAGCTCTGGCAGCCTTGAGGCTACAACCATTCCCTGGGAAGCCTGGGCAGTGCCCAACACCCTTCAGCCTTGGATTATTCAGCTTCCTCAGTGCCAACTCATAAACCTTTAAGCAAGGAAGATTCTTGAGACATCCACAATCAAAACTTCACATACCAAATCCTTAATTCTGTCTTTCAGATGTTCTTTTTCTGCTATCCCTAGGTGTGAACCCTGGACATCTTAATATTCCTTTCACCCTTAACCCAGCCTAGAAAACATTATTCTCAACTCCCAGTACATTTACTTGCTCTAGAAATCCTTGGTACAGCATCCCAGGACATGTGCATCACCAGCACCGTGACACACACACAGAAGTGCAGCATCCTGAAGTCAGAATGACCTCTTTGTGAAGGTTACACAAACTAACAACTCCAGGTGCTATTTCCATATCAGCAAGCACTCCTTCCATGGCACTGTTTTCTATATGGTCCTGCACAAAGAAGCTTCTAGAAAGCTCAGTTATTTTCACTGCTGTAAAACAGAAGGAAAGGAGAAATTCAGACCCACAAACTGTTTATATTAAGTTCATTTATTCCATGGAAAGTGCATAATTGTCATAAAACAGTTCACCATGAGTGGTTAACTTTCCACAAAGCCATGACAGTCAATTTATGGCAAGTTCTACTTTTGCATACGAGGAAAAACGAGTTAGTGCCAACATCAGTGGAACTTGTGACAGCGCTAAGAAAAATGACATTTCCTTAGCTAGGCACTTTTCCTTTAAAAAAAAAAAAACCAAAAACCAACAACTCTGAACTCACCCTCATACATATCTCACTAAGCAAAAACACGCTGGGAATGTTCAAACATACTGCTCTCGTGCTGTCTGAAATCTCTCAGCTCTGGGTTTCTGTTATGGTTTTGTTTAACCTTGGCCTGTAAGCTCTCAGTGTCAGCCACACCTCCCATAACTCTGGAAAAAGATTTAAAGGTTGGAGCACAGTGATCTGAGCTCTCTCTCCAAAGCAAGAACTGAGCACGAGGCACAAGTCCCACAGCAGGTAGGTACTTAATACCATTACTCCTGACACCTCTGGGCAATTTTCTAATTAAAGTGAGTAGCTGAGAGATTCAGCGGCTTCAGTTTCATCCTGTGAAGTAGCAAGATAAGGTGAGTGTGGAATAATCTCAGGGTTCCAAATCCAAAGGCAGCAGTGCAGCACGTGAAAGAGTTATGCATCAGGTTGCTGTACTGTCCTCTGAAGGCCCCCTCAAAATAATGCAACTTAAAATCCTTCACTTAAGAGAACCAATTGCAAGTATTTCTTTAGATATAAAGCAGGTGGGAATGGCAACATGCAAACTTAATTTATAGGGACATCCTCACAACTGACTTTAAAAACTGTCCTACTACTCTTAGGCAAAAGACAGCAAAATGCTGCTGCAACTACTACCATCTGCTAGATGAATAATGTGTAAGTATCAAAAAGGGGGTTTTAATTTGTACGTTTTGCAGCTAACAGGAGGATTTTATACCGTAAATATGTCTCTGGGTCTCGTCCCACAGGATCAACCCTCACAAAACTCGGACATGCACCCTCAGCCTGGATTCAGCTGAACCAGCTTCCTTCCTTTATCTAATTTTAAAAAACAGGATGAAATGTTATAAACCAAAAGGCAAACTAGAAAACTCCTGTGAGAGAATCAATTCTCATCATGACTCGCACTGTTAGAGAGCCCCAAAACATTCTTATAGAAAGAATATTAATTCTTTGGCATACACCATTAAAAAAAAAAAATGGAGAAAAAAAACCAGGAAAATGCCCCTGATGCAGGAGTACTTGTACAGCAGCTTTTTGAGTCTGAGGCCTGTTATAAACAGGCTTTCTTAATTTCTTCTGCAAGTCCTACGAAATGCAAAAACAAACTGCAAGTTCCCCTTTCTCCTACATATCACTTGGCTTTTATCCCATCTTCAAAGACTAGAGAATCCAGTTTGACTTCTGTATCTCATTACCTCCATCTACTGGCAAGAGCTGCTCCTGATTTATAAACCCCCTCCAGACCAATTTCATAATTCCATCATTCAAAAAAAAAAAAAAGTTAATTTCAGAAACATTGATAGTTAAATAAGTCAGGGGGAAGAATACAAACAATTCAACTCCAAAACACCTGAAGGTACAGACCAGCTTGTAGACCTCACACCATTATTTTTCTGAAGTCTAGAAATTATTCCTCCCTACCAATGTACAAAATTTATCTTTGGATTCAAAAATCAACAGCAGGAGCCCCAGCCTGAGAGTCAATTTGAGAGATTAATGTGATCTCAGATTAACCTGCACAGCCTTTATTGGTAACATATTAGACATAAAATCAGAAAATCCTGGAATGGTTTGGGTTGGAAGGGACCTTAAAGCTCATTGTGTTGCACCCCCTGCCATGGGCAGGGACACCTTCCACTGCCCCAGGTTGCTCCAAGCCCTGTCCAGCCTGGCCTGGGACAGTTGCAGGGATGGGCCAAAGAGTAATAGCAGCAATAACAGCTATTATTGAAAAAAATTCATGGACTAGCACAAACATCCCAAGGAGATCACACTCACAGCCTCTATTCCGGCACACAGCCACAGTTCTCCAGCAAAACAGTTCTTCAGAACAAGTTAACAAAATAACCCACTGCAGGTCAAACACACCAAAATACATTTTTAATACTAAAGGCTGGTGGTCTCTGAAATATTACTTCCACTACATATATTCCTATTAAATGGGATCTTCGTATGTGCCCAGAAATTTTCCATATATTCAGCTATTCTTTGGGAAGTATTAGATCATTTTAAGACATCAAAACTATTTGTTCTGATGCAAAATAAAATGCATGCTTTCCTTTTTTTCCAGCTCTTTTCATGTTATTTATTGTACTGCTCCCCATCCCCAGCTCTCAGAGCTGTCAGCAACCAGAAGAGGGCAACATTTTAAATAGTATGTAAAACCACCACCAATTTAATCAGCTGCCGAACACTGAGATGCTTAGTCTTACCAAAAATCACCATGTTGTCTCAAAGCTCCTCACTTATCATAGAACAAGGAAAATTTCTATTTCCTCTTTCTACAGATCCAAGCACTCCACTGAGTGATTTGATCAGAAAAGTTTTTGTGAGCAGTGAATTATTTTCCCATCAGCACTGCAGTATTATGTTGCTTCAGTCCAAGCATACAGTTCTGAAGATACACTACTGTTAACTTGCATTATTTCATGCACTGAATTTTAAAATTAGACTTTTTCTTAGGTATTTCAGACTGTTTATTTACCATACTGAGTTCCTAAAATACTCAGCTTGCACAGCTGCCCCAGAACAAGCTCATTTTTTCATGCAACATACTTAACTTCCACATTAAAGTCAGAATTATGATCTACTTAAGACAAGGGAAATGCAAAACCTTTTCATCTCATGATAAATAACACAGATTCAGTTGTTCTTTGAAATTCAGCAAGCAAAACATGCTCTGATCCATCCAAGACAGCACTGCTCACTGATCCACAAGCAGAGCCACAAAATTCTCTAAGAGACTGCTGCTATGGTGATGGCTCTTCAAGAGTGAGCAACATCCACAAAAACACCATGGAAAAACATGGCAAAAAAACTCCTTTGAGTTTTAAATAGTAAATTTCAATTTGGGGAGCAAGAGAGAAATGTTACCATGGAAAAATAGTTTCAAGAAAGAATTTGAATGCCCTCGATCAAAGTTAAACCTGGGATTTACCCAAGAGGTTTGTTTTCTTTATATGGATGCATTGATTTAATCTTCCAAAAGGGTATTGTTGTTAAAAGTGTGATTTTTAGGTGTTCCTCAATGCCTGGCACTGTTTACACCTGAGAATGAACTTGTGCCTATGAGTTTGTTCATGTTATGCTTGATCAAACCTGCTCTAACCTTACCTGGTCCAGATTGGTGCTGGCTGTGAGGAACCAGCATGTGAAAGCATCCTGGACTAATCCTTGTCTGAGGGCAGCATAAGAAATATTTCTAATTTGGATTGATTTAGTTGTGAGGATGACAATGCTTGGCATTTTGTATCAGAATCTTTCAAGATTTTAGCTCAGTTTCCATGAGAACTAAGTACTTACTGTGTGAGTCAGGCTGATGTATTTAAAATTCCCTGCAGTTTTACAGATGAAACTCAAAATATTTTCAAGGTATGACAAAGAATTTTTTTTTTTAAATCAAGTTTCACTTCATAACTTATCTCCACCCTAGGAAAAAATTCAAAATTTCATAACAGGAAAGTAGGCAGGAAAAAAAGGAGTAAAAATTAAAGTGGAAAGGCCACACTGATTTACTAATACAGTCCCAGACTGATCTTTCCCCACTAATCTAGTAAGAAACTGAGCACAAACTGCCCTTTTGTACCAACTCATAAATACCAAGAGTTCGGGACAAGATGTGTCACATTTTTTCCAGTATGTCCAGATAAACTGCCCCTTAAGACTGATTAATTAGGCAGCTGTTTTAGGGAATGAAAGATCATGAACCAAAATCAAAGCCAAGATCAAACAGTTCAGTTTTGTGTGTGTATGATCCCCCTCAGATGTTTTCCCAGAACTGCACCTCCTGTGCAGAAGATGCTTGAAGCAAAACATTCATACAGACTTAAAATTTAGAAGGTGGGACAAGTGGTTATTAATAAAAAAGCTTTTAATTTACCTTATTGTGAAAAAATTAAATATGTAATTAGTTCTACAGTCATATTTAATGAAAAGAGAGCACACACCATCCTCATCCTCCTTCAGGCTTCTCCTGCACTCATCCCTGTCAATAATCAAATAACCTGTTCTAGAAACACTAAGTCAGACATCAGTATTGATAGAGGCTTTTTATGAAGTTGAAAATCGTTTTGTATTCTTACTCCTCTGCCAGGGATTGTATCTTGTTCTTCATTTACCAATTAATGAAGTACCAGCAGTGCCATTTTCCAAAAAAAAGCATTCTTTTAAAAATGGTGTAAGCTCATGGTAAGAACTCAGATGGTTGTTTCTTTCCATACACATAGCACATACCTTATTTATACTGTTTCCCTTCTGTATGTTATACCCCCTCTTCCAACTAGAGAAAACTGACTACATTTAAAATAGAATATTGTATTTCCCATCAAACTAAGACCTTCAAGGCCTATTAAAGGTTTATGTGATTCCAACCCTCTGGACACTCATTAGCAAATGAGAGTCTTCCATACCAGGTTCCTGGAAGAAGATTTCAGCCTCACTTGCCAGTCATGTTTGGATATCACTGCACTGGCAACACAGCAAACTCTCACTTCAACATCCTGCTGTTTCCAGAAGTCACCAGAACTACTGGTATTTGAGTTCCTGGTGTACCAACCAATTCTGTTTTTATTAATACACCAGTTATGAATATTATTTAATTTGCCATATCCCTGTTAATAGAAGGTCATACCTGAGGATACTGGAATGGTAAAATTCCACAAAATGAATGGAAAATAAACACAGAAGAAGCCCAAGTGTTCACTTTTTTTAACAGGTTATTAGAACAGGTCCTAATAGAGGCAGTGGTAAATACTGTTTAGGCAAAGCTACTCAAACTAACATAATTCTTCCTCATGTAAGAGATGATTCATGATGAGAATCAATATTTCATCTTCAGAGATGATTCATGATGGGGAATCCATATTTCACCTTCAGAGATCATGAACAACATCTACATCTTCTCCTCTGCACAGGTACAACCAAGTAATCAAGAATGATCTGCCTGCAGCACAATATTTACCTTGCTACTCTGTTCTGCCAATAGACACTGCTCACATAAATATTGCCTGGCTAAAGAAAAATATCCATCAAACCATCATTCACTTGCCAGTCTAAAGAATATTATGAATATTGCTAATCACAGTAGAAACAATCCTGCACTGTCCCTAAGTGCAAGGTTTCATTTATATTCACACAATGAGAATTTTTTTTTTTTTTTTAGAGATTAAGCACGCTTATTAAAAACACCTTGATAAACTGGAAGGTTCTTTGATTAGAGTGCCTCCTCTTTCTTTAGCTTACTGGACAGTTCCCAGCACCTGAGGACTTCCAATTAACCACTGAAGTCCCTGCAAAACTGAAATGCTCCATTTATTCTGAATAGCCCAGGCATTCAGAAATTTATCCAAATTTCTCTTTTCCGTTTCCAGAACCAGGATGCTTTTAGCAGCCTGACAATACTGCTTTGGTACAGAAGACTTCATAAGAACCTCAATTCATTTATAACTCTGCTACTTACAGAATCTCACACAGGTGTGGGTTGGAAAGGACCTTCAAGCTCATCCAGTTCCACCTCCTTCCACTATCCCAGGTTGCTCCAAGCCCCATCCAGCCTGGCCTGGAACACTTGCAGGAATGGGGAAGCCACAATTTGAGACCTCATGTTAGGGCTGCCTCTGTTAGCTCCTGGCTTGAAAAGGACTTATCACCTACATATGAGAGAACAAATATAAAACAATCCCACTCTAAAAAAACCTGTTATTTAAGTTCCTAGCACCTAAAATTCTGAAAGTTAGAAAATTCCTTGCTATCCATCTTGCAAACCATGTGGCTGAACTTGGTCACCCATCAGGATCTAAAGGATGCATGATCCAAGCAGACAATGATGCTGCCAAGAGCTCAATTGGCAAGAAGCTGATGAGCATCAGGAAAATCCTACAGCCCCACATCTCTTATTTTTATAAAAGCTGCCATTGGATCATATTAGTTGCAATTCCAAATACAGTAAATACTACCAGCATGTATTTATATTTACCAAGAGCCCAGTTTTTTCTTGTGTTTTAATGTTGCACCACTAACATTATTTTGACTGGCACCAAGATCAGATGAGTTCATTTTGTGCAGAAGGTAATTAGTGCTTAATTCCAAAAGCAGAAAATGGAACAGTTTGGGGATGGGATTTATTTAGAGTTTTTTTCTATTGCCATATTGGAGTTTTTTAAGAGGTTTCCATATTTTTGTCTTCCCAAAGACACTGCTTGAAGCAAAGTCATGAATTCTGTATGTTATCAGCTCTCTCAGCAGACAAAGAGCACTGCTCATTATCACCACCTTTGCATTTACTTGTACCTCTTGCTCCTGGGATAACAACAATATGCCTGAGGCTTGGAATGCATCTGAACTCCCAAAAAAGGCATTTCCTAATGTGGATACTCCCTAAAGGAAACAAAATTGAAGTTAAGATCCTTACAAGCACAGACATCAATTTTTTTGTCATACATATGAAGTTTATTCATCATTAATGACAAACTTTCTGTCACTTCATATCTTCATTGTAATACACTAACTTAAGTAAACCTTCAGAAACATCTTCAGGCATTAACTGAGTCTTAACTATTGCCACTGTATTTTCAGATGTTTTCCATATAAAATACTTCTGAAAAGAAGCTCCAACTAAGATCACTGCAGGATTGTCTCTGGATGGGGCTCTCAGTGCTCTACTCTGGTTGACAAGGTGGTGATTGGTCAAAGGATAGACTCCATGATCTTGGAGAACTTTTCCAACCTTAATGACTGCATGATCAGGTGCAGTGAAACCAGAACACTCAGAATTCTGGCAGCCAAATGTTCCATTTTACTATTTTTTAATTACCTGAAGACAAAATATAAGGATATCAAAGTAACTCAGAGTAGCTTACAGCACAGGCACTTGAACTCTTCACTGCAAATACTGAGACTATGCTATAAACCATTACTTAACGATTTTTATTTAACAATTAATTAACCTGCTAAACCCTCCTAAACCACCCCCCCCCGAAAAAAAATACACTTCCCAGGTTGTGATACACTCCATGTGTTCATTTTGGCTCTAACTGGGGAAGAAGCTACTACCATTACTGTTGAACCATGAATCCATAGGCTTGGATTCCAAGGATTTCTTATAGAATGGGCATCTTAAACCTGGGGAAGGGAAGGCTCCAGGGAGACCACAGAGCTCCTGCCAGTGCCTAAAGGGGCTCCAGGAGAGATGGAGAGGGACTTGGAACAAAGGCCTTTAATGACAGGACACAGGGAATGGATTCACACTGCCAGAGGGCAGGGTTAAATAGGATATTGGGAAGGAATTGTTCCCTGTGAGGGTGGGGAGGGCCTGGCACAGGGTGCCCAGAGAAGCTGTGGCTGCCCCTGGATCCCTGGAAGTGTCCAAGGCCAGGCTGGACAGGGCTTGGAGCAACCTGGGATAGTGGAAGGTGTCCCTGCTTATGGCAGGGGCTGGAACTGGATGACCTTCAAAGGCCCCTTCCAACCCAAACCATTGTGGGATTCTGCAATGATTCCATAAATACCTTTATCTGAACCACTCCAGTAACACTCAACTGACATTTCCAAACCTTGGCCTGTTGAGAAACAGCCAATTTTCAATATTCTGCAAAACAGACTATGGTTAAGCACTGGAAAACTGACTTTATCAGCTATAGAATTAAGGCCAGCAAGACTGGGTAGTCTAAAACTGAATACCACGGTCATGTGAAATGCCAAAAACTCACAATCCCCACTACTAAAACTTGATTGCATCTTGTGGCCACAGTATACACAAGATACCACTAAGCAGGGTTCCAAAAGAAGTGAAAAGCTTTGAGATGTGGGGGTTTTACTATGTAAACTTCATATTTTTCTCACTCAGAAAAAAAAAAAAAATTAGTCTAACAAACAGCTTTTTTCAAACATTTCAGAGATAGTGTATCTTTTCCTTTTAGCAAACATTATCACAAAAAATGCCTTCAGGGGTCCTCTATAGAAGTTTTCAAAGTGAGGAAGAGAAATCAAATGTCAATGAAGTTTCCTTTGCCAGAGGGTAAGGAAAGCCAAGGGAAGCACATCAACAAGGAGAATTACAGGACCCACAGACTGACAGGAGTTCAGGTTTCCATGGTTTTCCCAAACTGAAAGCATCACATTTTGAAGCCTGTTACATTCAACATTCATTCTGTTGCATCTACTTGCATTGCATTTTCTGTATACACAAGTCATGCTGAGCTGCTACTCAGATTTTTGCTAAAGCTGCACAGTACCTTCTTTGGCAATAAAAATCCTAACAGCAGCAGGCAGTGAATCTCTGCCTTACCAATTCATTCCAGACACAAGCAGAAGCAGCATCCTGGCCAAGCCATTCAGTTTCAGATCCCTAAAAATTACCTATTGGTGCAGAGCTCACAAACACAAGAAGAAAACACTAAAGCAAATCTGCAGATGATTTGGTCTCTCAATAGCAAGATAAGGAATCCATCTGACTTATCTCCATCATGCTCTCACCGAATCAGCCTCACAGAAATAGAGCAGGTCATGAATTTTCTGTAAGGAGAATTGTAGAAGCCCATCAAATACTAAAAAGCTCTGCAGATGTCTGCAGTCCTTTCTAAAAGCTTTTTTCAGACTAGCAAAGAGGACACATTAATTAATTAAATTAACTGTTTCCAAACATTCCACTTCCACAGATCATTACCTTTCTTCAGATGTTTTTAATAGAAAATTAGTCTGTTCCTCCAGGGTTTTCATTCCAGAGCTTTCCTCTAACAATGTTTGTTTATCCAAGCTTTCAGAAGACTTCACAGAACCCTATTGCTTTCTGCACAACCTAAAGCAATAGTTACATCTCACTGATTTTCAGAAAGCCTCTAACATCAGCCACATCTCCACATCATCACTTGCACAAGCAAAAACCTCAAGTACAAAGATAAAATTACCTGCACTGCAAAAAGAGCCTCTTGAAAATTATCAGCAATGCCTATGAATCACTTTGGTTTATTGAATTACTGCATCTACCCCGCAACACACTTAATGGGGTTTCTGAAATTAAATTTCTCTCTACCAAACACATCTCCCTGTCACATGGCACAAGCTGAATCCTACAGAGAGGACTGAATTTGCATCAGATCCAGCTGCAAGGTACCTGCCTGAATAATTCTGACAAGATCAACTTGTTTATGTTCCAAGCAATCCTTCATTAGTGCATTACTTAAAAATCAGTCATAAGACGCCTGTTTCTAAATAGGCAAACTGCTTAAAGACATTATTCCAGAACAGAAACTTAAAAACATTATTCCAGAACTTTCAGACTGAAAGCTGAAAAACATCATACCTATATTCGAAATGCCATCTTCTTCCAGTTCCTTTGCAGCAAATAACATCCTCCCCAAAAAAAAGCAAGGTGCAGAAATCAGCTTGTGCAGTGCTTAGATGCACCTATGCTGATTCAAACACATCATCAAGGCTTTGGTCAGAGAAGAACAGAGCTCTTTGAGGTGCCAACTTCAGCCACCCAAGAGCTACGCAGCTCCTTTTACATTATCCCAGGCAATCATTTCCTCCTCTTACATAACAGGCAGAGCTCCCAGGTGCCCCATTTCCAGCAGTGCAGGAGAGGCTGCAGTTGCCCCACGCCCATGCCAGGCTCTCCCATGCGCTGACCTGAGAGGCAGCAGATCAACACTTTGGGATCACTGCTCCTCAGGGGTTCTAAAAATAGAGCACCAGCTGCTCCCAGAGTCCATGTGCTCATACCCAGCACCACTGACCAAGTGCCACATCTAAGACCTCCTACTTCCTTAATGCCACAGCCAGACAGATTTGTATTGCACTCTGTATCTGATGGTGTAAGCCTGCCCAGTATCAATTTAGTTCTTAGCCTGATAACCAGGGTAAAAAAACCCAAACAAACCTTTTTCAGCATAAACTTGCATGCCAGCTGTGGTTACTTCAGGCTTTAGAAGCAAGGAGGCTGTTTCAGGCTTTGAGAAGCAGCTACAAAGTAGAGACCCCACTCAGATTCTCCCAGCACCATTCTCGGTGCACAGACCTCACACTGCCCTCACACATAACTGGCATTGACACTCTTGGATCCAACAACATGAATTTATTATGAATTGAATCAGCTTTCAATTAATCAGATTAGCACCCCAGCTGTGAATACACACTCTCCAGAACCTTATTCTTGGACTGTGACCTCCTGTTATCTCATACTATCATAGAAATTTAATCTGTCAAACAATCCAGTACAAAGTCCATGCAATTACATCTGCTTAAGTACAAATCCACACTTGGCAATAAGCCCTCAACAGATACATCTTGTTCATATGTCAGGCAAGTTTCGTTCAAGTAATTACAGCCTCGTTCTTACTGGAAACAGCTACTGATATTTGCAAAGTCTCAAATTCCCAAAATACTGAAGGGCAAGCCAAGCTTGGCACTTCCAGTTTTATGAACAGCAAATTGAAGCAGGGACACAAAGTTGGGATCACTGAGGCTTGCTATGGATCAGCCAGTCTATACTAACTGCAACAGGGATATTTCATTAACATTCATCACTAACTGGTCTGGCTATAAAATGCAAACCAAGCTAAGTCTTGTCATGATTCACAAGTTTCTCCACTTGTACTACCTGTACTTTGTCTTTCCATGATAGAGAGAACTTGATCACAACTTGCATCATTCTGGTTTTAACCAATGCATGCCTCAGGCGTTGTGAAGTGGAACAGAGGGGAACAGGAACATCAACTGCAACACTCTGGCGAGGCACAATATAACCTAAAGCAGAATTCTCTTCTGCTTTAGAAGAATAATCAAGCATATTCTCCTATTTCTTACCAAAATCCCTTGTGTAGGTCCCTTCTTTAATTCCCTTCTCCCTCTATTCTCAGAATGATGCTTAGGCCGATTTCAGCTCAGTTTTAAAGTGCACGCATTGTACTTTAAGACCTAGTTCTGTAGTACACAGCAACAAAGTAAAATTTGGCCTCAGTTATTTATAATAGCAAATAGACTATAAGGTATCTACCTGTTTAAGTCAGAAAAATGAATACAAAGGTCCCACAGAACTTTGCCTTCTGTCTATTCACTCCTCAGATTACAAATGCCCCACAGATTCTTTTCAATGCAGCCAACATTATTCAACAGCACTCTACATCTGATTGCAATCTCCATTTACAGTATTTATTTTAAATGTACAAGCCAACAAATACTCTCATTACCCTCCATCCTTTGTACAAAATACCTATAATAGCTTTACATTTCTTAAATTAAATTAGATGGAACTTAATACACCAGCTTAAATAAAGTGAGTTTAATCAATTCTTCAGTCTTGTTCATCTATTCAGTTTCTACTTATCCAGCTGTTAATGGTTCAAGTCTGGCTTTTTAGTTTCTCTAGTATAAGAGCCATGTCAGGAGATTTATTGACTCAAAGCTACTACTTATTTCTAGCTGAAAACAGGTTCAAAATGCTGTCCTTTCACTTTTATTCTTCAATTATCATCATTTGGTTAATGTTAAATCCTTTAGCAAGTGTTACATCATGAGAGTGTTGCTTAATGTCTTTAAAGCAGTCATGATCAACCAAAGATGTTATTCAGTTTCATAATTACATATAATTATCTATGTCTGAACACTCTACACATTTTTTTCAGTTTTATCTGTTACTTCAGTGAACTATTCGTAAAGCTAACCAAGCAGGAGGTAGTGATTTCCTCTAGCATTAATTATGAGTTACCAGTTAAGAAAGTTAATTCCTGCTTGCTGGAATTATTTTATAGCTGATCGTTAGAACATTACAGCATTAGCCAACCCAACGGAATTAAGTCCTCATCACTCTTTAAAAGGCTTTCCCGTTATTATAATCTGATAAATGTAATTCAGCTATTACTCAGCATTGTTTATTAACTGCTTTGGCTGTTTGCTGGTGTTTGTTGATACAGCAGAGGGTTGGTTTGAGCTACAGGAAAACACCTGCAGGGCTAATCCTTGAGCAACAACTTCAGCTCTATGAACAGCCCCCATCCTCACAGCAATGCTTTCTTTGCCGTTTTCCATACACAAGACATGACTAACAATTTATCATGGAACAGTTTGGGTTGGAAAACACATTAAAGCCCATCTCATTCCATCCCCCCTGCCATGGGCAGGGACACCTTCCACTAGATCAGGTTGCTCCAAGGCCTGTCCAGGAACACTTCCAGGGATCCAGGAGCAGCCACAGCTTCTCTGGGTAACCTATGCCAGGGCCTTCTCACCCTCACAGGGAACAATTCTGGAACAGCTATTTCAAGTCTTCAATTGTCTTGCTTCTACACATCAGCTGTGCTCCTGCTACTCAACACACAGCTCCAGAGAGCAGGCAGCTGCACTTGGCTGCTTTAGCCCCAAAGGTCAGCCGGAATTAAACCACGGGTTTGTTTGGAGCTCTGCTTTCCAAGTGCATTTGTAGCCACCATATCCAACCCTCACTTCCCACAGATGCCTTGGATGTGAGGCAAACCACAGAATGCACAGTCATGAACTGAGCAGCTTATCCTCAAAATACTTCAGGTTTTCAGAGTGACCTAAATCAACTACATGGGCAAAAATGAGCCCCTAGGAGCAGCAAGTCTTGGGCAAATGGTCAGCACAATCCATTCTGTGTATTTATCCTTTTATTACAAAGCTCCAATCTGACCTTTTAAAAGCTTCTGATATTCTGCTTAACAGGAGTTGCAGATAGATATCTCCTCATATATTATTCCAAAATTCTATCATTTTGCTTTACATTTTACATACATTTGTTTTATATCTATACATACTATAGATCCTTTTTTCACCATCCTGGCTTACACTTCACATCAATATTTCAACAGTTTTCATCTATCAGCCATTGTTATGCTAAAACCTAGGTGTTAGCAGAGCTCTATTTTTGAAGTTGTCTGCCAGAGCATGTCTCACTCAAAGCAGACTGTCAAAGAAATTCACCCCCAACATGAACAAAGAGAGATTGAAAAAGCAGCTGATGTAATTTTATTTTTTTTAGTATTAGAACATCAGTGAGACAGATCTAGACTATTACAAAACATAATAAATGATGCTACTTCCAAAGCCTACTGAAATTTAAAACTCAGAAGATTGCCAGAAAAATTATTTTGAAATTAATTATTTTATTCAATTAATTGGTCTGTATTACACTTGGCACAGCCAACTCACAGCCCATGCCTCATAAGCCTTACCTTATCCTATAATGGGGAATTCCCCTGTAATAGAGTTGATTTATGGAGAAGGCATGGGATTAATTTTATGGCATCTTCATTTTGGAATTATGAATTCACCAATTAAAAAAAAAAAACATGAAATGGACAAGAATTCAAGCAAAGCCTGAATTCAAGCAGGATGTTCAATTTAAGGTAAGGTGAGGTTGAACTCAAGTCACCCCTCAGTGGAACCTACTCTCAAGAGCAGCAATTCCTGGTAGTTTGAGATGATTTTTGCACTTCCTCCTCACCCATCAACCAATTCATGCTAATCATCACCTTTTCCATTAGCACAGAGCTAGAGAATGCTCTGAGAACATCTGCCTTCAATAATTCATCTCTCACACTAATAAACTCCTGAGCCAGTAGCTGCAGATGCACCTCACTTTTCCCCTTCCAGACAAACCCTAATTACTTTTCTGAGTATGTTTATTAGCTTGGACAGCCACCCACCTCCCTTTTCAGTTCCCTGCTTATCATCTGCCCTTCCATGCAAATAAACACTCATAAAAGCCTGAAACCTCCAAGAGATCTTGTGGAGAACCACAAGAGCCCATCTCCATCACTAGCTGTTAGTGCTAAGGAGGCATCTTACAGGGACATTCATTAGAAGGTTCTTTCAAAAACAAGAGGGTAATCATTAAGGTAGTGGCACTCAGTTATTTATCTCTTACACTCTTTTTCCTTTCCTGCCCGGGATTCTCCCTTTTCCATCACATGGGCAGCAAGCAAGGTCCCTTCACATGTTTTCATTTCAGCCACTGCCTGAATTTCAGATCAAAAATCAAACACAGCTGATCTGTAAACCAGTAAACAAAGTTATTTTTCAAGCAACTGCCTTCCACATCATCAACCCAATATTTGTAACAAAGCAAAAGGTAACAAGCTCTTAAAGTTAAAAGTCTTAAAGCAAGCAAAAAAATCAAATTCTTATTGACCTTTTAACATGTTGGTATACTCTTTTTTCAATTATAAGCATAAGCTGAAAACACTACTTCAGAGTTGAGTATCAGTCCCTTGGCTTGTTTCTTATATTGTATTTACCAGTGTTTAAAAAGAAGCATCTGAGATTCTTCCATAGTAATTCTCACTGCTCTTAGGCAAAGGTTTCATTATTATTAGCCTGATTCTGTCATTTCTGAAAAAAAGCCCCAACCAAACAAATAAACCCAGCCAAGCTCCAATTACTTACAGTAGTACAGGACTCTCCTGGTATTGTGACTTTTTGTATTTCACTTCAGTTGCTCAAAGTCAATATAAATTCTTTTCACTGCACAGTTACTAGGCCAAAGTCAAATGCTTTTCTCCCAGTTCAGCCACAATGGACTGATCTTCATCTCTTTCCCAGAAATCTAATTAAGTCCTTCTCATAACTCAGAGAATGCAATAAGATCCAATTTCTTTGCAATATTTATTATTGCAGTTATCATCTTGCAACAGTTATAGCCAAGTAAGTATCTGACCAAGTCCTAAAAAGTATGACTGTTTTGCTTAAAACCTTCTCCAAATGCTTCAGTCACAATCGATCTGAGACATGACTCAAGAGTGAAAGAATTTTGCAGATCCACAAAACACGGTGAAATAAAAATTAGCAGTGAGTAGCAGCCAGCAGCCAAGGAAAATCGATTGGTGCCCCTAATCAGCACACAGATCACAGCTCTGCTTTCTGAACAAACTTCTGAAGGTGTCCAACTCAGTTATGGCCTTCAACAATAAAGACTGGGGACTTCTGCAGTCTTACAGTTCAGCCAGAAAATAACCAACTCACAGTGTTCAATGCTCTGCCCTGTCCATCTGGCTAAGCTCACAAACAAACCAAACTGAGCCACACTTCCAGTGCCAAATTAAATACTTCCACCAGAAAACACTTCCTGTTGACAAACAAGCATCAGCCCTGCTCGCTTGTTAAGTATTTCTAGGAAATGAAATAGTATTTTGCAGATTTGTTTGTAAAGATAATCACTGCAAGCGATTACAGGATCAAGCACTTGATCAGATTTAAGCATTCTATACACACTGTCTATTTACAAACACCTGGTGATAATCCCATGTTGTCCTAGACAGAAAGGAGTTCTGTTCTGAACAGTGAGTGTTTCTTTCTAGGTAACTTGAGGAAAAAGTTACCTTAAATTGTACAACAAATAATTAATATTGCCTGGCTGTAGCCCTGGCTCTGAGGAGCAGCACCCAGCCCTCTCCTTACCCAGATCACATTTAAACTGGGAGAAACATTGCCACTTCAGCTCCTGCCATTAGGAAAAGGATGTCATTTCCAAAGCTTTTATTCCTCTCTGTCTAGGAAAACGGAGGATTATCACCAAGTGTTTGTAAACACTCCCCCTGCAAACTGTGAAGTTCTGTCACTGCAGTAATAAAGGCAACAGTTATTTCAGCCAGGTTACACACTAACAGTGCCAGAACCCAAGCAGGAATTATTCAAAATTATTTTCGGACATAAACCAGTAGCAATCTGCCATATAATTCTTCAATGTGGTTCATGACAAATGAAAGTCCAAATTCTTTGAGGCAAACAGTGAATTATTGTGAACTGAAATAAGCTTTCAGTGAAGTGGTTCAACTTCCAGGGCACATGCACTTGTTAGATTAATTCCCACTACATTTTCATCTGCATGCCAACACAGGGGTCACTTCCAACATGCTGACCCTTGTCCCACAGGATTAGGACTTGCATTTAATTCACATTTAGGCAGAGCTACACTGCTTGAAGTTTGCACAGCCTGGACAATTACTTGATACTGAACTTGATACTGAACACCTGAGGGCAAATCAGGAGAACTCCTGAGCTTCAACCACGGTGGAATTCAACAAAAGACTTCTGCATACCACCATGGATCTTTTACACATCTTCCAGGGAGTGAAAAGTCCCTTTATTTTCAGTTTTATCAAGTATGTAGCTACTACTGGCATTTCAAGAACACACGATCTAAAATTAGCAGAAGCTACTAGCAGCACGCATTTTAAAAAGGCCAGCTCTCCTAGCAGTAAGTCAGAATGTGTTTTCATTAAACCTCACCTAGAAATTAAGATCCAAGTCATCTGGAAGGTGCTTCAATGTAATAGGGATGAGCATTTTTTACTGAACTGCTGAGGAGTGATACAATGCTCATCAGGAGGGATACACACCGACTGACAAAGTTACTTTTTCATTGGGATCTCTCTAACACTGTCAAAGCACAGATGTGATGTTTTACTCACCCCTCCAAGCCATTTTTCCATTTCCAGAAGGTACTAGGCAAAAAGTATAATACAATACAAGCTAGAAAATCTGAATGAACAAGTTGAAATCTGCTTTTAAAACCAGAGTGGTCCTTATAACACAAAAAAAAATTTACACAGCTTAACTAATAGCAACCTAGAAGAAATTCAGTAATATTGTAGGAACAGATTTGTCTCAGATGTCTCTCACTCCCCAAAGGTTATAAACTTTATAAGAGAAAACTTCCTCCTGTTTGCATAATCTGAATATCTAACAGTATCACCTTAGAAATCCTTGGAATGCCTTAGATTTGGCAACACTGTTCAAAATTTGCAACTTTGCCATCACTGCAACATTTTTATGTAAGTTTGGAATTCAGAATTTTACAGTATCAACACGAGAACCACAGGTTTTAGGAAGGCTACAGCCAGAACAAGTAGATGGAAAGAAACTTCACAGAAATAGAGCACGGTGTTTGTAGCAGACATATTACAATTACTTATACCATTCATCTTCACTGAGCATTTCTACAATTTAAAATAAAAATTCAACACATGATCTGAACATTTAGAAAATAAGGTAAATGAAACTTCCAACACTCCTAGCTTTACTGCAAGTACAACAGCAAAGAAAACTCATTGATTTATCCTGAAATCCTGCAAACTGTGCATTCTGCTCTCAAGCACTTCAAGTTCCTAACCCCTGGTATCATATCTTAAAAGTAAAAGGTGAAAATTATATGGTCATTGTTCAGCAATGTTGAGAATCTTCCACTGAAACTTTAACTCGTGATGCAAGTCTAACTTGTACTACAAACCCGAAAACATAAATCCTGTGTTTTTCACTGAAATACAAGATCACATTTCTGAAAAGCTGAAGATGTTTTGAGCAGGGTTACTGCTCTAACTGGGATGTATCTGCAGTCATCAGTTATCAGACTACTCAAACATCTCAGTATCAGGTTAGCTAGGGAAAAGGAAGTATTAGGACAACATGAGAAGGCTGATCTGTGCTGGCCTGTTAGCTTATTTTTTCATTCAATGAAATTTCCTGATAAAAGTTTCCATGGAAAGTTTATGTTGGCAGAATTCTCTACAGCACTCCATGCTTTTCCACACTCACTGACAAAGAATCGGCTACAGAGCTCTCTGATTTTGTAGTGCAGACACACAAGGGAAGAGGGATTGAGTGAAAGGAGACCCAGTCTTGGCATTCAAGCACTCATGAACTTGGGGATAAATAATAATTTTCCACAAAATGCCAACTGCCCAATGCAAAACTTAATTGTGTGTTTTGGCCAACAGTTGCTCCTCTGAGTGCTGCAATTATCTCAACATTAAGGGATTACCACAGTCACCTATTAATAAAAAAATTACTTCGATTATGCCATACAAAGTCACCAACATGGAGCAGCATTAGCATAAGACAATTTGAATATAGGAACATGCTCTTGATTTTACTCAAGCCTAGGACACAGTGCAGATTTTCCAAGTTACAGAAATCCTTTGTTCTCCATTACAGTGGTGTTGAGATTGTAACAAACTGTCTCTTTCACTCATTAGTCTCCAACAGACAACCTGTCAATCCTCCAAAAAAAGAGTAACTGAATAGTCAAGGTTAATCAAAAGTTTAGAATGAAGACTACATTTCCTTTCACTAATATGGTTTGTTGGAAGGACCTTCTCTCCCAGAGAAACGGGTTCAAGTTTGTTAGGGCCTGGGATTTATTTTACAGCCTACTGAGTCATTCAGCAGCAAGAGCTTCTGCTCCTGAAGGAAAAGGAAGTTTAGGTGTAAGACAGCAATTCACTGAACAGAGCCAAGAGCCCTCCAACACCTATCAGCTTTGCAACAGCAAATTAAATATCACAGGCTCACCCACTCTTAAAATACGCTCTCAGAAGACTGTGAAGATCTACATCTGTTTTTAGCAAGTTTATATTCTGCTGCTCAACTTTACCACAAGTCTTTCACATTTCTAGTATTATTTTCAGCTAAATCCAACTTGGGAATCAGGCAGCACATCACCTCATTTTGAATTCAAGTTGAATGGAGGTTGTAGTAATTCTAAGGCACAAAGGAGCAGAGTAATGTAATCCTCAGGTTACAGACTTTGCTTACCTGACTAGCTTAAAGAGGCTTTACTCTGTGGGGGTTTAAAAAGAATTAAAATAAAAGCTTAATTTTTCTCTCCCCAAATCACTCTCAGCATCTTTATTTATTATTAATCAGGCCTCATCTGCTCAATACACCATTTCCATAAGATTAGCAATCAGCCACATGTTACAAGATGACAACAAATCCTGGGTCCTTTTCTCAACATAAAGCTTTCACCTCCTCAACAGTAAACACAGAGCAGAAGCTAAACCAGGCTGTGGCCTTTATGCAAGTCAGCCCCTGGATGAAAAACACCATGTTACAGAAAACAGATTTGATTTTCCATCTCAGTTATTTCAATTTTATATCATAATTTATCATTAGCAAGGGTCTTTATCTATTCTTTCTAATGAATACTCCCCTGTCACATCTCACTTGAATACATAAATACAAGTAACTTGATTTACTGTTCTTTTTACGGAATTAATACACCAGGTTTTATTTTAAACAGGTAGAAGTTAACTGCAAATTCATACATTTCCTGACAAGTGGATGGAAGAAGCAAAATGAACAAGTGCCAAGCAGTTAAAAATATTTGCTTTTACATCAGCTGTTCATTATTACATAGCACATATAAATGTCTAAATACAGAAATTATTCTGAAAGTTGGCAATCACAGAGACCAGAAGCAGATCCAGATCCAGCAAATCCCTTCACAACATCCAAGCAGATGAAAGTCATAATCTAGAAGCCTTCAAAATTCTCTCAAGTTATGTCATTTTAATTCCCATCTCAAAGTCTCCCAGAACAGCTGCTTGTCCTTGAGTATTACAAGAATTTGGCTTCTTTTTACTTCCAAAAGCCAACAGCCTGCAACCACTCAAGAAGTTTGGGAGAGTAAAAGCAATGTACACTGAAACTGCTACATTCCAGCCATCACCTATGTTTCAATGGCCTGTTTGTCTGCTTGGAGGCAAACACTGAGCAAAAATGCTGCTTGCAAGTAAGGAAACCACTCACTATCCCATACCTCAAGTGTATATAGCTATATTGACCATTAAAATCCATTTTTACAGCTCCACAGGAATCACTTACAAGCTATTACAGCTAGAAAACAAATCCCATGCTCTCTCCCCAAGTGATGATTTTCCATGTCACATCCCTCATCAGCATCACAGCTTCCACTTGTCCACATTCCCAAGAAGAAGATCAAACCTAATACACTTCTCCCATACACAGCTCCTGGGTTTTCAAATTCCATTTGTTTGTGCTGCAGACAGATGGAGCTGGATGTAAACTTTTAGCAACTAATTCTAGCTCCAGGACCAGCAGCAACCACACTGGGCTTTCAGTTCACTCTGCCTGATGTGGAGCTGCTCCTGCAGTAGCTTGGCCACACCATCCAAAACACAAAACCCACCGTGGATGCCAACAGATGAGCCACTGTACCTATTACAGAGGCAACTCTCAAGATGCTCACTGTACTATCTCCTAAGACTCAGGTTTTATGTTCTGCTTTAAAAACTGGACTAAAATCAGGGTGGTCTAATTTTTTTGCTTTTTTAATTGAGTCTCTATGGGATGGTAATACAACAGTAACTTGGCAAAACACAACATTTGGAGGGTAGTTTGGAGGACAGTTCATAATCAATATTATCCTGTTGCCACCCCTGCTGCTTTTCCAGAGCTTTATGTAAATTTCAATCAGGTACCATCAAGTTTAAGCCCACTGCTGCACTCACTCTTGATTTTGGTTTTTAACACTTTAATGTTTAAGAAGAGCTTGTCGTGCCCACAGGTAAGTTTCTCTCAATTCAGATGTGATCCTCACAGCAGACTCATCAAACAGCCCAAGGAGCAGCTAGCAGAAATCAACCTGATTAGAAAAAGAGTTACAAAGGGTAATAGAGGGTTTTTCTGGCATCCTGTAGTGTTCTCCACACACTATTCCCAGTGAAACCTGTACCTAATCACTATCCAGGGAATATATTACCCTGGGGACAATAAATGTCCTGTCTCTGCTGACATACCCAGCTACAAACAGCCTTTTATTGATGTCATCAAGTTCACAGAGGCAAATAAGAGACAGATGCTGAGACAATAGACAGGGTTCATATTCAGGAAGAACATAGATTTATGCAACTGTGTTCATCCCTGTTTGTAGCAGGTTGCTGTTTTGGATTGGTTTGTTTTAATTACAGCCTCAATGACCTTATTTGAAAAATATCTAATCCCATTTATAATTGGATCTATTTATCCATATTTGATTTCCCTAATGTGGCATCACTCACCAGCTTTTATCAAATATCACCACTTACCTATCAGGCAATATTTCCATCTGCTGAGTAGAGAAACAGTACAAGAACTACCCAAAGGCAGCTGCAGAACGTCAGACAAGGGGGAGAAATATCTCAACGTTGCATGGTAACAGAGGCTCCTCTGACAGCACCTTTCACTGGAATTCAGCAATACCAGACAACTTCTAAAACACTGCAGTGCTGCTTCCTTCCAAGATGGTATTTGTACTCAGGTTTCCAGCAGGTAGCTGGTTCAGCCTGAGTACACCACCTTATTTACATACTAATTTAAAAAAATAATCATCTGAAATACCACCAGCAGCTACCTGGCTCCCTACAAATTCTGGCAAAATTCATTTTCCCCATTTATCTACCGAGTTTTTAAAAAGCTATTGGCCTAGTTAGCAAATCAAGGGATGTGAATGTGAGCTTTAATTTTAATAACATGTCATTACCTAACAACAAGTAATCCCTAAAGGGACATATTTGCACTTTTTAGGTCACTGAGGTATTTTGCCTCTTGCTGTTGACAGGCTATATTCAAATCACAGCCAAACACCTGTATTTAAATGCTTTTTGCTTCCAAATTGACTAATTTCCTTCAGCTGTCTGTAATCTCATTTCAGTGCTTGCTGTGAGAGCAAGCCAGTCAGGCTCAAATTAGAAAACTTGATATGATTAAAGCGTCTAAATCACCTTGAAATATTAAGTTTGAGATAGATTAATGTTCATTTTGTCAAACACCCACTTTAATCCAATATGTTACAGAAGCAAAGCAATCCTCCCATTCAGATAGAGAGCAGCCTGCACAACTCTCACCACTGGAGAATCACCTCCGTCCTGGAACAGCTCTTGCCTTACTCAAGGAAAGGTAAAAGTCATTTCTTTAGATTGTTGCATTCCATAATTCCACATTAGGATTTTCCCTATCAGCCTAGACATACAAAAGCCCTCTGGCTTACATTAAGGTTCATTGGTTTGCACAGTAAAATAATCAAAGCACATATCCTCTACCAGAATCACAGTCAAAATACCTTCATTATCCCAATACTGCATGAATATCCCTATTTTATTTTGCTTATGTTTTCCCACTGCACTTTCTGCTGCACTGACATCACCACCAATTCAAATGCCACACCGTGTTTTCCATTACCTAAAACTGCACAGACAAGTGTAACACATTCTACCTTCACCATATAGATAACAACAATGTAAAAACGATTACCATATAGATGATGGTAATTTTCCATCTTAACCAGGAGGGCAAAGCATGCTCTGGAATATTTTTTCAGCTGTTACTTAAATCCCACAAAGAACAACGAGACTACATGAAAGCCACTGAATTTCCCCTTTAACATTACAGTGACTAAAACGGACCAGCACTTGAATTAGGCATTTAAAGCAAAACACGGGCCCCCAATTGTTTATGTTTGTCTGCAGACCAGTTTTAAAACACATGTAATGCTCCATCTTGAAAGCTTTTGTCAGATAATTTGGAGAGGATTAGCAAGTGAGCAATTAGTACTGCAGTTCACATCAACTATCATGCCAATTAGCATCATAAATCAAACCAGCAACCCTCTGACTGAATCCTATTATGCAGCAGGCAAGATGTTCCAGTAAGCAAAATATTCCCAGAGAAGCAATGTCTTTCTGGAAGTCACACAGGGCTCCTGACTTCAGCTAAAATATTACTTTTAACAGGTATTAAGCAGCTATCAAGGCGGGTGTTTGCTGTAAATATTGATCAGCTGGCACTCAGATACCAACACACATCCCTCCCTCCAGCGCAGAGGTCACACACCTGGCTATTCAGCCCAGCTTCTGCCTGCAGCAAGTTGTGCCCCACCCTACTAAAATTTTATTTTCGATATAAATTAATAGCCAGATCCTTCCATCCATAAACTTCCATCCATAAACAACTATTGTTGTACATCTAGATGCTATTAAATGCCACAACCTCATAGTGGTGCAGCATTTTTGAAGCTTAATTAATGCAGGTTAAAATTAGACTCTTATTTTGCATGAGAAAAATAATGAAATGGGACTAAATGGATGAGTTGCCTCAGGGTATAGGAATCTTTTCCCACAGCTTGTTTCTGCTCCTCCCTGCTTGCATTTACTCAGCTCTAAGGGTGGAACTACAGATTGCCATTCACAGCAGCAGAAATGCCATAGAAAAGTGATAAACAACTACAGCAAGCTCCCACCTGCACTCAGGCTGCAGCTATAGATTTTTGTTGTATTCAGAACATATCAGTAGCATTGTCAATTTTTACAGTTTCACCATCCATCACGCATGTCAGCACTCCCCGAGCAGGGGCTCAGAAGCTGGCCCAGGGACCCACAGAGATCTTTCAACCCCAAGCCTGAACAGCAATCCAAAACAAATTTTATGAAGGAAAACTATTACTCGGCTTTATTCACAGTAGAAAGAAAATAATCCTATTAATTCTTTAGCATGTATTGAAAATATGAACAAAGCTCTACTACAAAAGCACTTTTAAACTCTGCTACATCATTGATTTTATGTTCATGACAGCAATGGAACATCATTTTCCTTCACTGTCATTATTTATTAGCTTTGATAGTTGTCAGTTGTACCCTCAGCAGTACAACCAATAACACCTTCTGGCCAGAAACAGAGATGGTGCAATGCATAACAAAATGATTTTTATTATCAGAATCCTCATAATCAAATACCCACATCTGTTAAGACTTTCTAAGCTATCAATCGAGTTTTAGTGCTAAAAAGTGATCTGAATCAGAGACATACAGTCCATCCTTCTCTTGTAAACTCTATACCTGCCTTATAACCTGCCTCCCCATAGTAGCTACAGCAGCAGATATTAAGCTGTATGTCATTTTAGTGATAGTAAGCTCCTATCTCTGGCTTTTGATTATTTCTTATCAGGCTAGATTTGTCATGTCATGCCACCTTACCTAAATACAAACACCTGCCAGGTCTATCCATGAGCTGTACAACAGCTGTAACAGTTTCCTAGGACATAATATCAGTTAATAGGTCATCTTTCCACATCAGGAAGAACTTAGTCACTGAAGCCTAGCTCACAGCATTACATTAAGTTCACACCAAAAAAAAAAGTATCAATATTCAAACCTAAGAAACCAATGGTAGCTCAATTACTCCTTCTTACTATTCCAGCTATACTAAAGGCTTTGTTTCCAAGAGATCCTTTGCATCCTGCAGTCAGATTAACTTTTCTAAAGCAACATAGGTCATTTGTTAGGCCAAGTTTATGACAAGAAGCGCCATTGGTTCTTACTGCTACAGTTGGCTCTATGGTTTTCTTGGCTGCATTAGTGTGCTATAGCTGCCACAGGAAGGCTGACGGATGACCTGATTTTTGCCTTTGAGACATGAAAATTACTATCAAGCTTCAAGCCACCACAAGGAATTTCACTGAATGGGTAATTCTGGCTGTACTAGTGTAGAAAGCAGGAGGGAAAAGGACTATTCCATCAATTTGCACCTGCTTACCTAGTTCAAAGCAGCAGATTTAAACTGCAAAGCCACAATCGTTTCTATGCTTTGCGAACACTCCTAGATCCTTTCTATTATGCAGTTACAGAGCTCTGAAACTACCCTACCCTCCCTCTGGGCAAACCTACCTAAGATTGCTTCCTGGACCTGGACGTGCATTTCAACTTCATGTTTGTCAACCCATTCACAGCCTTGGACATTTCAATCTCCCTCTCCACTTCCCTGGTTATGGAGAGTATTCCTGAGCTTGGCTGGTATCTTTGAGAAAATTTACTGCTGGACAAAAGACAGCAGCTATCAAAACACTGATTAATCTTTCACAGCAAGGGCACCCTCCTGAACCACAGAATACCCTGAGTTGGAAGGGTCCTGGTTTACAAGGATCATTGAGCCTGACTCCTGTCCCTGCAGACACCCAACAATCCCACCCTGTGCATCCCTGACAGCATTGTCCAAACACTCCAGGAGCTCTGGCAGCCTCAGGCTGTGCTCATTCTCTGGGGAGCCTGGGCAGTGCCCAGCACCCTCTGGGGAAGAACCTTTCCCTGATATCCAACCTCAACATTCTAGACACAGCTTCATGCTGTTAGAGATGCTATAACAACAAGTTCCACAGATCCTGCGGGAAAATTTAGGAAAAAAGAAGAACAGGAGAAATGACATCTCTTCAACATGTACACTAAAACTTTCAAGTTCAAGATTATTGTAGCCAGGCACAAAATTCCTCATCTGTCCACACACTGGCCATCTCCAAATTCACATGCCAGGCATCTAATTTTGGATGTTGCCTAAGTGATGCAAAAAGCTCCCAGCACACAAGGAGTTAATTCAGACACACCAGCATTTGCCAGGTTAAATGGGATCCATTTAACTGATTGCTGTCTGGGCATCCCAGTGCCATGCTTTTAGCATATTTCCTCTGGAGAGCACAGTTGCCGTGATACTTAAAAGACAGGCTTCCTGGCTGCTCTCCTGAGCATGAGAAGCTCAAACAAAGATAATGGATCTCTCACATTCGAACCTACTGTATAACCAAGGACTGGTGCTACAAAATCCTGCAGCGGTGACTGCCTTGCTGTATCAGTCCTCCTTCTGCTTATGGTACTGAAAAAGGCAGTTGCAAATTATAGAGACGGTGGTAGAATTAATACAAAATTTACTACACGGAAAAACATCAGCAATTTTAGTTTAAAAGAAAATGTAAGCACTACCAAGTTCAAGTCAAGGTTTTGGGTTAAGTCATGTTGGGCACTGATTTGGTCTAAGCTATAAACAGTTCCTCAATCCTTTTAAAAATAATGAAAAATTTAAGCTTCTCATAGACAAATACAAAGCAACACAGTTAAAGCTATAGATTCAATTCCAGTGTTCCTCCTCACTTTCCCTATCTGTATCTTTCTTCAGTATATTCCTTTCTTCAGTATAAAAAGGAATATTACTGAACAAAGTAACTGTCTAGTCATTAGGTTTACATTCATTATCCACCTATGTAAACTAGTAAAGCTACAAAGGAGACACTGAAATGACATCTTTCACACAAATCAACCCTGTGGTTTTAGTACTGCTTCCTGAAGTGGTTAACTGAAGCTTATTTAAGCAGTAAGAAGGAAAAGTGAAAGAACAAGTCATTCTCTGGTTTAGAAATGCACCACTATCTTAACACCCTTTCATCTGTACCACTATGCAGGCTCCAAATATATTAGTCAGAAACTTGAAATGGCATTAATGAGGCTGAATGTGCACATACTGATTAAGTAACACATCTGCTTCCACCCACTTAAAAAAAAATTATTAAATACTTCCAGAGGGCTTTGGAAATGCCAGCTGCCCACAATGGACTCACCACCACCAAGGAAACCTGACTATCTTAATGTTTCCACCTTGTAATTAAAATTTAAAACAAACTTTCTACAAAATCATAGATTCCTGGTAACCAAAATACATCTAAGTGAGATGTTACCTTATTTCTAACATGGGTCACAAGATTTATGCTGCATTTATAACCTAAGTACAATTAAAATATAAGAACAAGTTAACTGCAAACGACTTTAAAAATTACTATGAAGTAGTTCAAAAGGCTTTCCTCACAGACACAGGCAAATCCTAAGTTAAAAATCACCCTCCTTTTCAGTCTCCATTGGTATAGAAATCACAAAAGTCTTTACATCAAAAAATCAGCAGCATCTCAACTTGTCCACACCTGGCACTGTCTTTGCTGAATTATTTCAGGGTGTGAGGACAGATGAGAACACAAAAGAGAAATTGAGCCCCGGTTCTCCCTCGGTATAGGTGACACGAAGTACAGACAGTGCATGAAGGCAGTCAAGGACAAAAACTAATATAACATAGAACAAATCTTATTCCCACAGATGTTAGGATTATCAAAACTATTGAATATACTACCTGCTCTCTCAGAAGAGAAAACTTTATCCACTGTAGATTACTAAGCAATCATTTTGGATTTGTTCCACAAATGACGTAAAGCTGTGTGTATGAAGGTCACAAAGAAAACCCTTCACATAAAAACTAACAATTGCAGAAAGGGATGTTTGAAATGCACTGTCAGCAAAAGGTCACACAGTTGAGATGCAACTGAGTTCTGAGATTTTTTTGGAGCTTACATTACGTTTTCTTCAAAGATTTGCCAAAAATATCAACACTGCCATTCACCTTGCTTATTGGTAAGGACAAAACCAATCCCAGTGGTGACGCAGTAGAGAACAGAGTATTCCTGAGGTGTGGGAAGAAGTTGTTCAACTGCCTGGCACTACTCCAACCTCTTTCATTAGCCAGAAACAGTGTGGGATTTTTTAATTTCACTCACAAACATACTGGAGCCAGACAGTTATAGGTGCATCCCTTAAATATTAGCAATTAATGAAATATCTCATATTCCCTCCTCAGTTTTCACAGTGTGATCAAAGACACAAACCTGTTCCTTCAGGTGGCAAAGTTAAGACTAAGACCATGGCTACTTCAAGCGCTGGAAAATAAGCACTTTTCCTAATTGGAAAGTAAGTCTTGTGAAGACACTTAGCTTGAGCACCAATGTCACCCTTTGGAAACCACAATTGCCATTTTCTTAGTGCTCAATACAATGCAGAAAACAAACACAGCAATGCAGCTTCCAAAGTGTTTCCTTTTTCCAAGTGCCTGAGTTGAGCAAAAGCAAATCAAATGTCCTATCTGCTGCACTGTTGAGTGCCCCCTCTTAGGGAGTAAGACTCATTTGCCAATTTAAATAGAAATAAAAACAGTGATATGTATACACAGCAGCATGAACTCTTGTATCAGCATTATTGCCTGCTGCTTTCAACTAATCCCCCAAAGCAAACGGTGGGAGAAGGTCGGCACACTCCCTGAAAACCCTAAAACCTCACAACACATTTGTTCCATCAACATCAGCTGATCCACAGCAAGTCTCCTTTCTTGCCCCAGGGGAAAGAAGTTATCCTCACAAGTTAACGGTTTAAGGCTTTCCTCTTGATCTGTAACTCTTCTGCGCTTGCTCAAAAGTATCTGATATTTAATCATGCAGCTTTTGCAGAGAACAGCAATGAAGCGTATAATCTAAAGCCAGAATAAGACATTCCCGGAACTTCAGACACAACTATCAAACCTAGTTTTCAGTTTACCATGAAAGTGCAGTTAATATCAAGCATGTGAATCTTCTTGTTTACCCATATGCTGGAGTCTGCCATCTTCCACATGAAAAGAAATGTCTTTCCATTTTCCTATGAGCCACAAAAACTGCAAAACACGCACTGCATTTCACCAATTTCTTCACATTGGAGCAAGACTGGATCACAGAATGGTTTGGTAGGGAGGAACCTTCAAGATCATCCAGTCCTGCCCCCCTGCCATGGACAGGCACACCTTCCACTATCCCAGGCTGCTCCAAGCCCTGTCCAACCTGGCCTTGGACACTTCCAGGGATCCAGGGGCAGCCACAGCTTCTCTGGACACCCTGTGCCAGGGCCTCCCCACCCTCACTGCAAAGCACCCTCTGAATGTTACCTTTGAGCCAAGTTAACACACAGCTCAGGGCACAGAGTTGCAGGTGCACTATCAGCAGAAAAGAGCATTAAGAGACTTGTCCCAGACACGTTGCCCAGGCTGTTACAGGAAACAATCATCACCCAAGTCAATGCTTACTGTGTATATGCAAGCTGAGAACTCACCTGGATACACTTACTCACCAGGTATGTGGTCAGATTCCCTGAGCTTGAATCACCCCAATTTAATCCCCCAGCAAACTAACAAAAATAGCACATTCTCATGCTCTATTGTGCTAACTCAGAAATCTGAAACAAGATGGTTGTTTGGTGAATCAGTTTGATCATGTCAAATTATATAGTTTGATCAACAGTCCCACAGCACAAACATAACACATAAAACAAGTTCCAAGATGCCCATTGCCTTGGTGGTTTCAAGATGCAACTGTCTTACGTGGTACCTGGGGGTTTTTTCAGCTTTGGTCATTGATGCCTACATATCTGAACTATGCCATCATTCTTTTGATGTACTGAAATAATGTAACAAGTACCCAAAGTCAGAGAATCCCACAATGGGCTGGGTTGGAGGAGACCTTAAAGCCCATCCAATTCCACCCCCTGCCGCAGGCAGGGACACCTCCCACAAGACCAGGTTGCTCCAAGCCCTAAACTGGCCTTGAACAGTTGTAGTCTTGTGTTTCCCAACAGAAAATAGTAACTCTGCAGCACATGCATTTTTCAAGTAATTTGTCTCAGACTTCAATAGCAGCAAAAGTGTTAAGATACCATTGCTGCCTCAACTCCAAAACTGAGTGTAACTACTCCTGTAACATTGCCCCAATACCAGCATTCAAGGGGCTGCAAAGCTGGAGGGCTCCAAGAATCAGATGCCTCTTAGGCACATGTATGTCAAGAGTTTTAGCTCCACCCTAAATTACTTTATTTTCAAGAAACAGTGCTTTTAAAAGTGACCAAAGGAAAAAAAATAAAGCAAGGTTTGTACCTTTCATCATTTTCTCCCACCCACACACTTTCCAGTGCATCCTTGTACATTTGGAAATAACTTGGTCAGGGCGGTGCAATCTCATTTTCCCTAAGACTTAAATTATTTCTTGATAATCACGTAATCATTACAATTTCAAAACCCAAACTAGCATTTATACATGCTTTTTTAAATTATTTTCAACAGAAAAATTAGAATAAATGTGCTGGAACACAGCAATACCTAAGTATAAAATATCTGGTATGGCATTGTTAGCACGTAAAGCAATTACCCCTTAAATAAATAAATAAAAACTACTTCAGATGCTCAACACCTGCTGTATCAGCATGTTACTATTAAAGTGTATTAGTGAGTGTTTTTATAGACTGTAAATAATGTCTGCATCATCTTGAATAAGTATTTCAAAGTCCTTTCATGAAGGATTAAAAATTAAGTTTTCCACCATCCTTCCTTGGTTTTCCATCACACTAAAGTTTGTAACAATATAGTGCTGGTCTCAGCCTGGATGACAGAAACTGGAATTGATATACTTAGCTATTACCTACCCTTGCAGATCATCACACCTTGAAACCTCAAGATATTTTCAGCAACTTAAAGACCACTGAAGGCAATTCATATTTTCCTCTCCCCATTTCTAACCACACAAGATACTTGGCATAAGAAATGTTTAATGTTGATCAAGCAGTGATGTTGTGAACTACAGGACACAGGAACGCAGATATTACTCAGTAAAGTCTATGAAACAGACTAATAATATAATTACACTCTTATTAAACTAATATAATAGTCTAAGTAACAGCATCTTAAAGTGATTGGCTACTTAGTATGAATTTCCTACCAAAAAAAAAAAAAAAAACCCAGAAGCATGTTTTTTAACTGCTGTCTTTGCAACTCTGGGACATGCAAGATCCTGAAAGTAGCCCACTTTTGTTTAGCACCTTTATCCACAGAGGAAAAACGAATGAAGTACTATCATCCAGAACTGTATTATCCAGTATCACAAGTAACTTGTGATACAAGGCAAGAAATCTCTGTGCAAAAGGTATGGACAAGTCAATTTAGGACCCAGTTTAGCAGGTGCTCTCTTTATAGAGCTCTTGTACTTGAATGTAAACAACTGCTGCTGAAAGGGGAGTTTTAATTTCAGATTATTTCAACCATCTTTGGTCCAGCAAGTAAGTCCAGACACTCCTATGGTAGAACTCCAAATGTAGAAAGAAAGACGGAATTCTATTCATTGCCAATAAAATCCGAAGAGCTGGAAAGACAGTGCCACTCCACACAGAAAAGAAAATTCTGGGAATCAGTAATAGCATCTCCACTGAAAGAGTCCCAGATTGCTTAAGATTCCAAGCACGTTCTTTTCCAGAGCTGTCAAACCTTTCTTGAGCAGGCGAGTATTAAATGAGCTGTTCAAGGAGCACATGTTGGTTGGAGTTTCAGTTTAAAGCAGCCTGAACTAACAAGTCTATACTTTTCTCTTTATGGGGTACAGTTCTCCTTGCACTGGAAGAAACTATTTCGGCCGAAAGTTACTTTGTATTTTCTCACAGCAGCCACATGCCAACCACACCACTGTTCCTGTACGTGAACCTCGAGAACCCTGAGATCAAAAGATTTTGTGATTTGGGGAGTATCAGTACAACACCAAACTCTTTTCAGCAAAGTCAGAAGGCAACCACCACAAACCAAATGTCTGTTTTTTCTATATGCAACACATGGTACTACCACACAGATTTCAAAGCTGCTATCGGTGAGAAAGAGTTAGCTAAAGGAGGCTTACCAAAAATACAACCTGGTGGAGTTGTAGTCTAAAGGAGTGAGAAGTTGTTGTTTTACCTCTTTAAGTCTTTAACTGTTCAATTTTTAAATATTTAAGAGCTAGTTGAAGAGCCCTCAGAAGACATAATATACAGTCCTTTTCTAGATAAATCGTTCCCATCAATCAGAGCTACTGCTCTCATGACTCAGTGCCCAATAAAAGTTAGACAGCAAATTATCTATGAAGGTTTTACTCATCCTCTCTGCTTTTGAAACATGTTTGTAGGCTGCTATTTTCGTTTTCAAGTCTTTGTGATTGACAAATGAGCTGAGCCACAGTTAGATAACAGAAATCATTAATACATGAAAAGACTAACACAAGTCACATGCTAAGGAGATAACTACATACAGTGCTTCAAATCCTCCTCCCACTTCCACACAAGCTTGGCACATCACTATAGCCCAAGCATCTTATTCCAGAAACATATTTATACCACGTAAATATGTATTAATTACCACTTGAAAAAATGTTCTGCTGAAGGCATAATCTATCCCGCAGAAATCCAAACACCAGCAGCACGGAGAAAGGTACAGTGCTTGTGCTATAGTCTTCCCACCCGACATATTAAGTTTTTACCTCCTCAGAAGAGGAAAGAAAAGGCAAAGTACTCTCAGGAGGGGACAGCCCCACACCACAATTTCAGTAGTGACTAATAAAACAGAACACGCAGAAATCTTTACCACACACTTGGTCAGATGTAGATATTTAGTTAGGGACTGTTCTGTAATAAGTGACAGGCACTGCCAGTCTCCTTGCCTCGCCACACAAGACACTAAACCCAAAATGTTAACAGCAAGAACCATGATGTCTCTCTATTCAAGCTTCACTGCTCAAGAGGCACACAAATAAATCTTTCAGGCAACAATCTCAATAGCAGCTTTTCCATCACGACGTTCTGATGACTTATCTTTTTAAGACCAACTAAGCCACCAACACAAGATGGTTTTAGGCAGCTCTATTTCAGCTGCTGTGCATCACACTCTGCTACCCTGAATCCCTTCCAAAACATCGACAGGATACTCCAGTTGAAAAAGCACACAACGTGAAGCTTAGCAAGTTATCATGCAAAATAAGTCAAAAATCTCTCCACAAAATACATATTCTTAGCCAATGGTATTTGCTCTTTTTAACTCCACCAAGAGTTAAGAAAAAATATCTGCAGACTTCACTACGCTGGTGATATTTTTTCTTACTTTGTGCATCCTAAGCAGTTCAAGTCTCTGTAGTGCTCCTGCGGGGATAGATACACATAAATCTAAGCTTAGAGGGCTGTTATCTCCATCTTGCCTCCCGACCTGTTTTTACACTACTGCACACACCGACACCGCTCCATAACCCAGCTGCACGTCTTGTTTACCCACTTCACACCACTAAACCACAACCCACACTGTCTCCATCACACGCTGCAGGGAGCGCCGAAGAAAATTTCATTTTCCTGAACCCTTCTGCAAGCAAAACGAGTATCATCCTTCCCACCGTACCCCAGCCCGAAGGAACCCGCTGCTCTCCGGCACAGGAGCAGCGGACTAGTAGCAAAACAACTTCTAATTCCCACCAATCCCAACAGAGGGGCCACCCGGGGCATTCACTGCGGGGAAATGATGGGGACCAAGCCGAAACACCCCCCGCTCCCTGAAAACGCTAGCCACGAGCGGTGGAGGAAGGGCAGGCAGCCCGGAGCGGGGAGGCGGCTGCTCCCAAGGACCCGCGGGCCATGGGCTGGGGGGCACGGGGGATGGAGGGCAAGGGGCTGTGAGAGATGGAGCGATGTGGGCGGGGAGGGGGAGCAGCACCATGGGCTGCGGGAGGTGAGGGGGAGTACGGCCATAAAGCAGGGGGGGCGGCGGGCACAGGGCTATTTACGGGGTGGCGTTGGGGGGAAGCAGGGGACTAGGGAGGGGTAGGAAACAGAGCTATGGGCTGGGGGAGGTTTGGGGGGGAAAGCAGAGCCATGCGCCGGGGGAGGCTTGAGATGGGGAACACGGCTGGGGGGCGTTTGGTGCGGGGGGAGCACAGCCGTGGGAGGTTTGGGGGGTGCAGCGCCACAGGCTGGGAGAGACTATGGGGGAACACAGGGCGATGGGCTGGGGCGGCTTTGTGGGGCCCAGGGCCACGGGCTGGGGGAGGTTCTGGGTCACCCCCCGGTGCCGGGGCCGCCGTCTCACCTTCGATGGCGATGACATGCTCGCGGATCTGGTTCTGCAGCACGGGCTCCTCCACCCGCTCCAGCAGCTCGTAGATGGAGTAGATGTTGGGGTGCACCGACTCGAAGCGCTGGATCTCGGCCCGGATGGCTGCCGAGTTCGCCAGCTGCTGCTGGTAGTTCATGGCGCGGCCGCTCCGCTCCGGCCCCTTCACGCTGAGACCCCCGGGCGGCGGCGGGGGCGAGCCCGGGCCGCCGCCGCCGCCTCACTCACCGGACACCCCCCGCCCCGTGCCGGGCCGGCAGCGGCGCCTCGGCCTCGCAGCGCGCTGTCACTTCACGACGGCGGCGGCGGGGCGGGGCAGGGCCGCCCCCGGCCCCATGGAGGGAGGGAGGAAGGACCCGCTCCGGTCGCGGTCCCGCTCCCGGTCCGGCTCCGGCTCCCGGCGCCTCCTCAGCCCCTCACGGCTCGCGGTCCTGCCGCCCCCCGCTGCGCGCACTCCCCCCAGCCAATGGCCGGGCCCCCCCACACGCGCGCGCCCCCGCGGCAGCCAATGGTCGGGCCCCGCCGCGGCCTCGCGCCCTCCCGCGCGCTCGCCCCGCGTCCTTCTCCGCTTGCCCCGCTTCACGCTGGCGCAGGCCACGCCTCTCTGGTGACGTCACGGCGCAAGCTCCGCACTGCCCGCCGGGGGCACGCTGGGAAATGTAGTCCCGGCGGGAGGCGCTGAGGGGGCGTCGGGGTCGCGCCGCTCCGAGTCCCCTCAGGGACACCGGGCCGCCCTCCGTCCCCTCCCCGCTCCGGGGACCCGGGGCCCGCGCCCGGCAGCGCTCACCTTGCAGCGAAAGACGGAGCCCCACACTGTGAGTCCGGCCCCCGGAGCGCTGAAAGTGGTGAAAGTAGGAGATTTATGGCCAAAGTGCGCCATTCACGCCTGAACTGGCAGCCCCATCCCTGGGAGTGTCCAAGGCCGGGCCGGACGGGACTTGGAGCATCCTGGTCCAGCGGAAGGCGTTCCTGCCCATGGCAGGGCTGGAATGGGATGAGCCTAAGGTTCCTTCCATCTCAAACCATCCTATCGTTCTGTGACTTGTCAGAAATATTTATCTCCTGGAGTAATGAGGCACTGTTGCCATTGCGTAAGCAAGGGTTGTTAACAATATCGTTTGCGAGCCAGCTGGGCACTGTCAGGCATTGACCTCAATTAATCCATTTTTAGGATCGATGTTCCATGGATTTAAGCTCCAACTCTGGGAAACGTGGAGCAAACTTTGATATAGGAAACAGCATAAGGACAATTCATTACAGGATAGCCTCAGGAAAATTGCATCCATCCATTCTACTGACATATACCACAGCAAGCAACAGAGTAATTTCAGTAATTTTACCCCCAAAATATCTTTATTTGGGTACAGAGCTCTGGCCTGGCAGGGCTGAGAAGCAGCCATGCTCCTTTCTGTGTGCAGTTGTTTATTTGATGTTACCTGCAACTGCATTTTTGTGTTTTAAAAATATTTTAGCATTTGGAGTAATCTTTTTCTTTAGTGTTGGCTACTTGGAATAGTGGGAATGACAGAAGAGGTAAAGGTTTTTAAAAATTTAATGCATTTGAGCATTGTGATAGGATAAGGGAAATGGTGTCAAGCTGAAAAAGGGTAGATTTAGATGTGATATTGGGAAGAAATTGTTCCCTGTGAGGGTGGGCAGGCCCTGGCACAGGGTGCCCAGAGAAGCTGTGGCTGCCCCTGGATCCCTGGAAGTGTCCAATGCCAGGTTGGACAGGGCTTGGAGCAACCTGGGACAGTGGGAGGTGTGGCTAGGGGCTGGAATGAGATGAGATTTGAGATCCTTTCCAACCCAAACCATTCTGTGATTCTTGACATCATGGTTCACACCAAAGGAAAAAGAGCTATAGAGGTGACAAAGCAAGCTGTGATATGAGACTTGAGTTTTTTGATGCTCCTGGGACTGAAGCTTCCTCAGCACTGGTTGCTGTCTGCTGCAAGAGTTGTCTTCTGCTCATTTGAACAGTTTAGGGTGATATGGTCATAGATAGCTGTGTCTTCTTCCCTCTTCCTTCTCAACAGAAATTGGTACCATTTGTATTAGCTTTCTTGGTTTTAATTTTTAATTCTGGTAGGAAATTCGTGAGTGGATAAAGGAAAAAATAAAAAAGGCAGGAATAATACAGTCCCTGTTTCCACTAGTGATTGCCACTCAGGATATTAATGATGCTGATAAGAATTTGTGAAACATAAGAGGATTTTTGCTTTCATTTACCTTAAACTGTTTGAATAAGCTAAATGTATGTAGAAAGCTGGATGAAATCTGTAATTCTCCTCTTTTCCTCCCTCTATCCTGATCTGGAGCAGAGGCACTACCTCACATTACTTGTCTTTCAGAAAATACCAAAACAAGCAGCAGAGCCAAGAGTCAGGCAACAGCCTCTGCCGTATGTGGGGATGATTGTTTCCACTGCTGCCATGTGCTTTGTGCTCTTCCAGCTCCAAAATTCATGGAAAACAACTCCCAGAGTAATCTCAGTTGTAAATGAATGCAACTACTGCACACGAATAATTGAAGCGTTAAAGCCATGTGTTAATATAAAGCCTTTTGGTAATATTTTCATCTGCAGTCCTCCTGTGAAGCCTTTGCTACCCTGAATTTTTACTACATAAGAGCTTTCACGTAAGCTTTGTGAAATCACAGCAAAATGTAAGCTACTGTTGCAGCTTAGGTAGATTTCTCCTGTAAGAAGTTGTTAACAATAAGTGGTCTTTTGCTGTGCTTGTAGCTGAGATTAGCCTGAAATGCTGCTAGTGGTGCACAGAGAGATGCAGGATACCTCTCCTTACTCTCAAACTCTGCTCTGGAGAGTCTGGCATCTGAAGTGTTTCACCAACCTTTAATGTGAACTGGCAGAGAAGGACTTGGGCACCGCTGCTGTGAGCAGGAAGGAATTTAGGTTTGTTTTCCTTTGGTCTGGGAACAGCGGTGACTTGGGCACTTCACAGCTTTTTTGGGTCTGGTTTTGTCAAAGGCAAGATGAATGCCAGGACTGGTGCTCATCTGGGGAGGTCATGAAACTTGACAATTTTACAAGTATGGAAGGGCTGGTGGGCTATAAGTAAGGCAGACAGAGCAGTCCCAGTGTAGGTTACCCTTCTGGCTCTTGTTTTCCCTTCTGAGGGTGAAAGCTTGCCAGGGGTGAAGCTTCCCACCGCTCTCCCACGCAGCTGGTTCTGTGCTTAGGTCTCTAACAAAGTTCCATCTGTGCTGGCTTCCTCCTCCTCCTCCCCATCTGGCAGATCCACTCATTGCCCTGCCTACAGAAAGCCAGTCTGGATGGTTTCCTTCTGCCTTTGGTGCCTTATTCCTGAAAGGATCAGTAACTGGAGAGCAGCACTGAATCAACATCTCAAACAGTTCTATCTCCCATCACATGACAGGGCTTATCCACCTTGTGCTATTCCCAGTCTGTCCACCAAACCCTGTAGAAAGTGTAGGAAAGAATTCTGAAGAGCCGCAAATGATGCACTTGGATTCAAGGCATAGAGACAATTACTATTTGCTTTTGGAACTGAGCCTGAACATGTCCACCTTAAAGGAAATATGACTGTACAAAAGTTGCAAATGGGTGTTACAGGCAGGGTTCACGAGCCATTAAGGTGATGTTTAAGCACAGTTCCTGGAAATGGAGAACTCTTGTGGAATTTCACATAAACACTGACTGTACCTTCCCCTGATGCTTTGTTGGGATGTGGTGGAGCTTTCCTGGCTGCTGAACTGGGAATTAGGCAGCACTAGCTTTTACTTACTAATCCAGTAGCTGAAATGTTGACTGGAGGGAAAAAACGTTTAACAAGTCTTCGAGCATCCTATCCTGATCTGTGCCTGAATTTAACCTAGATTAAATATCACAGACAGCTTGACACAGGGAGTCATTTGCAGACCTAACAGGAAAGGGATTAACTGAGAAAAACTGAGAACATAAGGACTCCTGCATCATTCAGGAGAAGCTACAAGAGAAAGCTTAGCTGATGGTTTTGAGCAACATTTCACCTAACTGGGACTGTTTCTGTGTCTGTTCACAATCTTAAAGCCTGGCTGTTCCTGGGGATTACTGTCTGTATGAGCAGTGTTTTGTTTAATAGGCAGCAAGTGTCTGGAAAAACACAGGAGACAGAGTGTTAGAGATGCATCTTTGTGCCTACTAATACTGATACTGCTATAAAGACTGAAATCAAACCCATGTGAAAAACAGATATGGAAACATCAAGTTTTCCTGAATTATCTTCACCATACTTTTCAGTGAATATAAAAACTTAAATAGGTTAAGCTTCCTCTCATAACAAATTGGGATGAAATTCTGTTATTTTACTGGGTAAATATTTGGGTCAGTCAGTTACTATTACAGTGTGATTAGATTGCTCAAGAGGCTTTGAAACAAATGTAACTAATGAATTAACCTCATTCAGGGAGTGTGAAATCTGTTCCAGGAGAAATGCCAACTAGTTCAAACAATACTAATTACGGAGTAGCAACAGCAAGCGGCTGTTGGAGCTGTAGCTCATTCCCCAGTGCTCCTGTCATAACTGGGAAAACGCTGTTCTGTACCCACCCTGCCTGGAAAAAGGTGGGATGGCAAAAGCAACTGCTTTCCTGGAGGTGGAAGCACGGATCAAATCCCTGCTGCAAGGTCAAATTATCCGACTTTAGGGTCTTACTAATCAGAAGTGAACTACATACCAGCACTGAGCTGCAGAACAATCAACCAGCAATAACTGTGTGTGTTCACCATATGGGGAAAGGAATCTGAGAGTCACTTCTCAATTCTAGCCCCAGGGACATGGATTTCCACTAACCTGAAACTTTCTGAAATGTTAAAATGAACCATCTTTCAAACTGCCTGAGTTTTGGCTCCTTTTTGATCTAAGTTCCTCCGTAAAACCATTGACAACATTTACAGATTTGCAGAACTACTATCTTCGTTAAAGCAGAGTAATTTACAGATTTGCAGAACTACTATCTCCGTTAAAGCAGAGTCATTGTTCAGATCTGGAGCTGTGCTGTGGCTTTGCTCAGGCTGATGATGGTCTGTGCTCTAGCTTTAAAGTGTTTTCAGTGAAAATAAATGGCTTCTTCACACAAAGCAAGTTTTAGGTCCTAAGTTCTACCCAAGCTACCCAAAGCTGAGACAGCTTCATTGCAGTAGAGGCTCAAATCATATACAATTTTAAAAATTGTTCAATTGGTACTCCTGAGTCAGGACTCAGCTAACATCCTGAATTTTATAGCAGAGCAAATCCAGTGACAGCTTCATATGCCAGCTCCAAGATACTCAGCACTTTATTGAGCTCTTATCATGGCTAAATATGATTACACTCAAAGTGTCTCTAAGCTTGTTGCTGTTGTCACTTCCTTGACAGAGAATCAATATTTGATTCACCACATAATTCCATGTTAAGCTCAGGTCTCACTTCAGCTGTGGCCTGCTGACAGGGCTTGAAAAGTTATGGAATATTGTAGGTTCAGTTGTTACCTTGGAACTTTCAGACACAGGCTATTGATTTAATGCAGGAAAACCACAGGAGAGGTCACTCTGTATTAGTTCCAACTCATATTTTAGAACAATTACCTTAATGTTTAATAATATGTTTTCTGCATAATGCTATGACATCTAGTGATAAGGAATGAATAAACAGGATAAGAAATTTATACAGTAAAGTTAAAATGATGAGGACTGGCAAAACCCTTGCTGGTGAAGGTCCCATGTGACTTATTTTAAGAGCATGACTTGATGCAACTGGCTAAACCAGCACCCCCTGAAATGTGGATTTTTGGTGACAGATTGCACAGTTTCAATAGCAACTGGAAGCCATTTGTCTGGTAAGAAAACAAAACATTTTCTTCTGTGTTAAGAGGAAGGTGAGCCATTTCTGAGCAGTGAAGGGATGCAAAAGAGCACGAAAACAAAGCTGAGGATGGTAGTTGGGTCTGATCATAGTACTTCTCTACATTTCAGATGAGAAATCTAGTTCTTTTTGCCCTTGACACTCGTGCATGTGAGTGCAGACATGACAAAAACAGCCAGCAATAGACTGTAGCTTCTTAGAGTCACAGAATCATTAAGGCTGGAAAAGACCTCCAAGATCATCAAGTCCAACCTTTGCCTGTCAAGATTTAAAGTTGATTATGGTTGATTAAAGCCCAGAGCACTGAATGCTACATCCAGACGTTCCTTGAACACCTGCAGGGATGGGGACTCCACCAGCTACCTGGGCAGCCCCTTCAATGCCTGACAACCCTTTCCATGAAGAAATTCTTCCTGATGTCCAGCCTGACCCTCCCCTGGCACAGCTTGAGGCCATCCCCTCTCCTCCTGTTCCCTAGGAGCACAGCCTGCCCTCCCCCTGGCTGTCCCCTCCTGTCAAGAGCTGTGCAGAGCCACACGGTCCCCCTGAGCCTCCTTTTCTCCAGACTGAGCTCCTTTCCCAGCTCCCTCAGCTGCTCCTGCTGCTCCAGCCCCTTCCCCAGCTCTGTTCCCTTCTCTGGACACACTGCAGCCCCTCAGTGTCCCTCTGGCCGTGCCCAGAGCTGGACACAGCCCTCGAGGGGCCTCAGCAGGGCCAGCACAGGGAATGGGTGCTGCCCTGGTCCTGATGGCCATGGAGAAGAGAAGAGGCACTGTACTATAGCTGTGGAACAGGCAGCCTGTCCAGGAAGAGTGCTGTCACCATCACCAAATTCTGTGGGAAGATGCGGTGGCTGTGTAGGATTGTTCACTTCAGTGCCCCTCAGGATGGCTCCCTGCAGCAACAAGTGGAATGCAGCCCAGCTGCTTGTTACACACAGGTCTGAACTGACCAAAGGCAGTGTTTCTACTGAATGTGTTTATTTGGGTGGGTATTTGACATCAGCATCACCTGAATATGCATTTCTTTGGAACTTATAACTTCAAAATCAGTGAGATTTAGCTGGTGTAGTAACTCCAGACTTTCATCTTTTCCACATGAGGAATTCCCCCCAGGGATGACTTGCAGCCCAGCCAGCCCCTTGCCCCAGTGGACAGTATTATTGAGCACTGTGCTGTCAGAAGGGGGTCTCCAAAGGGCTGGCATCTAGGTCATGGTCACCATAGAAACTGTGGGGATTTGCTGTGTGTCTGTGTCAGTTCTTTGAGCTGCTTAACAGCTCGCTGATAACAACTCACACTTACCCAGCTCAAGGAGTGTGGCCGAGCCAGGGCTGCGCTGCAGGGCGGGCTGTGCACAGATCCCGGGAAGAATTCCCTGGAAAGGCTCTCATACTCACTGCTTGTATGCATCACCTTGGATGCCCCCTTCCTGTAGCTGCAGCTTCCTCATCAAAATGTAATAAAACCCCATGGGCTCTTTGTCTGGAGACAAGGAAGGGCTCCTGGCACATTTCCACCATCCCATTTTGCTTATGGTTTGACCAGGTTTGTCTGACCTAGTTCTGTTCATAAACTGGGCTTAATGGTGGAGTCCTGGAAACGTTCCCAGCTGCTAAAGCCTGGCTATTCCCTCTGCAGTAATTAATTGCAGTTCAAAAGCCCTTCACCAGCTATGTATCATAACATTAACATAAAAAAAACATGTTCTCTGGGATTCTAAGCTTTGAACAATCTTCTTATGGTGCCCAGACTTATATTCCATAGCACCAGAGCACCATGGGACCCTGCTCATCAATTGCTTGCTTCTAAGTACAGACTGAACAGGAAAATCTCTTTCCTGTGTACCCATTGCAGACCTGTTATCACAGTATAAAATGAAGCTTGGGATTGTTTTCATTAAGCTGGGTGTGATTTTTCATTCCAGTGTAACTTTCCATCCACTTGCAAAAAAAAGGAATTTGAGAACAAGTATAATGAATTGTAACTTGATGCCCAATAATAATTTCAACATCATGAGGCTCCTGGAGAGTGTTCAGCAAATTAGAGGCAGGGAGAATTGTTAGCACTAACTGCCTGACACAGAGAAAACTTTTGGTTGAACTAAGGGTAGCTAAATTACACATCTTCAGCAGAGAGAGCAGGAGACTGCTGTAAACCTATTGATGTCACTGCTTTATTTAAAAAAAAAAAAAAAAAAGTTTGATAAATATTCATGTGCTTATCTACTAACTGTGTGAATTGTAGAGGAAACCTCATTTTGGTATTGCCATTCCTGTGATGGTTCCTTTGGGTTTTCCTGGACCTGAACTGTGTCAGCTGCACTTGCTTCCAGCTCACTGAGAAATGTGGAGCTAAGGCCATGAGCTGGTGCAGAGCTCTGCCTGGGAGCTGCTGGATACCTGCCCTGGTCAGTGGGGAAGGGTTTTCTGAAATGCTCCACTTCAGGGAGGGTAGGTTGCTCCTGCTCAAGGTGCTCAACCTGAGTTGTACGTTTAATACCACTGAAGACCAATTCAATCCACACAATTTCCAGCAAAGGTCAGAAATCCTGTGTAAGGAGCTCTTCTTCCCATGGATGGAAGTGACTGGAAGTTACAGGGTATCCTCCCCTGCATAATTTATATCCCCCTCTTCAAAACATCATATAATTTCTTTTACATCCAGTTCTAGCCCCTCAGCAGCATTCTTGAGGCTCATTAGCTCGTGTGCAACCACTGAAGCAAGCTGGAGGATGAGATTTTAAAGCCTCCTGTTACCAAAGATTAATACAGATTTTTTTCCCCCAAAATAATCAGCTGCAGACTGGTGCCAGGACTCAGATGTTTGGGCTCAGATGTGTTTTGTCTGATGGAAAAACATTTCCTCTGCTTTGTAGAGGCTGCTTACATCCCTTCTGCTGCCCTTGAGTTATTTGTTATAGCTTTCCTGACACCTGGAGCGGGACAAGGCAGTCCCTTGGCCCACATCTGAAAGTGGACAGTGTTAAAAAGAGAGGTCAAGTGTGCTTCAGTAGCTTTCAAAAGAGGCCTTGGGTATTTTAAGCACAACACTTCATTTAAAGTCAAAAGACTGAGTTGGAACACTTCAAAGAAAGTGAAGTTCTTACTTTTAGGACAGCTCCAGTGTCCCTGAAAGTGTTCCTGAGACAACGGAAGCACCTCGGATCTGCAGTGCGGAATGCTTTGCTTTCAAAGCCTGCGAAGCTGAAACGCCTCAAAGCTTAGCCTCAGCTTTGTCTACAGTTTCAACTTGTGTCACTACTTTGAAATGCAAGATAAAATGTAGACTTAGGTCTCCTTGAACTCAACGACTTGAGGAAAGTACAGGCATGATGGAGCTGCATTTTGCAGGCAGGGAGCTAGGATGGAGGCATGTCCCTGCCCTTTGGCCTCGGTTCAATACAGAATGGAAGAGCCTGCTATTGACCCACATCTCAAGGGTCAAAAAGCAGGGGAGTCTGGCACTAGTTTTCTGAAGACTAGGCTGGATGAAGTAAGATGAAAGTATGGCATGGATTCTTACTCGCTCCTGTTCAATCACCTGAGGTGTCACAAGTGTGACTGCCTCGTTATCCTTGGACCCTCAGCTGAATTTTGATGACCTGTGTGGTAAGTGTTTAAAGCTACCACTGCAGACTACTCACTGCTCCAGACAAGGCTGCAGAGTCTTGGTTGCACCAGAAACGTTTAAAGTCAAATCAACCATCGTAAAGTTTAATAAAGCCAGGGAAAAACATTCTGCTGTGGTCTCCAGTAGCAGCACTGCAGGTGTACTGTCTTGAGAACTATAAATGTTTATTTGTGTTTTATCTCTTCACTACTTGATTTAAAAAAGGTGTAGCAGACTTTTAAATATTCCCTGAAGAATTCTGGGGGCTCTGTAGTGTTAAGATATATGCAACCTGGGGTAGAGTACTCTGAAAGCTGAGATAAACTATTGCAGCAGTGGTTCTGTGTCTTAGCACGGAAAACAGGATAGAAATATCATTCCTGGTACAGCTGACAAACACATGTGCACATCTGCTGGAACTGTGCATGCCAAAAAGACCTGGAATTGCTGTTGCCTTACAGAACATGAAATCTGGATGGTGAATAGTTATCTAACATTAAATACTTGGCAGAAGTCTCAAACGCTAATTTCATCTTTATGCTTTGTTCTTTAAGGGAAACAGGTTTAATTGGAAGCTAATACTTTTGTTTGAAGTATCATACTCTAGAAGATATAAATATTACTGGGTTTTAGGAATGGTATAAATCCTGTGGGTGCAGGCCATGGTCAGCTGCAATTAACAGAGGCAAAATCTCAAGCAAAAGGGCTCCAGGATGCTGCTTATCAGTGCCAAGCTAAATTGCACATATCAAGAGCTTTCCTTCATGGCTCTCACTTGTGAGTTCAGTTAAGAACCTACCGTAAGGATGTACCAGTCCTTTCTGTAAACTTAGTTATCTGATGCCATTCTGAATAACTTACATGGATGGAAATCATTGCTTTCATGGCCCAAGATGCCCCCTTTGGGGGACAGGGGTCAAAGTCCTACCTGGGCTGGGTGCATGTGAGGATCAGTGACCTCAGTAGGTTATAATTACACTGAGTCCTGCATTCTCAGAGTAAACTGGCTGTTCCAAGGAGAGTGAAGGATCTAATGTTTTCTCTAGAGCTGTGTTTGGGGTCCCTTGGATGATATTGGTGGCAGCCTGTTCTTTTTTGGGGTTTTCTGAAGCAGAAAGTATCATGTGCATCTGCATCTTAAATCTTGTGAAAACAATGCCAAGAGGAAGTGAGCCTTTAAGCGAAAATGGGGAAACAACTGGGAAGGACTGAATAAATGAAGTAACTCCATAACCAAAACAGCATTACAGCATTGCAAAGAAATACAGGGAAGTGAAGAGTCACTTCCCAGAAAAATTTCCCTCTGTAATAGTCAATTCATTTGCTATGGAAAGAGTGAGTATTCTTAGAGTGACTTGGAGCTTTCCCTACTGCGGTAACCAAAACTAAGAGGTAGTAATGTTGTTGGTTCCTCTAAACAAACTGCATAGAAACCTTTCAAAGGGATTTTAGATGTTTCTGGGAAGTGTTCAGAGCAAAACAGACAGAAAAGCTATTCCATAAATTGGTCAGTTTGGGGCTTGTAAGGACAAAGCGTGGCACACATGAACTTGCAGCATTCCAATGGTTATGATCCTGCACTGCACACCTCATGGATCAACCTGGCACACAAATGCACTGGGAAAGGAATCTGGCCTGTTGTGGCCACTGGCACAAAGCACTGGGCAAGCATTTGCTTTTGGAAGATGAGTTGTCTTCTTTTGCTGGACAGCTGGGTAACACCAGGGTTTTTTCTGTGTAAAAAGGGCAAACACTGTAAAGTGTTTCAAAATGTAAGGAGAGCCAATTCCAGATGTCTGTTGGATAGAAGTGCATCTGTCTTGTTGCTGAACTGTGCTGAACCTGCTAAAAGTGCTCTAAGCTTCCCTCAGCTATCCCCAAGTACCTGAGTAACAGTGAGTGGAACAGGGCAGTGCTACAAAGAAAATCATCCCAGCAATGGGCAGAGTGTGCTCTGCAAGGAATTTAACATAAATGAAGGTGCCAAAGAAGTACAAGGCAGGGAATGATTCACTATGCATGTGGCTGAACAGGACTTTTTGCCTCAAAGAGCTTAATTCTCCAAGAAGGGGTCATTTGGCAACTGAGGTTAACAGAGTTATTGTGGGAGTTTGTGACTGATGCTGGCATAAAGTCATGGTCCACTTTCAGTCCTGTTTTTATCCATGATGCAATAAGATGTAACAGAATTATGAGTTTGTCACAGATCTCAGGCTTTATTAATCATCTGAAAAATTATAACAACTTGGCATAATGGATATGATGGAAGAGCAGCTTTTGTGTCCTGCCAGCCTCTTTCCATCATTTTAACCTGCTGTTTGAAGTAAGAGGACTGGAATTCTTTGTGGCAGTGGATATGACCAGTCCCAGTGTCTATCATCAGGCTGCCTTCTGAAGAGTCCTGGGGGTGATATTCACCATTTGTCTGCTCAGAATAAACCATAAAAATGTGCTAAAAGTTGACTGGGTCAGGTCTAACCAAGCTAATGATGAACTCTTACAAGCAAATCATTTTCTCTGTGAATTAGACTTTAGACTTCAACTCTGTCAGATGAAAGAAAGAAAACATCCCAGTATTTTACATGAGCTCTTGCCCTGGGACAAATAGTTTCTCATCTCATGTAAACTGCTTGCAGGTAGCTGGTATACAATATCCTGGCAAAGATAAAAGAGGGAAATAAAATAACTGGAGAGGCCGTTTGAGAGTTTCACATTCTTGGGTGTTTTTTTACAGGTAGATTTTCTTGGAAGAAAGTCTGTTGGGAGGACACAATTTTAAGCCCGAAAGCAATCAATTTGGAGACTGCTCAAACTTTGCCAGAGAAAGTTTTCTTTAAACACACCTAAACTTAGTCAGTGAACATTCTTGTTGGTTTTAACTGGGTGTCACATTTCATCTGCTTAGCACTGGCAGCCCCACTGCTGCAGCCCAGTTGCACATTTTCTGCAAAGCAACTGAGGAAACCCCCACTTTTTTTTGTTAGAAATTACAAGGTGCTGTTGGTTCATGTGGGCACTAGGCTGAGGAAATATGAACCTACACTATTCATGATCAATCTGTCCATGTGGTCACCTCCTGTGTTTACCTGCTTTTCATTTTCACATGTAATGGGCTCTCTTCAGACAATTTAGCATTCTGAAATGAGCTGTTGGGTAGTTCTGTGGAAACATGAGTTCTGTGACAACCAAACACAAAAAGAGAATTGAACAGAATATTATGCTACTTTTCATAAGTCAATAGTCCATGTACATTTGAATATTGCATGTCTGTCTAATGGCAGGAATGGAAAGAGCTCAGAAGGATAAGCAAAGCTGGAGACCTTCTTCTATTTTTGTTGTTGTTTCAAGTGGAGATTTCTTAGCTAAGTTACTAATACCAAAAACTGTATCTAAGCTGAAGCTGGTTGTGCCTGGGGCTGTCATGGTGTGAGGCTTTCTATGTCCTTCGCTAGACAACTTCTTTTGACCATTCCAAACTAGGCTGGCAGACTGAACTTACCTTTTCTGTGATCTGGCTGGGTGGTTTGTGCTGCAGTGAAATACTGCTGAGCACTTCTAAGGGTTATAATACAATGACAGTATCTCAGTCATAGTGTTAAGCTGGGTGCTGATTGACTTGGGTTGGTCAAGTGAAGGGACGGCCAAGCCTATTTAAAACTTCACAACACGCAGCTTGCCATCACTAATTAGGAGGATGTATTAATTTGCTGGAAACGGAACTCTAAGCACATCCAAAGAGAAAAGCATGCGCTATATAAAAAATACACACTTAGACTCCAGCACTCTGCTAAACTAATTCTGTCTGATGAAGCATACAGTGACATTTGACTGACCTTGTCAGCTGGGGGGGTGAATGGATAAAAGAAATGAGCTTTCAGTCTCTGGCTGAACATATTTTATATGCTGGGTAGGAGGTCAGTATGACTCATCCTTTCCGTTTGCTGGATGGCCTGGGATTTGCAGAGAAAAATCTGTGCTTCTGTCGAATTCTTCCAGAGATGTTAATGCTTTGTGGTACTTGAATCCTCCTCAGGTGCCTTTTCCAAACTCATACCTGGGTTCTGTAAAGCTGCCACCCCTTACCAGGGCTCCCTAAATGTGATTTAGTGTCAGTGTTGTAGCCAGTATTCCCCCATGCCACAAAGCCAAGAGCCGACTGCATTCCCTAACATACTGTGGGCAACTGCAGCTCCAGAAGGCACCGGCCTAGATCCTGCCATCCAGATCCTGGAGCTGCTTCTAGAAAGTTCCCTAACTTGCTCCTGATCTAAGTAACACTGCTCTGAATATGGAAAATGCCGTGTGGTTTTTGTGCTGAACCAAACCCTACACATCATTTAACAAGACTGCCTGGCCTGAAGAAGGCAGTGGGCTCAGCACAGGTCTGGTGCTGCCTGGGTAACAGCAAACTCTGAGAAGAAGCAGTACTCAGCTCTTCCTGCCTCACTGAGAGGTGCCTCAGCTTAATAACCTCCTTCTAAAAACAGGTCCCTGAGGAAACAGTGCACTGTACATGAAGATCTCCACAGGAGTTTAATTAGGTGCTGTCCTTTGAGAAACACACTGGTTTTTTTCTCAAGACTTTTATAACCGGGCCTCTGGTTCCTAATTATCTTGTTCTTTTGACTGGGACAGCTAAATAATTATGATCCAGGCGGGGTGAATGAATGCAGTGATGTTCTTAAAGGCAATCAGCCACCCATTGCTCTGACAAAAGGTGTGATAATGTAATAACCGAGCCTTGCAAGAGAAAAATGGGAATATAAAACGCAAAATGTTTGCACAAGTTTGCCTGGGAATTAATCGAGTCAGCTCTACCTTGCAAGTTGATATAGGTCCTCCATGTTCCAGCTGAAGCTGTAAGTGATTTCTAAATGAGCATGACATCAAGTGAGCAGAAACCTAATCAGTAATTGATAGATACAGTTGCATGTTCCTGTCACCGCACTGTCTCGGATACGCAGCCTGGATTGAGCCTCTGAGCCCTTAGTAGCTTTAACTGCACTCCAGTGGTGTTAGAGGCCTCATTATTCTCACAGCTATGAAAGCTGAACCCCCAAAGTGAGAAAGAGGGCAGTAGTAAAGTACAATTTATCCAGCACCTTGGCCATTATCAGCTCGTACAGAACTGCTAAATGCAAAAAAAAAAGGAGACAGAGGTTTTACCGTATGCAAAGGGATAATCTTTGCCTTTTTTCTTCTCTTTGTCCCAGCTGTCTAGACAGCTAGACAAATGCCAGGTTCATTTTTCAAGACCCTGACTGCAAGATATTTTAACATTTCATCCTTTAGCTTGAGTGCAATCTGCCCAGATTGTCTGGTAGTTATTGATCGTATAGCAAACAGACTTGGAGATTTTTCAACACCTTGAAAAAAGTAAAAAGTGATGATAGTGAGTTTGGTGTGTTTCAAAGTTGATGAACGAAATATAGAGGTGGCTGAGGTTGTGAAAATAGTATTGGAGCAATGAAACACTTGAACAGATTAGTGTGAGTGGCAGCTGTAAGCCCAGATCTCCTTGTACTGATAGATGTGCTCTTGGATTTGGAAGCAAAACAGAAGGAGAGTTCAGAAAAATTGTAAGACTCAGGTTTACTCAGTATTCTTACTACACTGGAAAAGAGAGTATGGGGAAATGGGAATACCCTCATAGCTGTGCAGCTCTCTTTATCACCCTTCTCCCCCCCCGCAATTCTGCTGTCGATGTCAATCTTCACCAATCTGGTGCATGAAGAAGTGTTTTTTAGGTGTGAGAGCAAACACCAGACTTCCCCAATATGTTTCTCTGTGCCGTGTGTCTGTTGCAGTCTTGCTCAGGGCTTAGTTTCTGCATTCTGACAGACTCCACCAAGCCCTGACTGGAGTCGTAGTATTTGAAATTCTAAAGGTGGCTGCTGGGGAAAACCCTTCCAGGACAAAAACCCAGTGTAATTCACACTGTTCAGCTTGAAAAGTGTTGTATTTGGACTGAGCACTGGCATTTGGCACAAAATGATGGAGCAGGAGGCAATGGCACTGCAGACATATGATGGATAGCAAGCTTGTGGCTCTGAGCAGTTGCTCACATCAGACCTATGGAAATTCATAGTGTGCGATTTAACACTTGCTATGAAGCAGAATCTCAAAAAGCTGTTCACAAAGAGGGAAGGAAAGCTGATAATGGTCTGTAATGATGGCTCTCACAGAGAACTTGGTGCCCAACCCTTCATAAGATGCCATCTGCCGCACTGGGGCAGCACAATGGAGCTGCATCCTGATCCCTAATGTGGGGCATGGCCTGCAGGGCAGCAGACAGAAACCTGGGTATGACACTCCTTTGATGTAGCTGGGATTGTTATCCCCACTGAGTCCACAAAGCAAAATTTAAATGTGCTCTGTCAGGGGTTTGTTGTGCCCAGCCTTGGGGTTTCACAGCTGAAAATGCTTCGTGGCCTGCTGCAGATGCAGGAAAGGTTATAGACTCGTTGGAGAATGGTTTGGGTGGGAAGACCTTAAAGATCATCTTGTTCCAACCCCCTGCCATGGGCAGGGATGCTGCCGCGAGTCCCAGACTATTCTGTGCCTGTGCCCTTTGCAGAATTCACGAGGAAAACTTAGGCAGGCGGCATTGCTGCGTCTGAAACGTTAAAATTTCTGATGGCACCAGAAGATTGTCCCCTTGCATGGATCATCGATGTAGGGATACAGTAAAGCACAAACTGGTACACATTTAGTAGCAGGAAGGTCAGGCTTGGACAAACAGCACCCAGGTTTGGTATGAGAGAGAGAGCACCAGTTACAGTTTGTTAAAGCATCAAATTGGAAGACAGAATGGGATACTGGGTGCTGGAAAAAATTATCTGATGGGCTTTCATGCTATACTTGAAATTTCTGTTCATTGTTCAAGCAAAACTGCTCCACTGTCCTTATACAAGAAGAAAACCTTTTCCTTCAGCCTCTGACCCTATTCCTTGCTTCCATTCTCTTCCAAGTTTGCATTTTAGCTTGAGTTTTGAGGGCTGTTGTGTTCCCTGGAAGAAGTGACTCGTAGTACAGCTGTATTTTTTCATCAGGAGAGACTTTTTTGGTTGGGAGGACCCCAGAAATTCTAAATAATCAATGCATAGAGAATATCCCAAGTTGAAGTCTGTCCTAGCTTCAATGGGAGCCAGGAATTTATTCCTGTAAGTAAAGGAATGTTTTTTCCTGGGAGTCAGGAAACAATGTTATCTTCTGTAAGGATACTGGAGAGGTGTGAGCAGAGAGTCTGATCTACTGTATGGGAATGCTGTGGTGGTGGTCAGTGTAGCTTAAATCTGGCTGGCAGGTCTGTCCTGACCAGAACTAGTTTCTTTCCCTTTTAAGACAGATTAGCAAGTAAAACTACTCAGGGTATATTCAAACACTCTAAACTTTCTGAGAAATGATCATATTTCAAGAGCACATCTGTTATCCACATTGATGAGCCTGTCTTTCCAACTGCAGTTGCCTTTTTATTCTGGATGTTGGCAATACCCATTTCTAACAAACTTTGTTGGGAATTGACCTGCCAGCTTTAGTCTAGCTGTGCACCAGAGCAGCAATTCTTAGACATCAGTTATGAAGCCACAACTTCACTTAGACACTTTTAAACACAGTCAGAAGACACCTTCTGAATGAAATGGACTGAGTCTTGATGGACTGAGGAATTGAAGCACAAAACTGTGTCTTTTTAGTCCATTTTCCCCTGAAATCCTGAGTGCTGTCTTTTTAATTGTCTAGGACAGTGACTCCTCTGTGAATGGGACCATCACAGCTGACAGCCCTGCCTGTGAAATCTCTTGCCTGCTCTTCAGATACTTCTAAGTCATTTCCCACAACCATACGGTTGTCATGAGGATTTAACTCTATTCTCAGAGGGGCTTTCACTTCCATGAGCAGCTGAGAAGCTGCCATGTGCTTTCCCAGCAAATACAACCGACAGGGATTTGTAACATCATCAGAAAAGATGCAAGCTCCTTTCTGAGAAATCCAGTGACTAAAAGGAAAGATGATGAGGAAGAAGAAAGCTGAAATGAGCCCCTGGCACAATGAGGGAGATTCTTGTCTGTGACAAATTATGGAAACCACCAAATAATTTTGGTAATGATGGTCCAAATGTAGGAAGTGAAGTGCATCACAGTTCTCCGAGTCCATTGCTGCTTAGTTTCTTATGGCTGCATCTCATTTTCAAAAGGCAGTACTATGACACTGCTCTGGGCTCTGTAGCCATCCTAGCAGAGGCTTGAGGCAGAGATAAGTTAGTTAATATTTTTATCTCATCAGGCATATGTTTGTTATGAGACCCTCACACTGGGAGAGCCCTTCTTCCGAATTTGCATTATCCCACCTTGACTGATGAGTTTAGAGCTGATGTGGGGAAGAGAAGTGCCATTATGCCAAAGCTCAGTTAATTCTATAAGTTGACTCAGCCAGTGGTTTCATTTAGTCTTTCACACCAACTCCCCTTAATATTCATCTCTGCGTGCAGGTTTTCAGGTCAGGCTCAGACTGTCAGTGTTATGTGCTGCATGTACATGAAAGGAATATTCTCAGAGTGGTAGCTGTGGTAGCAGCAGGAGGTTTCTAAGAATACATTTCATAGTAGGTGTGTTGTACCTTCAATGTCTTCTCAGAGCTCTGTAAATAGGGGACTGAAGTGTTACCAGCAGGTACTCCCCCCAAGCTGGTATTGGGTAGGGAAAAGCAACACTAGTTTGTTTCTATATAATAAGGTTTACTCACTGCTTGATGTCACTGAGCTTCACAAACTTCTGAGCATGACATTTTGCAGCTAGATTCAAGCACATAAAGCAAAATAATATAAATATGTTGTTGAAATTTGAATGAAAGAATAAGCAAACCAGACTGGAAAAGGAATTCTCTCAAAGGCACAAGGCGTTTTGTGCTGATTCCATTAAGGATTTTATGAGTTTAGCTGTGGCTAAGCGTAATGCTTTTACAGGGAGAAGTGTGATGGATGGTGATTTTTAGAAGCGAAATAGCAGTGCTGCTCTTCAGCTGAGCTTAGAGTTGCTTCCCAGCTCTTCTCCTGGGGCTTAATTAAAAGGAATATATTGTCCATCTCCATCTGGAAATACTGGCATTCTAGAAATATCAGTTTGCTTTGATCTTAGTGATTGGTGCTTAAAAAGCAGATGTACCCAGGTGCCATATTTTTATGTAATATGTCTGATTATCATAAATGCTGCTGCTTTCTGATAACCCCTGAATGCCAGCATTCTGGCCCTGGGAAGCTGCAGGAGGTGCAGCCTTGGTGTACAGGCTTGCAAAGACAACATACCCGAAACAAGTTGTTCAGTGTCATCCGTCATCGCAAAGAAATTCCTCTGCCCACTCCTTCCTGTTGCCTTCTGGATGGGAGATGATCCTGTGAGCTCGTGGGATGTTGCTGTCAGCTCCTCATGGCAACGCTGTTTTCCACCTCCCTTTGTGCTCCTGCTACGGTACAATTATAAACACATATCATGGCACCCAGGAAAATAAGAAAATTGTGCCTGAGGTGGAAATTTCCCTCCAAGCTGAAGATGTTGCTGGCTTTGAAAAGCCTGTCTTAGGAAGGAGGATGTGAGCTTTGCCAACCTTCTTCCCTTTATCACTCCCATGATCAGGAGTACCCAGTCGTGGAAGTGGTGCCAGGATGCAGCATGCTGTCTGCATGCAGATCCTTCTTGAGAAGAGTAAAACTTGGGACTTCACAGCATCATAGAATCCCAGAATGGTTTGGATTAAAAGTGACTAAAGCCCATCTTGTTTTAACCCCCTGCCACGGGCAGGGACACCTTCCACTATCCTAGGTTGCTCCAAGCCCTGTCCAACCTGGCCTTGAACACTCCCAGGGATCCAGGAGCAGCCACAGGTTCTCTGGGCAACCTTCAAGAAGGCCCAAGTGTGAGTTGGAAAGATGCAGGAATTATGTGTGTTAAAATTAAGGGAGAAACAAACAGGAGAAGTAAGTGAGGGAGAAAATATGATTTAAGCATCCAGATTAAAGCATCCAGAGCAGAACATGTGAGGACTGGGGGAAGTGAGAAAGGCAGCTTGGTGCAAGAGGGAGTGACTTCACCCGGCTTGGGGCTGAGCCTCAGCCATGGATGGGACACGGGCAGGATGCTTCTCTTTCCTGCTGTCCTGCTGTGGCTGTGCAGGCTGCAAACTTTTAATGCCAGTACCCGACAAGTCTGTTCCATGACTTTGACATAACCCAGGAGTTCAAACCCTCTGTGGCCTTAGAGTAATGGAGGTAAATAAGCTGATAAAGCTATGTGCAGATGGGATGGAATTGCAATGAAATAAAAAAAGAGGCTTTAACTTTTATCTTCAACTGAAATGTATTTGAAGGACAAGATTAGCTTCAGTATGAGTGTGGCATCTCTTTAGTGAGTAAAGCTCTCACTTGACTGCAAGAAAACCATAGCATTCTGCATGTCTTCTACAGTAACTGTTAAATGTATAGCTGGCACATATGTGTTAATGATGCATCAAGGCCAGCTCAGCAGCAAATTAGTGATTATTTGTGTTGCTGAAAAGGCTGCTCATTTTTATAAGATGTCTGTTGTTACATTCTGCTAATCAGTATAGACAACCTCTTTTCTAATTTTCTGCTATTTGGAATGATTCTGCTTCTGAAAGTTTAGTCTTGGCTTCATATTCCAGTTTCAAGCCCACGGAGCTGGAGCAGGTTTGCCTTGGGAGCAGAACTATTATTTTTCAGTGGTGAGCATTCACTAAAGACTTCCTCTGTATTCCTCACTGTGATATTTGGAGTGTAAAAGAACAATCATATCTGCTCACATCTTTTCAGCTGCATCTTGTGTAACTGCTAAATTGAATCTTGTGCTAACTTAAGGTTGATTTATTGTAGCCAGCCCTTGAGATTTCTAATAAAGTTGCACAATGCCAGGCTGCTGTAGAGAGCCTGGTATCTGCAGTTACATGGCAGCATCTTTTCTCTTGTGGGAAAGGTGGTTGAGGTGACGTCTGAAATGTGACCTGAGGGAACACTGCTGGCTAAAAAGAAACAGCTGATTTTTTGTTATTCTGGGAGGCTGAGCATATGGTGCAGCACAAGGCCAAACAAGTCTCTGCCTGTGCTTTGCCAACCTGTCTCTTAATGTTCCCTGCAGTCTTCTCTCCCACCTTGGCAGGCAAAAGTTTTGCATGCCTCTTTCCCAGCTAATCAAATACAGTGTTAAGGCATTGCTTTTGTCATAAAATGGGCTTCATCAAACATGTTCAGAAGCCATGGCCCAGTGGCCGTGGGGGCAGCCTAATGCCTGCATGAAATGGATGGATGCCTTTCATTTCACTGCACTTTGTTGAACCTGGTACTGTATTTTTAATAGCATTATCAACTGTGCTGTCCAAATTATCTTCACAAGTGCTAACAGTGGTCTCTGCTCCACTGGTTCCTCTCTGTCATATGGTTGTTGGAGCTCAAAGATGAAGGCAGCATTTGTTCTAGACTGAAATTAATTTTCTCTTAAAAAGCAAGAAAAACTGATTTGAGCCTTGATTTGAGCCAAGACCCTTCACCAGAAACTGGTTGCTAAAGAAATCTTTATATTTCCTTGGCATTGACTGTAGCTGGAAGGTTGAGTCTGGCTGACAAGGAATTTATTCTGTTGCAATTCTGTGGGACTGAAGCATGACACAAGTATTAGACAAGTATTAGACAAATCCTGTGAAATCAAGAACATGGGAAAGTCTAAGGAAAGAGGAAATAGAGCAGTGTAGCAGTGGATTTGCAATTCATTTGATAAGATTTTCAGGCACTGGGTTAATACTGTGTGGTGAAGAGTTGATACTTCCAGTGGTGAGCTCAACCACTTAACTGTGTTTATGTGGATTATGCTGATGCTGGGTATTCTGCACAAGGCAGAGTCTCAAATCTCCAGGCAAATATACACTCTGGGATGATTTTTTTTCCACAGCTGCAATGTTTTTAATCTCCAGTGCAAATGGCTTGCTCAGTTTTCTAATAGTTCAAACATACCGTAATTTGGTTTTGGGGACAGCATGTCCTTTTAATTACAGGGCCATGCCTGTTGCATTAGCACAGAAGCTCAGGATTGCAAATGGTTTCTCAGAAGCAGAGACACTGTCAGCTCAGCTCTGAGGATGCACAGCTCATGAAGTGTGTATCTAGCTGAAGGCAACACAAAGTTGTGCAGCTTCTTTGAGATTGTTGTGCTACTGATTGATTAAAAACCAGAAAAAAAACAAGAGCAGATCAAGCCAGAGGGGGCTGACAGTACCAGCATCACTGGTTCCACTCCAATTACATAAATTTAGGTATCAGTAGTGACTAATGCAACGGACTGGGGCAAGAGCTTGCCATGACTTTCATGGTTTGTCCTTCTAACTGGGATGTAATGCAGTGTGTCTGAGACTAGCAACATCCTATTAGCAATGCATACAAGAAATTAATTATTCAAGCTTGTTATAGTGCACCTTAAATTGGTTGCAGCCCAGCATTGTAAAAAAGAACTTTATAATTCCTTGGTGGAAAGTAGATGTTTTAATATCTACAGACTGTATAAAAATTTACTCCATTGATAATGCCACACTTGCTTTGTGCTGCATTACTCATGTTCTGCTTTTGTCCTTGATAAGAGCAGCAGGGCATGGTCCTGTTAAATAACACCTCCATCCTGAGCAAAAGATTCTGGGATCCTGATGCCAGAAAAAATAGAAGGAATCCAACCTCTCTCAGCAGGCTGTTGCCATCTAAAGCTGAGATCAAACATTAGAACCATAGGATCAGAGAATGGTTTGGGTTGGAAGAGACCTTAAAGCCCATCCAGTTCCTACCCCCTGCCATGGGCAGGAATACCTTCCACTAGACCAGGCTGTTCCCAGCCTCGTCCAGTTTGGCCTTGAATTTTTCATTCCTTCAAATTATTTTCTTGCATTTTAACTGTGTAGTTTTGGACTCAGAGAGAACTAAAATATATCTAAGCGAAGAGCTTTGTTAATTTTCTTTCTTATCTGCTTCAGCAGGGAAGTCTGATTAGTTTTCTGTAGTGGTTATGCTTCTTTCACACTTCAAAATATATCTCATTGCAAAGTTTCCTTCCCTGTCATGCTGGGTAAGCCAAATGGGCACTTCTGTCCTGCAGAATATGCCAGTCTGTGAACCCCTCAGGTTGTGCATGGACAGACTCAGTCACCAGCACAATGCCACATGAAATGTGCCAGTCTGAGTTCTCAGAGAAATGAGGCATAATCCCCTTTAGTAGCTCTGCTCTGGATCAAAAGTACTTTAGCTTCAGTTAGGTTAAACCTGAAATGGGTTTGGTCCCTCTTAAAAACAGGGAAGGCTTTTAAATAGACCTAAATTAGTCCATTTGCAGAGCTGAGAAATGGTCTCTTGGCTTCTCTCTCTTCTGACCCAGAGTGATAAATTGAAAAGCCATGAAAAATAGGTTTTGTAGGCATAGCTGATACTTTGGGGGTTGTGATAATGCCCCAAGCAGTGGGGCAGCAATTCCAGCAGCTGACTCTAGAGAGGAATTCTGAGTTTGCATTGGATTCTGCTGGAGACAGACTGCTGTTAGCTTGGAGCTACAGTGTCTACAATAGCACTAATTAACATTCAAGGCGAAAAAATCATTACTTCTAAAACACAGCTTTTATTCTCTAATACTTCTGGTATCAGCTATCATGTAATGTGAACCTTGAGAGAAATGCTTTTTAAGTAAGAATCCCACTTTAGCTTGTCAGGCAAACTTGTACCACTGAACTTACTGAACACATTTAGTCAAAAATCTCTTGTTTCACTGATTCCAGTAGCAAGTATTTGGAATAATATGCCAGTATATACAGGGCATTAAAAGACTCCAGCCTGAAATCTTCTGGCATTATTACATAAGACAAGCCTGAATTAACCACAGCCCATATTATCTCCTTCCTGGGAGGAAACAGAAGTGCCTGACTGAAATGGTGTAATACCTTAAAAATGTCCATAATTAGGAACATTGGGATGGCACACTGGTTAAATCAAGAGTGGTACAGTTCCACAGGACATGGGCCAGCTGGAGATTATAAAGAGCATCAGGACAGGAAAAATAAACAAGTTCTTATAGAGAGCAATGAAAGCCTCAAACAAGTTTCTGAGAGAGACTGTGGGATTTCCATCCTTGGAGATGCTCAGAATTCAAACTAGATAAAGTCCAGGGCAATCTGACCTGATGTTGGAATTAGCCTGCTTTTGGGCAGGGAGTGAGGGCCCTTGGCCCAGGTGGCCTCCAAAGGTCTCTCCTGCCCTGCAGTAACCTGTGATTGTCCCATTCTGAACCCCAGTTACCTGTGGCAGGTGGGGCTTCCTGAACCCAATGTAAAGGGCTGTATTTAGTAGCCCTTCATGTCTTTATTCTCTTCTGTGAATTACTCCATGGGTTTTTTGGAACATAAAAACTTCTGCTACCCATAATTTTGGAGCAAAATGTTCTGCAGCTTGTCTGTGCTGCCAGCTGCCACCTTCAGTTTTCATGGAAGCTGCTTGTTTCCAGGATGCCTTCTGCCTCCTGTGTTGTAAAATACAATAAATGTCACATGGGATTTTGTAGATGTTCCCTATCCTTCCTCCTCCATAGGGACAGATAATTGTTTCTCTGAATTGTCTGGTCTTCCAAAGACTTTAAAGTTCAGTGACAAAGGTTGTGTCATGGGCCAAAGTGTGTTCCTTGGGTCAGTGCCCAGGAATCCAAGCCTGGCACCTCCCAGGCTTGATTTGCATGAGGAAGTTTAGTACGAGGAATTGTTTAGGCAAGAGACATGGGAATATTCACCCAATAGCCATAAAAGCTCAAAGATAATATTCTGATTCATCCTCTGTGTGTGAAGGGAGAAAATCAAAACACAAAAGGATGGCCTGTGCTGGCTTTGTTTTCCTGGTGCAGACAGTGCTGGAGCTGGGCATCACATTAGCGGACCTGTTCATAAAATATTCCATAACAACCAGAGCAGCTCATGCTTAATGGAAAAACATTAAATGGTCCATTGGGAAACAATTGCCCTTTATACAAGATGCATTTCTTCTCTCTCCCTTTTGTTCAGGGAATCTGACTGGGAACAAAAAAAAGCTTGTCCCTTCAAACACCCTCTGTTCGTGCTGCTCCCTCCCCAAACCAGGATCCTAATCCCTTGTTTGGACGACATAATCAGCTACACAAATATCAGTTGAGATAGCACAGACAGATTATAGCTCCCAGCAGGACGAGGGAGGATGGGTCAAGCTTTAAATACCTCTGCCTGTATGCAACTGTTTTTCCTAAGGATAAAACAAGAGGAATACAAACAGGAATTCTTTAGGCAGATGGCCTTTAGTAACCTCTCCACGAGGCATCGGCAGCTTGTAAATAATAAGTGGTCCAGTGAGCCAGCCCTGACTGGAAGGGCTTTCCAGACCCAGGTCCGGGAAGCCTTGTGCATGACTGAGGGGGAAGATGTTGTTATTGAAGGGAAAAGGGATAAAAAGGGCTGATAATTAACAGCAGAGTAGAAGCCATTGTAGGAGATGAATTCTTTTTCAGAAAGCTGAGAGCTGACTCTTGCAGCTATTTAGTGAAAAGGTGGCTAACTTGGGAAGATAGGGGATACTTTCACGAGCCATAAACCATAGGCTGCTTCAATTTCCCATTTGATGTGACACAGAGATATCCTGCTCTTGGTGTGGGTCATGCTTCTGTTTCCTCAGGGAACATTGCTGAATTTGTAAGGAAAAAGGGAACTTTGATCTGTTGGGATTTAAATAGTGGGTGTAACAAGCACCTGTTTCTAATCCAGATCCATAAATAGATCCTTGATAGTCCCCAAAAATACAGCCTGTTTCCTGACAAATTTCTCCATATATCTGCTTTGCTTGGCTGAGTTCAAAATTAAAAGATTGAAGTCCTTCCCCAATACATATTTTAAAGAATTGTCAGTTTCCAAACCAAGTCAGGGATGCTCCAGTGGTACAAATTGGAATCACTATTGCCGTGATGCATGAATATGATTAAGAGTTCCAGAGAGATCCTTAAATATTTCTTTTGCACTATACAGGGACTGGTACATCTGAAAACTGGCTCACCTTGATTACTATCTGTTCATGTAACAGTCCAGTTGGCTGGTATCCATGGATATTTATACAAGGCATAGGATTTGGGAACAACAATTGCCTCTTTAATAGTGGGGCTGAGATATTGTGTGCAGAGCTGGGAATCACAGCAAACCATTTCAGATCCTCAAATTGGGTAGGAAACCTGGAGCTGAACAATCATTGCCCTGTGGGAATAGGCTTAAGATGAAGTGGGGCAGGTTTAGATGAGATATTGGGGAGAAAATCTTCCCTGTGAGGGTAGGGAGGCCTTGGCACAGGATGTCCAGAGAAGCTGTGGCTGCCCCTGGAAGTGTCCAAGGGGAACTTGCAGCAACCTGGGATAGTGGAAGGTGTTCTGCCTATGAATAAGATGAGCTTCAAGGTCCCTTCCAACGCAAACCAATTTGTGACTAAGATTCTCTGACTGTTACTGGAGGAAAAATAAATTTATAAATCATGCAGTGTTAGACATCCACTTTTGCAAAGTGTTTCCACACTTGGTTGAAAAATTGTAGTGGGTAATTATGCCTATTTTCCCATAAAATCTAATAATAATTTAAAAGCCAGGTTTGACTGCATTAAACCTGAGTCTCTGTGAGCTGTGATTCTAAATTAGCTTTTACCTTTAGCCTGGCACCATAAAAACTGGACACTTGGGGAAGAGATTATGAGAAATGGATTAGGAAATTTGTCTGGCAAAGCTTTTTTCACCTTTTACCAACACACATGTAAACTGTGCAGGCTGCATGCCCAGTGTGGGGGTAAGGCTTAGTTATGATTCAGCTCAATGGAATGTAAATGAAAGCTTCTATAATGAAATGAGTGGGAACATTTTGGACTTTCATTAACTTCACACTGCAAAAAAGAGATAATTCAAAGAGCTGCTTCTCGCTTCTGAGAGATGGTTTTCAAAAACCTGATTAGAGATGCATAGAATTGGGGCTTTTGTTGAAGTTAAACCTTCAGTGAGAAATGTCTGTAACATCCTCTTCTCCTCGGTGCTGAGCAGGATTTAAGAAGTGAAATCTTGAGCATCTGAAAGGCATAGACAAATTGAATTTAGCACAGAGAGGTTGCCAATAGCTGCAGTGAGGCGCTGGCTGTGAGCTGAAGAGCTATTGAAACTGGGAGTAATTTTTAGTAAAACCAGTATTCAAGTAATGACACTTTAATAACTTCAACCAAGGGCCAAAAAGAATGGGGAATAAAAATGGGGAATAAAAGTGGGTGTGAGTTAAGTACAAGTCAGCTGGGCTAATTCACCACCCTTGGAGTTCTGAACCACTGAGCAGGAATTTAGCCAAGAGATTTACCCAAAGCCAAGAGCAGTCAAATTTTAAGAAAAAAAAACCCCATCTTTAGAAGCTGAAACAATCAACTCTTTTCCATTCCAAATTACTTTTGAATTGCAGTTTGTGTGCTGAGCAGGTAGAATAATGCAAACAAAACTGTATCTCATGTGAGGAGTGATTGTGTAGTCCAAATCAAATTACAGCACCTCCAAACTCACAGTGTTTATTTTAGACACATTTGCTGAAAGAATAACCAGAAAACATCAAGATAATCGTGTGTGTTGTACCATCAATTGGATGGTGGTGAGGAGAGGATATAAAAGAAATATCAATATAATTGTAGGTGACACAAAGAGGCACATGAGCCCAAGGTAATTTTGTAGAGCCTATCCAGACTAGTGTTGAAAATTAGCTGTTCCAATAGCAGATTGTTTGCACAGACCTTTTTTTGTTTTTTTCCAGGAGGAGGAAAAGCTGGTTGAATTCAAAGATGACAGGGCAAGTCAGAGGCTGGAGGAGAAGCTGTGGCAATTCTGACAGCTGACGCGTCTGCCCAGGTATCTGCCCTGTGCACAAGTGCTACAAGCCTGGGCAGTGTCATGACAGTGCAAACAGCAGCAGGAGCTTTCAATTAAATTAAAATTGGAAATTAAATGAGTAGATAGTCCTCTGCAAAGCAAAATGAGAGTACAGGATAAGTGCTACCTGGTGAGTTCGCTGTTGTGCTAAGGCACATTGACGAGCAAACATGGGCAGCACTCAACACCTACAATCCTAAAATAATCTGTCTATATGAAAGGAAAAGGTCTTACAGGGAACAGAGGCCTGATAGTCCCTGTGTTTGAGCTCACTGCAGGCATGAGCCATTCAATAAGGCTGAAGAATCCACTCTTTGCTTCATGAAAGCGTGGAAAAATAATTATGCTTTTTCCTTGGTGAGTAATAGCTCAACAAAGCAGCAGCTTGGAGTGTGCTGCTCGCTCTCCTCACTGTGATTTACCCTCCTGCAGCAATCCAAGATGCTCCTGGATGTCAGCCTTGGGACTGGCTGATGCATTTACATCCCGGGAATTCAGGTCTTAAAGATCCTGTTACAGCACATGTCCTGTTTAATTGGAGCGAAGATGCCTGAAAATCAGCCTCATATCTGGGAGTTTGTCCTTATCATTAGGTGCCAGCAGGCTGCCTGATCAAACTGAAGTGATCAAATGAAAATTCTGTGGCACTGGCCTTTCTGAGCTAAAATTTAGAAGCCAGAAACGGAGCTGGCTGGAAAAAGCCCAGCTGACTAGAAACAGAGTCTGGGACAAGACAGAGTCGAGGTTGTTTCCCTGAGCTGAGAAAATGGCCAAGCCACAGCTGCTGGTCTTGTCTGGAGCAGACAGCTGTAGAAAACATTTTGCTGTGCAGCAAAAGGGCAAATATTAGGATGCCATGAGACTCATGTACAGTTTGGCTTGCATAGCTGAACTCCTGCCCTCCCTTTGTACCAGAATTATTCTTAGGGGGTGAAGCAAGAGCAGAATTTGGGGCTTGGAGCAACCTGGTCTAGTGCAAGTTGTCCCTGCCCATGGCAGGGGGAATGAGATGGGCTTTAAGGTCCTTTCCCAAACCATTCTGGGATTCTATGATTCTGTGAGTTTGCCCTGCTCTCAAGCAACCATGAAGTTCCTGATTTAATAGTTCAATGGTAAAGAGCTCATTAATAGGATACCACAATCCCTGTGTGGAGGCTGTTGCCAAACACCTACATGGCAACAGGAGCAGCAGGGCTGGGTCTCAGCACCAGCCTTCAGTGAGTGAATTAAAGAAATAAGCAGGAACAAAAAATAGTCCTTTGTGGCTTTGAACAGTGGTTAGACAGCCAGGTGAAAAGATACTGGCCTGCTCTGCTTTTAGCTTGTAACGCAAGAAAATAAATCTTAGGCTCTCGTGGGTTGTGCCTATGTAATGAAATTAAAAGGATTTAAGCTGGCCTAGCATAAACTAAACTCTTGCTCAGGGGAGCATCACTGCATGGTTGCAAGAGAACATCTGCAACTGAGAGACTATTTTGATGCAAATAATGCTGCAATTCACAAGTGCCTTTTAAAAAGTCCAGTGTTGATGTGCAGCCCTGATGCTGGGTAACCACATGGAAACAAAACTATCTCCATGTAGGATCTGCCGCTCCAGTGATCCTGGTCAGTCAGCATTCATACTCCTCATCAGAGCAGTGCTGGGAAATGGATCTGGGCAGGCAGTAACTACAGAGATTGAGTACAAATCCACAATTCTCATTACCTCAGAACCCACAGAACAAAATCATAAGCCCTTAAAATATTTCTTCTCCTTCATAGATTAGCAGAATGTTAAAAGTTATGAAGAGTATGAAACTTTAGACTTGCTGATGACATAGCATCTGTTCCTTGTCATATTTTTCTTTTTCTTTTTTATTTTATTTCTTTGGCACTGGAATAAGGTCTTAATATTCAAAACTGCCCCAATGTTTTCTTCCGGTGGATTTCTGAGAGTAGCCAGATCTGGGGGTTAAACAATTGCAGCTTTTGAAAGGAGAATGGGTTGGGAGCACCAGTGTCATGATGCACAGCCGGAAAAGAATGTTTGCAACAAAAAAGATCTGTTAATGAATTCTGAGTATTTATAGCTCTGTGAGCTTTCCTGCAGAGTTCATCTCCATGGGAAGTTATTAGCTCAAAAGTGAGCTTAGTCACAAGCCGCTTATAGGGAATATTTCTATTTATAATATTCTCATTTCAGTGACTGGTGCTTCCATGACATGGTTATTTACTCATTGAGGTGTCCAGTGCTGCTCAGGTCAAAATTTATCACTACAGATACCACCATCTTAATGGGGAGAGAACTCTGCAGCCATGACAGGCAGAGAGGAGCACCTGCCATGTGAGGTTGGGATGGCGAAGGAGAAAGAGAGGGGTTGAAACCCTATTGCTCACCCAGTAACCCCTTTTACACTGAGCAGCAAACCATGGCAAAAGGAGCAGAATATGGGGAATGCACTGGAGCTAATGCTGTACACAGTGTTTTATCATCCATTTCCTGGCCTATCTGATGGGTGGTTTCGGAAGCCAATCTGCCTTTAGCAGCACAGGGTGAACGGGGGGTACATATGTCAGCACAGAAGAACAGCTTGGAGCACGAACTGATATTAAGGCCACTCATGCATGAGGTAATTTGTTTTATAATAGCAGCAGAAAGCCTGCTTATGCATCAGTGAGATGCAGCAGCCTGGGAGCCATCGGGGAATTAAAGTAGCACTGTGCACTGGAAATGCTAATAAATATGAACTTATGCCCAGATGGATTTTATTTGGTTTATGGCCATGCAGAGCCTTCCTGCTTTCTGCCACTGCCACGGGGCTGGGACGTGAATCTCTGGGCTGTTGTAGCAAGGATCTCTGTGCAGAAAGTTGTGTGCAAAGAAGCTGGAATCCTTTCCTGCAGTTGGAGCTCTTGGTGTGGATGTGGCTGTGTGGCTGCTGCTGGAATGCTCCCACGCAGCCATGAGTGGCAGCTGCAGCTCAGATGATGTGATGGTTTATGCTGTTCTGAGGCTGATAGTGCCCTTCAGGGAATGGCAAAGGAGGAGAGAGGAGAGACAGTGAGAAATGAGGAAAAGGAAGAATCAAGCCTGGGCAGCATTTGTGAATAAGCAAAATTTGACTCCTGCATCTGCATTCTGGTTTCAGCACCGTGCTTGTATGTGTATATGCATGTTTGTGCTTTCTGCAGGCTGTTTTTAGGTTTCTCTGTGAGGTTTGACTTTGGGAAAGGCCTTACGATCAAGCATTGCCTCTGTGACATTCTGCCCTTCTAGAGCAGCTTTCAGTGCCAGTAGATGAAAAAAGTTGAGCTTTCATTTTGAGTGATACTAATTGTTGGTTTATTGAATGGAACAAGTTGTTTTTTCTTTCCACAAGGTGCAACATCTCCATTTGTTCCTTGATGGTCACTGGAGGTCATGGCCAAGAGGGTTTCAAAGGAGATTGATTTTAAATGTACCCTCAGGTACAGAACCTCTTTGACCTGAAGCTGATCTGAAGATACACATTGGACTTAGAAAGTTTAAGATGTCATTGCATCATTCATTTTTGTCAAAATAAAGGTTATTTACTGTGTTTCCTTTTTCCTCTCCTACAGGGAGCTGTAAATGCTGACTCAGTTCACACAGTTTATCACTCAATGCTTAGGCTGCCTTACCAGTTGCAAAATCAAGATTCCAGTATCAAGCCCCCATCAATCCAGCTCCCAGCAGCCTCTCTCTACTGTGGTTAAAACCATTACTTGAGTTCTTTTACCAAAAACTCTCTAATGTTACTCATTTATTGTCACTGGGTGTTACTAATGGTTGTCCAGGACCCCTGAGGGTGTATTTTTCCTTTATTAAATATGCTAAACAGCATTTTAGCAACCCTTTGGGAAGCTGAGGTTGGCTTGAGTTCTTGGTCAGTGAGGCAGCACCGTGATTCATGAAACCACAGCAGTTCAGCTAAACCCTGCCCTGCAGTGCCTGAGTTTTATGCCAGCAAGCATCTCAAAATGTGCTTCAGGAACCTGAGATATCTCCATTTGCAATGGGATTCATTGGAATGCTGACCAAAGTCTGAAACCCCAGATTTCTGGGCTGTATAGCCTTCATTTTTGACAGATTTTTTTTGGGTTTGATGCAGACAGAAGACTATGTGCTACCTTCAGTAGCATTCAGTAGTGTGTGAGCAGGAACAGACCATCAGTCTTATGTTACAGAGAGGGAGAGCTGGAGCTGCAGATGCCTTTTACAGCTAAAAGAGCACAGACTGCCACCACCAGCCCTTGTCACAGGCAGACCCTGATGTGATTCCTGCCCTGATGGCTCCCTGACTCCCGACAAAACATGCTCCGATGGTCAGCCTGAGAAATAAGGCTCCAAACCTTCATTTATCAACTTAATGTCACTCCCAATGATTCTTCTTTCTTTCAAGACCAGAGGAAACTTGCTACCAGGTGTTCCCAAACATCTCCAGCTCCTAAATGCAGGGAGATGTCTGTCAGCCCCCAAAACACATGTTGTGCCAACCCTGCTAATGAAAGCTCCAAACAAAACAAAGCAGTGAAAGAATTTTTAATGCTGCTATAAATCACTTTGAAAAGAAGCATGTCAATGCCTTATGTGGAAAACTAAACTGATGCAAACAGCACTCAGGAGCTGGCAGTATTTCATGGTTTTTTACACTCATCCCACACAGAATTGGCTTTATTTCTTTTGCACAGGCAGGTTTTTACCCGTCATCCTTGCTGGTGTCTCATGTTGACATCAGCAGGAGCCTTCATCAAATACATTTGTCTTTATACTGATACTTTTTATAGAATTGGGCTGCTTGCCACTCAAGGAAATTGTAGTTTTAGAGGAGTTCAAGTGGTTCCTCAGTATAATTCATTCCCAGAGAAGATTAGGAAAAGCTTAAATCTGGCAGCATGACTACTTTGCCTGGAAGAAGCAGGGAGTATTTCTTACTGAATCTGACAGAAGAAAACTAAGACTCATTTGGGTTTTAATGAAAAACAGAGTGTGACTAAATATAAATCCATACTTTAGCTGTCTTCTGCAGGGGAAAAACATCTCGGTGTAACCTCCAGAGTTACCATTATTTGCCCTGAGAAGTCCAAGCTTTAAGTGGATGTGGATGTACAGCATGTTCCAAGATGTGTCCTGGAGTGCTGCCCCTCTCATCTGTATGATGCACAACTTTATGCAAAGCAGGAGGAGTTGGGCAGAGCAGGAGGAGTCAGGGCACAAATGTCAAGTGCTCCTCTCCTGCCTGCTGTTACTTGTCAGCAGAGGAATATCGATATGGCTAAAGGGCAGAGGCTTGGTTATCAGTCAATCTAAGGGAGCAGGCTTGTACTGACAGCTGATGGTTTGTAACTAGTACCCAGCAGGGATGAAAAATCCAGTTATAAATGCCTGGGAGCTTAAGTAACGTGTTGGCTTTATATGATACTGAAAAATGTTTGATATTACAATCATGTGCCTCCAGGAGTCACAGAATCCCGGAATGGTTTGTGCTGGAAATGACCTTAAAGCCTTAAAGTTTATTTATCTCATTCGGAACCCCAACAGGGGCAGGGACACCTTCCACTATCCCAGGTTGCTCCAAGCCCTGTCCAGCCTGGCCTGAAACACTACCAGGGATGGGGCAGCCACAGCTGCTCTTGGCAACCTGTGCCAGGGACTCACCATACTCACAGGGAAGAATTTTCTTCCAATATCCCATCTAACCCTGCCCTCTGGCAGTGGAAATCCATTCCTCCTTGTCCTGTCACTCCAGGCCCTGGTGAAAAGTCTCTCTCCATCTTTCTTGTGGGCTCCCTTCTGTCACTGGAAAGCTGCAATTAGGTCACCCTGAAGTTTCTCTTTTCCAGGCTGAACATTCCCAATTCTCCCAGCCTTTCCTCCCAGCAGACCTGCTCCATCCCTCTGATCATCCTGGTGCCTCCTCTGCACTGCTCCAGCAGCTCCACGTCCTCCCTGTGCTGGAGCCCAGAACTGGAAGCAGCTCTTGCTGGTTGGGTCTCACCTGGGCAGGGTAGAGGGGTGGAATCCCCCCTTCCCCTGCTACCCACACTGCATTTGATGCTTCTTTTTGGTTCTTCTCTACAATTCCACATTTGTACATGCTTTTGCTCCCTTTTTTAGTCAGAACTAGTAGTTTAGCCAGACATTTGTCCCTTTCTTCCCTGCAGAGGTTTTTCCACTTTTAAATGCTATGGAACAAGATGGTGTGTGCTGCAACAGAGCGCTGCCTGAAGCCTGCACCAAAATTCTGAGAGAGAGAGGTAATTGTTTGCTTAGCTGACAATGGAGCTGGACTCTCCAGAGCCAAAGTAGCACTTCAGGTGATAAGGGCAATCTAATAAAATTGGCTCTTAACTATTTGTAGGCTGTAAGAAAACAGTATGGAAAGAATATGTTCTACTAGAAGGGGATGAAGTCAGGGTTCCAATCTAAGATTTTGTCTAAGCATGCACAGAAGCTATACTGGATAAAGAATATGAATAAAAATTGCTTAATGGGTGCCAATAAAAGCAGTCACTAACTAAAGTCTCCTCACTTGATTCCAGCCAGTGAGGAGACTTCAGTTAGTCATCACAGTCAAAACCCTTCCTCTGCCTGTGTGGCAGAGGTTGCTGGTTGAAGCCAGTGGGAGTTTTGCAGCACTTCTGGAACACGTGAGCTGGTGCAATAAGTTTACCCTACTTGGACTTAGCAGAGTAAACCTTTAGCGCCCCTAAATCCTGGCTGCAGAGCTTTCCCTGTCTGGCTGAGCTGGTGTGGTTTCTTAAAAAAATGGCAAACTTGTAACAAAATGTAAGGTGAACTTTTTTCCTTGCTCTGAACAAAACTCGCCATGTGTTCACAGCTAAGGATTAGCACTTGCTCCACTCTCAACTCAACATTTCAACTTTTAGTTGCAGATTTGCAGTCTGAGGGAATGTCGGCGTGGAAAACTTCATTCTACAAAGGGAAAGCTGACATGCAAATGTCACTTTGGTGAATAGAATAAGAGTATTAAGTAAGTGTTGCTCAATTATCAGTAATAAGCTTTGAAGTGCAAAGCTGAATGACTAAGGCTTCTGTACTCAAAGGTCTCCAAGTGATCTGCAGCTGGAAAACGTAACAAGAATCAGTTTTCCAACATGACAGAACCATACTCTCTTCTGCTTATATGATGATTCATGACCACTGCCTCTCTGTGTGGGCTTGTCCTTGCTTTCTCCTTGTTCTTCCACAGCAGCTTCCTTTTCTTTTCCCTGGAAAGCCCTTTTTCTGCACTGTTGTGTGTATACCATGGATGGAGAGTGCTCAAACATCTGCACTTGGGGGCTCACAGAGCCAAATCACAGCACAGAGCCAAATCTATGCCTGGCCTAAGAGTGAAGTCAATCCTTTGCCTCTAGGAATGAATTCAGTGTTGGACCAGGCCTTATTCAAGCCTTGATTGCTTCACTGTTAAAATAAAAGGGGGAAAAAGTGTACTAAAATGGGCTGAAATAATGGTAACTCTGAACAGTTGAGCTATTTAGCTGGAGTTCTTAGTACACTACAAACTTCATAACTCATGTTTTGTGCCTTCCCTCCACAGAGATGAAATAGACTGATTTACAATTGCTCTTTTTTTTAGCACTAAGAGAAAAGAATCAAGCACTTTGTAGGCTACACAGGAAAAGAGTAAGTGATTTGGTTATTTTACTTTATTTTTTTGTACTCCTAAATAGTATGAGTTGATGAATATTTAAATAGGATCAATTCTGCATTAGCTTGTGGATAATTTGCATAAGCTCCAGCATTCTTACTAGTGCAAGTGACACTGATGCCATACAGGACAAAGCTGTGCCAAAGGCTGGGACATGGTGTGCAGTGTGCCTGCCTGTGGCTGGCGAGCTTCCAGCCTCCTAGGCATTGCTGGCTTCAGCCAGGGGAACAGGAAGCCTGGAGAAAAGGAGGCTCAGAGGGACCTTCTGGCTCTGCACAACTCCCTGACAGGAGGGGGCAGCCGGGGTGGTCAGGCTGTGCTCCCAGGGAACAAGGGACAGGATGAGAGGAAATAGCCTCAAGCTGCGCCAAGGCAGTGTCAGGTTGGACATCAGGAGGAATTTCTTCACAGAAAGGCTTGTCAGGCCTTGGAACAGGCTGCCCAGGGTGGTGTGCAGTCCCTATCCCTGGAGGTGTCCAAGGAATGCCTGGACATGGCACTCAGTGCTCTGGGCTGGTGACAAGGTGGGGATCAGTCACAGGTTGGACTCACTGATCTTGGAGGGCTTTTCCAACCTAAATGATTCTTAGTATCATTCAAGTATGAGGAAATAAAAATGTTTGTCCCAGGTTTGAAGTAGTTTGAGCTGGTGGCCTGGGAAGAGGAAAAAGCATTTTGTTGTCAACTCAGATTGCATAAGGGTAGCTGTAAAAACAGACAGGAGGTAAAGTTGTTCAGAGAAGCTGTGGCTGTCCCATCCCTGGAATTGGCCCAGGCCACGCTGGACAGGGCTTCGAGCAACCTGGGATTGTAGAAGGTGTCCCTGCCTGAGGCAGAGGGTGGAATGAGATGAGCTTTTATATCCCTTCTAACCCAAACCACTCTGTGATTCTGTGATTCCACAGTGACCTATCAGACTGTCATGTTCTGTGCTGCAGGAGAGCTCTCAGTGCACACACAGTGCTGCTGACTGCTGCTGCATCATACAAGAGGTTTTGCTATAGCCCAGGCTCTCTGGATGGGGTTCAGAGAAGCTGCTGAGCCATGAACAATTCAGGTTAGGGTGACCCTACTGATACAGTTCCTAGTCCCAGTGTTCAGCTATTTTTATCTCATTACTCATCTGTGCACAATATGTGGCTTTCTAGGTGTACTTGTGTAACCTGCTCTGGTGATGCACCTTATCAGTCTAGTGTGTGAACTGCCTGAGGCTGTACAGCTCTCACTCCTGGCACAAATAACAGCCCAGCAGCTCTCCAGCTGTTTGACCTGCCTGGAAATGAGAATAAAGAAAGAAAATGCACAAAAATGGGCAAAATATGAAGTTTGCTTTCCAATACTTCATACCTACTGCAGGAGGATGAGGGTAAAGAAGAAAACTTCCATGTGTACCTTTTGATTCTTGCACTTCAAAGTGCAAGAAATGGTGAAGTACAACTTTCCAATGTGAGTCTGTGCATCCTGGGAATGTGTATAAGGGATTGCCTTTGTGGATTCCCAGTGAAAACACTTCTAGGGACTAAAGTACTTTACTTTGCTTAGTACTCTATGGTGCAGTATGCAGAGAGAAAGGGTTTTGCCAAGAATAAAACAGGGAATAGGAGGATAAATGGGTTGTTCTTGCTCTCAAGACAGGCAAACCAGGATCTCAAACATGGACTAGGAATGGGAGGTGCAAGGGTGAAGCCACCATCCTGCTAAAAATGTGGAATGGATGGCAAATGAAGGGAAGATCCCAAAATGAGACTAAATTGAGTGCTCAGGTTGGACTGCAAAGTTATCAGTAGGTATTTGCTTCAGTCTCTTCAGGAAGTACTTGAACTGGGAGGAATTAATGACTGAAGACAGCTCAAAGGGGAATACTGGAATTTTGGTGTCTGGGAAGAGGGAGGAAAAAAAGGCAATTGCTAGTAGTGAGGTAGGATAACCTGCGCTGCAGTGAGCAGATCAGTTCTAAAGGGTAACCTTTCCTTTTTGAACAATAATTGATTAATTTTCACTGCATATCAGTTATTTATTGACAAACAGAACTTTATTTCAATGAGGAGGGACTGGAACATGTCCCCTCACTGCTTGCTCTCCCCAGCTCCAGGGCAGGTGAGCTGCTTGATAAAAGCACACAAATAAGCCACTCGACTGGCAAAAGTATGTAGAATAATCAGTTCAGGCTTCCATGGAAAAGACATTGATGGAAGGCAGCAGAAAGCTGAGGTGTAGCTGGAGGAGCAGTGCAAGCAGTCTCGTCTGTATGAGGATGGGCACAGTGCCCCAAGCAGCAGAGACAGATTTCCTGGAACATGGACTTCACTTTCTGCTATTTAAATTGTTAAATGCAAATTTCTGTGCTTCACTGCCAAGAGACCTGAGTTATGTGAACAGGAGGACATGACTATCAAGCAGCTTGAGAGACAGAGGCTAATAGGCAGGTCAGCCCAGGTCATGGGTAAAATCTGAAGACAAACTGAGGTTCAGCGGAGGAGAGCTGGAGAAGGAAGAATGACCAACAGGAAATGAAGTTTCAACAATAAACCTTATCCTGAAAAATGCCAGATTGTTTTGCATTCCAGTAGGAATGTCTGTCTTGGTTCTCAGGGTAGGATGCTGCTTGATGGGATAGTAAAGAAAACAAGTAGTTCTCTGGGGAAAATGTGACATGCCAGATATCCAGCCACTGGGTGAAGTGCTGAAGGAGAAGAGGGAGAGAGCTGCTTGTCATTCCCAGCACTCCCTTGAGCCCAGGGTTTACTTCCTCCAGCTCTTGATGCAGCAGGCTTTGCATCTCATGGTTTCCTTAGACTGATACTGTTGTAAACCAGGCTTTTTTGGAGAATAATAGTTGTGTGTTACCTTGTGTGGAGTGGTTACAGCTCACTGAATTTGAACAGTCTTGTCAGCTGGAGCTCAAAGCTCTTTAAACCACACATAGCCCTGTAAAAATTTGGCTTAGAAATGGCCTTGTTGCTTCTCTTCCTGCAGAAAAACACAAAATTCAGCAGTAATGGTTTGTAGCACAGCAGTTTGGGTTTGGATGCTGCATGTCTCAGTGCTGGGTATATTCACTGAGCATTAAGTCAGAAAGTATCTTAATCATAGCCATTGATGTCCAACCGTTGGTGCTCTTTCCTCATGTTTTCAGAATTAAATTTTGATCATTAAGAGTTAGATTAAGGACCAAGAAAGCATGTGAAGATGTTTGAGGGAAGTTAATAATAAGCAGGAACAATAATATGTATTTATACCAGTGGTACGAGATCTAACTTGAAGTTCTTTTGAAACAATGGGAGAAATGGATATGGAGAAAAAGGGAGATGGAACAATCCTCCATTGCCCATTTGTTTGTTGTCAGCAACGTAACTTGAGGAAATCTGAGCTTTCAGGCTGACAAATGATTTAATTCTCCAGGCTTGAGGAGGAAAACTGTTTGGTTTGTTTTGCCAGCTATATATCTAATATCTAGATATTAGAACTATAAAGCATCATGTGACAGTACTCTTGCAGAAATTTGAGTAATTTCTTTTTGTTTGTCACTCTTCCCTGGTGACTTCAGAGCCCTTCCAGCTGCAGAGGACCACTGGAGGATTAAGTCATGGTTTGCCAGCCTTTGACATGAACTAAAATGTATGCAAAGGCTTTTGGGACTGAGTATTATGGGATATTGGGACTGAGTATTATGGGATATTCTGCCAGGACATGCCAAAGAAGCTCGAGGAAGATGGAAACACTTGTGGATTTATTAAGAAATCTAAGGAATGTGGAGTATTTCACTTCAATAAATGTCAATCTCTAGCTTCCGGCTCACTACTGCTGAGACAATTTCCTCTTACTTGAGCAGAGGTCTGGAAGGATAACAACCAAGCTAGAGAATGTTGGCTATCAGCCTCTGCCATGAAATGGAGGAAAATAACATATTGACCTTCTTCTCTTTCCAGTTATTCCATCCTCTCTGAGATATTGACACAGGAGCAGAAATCCTGGTTTGTAGTGCAAAATAAAGGTGCCTTCCTTTCAGCACCCAGAATTTACCCTGGATAACAAGGCAGTACATACTGCTGCTCACTAGTAGTGCATAGTAGTGCATAGTGCTGCTCACTCCCTGCACATACAGGGAGCTCACTACACAGTTGAGCAGCAAAAGCAACAGAAAAGAGCCAAACCCCTGCAAATGTGGTTCATCAGCACCTCCAGCGGAATTGCTGGGGCCACATCTGGAGTATTGTGTTCAATTCTGGTCTCCGCAGCCCATGAAAGACAAGGAGCTACTGGAGAGGGTCCAGCAGAGGCCACAAAGATGATGAGGGGTCTGGAGCACCTCTCTGATGAGGAGAAGCTGCATGAGCTAGGCCTGTTTAGCCTGGAGAAGACTGAGAGGGAATCTCCCCAATCCATACAAATCTCTCCACGGCAGGTGCCAAGAGGGTGGTGCCAGACTCTTCTCAGTGATGCCCAGCGACAGGACGAGGAGCAATGGCCATAAAATAAAACACAAGTTCCACCTCAACATGCAGAGGAAGAACTGCTGCATGTTGAGGGTGACAGAGCACTGGAACAGGCTGCTCAGGAGTCTCCCTCTCTAGGGACATTCCAAACCCACCAGGATGCACTCCTGTGTTATCTGCTCTATGTGGGTTGGACTGGATGATTTCCAGAGGATTTCATTGACTCTGGGAAAATGGTTGGAGGAGAGGCAAAGAGTATAGAGGGGAGAAGGAAAGAGATAAATGGATGGCACTGAAGTATCTGATAAGCTGAATTCCTTCCCCATTTTCAGCCACAATGATGAGAACTTTGTCCTGAAATAGTTGTGTCAAGCCAATAGATATTTCCCAAGGTCAGGGTGTCCTTTCCCAGCTCCTCACTGCAAAGTTGTCTGTATTTGTCATCCCCAGCCAGACTAAATGATAGAACTGTAGAATATCCTGAGTTTGAAGGAATCTACCAGGATCATCCAACTCCTGAGTCCGCTCTGACCTCTCTGGCAGAGCTGAGCACCTCCAGTATTGCCTGCCTGACTGGTGACTGGGATGCAACAGTAACCACCACATGTACAAGTCCTGCCCAATGGGAATGTTTGGGGGTTTGGCCTTCCCTGCATTCAAGTGGAATTTGCAGCTCTGTGGCCAAACCCTACCCAGACAGTGAAGGACATTTTAATACCAAATCCACGAACAAATCAATTTACTGCAGTAAAGCTACTTAGGGGGCCCATCTGGTAACTGCTAATTTACAGACTGGGCCATCTGCCACTATCACAAGCTGGGAAGACTGGAAAAGTTACCCAACATAGCCAACAGTTTGGCTTTGTTTTCTTTTTTTCTCCCCCTCAATGCTGTGTTTTGTTTCGCCGCAAAGTGACAGCAACACAGCGGTTTCTGTTCTGAAATCCAGATTTTTCAAACCTTGGATAATCTCGTGCTGCTGCTGTGACTCAGCAGTTGTCCCTGAGTATGTTTATGCAGCATTGAAGCTGCTGACAACAGGATGATTTGGGAAGCTGGGTTTCTACCCAGCGGATACGTATTTTAGGTTGGTGTCACAGGATGTGTGGAAAATTTATTTTAAATGTATGGTTTTGAAGCTTTACTCCTCTGGAGTTGCAGAATGCCTTCAGGTCTGATGGAAACAACTTGATCATAGAAGCATGGAATAGTTTGGGTTGGAAGGGACCTTAAAGATCATCTAGCTCCAACCCATGATATGTATGACGTGGTGGGCAAATCCATTAAGAGCTGCAGATTTGCTCTGTGAGTTGGTTTTGATGATTTTTGACCATGTGTAGGGAATGAGAGATGATGGGAGCTTGAAATACTTCACACTTCACCCTGAGTGAGCAAGGCAATGGTTCGTTTTGGTCAAGATCTGCGTGACTGGGTCTCATCATCTGCTCTTGACAATACCAGCTTTCACAGTGGTTGTGGCGGTATCCTATGCCAGGGCCAGGAATGAGATTCGATGATCCTTGTGGATCCCCTCCAGCTCAGGATATTCTCTGATTCTGTGACTCAGTGACAAATATCTAACCACAGCAGAAAATTCCAACTAGGCAAAGCCTGAGACAGAATACAGGTTTCCTTTGAGAGTGTTGCCCTTCAAGAAGGGCTGGGATTTAATCCATGCTTTTTTCTGTGCTAACTGGATAATGTTTTAGGCACCTGAGCAGTGGAAGTGGTGGCATAAAGGATTTACATATTCTTCAACAGATGGGGAAAAACAAATCAGCACAACAGACCCAACACTGATCTTCTGAAGGTTTGACCCTGAGAACTCCTTTGGGCTTCCCTGGATTAACATGGCAGATCATCCTAAAAGGGTTAAAAATCAGCAGCAACAAAGCTTTTTGTTGCCAAGGCAAAGACCCAAAGTCTTTCCTTACTTCATGAGACTAATGGCATTCTGCCCACTGGGACACAGACTTTCCACTGGAAGTTTGGAGCTGGAGTTTCTTTTCCATCTGAGCATGCTTTTCCTCACTTAGTGTGATTGAATGTGTTATCCTTAGGGGACACATTAATTGAATTCTCTATCAGCCTCTGCTTTAAGAACAAGGAGGGCCCAGAGGACAGATTACCAATAGGGGTCCTGTGGCTAAGGTGATTAAAAACTATTTGGCTGCAGAAGAGAGAATGTTGTTGTTCTCCATTGTGTTGCTCAGCGAAGAGATAACACTGAGACTGACTACAGGGTGACAGGTCATACATGTTTAATTTGAACAGCTATAAAAAGAAACTTGCAGTAGGGCTGCTCATTGGGAATTTAATAAATAAAAGTTAATATCATAGCTCACTGTAATCCCAAGGATAGCTCTTCATGTACTCTTCTTGGAATCCAAGCTATCAAAACCTTAAATTAGGATGTTGTGTCAAGAGCAGAGTAGTTCTGAAAGGCAGAATTCTGTTTTTATATGATGGAATTTGGGTGCTGAGCGCTGATCTGTTTTGTGCTCACAAAGCTCTTACATCAATAAATCACAGAATATCCTGATTTGGATGAGACCCACAAGGATCATAGAATCCAAGCCCTGGCGCTGCACAGACACCCCAACAATCCCAGCCTGTGCATCTCTGAGACAATTGTTTAAAAGCTCCTGGAGTTCTGGCAGCCTTGTGTCCATTCCCTGGGGAACCTGGGCAGTACCCCAGCACCCTCTGGGGGAGGAACCTTTCCCTGATACCCAGCCTGGCCCTCCCCTGACACAGCTCCAGCCATTCCCTTGGGCCCTAGACTGCTGCAAGACTGTTCCACAGCTGTGAAGTAGAGGCTCAAACAAAATAACCCACTCAAGGCTACCCTAGGTCCCCTTACCATGGTTGTGGTGGGTGCAGTGTTTATCAATCTCCTGTTATCTCTTGGCACTTCGCTGCTGGAGTCATAGTCAACGTGGTGGCTCTTTGTGCTACTGAAGAGATCCCTCAGGTGCAGCTACTTGCATGAAGGCAGCTGTGAGGGCTCAGGCTCTGCCCCAGCTGTGCCTCGTTCCTCACAAGGCTATAAATGAGGCTGAAATGCAGTGTGGGGCTGTCATTGGGGTAGGGGTAAGAAAAGAAGAGGAGGAAGCTGCTAGTCCTGAAACCCGGATCTGACTTCCAGGGTCTTGACTTATCTCCCGTGCTCCACAAGAGTCTGGGGATGGGCTTTGTGTGCCTGCTGTCCTAGGATGCTGCTGGAGGCCCCCCTGGCCAGATGCCACACGCCCTGTGACTCTGTGCTGCAGGGTTTTGTCATGATCCACTGACCCTGCTGGAAGATGCTTTAATGTTTCTGACTCTGCCTTAAATGTGCAGACAGGAAGGCAGGTACACATCCTGCTCTAAGCCTGAGTGCTGTAAGATTACAAAATGCCTTGTAGGGGTTTAGGCTGTTTTATTGAAGTCTGTGGTTTGTTTTTGCCTGCTTTCCTCAGGAATGCACTCCTGGGAGAGGCACTGCACCTCCTGCAGCGTTGGAACCTAAGGAAATTGGCCACCAGGAGCTGTGATTTCCTTCTTCTGTGATCCTCCAGCTGTTCCACCTCTCTGTGTGCTGTGAGTATGGCATTGCTGAAATGATATAACACCTGATGCAAACAACTCTCAGCTATTTCATCAGTGCACTGAGGGAATGAGTTGGATGTAGGTGCCATAGTGGACTTCCTATTTCAGAAAGTAAGTTAAATAATTACCCATTGTTTTGCAATTCAGAGGTGATGGTGAGAGGTGCTTCTGCCTCATTTGTGTGAATTCTGCTGAATTTCTGCTGTGAAAATGGACCAACATGATTTCCTTACATTTTTTGCTCTGGGGAGTACTCCGCACACAAACAAGGTTCCTTTGTGTTTTGACTAAGTTAATCACTGACTAATATTTGTGGTTATTCCTTTCCTTATTGGAAGTTTCTTTACTTAGTAAATCTTTAGGTGTGTCTTTAAACTGTGTCTTTCAACTGTAACTTCAAAGCTTTGTTTCCTTGTTTGTGGCAAGAACAAAGTCTTGCCAATTTAAAGTATCCTGAAAAGTCTTGAGCAGAGATATACACAAGTGTAGCTGGAGCTTCTGAACTGCAGGGAGTTGTACACAATGAAGGGGGTGGAAAAAAAGGTCCCTGCAAGAGGTGGACTGTACCTTTAAAAACTGCCTAGCAAAGCAAGTCATTTCCTCGTGCTGAGTCTAGGTCTCTGTGTTTGTTTTTGGAGAATTATTGCTGCTTGGGTGTTTTAGCTTGTAAAATAATCACATGGGAACTCAAGGGATTGGCAGTGCAATAATCCAACAAGTTCCAATAACAAGCTGCCTTTGCCTTGGCCATCAGTGTTTTACTTTGCTGGTCCCTTTGATGCAGGGAAGAGCTAAGTGCCAGCTGGCAACGCTTGACTTTCGGGTACCTGGAATGTCCCATTAGTGTTTGCCTCAGGAACTAGGTTTAACTTTGTCTAGCCAAGAATTCCAGGATCATCCTGAGGCCAAGAACTTGGATTTGGATTTCTGTGAATAGGAATGGACATCCTGGAGGCAAGCATGTAGAGTAGGGCTGTGGTATTGTCCTGCTCTTACTGCTGCCTGTAGTAGAGGTGGGCAGGAATGAGGAATGAGCAGGGAACAGGGCTCAGTTGGAGACCCAAGCTGAGGAGCTGTCAGCATTTGTCAGATAATCTTTTTAAAACTAAATTTGTTATGACATGAGTTTTCCAGACCTCTGGATAGAGCCATCTCTTGGGGACGCCAAGCTTCTGTTTTTCAGAGGCTGTGAACACTGAGCTCTTAACTGCAGTTTTGTTTAGAGGTTAGGGAACATTTCCCCCAAGCTTAGTGAAGAAAAAGTCATACATAGCAAAATTACTTATTTTAGGGTTGGTGTAAATCTTGACATGAAATGGTTTAACCTAATCAAGCAATGCAATGTTTTAATAAAGCTGCCAAGAAAGAAGTAAGGGCTGTAGTTGTGCTCATTATTGCACAGAATAAATCTTTCAAGCTCTGCACAGAAATGGGCAGAACAGAAGACAAACTGACTCCCCTATTTCAAGGCTCAGCAACATATCAAGGCTTTAAGACTGACTACTGCTTGCAGTGTGAGCAATGGTGGTCCTTCCAGCCTTTCCCAGCAAGGTGACATTGTCCTGTCCCTAAGGGGACTGTTGTAGCTCTAAAGTATTTGAGTGGCAGTCTGTGACTTGAGGTTTAACTTGGTTTTTGCTGAATAATACATCTTTGTTGGGGCATTCATTTGACTCTTAACCCATTTTGCTGTTGCCCAGAGAGGTTGTGGACTCTCCATCCCTGGAGGTGTCTGAGCTTGGAGCGACATGAGATAGTGGAAGGTGTCCCTGCCCATGGCAGGGGGTAGAATGAGATAAGCTTTAAGGTCCTTTCCAACCCAAACCTGTCTGGGATTCCAGGATTTTTCTGTAATGTAATTCCCCTTACTTTCCCCTTTGCCAGGAATTTATATAAAGCTAAGCCTCTGGCTAGGGTTGCTCCAAAACCACTCATCATCCCCCACCTGAAAAGAGATGTGTTTTTGCACCATCACATCTTCAAGGGCTTTGAGCCCAAAGGTGTCTGTGTTTGTAGGTTCTTGACAGATGAGTTGAAGATTGTGAAGAGATGAGAAGCACAGACCCTGCAGGTTCTTTCCACCTGATGGTCACAGAATCACAGAGTTCTTAAGGCTGAAAAGTACCTTTAAGACGATAACATCTAACCATCAACCCAGCACCATGTTTGCTACTAAACTGTGTCCTCAAGTGCCACAGCCACAGTTTTTGAGCACTTCCAGGGATGGTGCCTCCATCCCTGCCTTGGGCGGTCTGTTCCAATGCTTTATAAACTGTTATCTTCTGGGTGCAATTAATAATTTGGATTTGTGATGCTTATGTAAGAGTTGTGAAGAGGAGTTTGTTGGCACCTTAGTGTTGTCAGGCCTTTGGCTTAGTCACACACTAGGAAAGGAGGCATCTGGCAGTAGCAAACCCTACTTTTGTTCTGTTTCTCACAATTAAACTTCTGTTTCCTGTGAGGTTTTCTGATGTATTATTAGTCCAATTTTTGTTCTTAAACCTTTCTTAGGGAAAAAGTGGGTTTAAAATGTGTTTTATAAACCAAATTGGTTTTATTTTTTCACTCAGCTGTGAGTCAGTTGACTGCATTTTGTGAGTGCATACAAAGGCCTTAATTTCAGCTCTGACTAAAAGGGAACATTTTTTGTGCTGTCTCTGTTCAGCTTTTCAAAAGGAGCTTGGTGAGCTCTCCTGACTCAAGGTGTGCACTGACTGGTGTGAGAATGCAGCTGTAGTCAAAGCTTCTGGTCAGGACATCTAAGATAAGACTCATGAAATAAAAGTAGATCCCCTGGAAGTATCAGATGATGTCCCCTGCATTAAGGAAGCTGCAGTTAAGTCAGGTGCTGAGCTTACTTGCTGTGACACCTGGCATAGATCCATCATTGTTTAGCTGGAGAACTGAACTAGCCACAGGCAGCTTTTGGAAACAAATAAGGGTGAAAAAGGATTTGTCTTTCAGATGCATCAAATCTTCACTCTTCAAACAAGGGTGTGTTAGTGGCCAGCATCTTTTCTGGCCATTTAATCACTCTTTTTTACAAATTGAGCCAGAATGCAGCATCCTCTCTCTTGCCCACACACATACACATGTCCAAAGCTGCTGTTGGATCCAGATGCTGCTCAAGGCAAGCTGACTTATCCATTTCTTTGGGGGATATTTGGGTATTTGAGCTCTGAGAAATGCACATCAAAAGCTGCAGATAATCAACATTCCCCTCCAGTGAGAAGATAAATTCCATCTTATTGGCATTTCTAGTCCCAAAGAGGTCTGGGTGAGGGTTTGGGTGAGGTTTGCCAGCTGTTCCCAGGTCAGGCAATAAAGGAAGAGTGGGCTGCAGGACTGTTTCCTGCATGAACTTGATTCCAGCCCTGCTCCTAGCTCAGAGCCTTGGTGCTAACTGGTGGGGCAGTGTCACTATTTGGATTTTGCCTAATCTTCCAAGCATCCTCACTTTGAACTCCTGTTGTTTAGGCTGAAAGGAATCACCCTTTCAAACCTCCTGCTGCAGCAGGCTCACTGAGAGCAGGCTGTCCAGGACTGGCCAGTTGGGCTCTGAATAGCCTTCCATCTGGAGATTCCACAACCTCTCTAGGCACCCTGTTGCAGTGTGTGACCAGTCTCATGTTTGAAAAGGGTTTTCTTGTGTTCAGATGGAGTTCCATGTGTGTGTTTGTGCCTCTTGTCCCTTCATTCCCTCCCATCAGGTACTTGGGCACATGGATTTGATCATCCCTGAGCCTTTTCTCCAGGCTGAGCAGACCTAGCTCTCTCAGCCTGTTCTCACATGAAAGATGCTCCAGCCCCTTCATCCTCTTTTGGTCCTTCATGCTCTTTTGGTCCTTTGCTGGGTTTTCTCCTGTAAATCCAAATCTTGTACGGGGGAGCCCATATTTAACACCACTCCTCCTGGTGTAGCTTCCCTCCTGCTGGGTAGAGAGGTAGCATCACCTCCTTCCCCATCCTTCAGTCTCTTCAGAAAAGGAATGAAATTGTGCCTTTCATTTACAACCATGGTAATCATTAGAATAACAACAACAAGAAAAACCCCACCCCAAGCACAGTTGTGTAAAAAGGATTATTTCCAATGCAGCTTGGATATGGTTTTAAGAATCTTCATGCATAGGCTTCTTGTATCAGAAAAGTGCATTAGGGGAGAGAGAGAGAGAGAGAGAGTGGAAACGACTGAATTTTTTGGGAGTACTGTGCATTGCAATGATGGGCTGTCGGGAGGCAAAATGCATTTGTTTTATGAGGAAATAGCTAAAGAAAAGGCAGTAGGGAAGAGGAGTCCTGGATGAAAAAATGGGCTCAAGGAATTCTAAATTCAGACACTGGAAAGGGTTAGAATTTGTTCTGGCTAAATGAATGGGTGGAAAATACTATTGTTTGAAACTGTAAACTCAAATATTGCTATTTTTAGACTTGTTATTCCTGTTGGAGCTTTTTTCCTCAGTGGATTATGTTGGCTCTAGTGACCTGGAGGTGTGATTTTGTAGCTGTCTGAGACATGGCAGTCAAACTTCCTTTGCAGCTCAGAGTCTGGTCTTTGCAGTGACAGTACCACTGGTGTGACTTTCTGTGCTGCTCATTCTATTCCTCAGCAGCTTTCTTACCAGCACCTTTCAGGCTTTGCTACAGCTACGTTTTACGCATCCAATCAGACTGTCAAGATCAATGGAACATTTCTTTTTCATGCAAAGAATGGCACCTTTGCTGGTCAAGGCTCTTCATTCCTGCTTCCTTCTGCCATCAGTTTAGCCTGTGGTCTCTGGAGCATTGATGTAAATTTGCATTCCTCAAGGTCTTAATTTCTGTTTAGCTGCTTTCATAGAAGTGCAGAATTCTCCCCTGTGAGGGTTGGGAGGCCCTAGCACAGGGTGCCTAGGGAAGCTGTGGCTGCCCCATTCCCTGGAAATGTTCCAGGCCAGGTTGGACAGGACTTGGAGCAAGCTGGGATAGTGCAAGTTGTCCCTGCCATGAGATGGGTTTTAAAGTCTCTTCTAACCCAAACCATTCTGTGATCCCATGAATGACATTTGCCTTGAGGAGTGTGTGCCTGCAGAACACCCAGCAGATATTTGGGAGCAGAGCTGTGGGTGCTCTCTGCCATGTCCCTCTCCCTGCTCTCACCTGTGCTCCACCCTGGAGTGAGGAGCTGTGTGTGGAGTAGGAGGTCTGAGCAAGACCACCTTGCACAGGGCCTGGAGTAGAACAGGAGAGGTGTGGTGAGACGCTGTGAGTCTTGAATTCCTTTTCCAAATACTCATTCCAGCAAGTGTTTATTGGCTATTACATCCAAGTGGAGTATTTACAGATTCTGATCGTGTTTCAGCTGGAAAGCTTTAACAGTGGAGTCCCCCACCTCAAACCTGCCTTTTCAAAGCAGTGTTATATTTAGCTGTTTTTTATTACTGCCAACTTCAGCAGTTGAAATTGGACCTTGGGGCTTCAAAGCAGCTGCTTGGTTAAGGAAGCATTGCTGAATAAAAGCTCCCTGCTCTGCTCCCCTCCCCCTGCTTTACTACACTCCCAGCTGTGTGAGCCCAGCAGCAAGGAAGGGAAGTTGGCCTTGAAGTGAATCTAAAGAGGAAAGAGAGTGGGAAGAGGAGAGGTGGAGTCAGCCGGGGAAATGCAATAGCAGCCCGCAGCGTGGGAAGATGAGAAAGCAGCAGCAAAGGCACTGCTGGTTCAATCTCTGTGCGGGTGAGCTCTGCGGAGCAAGGGCTGAATAGAGGGGAGGACCAAGGAGTTTAAAGAGTGAACACACTCAGTGAAAAGGCAGGGATTATGCTCCTGTTTCTTTCTGGAGTAACAATCAAAGGAAAAAGGTAAGGGGGACAAGGAGGAAGCAAGTGAAATCAGTGCCAAATTCCATTCAAATATGAGCTTTTGATAAACAAGAGGCTGTGAAACCTGGAGGACACTTGGAAATGTCTTTGGTATATGCAGGAAGCAAAGAATACTAAACAGGGTTGTGAGAATCCTGTAGGCATTATATTCTTATTTTGTTATATTCTTATATTGATTGTGTAACTGTGCTCTAAGCTGTCCCTGGCAATACATGTTTTAATCCTTAGTGCAGCTCAGGTGTTACAGTATTTCACAAGATAAAAATAACTGGCAAATACAGGTTTTGTTTTTTTATTTAACTTTTTTTTTTGTAAGAGATTAGCAGAAACCTGGAGACAGTAGGATGGCATTTACTTTCTATAGCACTCCTGCCTTCAGTAGAGAATAGGATGGCTTTTAGCCAATTCTAACACGCTGAACTCCACATATTTTAGGCAGCTTTGGTAAATAAATCAGTTTTAAATGCACTGAGCAAAAGTATCAGGCTCAGGTCACTTTGAACTGCTGCAAAAGACCTGACTGCAACTTTGAAGGCTCGGAGGGAGTTGAAAGTATGTACAAAAGGAAACAAAACTGGGGTAAAACTTTGTTTATATCTTTTAGGGTAGTGCAATACCTACTCTGCGGTTCCATTTTGTCAGACCACTATGGGTGCAATTAGTCCCTGCAGCTGCTAATGGCTATCACATCACACAGTGAGGGAGCATTTTTTCTCCCTTTGAACCAGAAGAAGGTGGAGCACAGAAGTGGCTGGCTCAGCTTTTCCATGGTGCTTGAAGCAGGCCCTCAGTGTGGGGCCCTGTGCCCCAGCCAGCATCCTACCACAGAGACGTGGCTTTTATCTGAGATTTATGAGGCTGGCAGTAGGGTTGGGGTTGAGTGGTTGTGCAAACAGGGTGGCCAGTGGGACAAGGCTGGTTTTTTGCTGTGCTGCAGTGCAGCCCCTCCAGTGCAGCTGTATCTTCCCGTGGTTACCAAACCCACAACTATTTAGGTAGTTCTGGGTAACAGCAGTGCTTTCCTTACGCTTTCTTTCCTTTGGCAGTGGTAACAGACCAGTGACTCACTAGAAAAGACACAAAACTTTCTTCCAAGGATTTTCAGAATTTATTGTGACTCTGAAGTTCATTTTGCTAGCCAAGTACTGCTAAGTTTGTATTATTTTTATGGAGGACTGAAGAAAGACAAGGCTGGTGTTTCAAAGTCAGAGGTGCTGGGCCTTTGAACTGTGCCATGTTTGTGAAGCTGCTGAGTGTCACATTTTGGCTTTTTAGATGTCTGAGTGTATTAGTGACCAGTTGGTAAGACCTGAGAAGGGTGTAGGAGTTTGTCCTGGGAGGTTGAATCCAGACTTGGAATGCCAGCTGGAAAACAGAGGTACAGAAAGCATCACAGGATGGTTTGGGGTGGAAGGGACCTTCAAACTCATCTCATCAGGGCATCAGGGAGTGCCCTGCCATGGGCAGGGACACCTTCCACTGTCCCAGGTTGCTCCAAGCCCTGTCCAGCCTAGCTTTGGTGACTTCCAGGGATCCAGGGGCAGCCACAGCTTCTCTGGGCACCCTGTGCCAGGGCCTCCCCACCCTCACAAGGAACAATTTCTTCCCAGGATCCAATCCAAACCTGTTCTTGCAGTGTGAAGCCATTCCCTCTTGTCCTGTCACTCCATCCCTTGTAAATAGTCTTCCTCCATCTTTCTTCTAGGCTCCCTTCAGGTACCGGTAGGTCACAACTAGATCACCCTGAAGCTTTCTCTTCTCCAGGCTGAACAATCCCAATTGGCTCAACCTTTCCTCAGAGCAGAGCTGCTCCAGTGCTCGAGCTTGTCTGGACCTCTCTGGATGGTCCCATCCTTCAAGTGTGTCACTGCCACTCACCTGGGTGAGCTCTGTGTGCTCCAAATGCTGTCCCGTAGTTCATCTGCAGCTTTATATTTTCCCCCTTGTGGATCCTTCTCTCTATTTTCAGCGAAACTTGCTGTTTATCCTGATTTCTCTGTAGGCTCAATGAGCCCACACACTCCACTCTCTTCTTGCCTGTGTGTAGCAGGTCTACTCTACGAGTAGAACAACACTGCTGTAAGAGCAGCTTTCACCATGCTGCAGCTGAAGGCTTCATTTCCATATGGCTGGCTTAAAAGAGAACAGCTTTCTTTGGGCTTTCTCTTGTGGCAGAATGCCAGGCTCCCCCACCTTCCTGCTTGGGTTGTGGTGGCTTGCTGAATGATAGGATAAATCTACTTTTTTCCCCTCCTTCCTAGCTCTCTGTTGCGGGACTCATGCAAGCCCTTCTCTCTAAAAGGCACGTTAGAAGCCTTAAAATGCATAAGAGTATCAAAGTGTGACGTGAGAGAATAATCTACATAATCAGATTTTGGGGTTTATCTGGGCTTTTTGTACAGAAAAGGCCATGTATGACATGTTCAGTGCTGAAATCTGGACTGTGACCGCCTCTTTCATACTTTTTTCTGTTTATTTAGCCTGTAAAAAATGTCTCCATTTGGCCTAACTGGCATGGAAAAAAGTATTGATGGCCAGAGGAGAATTTGAAATGACTCTTCAAGTTGCAAAGGCCCAAAACAAATCAGGTGGATTTTTTTAAAGACAGAGTATCCATGCTAGCCAAGAGGTACCAAATGAGAAATGGGGAATAATTCAGCTTGCCTGATGAGGTTTCAGGAGACAGTGGGCCAGCTGAGTCTGGATTTGGACATTATCCATTATCAGGCTTGGCTGATTTTAAAAAAGGATTTTGATGGATGAGGCTGTGTTGTAGGTGGACTCAGACTGGGGATACACACATCCAAAACGTGTTCTCTTTGCAGTGGTCCTGGTAATGCTGGATAGGGCAGTGAGGTCCTGCCTCTCTTGGAGGGATCAGTAGCAATGAGGTACATTTTGTGCTGGAGGATTTTGAATTTGATGCAACCCAGGGAGTTGCAGCTGAGAGTGGACTCACACTGACTTGCCCCTGAGGTCTCAGAGCGGATGGTGAGAAGGTAAAAAGGTGATTCTGAGCAAGACGGTGGTTGGCAGCCTTTGAGATTAATTTTTTTGAACAAACAACAGCATGAATGGGCACAAAATTCAGGATACCATAATGTTTTGTGCCATCTGTGACCTATTAGATTATGATAATGATGAGAACAACTAGTGTTTAATAACTCACTGCCTCAGATAACCTGGGCAAGGGTAAATCCAGAGTCATCCATCTGTGCTTTGCTGGAGCTGCTCTTGGGGAGGATCCTGGAAGTTATATCCTTTGAGGGAGAAAGGAATGAATATACAATGATTTCTCTAGCTGAACTTGTTTGTGAAATGCTGGCTTTTCCCAGGAAAGCACATATAAAAATAGCAGTCAGCCCTCTCTAGCCATAGAGCATATGTCTGTAGGCTCAGCTTTGAAGTTTGCCAGTTGCTGCAGCTTCTCCAAAGAGGTTGAAATGCTTCTGTAATGGAAGTGACCTGAGCACTTGGGTTCATTATTGCATTCCCCCACTTCTAGGCTGCTGCTTGGAGTCTGAGGCATTTAAATGAGTTGTCCCAAATGGAGTCCTTAAATTCTTCAGTGCCTCCGATGCCAGTGTGGGAGAGCTCAGCTGTGCTGCCTGGGCTGGTTTTGTGTCCCTAGTGAGCAGATCCTCACAGCTTGACATGTGTGTAAACCCCACTGTCAGCACTGCACATACTTTCCTATGCCTTCTCTCATCTGGGTTATTCCTCAGGCCCTTTATTCGGCAGAGCTTTACCAAAATGCATAGAAATGTAGCTACTTCTGACCTCTGCAAGGCCTTGCTTCAGCTGAAAAAATTGCATTTATTGTTCAGCTCTCCCGAGCTGAATGTTTTCTTCAGCAACATGGAATGACTCCTGCTTTTGGCTGAAGTCTGTGTTAGGCCATTATAGAAATTAGGCAGCTGCCCAAAAGTCTGCCAAGGGGCAAAACCTACTTGCCATTAAAGCTTTTAACAAATGAGATTGGTAAGTAAGTCCATGACCACCTGGGCTCCTGTGCAGCAGGATTCCTATGGACATCAAAGTCCTGAATAAGTTCAGCCTACCCTGAACTAGTCTGATGTTTTAGAAGTGACCTAATTGAAAATACAGCCAGTAATGTAATTATCATCAGGAAACAGCTCACCTTCTGTTGCTTAATTATATTTTTCTTGTATACTTAGTCTGTTTCAAAGAAGTTGCCTTGGATGGCACACAGGGTTTCCCTTTAATTACTGCTGTATGGTAATTGTCATGTAATTATGCTGTTATGAATATAATGTGCATGTATTATTGTGGGGCAGTGATTTATGGCATGTAAGCATATTTTAAAAGTGTTATAGATGTTCTCTACACAGGATTGCTAAGCCCTTTAATGATAGGAGTCTCTCACAGCCATCCAGTGTTTTAATTTCCCAGTGTTCAAGGTCTCCTGTAATAATGCTACTTCATCATCCAGTCAATACTTTGGGAATTACACTGGTTGCTTGTGGTGAGGTATTTAATGATCCTCATCATGCTTGTAAAATTTGCTAGTGCAGAAGTAAATTGGGCATCATGATAGGACAAGGGGGAATGGCTTTAAACTGAAACAGAGTAGATTTTTGTGTGATATTGGGAAGAAATTCTTACCTGTGAGGGTGGGCAGGCCCTGGCACAGGGTGCCCAGAGAAGCTGTGGCTGTCCCTGGATCCCTGGAAGTGTCCAATGCCAGGCTGGACAGGGCTTGGAGCAGCCTGGGATAGTGGAAGGTGTTCCTGCCCATGGCAGGGGGTGGAATGAGATGGTCTTGAAGGTCCTTTCCAAACCAAAACATTCCATGATTCTGTGATGCTGCTTGGGAGTGTTTTCATACCAGTATGTGCCTTAAGGTTCTTGGTGTGTGCTGGTTAAACAGAGGACTGGTTCTAATCCTGTTGTTAAAAGGATGGAGGTTGAGTTCAGTGTTAGCACCTCACCTGTGCACACAGGAGTAGTGACATTGCAATCCTTTCCTTCTGTTAACTTACCTGATAGCTCTGCCAAGGTACCTCTGAAAATCAAATTTACTCAAAAGGACAAAGGAGCACTGGAGATCACCTTTGTATTAATTATTTTCCTAAACAAGTCATGACGCCAAAGAGGTGCCAGAAAACATTTTGAATCCTTTACTCTTAAAAAATTCCATGAGGAGTTGTAGCACTGGAAACCTGAGCACAGAGCTGCTGTGGATGAAGTTATTGATGGCTGAGTGTGCTGAGCACTGTAGTATCCAGTTGCTTGCAGACAAAAATTTGGAGCACAATAATTTGTGTACCATTAGCCTTGGTTTGCAATTTAAATGTTCTTGTGGTGGGGTTTTTTTGCTCCAGGATATTTATTCATAACTTACTATGTGACTTCCCTGCTGCAGTGTGCTTTGTGACAAAAATTCTGGTTTCTCACAGGATTTGCATGTCTTTGGAAGGTGTTTTCAGAAGTGTTGGGCTGAGTTGACAACAGAACTGTGGGCTATGTTTAAGTACTCGTCCCTGAAACAGCAGTGAAACCACTGCTGCTCTGGTGATAGCAGAGGAAATCAGTCCCAGAGATTCCTGGCTGGTGAAATAAACTGCAAAGAGAAGCACCCACTTGTCATGACCTTGTACAGCAATATTTTGTGATGGGTGGTCCTAAGTTGCCTGGGAAAGGCTTTCTGAGCACACTGTAGTTCTTGGAATCAACATTTTCATCCTGGATTTCTGTGGCACATACTGTAAAATGAAAGTTGTATCAGGAAAAATAAATCTCAGTTTTGTGCTTGTGCTAATGCACAAATGCTACTCTTGTGTTATATTCCCAAATTTAGCAAAACCAAAGTCACTGGACAGAACTCAACTGCATCTGTCTGTTTGCAATGAGACCAAACATGAGGCAATGAAGTATGACTAAACCATGCTGGCAAATGCATTTTTACCCTGAATTAAATTTGTCTGTGGGCTTTGGCTCACTGCTCTGCACAAAGGGTGAAACTGGCTGTGAAGAGGACAAAGAGCTCATCACAAGCACATGGAATTGCTCTGACACGCTGCACAGTGAGGGCAGTGCCTTTGCTGAGCCTAGGGTTGCTGCAAACATGCAAGGGCAGGCTTGATATGTTTTCAGTCCTAACTCAGGCACCAGGCAGATAATGCCATGCAAGTCCCATGCTCAGTGTCCCTGTGGCTGCATGGAGTTGTGTTTGGAGCAGGGTAGATGATAACCAGGGCCACTATTTTCCTGCCCCTTACCCTTGTCAGGCTGGTTACTCATTATTTTGCATCTTCCCCCTCCAGCCTGACTTTTGTTGCTGAATATGACAGCAATGCTTAAGCAATTTTATTCTTTCCTTTAATCCTTTTTTCTTTCCTCAAGACTTGTGTGTTTCCTGATCTGTGGGATTCTGCTCCACTATACACACAGAGCTGGTGTGTTGTCATTGGCACAGCCTCTGCACTTTGCTAACCCAGCATCTCTGGTACAAGTCTTGCAGGAGACATGAACTGAGCCGTATAGGATGCTCAGCTGCCAACACAGCCAAGAACTTCGCCCAGGGCTGGGGAAGCAGCTGCTTTTTTATATTAAGCCAAATTCTTCTCTTGTGCAGTACACTGCCCTGTGAGGATGAGCAGGTTAATCCCTTACAGATGTAGGAGCAGTGCCCTCTTCACTGGTAAGCCAATGTACCAGCCAGCTTGTTCATCAAGCAAAATATCTGATTTCTGATATCTCACCTGCTGGAGCTTCCTTATCGCCTGGCATGGATGAACCTTGGAGGGTCATCAGCCACTCACTCCCTCCTCAGCAGGACAGGGGAGAAAACAAGGTGAAAAATCTTGTGTCAGTTCAAGTAAGGGCAGGGAGATCCCTCACCAATCAGTCGTGAGCAAAACAGACTTGGCTTGGGCAAGATTAATTACTTGCTAATTAAAAAAATAGTGAAGTATAGTAACAAACTAGACCTAAATTTTTGCTCCCCCACTCCCTATTCAGAAACTATGGGGAAAGAGTTTATTTTCCTTAGTAACAGCCAGGACACATGAGCCTCTTCCCCAATACCTGAATAAATCAATAATCTCCAATTTTTCACTCCTCTTCTGCTCCTGTTGCTAAGCTAGAAAGGTGAAGTGTGAAATGCTGCTAAGAGGGCTCATTTACACTCACTGGGGTTGTATTGGCAACAATTAATTAGAGCCTGTTACCAGAAGTGACTTTAAAATGGCATTTTTCAGGTGAAGAGCACTTTGAGCCTGCAGGAGCCCCTTGCACCTGTAGTTCTATGTCCTTTTATCTGAGAAAGGATCATCTCTTCCCTGTTCTTTTCTTTGTGGACTGGATGTTCTGCCAGTGGTGGGATGGTCACAGCTTCTCCACTGGTTTTTGTGCTGTGATTATGTCAGTTTGTGGAGGAGTGGTGAAAAGCAGCATCTGTTTAACAGGAGATGATCCATTCAGCTGCAGTGTCAAGAAGTTTTAGGGGTGGGCTCAAGCTGGTGGAAAAAGGGAGTTTTCACCAAGGGATGAAACTGGTGGGAAAAGGGGGGTAGATAGCTTTTCCCAAACAATCATTTTTCTGTTCTCTCTAGAAACCTAAGGCTCCATTTCAACAACAGCCCTCCCACAACATATTTGCTGTAGTAAATGCTGTGCTATGACAAGCAGTGCCTTCAGAGAGGCTTGGGAATGCTGGAGTGATTGCAGGGACCTGCCTGTTCTGATCAGCTGTCCTTGAACAAGGCTCCAGCCTGCAGTGCTCCTTGCTGGCACTCAGCATCTCTGTTTACAGTGTGAGCTCCATCTTCTGCACTGGGAAGAAGAATAAAGAGAGGAGCAAGAAAGAAATAGCTGTTGGCTTTGCAGTCCTGCTCATTTTGATCCTTGTATCCTGCTGTTTGTTTCCACCTCCTGCCTCCAATACAAGGACCAAGCTTTCCCAAATTCATTTATACAGGTTATTTCTATAATCTCTATAAGTTTGTAAATAGTATCGCTGTAAGTCCATTAAGGCAGTGGTTTTTTTACCTCTACACTTAATTGCATGTTGCAGTAGTTTATATCAGTGTAATAATACACAGCTGCAGGATTGCACCTTTCTGACCTTGGGAAATCATTCCTGGATGCCTTCCATATGGGAGTGATGCAGTTGTATCTCCACAGTTACTATGTTTGGCTTGATTGCTTTCTTAGTATCTAAAAGTTCCTGCAGTGTTCTTTCAGGTGTTGGTAGTCCAATATAATCTGTGTTGGCTCAATTAAGTATCTAAGCCTTGGAAACCAAGTGTAGTTGCTTCTTTACAGCGAAGTAACTGGGAAGATAAGGTACCATATGGAATTTTATTTGTGGCCTGATTCTTATGTGTTTTCTAGGCTTGTGTATATCTGCAGTGCTTGACCCCTTTCATATTCAGGATAAAGGTGCCTATATCCTGTGATACCACCTCCATTCTGTCCCCAAATATCAAAATATGCCAAATAGGTCATGTGCAGCTGAACCAAATGGTTTTTATAAGCCTTCAATAGGAATTGAGGCTGAACACCTTTGAAACAGTTAGGATTTATATTCCCCCTCCCTCACCTTCCTCAACTTATTTGCAATTCATGTGGCACCTGGGTGATGAGTCTGCAAGTGTTACTCAGAAATCATTGAAATATTAAAAAAGAACTTGAGTATCTATTTTGCCCCAAAACTGTTTCTGTTTTATGGGCTCAGAACACAAGCTGCTGATGGAGTGAATTTGAAAACTAGGTCTTGCTTCACTCCTAGGGATTTGCTCCCTGGAGGTGAGTTGGTTTTGGAGGAGGTGGTGTGTGTATTTGACACTAAAATAGGGTAGTTTTGTTATTTGTTTCCTCTTGCCCTTGAAAATAATTAGTTAAAATCTTTTGGGGAAACATTAACAGTATAATTTAACTAAGTAGGGATCTTTTTCAGGCTGGCAGAAAACAAAAGTGGTAGGCGTCCCTCCCATACAGGGGTTGGAACTAAATGGTTTATAAGGTCCCTTCCAATCCAAACCATTCAGTGATTCTATGATCCTAGGGAGAAATCTGATGATAACTGTGTCAATGAGATGCCTGTGGAAGAACAGTGATCTGAAGCAATTTAAAATTTCAGGTTAATGCAGCTCAATTAGAATTATGGAAATATTTTTCTTTAACTGAGAGCGGGAAAGATGAGCTCAAAATAAATCCCTTCACAAAAAGCATTATCTTTAAGCTATATATCTAGACAGGAGATTTATAAAAATAAGAAATACATGGAGTTTATGAGCTGATGTACAGGATTTGCCAGCAAAAGTAACTGCACTTTAATCAGATTGCACAGCATGCAGTTACTGTACTTAAAGAATGCCAGAATGGTTTGGGTTGGAAGGGACCTTAAAGCTTTTCCCATTCCACTCCCCTGCCATGTCAGGGACACCTTCCACCATCCCAGGTTGCTCCAAGCCCCATCCAGCCTGGCCTTGGACACCTCCAGGGATCCAGGAGCAGCCACAGCTTCTCTGGGCACCCTGTGCCAGGGCCTGCCCACCCTCACAGGGAAGGATTTCTTCCCAATATCCCATCTAACTCTGCCCTCTGGCCGTGGGAAGCCATTCCCTGTGTCCTGTCCCTCCATCCCTGTTCCCAAGTCCCTCTCTGGCTTTCTTGCAACCCCTTTAGGCACTGGAAGAGGCTCTCAGGTCTCCCTGCAGTCTTCTCTTCTCCAGGTGAACGCCCCCAGCTCCCCCAGGCTGTGGTGTTGGACCAGATCCTGGCACAGGAATTTGGGGAGAGTCCTCCTGAATCAGTCCCACCTCACAGGTGTGGTTCCTTTGGCTCTGTGCAGGTTTTACACCATTGCTGCCATGTCCATAACTTCAGTGAGCAGATTAACCCAACAAGAGAAGCTGCTCCATTCCATCACACACCAACCAATTGCCAGCTCTTAGACTTTTTGTTTAAAAACCAAATAACTTTCCTTAGCTGACCCTGTGCTAACAGGCATGACCTTGACTTGGCTCAAACAAGCTGCTTTTAGAACTGGGTGTGAGCACTTTATTTAAAAACAAGTTGCAAGTATTGACCAAACCACATCGAGTCTGCCCAGTAGTCTCATTAGTTGTATTCATTAAGTGGATTTTGAATCAAAATCATCAGGTCAACAAAAAACAATGAAGCTTTCACTTTTCAACAGTACAAACAGTATTAAACTGTATCAGCTTTCCCTGTTGGGATGTAATTATTCAATTTTGTGCTTTTTTTAAGTCCATATGTGTTGTTGAGTTAAACTGACAGCCACTATTTTTTCAACCCTTCCTTACCCATTACTGAAAACAGAGACCAACTTCCAACTGGCTTAGGAGGATTTGGACTGCACTGGCACAGCTCAGATTTGGAGTTCAGTACTAAAATACTTTAAGCCCTGTGTCAGATGTATTTTGGGTAGGGCTCAGTACTGTATCACTTAACCTCTGCACCCAGGCAAGCATAAATCTTTTTTGACTTTTATGGGCCCAAACTGTTATAAATAATGGTGGCCAAACAGGACATTTGTGTAGTGCCACGCCCAAAACAGAGAAAAGAGACTTTTAATCTGCTCTTAGACATGAAAGCCTTTCCCCAGTATACACTGGACACAATCCCTTAGCCTGCAGATAAGGAGGAGAGTGTTCAGTGGGACTCTGATATGTTGCTAAAGGAAAACAAAAGGTAGAAAGAGAGGGGGACAAAGGGGAAAACCAAGCTCTGTTTAGCACTGCCTGGCCATCCTGTGTTCAGCAGTGATCATACCCAATGCAGTTTGTGCTTCAGCACAGGCAATAGTTGGATCTGTTGATGCCTCTGTCAATTAATTCAGTCCCTAGCATTTAAGTTGGATCTCTTTTCTGTAAATAGGAATGAACTGTCAGTCTTAGTGTATTTTTCTACATGAGAAGAGACTGACTTGACTTCCTCACTGCAGCCAGAGCATGTGGATATGACAACTCTACCAAACTTTTTAGTGGGTTTTGGCACTCTCTAGTAGTGTGGCTAAGCATCCCAGCTCTTACCAAGTAATTGCTTAGCAGTTAGAGCTAAAGTGGAAGGGATTTGAAATGGTTTTGCTCTTCCCTCCTGCTCTTGGGGAGCTGTGAGGAGCAAGCTGCTGCTGCCAGCTGGATAAGCTGTTTGGCCAGTGGTGTGCATCTGGTGGCACATCTATGGGCATGTCCCGCAAAAGGCTAAGAATAAAACAAAGAATTAGAAAGAAATCCAGAGGGCTGCTCATACAGATTTGTTGTGGCTTTTGTTTGGGGTGCTTGGGATATGCAAAGAAAAATGTAATTGGATGGCCAAGGAAGGCAGAGGATAAGGGAAGTAAAGGAATCCTGCCTGGGAGAATCTACTCTGGTGTTACAAGGAGATACTGGAGGCAGTGCAGGTGGAGACACAAGAGGGTTGGTTCTCTTTCAGGACTAAACAGCCCTGACTCAGGATTTGGTACCTGGAAAGTAAACTTCCTTCTAGGTGGATGTTATGTTCTGATCAGAAATCTTCGGCTGATCTCAGTGGATCAGAAAACATCTCTGAAGTAAAGAACTTGGTAGAGTGGCTTCTGGCAAGGCTTGATGGGTAGGTTCTGAATTCAAGCAGTAGATACATTGGCATAGGTGATGACTTGCTGCTCCTCAAGGCATGGACTTGATAATCTTGGTGCTCTTTTCCAGCCTTAGTGATTCAAAGATTCTGTGACACCATTTACCAAAAGCCCTGAAAAGACTCTCTGAAACAGCAGGGACTCAGTGCAGGAAAACAAACAACGGCAATAGTGAAGCAAACAAGGGAAAAAACAAGCACAGACTGATCTGGACAAGGAATTCAGGCTGGCTCTGGGCTGTGATGATGTGTGAGCAAACAACTGCCCAGAATGTGCTGGGCTCTGTTACAGTCTGAGAGAGAAAACTCTTCTTTCCAGACTGAGACACCCTCTTTGGCTAGGAATGTCCTCTGCTTCTCAACTTTGGTGGGGTAAATGACACCAGAAGCTTGATGAACACAAGTATTTGATAGTCGTAGGCCCTTCTAGGTTGCTAATGACCTGTCAGGTAGTAGAAAATGAGCACAAAGTCAATTAGCAGAAAATTAAATGGATCTGTTGCACCTGGAGGGACTTGGATTTTTGAGCTGCCACATCTCCTGCACTGAGAAGAAAGCTCTCTGGATGGATGGCAGAACACTACAGGTTTTAAATTCCCTTTTCTACAGATGCACAAAGGCACCAAATCTGGGCTTGAAAGCGTCATCTACTTTGCAAGCTTGGAATGTAAACAAGAGATGTCAACTGTAAATGTTTTTAAAGGAAGTGGGCACGTAGTGACAGGACAAGGGGCAATGGTTTTAAAGTGACAGAGGGCAGGGTTAGATTAGATGTTAGGAAGAAAGTGCTCCTTGTGAGGGTGGTGAGGCCCTGGCACAGGGTGCCCAGAGAAGCTGTGGCTGCCCCTGGGTCCCTGGCAGTGTCCAAGGCCAGGCTGGACAGGACAGGACTTCCAGCAGCCTGGGATAGGGGAAGGTGTCCCTGCCCATGGCAGGGGCTGGAACAAGATGAGCTTTAAAATCCTGTCCAACTCAAATCATTCTGGAATTCTGTGGTTCTACAGGCACAAGATCATGGACACAAATCTAACAGCTCTCAGATGCTGAGCTGTGTTGCTGTGATGGACCACGGCAGGAAGGCCCAGGCTGCTCCCTAGCTGGAGTGCCAGCTTCCCTTCAGCTATAATCCTCTTTTCATCTTTAGTCCTCGCTCAAATCTATCCGTAGTACGCTGTTCTATTGTTCAGGAATAACCTTGCTTCCTCCCTCTGAAGTCTGACGAGCGTGCTGACAGCCCCGTGTCAGCTGGGTTGTTGCTGGGCTTTGTTAAACCAAGGCGCTAATTCCCTCCGGTTCATCTGCCTGGCTCCAATGAAAGCCATCAAACAGCAGGCGCCCGAGCTCTGCCCGGGATTTGTTTGCAAATGTAGACACTTAATGGTGAAAAAAGGTATGCCAGCACTTTCCAGCTTGGGGGGGAGTAGCTAAACCTGTGCCCTCAGCACTTTGAAACCGTAATTAAGAGTTCAGGAGTGTTTGGCTGATGAAGCCTGTTAGCTTGGCAGGGGAGAGGGGAATTGTTTTCCCTGTCATGTCAAAGATTGTGACCTAATTACCTGCTTGAACATTTGGTGTGATGCACGAGGGGCGATGAATGCAGTGGCTGAAGATACATTCTCACTTTGGGGGATCACTGTAATTGCTCATCCTTGGTGTCACGTTTTGCTGCAGGGACACATTGAAGTCCTGGAGAATCTCGATGTCTTTTGTGCAGCTGGGAAGGAAATGAACAGCAAAGCTGCTTGTTTCTTGCATTCCTGAGCTGTGTTGCTGCTGCAGTACTCCAGCACCATCCCAGCAATGTGTGAGATGACTGAGACATATCTGTCATATACCGTTTGTCCTTTCATCCTCTTCCAAGGATTGAGGGCTGACCAGTGGCCTTGCTTCAAATGTGCACAGTCTTCTGTGTTAAAGCCAAGAGGGCCACAGAAATGGATATTCACTCCAAGCTGCTGAGGAGCAGGGATGAGCACACTGAATAGTGATGCTGTTTGAAGGAGGATAGGTTTGTGGCCACTTGTACCAGAATTTAACTTTGCTTAGGTGCCACATTTTCTGAACACTGCCAGGGATGGTGACTCCACCATTGCCCTGGGCAGCTGCTGTTCCAGTGCTTTATAACCTTTAAGAAGCAATCCTGAGCTTTTGGCCCCATCAGCCTCTGGACAACATCTGTGGAGATGGTGGCAGCTGGAACAACTGTTTATCAGATGGAAATGTCCTTTAGTCCAGGCATCACAGCCTTTAGTAAAGGGAAGGGTTTCATTCGGGGATGGTGCAAGGCAATTCCTCTACACTGACCTGCCAGCCACAAGATGGAGTCAGAGGCTGGAGGCGAAGACACAATGTGGGTCCAAGAGGTTCATCCAGGAGATGTGCTGGAGACACTGCTGGCACACTCCTTTGCTGTAACTCAGGCCAGGACTGTCCTGGTTTGAGTGGAAATCCTGGTCTGTGGGTGAATGTTCCAGGTGGGGCTGCTCAGGGCACTAAATGCTCATCCTTTTCTGGTGACTGACCTCCCCCAGGTGAGGAAAGAGGTTGTTGCTGTGTCAGTTCTTTAGGAACAGTCTCATTCCCAAAGGGGCAGCACAGAAGCACTGACATGCAGCCTGTATGGTGCTGTTTTGGGTTTCTGACTGATGCAGTGTTGATAGCACTGGGGTGTTTTGGGGGTTGCTGAGCTGTGTGAGGGGCTCAGAGTGAGGAACAGGGAGAGGGCACAGCCAGGACACCTGACCTGAACCAACCAAAGGGATCTTCCATGCTGTATAAGGATTATATCAGGTTGCCCAGAGAAGCTGTGGCTACCCCTGGATCACTGGAAGTGTCCAAGGCCAGGTTGGACAGGGCTTGGAGCAACCTGGGATAGTGGAAGGTGTCCCTGCCCATGGCAAACTGTGGAATGTAATGAGCTTTAAGATCCTTCCAATCCAAATCATTATGGGATTCTATGATGTTGTGCTTAGCATTATTAGGAGCTAATGGAAGGTAGGAGGAAGGGGGGATGTTCAGGTAAAACTTATTTTCATAGGGAACAACATGAAACCTTACATCTAAAAATCCATGTAGTTCCATATTGTATCTTTGATTCTAGACAAGAGCAGGGGCAGAATTACCTGCTGCACATCCCTTCAGCTGCTTTCAGCTGTCCTAATGAACATCTCCCCTTGGGTGACCTCGGGTACAAGCTACATTCTTCTGTGAGAATGTTTGCTGTAAACAATGTACTTGTTATCAGGGAAGTTAAAAAGAGGCTTGTTGGATACTGAAGGGAATGAGCACTTGCCAAAAGATAAACACCCAGCCGTGCCTGCTTCCTATTCCTAGGCTCAGGGAGAATCACTGCAGCACCAAAACATCAGCTATATTGACTGGAACGTGGGAATTACTTGAGATGTAGGGGCTGTGTGTGGTTCTTCCTCTAGCTTTTTTAAGGCTTGGTTGGTATGCTGTCCACAGCAACCCAGGGCATCTTGCAGAATTCCAAATCATTAGTTCAATGCAGCTGCACTCTGTGAGAACTTCTTTTCCTGGGAGAAAAAAAAAAAAAAAGGGGGGGGGGGGGAAGGGAGAAGAGATGGTAAAAAAAAAAAAAGCAAATATAGAAAGGATTCTGATAAAAGTGAATGGCTTATGAAAGAGGCTCAGGAGGAAGGATAGTAAGAAGAGATTCTCTCATGGGAGATTTTCTATGGAGTACTTGGGTGAGAAAACTGTCCCAGGGCTGGGAGGTTGAATGTGTTAGGGTTTTTTGTAATTTGGGGAAACAGGAATTGCTACAGTGCCTGGCTCAGTATTAGACACTAGTATTAGTACCAGGGAGACGTGTGGGGCAGAAAATGACAGATAGGACATCTGACATCTGTCTGTAGCTCACTCTGTTAGAAATGGCACATCTCTGTATCTCAGTCTCAAAGATGAGGGCTGGACCACACTCCTGGTGTCATACCATAATGGGGAGGGCTCACCTTTCAGTGCAACAAAATCACCTGATATCTATTGGTTTTTGCTTTTGAGATTATTTTGGTGGAGAGTTTCAGCCTTTCATGTTTTTGCTCAAAGCAGGAACTCAAGATTCCTCCACCAGCAGCATGTGTGGGGTTCTGCCTCTTGCTTGCTAATATCTGCTTAAATTTTTTTCACTTGCATGAAAAGGCAGCCTGGCAAATTAGAAGCACTTGGTAGGCATTATGCTGCTGCTAATTATGTAGGAGCCCAGACACTATTCACAACAGTAATAGGAAAACTACCAAAGCAAATGCAGCAGTCTGAAATGCCAAATTAAGGTCTCAGCTCTTGAATGCAGCTAAATTTGCAAGTGGATGCTGTATAGTGTAAGCATGGGGGTCCATGCTTCCCTGAGTGGTTTCCAGGCTTTACCTAGTGCTTGCATCCCAGGATCAGAACTGTATTTGCAAGTGGGTTTACATGTGAGCTGACAGCCAGGGGAATCTCCAGAGTCTGTGTTGAGATTTGGTGGAACACTTCAGTTCTCCCCCAAGGAGGTGAATTGTTCCTCTTGCACCAGAGCTGCACAGAAGTGGGTGACACTGCTGTCAGTGTGACTCTGGTGTTGTAAATTATCCATCCTGTGGCTTCAGCCTGTTCCAAACTCCTGGGGTTGCTCTTTGTCAGGTTATTCATGCAGCTTACTGAGGCTCACAGCCTGGAGATGTCAGGAGGGGAGTGCCAACAGTCTGGCACTCTGAGACCCCAGAGTTAAGGAGAAAGCAATCACTGCACAACAGCTCTGCATCAGCCTTTTGGACCACATCCTCTCCAATTCATGTGCTGTTGCTCTGTAACACCTGTGTTGGTACCTTCTATGTGTTACTGAAAGCCCAGCAAGTGTTGCAGCCTTTAATTCTAGGTGATGTCTCAGTGTTTGCTTGCTGTTTTCTGTCAAGGATTATTTGCCTCATGGCACTAAGGGAGCCACTCTTACAATTCCCACTGCACACAGTTATGGCACTGGTCAGTTTTATTTTCTTTGCTGTTGCAGGCTCTATTTTCATTTTGTGGCTGAGGTCCATAGCAGAGAGAATTGCCTGGACACAGTCCTGGGGTAAATTTATCTTCATTACAGAGGAGCCTGCTGGGATTTCTTAACATGAGAGCTCTGCAGTGATATTTACATCAGACTTAGATTTATATTAGGAAGAAATTATTGACTGTGAGGGTGGTGAGGCCCTGGCACACGTTTCCCAGAGAAGCTGTGGCTGCCCCATCCCTGCAAGTGTTCAAGTGTGTTTGCTGTAGCTGGATTGACAGAAAACTCTGGTGCCTTGTTGTCTGTGGCTGAGGAATTGCTTTCCTTATTTTCCACAGGTAAGACCTGGTTGTTTTCCTGCTGGCAACCTGGATTAGAGGTGGGAAATTCAGCCAGAAATACCAGGATCTCATTTGAGTCCAGGTACTTTAGGTAACCATGTAAGTGCCAAAGTTTTTTGCAAATCCAAGCAGGTTCTGATTGGGTTGTTTGTCATTCTTGTACAGGTCAACCCCCTGACAGGATCAGTCATTCAGGATCTAGCTCTGGTCAGACATCTCAAAATCAAACTCCCTTCTGCATTAAGTCTGCTTTGACCTTTTTTTCTATCCTGCAGCACCTGAGCTTGAAAAACATGCATTCTAATAATATTGCCCTTAGATATCCTGTTATAAATGTGATACCTTTATGGATAACTATATATTCATCTTCAGAGAAGTAGTACAAGAAAGATGCACTTGGATGGGGGAAAAATACCCTCCTCTTTCTGTTTTGATCACACTTGCTGGATCTTTTCCAGTAAAGATTGTTCAGTAACTAGGAAGAGATTCCTGCTATTCTTCTAAGACTGAATGCGCCACAGGACAAAAATAACTGTCATTAATATTGTAAATGCATAGTTTGCCAGAGGATGGCAGCGTGGAAGAGTTTGAATTGCTCTGGGAATGCCTTTATCTCAGCTGGGGAAGGAAAATGCCATCTGCTATCACAGGCAAGGCAGCACATGCACCCAGACAGCTCCACCTTCAGCCAAATTGGAAAAATAAGGCTGGGGGCTGGTGGGTTAAATGGATTTAAGCATAAAGATTGCCACACCAGTGACCTTCCCTGACAGTGCTATCTTTAAAGGGAGAATAATCAACTGAAGAACTGAGTTATCTGTTATAATATAAAGTTTGTGTGGGGAGGAAGAGCTAAATGTATGTAAACCAGAACTGGGACTGCAGCACCTAATTTAAAAAACAGTATTCTAAAGAGTTCAGCCAGCAATCTGTGACCCTCTTGGACTAATTCACAAGGAAGTAATAATGCAAAGTTTGTGGGTTTTTTCCTATTTGTGTGTTCCATCAGCTTGTGTTGGTAAAACCTTTAGAATATTTGTCAAAATATTCATTGCCTGCTTCTCCTTTCAGCTTGCAGAGGTGGCATATATCTAGGCAAGAGACTGAAATATGTATTAAATCTCCTTATTACCAAACACAGTGGATTTATTCTGTCTGCAAGGCATTGATCTAGTACTTACAAACAGTTCCATGTGCAGTTCAGACAAATCCAGACACTTGTCAAGGAGCTGTCCTGCAGCCTGGTGTTGGAGATCCAGATGTTGGCAGGTCCCCTGTCACTTGCTCTTACATGGTCACAGGGGGAATTTGGATCCACAGGCTGTTCCCAGGGTTGGGTTTGTGTCTGGCTGCCCCAGTTCCATTGGCTTTGGGACAGCCAAGTGACCTCTGAGGCCATGAGCCAAGGTGTTTCCAGGGACGGTGGTTAGTGACACGTGCACAGATCATCCGCAGAGATGTTTGGATGGCGGGCGGTGAACAAGTTAGCATCTCACCAGGAATCTGCTGCATTCACCTGGATGGTGCATGTGGGAGCTGGCAATGGTGTGTGTGTGAGAAATGTGGCCAAATCCTGCATCCAGCTGAATCTCAGTAAGAGCAATGCTGTGGCTCTCCAAACTAACCAGAATTATAAGGAAAAGGAGGCAGTGGGATACCAAAAGCTGCTAGAAGGATTGTACAAAAAATTAAAGCTTGAGGAGCTTAACAGAAGTGCTTAACAGGGGCTTCCTAGTGCTGATAGCAAAGTGGAACTTCTTTCCTGTCCTTTGGAAGCATAACCTCCTTGAAGGCTGTCTCCACAGGTGGTGTGCCTGTGAACTATGTCTGTGAAACTTGTGAGCAGTCAAGGCACTTCAGGCTGGTAAATACAGCTGCCAGTGTCCTGTGCAATGCAGCCACTGGGACAGCCACTAAATGCCTTAAACACCATCAGGACCACAGCCAGGGCTGGGTTTTCCCGTTGGAAACCTTTTCCTCAGGCCTGTGGGGATGCAGTAATAGATCTGGGTGCAGGTAAAAGTGTCTAAGGAAAGCTCCAGACCAGTGAGGGGAGTGAGGGGATGGACCAGTAATCCAGACAGGAGCAGCAGGAATTGGGGCTGTAGGAAAGGCTGCAGATGGGTCCAAGGGACCCTTTGCCTTCTAGCTCAGGCCAGGACTGGGTGCCAGGCATGGAGCTGAAAGGGACTCTCTGGACAGGACTGCAGGCAGAGGCTGCTCAGGGCAGTTAGGGGCTATTGGTGCCATCAGGTGCTCGTTCTTGCTCTGCACTCAGCCAGCCTCCTGCTTCCAGCTCCACCTTCACTGACTTTTCCATGTGCTGATAATATCAGGATGTTTGCTGCTCACTGAGCTTGTAAAAATGGGAAATGTTTTCACAGATAAATACTGAACAGGCAATGAATCCCAGCTTCTGACTTTCCACATTCAAGCAGTTTTCTCAGTATCACTTGGAAAAACAAGGACAAATACAACAGCAGCCTCTTCTGTGGCTTACATAGGTCAGCACCCCAATTTAAGGAAGCAGGAGATGAGTCTGAGCTTTGTTTTAACAATTTTGAGAGCAAACTCCTGAGCTGAAGATGCTGTCAAGTTGTTTATCTGCAGTGGCTGAAGAGAACTGTTGCAGAAGTAAATCCAGGTTTACTGAGGGAATTGTACTGTGTATCTTGGCATCTGTCAGCTGAGTCCTGGGCCAAAGTCACTTCCTTGGCTTCCTTCTCATCTAATCCTTAGCTGGTCACTTCTTGTAATTGGATTAAGCAGCTAGAATACACAAAATAGAGCTGGGACCAAATTCCAGTTTGACAATGGATTACAGGAGCCTCTTCTCACACACTGGCCATTCCCTGTGCATGTTCTGCCAAGTTGGTTATGCTGGGGACTTGTGACATTTTCCAAGTGCTGCACTGCACAGCTCTGTGCCTCTAGACGAGACACCTCAGAAGCAACAATAAGCTTTCTCAGAACTCAGCTGGGCTTTGTACTCATGAATAAAATATCTCCTTCCTTGGTGTACTTAGGGGTTTTGTGTGCTGAGACATGAGTGGTGACAGAAAATCAGGAAGCTGTTCTGTGAAACAAAAATAGCGTTTATTTATTTGGCTGTCAAATGTTTGGTGTCCACACTGGGCTGAAATGATCCACCCCTTACAGCAGAAAATCTCTGTTGCATTCGGTGCCAGCTGTGGGATGAAATCCTCTTGCCTTATAACAGACTGAGCAGTTCAAGTAAAGGTTCAGAGGTTTCCAGTATCATTGGGGTTGAGTTTGCTGCTGTCACTTGAGTTGTCTTTTTTGTCCTTTCTTCCCTCTGGTCTCTGGGGTTTCCTGGAAAACACACAGAATGGGATGCTATAGGCAGGCAGAGGTGAGAAGCTTCTTGCATGGATAGGGACACTGCCACTCCCCACTGAGGAAAACACTGTCACTGGATGGGGATTGCCTTAGGGAACACTTACATTGGGAATATATTAATCCTTGTGGCTTGATGGGATGGGATGCACCCAGGAGTGCTGTGGGATCTGGTTGGTGTCATTGCAAGGCCACCCTCTGGGAGGTAATGGGGACTTGGAGGGGTTCCCAAGGACTGGCAGAGAATTATCATCATTCCTGTCTTCAAGAAGGAGGATCTGGATTGTTACAGGCTAGTCAGCTTTGCCTCAGTCATTGGTGAAATGAATTCTGCAAACAATTGCCGGGTATGTGAAGAACAACCAAGCGATTAATGATAGTCTACCTATATTTAGGGAGGCAGAATTGTGTTTAACCAATCTGGCAGCTTTCCATGATAAGGTGATTTGGTGGTGGATGAGGGAAGAGCAGTGGGAAGTGTCTACCTCAACTTTACTAAATACCACTTTTGATACCATCTCCACACCATACTTTCACATGGGCTGATGAAATGCAGCTTAAGGAAGTGCCAGAACTGGGAAGGCACTGAGGGAGCTGTCGGGGGTTGAGAATTTCTTCCCATTCCTGTTACTAAGCAACAAATAGTTAGATGTTTAGAGCAATCAAGCCTTTTGTAAAAAAGACAAAAGCTGGGCTTGGGCGAGGCAGGTGAAGGGAAGAGGGAGGCCTTGGAACCTCTCTCGTGGTTCGGACGCTGAGAGGAGAGGCTGCTCTTTGCTTTTTCGGCTGGGACCAGAGGGAATCCAACTGTGCCCTGTTTTCTCTTCTCCTGACTGGGTGAGCTTGGATTCAACCTTTTCTCCCCACGGGGAAGGGCACGTTTTCCCCCCGGGCTGCGTTTCCTCGCAGCCGCTGGCGGGAGAGTCCCGCGGCCCCTGCTGCCTGCCCCCGCCCTCTGCCGCATGAGACCGCGGCGTCTGCTGTGACTGCAGAAAATCCTTGCTGCCTCGCTGGCTGGCTGGGGGGACAGAGAGAGCCGGCGCCCGCCCTGCTGCCCTGCTTTCTCGCTGCTCCGAGCCGTTTCGCTGCCCTCCGCGCTTTCTCAGCCTGCCCGCCATTACCAGCTGCTGGACGCTGACCTGACCCTGCGCCACAGCGCCACCTGCAGCCGCTCGGGAGTCATTGCACCTGCCCGGCCGGGAGCTCAACAGCGCCCCTGCTGCTTGCAACCGTGATTACACCACACGGGCAAAGGCTCAGCAGCTCACAAGCCATCTGCTATTGGTTTTCTGGTTCTAGTTCTGGTTGCTATTATTGTTGTTGCTTGTTTATAGATACTAGTAAAGAACTGATATTCCTTTTTCCCATACCTTTGCCTGAAAGCCCTTGATTTACAAAATTGAATAATTTGGAGGGAGGGAGGAAAGGAAATCACATTCTCTGTCCTGGGGGAGGGTTCAACCTCTCTTGGCAGACACCTGTCTTTCAAACCAAGACAGGAGCCCAGGGTGATAGGGCTGTTAAAGAAACACCAAAAGTCACATACACCTGGAGCATATGAGAAATCACTGTGGCTGAGGCTGATGGGTGCAGCTGTGACTTTTTCTGGCCAAATGTAGAAACAACAAATAGAGTTCTTTTCTTGTAAGAGAAATCTTTATGTCAAATAACTGCAATGGGACAATATCTTGTATGGATGGAGTCTATTCAGCACATGGCTTGGTGGCCTGTTTGATGCTCCACCACCTGCAGTTCCCAGCATCTAAAGGGACATAAAATTACCTATTCTATTTTCTCCTAAGTGTGTTAGCTCTAATAAGTAGTTTCTTCAATGATACTTTACAGTTCCAGCTCTGATGTTTATTTTAATGCTGAAATAAACATCAATGAAACTGTTCCCATGGGGTAATACCTTCACTATAATGCTTTCCTGCTAGAATTGCATTATATTTAAAACTTAGAGAACTAAAGCATAGAAACAACCTGAATATGGGATTAGCATCTAATATGATACCATCAAAATGGCTGTTAAATGAATATATCAATCCAGCAAGAGTCTTTTGTTGTATTTACAAATTTGAGAAAGCTTTTACTGAGTTGAATGATACGTTAAGAGTTTAAAGCAGCTCAAAGGAAAATCCTAATTACGATTAGCTCACAGTGCTCCCATCTGGGCTCACTCTGACTTGTGGGACATCTAGTGGCAGAAAGGAGACTGGATCTTGGGAAACAAAATGGTATTTAAAAATATGATTCTTGCTTTGAAAAAGGACACTGAAACATTTTCCTTTGTGATGGTTGGAGGCTGAAAGAATTGTGTGGGTTTTTAATATTGATATTTGAAAACAGTTTCAGCTTGTAGTCACAAAAGCAGTTTGTGTGGGAGCAGCAGGGACAAACTGCATCTTGCTTTTCTTCATGCTGCTCTGTTGAGAAATAGCTGCAAGAAAAGTTTTCCCTCATCAAGACTGATCCCTGTTCCAGCTCACCCCTCTCTGTTCCAGCTTCCTCTAGTCTCATTTATGACACCCAACTGCTCCTTCCAGAAGCTGTTTGTACCTTTTATTTCCCCTCGATGGTGTTTCTCTCTCTGGTGTATCCTACTGTTGTCCCTGAGGTTCTCAGGCAGGTGTGGGGTTCCTCAGCAGATGGAGCAGAGCTCCAGCTTGGCTGTCAGAATTTGGAAATACAGGTGAGTAGTGAGGTGGGGGGGGACAGGAAAACAAAAGGTCTTGTGTTCAAACCTTGCTATACCTACAGGATATTCTATACATTCTGCTAGAAATACTTTGCAGAAAGGAGCTCAGGCTTTTAATGGGTATGGCCTTGAACAGGGCAGCTCCCTTTTTCCTTCTGTGCTTCTCTTTCCAGGCCAGGGAGAGGTGCAGCACAGTCCAAATAATGGATGCAAGAGGAATTTTCCATAAGACAGCAGCCCCAGGCACTGGGTGGCAGTGAGCTTGCACAGCAAGAAGTTTCCTGGGCATTGCTCTGCTGTCCCACTACACTGGCTCTGTAAGAATATTAGTAGAAACAGTGGAATGTTCTTCCTTTTTCTCTTTTGTTTTTTCTTTGAACTTTCCACTCTTCTTGGCAAAGTCCATGCAAACATTCTTTCTTGATGGGGCTGGAAGAACTAATGTGGTCTTCTGTAACAGCCTTGGGTATTTCCTAGCAGAATCAGATCAGGTAGAATAATGTACCTGCCTTTAAATCTCTGCTTTAATGGTGTGGGGTTTATCACCTTTCTAATGCATGACCTGTTTGAGGATTTGATTTTTGGTTTTTTCCCATTATGATCTGTAGCCTTAAGGGCACAGAGTCCACTCAGATAGCAAATTGATACTCCTCTGACCCTCAGTTTTGGGAGCTTGTGTAGCAGGGCCTTAATGGAAAGATTAGCTGAAATTTCTGAGCTCTGTCAGTACATTTCTGCACTTGAGAGCCTGAAGAGAGGTCATGGCTCTGCCCTTTGCAATCAGCCAGGTAACACCTGGGCTCTTGGATGTTAGGTGACATCTTCAGAGAGGGTGGAACACCTGGGAGCCCAGTGGCACAACCCCACACAGACCCACACTCACTCCTTCGCCCCCTCAGCAGAATGGGGAACAAAATAAAAACCCAAAGATTCCCTTTCTTGTTCTTGGCTGGGCATGGTGCTACATGGTGTGGGCTATGTCTTCGGTCAGCTGTACTGCTTCTGAGGTGACCCAACCACTCCAGGTGGAGGAGATCCAAGGTCCACTACTACCCCTGGTTGCTAAAGTATTCAGGAACAAGGTGAGAGATACCACTTCTTTAGGTGTCTTCCTGGTGTTTGCAGAGTTTGCTCCATGCTCAGCTAGGAAAGTGCATCAGGAATGGCAGCTCTTTTTCATCCTGGTGGGAAAATGTTGCCTTGCAGGCAGTGTCGGTGGTGGTGGCAGTGGTGACGTTTTTGCCTCTGGATGTTCTGAGCCTGGCACAGCAGAACGATTCTCCTCCCAGCCTGCCTGCTGGGAGGGTCAAATAGGAGCTCCAAACTATGGTGGTGCATCCTAGAAATCAGCTGCTGCTATTTCCAGATGATCTGAGCTCCTACAGACCACACTTGAGAGGTAAAGGAGCTGGAGATTTTTTGGGACATTGTTCTGAACCTTTGCAATCCCCTACCAGAACAGCTGGACTCAAAATCATATTTGTCATGTGAAAGTGGAGCCAAGGTAACTTTTCTGCTGGCAGGAGGTTATTTTTTTTAGCCGCTCTGGGCTTTTCTGGTGTCCTGCATTTCAGGTGGTAAAAAGCCAAGCAACTCTTCTTGGATTCAGTTGCTGCACATGATTTGCCCCAATCGAGGCTGGAGACACTTCAGAGACCAAGTCAGAGAAGTGGGTATTTGCTTTATTCGGTGCACCGGATGTGTGGGGAATTGTTTCCACCAAACACACATACCTCTGTACCCCAAAGACACAGTGTTATAGGTAAAATCATCAATATTAATTACATTCTTCAGGATAGGAGTGGTTATACAAATCATTTCTCAGAAGTCATTAATATCATTAGCATGTGCACCATGCATGCTCTGTATGTCCTGGTGGTCTTTGGAGACCCCCAAAGCCCCCTCCAAGGTGAAGGTCCTTCATGGGATGATTCAGCGGTTTCTGTGCTGGTTTCAAATACATGCTTAGCTGAAAAGCCATCAGGACAGAGCTGTTACCTACAATTTGAATTTGAATTAAGAGTTCAGCCTTCAGCCCTGGACAGGCGCAGTGCTGGTGGAAGGGGCAAAAGCTCAAAGAAACAAGGATGGTTGAAGTGCAAATAGATTTGGGTTTTCTATTTGACCACTTCTTTCTCACAGGACACTTAAATGTGTGTGAGCTGGTGTTTTCCTTTTGAGCTTATCTCCTGCTGCCCCCAGGTGTATTCCCACCTCCGGGGGTCACCAAGTGTGTTTGCACGTTTTGTGGCTGTGTCCTGTGCTGTCTTTGGACACTGGGGACCAGGCTGTCCTGGCTCAGGCCCTGGAGAGGGGGTGTGGCTCTCCAGGATGGAGTCACCCAGCACCAGAGGAGCTTCCAGAGCAGGAGCTCCTTCCTATGGGGCAGTAGGGCTTTGGGAGTGAAGTCCAGTGGCTTTAAAGGCATCCACCTAGGCCTGCAGCACTACAAGACATTTTGGAGAGACTCAGAATGCTGAGGAATCTGTTATCACTAGGAATGCTGGGGTTGCAGAGGTGGTACCCTCCACTGTGAGTCAGACTTCCCTGCAAACCCTCTTTCTATTCCCATTTTCCCTGCCTCCCTCATTGATCAGGTAGCACTTGCAGATCACACTTTGGTAACATCTAATTTTTCTGATTTAAAATCTCTTTGGATGTTTTGGATTAATTCAGTTTTTAAACCAAAGAACAATGCAGGCAGTCCCACCATGGATCTCTAGCTCAGTTTTTCCAATCCAAAGTTAAGGCCCTTGACCTGTCCCAGGTTCAACCACATTGTCACAGGTTTTACACTGCTGAGCATTCTTGAGCTCCAATCGTTAGGGTTGTGCCCCTCTGAGCATCCTCCTGTTGTCCAATGTGCTGACAGCCAGGAGCACCTGTAAGTCTGCAAATTGAGTTTTAAAATCATCCAAACCATGGTTGTGAAGCCTCATTTAAAAATAAGCTCCTAAATGTGTGTGTGTTGGGGAAAGTCTGTATGAGTGGCATAAACACTGGGTTTTGAGAAAGGAACCTTTAAATTCCAGTAGCTTATTCCATACCTGAAATCAAAAATTAATAAGGTAACTTGCTGTTACACAACTCTGGCAACTGGTGGAGACAAAAGAAAAGGCTGAGAGGCTTGGGATTGTTCAGCTGGAGAAGAGAAGGCTCTGGGGTGACATAACTGATCCTTCCAGGTCCTGAAGGGAGCCTACAGGGAAGATGGAGGGAGACAATGTACAAGGGGCTGGAGTGACAGGACAAAGAGGAATGGCTTCCCATTGCCAGAGGGCAGGGTTAGGTGGGATATTGTGAAGAAATTCTTCCCTGTCAGAATGGGGAGGCCCCTGGATCCCTGGAAGTGTCCAAGGCGAGGCTGGATGGGGCTTGGAGCAAGCTGGGATAGTGGAAGGTGTCCCTGCCCATGGCAGGGGGGATTGGAGAAGGAGATGAGATTTAAGCTCCCTCCCAACCCAAACCATTCTGGGATTCTATGATCTACTCTGAGGCTGATGCATGCTGAGCTCAATGAATCCCTGAGATAGAGAATGGCAGGATTTACTGCAATAGCATTTGTTTGTTTTGGCTGTGATACTGGTGCTGTTGGGAATCTGGTCAATCTTACAGGTCTGATGGTGGGACAAATCCATGAGCAGCCTTTGGGCTCAGGGAGGAGAGGGTCTGGTCTTTCTGGCCCTGGAAATCCAAACTGCTAGGAGGAGAAATACCTGCCTCTCCCACTTCTCTTCTGTTGGGGTGTTTCTTTTCACAGATTCATTTAGGTTCAAAAAGACCTCTGAGATGGAGTCCCCTGCATTCGTGCCAATTGTGCCACATGTATAGGTTAACTAGCTACACTAGCTCTTGGTTTTCCTCCATTACCCCCCAAAGTTGTGACAATGGGATGAATTAGAAAGGGAATTTCCAGGTCTGGCAGTGGGAAAGGCAGTAAGGTGAGTAAGAGGATGTTCAGCTGACTGCTGGGAAGGGAGCAGAGTCACAAGTACAGGCTGGATTTGGGTAACAGAAAAGGTCATCAGAGCTCCTGCTGCGCCAAAAACTTGCTTTAGAGATGGACTTGATTTGTAGATACTGGCGTTAAACTGACCTACTGTGTGATGGAAAATTACTGCCCTCACATTCTCTCTTTGTCCTGTTGTAATCCTAAATACTCGGAGAGATGTTTATCCATGCTGTTAATGTGTAGTAATGGGATTGCAATTTTAAAAATCGATACAAATCTCACACTGAAAAAGAAAGGCTTATAGATTAGTCTGTCAAGAGCTGTTTTAATAGATCTGTCTGACATTTGAGACACTTTCCCCAAAAGTACTCTTTCAGTTTCAAATTACTTCTGAAATGTTGCTGCCTGCAGATTCCGGGGCAGCTAATACAAGTTGTCAGAGTGAAAACCTTTCTCTGCAGCTTCAGAGAAGCTGGAAATCATAAATGTTTTCATTATTATTGCAATTGATCAAGAATGTGTTCCCTCCTAAATTAGGGAGCAGCGGTTTCAAACACACTCTACTTTTGTGGTTTCAGCCATCTGGTGGGCTGGAGAAGCTGGAGAGTTGGGGATGATGGGGAAGTTTAGAACGGATCTTTCTAATAGTGCCACTTGCAGTGTGAAAAGCTGAATGGTGCTGACTCGATTGACACTCCTTTTGAGATGCAAAAAAATGCCAGCAGATGGTATATGCATTTATAATCTAGGTAATTGAAGCTGACTTTAATATCCTTTTCATATTTTATTTTCATATTTTAACAGTATTCCATACCCTTCTCATTTCCTTCCACAGCCCGGTATGGAATGTCTCTGGTCTTCCTCTGTCAGTGTACTCACAGCCCTTCTTGTTCTGACTCTTAAAGGCCTGTTAATTGGCAATAATTGCAGTCATTCATCAAGCTCAGGGCTATGTCTTTGTGAGGTGTGTGTCCTGGTCAGAGCCTGAGACCAAAAAACGTTCTCAGTGCCAGTAATTTGCAGACTTGCAAATCTTTGAAGAGTTGCTGCTGCTGTTGCTCTCTCCAAGACTTAGCACTGCCCCGAGAAAGACAAGACTTTGGTTCAGGGGCATGTTTGACTTCTCTCCATCTTAACATCTGCTGCAGCTTCCACTCTCCAAAGGGGAGGAACGAGGAACTGGTACAGTTACTCCACTCCCTGTGGAGCCCACAGCTTCAGAGGCAAGCAGCGAGATAAATGGAGGATATAAAGAGGTGACAAACATTCACTGCTGCAGCTGGGTGGTTCCTCACTCCTTTGGAGGCTCTTCTTTCTGCGACTGGGCAGGATTTGCTGCAGTATATCAGGATGTTTTGTCCTTAATTCAGCTTTTTGTGGAGAGTGGCTATAAGACTCTGCTTGCTGGAGGATCTCTCTGGAATGGCTGCCTCATCTAGGCTTTCACAAATAATCTATAAGCCAAATTATTTTCCTGAAAGTCTTCCCAGCACACAGCTCTTGCCGTAAACTAAAGATTCCACAACCACTTTGAGGTTTTCAAACTGTAATCAACATAGAACTGGATGTATAAAGCTTGTGTAGTGATGGTGAGAATCCTAAATCTGGGGTGTTTGGTGGTAAGTGCAAACTGTGAGAAATGTCCTCTCACTACTTAAATTTTGAAAGGATTTATTCACTCATTTTCATAGTACAAAAACGATAAGGAGCTTAGAAACCCAGAGGCATGCCTTCTGGCTAGGGGATACAGTTTTTATAACCCACTAACTCAGCCTCCTTCAGGTGCTCCGATGGGCTCTTTGTCTTCAGTCCTCCTTGGCTCGTCCTTTCTAGGGTCTTCTGATGGGTTAGCTGCTTGCCCAGCTTTCCCCTTTCTTAACTGTAACATTTCAGTTAGCCACAACAAATTAACAATTAGACATAGCAAACCTATAGAGGTAGCCATAACATTTATAAGTTAGCCCCAACAAATCCATGGAGGTAGCCATAACGTTATTAGTTAACCCTAACAAATCTATGGGGGTAGTCATAAGATATACACAACCATTAACAAATAACCATAACAAAAACCTCATAACCCTTTATGAAAGCCAACTCCATGACTTCATTTATAACAGAAACATTAAAGAGGAGGTTTGGCTTCAGGTGTCTGCAGGGCAGCAAGGGTGAAACCTTGGTGTAATGGCAGGAGTCCATTGAACCTTGGAAAATCTGGCGATTTTTCAAAGATTTGCAATTGTAAAGAAAGGCCCATTGGACCATTACTCTTATTCAGAAATAGTTGTCTAAAATTAGTTCAGAACAGGTAATTGTCCTCCTCTCCCAGGTGACAAGTGACAGGATCAGAGGAGATGGTCTCAGGTTGCCCCAGGGAAGGTTTAAGTTGAATATTAGGATAAACTTCTTCATTGAAGGGGTGATCAGGCATTGGAACAGGCTGCCCAGGGCAGTGGGGGAGTCACCATCCCCAGAAGTGCTCAAAATAATGCCTTTTCGGTGCTTAAAGACACCATTTAGTGCTGGGTTAATGGTTGAGCTTGATGTTGTTACAGGGCTTTTCCAAACTCAGTAAACAGCCATTTACAATCTCTCTCTGGCTTAAAAAGCCCAGACTGCTTAGGCCTTGCTTATCTACATTTTAAATAATTTTTTAGCTCACAAACACTCAGTAGGATTTGACATCCTGGAAGGTAACTTTAAATCTTATTTACCTACAGGCCAAATCTGCCCTCAGGCAGACCAAGGCTGAGCCTAAAGGCCTTAATGCTTGATATTGCAAGGAGGGAGGTTAATCCTAGCAACATTTTGCCCATGTATTGTAGGGCTTATTCATAGCCTGTTCCTCTCTACCACTTTTCCAGCGTTCCTCATTCCCATTAATCTTCCCCAGTAGCTGTTTTTTTGGGACACATGCCATTTCTGCCTCATGCTGATCTTGCTGGAAGTGGTGCCTGTGGTTTCTGAGCAGCCCATCCATTAGTGGGACTGGTGAGGTTTGTTCCTTGTCAGTGTCTCCATGGTGGTTTTGTCAGGTCTGTGACTATATTTTTTCTGGTTTCTCCCTTTTTCCTGTGCGATTTTTGACTGACAGGCTCCCCAGTCAGACAACCTTGCTGGAGTAAATATTCTCACACCCTCACCCACCCTCATCAACTGATGTGACTGTGGGGATGAAGTGAAAGTATCTGCATTTTGTCAGCCCACTTCTTGGTCACATTTTCCAGCGGATACTTTTTTCTGCTGCATTTTTCACATTCTGCTTCCAGCCAGGACCAAGGTTGGTGGCAGCACAGAAACCAGCAAGCTGTTCCAGCAGGCCACTGATGGACCAGGACAGCTGCAGCACAGAATAAATAAAGTACACTCAAACATCCTTGCTGTCCTTAGGAGGAAATTTCTGCCCCTGGGATTTTGAGTGGTGTTTAACCTTGTGAATAAAATGGCTTGGGGAAAAATGAGGGAAAGAAACAGAGCTTTGCACTGCTCACGTGATAAGAATGGACTGAAGAAAGGCGAGTGGAGAATCAAGATATGACAGACTCTCAGTGGAGAAAGTCCAAGCCTTACAGAAATGAATATTCTGAAGGCAGTACTAAAGGGTGCTAGAGAGATTTACTGTCTGAGTGAATGGTACCTGTTTGAGGCAGGAAGAGTGAGACAGGTGTTTGTGGTCCCCTTTTTGCAGATGGCTGTGCCTCCAGGGAGAGACTCTGCTGTGGGTGAAAGTGATGCTCTGTGTATCCTCCGTTTCTGCCTGTGAAATCTGGGGGGTGTCTCAGAAGAAGCAGCCGTGCCTACAGTAGCAGAAGCTCTCCAGAAGTGGAAATCCAGACAAGTCATGAACTTCCCTTTTGTGCCTGACTTTGGGCTTGTGCTGTTCTTACCCTCAAAGTCAATCAAAGCCAACCACCTCCCCAGACACCAAGCTCCTCGTGGGCTTGGGAAAGCAATGAAATGTGTAAGTGAGTGGATCAAATTCATGGTTTATTCTAAATCACTTACCTTTCATTTTAATGCTATGTGATGAACATAAAATCAAGTTGATAAACTACCCCTTATAAAGAACGGAGCGCTCGGTGTTTTTAAACACATAGGCTTGACAGCAGCAGCTAATTAATAATTAAAATAATGGTCAGGGAAAGAAATACACCTTTGCCAATATATAATTACTTGGAAGCTTATTCATACATTTTCCATGAGAGTCTTTTCCTTGTAAGACTATGAAAAAGTATATTTAGTGTTTGTTTGCTTTCAACTATGGTTTTCAGCGGATATTGACTGAAGCAGCATCTTAATCAGTCTGACCTCAGCCTCCAGGGGATTTTTTTCCATTGACTCTATCTCTTCCTCCTTGCTTCTCCCTGTGTGCTGAAATTCTTGTCAGAGCTGCTAACTCTGCTGCCTTTAGTGCTTCTATTTTTTTAAGAGTCATTTTAGCTCAAAACTTTTTCTGAACATTCCCATCTTGGAGGGACCCAGCCAGTTCTTGCTGTGACCTGAGCTGAATTTCTTGGAAGCAGTTTCCTCCCATCTTCCTCATTTTCTCAAACTGATTTTCCAGCAGCAGCTGCGCTGAGAACAAATTATTACATAATGCAAAGCATTTTAGAACCTTCAAGGAGTTGGGTCTTCCATGTGAAGGAAACTCAGACTGGGTAATTCAGCCAGGTTTTCTCACCACAAACCCGGAGTGTGACTGTTTTATTTTTCGCCTGTGAATTTGGCAAGGGTTCTTGAGTTCTGTTTGTCATCTCTGAATTCCCTGACACCTGTTTTTTCATTGCTTCCTACTTCAGCAAGTTTGACTGAATGCAGCTCTTTTATTTCAAAACACAAAGGTGTCCTTGGCCTCCCGTCACTGTGTTTTCAGAAAGCAACTTGTTCAGAGTGATCTGGGGTGAATGTCACAGCTCATTTGATTTCCAACCACACTTCCCAGCTGAACATTTCTCCTGGCACTGTCTTAATATTATCTCTAGAGGATTGATGATTCGTTATTTCTGTCCCTTTCTCTTCTGTGGCAGCAGGAAAACAGAAAGCAACAGGACTTGGACAAGTTATCTGTTGAGCTGGTCGGGGATTGGGAATAGGCAGCATATTGCTAAAGCTGCCAGGTTTGTCCATAGCTTAGCTAGAGGTTTGTATGCTTTTAGTCCCCACCCTGTTAAATCCTGTCCTAGGTTAATAAAAATGTCCTGGAATCTTCCTGGTTGGAAAGTACCTTAAATATCATCTAGTTCCAACCCCAATGCACAAAGAGAGCTTGAGATGGAAACCTGCTGTGGGATGTTAATGGTATCTGCAACTTCCTGACATGAGAATGTGGAGAGAAAATAGATCCAGGCTTGTCAGAGGTGTGCAGGAATGGGGCAATGGACACAAGCTGGAATTTGTAGGAACAAGTAGGAGAGCAGCCTGGTCTAGTGGAAGGTGTCCCTGCCCATGGCAAGGAGTTTGGAATGAGATGGGCTTTAAGGTCCGTTCCAACCCAAACCATTCTGGGATTTTCTGACAGTGGAAAAAAAAAATCCACCTGAGGATGTCCAAACACTAGAAATGAGTATGAAGAGACTGTGGGATTTATGTTCTTTGAGCTCTTGAGTCATGTAGTTTCATTCTGACTTATTTGGACCTCTAGAGGAACTTTTCCACTTACACAACTTTGATTTCCATGGATTAAAGGCATTTTACCAGAGAGATATTTGGATATCTGATTAAGGGTAGATTTTTTGGGGGGGATAATCAGCTGCCTGCTGCTGACACAACCATTACCCATGTAGTGGTGAGAGATTGGAATAGATGTGCAAGGTTTGCATGTTACACCCAACTCCCAGAGAATGGAGATGGAAATAGTGCCAAGCATATGTTAATTTTCACTGAATTTTAGATTAATTTCACAGTGTATTTTAGTCATATGGCTCTGTGGAAACAGATGTACTGCTTCACTGAAGGGGTTTCTTTGAATTAAATGAAGATTTGAGAGCTTTTTCTTTGGTGTTACCACGTGTCTTTGTGCTGTATGCCTTTAATTTATGTATGATCTCAGTGCATGCAAAATAGGCTAAGAAATTATGCATAAACTCTTAAAACAGAAAAAATTATAGTTTGGCTTGGTTCTGAACTTTACAACAGTGAGTGATATCAGTTATTTCTAAGGATAATACTCTGAATCTTGCAACAATATTACCATGAGCCTTCAAAAATTAATGAACTTGATATTTTCCTTAAATATTCTAGCTATATTCAAATTTACTTGATCATTGAAATGTGTTCTTCCTTTTCATGAAGGTGGTTTTCATGAAGTTTTGATGCAAATGTGAAAAGAATTTATTTATTACTTTGAATTATAAAGTTTTTTTAGTTTTGAAAGTGTTTATTGCTGAATCCATATCATGAACAAGTGCTGTGTTAATGCTGTAGACTTCCCTGTGATTGTCATCAATTGGATTATTCTGGATTAATGCACATTTTTACTTCAATCCTAGTTAAATTCTAATAAATTCACGGAGCTCTAGCTAAGATGGGAGCCTACTGCATTGAAACTGGTGGAAATGAGTCTCCAATTGACTACTGTGTTGATTAGTGCCTTCTTGTTCCTTTTTGTTTGGGTTTTGGTTTGTTGTTTTTTTTTTTTTTTAGCTGATCTCAAGCATTCATCCCCTCTCTTCACCTCTCCTCATTTTTAAAGCCTGATGAACACTTTCTCAGAACATTTCAATCAAATTAAGTGCATAAAAGCCAGAGGTGCACAATTTCTAGTCACTCAACACTGATAAGCTGAAAATTACATAATTCTTTTTGGTGGGTCTCTTTTTTTTTTTTTATTTATTTTTAGGGCTTTTACAGAAAGACTCTGCCAGTGTTCTGTTCCTACCTATTAATATTTCACACCAAAATGCACTTTTAGAGCTTTCTGGGCTGACATGCACATCGGAATGATTTCATTGTTCTTCAAATGCAATGCACTCTCAACACTGAAAGGAAATACAAGTGTCTGCATTTAGGAATGTAAATTGTTAAAAAGGGTTTTAAATGCTTGTGGACAGCAGGATGGGTGATGAGGGAGGGGAGGACCACAGCTCTCTGCTCTGTTGTATCCCAGCTTTCAAGGTCCCATAGCATTAGTTCTTTATCTCTGCAGGGTCACACTGAAATTTGCCAGGAGACTTTTCTCTTTCAGCGAGACTAGTTTGACACTCAGACTAGTTAGAAGTGCTTCTAATAGATTTAAATTCCATTTTAAAAAATTCCTTTTTGAACAGTTCCAACATCAGTAATTGCCAAAATATTGCCATTTTGCACCATGTTGTGTTCTCTCTGGTGTGTCCTTTAGTGTGTCATTGCAGGCTTGATGGAATGTTCTGTTGCATCCTTAGGTAAATGGCTAGAAATTCTTTCAGTAATTAATATTACATCCGTGGGACTTGAGCAGCCAGATGGAAATATGCCATTTTACAACATTTTCCACTCAAAATGAGTAAGAATCACTGGAGCTGAGACCTTCTATGGAACTTGGTTTATCTTTCTGCCTTCCTGAACGCAGGAAGAAATGAGGAACCAGAAAGTGTTGCCTGCACGCAGAACCCAAGCAGTTGTCACCACAGAAAAGTACTCTCTATGCTTCTCCAAGATCCTCAAAGACCCAAACCCCAAAGAAGTCCTGCTGTCAGTGTTTTTGTTGCCAAACTTGCATCTATTATCCCACCTATGCTTCAGGTACAACTCAGGTATAGTTTGGGTAGTTTCACTGACCTTTATTGCAGTGAAGAAGTCTACCTGTGGCTCCTCATTTAACTGTGCCTTAATATAACCCAGAATTAAGCCAACAAATTGCCTGTGTTATTATGGCAGATAATTCTCTGTATTTTTCCCCAGGTTTGCTGTGCTCATGCTCATTATATTCCAGGTGCTTCTGAGGATGAGAAGTGCTCAAGTGTTATCTTAGACTTCTCATTTAAGTTATGAATCCAAAATCCGAACATAAAAGGGGTGAAGAACCACACACAAGCTGTTATCCCTGTTCAAGGTGGGTTTCTGCAGTTCAGAAGTGGGTTTTTGTACAAGAAATAAAGGGGGTAAAGAAAGCAGGTCATGCACAGTAAATTGAATTCTGCATGCAACTGTATCAGTGCCTGTTTCCTGCTCAGAAATAGGAGCAGTGTTAACAGCTCACAGCCAAAGCAAGAAAAATCCAGAGGGATTTTGGGGATAGAAATGTTCTTTGTGAATCTCCATGTAACACTTGGCTCGAGCTGCTGTAATTAGTAAGTACCTGGATGTTCTACAACAGTGTTTGACATTTTGTTCTCTCTGGCAATCCATGGGGAGAGCTGAGAGCAGGGAATGGTGGTGATTAGCACTCAAGAGAGTAAGTATTTAGTTTTTTGCCTATTTGATCTATCATACTTTTAACTACTGGATTCTGTGGAACCAAAGCTTTGAAACCCCACATACCTGGGGACAAATCCCATTGTCTGGAAACAGTGGGATAATCATAGAATCACAGAATAGTTTGGGTTGGAAGAGACCTTAAAGCTCATCTTATTCTACCCCCTGCCATGGGCAGGGACACCTTCCACTATCCCAGGTTGCTATTGGCATTATTGGCATTAAAAGTTTTGCTTGGTGTGGTGACCTGAGACTAACTTAATTTAAAAAAGACACATAAAAAACCCCACAAAATGAACTCCATAGGAAAGTTAATATATATTGCACAGGGAGATAGTAATAGGACAAGGGGAAGTGGTTTTAAACTGAAAGAAGAGAGATTTAGATGAGATGTTAGCAAGAAACTCTTCCATATGAGGGTGGGCAGGCCCTGGCACAGGGTGCCCAGAGAAGCTGTGGCTGCCCCTGGATCCCTGGAAGTGTCCAAGGCCAGGTTGGACAGGGCTTGGAGACAACCTGGGATGGTGGAAGGTGTCCCTGCCCATGGCAGGGGGTAGAATGAGATGGGCTTTTAGGTCCCTTTCAACCCAAACCATTCTGGGATTCTGTGATACTACTTGATTTTACAGGTGCATTGTCAATTCTCCCTTCACCCATAAAAAGCCCCTCTCAAGCTTTCACAGGTTCTGGGATAGAAAGTGATTTACTGCCAGCCACTGAATTAAAGCCCATTCTACCTATTTTTCTGCACAGTGGGGGCTGCAGGGCTCAAATCCTGCAGCTCTTTAAGCACCATTTTCCTTAAATCTGCTCTCTGGCTTTATACTTCTTTTTAAACAATCATCAGGCTTATTCAAATGCAGAAGAATCTTTTTTTCTTTACAGTCTCTTCACTGCTCTCAATACAATGGAAAATATTTTTGTATCTATGTGAATTTCCACTTCTTAGTAATATAAGTGCTTGCTGCATTTTGATTCCTGCATAGATAACAAGGATTCTGATCCTGAGGATGATGATATCTTTTATTTCATTCATCAGAAAGACATGGAGATCTTTGGCCAGGATCCATAACAACACCTTTTGATTGCTCACTAATAGCTCTGTCTAGTCCAAAACCAGAGTTACATAACTTCTGTGAATTGGGAGAGACAGGACATGCTGTGCAGTTTGGCAAGTTCTCACTGAAATCTCTCTGCTGGAGTCAGCCCTGATTTTGCTGGAAAACAGTAAATATTAACATATTCCTGTAGATTTGGAATACCTGGATGTTTAATCTCGGACCAAGAATGCAGGAATGCTGGGAAGTGTGAATTATTGTCCATGGAGGAGATCTTGTCTTTGAAACATATTGATCATCTTTACCCTAAAAACCTCCTGATGTATTCAGAGAGCATCTCAGACTTATGTTTGGAATGCCAAATTTCTCACTTGAGAACCATCAAGTGGCCCCAAAAATCTGTCTCTTCTCCAGATTTGCTTTTCCTAAGAAGACCAGGCAGAAAGGTTTGTTCCCCAACTGTGCACCAACTTTTTAAAAGGAATAACTGAGCTCCCCATGTATGTAGTGAGTAGTTGTTTTTCTTGAGAGTTACCAGCCAGGCTAGTTTCACACAGCAGTGATTAAGGGAGTATCTGCAGGTATAAACCACAGTAAAGATTCATGTTCAGTGCTTCAGGAGCATTGCTGCATGACCATAAGTGCTACTGTCCATGAAAATGGTGCTTTTGGGAAACAGGGTGACAGAAAATGCATAAGGAGCAATATATTTAGCTCCTTCTCAGGTTTAGCTGCAAGCCTTTATCTGTATTTCCTCTGAGTTCCTTAGGAGCAGTGGATCACTGGATGTGTTCTGTCTTTGTGCTGAACACACAAGTGTTTTTAGGGAGCTGTTAGATGCTGCCATAGGGGGTGAAGCCCCTAAGTGATAATTCATGACAATGCAGATGTGTATATGCCACGGTAATATGTGATTTAGGATAAATAAAGCTACCTTGTATCACAGAAGGAAAGTTGACTCTGAGACTTAAAATCCTGGAAAGATTTGGGTTTGAAGGGACCAAAAAGCTTAATTTTTCCACTCCCTGCCATGGGCAGGGACCCTTCCAGGTTGCTCTCCAAGGAGTCACTGAGTATCACAGCAATACAAATTGCTCTGACCTGAGTTAAAGACAGGAGAAAACCAGATTACTCCATCCTGAGTGTCAAACAAAAAAATTTAAGTAACTGAGTGTGATTTTTGTTGGGTAAAAACACTTGTAAAATTCTCTATTGCACTCTACAGTGCTTCAACAACCTTGTAGTAAATTAGATTAATAGGTGTTGATTTTTCAACTGCTTCATTATTTTCTGCTACATTAAAATCTCATTATTTATTCCCGCAAGCTTTTTCTTTTACTTCTGGTTTTTTACTGCTGTTGATGACACAACCGAGCTGCGGTATGATCTGTTCCTGCAGTCCATGGGCAGCAGGTGGGACAACATCTCTTACAAATAACCCGCAGCTGCTATTGCCTCCATCCTGCTGCAATTAAGTCTTCATTAGTAACTGGTGAATAACCCTGCTGTTCCTTGCTCCTGGGCATGATCCCTCCCTCCCTTAAAAGGAAGGCATGACACAGATAAAGGTGGGGCTTTGCAAGCTCAAGTAGTTCAAAACCTTCCTCTTGGAGTCATGACTGCAGAAGGAGTCCTGGGGCAGATTCTGGAGACTTTGGTAAGTCTGTGCTACTGATTAAATGTTGGTTTTTCTGTCCTTAAGAGAATATACTTTGAATTTGCTGAGACCGTGGGAGAGGTGCAGCTGAAGTTCGGCGACATCCTGTGCTGTTTGAGAGGTTTCACGGAAAGCCAATGTCGGGAATTGCTAATGGAAATAGTGGTTACGTTTATCTGGAAGCTTCCTGAGAACGGAGCTGATCTTCCTTTTCAGACAGATTTTTTTTTTTAACTCTTAATTTGTCTTTTTAGACCTAGATTTTTTTTTTTTTAAAGTCACCTCCAAGCTGAAGATTTCCTTGGAATATTCTCCTTTAAGTGCCGTGGAAATCGTAACATTAGTCTTACACTCTAGAGGATTATTCTGGTGTTTATCTAATGGTTATTACTTTCAATGTGTTGTTTTAAGACAGTTATGCTTCAATGCGTTAAATATCTTGTATATTTAATTTAATGGGTTGGAAATGTGATAGAAAAGTAACTGTTTCCTGTTCCGTTAACTGTGTCACGTCTTTTCAAATATGTATAATTGTTGTGTTATCTCCAACTCTCGTGGAGATAATGAGCGTCGCTCACTGATAACAGCTAAACACTGTGCTATCAATGAGGCTTTTCAGAATTTAAAATTAAATCCCAGGTTTTGAGGGGGTTTCTTTGCACTCTCGCTAACTTTTTTCAGTTTGTTTGCTGCATGTTCTTTCTTATCAATTATTTACAAAAGCAGCAAGGCAAACTTGAAATCCTGCAGTGTTTGGAATTAATAATTTAATGTCCTTGTTTCCTTTTAATCTTCTCTCTGTACAGTTATGTACATAGTCACTTTTCTGGTGTTAAACTTTATTAAACAAATCAACAATAAACGCGTAACTGTCAATAAATAAACTGCGTAGATCCAGACTAAAATGTAATTTCCCTCTATAGGGCTTTTATCCTGAGTTACAGCTTTTAAGCCATCTTTACACTGGGCATTAATAATATGAAATATTAAGAATTGCTTTCTGGCTTATTAGGAAATGAGGAAATATGTGTCCCTGTGTGGAGTTCCCAGTGTCCTTAAACCTCAGGTTTCCATCCTTATCAGCTGCCAAGTCCCAGTTTCTTGCTGCCTGTGAAGGTTTTTCTTCATGTCCCTATGATGTTTGCCATCTTTGAGCCCCTCTGTATTTTGTGTACAACTTCCCTCTTTTCCCTCATATCCTATTTGATAAGCCTGCCCCATTAGAGAGAACCTCTTGGGAATAAACATTCCCACATTCCGTGTACCTTTATCAGTTACTGTCACTAATCAGGTTTGGGGTTTATCACGCCCTCCCTTATCCTCTGTCAGTCAGGTTTTCCTCCTTGGTCTTTTTAACTTTTTGGATCAGTTATGAAGAGATTACTCAACAGAGGGGGGTTCAGAGGAAAGGGGTTAGTAGTTGTTGTTCCTCAGGGTTGATAATCCCAAATGACTGTGGTGGGGCTCTGTGGAAGGTGACTCCACCGCTGCCCTGGGCAGCTCCTTAATTCTGATGCCTGACAACCTCTTCAGTGATGAATTTTTTCCTAATAACCAACCTGACCCTCTCCTGGCCCAGCCTGAGGCTGTTCCCTCTCCTCCTGTCCCTGTTCCCTGGCTCAGCCTGACCCCCTGGCTGTCCCCTCCTGTCAGGAGCTGTGCAGAGCCACAAGGTCCCCCTGAGCCTCCTTTGCTCCAGGCCGAGCTCCTTTCCCAGCTCCCTCAGCTGCTCCTGCTGCTCCAGCCCCTTCCCCAGCTCTGTTCCCTTCCCTGGACACACTGCAGCCCCTCAGTGCCCAGAGCTGGACACAGCCCTCGAGGGGCCTCAGCAGGGCCAGCACAGGGGACAGGCACTGCCCTGGGGCTGTGGCCACACCATGGCTGGCACAGCCCAGGGCTTGCTGGCCTCTTGCCCACCTGGGCTCATATTCATCCGTGTCACCAGCACTCCCAGGGCCGTTTCCAGCTGCTCTTCCCCCAGCCTGGAGAGTTCCGTGGTGTTGTGACCCAAGGACAGGATATGGCCTTCGGCCTTGTTCACCCTTGGCCCGTGGATCAGCCTGTGCAGATCCCTCTGCAGAGCCTTCCTGCCCTCCAGGAGGTCACATCCCAGCAACCTGTGTCTGCAGCTTCCTGAGGCTGCCCTCAGTCCCCTCATCCAGATCATCGATAAAGACAAAAATACTGAACAGGACTGGGCCCAAAACTGAGCCCTGGGGAATCCCACTGGCGACTGGATTGAATTCTGTTCCCCCTCTCTCTGGGCCCAGCCTTCCAGCCGTTCACTTTGCAGCCTTTTTTTTGCCTTTCTTGGGTTGAATTCATTCCTGTTCCATGCAGAAGCTGTGAAGGAGGACGAGGGCTTATTCTGTGGTCTTCCATCACTTCTTAGTGATAGAATGACAGGGATCCCAGGCATGCTGCAGAATTAGGGGAAGTAGCTGAGGGCTTCTGCCATGCTCAGTAAACAATACTGAGTCAGTCATTCTCCCCCTCAACACGAAGTGTTTTTCAAAGGATTTTTAAAATAACTATAACACATAAATATACATGGTTTTTGTGGAAACTTGCCTTTCTTAGTGCTTTGGGGGGCTTGGTCACATCACATTCCATCACTCTGTTTACAACTGCAGCTTCCCGCTACTGGTGTCATTCCTACTGTTTTGAGTGCCCCAAGGAAATTTTCACACTTGCTGGTTCTTGGCTCTCAGGAGTTCTATATTTACAGGGTGATGCTTCAGTGTTGCTGTGCCTGGGAGGGATGCTTTGTGTGCTATGCAGTGGCAGTGTCACCCCAGAGGCAAACCCAGAGCACACAGCCAGGGAAAAGGCAGGGCAGAAAACGGTGGTGGAAGCACAAGTAGGCTCTGAGCTCCCCATGCTAGCTGGCTGACAGCTTTTCTGTCTGGGAAAGGCTTTTTCCAGTGTTATTTGCAAAGTGATATGAAGCGAATTGAAGTATTTGTGGTAGAATAAATACGGTTTTGTTCTGTGCTTTGCTGCAAGTGCAGTGATGCTCCTTCCAAGACAGTGACTTCAGCACAGAAATCTGCTTTAGAGGGCAGCTGGCAATGTGTTTGCTTTCACAGGTCACTTCCTGACTTTTGGATCAAATATCCTCTAAATCCACTTAGTCTTCAGTTTGCACATGTTGACTGTCCTTGTTCCAGGAGTGGGATCAGTGATGGGTGCTGCTCCTCAGCTCCCGGGATCCTGCTGGGCCAACTGCTTTAACACTGCAGTTTTTCCTCCGTGTCTGAAACGTTTCTTCTTAATATCCCCTTTAATTTTAAAATACATTGGATTAAGGATTGTTCATGTATATAGGCACTGAATATCCACGTCCTGAGCTTGCTCATCAGAGAGAAAAGAGTTATGGGAGTGAGTTGAATGGCAAATAAGGTATGTTCGTTTCTCAAAGGTTGTTGGCTTGGAGTTTTTTTGGAGAGGGGAAAGGAAAAACAAAGTATCTTTGTGGTATGAAATAAATGAAAATATTTTTTCTGAATTTTTCTTTAACATTTTAGGAAAAATACCCTTCCTAATTCTTCATGCTGCATTCAAACAACCTCTTCCTTGCCTTCTCACGGCTCAAAGTGTCCTTGCTGTTATCTAGTACTACTCCATCTCCCCCTCTGCCATGCTTTTCCAGGTTTCCATGGGCACCATGAGACACCGAAGAAATGGCAATTTTGAGAGTACCAGACTCCTCTATTCCAGTATGTCTCGCAGCATAGACGTGGCTTGCAGCGATGCTGTGAGTACCTGGTACATCCCGGTGTCTTGGGAGGGGGCACAGCAGGATGATGGGTTTGTCACCTTTCCCTTTAGGGAGAAGTTTTCCTAACCAGTGACCTTCAAGCAGCAGCTGACATGGTGAAACTCCAAGGGCGTGTTGTGCTCCTTTTGAACCCTGTAGCTCTTTATTGTGCTTTCTTAGTCACTTCTGGATTTAAATCCCTTGTCAGGTTTCAGCAGAGCCAAATTTCTCTGTATAAAGAATCACCCCAAGCTTTTCTCGCAGCTTGGTGGCCAAGGCAGACACCATACAGTCATGTTAAACATCCTTTCATGCCTGAACGATTTGCTGATCCCAGCAATTGCCTGGCAGATTCCCTGCTCCTGATGGGCTTGCAGAAGGCCTAATGACTGATTCTTAGGACTTTAGCAAGTGCTTTCCTCACCCTTTTTTTTGTGGTCTCACACCATTGTGAGTTTTACTGGTTGAATTAATTCCCTTCCATTTTCTTTGTTTTGGATATTGTGCTTTTAATGTTTTTTCTACTTGGAATAACTTGTTTTACCTGCTGTTTAACCTCAAGTGTTGTGTCAAACTGGTAAACTAAACTATAGCTGCAATTCTTCCCTTTTTGTCCCAAGTGAAACCTTGCCCTGCAAATCCAAGCTGTGCTTGAAAGCAAACAAAAAAACCCTAGCCCTTTCTTTATCAGCAAGTGAGAATTTCTCTTTGCTTTCTTAGCTAGCAGAGGCAGATTAGGGATGAATTTGCATTCCCCAAGCGTGAAAACTTCTCTAGGGAGTTTCAAGGTTAATAAGAGAGTTAATGGTTAAACAAGCTGGAGAGACTTTACATTCCACTGAGCTCCCATAAAGCAGGACTTGAAGCTGTTCTGGACTCCTGCTGGGGTCTTTGTGTGTTGAATTAAAACAGCCCCTACCCTATAGAACGTCACTGTCTTCTCTTTTTTTATCTTTTTTTTTTTTACCACTGGGAAGAATGTTTCCCTTAGTGTTTTAAGCGGTACCTTTGTGTTCAAACTGACGGTGCTGTTACTGAGGTATCTTGTGTTTTATGAGTTATCAGAAATTAACTTTTAAAAATTATTTTCCAGGATTTGGTCAACTTCATCCAAGAAAACTTTAAGAAGAGAGAATGTGTCTTTTTTACCAAAGACACCAAGTCAATGTAAGGAGAAATTTTTTTCTTGTTTTGCAAGCATGGGCATCTGGAAGATGAGGGTATTTCTGTCTGCAAAGGCAGGTAGTAAAGTTCTGGGGTTTTTTGTTTAGAGTCTGGATCTAACAGTGCAATCTCACCTTGGTCTCCTTGTTTGAGTTACTCTACAATAACTTGATGCAAAACTAGGAGTCTGACCTTCCAGCAGCTTGGTCACAGGGTTTAATATCAAATTCCCTATTTGAAGCATAACTGTGCCAATATATAGGTGCTTTTAAGGATGCAGCAGTGGTATTGGTGTATGACAAAGTCGGTATGTATCAGAGGCTTGCATAATTTAGTTTTTGCTTTTAAACCCAGATCAGGGATTTGATGCACAAGCCTTTACACAGATACTAGGTTTTGCTTAAGCAGATGTTCTCTTAAGACAGGATATTATAAAGGCTCTATTTTCAAGCACAGGTACCTGTGCAGTGCCAGTTTAAAGACTGTAACATTGCTTTGTGGTTTTGGGGTTTTTTTAGTCTCAGGAGAAAAGTGATCAAAGTAAGGCAGCTGCAGAAATTGTAATATGGAGCTCTGAGGGCTCTCTGACCCCACTCTTCTCTGAGGCTGGGAGGAAAAATGCCTTGGAGAGAGGGAGGTAAATTAGTCTCATTTCAGCAAGTCTCACTTAGGATCCTCCTCTGCCACCAAAAATGGGATGTCTGGCAAAGCACCAACAAAGGATGGAGGAGCTGGTTCTCATCAGCTTCTCTTCCTGCAAGCCCCCTGGGAAAGTGTTGCAGAATTTGCTGGGTTATTTTTGTCTAGGTATTTTTAAGGTAAGCTGGTTTGATTTGCGAGTTACAGCTGAGTAGAAGAAACCTCTCTAAAGGAGGCAAGCAATTACCCCTTCTCTGTGTCCTCTGAGGAAGCAGGGGTATGGGTTATGGAGAATACTTCATGGATGGTGCTGCAGCTTTTCCTAGGAAAAGAATTCTCCTAACCTTCCCAACTAGTCCTGCACAACCCAAGTGCAGATTCTTCCTGCCCTGATGCAGTTTGTGTTGGTGAAGAAAGCACTGGCAGTGCCTTCACACCATGTGATTCGCCCCAATCGAGCCCAGAGACACTTCAGAGACCAAGTCAGAGAAGTGGGTATTTGCTTTATTCGGTGCACCGGATGTGTGGGGAATTGTTTCCACCAAACACACATACCTCAGTACCCCAAAGACACAGTGTTATAGGTGAAATCATGAATATTAATTACATTCTTCAGGATAGGAGTGGTTATACAAATCATTTCTCAGAAGTCATTAATATCATTAGCATGTGCACTACGCATGCTCTGTATGTCCTGGTGGTCTTTGGAGACCCCCAAAGCCCCCTCCAGGGTGACGGTCGTTCATGGGATGATTCAGCGGTTTCTGTGCTGGTTTCAAATGCATGCTTAGCTGATAAGCCATCAGGCCAGAGCTGTTACCAACAATTTGAATTTGAATTAAGAGTTCAGCCTTCAGCCCTGGAAGCCACAGACAGGCGCCTGTGCTGGTGGAAGGGGGGCAAAAGCTCAGAGAATCTTTCTCACGTGCCAGGCATGTGCTGGGTGGGAAGAGCCCTAGGAACAGAGCAAACTGCCTGGAGAACCTCAGAGACCAGAGGCCCCTTCCCCTCTTAATGTGAATGAATGTCTTGGGTGTGCTTAGACACCAGCCAGACGCTGGGTCTGAGGAAAACAATTGTACATAGCAATTATAGGATCACAGATTTGTTAAGATTGGGGAGGACCTTCAAGATCAGTCAGCCCAGCACCAGCACTAACCATGCCTTCCAGTGCCCCATCCACATGATGTTGGAATACTTCCTGGGATGGGGACTCCACCACGACCTTGGGTAGTCTGTTCCAATGCCTAGCAACCATTTTCATGATTTTTTTTTTCCTAATATCCAATCTACACCTCCCTGGCACAACTTGAGGCTTTTTTCTCTTGTCCTGTTACTTGCTACCTGGGAGAGGAGGTGCAGTGAACTTATCCTATGTGGTTAGGAGCACAAAAGGGGAAGAAAGCCCTTGTACACCTCAGGTTAGCAGCAGGTGAGGTCACTGATGGCATGTTTTGGTTCAGTTTCTTCAGTGCTCTGTTGTAGAGTGTAACATAACACCACTGGTGACCCTTGGTTTGTCACTTACTTAGGTGAGGCTCATCCGGAGGTGCCAGCTCCTCCCTCAGCACAGCCTGGTTCCTGAACTGTATTCACCTCAGTGCTGGGCAGAAGCAGGTTATAGGGGAGAAGGGAGGATTAGGTGCTGCTTTGCTTTTTCAGGTAGCAAATCCCAGTAGAGCCCCACAAACACCTGGTTCTGTAGCTCCACCTGCTGCTTTCCTTGCTGTCAGAGCTCAGTTTTCTGTGCTCAGGATACCTGAGGGGTCTCATGTCTATTCACTCTTCTTTCAGGGGTAATTTGTGTAAATGTGGATACCCTGAAAATCAGCACATAGAGGGCACTCAGGTTAACACCACCGAAAAATGGAACTACAAAAAGCACACAAAGGAGCTTCCTACTGATGCCTTTGGGGACATTCAGTTTGAAAACCTGGGTAAAAGAGGAAAGGTAAGTGGATATAATAAGGATATTCATGGGGTCCCGGTTGGGTACAAGTGGGAGGTCCTCAAAATTAGGAAGGCAAAATGAATTTTATTCTAATGGCAGGAGTTAGGCTGCTAGGGACTTAGCTTGTTTCCCAAGCCCTGAAAATATGTAACAAAGGATTATTTCTTCTGTGTTATTTGCTGGTTAGGTTGGCGATGGGAGTGAAAAGAGGTTCTGTTACCAAGCATGGCAGGAGAACAGGTGAATGAAGATGATATTCAAGTGTTATTTTGTATCCACATAGACCAGCTTGCTCAGGCCTATAACTAGTGGAATGTTGAGTGTTTCAGGTTGGAGATGTGACAATGAGAGTAAATTCTGGAGGGACGTAAGATATCTCTGGAAATTCAGAGGTTTTATTCTGTTTGTCGGTTTTTCCTTGTGTCTTTGCTTGGAGTAGGGACGGGAGGTGTGGGAAGAAGAAACTAGCTGCTGTTGCTGTTTCTGGTGATTTACACTGATACTTGTGAGGAGTCACATGTGGCTGAGCTCATCTGCCTCCTCTAAATGGCTGATATTTAAAACCAGTGCAGATTGCTTGAGACAATCAAAACAAATGAGGAAAATCAGAGCCTGCTATGTAAATTAATTTGCTTTGTTTATGCAAAGTAGCAAAAATAAGAGGCCTTTCAGAGGGAAGTAAGACTGAAAGTTTCAAATCATGCTTAAACAGATCCATGTACTTCACATATTTCTTGATTCGCATCTTTCAGCTTTGTACTGCTTTGCTGGAAGCTGCTGTGTGACTTTACTGGAACAAGAAATGCTTTGCTCTATTGCAATGTTTCAGTCTTCTCAAAGATTAAGTGTTCTTTCCTTAGGTTGTGTCTTCCCCACTTCCAACTTTGGAAATCAGTTTGTGTGCCAACAGTTGTTTCATGAGGACTCTCAAGGCCACTGTGTGTATTTCAGAACGTAATTTGTTCAAACGCTGCATACAAGTCTCCTAGTCCATCCCATCAGAATGCTGGCTGGAATCACATCTCTGTTCCCTGATCTTATTCCCTGCACAGCAAGGCACCTGCTGCTCTTGAGGATTGCCAAGCATTTTCTGTTGACTCATGTGCAGTGGGAAGGACTTCAAACTCAAGGTGACCTAAGAATTGCTGTCAATTATCAGTGAGGGATGGGAAGTTTAATACCCTGCCTTGTGCTTTTTAGGACAGATGAGGCCTAAGAAGTTCTGAGTAGGAATGAGATGTAAACAGACCTATAAAAAGGTTTGAGGACAGGCTGGCAGAGCTGGGGGTGTTCACGTGGAGAGGAGAAGGCTCCAGGGAGACCTCAGTGCCCCTTCCAGGGCCTAAAGGGGTTCCAGGAGAGCTGGAGAGGGACTTGAGACAAGGGTCTGGAGTGACAGGACACAGGGAATGGCTTCCCACTGCCAGAGGGAAGCCACCTGTGAGGGTGGGGAGGCCCTGGCACAGGGTGCCCGGAGAAGCTGTGGCTGCCCTTGGATCCCTGGAAGTCACCAAAGCCAGGATGGACAGGGCTTGGAGCAACCTGGGATAGTAGAACATGTCTCTGCCCATGGCAGGGGGTGGAATGAGATGGGCTTTAAGGTCCCTTCCACCCCAAACCACTCAGAGATTCTATAAAAATCTCTCCCCTCTAAGTCCAGCTTTCGAGCTCTTTGTTTCTGCCGTGCTGCTCAGACCCTGTAACATCCAAGATCATCACAGTGACTACATTTTATGTTCTGGGAGCCCAAACCTGAAGCAAGCTTCTCTGAATCACGGCTATGGTCTGGGAGCAGCACCCAGCAGTACCAGGAGATGGCACCGTTGCACTTCGGAGGAGGGAGGCAGCTGAGCCGAGGAGCTCACTCTGGAGCTGACAGGGTTTGCTGTGAGCAGGGCTGACCAGGCAATTTTCCTGGCAGCCCCTCTCTCCTGTGAGGGATCCTCTCCAGAAAGACACCCAAAGCTTTATGCTGCTGAAGCTTCTTAGGGCAGAAGCTGTGAGAGTCCCTTAGCTCTCCTGTGTAGCTGCTGGAGCCTGCTGAATCTGCTTGGCATCCGCTGTGATGCCTTAAATGCCATAACTCCTGAGAACTGCCCTGGAACACATGAATGTTTTTTCAGTGTGTCTCAAGATGGGGACATTTCTTCCTCAAAGTAATCCTTTGATTTTTCTGTCCTGCAAATACTGGGCAATCAAAACAAAATCCTCCACAATTCAAATCCTAGCTACTCCCTTTCATCCCCTGATTTGGCTTGTGCAGCCATCCCAAAGTACCTCACACCAGTGATGAAACTCTGAAGAGGCTTTTGAATAGCAAAGCAAGACAAGGCCAGAGAGGCTTTTACAAAAATGGAGACATACTGAGTCCACTTGAAGGCAGATTATCTCCCTATGTGCTTTTTGGCATCTTTGCACAGTGTTCAAGCTTTACTACATATTTGATGCTTTTTTTTTTTGTGTTATACTCGAAGCACTGGAGTGGGTATGTGTTGGGACACCATGCACATGGAGCCTGGAATTTACTTGAATAGTGTAATCAAAATACAACTGTCATTATTATTAGTTCACTTGCAACAATGTTGCCACTGATTCATAATCTAAACTATATATAGCACTGTTAGAATTAGAGCTGTTTTATATGTGGTGTGTTCATCCTTGCAGAGTTCCTCTGAAGCCCAAGGTCGCTGCTCTTGCCTTCTCTAGAGGAAGGTGGGTTGGGTTGTAGGAGAAGGATAAAGGTGCTTCAGAAGAAGAAACAAGGATTTCATCATCACCTTGCCTTTCATCTGCTGGCTCTTGGAACGAGGCTGTACAGCAGAGAAGAAAATGCAATCCCATGGTTGTTCCCAGCCACCTCTATTAACCTCCTGCTATATTTGTCCTCCTATTTTCTGTCCCCCTAGTACATCCGCCTGTCGTGTGACACAGACTCTGAGACTCTGTACGATCTCATGACGCAGCACTGGCACCTGAAAACCCCAAACCTCGTCATCTCCGTCACCGGTGGCGCCAAGAACTTCGCGCTCAAGCCCCGCATGCGCAAGATCTTCAGCAGGCTGATCTACATTGCCCAGTCCAAGGGTAAACACCTGCTTTGGTGCCTCTGTCACTTTATTGCTGCAGAGCAGGGGTGCAGAGGTAGCAGCTCGGAGGGTGAGTGGGGAAGCAGAGTGTTCAGTTTGCTTCTGCTTGGCTGGTGCACTTGGGACACTTGTGACATAATGGCTTGGAAGCAACAGGATTGAGAATTAGTCAGGGATGCCTGTGGTAACATAAGGTGAGTTGTGTAGCATCTCTTTGGTGTTTAATTGGAGAATAAACTCATAAAGGTCACAGAGGGGGTTTGGGTAGTGTCTTTAATGCCTGGGGAGGGTCGGTGTTTGGCTATGTTCCCCCAGGCTATTGGGTGTTGTTGCAGGAGCCTGGATTTTCACCGGGGGAACACACTACGGGCTGATGAAGTACATTGGAGAGGTGGTCAGAGACAACACCATCAGTCGCAGCTCCGAGGAGAATGTGGTGGCCATTGGCATCGCAGCCTGGGGCATGATCTCCAACCGGGAAACCCTCATCCGTGCAGCTGACAGTGATGTAAGGAGCTCAGCATCATGGAATCCTTCATGAGGTTAATGTTAAGGTTGGAAAACTGACTTGTGAGATCATCAAATCCAGCTGTCAGCCCAGCACTGCCCTCATGTTCAGCATTAAACCATGTCCTCAAGTACCACGTGGATGGTTGGTGGGGAAAGAAAGAGGAGGCTGAACCTCAAAACATCAGGAGCTCTTCCCACCACAGGAGGAAAGTAAAATGTTCTCATGCCTGAGGCAATCATACACCTCAGGCCTGGTGAGGAGGATTTCAGCTGTGCCAGATTTTGGCATGTCTGTGGGAGTTCAGCTGCTCGAGTTCCATGTCTGGCGTTGCTTCAGGGAATAACCACTTCCATGGTTATTCTGGCTCTGAAATGCCTGCACACTCCCCCACAGTAGGGATTCCCATGAGCTAAGACATCTACCTGCTGCTGCTGTTAAGGATCTTCATTGATACTGCCATCCTACCTGTCAGATACCCTGGGGTATCTCCCCTTGTCTCTTGTCCGCTAAACACAATAGCACATGTCTGATAAATTGTCCTGCAACATAAATAATGTGGCTGAGTGCTTGTCCTTGAATCTGTCAAATGCTGTGCTCATGCTCCTAGGGGAACTACTTGGCCCACTACATCATGGATGACCTGAAGAGAGACCCCCTGTACTGCCTGGACAACAACCACACCCATCTCTTGCTGGTTGATAACGGCACCCACGGGCACCCCACGATAGAGGCCAAAGTGCGCACCCAGCTGGAGAAGTACATTTCCGAGCGGGTTATCCCAGGTATCCTCCTTCCCCTGTCCTTGCATGCTTTGGGGCTGATCCACACTGATTCTCTGGGAATAAAATACTAGGGGCAGCATCCTTTGGTGCTGAGCTGGAAGGGATCTGTGTGTTAACTGTGTTGCATCTTGAGCCCTTTCAGGAGCAACCCACCCTCTCCAGAGCAGCACTTCCCCTCATTTTCCTTTCTTTGTGTCCTTTGTGTCACTGCAAAGGCTGAATTTCAGCCACACAGCCCTTGCCTCCCTTCCTCTTGGAAGCTGATCCTTCTATACACATCCCACCTGGTACTGGATTCCAGGTAGCTGGAGCACAACTACACAAGAGCTGAAATTAGGCTTTTCCAAAGATACTTATGTATGAGGATGATTGAGTCATCTGCAACCTGCTGTTTAATACTTTATTTCACCCACTTCCTTACCGAAGTGGAAAAAAAAAAATAAAATCAAAGGCCTTAGAAGGAAATTCTTAAAATGCTTTTGGGGGTGGTGTTTGGGTTTGGGGTTTTTTTGGGGAATGTTTCTCAAACACTAGCTCCTGGAGTTATGGGATTCTTACCTGTCTTTTACAATTGAAAATGTAAACTAAGAAGTTCTGTATCTTGAATTTGTGATAAGAACCTTTTACTGAGATTTAAAATAGTCAAAGTAGTGGGTAAATACAAAAAAAATCACATTTTAAGGATGTTGGAGATAGTAAAATGTAGAATTTCTAGGAGGGAAAAGCTTCTGTTGGAGAAGGGTATTTGAAGTCAGCTACATAGAATATTAGGCAGAACTGAGTTTTTGTTATAAACAGAGCTGTCAATAACTGGCAAAATCAACAGCAAGCTAGTATTTCCATGAATGGTTTGGAAAGTCTTTCACTGTACTCAGGAAAAATAAGTTGTTCTAACTGCATTAATGAATTTTATCTTTTTCCTTCTTTTTTCTTTTGGCATGTTTCACAGAATCGAATTACGGTGGGAAGATCCCAATTGTGTGTTTTGCCCAAGGTGGAGGGAAAGAGACTTTGAAAGTAAGTTTATTTCTTTTATTTATTTCCAGGAATGGCAGTGGGGACGTTGCTCTAATATTGAAGACTGATAACTCCAAAAGAAACTTGATGAAGTAGGCAGGGCTATTTTTTACTGAAGCTTGACCAGCACTTGCTATAGAAGGTCTATGTTTGCAACTTAAGCTTATGAAATTTGTTTCAGTTAAAATTTCCAGGGATGATAAGTCCACCACTTCCTTAAACAGCCTGTTCCAACCCTTGACAACCCTTTTCATGAAGAATTTTTCGTTATATCGAACCTCAACCTCCCTTGATGCAACTTGAGGCTGTTTTCTCTCATGCTGAGTTTTTATTTCTCAGTGTTACTAGTGCACTGAGACACTTGTCTAGCACCTTGCTCATTTGTAGGTGAAGCCATTTGTTCAATGAGTAAATTGAGTCTCTGATCAGCCCAAATGACACAGGAGGCTCCATGCTGTGGATATTTGTCCTTGCCATGTCTCAGTCCTAGCAGTGCTGGCCAGGGAAGGCTCCCTCTTTCTCAGTCTCTGTGACTGGTGCATGATGACAAGAATCAGCTTTAGCGGAGGAGAAATAAAGTTGTTCTAAGCTTCTGTTTTAAATTCCCTGTGATGTAAAACATGCACTTTAGCTGAACCCTTCTTTAGAAAGCCACTTTCATCTAGCTGATAGGTAAGGAAGTTTTTCTTTTGTTACAGACCCACTCTCCCAGTGGCAGGAGGAACGTGCACACAGTTTTGATGACTCCAAGCTGATTTTTCTTTTTTTCTCAAGAAAGTCTCCTAACTAATAGCTGTTCTGTCTTTCCACTGCTTGATAACTTGCATCGACTCTCTTTGTACAATTTGCTGGCAGCCAGCTTATGTTCCTGTGACTCTGTTCTCAGCGTAGTGATGCAAATTAAATTGATGTCTCCTGTTGTGGTGTTTGCAGCAGGAGGGCTAGTGGTCCTTCCAGCATGACTTCAGCAGGTTTTTGTCTTGCTGTTAATCCATGTACAACGCTGCTGTGTGAGAAATCATGCAAGTGGCTATTGGAGACTTTCAGTAACATCAGAGTTTGATGTTCTCGTGATGCTTCAGAAGTTATCTCTGTAAAACAGTGTTGCTTCTGCCTCCAGCCAATAAATCCAGAGCCCTTGGTCTCAGCTGAGCAATGCTGTGCCATAAACCAGCAGTGACTGTAGCTTGGCAGCACTGTTGTGTGACCTGAATGCCATTTCCACTTGGGAATGGTCCTGATCTGCTGATCCACTCTAAATCTCAGTGGCCTAGTCTAGTGGAAGGTGTTCCTGCCTGTGGTAGGGGGTGGAACAAGATGTGTTTTATGGTCCTGCCCAACACAAACTGTTCTGTGATTCTATGAAAATTTGGCAGATGGTGATTTCTGGCCCTCAGTCTCTGTGGGGTTCTTCACAGCCCTTTCTCATTAGATGGATGATGTTTTAAAGAGTTGTCACTGGTAATGTATCAGTGGATAACAGTAAAAATACTAGTGTGGTCTGTGGGTTTCTGGTGTTCTCTAGGCTCCCTTACTCAATAGCAGGCTCCAATAACACAGTCATGCTTCAGGTGATCACATCTCCCTTTCTTCCTCCCTAGTCCATCAACGTGGCTATCAAGAGCAAGATTCCCTGTGTGGTGGTGGAAGGTTCTGGCCGGATTGCTGATGTCATTGCCAGCCTGGTGGAGGCAGAAGGCACTCTTGCTTCCTCCTGTGTCAAGGAGAGCTTGCTCAGGTTCCTGCCTCGCACCATTTCCAGGCTCTCAGAAGAGGAGACTGAGAGCTGGATCAAGTGGGTGAGTGTGGGGGGCTGTGGGAGCTGAACGTTGGGAGGAGGGCAGAGGGAGCAGCTGGTGACTTCCAAGTCAGGGGTGTTGCTATCTGGTGATACCTGCAGGATGTTCTATCCATGTGGGTTACATCCATTGACATGTTAAATCCATGTGGAGTTAAAGAAGGAAAAGGAAAATTCCACACTCTACAGGGATTGGAACAAAAGCAGTGCTCAATCAAGTCAGCACATGTCTGGTGGCAGGAAAGCTAAGAAGGTTCCAGAAGGATCTCTTCCCTGTGGAGTGTGGAGCTGCTAAAGGCAGCGTTCCCTGTTGGACCATGCTCCTCACTGCTTCTGCTGGGCTGCTTTGGAGTGTACCCCCTCCTGCATCAGAAATGGCCAAGATTATTGATCTTCTATGTGCTAAACTGAAATTTAACTCTATAAAGCTTCATTATGTGAGCAATTATCTCTGTTTTTGACAAAGCACAAGGAGGTGGAGACTGTTCTCTAATAAACTGCTCGACATTAGTTGCAACTTGTGCTGTCACAATCTTTTCTACTTTAGAAGTAGCTTCTAATTACTGAGATTATATCTTTTTTGGTTATGATGATCTGCATAGGGGAATCACAATTATTTGCTGTATGTTCAAGGATAATTAATATTGTCCTTTGGTGACTTAAAAAATCAATCTCATTATCTACTTCTATTTGGGCTTGTTTAAATTTGTTAAAAACCAGGACTGATGAGAAGCAGCTTTGCTGATGGGGTAGGAAATTTCTGTTTAAAAGGCTCTAGGAAATCTGCTCATGAACAGCCTTGATTGCTTTGAAATGGAACTTTTTTTCTGTAGATCAAAGAAGTCCTTGAGAGTCCTCATTTACTGACAGTGATCAAAATAGAAGAAGCTGGAGATGAAATTGTGAGCAATGCCATTTCCTTTGCCCTGTACAAAGGCAAGTAATTGTTTTACTGAGTTTGTTTGGGGATTTAAAAGATGGAAAAAAGATGGCTACTTACTTTTTAGAACAGCTTTCCTTAGAGTAATGCTATCTCTCTAGAGCTAAGCTCCTGGCACAGTGTGGAGCTTGTCTTCCCCTGAAGGGATGTGGGGAGGCTACAGCAGCAGTATGGGATCTGTCAGTGTGTGCAAGGTCCCATCCAGGTAATTGGGAAGGCATTTTGGAGAGCTGTGGGGATGCTTGTAGGGCCCCATTGGGAATCCTGCAGAATCTCTTCTGTAGAGGGTGCAGGACACTGAGGAGCCTGAAGGAAATGTGCTGACCTTAGCTGTGAGGTGCTCATAGCAGCTCCTTTGTGGCCCATGTTGGACCATAAATATGGTCCATAAATATGTCCCTTGGAGCCTCCAGCATCCACCAAGCCCCAGTCAGGAAAATGTGCCTGAGTCTGGGGAAAGACACTTGGAAGGAGTCTTGTCCAGTAGCCTGAGAAGCAGGGCTGATAAATATGCCTGGTGTTTACCCAGAGATTGTTCCTCCTGTGCAGCTTTCAGCACCAATGAGAACGACAGGGATAACTGGAATGGGCAGCTGAAGCTGCTGCTGGAGTGGAACCAGCTGGACCTGGCCAGCGATGAGATCTTCACCAATGACCGAAACTGGGAGGTACAGCCCCTTGTGTGTGAGTGCAGGGAGCTGTGGGAAGGGACACATATCCCAGCAGGAACTGCTATCTCAGCACCTCAGCCTCTGTGATGAGAGGGAGTATCTGTTCCTCCTGCACTGACTGTCGCATTCCATTCAGTCTGGAGGAGGTCAGACCTCGTTGGGAGCTGCTGCTTCCTCACAAGGGGCAGTTCCCATCTCTGCTGTGACCAGGGACAGGACCCAGGGAGCAGCTGGTGCTGTTTCAGGGGAGGGTCAGACTGGATATCCAGGAGAAAGGTTCTTCCCCAGAGGGTGCTGGGCACTGCCCAGGCTCCCCAGAGAATGAGCACAGCCTGAGGCTGCCAGAGCTCCAGGAGTGTTTGGACAATGCTGTCAGGGATGCACAGGGTGGGATTGTTGGGGTGTCTGTGCAGGGACAGGGCTTGGATCCATTATCCTTGTGGGTCTTTTCCAACTCAGGATATTCCATGAAGCCACGATTCATCATCCAGTGATGATCCATTCTATGATCACTGGTTTCAAAGGTGATCTGCCCATGCCAGAAGTGCTCTGGGTCATCCAGCAAAAGCAATTGTGTACTGAAAAAAACCTGGTTGTGATGAAAATGTTACAGCTACCACGTGTTGGACCTTATCTAAGATTTACATGACTCATGTGATCCCTGTAATTTGCTTTTCATTTCTTCCTAGTCTACTGACCTCCAGGACGTGATGTTCACAGCCCTGGTGAAAGACAGGCCCAAATTTGTCCGACTCTTCCTGGAAAATGGCTTGAATTTGCGGAAGTTCCTCACCACAGAGGTCCTGAGGGAGCTGTACACCAACAACTTCAGCAGCCTGGTGTTCAAGAACCTACAGATCGCCAAGAACTCCTACAACGATGCCCTTCTCACCTTTGTGTGGAAGATGGTGGAGGATTTCCGGAGAGGTCTCAAAAGAGATTACAAAAACAGCAAGGATGAGATGGAGATACAGCTTTCAGTGAGTGATGAGCAGTTTGAGCCTGCTGTGAATGGAGTTATCTGGACTGCAGTGGTTAAGGCAGGAAATGCCTTTGACCCACATACCCTTTAATGACAACTTCAGGAAAAACAGGGAGGCTGATTCTTCTGTGTCAAATATAGGGCTTTAATATAAATATCAAATATAACCTAACTCACAGTAGTGCATGACAACTGGCAGAGAGCTGAGAGAAGGGATTGGTGGGCTGGCTGTGAAAAGAAGAAAATATAAAAACAGGAGAGTGCAGGATTGAATTTGTTCCAGTTGAGAACGTTTGGTGAGGTTAGGTCTGAGTTGTTGCTCTCTTTCAGGAGGAGTGTCCTATCACAAGGCACCCATTGCAAGCTCTGTTTATTTGGTCAGTTCTTCAGAACAAGAAAGAGTTGTCCAAAGTAATTTGGGAGCAAGTAAGTTGAGTTCTCCTTTATTCCTCTTTGCAGGTGGTGCAGTGGGGTTCTGCATCTTTGGTTTCTAGGCCTTTGAAGGCTCCACATCCAACTTCAAACACAACACCACAAGAGATAATCGCTAGATGACCCTAAGTAGGTTTTATATTGCCCATTTTGTGTTTAAATATGGATTTCATACCTTCATTTCCTGAGGTCATGTATGAGTCAGCAGTCCACATTTATTGTATGTTGTCATCTGTGCTGAAGCTGGGACGCTGAGTTCCCACCTGTTCCACAGCATGGATGGGTTCTGATTCCAGGTGTTTGATTGAAATCCAATTTCTCATTTGGATTACACAGTAATTTAATAATCAAAGATTCAAATAGGTAATTCTGGACTGAGAACATACAAGCTGCAAAATGGAAGATAATTTTTAAAAGAATTCCACCTTCCACTTGGTGTTGTGGAAGGTATCCCTGCCCCTGGCAGGGGGTTGGGACAAGATGGTATTTAAGGTCCTTTCCAACCCCAACCCCTTTGGTTCTATGATTCTGTGATCATGTTCCCTTCACAGAGGGATTTGCATGACTTCATTGTCTCTCCACAGACCAGGGGCTGCACTTTGGCAGCCCTGGGGGCCAGTAAGCTCCTGAAAAGCATGGCCAAGGTGAAGAATGATATAAATGCTGCTGGTGAGTCTGAGGAACTTGCTAACGAGTATGAGACAAGAGCAGTTGGTAAGTGCCTTCTCTTTAAGTCCTTTAGAAATTTAGTAGGAGGGGTAGAGACCAGGGAATTGAAAACTAGATATCCAACATTAAATAGATTTTTCTTTAATGTCAACATATGTTTTTACTGCTTGGAAATCTCTTCTGTACCATTTGTTCCCAGTAGAAATTTTGTGTCCTGTCTTAAGAGCTTCAAAAGGTGGGTGTTGTGAGGTGTGGGGGGTTTGTTGTTGTTGTTGTTGGTTTTTGTGGTTTTTTGGGGGTTTTTTTTGTTTTGGGGTTTTTTTTTTTTTTTTGTTTGTTTGGTTTTTGTTTTTTTTGTGGTAGAGAATTTCTCTCATGGGGAAGGAAAGCTACTTAGCTCAAATGGCAAGGCTGAAGAAGGGTGCCCACAAACAGGAAGCAGAACATGGAAAAAGGAAACTTCCCACGAGTACTGGTCGTATTCAGGTTGGGAAAAGTCACCCTTCAAGTTTCTAGGAGTACTTTTGGGGAGTGAGAACAAGTTGCAGGTAAAAAGTGGATTGAATTCCTAAATTTTGAACTGCAAAATCATATGCCTTACTTACAATAAGATGACAAGATCCTGTGAGGCAGGATCTTGGCTTCTTAATTTGGAGGGAGATGCAACACAGTGATACCTTGGGGACTTGATCAGTGGTTATGTCTAGCCTGGTGCAGCAAACCTTCCCAAGTCAGAGTAGGTGACAGGTAAAGGGTAATTGGAAATAGCTGAATAGGAAACAACAGAAATGTTGCTGGGAAGGACTCCTGGAGGCCTCTAGTCCAATCTTCCACCACAGGACTAAATCAGCTTTGTCATGGCCTCATTTAGCCATGAAAATCTTGAAATTTAGTCTTGAAAATCCCCATGGTTGGACATTGTTTTTTTGGCACTTAAGGGAATGGTTTTGGTGGTGGACCTGACATTGCTGAGTTAATGGTTGGACTTCACCTTAGAGGTCTTTTCCAACCTAAATGAGTCTGTGATTCTTTAAGGAGCAACACAAAGCTACACTGGAAATACCTTGCTTGTTTCCAGAAAGTATCTCCTATTCCACCAAGCAAAAACTGCTTAAATCAATTTTTTAAAGGTGTCTACATCCCTCAGGCCTGATAATTTAGCAAGACACTAAGGAGTGAACAGTGCATATCCCAGTGAAAAAGTATCAGATTCTGACTTTTTCAATCCTATTGTTAATATGGGACTGACTATAATTCATTAGATCTCTGCTAAATGGAATTAAGAAAAGAGGATGAAATAAGTAGATTTCCTAAGACATTTAAGGAGAAATTAATATTTTTACTCAATTTTTTGTGCAGAACTAAACGCTCTCCTAGTGATTTAGTATTACAGTTTTTCATCCAGACATGAATTCTGTAGGAAAGTTTAAGATGTCCAGGTAGGGCTGTAAAGCAATGCACACATTGTTCTACAGTGCTGCAAATGTGAAGAAGGTTTTTGTGTCTGCATGCTTTCATATCACAAATCCTACACTGAAGATATTTGCACCCAAGTTGGTGGGAGATTGAAGCTGGGGCTCAATGTGGAGCTGCCTCTTTCCTCCAGAGCTGTTCACCGAGTGCTACAGCAACGACGAAGAGCTGGCTGAGCAGCTGCTGACCTACTCCTGTGAAGCCTGGGGAGGGAGCAACTGTCTGGAGCTAGCAGTGGAAGCCAGAGACCAGCAGTTTATTGCCCAGCCAGGTGTGCAGGTAATGGCAGTGAGGAAGAGGTGTACAGGTTACTGTACCTCTTGTGATCTAACAGGAAATAGCAGGTGGCTGATTTACCCACAACTGCTAAATCAGGAGGGAAAAAATCTTGACTTAGGGCTATAAATTGTAATGAACTGGGTAGTAAAGTCTGCCTGAAGTGATTTCTGCCTTGGCACAGCTCTGGATATGCACAGTGTGGATGTAACTCCCAGCATGGATGGGCATTGCATATGATGTAATGGTTTATAAGTGTTTTATCAATCAGGTCAAGTCCTGCTCATCCTCATTTTTAACTCCTCATCACGTAGATGGAGGATGGCTGCACTAAGGGGCTGGCACACTGCTACTGATGCAGAAAGCTTTCTGTATTGTTAAAACAGAAATATCAAGTATTTTGATTGAAAGCTCAAAGTTTGGGGTTTATTTTTACCAAATCAAATGTTTCCTAATAGCATTCCTAGGTTTTTTGTTTGCTGTTAAAACAAATGAGAGTGTTTTCTTTCTCTCTGCAGAATTTCCTTTCCAAGCAGTGGTATGGAGAGATTTCAAGAGACACTAAAAACTGGAAGATTATACTGTGTCTGTTCTTTTTCCCATTAATAGGCTGTGGTTTCATCTCATTCAGGTAATCAACTGACTTTTCATTAGTGGGACAATATTTCAGAGGGAAAGCAAGTCAGTTAATTGTATTATCATAGGACGAGTCAGGCCGGATTGGAGATCATCCACTCCAACCCTGTGCTCAGACAGGCTCAGTTGGAGCAGGTTGCCCAGGACTGTGTCCAGTTTGAATGTCTCCAAGGGTGGAGATTCCACAGCCACTCTGGGGAACCTGTTCTAGTGTTCAGTCAGTCTAAAATAAAGGTATTAAAAAGCTGAATGAGCTTTTGACAGTTTGTGTTTCACTCTGATCTTAGATTTAAGATCATAGAATCACAGGATGGCTTGGGTTGGAAGGGACCTTAAAGCTTATCTTGTTCCAGCCCCTGCCATGAGCAGGGACACCTTCCACTAGACCAGGTCTCTCCAAGCCCCATCCAAGCTCAAAGATGTATCAGTTTATTGGAGTGCCTGAAGTCAGGCATTGCAGGATTGCTTTACCTCTAAAGTAACATCTTGAGAGCCAGACTTTGCACTCTCCTCACTTTCACTTTGAAGAACACAAATGTTTCCAGGCATAAAAGCTATGCTTTGAGACCTTTTCCCTCTTTTAATTCCTCAGGAAAAAGCCTGTGGAGAAGAGTAAGAAACTCTTCTTATATTATGTGTCTTTCTTCACCTCCCCCTTTGTGGTCTTCTCCTGGAGTGTCATCTTCTACATTGCTTTCCTGTTGCTCTTCGCCTACGTGTTGCTTATGGATTTCCAGAAGGAACCCACGGCCCTGGAGATCATCCTTTACGTGCTGGTCTTCATTCTGCTTTGTGATGAAGTGAGACAAGTAGGCAGCGCTTGCAAGCCCAAAAAGTTTAGTGTTAGAGCCAAAGCGTTGTGGTTTTTCCCCTCCCAGGCAGTGCAGGTTGGTGCTAGGAGCCACTTCCTAGCAGAGATGTTCAGGCAGCTCAGTGTTCAATGAGTGATTTTTTTTTTTAAATTATTTTTTTCCTCTGATGTTTAATTCCTGCTTGTGCCCCTGTAGCTGCAGTGTCTGTGTACCAAGAGGATAAGCTGATGTCAGTGCAGGTATTTCCCAGGAATGTGTGGCTTGCCAAAGTAGTTTATAATAAAGGGTTAGATATAGTGCATTTTTCTTGGTGCATACCTTTAGATTAAGTAATTCCTGCCTGTCTTCTCTAAATCCCACCCCCTTTATTTTTTATTTTACCATTAAGGCACATATCTTTATGTATTTTTATTTAGCTTTTAATCATCTATGCAGTTTTTACTGGTTTAGGGTAGAGTCAAGGACCAGGTTTGGATTACCTGTGGTGTGGGAACAGCATGTGGGACTGCCTTTACAGCCATAACTGGTATATAACTGTTGTCTTCTCCTCACTCCCTATGGCATCTGTTGGGTTTGGGGCAAGCTGGTCTCTGCCAGTGAGTGGTGAGAGCATTGGGAAGATGCTGGGGGAGTCAGAAGAGCAGTGGGTGTGTGGTTTTGGTGCAGTGCTGCGTTCTGACTCTTCACTAAGGCCCGAATCTCCTCACAAGTGTTTGTGGGTGCTCTGCTGGATCATCCCACCCTGCAATAATGTTTTTTCACATGAGCTCAGATGACATTTCTGATGTTGATGTTACTGTGGTCCTTCCCTTTTTAATAGTCAAGGTGGAACCCTGTTTATGGCAACTTCACTTGCTAAGAAAGTGGGGGGAAAATGGAAGACTTTTTTGCAATGAAAACACTAATGAAGTGTTTGTTTTTGCTGGTTTAGGTTCTGGTGTCTCTGGACCTGTCCTTGCACTTCCTGCGTGTAACCCAGCAAATGTCCTGGGGAAGGCCTTAGGAATAGAAACTTTATTTTCCTAACAATGTCCTTTTTTCTCACTACCACAGCACATAAAACTGCTGCAATTCCCAGCAATCCCATTAATAATTGGTGGCCAGACTCTGCCAGTTTGACAGTGGAGGCAGCTCAGAGACTTTATTGAAGATTTAAAGTTGTCTCAAGTCAGTGTTCTGGCTGCAAAGCCGTTTTCCTAAGGAGCAGAATGCAGAGCAGTGTCCCAGTCCTCTAAACTTCTAAGAGAAATTCCTCCCTAGCTCCCCCTGAGGTAGACTCCATGTGCATTGGTCTAACTCTGCACCAAACTTGTATCTGTGTCCTTAATATTTAAAAAAAAAAAAAAGAGAGGGATATCTCAGATTTTGTTTTCACATCCAAGACAGAGTAGCTTGCCTGGGGTCCCACTGTAGCTGCTGCAGTCGGATAACCAGTTTTGGGGAGACATCAGCCCTTGGTCTGGAACAATCTCTGAATTGTAAACCACTGGCTCAGCCCTGTCTTTGCTTCTGATGGTCCTAGGGATTTGTAAGTAGCTGGAGCTGCTCTCAGTCCTGTTTAGAGCTGTCGTGGCCATAGTGAAATCAGAGAGGCCTTTTCCCTGCTATCTCCTTAGCCACATGGAGGTAGCCTCCAGCCAGGTGAGTGGGTAGACTGGTGGGGTGTGAAGGAAAGCCCTGTTTGTCCCATGGAGGAGGAGTCTGGACAGAAAACCTCTGTGCACTTTAACTCTCAGCAGTGGGAACTGCTCAGAATTTGGAGGACTGACGTGCATCTCAGTCCTAGATGTTCTGTTTGATTTAGGGAGCTGCTGGGCAGAGACAGCACTTAGGAGAAAACTCCCCTTGATCTCTGTTTCCTCTAGAAGTACTGAGGGCAGCATTGCCTTCCTTGGATAGACATTCACAGTACTTGGATAGACTGCTCAGTACTCTCCCAAGCTTTGATTATTTCAATAAAAATTAAAATTTAAGAGAATTATGACTGGGGATGCAGTTTATTTCTCCAGGCCTAGCAGAGGTTTCTCCCGGTTAAGGTTCTTGTCCTTATGAGTCACCTCTGAATTGACTGCACAAGTTGATTCTTGCACAAACTTTGGATCCAGGCTGCTCTGCCTGTCAGTCTGGGAATGAGCAGAGGTTCTCACTAGATTTGCAATTCAAAAATAGAGAGCTAGGTAATTAAGATAATAAATTAAATCTCCATCTTGGATCCAAAGCGTGTGCGTGTAGCCAGGGACAGATTAGTGGCTGAGGTCTGTGAAGGAAGAGAAGCCAGACTACATCAGCCACCCTTAAACAGTGACCCCCCTGTCTCCCCACAGTGTTTTGTGGGTCACACCAAGACTCCAAAAAACAGGCTGCCAGTAACTTGTGTGGCATTGCTGGATATATCAAACCCCCTTTTTTTGGGAAAATTGAAAGCCATCTGAACTCTGGTGTACCTACTCAATGACAAAAAATGGGTTGGGCAAGAAAACTCTGCTGTGTGGGGGTTACTTGCTGTTCCTTTTCCTTCCCAGTGGTACATGAATGGCAGCAAGTATTTCTCAGACCTGTGGAATGTTATGGATACCCTTGCAATCTTCTACTTCATAGCAGGAATTGTTTTCAGGTGAGTAGTCCTTTCTGTTGTGTCCATGTTTCTGGTTTTGCTTCCTTGGTGGGTTTTGACTACAAGTTGTAATGAAATTTTGGGGAGCAATGTGTTCATGAAATTCCCTGTTCTATATGACAGCCCCAAATACCACCAAGTCTTGACTTAAAAAAAAAAAAAAAGAAAAAAAAAGTCAGGAAACCTTTGGGATTGGGATTTTTTGTGGCTCCTGTTACTATTTAGTATGGCTGTCTGGGCTCTGTGTTGTATTTAAGGGGACTGTGATTGTCCCTACAGCAGCCTAACAACGTCATTATCTCCTAGAAGCTGTTTTACCTGATAGGGTGAGTTAACAACCATGGCAAAGAAATGATGGAAACATTTTCCAAAGTAATTGCTCAGTCAGCTGTAACTTAGTCCTTGCTGCCTCAGTGCAGGGGTGTGGCTGTTGCACTGTGGTGGTTTTGGAGGGTGCTGTGGGAGTAACTCCAGGGACAAATTTCTTTGCTGTTGATAGTTTTAAGGGTAAGAGAAAATGTAGGGATGACACAGCTAAGGAAGAAAGGGTGTAAATAAAGGTGTGCATTAACCATTTCTGTCACCTGTCATCAGGTGGGAGAGAGCGTGGGGCCCTGGAAAGCTCTGCTTTCCAATTACCCACTTCCATTTCAATGTTTCAGCATGTTTTTACCTGATTTCTGCATGATTCACCCAAGGCTTCTCTTCGTTGTCTTCATTGTCTTTTACTGTCTCCATCAGGCTTCACTCTGATGAAAGCTCTTGGTATTCTGGGAGAGTCATTTTCTGTTTGGACTACATAGTTTTTACCCTAAGGCTCGTCCATATTTTCACAGTCAGCAGGAATCTAGGACCCAAAATTATTATGCTGCAGAGGATGGTAAGATTCTGGCAGCTATTCAAGAGAATCTAAATAAATTATGTGACACTTTTTTTTTTCCCCTTTCCCCTTAAGAGTGAAATCACCACATTCTGATGATGGCAGCAAGTTAAATCTGCTAAATGGGATGAATTAAGATATAAATGGGACCTAATTAAGAGCAGGGCATTTTTCTGTGCCAAGGGAAAGAATAAGGATCAGGCTGAAGAACAGAAGAGGAAATTTGCTTCCTGGTAGCTTTTGTCTTCCACGTCTCAAACATTTCAGTGGTATTTCCGTTGCTCCCATGAGTGTTCCCCAAACAAGACAGTGATGATAGATGGTACAGGAGAAGGATTTTGGTACTCCACTGCATCCATCACACGAGTACCTGGAGAAGAGGGTGGTGAGGAGCCTCTCATACAGTGCTAGAAATTCCTGAAACTATTGGCCACATTGTCTAGGCTGTAAATGCTGGTTGGAAGCCATCCAGAGGGGCATTTCCAGAAGCTTTCGCCTCACACCTGGCTATAGGGGCTGCAACTACAGTCTTTGTATGTGGTTCTGGCTTTTGTGGAGCCTGTGTGATGCCTGGGGGATATCCTGTATTCCGAAACATGCCTCGCTTTTGTGGTTGCATAAACATATTTGGAGCTCCTTGAATGGGAATGGTCGGTTATTACCATGTGTGTTGGTGAAATTAAGAGCAAATCACCATGTGTGTCTTGCAACAGACCTGCAGTGAGGCACTGATGCCTGTTGTCCTTTTTCAGATGATAGATGTCTTCTTCTTCCTCTTCCTCTTTGCTGTGTGGATGGTGGCCTTTGGTGTGGCCAGGCAAGGCATCCTGAGGAAGAACGAGCACCGCTGGGAGTGGATCTTCCGGTCGGTCATCTACGAGCCCTACCTGGCCATGTTTGGCCAGTACCCCGATGATATTGATGGTATTTATCTCCTGGGGGGTCTCTCCTGGGTGGGTGGAAGACACTGTCCTTCCAGGGGTTGTCCAGCCCCGAGCTGACCCCTCGCCTCCAAGTCTGATGAGGAGGCAGGGAAGGTAGAGGGCACAGGGATGAGGGCAGGACCTGGGGCTGGACCCAGCAGAAGGAGGAAGGGGCTCACTGTTTGCTCTCCCCTCGCACCCCTGAGGTACCACCTACAACTTTGACCGCTGCACCTTCTCTGGGAACGAGTCCAAGCCCTTGTGTGTGGAGCTGGATGCCAACAACAAGCCCCGCTTCCCGGAGTGGATCACCATCCCCCTTGTGTGCATTTACATGCTCTCCACTAACATCCTCCTGGTGAACCTGCTCGTGGCCATGTTCGGGTGAGTAACCAAGGAGCAATGGCTTCCTGGTCATCTCTGGACTGAGAAATCTCTGGGAAAGGGAGTGGAGTGCTGGAAAACAGCAGGAAGGCAGCCCTTGCCTGTGCATTTCTCCCAGCAGCCTGGTGGAAGTTGGTGCAGTGTCCTGGGGAGGGATTGCTGCCTGTCCTTTGACTCCATCTCTAGGCATCCTCGGCACAGTGTGCTTGGTGCAAAGCCCCGTGGGTCACACAGGGTGATGCTGGGTCAGGGCCTTACCCAAGAGTGGACTGCTGCCCAAGTGACCTTGCTAGAGTGAATAAATGAGTTATCACCATTGTCTCCTCAGGACACTGATTTTATTAACTTGAACTGCTGTGTGGTGAGGATGGCTCTGGAACTGCTTTGATGGACCTGCTATTTATTGTTCTGACTTATACCACAGGCAATGGGCCACATCCCCCTGGGTCACTCTGGGGGGACCAAAGGACTCTGTATTGTAAAGTGCCATCACCTCTACACCCGCAACATCTTCTTCAGCTTTTTCCAGAAATGTTTGTTGTTTCCATAGCAAGCTCTGACTCAGAGTTGAGTTAATCAACTCAATATAGGGGAAGTCCTTCCTATCAGACTTTGGGGGTGTGTTGCTCCCCTGTCTCTCTTGGGAATTCAGTTGGATTAGTGCTGTGGCTCTGTTCCCATTCCCACCCCTAATCCTCTTCTCCCTTACACTCTCTTGCAACATAACAAAAGTACTCAAAACCTCTGTTCACCGTTCTTGAGGACCACTAGGTTTATTTTTGTGTTTTGATGATACCTTGGCAGGAATTTGCTTTGGGAACAAGAGTATTGACAGGACTCTTGGTGCTCCTCAAGAGGATCTCCCATCCAAATGACATTGTCGGTGTTTCCTGGTCTGAGATGAGATCTTTGAGTGTGATGAGTTGAGAATGCCTCAGCTTTAGGATCTGCTCTCCCTTCAGCTCTGAACCTTTCTCCCCAGGCTGAGCTGGACTCTAAAGACAGACAGAAATGTGATTTTTTGGCAAGGCAGCCAGGACTGGTGCAGCATATCTGTGTTTTCCTGACCTTCAAGGACCTGGGGACAGACAACCATGCTCATACTCCCTAGAAAGGGTGCAAGCACCTCCCAATAATGAAGGAAAGTGTAGCAGTAAGCCAGCTCTACCCTAAAAACTTTAATATTTGCTAGAACACTTTAACAGCTCCTAATGGTAAATGCACTAGTTTATGCTGTTAAGCCAGTTAAAAAAAACCTGGGTTTTGCCAGTTGTATTTCTCTTTTAAACTAAAAGAATTTCCACCAGGTGAAGGTTTTCATTTATCTCATGTAAAGGCCCATTAGGATCTCAGCAGAGGCATTTTGGGATGATCCATCTGCCATTTAATGTCACACTGAAAGGTCAGGCAGCCTGGGAGCTGTTTGCTCCTGAGGTTGTCACTTTGCTGGGTTCATACAGTACTTAGTGCTGTGTGTTTGATTCATGCCTGGAGTGTCCTTAATACCTCTACTAAAAATCTCTTTTTGTAAATGTTCTAGTTTTAGGTTTGTTTGGATCTTTTCCTGAAAAAGATGTTATATGGTGAATTAATAAGATACAATATCTTGTGGAGAAGCATCCTGTTCTCATGTGTCTAGGCTAGAAGAAAATTGCCTACAGCTGAGGTAGTAAAAGTGCATGGAGTATTTTCTCCCTGTTCATTTTTTCCCAGTTTATTTGTAATTTCAAGGATTTTTTTCTACTCCTAGTTCCTCCCATTTACAGATTACTCTCTAAAAATGAGAACAGACTAAATAACCTCTCAGTAAAAATTACCAGCTTCAGAATAACTGGAGCCCCTAACATGAGAAGGACATGGAGCTGCTAGAATGAGTCCAGAGGAGATGCTCTGAAGGCTGGTGCCAGGCTGGGAGAGCTGAGGGTGTTTGGCCTGGAGGAAGAGACAGTTTCAGGGAGACCTCAGAGCTCCTTGCAGTGCCTAAAGGGTCTCCAGAACAGCTGGAGAGGGACTGGGGACAAGGGGTGGAGGGACAGGACACAGGGAATGGCTTCTCACTGCCAGAGGGCAGGGCTAGATGGGATATGTGGTGAATAACTAATCCTGGGTGTGTTCTCTCTCTCTTTCCCATCAGTTACACCGTTGGATCAGTACAAGAGAACAACGACCAGGTGTGGAAATTCCAGCGTTACTTCCTGGTCCAGGAATACTGCAGTCGCTTGACCATCCCCTTCCCCTTTGTCATCTTTGCCTACATATTCATGGTGATGAGGAAATGCTTCAAGTGCTGCTGTAATAAAGAAAGCAAAGAGCCATCGATTTGTTGTGAGTTGGATTCTTTTCCTTGTTGCCCAGAAGTCATCTTTGCAGCAGGTGCATTGCAATTCCTCCATGGCATTCTGTGCTTACTCCAGGCATTTTGTGCTGTGCTGGGAAATTTCCAAGGGCATTGTAGACCTCTGTCATGCAAATCCACTGTGCTGCTGGAAGTCTCTTCAGTAAGGTTCAAGTTTTCAAGTGAGATTTATCCAGTGGTTTCTTGTCCAAGCCATTTCAAGGTAGAATTGCCTCATATATGTAAATCAATTAAGATTTCAAATTAATCCTGACTCCTAAGGGCTGTTTCCCATCTTTGCAGATTTGTGGGTTTGGCTATTTTGTAATTCATTCTGCTTGCTAGGGAGTGACTGAAAAGAGAACAGTTTCTTGGCCCTCTGGATGTGGCTAAATGAGCAAACCACCTCAAAAATGTGGCAAATCAATCCTCTAGCTATTTTTCCTTTAATTTCTCTGTCAGAGGACACAGATAAGAATTGTTTTAACAAGCTTTTCCCTCCAACAAATGTAGTGTTTTCTCAGCTGGGAAAGAATAAGTTGAGTTAATTGACAGGCTTATTCTCATCCATCAGCAACCTGCCTGTTGCCCTGCAGCACAGGCTGGATTTGTTACAGGTTTAGGAGGAAGAGCCTGCTTTGGGGTATAAAATTGCTTAGCACTAAATAATTTTGGCTGTCCACATCACTGTGTGGTTTCCTTGCTGGGGAAACTGTTGTTGGCAGATACTTCTGCTCAAATGATGCACAGTTGATGTTGCAGCTCTGAAAGAATGACAGAATTAGAGCCAGAAAATGACTGTGGTTTTGCTGATGATAAGAGCTGAGAACTGAATGGAGGAAGCACATTAATGTATTGACTATTGCAAAATCCTGCCTTCCCCAATTAACTCTTGTGGAAATGGTTGGGATTTGGGTGCTTAAATGCTTGTTGGAATGTGGGAGAAGAGCTGAGGGCTGTGTGAGGTCAGAGGAGCATTGGGTGGAGGAAAATGGATCTTCAGCTGTTTGCCAGCTCTGAGCTTCTTTTGTCTCAGTTAATTTTATTTTTCTATTTAAACTCCTGTGGTTTATGCTGTCCTTGTGGAACAGGATAAAATGCTGAAGTATTATCCTGGGGGGCTTCAATGCCTCAAAGTGGGCTGCTCTCAATCACACTTAAATTCACAGCATCACCACGAAATGCTTTTTAGAGAAGACAATTCTTCATTATTCTGGAGTGTTTTAGTTCAATGAAAAATCATACATCATCATTCTTAACACGTGTTACTGTTAATGACCCAAAATGGGATAATGTAGAAACAAATGGAAAGCTCAAACCCAGAGAAGAACTTTTTGGAATATCCTTTACCTGTTGAAACAGAGGCACCTGTGTTAACCCAGACTTGAAAAAAAAAAAAAAACCCAAAAAAAACCAAACAAAAAAAACCCCCAAAAAACCAAAAAAAACCCCACAGTAAAACTTTGGGAGCTTATAAGTTTGGGGGGTTTTTGGTGTGTTTGTTTGTTGGGAGTTTTTATGTTGGTTTGCTCATATTTTGTGTTTTTAAGTGACTGTTACAAGGAGCATTCAGTAAAAGGCATTAGCGTCACATCTGTCACAGCTGTGTCACAGGTGGTCAGTGGGGCTGCAAGTGCTCAGGATGTGGAGAAGGGAATTATTAACCTCTGAATGCAAACATTGACCCAGCCTTTTTGCATCTTGGCTTTAGAAAGATAAATTAACTATTTCTTCTTCTAATAAATTTCCCAGGTTCAAGAAATGAGGACAATGAAATCCTGGCATGGGAAGCCGTCATGAAGGAAAATTACCTTGTCAAAATCAATACAAAAGCGAATGATTCATCAGAAGAGTAAGTCTGCCTTTCTTTGTCTTAATTCTCTTAATTTTCTCTTGAATGGTTCTAGTGAAGGCAAGTTTTCAGCAGCTCTAAATGGTTACAAACTAATAAGTAAGTAAATCTTACTTAGAGATTTATACTTAGTGTAAGTATAGAGATCTATACTTAGTAGCATGAGTAGGGAATACTTTTGAGGAGGGGAAGAGGCTGTTTGGGGAGAGAGGGGAAGAAGCTGGGAGACTTAGATGTGGATGTTTGCCAACTCATGACATTATCTTTGGGATCTCTCCCAGTGTTTTCAGAATAAGAGAAAAGAGAAATAGAAAGCAAGCAAGAAAAGAGAACAGTGTTAGAGAACAAAACCTCCTCTGTATGATTGCCTAACTTTGCTAACTTGCAGCAGCTTGAGTATTTCCCTTAATCAAAGAGAAAGAGCTGATAGGAATGCACAAGAAAAAACAGATTGTTCCATATCTGTGGACATGAACATTGCTGTCCACAAATGAGTGTTTGGGTTAAGACTAGCCAGAGACACGGAGCATTGGATAAGAAGCCAAACAAATCCCAAAACCTCTCTTTTGTACGGGAAGCAAAAGTGTCTTGAGAAGGAAAATGGAACAGCATCTTACTAATAGTAATTCACAGGTTAGTTCATTTTCTTGTAATAAAAATTATGCCAATCACATGCAGCTCTGCCTCCTTGGGAGAATGGAGCACTGGGGGGAGTTAGGGCATTGTAGTTTGCCAGGTTTTCCTCAGTATCTGGACTGATCCCTTTGCTCTCTGCTCTCCTTCTGCTTTTAGGATGGTGCATCGATTTAGACAACTGGATGCAAAGGTACTTCTGTCTCAGATAGCTCTGGGAACTGTGATTCTCTCTGGTAAAGCAGGGGGTGAGCCATGGCAAGGAAAATGAGCCTCCCAGAGTCATATGCAGTCCTTGTTGCTGTCACCAGGAGCCATTTTAATGGGGCTTTTTTACGGTGCTGCTTTGATTCCATAGGTAGGAATGTAGAGCATGTAGTGATAGGACAGGAGAAAATGGCTTTGAACTGAGAGCAGATTTAGATGGAATATTAAGAAGACGCTCCTGGCTGTGAGTGTGGGGAGGCCCTGGCACAGGGTGCCCATAGAAGCCGTGGCTGCCCCTGCATCCCCAGAAGTTTCCAAGACCAGGTAGGACAGGGCTTGGAGCAACCTGGGATAATGGAAGGTGTCTTTTCTCATGGCAGGGGTTGGAACACAGTGAGCTGTAAGGTCCCTGCCAAGCCACAAGAGCTTCATATTGTGTTGCAAAATGATGCAGAGAGACACTTGCTTAGCACTGGAGGAGTGTTTCTCAGTATGGCTTATGGGATGGACTAGAAGTAAAAATAATTTCCATCTTACAATAAAACTGCAACATTTGTCTGTGTAACAGACCCTTAAAACACCGATGGGAAAGAAGGGGTGTCACGCACTTGGAGTGTCCCCTTCCCAAAGGTGCCTGTCATGTTTAGCTTTTGGTGCTGTAGGCATGGGGTAATTAAGCAATATAAAACTACCAATCTACCAGAGAGCACATCATTATCAGAATTGTCGCAGAAATATTCTTTTCATGACTCTGATGCTGAAAAGACCTTCACAATGGGCATTTTCTGAGGCTTGATTGAATTATATATATTTGGCCTCAGAAGTGGGGAGTGGCTTTGGTGTGATGAACAGACTTTTGAGAAGCTCACACCTGAAAAGACCCACGTTCACTTCTGAGTAAGTATTTTGGTGGCTGGCAAATAATTTAGATTGCAAAATAATACCTTCTCACACTGAAAGGGAAATGGTGAGTGAGTCTGTGGCTAGTGATGCTGCCCTTGAAATTGAAAGGACATCTGCTAACCTTCATTCTCTTCTGAAAAGAAATGCCTATCTCTTGCTTCTCTCTTCTGGTAACTGCTGCTTAACGTGCTGAAATACAGAGGCAGCAGGGCTCGCTGCATTACTGGCCCAGTGATGAACACTGTAATTGGGAGTGTCCTTTCAAGCATTTGGCATAATACTTGAAGAGGCAATTACTCATTACTCACATTACTAATTAGCATTGCTTTCCTTCAGCTAGATGGACTTTACATAAATAACCTTCTTTTTCTTAAAGCTCTCTGATTTGAAAGGCCTTCTGAAAGAGATTTCCAGTAACATCAAAGGAGTGCAGCTGAAATCTGAGAGCAGCTACCGGAGCAGGGTAAGCCCTCTTTAAATCCACTGTCTGCCTTGGAGAAGTTACCAGCATTTGTGTTGTTAAATTGGTGTGTCTTTGGAAGAAGAGTCAGTATGAGCTGTTGGTGCTTGTATTCTTATCGCCTGATACTGGCAGAGAAAGAAGAGCCAAATTCCCTTCCTCGTTTGTGTTTTGCTTTCTGAAAAATAAAATTTTCCATCTGGGGTTTCTATCAATTTTTGGCACAGTTTAAAATACCTTGTGTTGCTCCCTTGCCTTTGAAAAACTGTGACGAACCCAAGGTTATTTTAGTTGTCTTTGTGCTGGAGGCCCTCTGGAAAATGAGCGATCCTTTACATTTGGTACCTTTTAAGGGTCTGAAGAACAAACAACCCAAATGGAAAAGACTGAAGTGAGGGCAGTAATAAGGTTGGTTTTCCCACTAGCCAAGTGGGGCATTAGGCTGGGTTGCTGTAGCCTTCCTGTGTCCTGTACAATAAGCTGCAGCGTGAAGAGCTGACCAAAAGTCTTCAGTCCAGCTGAGTGTCTGGTCATGAGCCCTGTGTCCTTTTGCCTCCAGTTTTGTGGAAGAATTGGCTTGGAGCCAAAGGTACCAGTGGGACATGAAAGGCAGACAAATACTGATGGATGCGAAGAACACTGTCATCCTTAGAGACAGCAGTTAAGAAACATAAGTGTTGGCAAGGATAATCTGGAAGAACTTGATCAGCCTGGACATTAGAGCCTGGCTCCTTCTTCCACAGAGAGGTTTTGTCCAAGAGAACTTAAACCTGTGCCAAACATTCCCCAGTCAGCTGTTACACCATTTTCCTGGGAGAGCGGAATATTCATTTGACCTAAGTGCCATTTAGTCATGAATGACTTGCAACCACCTAATAAAATCTAAAAGGATCACCAGTTCCTGGGCTTGTCCTAGGATGCATTGGGCTCCAGGTTGCCTAAAGAATAGGCTGTAGAATATCTGGAGGCCATTTAGTCCAGTGCTGCTCAAACAGGGCCAGTGCTGGAAACCAGGTTGTAATTAGATACAGTGGGGTAGCCTGGGAAAGGGAACAGCGGTTTATGGTGAAGCTTTTGGAAAGGACCTTTCATTATAGGCAGTAAGTGCCTTGAAAAGAATTCTAGGATCCCAGAATGGTCTGGGTAGGAAGGGACCTTGAAGCTCATTGAGTTCCACCCCCTACGATGAGCAGGCACACCCTCCACTAGACCTGGTTGGTCCAAGTCCTATCCAGCCTGGTCTTGGATGCTTTAAGGGATCCAGGGACAGCCACAGCTTCCCTGGGCACCCTGTGCCAGGGCCTCACCATGCTCACGGGGAAGATGGGCCCTTACAGATGCTTTTCATGCAGGTGTTTCTTTTGCCTTCGTTTCTGACAGTTGGTAACTCTGCTCCTCCAGCAAGACGCAGTGTGCTGGATGGGTGCTGGAGAGAGCTCCCGGAGCCCAAGAGTGGCAACAAGGCATCCAGTCACCTGAGCTGATGTTGTGACGATGAAAGCAAAGCGTTGAAGTGGCCTGGGAGCTCTACTCCAGTTCTTTCTGTTGCTCACACAGGTACCGGTTCACGAAGAATAATTGCTCGGAGCTGGCAGTAAGCCCCAGGCAGATGGCAACCAAGGCACCAGAGTGTCAACGTCTCAGCAGGAGTCAGCAGGATTTTCTTGCTATTTTTGTTTTTGTTGATCAAACAGCCCTTGCTGCTTGTTGCGAGGTTGTGGAGAAACAGGAGATGATTGCTTACCTCCTGGCAGGATTTCCACGCTACCCAAACTCTTCTTCTCATCTCCCCTAACGTCCAGTGGCAGCAATTAGACCTTGTCAGCTGCTGTGGCAAAGCACTCCTAGTTCCAAGAGTCCTGCTACTGCTGCCAAAATCCCTTTGCTTTTCCATTTCACTCAAAGGGGCCTGTGCATGGGTTTCCTTTAGGCACTGATTACTTGTCTGAATGAATCCATCTCCCTTCCCCTTCTGTCCTGTACTAGCCAGATCTCGCTTGTTCCTTGCACGGGCTGTCCGTCAGACCTGCTGAGCTCTGTCATGCTGGCGCACCAGAATGCACTGGATTTCGGCACCATCCCCCTGAGGAAAGCCTTCGGTCCAACCCTGCATCCCCATTTCGGACTGTACATGAACATTGTGGACTTCTTCCTGCTCACCCTGGAACCGTGCAGCAGTGTAGAAGCTCAGCTGTTACAGCCCTGCATGGGAGAGACTTGAATTCATCTAGGGAGTGTTTCCAAAGGCTTTGTGTGCAATCCTTGCTGCTTTCTTTCGTGATAATTTGTATGCTGGGAGCATTGCAATTCATTTGACTTTTCCAACATGTGTTTGCCTTTGGAGACGGAGAAGAGATTATTGGAAGCTTTAATTTTGCAATGCTTGATATGGTGAGGTGTCTCTTTGTGCTTTCTGTCTAAAATAGCAGCTGAATTTGGTCACATTTTGTGTGGTATAACTGAGGGCACAGCCAACAGGAGGCACTACAAATGGTATTTATTTGCATGGCAAAGCATTGTATCAGTCTTTGTTCCACCCTCTGGGGGAATAACCTTTCCCTGATCTTCAGCCTGACCCTCCCCTGACACAGCTCCAGCCGTTCCCTCGGGTGTTGTCCCTGGCCACAGAGAGTAGAGACAGGAGCCGTCCCTTGGAAGAACGATGTGGTCCATGATGAGGTCTCCTCTATCTCTCCTCTTCCTCCTCTTCTCCAAGGTGAACACGGCAATTGACCTCAGCTGTTTCTCATAGTTTCCCGTCTTGTCCCTTCATCATCTTCTGTGCATTCTTTGGATACTCTCTGCTGGCTTTATATCCTTATCGATGATATCAGAACAGTTGCTGCTCTTTTGTCCCTGCATCTCATGACCCAGCTGTACTGTATGGCTGTGCATGACATGATGCTGAGGGATCCAGCAGTAACAACCACCATGGTATTTGTTTACATGTGTAAATATTTGTGTTTTCCTGCTGAAAAGTTTCTAAAGGAGCCAGGCTTTGATTGATTCACGTGCCAGTTGGCTTGCATCATAAATTCCTGAGATGAGTTTGCTTTCTAGAAATTGTTTTTCCCATATGATTTGTATGCCTTGGATGTGAAAACTGTGCTCTTAGTTTCCTCCTTTCCTATATAAAACCTGCTGTGTGATTGCCCATAGCTCTAGAGATCTTTTCTCATAAATGTGTGAATGTAACTGTGAAACCATGTTCTGTAAGGTCTAAATTCTGGAGTCAGTCTGTGTCCTGTGCTGCACCCAGGGGCACCAGCCTGCGGCCCACACGCTGCTCCCTTCCCCGGGCTGCGCGGGCTCTTCTCCGGGCTGCCTTGGCCCCGAGCCGGGTGCCGATGGAGCCCCGGCCCAGCTGGGCTGTGCGGCTCCCCGGGCAGCACCCGGCCCTCTGCCCCCTCCAAAGCGCGGCGCCAGCGGCTGCCGGCGGGCAGGGCAGGCCAGGGCTGGGCCAGCCAAGGGGCAGAGCCCGCGCCAAGCCTTCCCTCCCGGCGCTCTCTCCAGCTGGCAAAGGACAGGAGCCAAGCGGCCGAGCACCTGCGCCACGCCCTGCCCTACCTGGACAGCCCACAGGAGTCCCTGCGAGAGGCGGCCGTCAGGTTCATTGGTGAGGCACGATCCCTGGCTCCCTCCCCGCCTCCGCCGCTGCCGCAGCTCGGCCCCAGTCCCGGCTGCTGCCCCGGCAGCGGCATCCGGGCCCGGGGCTCTGGAGCCCTGACTCCCCAGGGCCCAGTATTTGGTGTCAGCACCTTTAAGAAGACTAAGGGTGCCGGAGGCCAGGGCATGGCCACTGGGTGCTGCCAGGGCAGTGGGCAGAGTGCAGAGGCAGGGCTGGCGGCCAGCCCGGGTCCCCATGGCTGCCCAGGCCATGGTTCTGTGGCCGAGCCCCCCTGACCCAGAGCTCTGGGCCTGCAGAGCTGCTGCCACCATGGGGAGGATGGCGATGTCTGCTCGAGCAGGGCTGTGGAGTCACTGCTGCTGAAGTGGCTCTGAATGCCTCACGAACATCACCAGTGTGCACAGGAATGTGCACAAGAAGAGCAAGTCTACTTCCAGCGCTTGTCTTGGCTGCTCCTTCCAGGTGGTGGCCATAATCAGAGATACAGAACAGTTCCGCACCCCGGAGTTATCCCTACGCTTTGCGCTTTCCCAATGCCCTGGATATCAGCTGCAGCCTCAGCTGGGCACACAGCAAATGCTGTGCTAAACGTTAAGCTCTCCTTCTTTTTTTTCCCCCCAGAATGCAAGGAATGCAGTCAGAAAAACAAAAGGAAACTTGACAGCGTCTCTGTAGAATCTCTTTGCCCCGTGAAACGCAGCAGCTGATATTTTTCTGGTGCTGCTGCTAATCCCTTCCATGAAAAACAATCATTCCAGGAAGGAACGACATCATCTGACAGATGCCAAGCATTGCCTCCAGCTGCTCCAGCTGCTCCTGCCAACAGGCAGCTGCGGGAAGGAGCACAGGCAGCAATGCCCGTTGGCTTTGGCTGCCCCCTGGCAGGGAAGCCCCGCGGGGGCACAGGTCTGTGTGGCAGCAGACGGGCACCGGCACTGCCAGGGTACGGGGGGATGGCAGGTGTGCTTTTGTGGGGACTCTGCCACACCTGCTGATTTCAGTGCTCCCCAAGCCCCAGGGCTCAGAGCAGCATTGGTGCCCTGGCCCACGCCTTCCTTGTGTGTGTCACACCCCTGTGTTTCGGATGGCCAGCAGCCAGGACTTGTCCCAAGGAGCCGGGACTTGTCCAGCTTCCGTGGAAGGCCTTGTGCCCTTCCCGCTGTGGCTGTGTCGGCAGCCCTGGGGGCTCCTTCTGCTGCCCTGAGCCCGCAGAGCAGGGGAGCATTTGCTTCTTGTTTGAGCAGTTCCTGAAGTTCCTGCTGGGCTCTCTTAGACGCTTGGGACAATGGATTCCTTCCACCCTGGGCTACTTTGGGTGGGGTGGGGGCAGCCCCAGGGCAGGCGGCAGCATGTGCAAGGGCCCTTTGTGACACGTTGCAGCATGGTCACTGTGGGATGCAACAGGACAGCGTGTCCATGGGCCCTTTGTGACACGCCGTGACATAGGTGCTGGCGGCGACACAGCTAAGCCTCAGTGCTCGGAGCACGCGACGGGACAGGACGGGACAGAGCGTTGCCGTGAGGATTTCCCACGTTGCACTCGTTCCTTGCCGACCCAGAGCTTTTCCGAGGCGTTCTTCCTGCAGGTGACCTCGAGGCCAAACCACAGGACTTGGTGACCTGTGGCCTCCTCGAGGCTTCCCTTTGCAGGCGCCCCCGAGGGCAGACCGCGGGACTTGGTGACTCGGAGCTTTTCCGAGGCATCGCCTATCTCTGTGGCCTGTGCCCTCGAGGCCAGACCGTGGGACTTGGTGACCACGGTCACCAAGGACGAGGAGTCTCCTGTCCTTGTGGCAGGAGCCCTCAAGACCAGAGTGCAGGACTTGCTGTCCTGTAGCCTTCCCAAGGCTTCTCTCTTGCAGGTGCCTTCAAGGCACGACTGCAGCACTTGCTTACCCAGAGCTTTCCCAAGGCGTCTCTCCTGCAAGTAGCCATTGTTCCAGTCAGTGACATGGAGCAGAAACTCCCAAGCGAGCCCAAGGTGGCCTGGGAGAAGGAGGAGGAAGAAGGCCCTGGAGCTGCCCCAGCACAGCAGCCAGGAGAGGTGGAGCAGGTCCAGCCGCTGCAGGAGTGTGAGTGGCAGAGCTGGGCCACAGGGCTGGTGCCTGCAGCCAGCTTGGCCCCATCCCATCCCATCCCATCCCATCCCATCCCATCCCATCCCATCCCATGCCCCAGGGACATGCCCATGGACAGACTAGAAGAGGGGCTGGGGCTGACCCCCGCTGCAGCCGTGCTGCATCCCCTGGGCATCCCGGGGCTGTCCCTGCCTGGGCAGCGCAGGCCTGGGCTGTGTTGTCTGGCCTCTCCTGCAGCCCCTCAGCCCCGGCTGTGCTCACTCTTTCCCACATGCAGGCACGGACCAGACACAAGAGCAGGACCGTGCCCCTGGCTGCTGGCACTTTATAGGCCAGGTATTCTGAGCCATCCCCTCGTGCTCAGCCCAGCATCACCGTTGGGGTGCTTTGATGGGACATCTCTCTTCCCTGCCCTTCATTTTCTTGCAGATGTTTCAGAACCTCAAAGGTACTCGACGCAGAGGGATCGACACCATGCAGACTGAGGGTGCAGCAAAGACTCACCCCATGCCCACTCAGGACCTGCCTTCAGCTCCTAGTCCAGATCTTTTTGGGATGAGGGTTGTCTCCCATGCAAGTGAAGTAAGCAGTCTATGGACAGAGCTTGAGCCTTGCATGAGTCATGTGGGTCCTCATGCAGTGTGCGCTGGGCCCCCTCAGCCTGTGAGGCAGGCCCAGTGTGGTGGGTAGGGAAGGGAAGTACTTCCTGGGGGAAGCTGGGGAAGTTGTTTCCTTTGGCAACACTGCAGCTTTCCCTGTGCATTCTCCAGGTGCCAGCCTTTGTGAGGAACCTGTACCTGAGCCTTGTGTCTAGTGTAGTTCCAGATGACAGGTTCTTCATGGACCTCCTGAGGTTGAGCCAGGAACACCCTGCTGATGTCGCAGTGACCCTCCTGTGCTGTGCTCCATCATGTGACAGGTACAGGGCCCACCTGCCTTGAGGGCTTAGGACTGACCAGGCTTTAGGGCCCATCACCCTTTACAGCCAGTCCAGTGGGTCTGCTAGACAGTCAGCAAGTTCCAGGACCCAACAGCTGCCATTTCCCAGCCCTGGCATGTCAGCTACCCAGCCTGCCGCCATGCTCCCTGCCTGCACCCCAGAGCACCATGTCTCTGTCACCTGGGCCCCCACGGCTGCCCAGGCCACGGTGCTGTGGCTGAGACACCCCTGACTAAGAGCTCTTGACCCACAGAGCTGCTGCAATAATGTGGAGGACCATAGCCTCGTCAGGAATGGCAATGGAGAAGGTGCTTCCAACACTGCTCTGTGTGATGGAGGATTGGCCAAAGCACAGAATGTCCACCTCTGATGGGGAACTCAAGGATGTCTTTGCCCTGGCTGTGAGTTTGTGGAAGTGGCCTTTGCTCGCCCCCAGGCCACCTCTCCAGCAGCTCTCCATCCTCCTTGCCCCAGTGCATCTCCCTGCCTCAGGCGCTGGGCTGAAACCTGGCCTAGGGGCAGGTCCAGGGCCACCAGGCCCGGTGCTCCCCCTGCCTCTCCCCTGGCCTCTCCCTCCCACGCTCGGGCCCTGCCACATGGACACCTCGGCGCTGAGCGCTGTCTCGGTGTGGTTTGCCTTTTGCAGGCAAGCAGGGTGGTTTGGGAGATTCTCCACCTGCCCTGGTGCCCGGAGCCATTTAGAGTGTCTTCTCCCCGCCTCCTCTTGGCTCTACTGTTCCAAGTGTTCTTTAGCACAGAACAGGTGTCAGAGGAGGTTGATAACTTTTGGAGAGAATGCCGAAAGGACGACCGCCTTCCCACCAGCATCAACAGGTGCTCCATCCCAGTCCTCCTGTCCTTCCTATGTACTCAGGGCAGGGCCAGTGCTCCCAGCATGACCTGGGCTTTGCTCTGCACACAGCTTCGCAGTGCAGACCATAAGGGCTCTGCTCCACCATCTGCGCTGTCTGGATTTACTGATGGCAATGGAACGCAGGCATGGCTGGGACACACTGCTCTGTGCTGACACCCACCACTATGCCATGGGTGTGCTGGCCAGGTAAGATCCCCTTCTCCCCACAGCCCTCAGCATTTGTGCTCTGTGCCCGGGGTGCCCCACACGGTCCCTGTGGTCGTGGGCCAGTGGGACTTGTCACTGAGGGATGGCCGAGCAGACTGGAAAAAGCTGGGAGAGGAGGCTGACCAGGAGCCTCCAAAAGCACTCACATCCCTTCTAGGGATGCTGGGGAAAGACCAGACCTCTGTGAGTCTGGCCTGGGAGAGGTTTATCCCCCCACCTCAGGGACTTGGTTCCTTTTTCCTCCTTCCAGGGAGATGCGTCGTGTCTCGAGCCCTTTGTGTTCTGGGATTGCACTCCACCTGCTCACGCTGCTCAGGGGCAGGGAGCCACGCTGGGATCTGCCTGCCCTGGCATTCCTTGTGGAGGTGAGCCTGAAGGCCAGCACTGGCTTGCTCAGCTGCCTCCCAGCTCTCTGTCCTCTCATAGCCGCAGCTGCCTGGGACAGTGGCTGTGCCCTGTGCTGCTGCCTGGGCCCAGTGCTGAATGGTTCTGGGCTCTGGCCAGCTGGCTCCCCCGTCACTGCCTGTGCCTTTCAGGTCTTCCCATGTCTGGACTTGACTGAATGTGGTCACAGGGTCTTGAAGGTCATGTCAAGGTACCTGCAGAGCGAGTGCAGGGAGAGGCGTCGCCTGGCACTCAGGGGCCTCGTGGTGCTCAGCAAGGACCCCTCGATGGTGAGAAGGGGGCAGTGGCTGAAGCCGTGCTGGCAGCGTGGGGCTGGGGAAAGCACTTGCTTGGAGCTGGCTGGGATTTGGGATATGAGGCAGCTGCTCCCAGCTCTCCTGCCTCCCGGTTCAGCTGCCTGAATGCTTTGGAACAAGCCTTTGGCCTCTGGGCCCTGCAGCAGCACAGTAGGGTTGCAGTGCCAGGGCAGTGTTGGCATTGCAGCTGTTCATGGCTTCACAGCACAGCCTTGTGTTCCACACAGGCCAGAAGAATGTGCAGGCTGTCTCAAAACCTTCTGGAGCTGCTGGGAGATGCAGATGGAGATGTGGTCAGCATGACTCTGTCTGTGTTCAGAAATATGCTCCAGAACAAAGACATCCTGGTGTCCAGCACCACCGCCCCAAAGCTGGCTGAGGCACTCCTGCCGCTCTTTGAACACGTAAGGCTCTGTGCTCCCAGTCATGTGCAGTGGCCGCTGCCCAGACGCTTTGCACCATGACAATTTTCAGGCGTTTGCCTGGGTGGGCCTGGAGTAGTTGGTGCTGAGATTTTTTTGTCTTCCTTTTCTCCAGGACAACAGCCGTGTGCAGCTGCTCTCCATTCATCTCTTCTGTATGGTGATGGAGTTGGTAGTGGAAGAGGCAAAACAGCCACTGAAGACAATTGTGAGCCAGAGCCTACTTCCACTCTTCTTCCACTGCCATAATGAGAACCGGCCTGTGGCAGAGGTGAGGACTCATGGGCTGGCGGTGAGTCCCTGGGAGGCGGCTCAGCTGTCTCCTGCCCTGGCACCTCGCAGGCTGCAGCCTCCTGCAGGCCTTGGGCACAAGGATGTGGGTGCTATTGCCTGGGCTGTGGTGCTATCTCCGGGTCTCTGCTACTCTCCAGGCATCTTGGGCAACGCTGCTTTGTGTAGCTGGGTTCCTCAAGAGAAGGGGTCTGAAGCAGCTGGTGAAGAAGAACCAGCTGTGGAAGTTTGGCGAGCACCTGGTAAGGATGGTCTGAAAGCCACAGCCCCAGCCTGGAGAAGCCCCCTGCCCCTGGTGGCCAGTGTGTGGGGCTGGCAGCTGTGCCCCTGCCCACTGCTGCACCCAGGAACCACACGGGCTCTTCTCCGGGCTGCCTTGGCCCCGAGCCGGGTGCCGATGGAGCCCCGGCCCAGCTGGGCTGTGCGGCTCCCCGGGCAGCACCCGGCCCTCTGCCCCCTCCAAAGCGCAGCGCCAGCGGCTGCCGGCGGGCAGGGGAGACCAGGGCTGGGCCAGCCAAGGGGCAGAGCCCACGCCAAGCCTTCCCTCCCGGCGCTCTCTCCAGCTGGCAAAGGACAGGAGCCGAGCGGCCGAGCACCTGCGCCACGCCCTGCCCTACCTGGACAGCCCACAGGAGTCCCTGCGAGAGGCGGCCGTCAGGTTCATTGGTGAGGCACGATCCCTGGCTCCCTCCCCGCCCCGCCGCGCCGCAGCTCGGCCCCAGTCCCGGCTGCTGCCCCGGCAGCGGCATCCGGGCCCGGGGCTCTGGAGCCCCGCCTGGCCTCGGGGATGCCGCTGCAGCTGCTCTCGCAGCCGTGCCTTTGGGTGTCTGGATGTGTCAAGGGTCGTGACACAGGGCTCTTTGGTCACAGGGATCGCTGGGGTGCTCATGATGGGGCAGAAGGAAGAGCTCCAAGTCCTCAGTGAGGGTGAGTGAGGGCAGCAGGGTGTCAGCAGGGGCTGGCAGGGGGGAGCTGCAGTCTCTGTCCCTGCTCTGGATGGCTCTGCGCCCTGTGTGGACGAGCGGCAGAGTGGGCAGAGCACAGATGGATTTCAGGGGCATGTGGGGGATTTGTGGCCAGCACCTTCCAGCTGAACCTGTTGGTTCCTTCTCTTTTCTGGCTGTGGCAAGAGTTGGGCGGGTGGCCCTGGCAGGGGTGTCTCCTTGTATTCCCACAGATCTGGGTTGTGACCATGGCGCTGCTCCTCTCTGTTTCAGCCCTTCAAGCCTTGAGCATAGACGACAACCCTTCCCACACAAACGTTGTAGTTCAGCATATATTCAACCGAAGAGCTGCAGAACTCTGTTCATCTGCTCATTAGAAACAACCAGTGGCCCTTTTAGACCCCTAGATACCATTGGAGATGACACCTGGAAACCAGAGGAGTCCAGCTGGAGCTCTGGGCACAGCTGATGATGGGAACAGCTGAGCCCATGGGAAGCTCTATTAGCACCTCCCCTCTCCTTCCCGGTTCACAGCTCCTTCCCTCCTGCCCTCAGACCCTGCCCATTCCCTATTTTTTTTCCCCCAGCTCATCCCTTCGCTTCCCCTGCCATTAATAAAGAGTTTGGCTTCTTCACTTTATCTGCACCTGTGTGATGCTGAAGCGGCGCAAAACCCGAGCCCAGGGACACACAGGCCCCTGCTGCTCTTCTCTTCTGCGCCCTGTTCTGTGCAGAGACGCAGAGGAACAAGGGCACATCAGGCTGGACAGGTCCCTGTCCTGGAGGTCCAGTTCCACAGCACAGTGGAGTGAAAGGTCTTGCTGAGCTCACTGGAGGCCCTGGATTTTAGAAGAGCAGACTTGAGTATGCTCTCAAGGCAGCTGTGAGGGATTCTAGGGCAAGCATCCACAGAGGGCTAAGGAACTTGGAATGCTAGAAGTCTTCCAGAATAGCTTCCTGGAAGCACAGCAATGCTCCATCCCTGCACAGGGAGAAGGCAGCACCAGAGACCATCTGGGCTTAACAGTGAGTTTTGGGTATGCCTAGAAGCAAACGAAGCAGCAATACTGCAAGGCTGCGACTCAGACACGCGACCATCCCAATGTAGGGAGCACCGCCAGGCAGTGCCGGGATCCTGTGCATGGTTCTGGTCCCCACAATGGGGGAATCACAGCCCCTGCTTCAGACCTGCTCAGAACTTCTGTCAGTTTGTTGACAGTTTAAAAGAGGACACTCTGGAATGAGTACTTTCCTCTAAAAGGGTTCCAACAATCACTTTCCACCAATAGAAATTAACACTAATAGACGCAAGTGAAAAAAAACTAAGAGGTTATTAACAAGCAACCTGGCCCACAAGCCCAGGGGAAAAAAAGTGAATAACTGCTAGATATTAAACTGTCCTACCTCACCTCCCCCACACAATGGAACAAAAACCCAATATGCAGGAGGAAAACCTGCTCATGACGTAGTACAAGATGGCACTGGCTTCCCTCATGAGAAAAAACAATTCCAGCAAGATGAAGGCCCAGGACCCTCTCTGGCATCCACCTCGCCAAGGGAGAGCTCTGCGTAACAGTAGTGAGAGGCAAAGAAGCTGCTCACTTTACCTCAAGGGAGCCCAAAGATGACGACTGCAGTTTGTCCACGGCAAAGGAGAGGAAAAGCTTATTTCCCTGGGCCCAAAAGCCATGCCCGCCAAGCAAAAAACACTGCCCAGAGCTGTGGAAAACCTGTTCCATGAGGCTTTAAAAAATGCTGGCCCACAAGAAGAGGTTCTTCCCACCCTGGCATTCCTTGTGGAGGTGAGCCTGAAGGCCAGCACTGCCTCGCTCAGCTGCCTCCCAGCTCTCTACCCTCTCATAGCCGCAGCTGCCTGGGCTTAGGCCAGAATGGTTCTGGGCCACTGCCAGCTGGCTCCCCTGTCACTGCCTGTGCCTTTCAGGTCCTTGACTGCCTGGATTTGACGAAAAGTGGTAACAGAGTCCTGAAAATCGTGTCAAGGCACCTGCAGAGCGAGTGCAGGGAGAGACGTCGGCTGGCGCTCAGGGCTCTCCTGGAGTTCATTGACCATCCCTCAATGGTGAGAAGGGGCAGTGGCTGAAGCCTCGATGGCAGCGTGGGGCTGTGCAAAGCAGCCAGCCAGGCTTGGCTGTGCTTCAGGAGCTGAGACAGCTGCTCCCAGCTCTCCTGCCTCCCGGTTCAGCTGCCTGAGTGCTTTGGGACAGGCCTTTGGCCTCTGGGCCCTGCGGCGGCAGGGTGTGGTTGCACAACCTTGTGTTCTGCACAGGCCGGAAGAGTGTGGAGGCTGACTGAAAGCCTCATGAAGCTGCTGGAGGACACAGACGGAGACATGGTTGCAATGACACTCACTGCACTGGGCTATAGAGTGTCGGACAAAGTCGTGCCGCTCCCCAGCCCCACCGCCCTGCAGCTGGCTGAGGCGCTCCTGCCACTCTTTGACAATGTAAGGCTCTGTGCCCCCAGGCACAGGCACTAGTCCTGGCCTGGGCTTTTTGTGCCCTGTGGATTTTCAGGTGTGTGCCAGAGCAGCCAATGCTGAGGTCTTTTTTTCTTCCTTTCCGACAGGATAATAGCCTGGTGCAGCAGCTCTCCATGTTTGTCTTCCAAGGGTTGGTGACTTTTACAGGAGAGAAGGGAAAAAAGGCCCTGAAGACAACAGCACGGCAGAGCCTGCTCCCACTCTACTTCCACTGCCATGATGAGAAGAGACCTGTGGCAGAGGTGAGGACTAGTGGGCTGCTGGAGTGCCCCTGAGAGGGGGCTCAGCTGACTCCAGCCCTGGTGCTTCATGGGCTGCGCTCCAGGCATCCTGTGCCCTGAGCTGTGGTGCCATCTGTGGGTCTCTGCTGCTATGCAGCAGGAAGTGCTTCTTGCTTCTCAGGAAGTGCTGCTTGCTGTGGCCAGGTCCCTGAAGAGGTGGGATCTCAAGGAGCTGGTCAAGAAGAATCAGCTGTGGAAGTTTGGCGAGTGTCTGGTAAGGATGGCCTGAAAGCCACAGCCCCAGCCTGGAGAAAATACCCTCCCCCGGCGCTGGGGGCTGTGCCCCTGCCCACTGCTGCACCCAGGAACCACACGGGCTCTTCTCCAGCCTGCCCTGGCCCCGAGCCGGGTGCCGATGGAGCCCCGGCCCAGCTGGGCTGTGCGGCTCCCCGGGCAGCACCCGGCCCTCTGCCCCCTCCAAAGCGCGGCGCCAGCGGCTGCCGGCGGGCAGGGGAGGCCAGGGCTGGGCCAGCCAAGGGGCAGAGCCCGCGCCAAGCCTTCCCTCCCGGCGCTTTCTCCAGCTGGCAAAGGACAGGAGCCGAGCGGCCGAGCACCTGCGCCACGCCCTGCCCTACCTGGACAGCCCACAGGAGTCCCTGCGAGAGGCGGCCGTCAGGTTCATTGGTGAGGCACGATCCCTGGCTCCCTCCCCGCCCCGCCGCGCCGCAGCTCGGCCCCAGTCCCGGCTGCTGCCCCGGCAGCGGCATCCGGGCCCGGGGCTCTGGAGCCCCGCCTGGCCTCGGGGCTGCTGCCGCCCCGCTCTCGCCGGGAGCCGTGCCCTTCCTTGGGCACCCGGATGCGGCAAGGGCCCGGGCTGAGCTCTGCCGGCGCAGGAGGCCGTGTGGCTCCGGGGCTGGCAGCGCCGCTGTGGGGGAGCTGTGCCGCTGGGGCTGTGACACAGGGCTCTGTGTTCCCAGGGATTCTCGGGCGGCATCTGAGAGGGCAGCAGGAAGAATTCCACATCATCTGCAAGGGTGAGTGAGGGCAGCGGGGTGTCAGCGGGGGCTGGCAGGGGGGAGCTGCAATCCCTGTCCCGGCTCTGCATTGCTCTGCGCCCTGTGTGGATGAGGGGCGTAGAGTGGGCAGAGCACAAAGAGATTTCAGGGGCACGTGGGGGATTCGTGGCCAGCACCTTCCGGCTGATCCCGTTGGTCCCTGCTTGTCGTGGCCATGGCAAAAGCTGGCGGGGATGGCCCTGGCCCGGAAACTCTCCTCGGGTTCCTGCAGATCCAGGCTCTGACCGTGCCTCTCTTCCTCTCTCTTGCAGCCCTCGAAGACATGGCAGAAGACGTCAGCCACACCAGCGCGAACCTGGCACTTCAAACCTTCTACATCCTCCAGGCTGTCCAGAGGATTCGCTTGTCCAGAGCGCAGAGGCTGCAAGAGCAGCTCCAGCAGGCACGGAAGACACGGCCTCGTCTGCAAGGCTGTTGATGGCTGTGCTGCTGGAGCTCTGTTGAGAGCTGATCTGTGTGCTCTGTCTGCTGGGGCCACCTGAGTCAGCGGGGAACATCTGTTTTTACGATGATTTTGTTTATTTTTTTGGTATGCCCCAAAAAAGTGTTCATATATTGTCAATGTAATTAATATTATATTAGTAGTAACATAATGGATACTGTCAATATAATTCTCAAATATAGAATTTGTTATAATAGAGAGTGCCCTGATCTTTCTTTTGGTGCCCAATGTCTGCAGGGCATAGGGGAAGAGGGGAAGACGGGTGCTTGTGCCCAGCAAGTTGCCCAGGCGTGCTGTGTGGAAGGGAAAGTGGCCAGAAGCCCCTTGGCCTTCTCTGGTTCTGCCGAAGCCCTAACACTTCCAACTGAGCAGGCTGGCAGAGGCCGCAGCTGCGGGGATCCCTGCGAGACTGGTGCCTGGAGATGGCCACAAGCCCTCTGGCAGCCCGGAAGCGCCTCCTGTGTCCTCCTGCCCGTGTGTTGCTGGCTGGATTGCTGAGGGCTCCCCGGTGCCTCTTGATCCGGGGCTCCTCTGGAGCTTCGTCGGGGCTGCGCCACGGCCGGGCAGGATGGCCGGGCTGGGGGAGACCCTGAGGGGACAGGGCGGTGGGAGGCCTGCAGGGATGAGGTGCTGCCGAGGCCCTGACGGGACAAGGCAGTGGGAAGGCACGAGGGGGATGCGTGAGGGGCTGGGCGGCAGGAGGCTGCAAGGGGTCAGGAGGCCCCTGAGGGGATGGGGTGGTGGGAAGCCCTGAGGAATTGGGTGTCAGAAGCCAGAAGCAGCTCTCAGGCAGCCGCCCTGTTCCTGCAACCCGGCCCCTCTGGTGTTTCCCTGAGGCATCTCCCTCACTGACCGGTTGGAGGGACCTCCCAAAATGAGGTGTGTACCCCTGCTCCCAGCCTTTCAGACCTGTGGGCCCAGGGGTTGTGGGGCTGGGCGCCTGCCCTCCCTGTCCTTGCGACTGGGGCCCTGGCCCTGCTCAGCCTTAGGCCATGAGCTTGACTGCCTGGGTATTGAGTCTTGCTCCTGTTGTTGCGGGGGAGGCTGACCTCTGTGGCTTTGGGCAAGACAGAGGAAGAAGAGCAGCAGTTTTGAGCCCAAGAGGCGCCATGAGCAAGGCCCTCTGGGCCAAGAGCGTTCCCGGGGCACAGATACGTGAGCGTGCGAGCTTCGCAGTTCCAGAAGGGTCCTGTCCAGGGAAAGGGCTCAGTAGACTCAGTGGGCGTGAGCCACTGGTGGATGTCCCCTCATTTTCCCTCAGTGAGCCACACGTCCCCTCAGTATCACTTGCGGCACCCTCCACTCCCTCAGTGACCCTCAGTGAGCAGGGCTGGGTCTTTGCTTTGCTGTCGTTGGCCTTTTGCCATCGCGCTCCTTGGGCTTCCTGGAGAGAGGTGCAGCCCTACAAGGAGGGTGAGATCCCTTGTCTCTGCACTTGAGGGGGCAAATGGAGCTCTCCCAGCTCCCAGCCCCGCCTGTAAGGAGAGCAGGGCTTTTTCCCCAGCCCCAGCAGCTTTCTGCCAGCTGCATGACTCTGCTGGCTGATGGCCCCTGCCCAGCATGACTGCCTGTACCCAGGGTGCGTCGCTGAGGGGGTGGCTGGTGTCCCTCGATTTGCTGATGGAACGCGAGGGTCACTGAGGGAGCGGAGGGTGCCCCAAGTGATGCTGAGGGGACAGGAGGTTCCCTGAGCGGGTGGCAGGTGCCTCTTATCTCACCGAAGGGAAGATGGATGCCCTGTGTGTTGCTGAGGCGCCATGATGGTCTCTGAAGGCCATGTGGGTGCCCTGCATGCCACTGAAGGGACATGAGGGTCACTGAGGGGGAGGAGGGTGGCAGGTGCTGTGGAGTCCCCTGAGGGGATATGGGGGTCACTGAGGGGGAGGAGGGTACCCCTTGTTATGCTGAGGGGACACGAAGGACATTTGAGGCGGAGGCACGTGTGTCGCTGAGGGGCCATGAAGGTCTCTGAGGGGAATGCGTGTGCCAGGTGATGTGGGTCGCACGGAGGGGACACGGGCATCACTGAAGGGGAGGCAGGAGTCTGTCGTGTTCCTGAGGGTACGTCAGGGTTACTGAGGGATCGCGATGGTCACCCGAGGGACAGCCGGGCATGCCGCGTGTCGCCGAGGGGACACGCGGCTGCCCGCCCGCACGCACGCCCGCCAGGGCCGCTGAGGGGCCGCGGGCGCCCTGAGGGACACGGCAGGCCCGCGCCACTCCCTGCTGCGCAGCCGCCGCCGCCTCCTCCGCGCCGCAGGGTACGTTTCCCGCCCAGCATCGAGCGGCTCCGCCCCGCCGCTCCCCTCAGCCGCGGGGCGCGGGAGCTGCCGGCCGCTGTGCCTGTGTGCCTCTGGGCGAGGCGCCGGGGGGCTGCCGGGAGCGGACTGGGCTTTTCAGCGCTCCCACCCTGTGAGATCGCAACCTGTCCCTAAACGCTATCAATTTTTGTTCCCAAAGCTGACACGCTGGTGCATCCGCTCTTTACATGTATTTGTAGTCGTCTGATAGAAATACAATTTGCTTAGAAGGCTAAGCACCCAGATTGGCACCTGCAGTCCCTTTAATAAAGTGAAAAAAAAAAAAGTCCTTGTTATTATATGTTGTAATTGGTGTACAACAAATGTACTCATGACCCCTTTGTTAAATTTGTTTTCCTCTCCTCTGCCCATCCGTGGCAGGGGAGAGCGAGCAAGTGGCACCTTCTCAGGCAATCATTCTCCAGAAGCCCAGCGCCAGGCACCCACAACACCAGATCTCGCTTGTTCCTTGCACGGGCTGTCCGTCAGACCTGCTGAGCTCTGTCATGCTGGCGCACCAGAATGCACTGGATTTCGGCACCATCCCCCTGAAAAAAGCCCTTGGTCCAACCCTGCATCCCCATTTCGGACTGTACATGAACATTGTGGACTTCTTCCTGCTCACCCTGGAACCGTGCAGCAGTGTAGAAGCTCAGCTGTTACAGCCCTGCACGGGAGAGACTTGAATTCATCTAGGGAGTGTTTCCAAAGGCTTTGTGTGCAATCCTTGCTGCTTTCTTTCGTGATAATTTGTATGCTGGGAGCATTGCAATTCATTTGACTTTTCCAACATGTGTTTGCCTTTGGAGATGGAGAAGAGATTATTGGAAGCTTTAAACAGAGCCATGCTTGAACTTCCCAGTTGGTGGCCGTCCATTGCCTTGCCCAGTAGGCACCCAGTTGTGTTTGGACGTGAGCTGCCACAGCCAGACACGCAGCAACTGCAGCGTTGAACATCAGAGGATGGACGAATGTTTTCCCCAGAAAAACGGACAGAAGAGCACAAGGAAACAGGACAGTGTCTCTGTAGAATCTCTTTGTCCCGTGAAACGCAGCAGCTGATGGTGTTCTGGTGCTGCTGCTAATCCCTTCCATGAAGAACAATCATTCCAGGAAGGAGCAACGACATCATCTGACAGATACCAAGCATTGCCTCCAGCTGCTCCAGCTGCTCCTGCCAACAGGCAGCTGCGGGAAGGAGCACAGGCAGCAATGCCCGTTGGCTTTGGCTGCCCCCTGGCAGGGAAGCCCCGCGGGGGCACAGGTCTGTGTGGCAGCAGACGGGCACCGGCACTGCCAGGGTACGGGGGATGGCAGGTGTGCTTTTGTGGGGACTCTGCCACACCTGCTGATTTCAGTGCTCCCCAAGCCCCAGGGCTCAGAGCAGCATTGGTGCCCTGGCCCACGCCTTCCTTGTGTGTGTCACACCCCTGTGTTTAGGATGGCCAGCAGCCATACTGGGGTGGGGGCGGCCCCAGGGCAGGCGGCTGCGTGTGCAAGGGCCCTTTGTGACATGGTGCAGCATGGTCACTGTGGGATGCAACAGGACAGCGTGTCCATGGGCCCTTTGTGACACGCCGTGACATAGGTGCTGGCGGCGACACAGCTAAGCCTCAGTGCTCGGAGCACGCGACGGGACAGGATGGGACAGAGCGTTGCCGTGAGGATTTCCCACGTTGCACTCGTTCCTTGCCGACCCAGAGCTTTTCCGAGGCGTTCTTCCTGCAGGTGACCTCGAGGCCAAACCACATGGCTTGGTGACCTGTGGCCTCCTCGAGGCTTCCCTTTGCAGGCGCCCCCGAGGGCAGACCGCGGGACTTGGTGACTCGGAGCTTTTCCGAGGCATCGCCCATCCCTGTGGCCTGTGCCCTCGAGGCCAGACTGTGGGACTTGCTGACCGCAATCCCTAAACGAGGAGTCTCCTGTCCTTGTGGCAGGAGCCCTCAAGACCAGAGTGCAGGACTTGCTGTCCTCTAGCTTTCCCAAGATTTCTCTCTTGCAGGTGCCTTCTGCAGCACTTGCTTACCCAGAGTTTTCCCAAGGCATCACTCCTGCAAGTAGCCATTGTTCCAGTCAGTGACATGGAGCAGAAACCCCCAAGCGAGCCCAAGGTGGCCTGGGAGAAGGAGGAGGAAGAAGGCCCTGGAGCTGCCCCAGCACAGCAGCCAGGAGAGGTGGAGCAGGTCCAGCCGCTGCAGGAGTGTGAGTGGCAGAGCTGGGCCACAGGGCTGGTGCCTGCAGCCAGCTTGGCCCCATCCCATCCCATCCCGCCCCATCCCATCCCATCCCATCCCATCCCATCCCGCCCCATCCCATCCCATCCCATCCCATCCCATCCCATCCCATCCCATCCCATCCCATCCCATCCCATCCCATTCCATTCCATGCCCCAGGGACATGCCCATGGATAGACTAGAAGAGGGGCTGGGGCTGACCCCTGCTGCAGCCGTGCTGCATTCCCTGGGCATCCCGGGGCTGTCCCTGCCTGGGCAGCGCAGGCCTGGGCTGTGTTGTCTGGCCTCTCCTGCAGCCCCTCAGCCCTGGCTGTGCTCACTCTTTCCCACATGCAGGCACGGACCAGACACAAGAGCAGGACTCCGCCCTTAGCCGCTTCCGCAGAGCAGGGCAGGTAGCTACAGCCATCCCCACTGGGGCTGGGTTTGCTGTCACTGCTGAGCCGAGCACCTCGCTTGGAGCACTCCGTGGAACATCGTTTTCTTACCCTTCTCCTACAGATGGTTTGCACATTTATCAGGAGACTTCGGGAGGAAGAGGCTAAAATCAGGGAGGCTGGGGCCAGAGCATACGCTGCGATCTTGAAAACGAAGACCAGTGCTGCCCTGCTGGATTTGCTTATGAAGCATGGTGTTTCCAATCGAAAGCAAGTAAGCAGCTGGTGGCCAGGGTTGGAGGTCTCCAGGAATCACCTGGCTTCCCAAGCCATGGCCACATGTACCTTTAAGCCTTTGAGGCCATCACATTGTGGTGGGAAGGGAGGCACTTCTCTGGGGAAGCTGGGCACATTACTCCCTCTGGCAGCTTTCCAACTCTCCCTGGGCCTTCTGCAGGTTCCAGCTATAGTGAGGTACATCCATCAGTGGCTCAAGGCCAATAATGAGTCATCAGAGCACGCTGTGTACAGAATGCTTCTGGATCTGACGGAGCAATACCCTGCGGATGTAGTGATAATTCTCCTGCATGTGGCCCCATCGTGTGACAGGTACAGGACCCACCTGCCCAGAGAGCTCAGGGCTCGCCAGCCCATCACCCTGTGGAACCTGTCCCTGGGGTCTGTCCCCACAGGAGCCTGTCCACTGGGCGTGTGGGCAGAGGGGGTGGAAGGCAGCCTGGGCCCCCACAGCTGCCTAGGCCATCGTGCTGTGGCAGAGACCCTCCTGACACAGAGCTCTGACCCCACAGAGCTGCTATGACCATGTGGGAGGCGATCATGTCCTCGCCCAGGACTGTGAGGCCAGCGATGCTGACTCTCCTTGATGTGTTGGCAGACTGGCCAAAGCACAGCACGTGCACCTGTGATGGGGACAACAGGGATGTCTTTGCCCTGGCTGTGAGTTTGTGGAAGTGGCCTTTGCTCGCCCCCAGGTCGCCTCTCCCGCAGTTCTCCATCCTCCTTCCCCCAGTGCATCTCCCTGCCTCAGGCGCTGGGCTGAAACCTGGCCTAGGGGCAGGTCCAGGGCCACCAGGCCCGGTGCTCCCCCTGCCTCTCCCCTGGCCTCTCCCTCCCACGCTCAGGCCCTGCCACACGGACACCTCGGCGCTGAGCGCTGTCTCGGTGTGGTTTGTCTTTTGCAGGCAACGGTGGTGATGTGGAAGATCCTCCAGGTACCCTGCGGCCAACATATACTGATAGAGTTTTTCCCGATCGTCTTTGTGCATCTGCTCTTCCAAGTGTTCTTCAGCACTTTGGAGATGCCAGATGAGGTTGAAACCTTCTGGAAGGGATGCCAGGAGCAACACGGCCTTGCCACCAACCCCAACAGGTGCTCCATGCCAGTCCTCCTGTCCCTCCCATGTCCCCAGGGGAGAAGCCAGTGGTCCCAGCGTGACCTGGGCTTTGCTCTGCACACAGTTTCGCAGTGAGGACCCTCAAGGCCCTGCTCTGCCTACGGCAGTGTGAGCATGTGGTGCTGGCAATGGAACGCAGGCGTGGCTGGGACACACTGCTCTGTGCTGACACCCACCACTATGCCGTGGGTGTGCTGGCCAGGTAAGACCCCCTTCTCCCCACAGCCCTCGGCCTTTGTGCTCTGTGCCCGGGATGCCCCACACAGTCCCCGTGGTCGTGGGCCAGAGGGCCTTGTCACTGAGGGATGGCCAAGCAGACAGGAAAAGGCTGGGAGAGGAAGATGTCCAGAAGGAGCCGCCTCCCAGTTTGCCCACATCCCTCCAGGGATGCTCGTCCAGACCGCTGTGAGTCAGTCCTGGGAGAGGTTTGTCCCCCGAGCTCAGGGACTTGGTTCCTTTTCTCTCCTTCCAGGGAGATGTCTTTTGTCTCTGAACCCTTGTGTGCCGAGATCGTTCATCATATGCTCAAGCTGCTCAGCAGGGAGGAGCCACGCTGGGATCTGCCTGCCCTGGCATTCCTTGTGGAGGTGAGCCTGAAGGCCAGCGCTGCCTCGCCCAGCTGCCTCCCAGCTCTCTGCCCTCTCATAGCCGCAGCTGCCTGGGACGGTGGCTGTGCCCTGTGCAGCCGCCTGGGCCCAGTGCTGTATGGTTCTGGGCTCCTGCCAGCTGGCTCCCCCGTCACTGCCTGTGCCTTTCAGGTCCTTGACTGCCTGGATTTGACGAAAAGTGGTAACAGAGTCCTGAAAATCGTGTCAAGGCACCTGCAGAGCGAGTGTAGGGAGAGACGTCGCCTGGCGCTCAGGGCTCTCCTGGAGTTCATTGACCATCCCTCAATGGTGAGAAGGGGCAGTGGCTGAAGCCTCGATGGCAGCGTGGGGCTGTGCAAAGCAGCCAGCCAGGCTTGGCTGTGCTTCAGGAGCTGAGACAGCTGCTCCCAGCTCTCCTGCCTCCCGGTTCAGCTGCCTGAGTGCTTTGGGACAGGCCTTTGGCCTCTGGGCCCTGCGGTGGCAGGGCGTGTTGCACAACCTTGTGTTCTGCACAGGCCGAAAGTGTGTGGAGGCTGACTGAAAGCCTCATGAAGCTGCTGGAGGACACAGATGGAGACACGGTTGCAATGACACTCACTGCACTGGGCTATAGAGTGTCGGACAAAGTCGTGCCGCTCCCCAGCCCCACCGCCCTGCAGCTGGCTGAGGCGCTCCTGCCACTCTTTGACAATGTAAGGCTCTGTGCCCCCAGGCACAGGCACTAGTCCTGGCCTGGGCTTTTTGTGCCCTGTGGATTTTCAGGCGTGTGCCCAGGTGAGCCCAGAGCAGCCAATGCTGAGGTCTTTTTTTCTTCCTTTCCGACAGGATAATAGCCTGGTGCAGCAGCTCTCCATGTTTGTCTTCCAAGGGTTGGTGACTTTTACAGGAGAGAAGGGAAAAAAGGCCCTGAAAACGAACGCGTGGCAGAGCCTGCTCCCACTCTACTTCCACTGCCATGATGAGAAGAGATCTGTGGCAGAGGTGAGGACTTGTGGGCTGCTGGAGTGCCCCTGAGAGGGGGCTCAGCTGACTACTGCCCTGGTGCTTCATGGACTGTGCTCCAGGCGTCCTGTGCCCTGAGCTGTGGTGCCATCTGTGGGTCTCTGCTGATATCCAGGCCTCTCAGGAAGTGCTGCTTGCTGTGGCCAAGTTCCTGAAGAGACAGGATCTCAAGCAGCTGGTGAAGAAGAACCAGCTGTGGAAGTTTGGCGAGTGCCTGGTAAGGGTGGCCAGGAAACCCCAGCCCCAGCCTGGAGAAAACCCCCTCCCCTGGTGCCCAGTGTGTGGGGCTGGCAGCTGTGCCCCTGCCCACTGCTGCACCCAGGAACCACACGGGCTCTTCTCCGGGCTGCCTTGGCCCCGAGCCGGGTGCCGATGGAGCCCCGGCCCGGCTGGACTGTGCGGCTCCCCGGGCAGCACCCGGCCTTCTGCCCCCTCCAAAGTGCGGCGCCAGCGGCTGCTGGTGCGCAGGAGAAGCCAGGGCTGGGCCGGCCAAGGGGCAGAGCCCGCGCCAAGCCTTCCCTCCCGGCGCTCTCTCCAGCTGGCAAAGGACAGGAGCCGAGCGGCCGAGCACCTGCGCCACGCCCTGCCCTACCTGGACAGCCCACAGGAGTCCCTGCGAGAGGCGGCCGTCAGGTTCATTGGTGAGGCACGATCCCTGGCTCCCTCCCCGCCCCGCTGCAGCTCGGCCCTGGCCCCGGGTGCTGCCCTGGCAGCGGCATCCGGGCCCGGGGCTCTGGAGCCCGCCTGGCCTCGGGGCTGCTGCCGCCCCGCTCTCGCCGGGAGCCGTGCCCTTCCTTGGGCGTCCGGATGCGGCAAGGGCCCGGGCTGAGCTCTGCCGGCGCAGGAGCGAGCCGTGTGGCTCCGGGGCTGGCAGCGCCGCTGTGGGGGAGCTGTGCCGCTGGGGCTGTGACACAGGGCTCTGTGTTCCCAGGGATTCTCGGGCGGCATCTGAGAGGCGCAGCAGGAAGAATTCCACGTCATCTGCAAGGGTGAGTGAGGGCACCGGGGTGTCAGCGGGGTGTCAGCGGGGGCTGGCAGGGGGGAGCTGCAATCCCTGTCCCGGCTCTGCATTGCTCTGCGCCCTGTGTGGACGAGGGGTGGCGTGGGCAGAGCACAGAGAGATTTCAGGGGCACGTGGGGGATTCGTGGCCAGCACCTTCCAGCTGATCCCGTTGGTCCCTGCTCCTCCCTGGCCATGGCAAAGGCTGGCGGGGATGGCCCTGGCCGGGAACTCTCCTTGGGTCCCCACAGATCCAGGCTCTGACTGTGGCTCTCTTCCTCTCTCTTGCAGCCCTCGAAGACATGGTAGATGACATCAGCCCCACCATCGCAAACCTGGCACTTCAAACATTATACATCCTCCAGGCCATCCAGGGAACTCCATTGTCCGGAGCGCAGAGGCTGCAAGAGCGGCTGCAGCAGGCATGGAGGACACGGCCTCGTCTGCGAGGCTGTGGATGGCTGCGCTGCTGGAGCTCTGTTGAGAGCTGATCTGTGTGCTCTGTCTGCTGGGGCCACCTGAGTCAGCGGGGAACGTCTGTTTTTACGATGATTTTGTTTATTTTTTTGGTATGCCCTAAAAAAGGGTTCTTGTATTGTCAATGTAATTAATATTATATTAGTAGTAACATAATGGATATTGTCAATATAATTCTCAAATATAGAATTTGTTATAATAGAGAGTGCCCTGATCTTTCTTTTGGTGCCCAATGTCTGCAGGGCATAGGGGAAGAGGGGAAGACGGGTGCTTGTGCCCAGCAAGTTGCCCAGGCATGCTGTGTGGAAGGGAAAGTGGCCAGAAGCCCCTTGGCCTTCTCTGGTTCTGCCAAAGCCCTAACACTTCCAACTGAGCAGGCTGGCAGAGGCCGCAGCTGCGGGGATCCCTGCGAGACTGGTGCCTGGAGATGGCCACAAGCCCTCTGGCAGCCCGGAAGCGCCTCCTGTGTCCTCCTGCCCGTGTGTTGCTGGCTGGATTGCTGAGGGCTCCCCGGTGCCTCTTGATCCGGGGCTCCTCTGGAGCTTCGTCGGGCTGCGCCACGGCCGGGCAGGATGGCCGGGCTGGGGGAGACCCTGAGGGGACAGGGCGGTGGGAGGCCTGCAGGGATGAGGTGCTGCCGAGGCCCTGACGGGACAAGGCAGTGGGAAGGCACGAGGGGGATGCGTGAGGGGCTGGGCGGCAGGAGGCTGCAAGGGGTCAGGAGGCCCCTGAGGGGATGGGGTGGTGGGAAGCCCTGAGGAATTGGGTGTCAGAAGCCAGAAGCAGCTCTCAGGCAGCCGCCCTGTTCCTGCAACCCGGCCCCTCTGGTGTTTCCCTGAGGCATCTCCCTCACTGACCGGTTGGAGGGACCTCTCAAAATGAGGTGTGTACCCCTGCTCCCAGCCTTTCAGACCTGTGGGCCCAGGGGTTGTGGGGCTGGGCGCCTGCCCTCCCTGTCCTTGCGACTGGGGCCCTGGCCCTGCTCAGCCTTAGGCCATGAGCTTGACTGCCTGGGTATTGAGTCTTGCTCCTGTTGTTGCGGGGGAGGCTGACCTCTGTGGCTTTGGGCAAGACAGAGGAAGAAGAGCAGCAGTTTTGAGCCCAAGAGGCGCCATGAGCAAGGCCCTCTGGGCCAAGAGCGTTCCCGGGGCACGGATACGTGAGCGTGCGAGCTTTGCAGTTCCAGAAGGGTCCTGTCCAGGGAAAGGGCTCAGTAGACTCAGTGGGCGTGAGCCACTGGTGGATGTCCCCTCATTTTCCCTCAGTGAGCCACACGTCCCCTCAGTATCACTTGCGGCACCCTCCACTCCCTCAGTGACCCTCAGTGAGCAGGGCTGGGTCTTTGCTTTGCTGTCGTTGGCCTTTTGCCATCGCGCTCCTTGGGCTTCCTGGAGAGAGGTGCAGCCCTACAAGGAGGGTGAGATCCCTTGTCTCTGCACTTGAGGGGGCAAATGGAGCTCTCCCAGCTCCCAGCCCCGCCTGTAAGGAGAGCAGGGCTTTTTCCCCAGCCCCAGCAGCTTTCTGCTGGCTGATGGCCCCTGCCCAGCATGACTCTGCTGGCCCCTGCCCAGCATGACTGCCTGTACCCAGGGTTCGTAACTGAGGGGGTGGCTGGTGTCCCTCGATTTGCTGATGGAATGCAAGGGTCACTGAGGGAGTGGAGGGTGCCCAAGTGATGCTGAGGGGACAGGAGGTTCCCTGAGCGGGTGGCAGGTGCCTTTTATCTCACCGAAGGGAAGATGGATGCCCTGTGCGTTGCTGAGGCGCCATGATGGTCTCTGAAGGGACCTCTGCAGGGACATAGGGTCACTGAGGGAGAGGGTTAGTTATTCCCTGAGGGGATATGGGGTCACTGAGGGGAGGAGGGTACCCTTGTTATGCTGAGGGGACACGAAGGACATTTGAGGCGGAGGCACGTGTGTCGCTGAGGGGCCATGAAGGTCTCTGAGGGGAATGCGTGTGCCAGGTGATGTGGGTCGCACGGAGGGGACACGGGCATCACTGAAAGGGAGGCAGGAGTCTGTCGTGTTCCTGAGGGTACGTCAGGGTTACTGAGGGATCGCGATGGTCACCCGAGGGACAGCCGGGCATGCCGCGTGTCGCCGAGGGGACACGCGGCTGCCCGCCCGCACGCACGCCCCCAGGGCCGCTGAGGGCCGCGGGCGCCCTGAGGGACACGGCAGGCCCGCGCCACTCCCTGCTGCGCAGCCGCCGCCCCTCCTCCGCGCCGCAGGGTACGTTTCCCGCCCAGCATCGAGCGGCTCCGCCCCGCCGCTCCCCTCAGCCGCGGGCGCGGGAGCTGCCGGCCGCTGTGCCTGTGTGCCTCTGGGCGAGGCGCTGCCGGGAGCAGTGTGGGAATTGCCCTGGGGCAGCCCTTGGCGGGTAGACACGGAGGAGAATGGGGCAGCGCCGTCATGGTACTAGAGGGTGTTTAACTTTGTGGGGGAAAAGTTAAAGTGGCTTATAGGGCACAGAAGGAACTTCGGAATTACCTGGCGTCACTCCTGCGGCACAGAATGAACCCTCGGGATTAAATTTGCGGTAATGACTGGATTGTGAGAATAAAATCTCAGATAATATGTGGAATAACTGTAGAGGACATTTTGGTGGGTAAATTTGTCGTGAGCTCTATGGGACAGCTCTGCTGTTGAGGAAAAGTCTGATGTAATTTGTACAGGACATGTAGAGAAAATTTTGTTATGAAACCTGAGGTAAATTGTAGGGCAGAAAAGAATGTTTTGGGGCTAAATCTCAGGTTTTCTGTGGTCCCACTACCTTGTCCCGTTTACTAGCAGGGTCACCTTGCCCTCCTTTTCAGCCAGCCCAGCCTGGGCACCTCGGGGTATCCCTACCCACCTGCTGAGGCCCTGCCTTGAGGGCTTTTGTGAGACACCTTGAGGAAGCACCGGGTTGCAGGAACAGGGCGGCTGCCTGAGGGCTTCTTGTGGCCTCTGACACCCATTCCTCAGGGCTTCCCACCACCCCATCCCCTCAGGGGCCTCCTGACCCCTTGCAGCCTCCTGCCGCCCAGCCCCTCACGCATCCCCCTCGTGCCTTCCCACTGCCTTGTCCCGTCAGGGCCTCGGCAGCACCTCATCCCTGCAGGCCTCCCACCGCCCTGTCCCCTCAGGGTCTCCCCCAGCCCGGCCATCCTGCCCGCCGTGGCCAGCCCCGACGAGCTCCAGAGGAGCCCCGGATCAAGAGGCACCGGGAGCCCTCAGCAATCCAGCCAGCAACACACGGGCAGGAGGACACAGGAGGCGCTTCCGGCTGCCAGAGGGCTTGTGGCCATCTCCAGGCACCAGTCTCGCAGGGATCCCCGCAGCTGCGGCCTCTGCCAGCCTGCTCAGTTGGAAGTGTTAGGGCTTCGGCAGAACCAGAGAAGGCCAAGGGGCTTCTGGCCACTTTCCCTTCCACACAGCACGCCTGGGCAACTTGCTGGGCACAAGCACCCGTCTTCCCCTCTTCCCCTACGCCCTGCAGAACTGGGCACCAAAAGAAAGATCCTGGCACTGGGTGTATTATAACACGTTCTTTATTTGAGAATTATATTGACAATATCCATTATATTACTACTAATATAATATTAATTACATTGACAATACAAGAACCCTTTTCTAGGGCATACTAAAAGAGAAAATTGAAGTCCTTGTAAAAACAGATGTTCCCCACTGACTCAGGTGGCCTCAGCACACAGAGCACACAGATCAGCTCTCAACAGAGCTCCAACAGCGCAGCCATCCACAGCCTCGCAGTGGAGGCCATGTCTTCCATGCCTGCTGGAGCTGCTCTTGCAGCCTCTCACTCTGGACAATGGAGTTCTCTGGATGGCCTGGAGGATGTATAATATTTGAAGTGCCAGGTTTGCGATGGTGGGCTGATGTCATCTACCATGTCTTCAAGGGCTGCAAGAGAGGAAGAGAGCCACAGTCAGAGCCTGGATTTGCGGGGACCCGAGGAGACTCCTGCCAGGGCCATTCCCCCAGCCTTTGCCATGGCCAGGAGGAGCAGGACCAACGGGATCAGCCGGAAGGTGCTGGCCACGAATCCCCCACGTGCCCCTGAAATCTCTCTGTGCTCTGCCCATGCCGCCCTCGTCCACACAGGGCGAGAGCATTGCAGAGCCGGACAGGGATTGCAGCCCCCTGCCAGCCCCCTGACACCCCCTGCCATCCCTCACCCTTGCAGATGACCTGGAATTCTTCGTTTTCTTCCCTCAAGTACCGCTCCGCTCCCTGGGAACACAGAGCCCTGCGCACAGCCCCAGCGGCAGAGCTCCCCCACAGCGGCGCTGCCAGCCCGAGCCACACGCCTCCTGCGCCGGCAGAGCTCAGCCCGGGCCCTTGCCGCATCCGGACGCCCAAGGAAGGGCACGGCTCCCGGCGAGAGCGGGGCGGCAGCAGCCCCGAGGCCAGGCGGGGCTCCAGAGCCCCGGGCCCGGATGCCGCTGCCGGAGCAGCAGCTGGGGCTGGGGCCGAGCTGCGGCGAGGCGGGGAGGGAGCTCCGGGATCGTGCCTCACCCAGGAACCTGACGGCCGCCTCTCGCAGGGACTCCTGTGGGCTGTCCAGGTAGGGCAGGGCGTGGCGCAGGTGCTCGGCCGCTTGGCTCCTGTCCTTTGCCAGCTGGAGAGAGCGCCGGGAGGGAAGGCTTGGCGCGGGCTCTGCCCCTTGGCTGGCCCAGCCCTGGCCTCCCCTGCCCGCCGGCAGCCGCTGGCGCCGCACTTTGGAGGGGGCAGAGGGCCGGGTGCTGCCCGGGGAGCCGCACAGCCCAGCCGTGCCGGGGCTCCATCGGCACTCGGCTCGGGGCCAGGGCAGGCTGGAGAAGAGCCCGTGTGGTTCCTGGGTGCAGCAGTGGGCAGGGGCACAGCTGCCAGCCCCACACACTGAGCACCAGGGGAGGGGGTTTTCTCCAGGCTGGGGCTGGGTCTTCCAGGCCATCCTTACCAGGCACTCACCAACGTTCACCATCTTCTTAACTAGCTGCTGAAGATCTCTCCTCTTCAGGAAGCTGGCCGCACGAAGCAGCGTTTGGTGAGAGGCCTGGGGAGCAGCAGAGAGCCGGAGGTGGCACCGCAGCCCAGAGCACAGGACTGGCGTCCCTGTGCCAAGGCCTGCGGGAGGCTGCGGCCTGGGAGGCACCGGGGCAGGAGGCAGCCGAGTCCCCTCCCAGGGATGCACCGGCAGCCCATGAGTCCTCACCTCTGCCACAAGCCGGTTCTCATTAAGGCAGTAGATGAAAAGTGGGTACAGGCTCCAGTCGACAATTGTCTTTAGGTCCTCTTTTCCCTCTTCTGCTACCGACTCCATCACCTTGCCAAAGAGGCGAATGGAGAGCTGCTGCACATGGCAGTAGTCCCGGAGAAAAGGAAAAACCTCAGCACCGACTACTCCATGTTCATCTGGTCAAAGGCCTAAAAATCTGCAGGGCACAACACTTCAGAGCAGCAGCCTGTGCCTGTGGCTGGGGGCACAGAGCCTTACATGGTCAAAGAGCGGTAGGAGTGCCTCAGCTGGCTTTGGCGCAGTGGTGCTGGATGGAGGATTCAATTCTGTGGTATTTGGTTATGAGGATGGAATAGAAACGAGATCTCTGAAGTTGGGTTTCAGAGCATGGGGGTTTATTGTGAAAGAGCGTGGGTATGAGAAACCTGCCAGAGCCGCAAGATGCAGCTCAAAGCAGGTCAGAGAAGCAAGAGAGAGAGAGAGAGGGGCAAAAAAGAGCAAGAGCAAGAGAGCGATCTGCTGTTTACAATACAATAAATCATCCTCTGTGTTGAATATTCTAATTCTCATTAACCAATCTAGAACAAGCTACAAATCCTACAACATTTACATACAACCTATAAGAATCATTGCATTACCATATGGGGTTATATTTTAAACTCTAAAAACTGCTTTTTGGACCCTCTGCCAAGCAGGCAGGGTCTGCTCTGACCCTTGGACCTGCCTGCAGGCAGAAAGCATTGTTCCATCAAGAAGCGGGATTACCTTCAGTTGGCTTGTCACGGTCCACTCATAAGCAGACGCATGATGGTTCATACCAGCTATGATCTCAGAGTGCAAAAAGAAAAGAAAACACAAAATGCAACAAGTCAAGGGAGTTAAATTTCAATCAAAGGGGGAACTTTATTAATTTGGCCTGTAAAGCGGCCTGCGATAGAGAGATAAAGAGAGAAAATTGGGAAAAGATGGGGAGGAAAAGGAAGGAAAGGGGACTATAGCTACCACCACGGGTCCACAGACATCCGGCGTCCCTGGAGTCCCGTCCAGTCGGCGTTCCTTGGCCTCTGCAAAGATCAATGTGATCTTTCGGTGGGGAAGATCTTTGGAGTTCAGCCACTCCAGAGCTGTTTTTATGCTAGTCCATACACCTGGTCCCTCCTTGCCATCCGCCTTTGCTCCCCCTTAATTCTTGTGGAGATTTGCCAAACTGCACTTGGCAGGGTCAAGGGAGGAGTGTCCGAAGCATGGTTGGTGGGTTTTTCACAATGGGTGTCACGGCAACGGGTGCAAAGCCTTCATCACATACCCGCTTTGGCAGCACAAGGCCTTTGTTCTGTATCAGCTCAGGCAGGTGCAAAGTCTTCATTCTGTACCACCTTAGGCAGGTACAAAGCATTTGCTCCGTATCAGCTTTGGGTAGGCACAAAGCATTCTCTGCGTATGTCCTGCACCTGTAGTTTCTGATGAGAAATGTTGAGACAGAACTCGATTCTTGGATCGACCCTTACATGGCTATACCACTGTTTTCTAGTTTTTCAGTAACTCAGAGCTTTTTCAGCATTTTTTTTGCCAGGTAATCATAAAGGCAATTATATTATAAGGCTTTCCTATTTCATCTTCCCCAACAGCTGGACACCAGGATGTCTTTGTTCTGGATCACATTTGTGAACACAGAGAGGCACATCCTGATCACATCACCATCTGCATCACCCAGCAGCTCCACAAGCCTTAGAGACACAATGCCCATTCTTCTGGCCTGTGTGGAACACAAGGCTGTGCTGTGAAGCCATGAACAGTTGCACTGCCAACACCCCCGCCTGGCCCCATCCCTGCGCAGAGCTTGCGCACCCTCCAGCAGAGCCCCTGGTTCTCTGCACGTGCCGCGGGATGGCACTCGGGAGGATCTGCTCCGAGGCCTTCCCAGCTACCGAGCTCAGGCTGCCAGGCCTTTGGTTCCCGGATCATCCTTCCCACCCTTCCTGTGCGTGGCTGTTACATTTGCACTGTTCCGGTCAGCTCAGACTTCTGCAGTTAACCAGGACTGCTGGTAAAGGATCAAGAGCAGCCTGGCAAGCTCTTTCTGCAGCTCCCTCTTTGCTCTCGCGAGGGGGAAGTAGAACACTCCCCGGGAAAGCAACTGGTTCCACAAGGGGTGGGAGGCATCAGAGCCTACTCAAATTGGCTCCTCTAAAATCCAGGGTGTTACAGGCTCCAGAGGATTCCTGTGTACACAAAAATCTGAAATGCACTTCCAAATGCAAAGCAAGTTTTATTCTGTTAGCTGCCGTAGGAACCAATAATACACACAGAACCCTGCATCTGGGAAAAGCCGCTCAACAGGAGAAGGAGAAGGAGCATGGTGCTCCGGCAGGAGGGGAAGGCAGGCCGTGAACCTTCAGGGCATCCCCTGCATCAAAAGGTGTGCATTTGTCCTTCTCGCCCCTCCACCCCAGAAGCAGGCCTGATATCTCCCCCTCTGCAGTGGAATTTTTCCAGTTAGGACTTCATCTCACGTGTGGCCAGTGCATGAGACGAGGCTGCAACGGCTTACGACACCACCTCCATGCCAACATCAGCCCCATCATGTCTGGCTCCTCTTTCACAGCTTAACTTCCCATCGATGGACCAACCCACCGTTTCTGTTAAGGGTCAAATTCCCACCAGTGAAATAAGAAGCTTCCCTTCATTGTCTGTACTTCATCATCTTGTCGACGTGCGCAACAGCAGACCGAGTTTGGCAGGGCCTTAGACACGACCTGGGTCCCTGACACACAGGGTCCCTGTCCCACTACTGGCCTTCAGTGGGCTCAGAGTTAAAGCAAGACCTTTCACTCCACCGTGCTGTGGAACTGGACCTCCAGGACAGGGACCTGTCCAGCCTGATGTGCCCTTGTTCCTCTGCGTCTCTGCACAGAACAGGGCGCAGAAGAGAAGAGCAGCAGGGGCCTGTGTGTCCCTGGGCTCGGGTTTTGCGCTGCTTCAGCATCACACAGGTGCAGATAAAGTGAAGAAGCCAAACTCTTTATTAATGGCAGGGGAAGCGAAGGGAAGAGCTGGGAGAGAAAAAATAGGGGATGGGCAGGGTCTGAGGGCTTGAGGAATGGAGCTACTAAGAGGGACAAACTGAGAGGGAGAAAAGGGGGATGGGGAGGCTGTGAGGGCTGCAGGGAGGGAACTGTCAGCAGGGAGGGACAAGGCAGGAACTACAGGAGCTTCCCATGGGCTCAGCTGTTCCCAGCATCAGCTGTGCCTGGAGCTGCAGCGGCACTCTAAAGGTGGTGTTCTCTTCACTGTCTTCTGGTACTGCTCTTGGGGCAGCAGTTTTCCAAATCCAGAAGATGACCTTATTTCAGCAGCTCTTTGGTGAAACATTTCTTGAATTTCCCGGCAAGTGGAGGATGGGCTGTCGACTTTGCTTATGGCATGAAGGGCTGGAAGAGACAACTACCATGGCCTGCACCCAGATCTGCGAGGACACCCGACGATTGCTCTGCCAAGGCCATCCCTGCCAGCTCTTGCCATGGCCTGTGGTGGTTTTGATTGGCCCAAAACATCAGTAAAGTATTTTTAACATCTAGGAGAAATTGGGACCCCTCAGAAGCTGTTGTGGTAGGCCTGGGGAGGTGTCTGAGGGGTGGGGAGTGGCACAAAGATGGCTCCTGTGTGTCCTGAGTGCAAGTTCTGGGATTTTTTACATCAAGTCCAGCAGAGCCAATCTCTGATGGCTCTGAAGGTGATGGACATGCTACCGGCCAAGTTTGGGCCAATTGGAGGTGCTAGTTACGCCTCTGTGAAAATATATTTAAGAAGAAATCAAAACAAAGCAGGTATGCACTTCTTTCACTTCTTTGTAGTTGGAGGAGCAGGAGGTGGAGGTGAAAATATGTGAGGGAGAACAGCATGGAGAGTGCCAAGGTCAGTGAAGAAGGGGGAGGAAGGGGTGCTCCAGTGCTCCCGGCACGGGAGCTGAAAACTTTCTGCTAGCCATGGTGAATGCTATGGGGGGAGCAAGAAGTTTCTCCTGCAGCCCATGGAGTCCATAAGGATGCAGAAATTCACCCACAGCCCATGCCAGAGGAGCAGGTGGATGCCTGGAAAAGACTGGAACCAGTGGGAGTCTCATCTAAGAGTTAAAACTGCAAAAGGCCTTGACTGGGAGAGAAAGGCCTTTTCCTTGCTCCTGGCATGGAAGCAGCCTGGCCTCAGCTTTGGAGAGTCTGCACAGCACCTTATGGACAAAAAGACTCACAAAGAAGCTGGATTTGGGCGGGATGTTGCTCATGAGATTGGACCCATGCCAAAGAAGTTCCCAGAGGACTGTCTCTCGTGGGAAGGACCCCCTGGCTAAGTAGAGAACCTCTTTTCCTGATTGGACTGACCAGAGGACCCCTCAACCTGCCCCCTGTCTGTGTTGCTGGTTTGGAAAGAGGGAAGGGGGGGGTGAGTGCAGAGACTGCTTCTTAAGAGGGTGGGTGTGAGAGCAGAAAAAACCTGTCTGAAGAGAGAGAGAAACAAGTAGAGATAAAGAGTATTTGTAGTAGAAGAATTGTGGTAATGAGTAAATTTGAGAATCTGCTCTGTGGACTGAAAAGAGACCCCACACCCTACCCCCCACCCAGCTTGTTGACTGTAAAGGAGGAAAGGGGGTGAATACTATAGGTTCATAAGAGGGAGGGGGGAGTGAACAAAAACTGTATGAAAAGTTTATTCTTGCCTGCATTTATCCTCCAACTCTGTTAGGTAATTAAAACACTTCTTGCAACTTTAGGCTTGGAGCCTGGTAGCCCTCTTTTCGTGCGTCCTCCTGGCAATGTCCGGTCTCAAACCCATGACATGGCCACAGGAGAGGAGGGGCTAATGGGATCAGCCGGAACGTGCTGTGCATGAAACCCCCACGTGTCCCTGAAGTCACTTTGTGCTCTACTCACCCCGCCCCTCGTTCGCACAGGCAGAGAATCCCACCGCAGCCGGGCAGAGATTGCAGCTCCTCCTGCCAGCCACCGCTGACAGCCCACTATCCTCACTCACCCTCAGTGAGACGGTTAAGCTCTCCTGGCTGCACCCTCAAGTACCGCTCAGCGCTCCCTGGGAACACAGAGCCCTGTGTCACAGCCCCAGCGGCACAGCTCCCCCACAGCGGCGCTGCCAGCCCCGGGGCCACACGGCCTCCTGCGCCGGCAGAGCTCAGCCCGGGCCCTTGCCGCATCCGGACGCCCAAGGAAGGGCACGGCTCCCTGCGAGAGCGGGGCGGCAGCAGCCCCGAGGCCAGGCGGGGCTCCAGAGCCCCGGGCCCGGATGCCGCTGCCGGGGCAGCAGCCGGGACTGGGGCCGAGCTGCGGCGCGGCGGGGCGGGGGAGGGAGCCAGGGATCGTGCCTCACCAATGAACCTGACGGCCGCCTCTCGCAGGGACTCCTGTGGGCTGTCCAGGTAGGGCAGGGCGTGGCGCAGGTGCTCGGCCGCTCGGCTCCTGTCCTTTGCCAGCTGGAGAAAGCGCCGGGAGGGAAGGCTTGGCGCGGGCTCTGCCCCTTGGCTGGCCCAGCCCTGGCCTCCCCTGCCCGCCGGCAGCCGCTGGCGCCGCGCTTTGGAGGGGGCAGAGGGCCGGGTGCTGCCCGGGGAGCCGCACAGCCCAGCTGGGCCGGGGCTCCATCGGCACCCGGCTCGGGGCCAGGGCAGGCTGGAGAAGAGCCCGTGTGGTTCCTGGGTGCAGCAGTGGGCAGGGGCACAGCTGCCAGCCCCACACACTGGCCACCAGCGGAGGGGTTTTCTCCAGGGTGGGGCTGTGGCTTTCAGGCCATCCTTACTAGGCACTCGCCAAACTTCCACTGCTGCTTCTTCCTGGCCAGCTGCTTGAGATCCTGTCTCTTCAGGAACTTGGCCACAGCAAGCAGCACTTCCTGAGAGGCCTGCATAGCAGCAGAGACCCACAGATGGCACCCCAGCTCAGGGCACAGGACGCCTAGAGCGCAGCCCATGAGGCACCAGGGCAGGAGTCAGCTGAGCCCCCTCTCAGGGGCACTCCAGCAGCCCACAAGTCCTCACCTCTGCCACAGATCTCTTCTCATCATGGCAGTGGAAGTAGAGTGGGAGCAGGCTCTGCCACGCTTTTGTCTTCGGGGCCTTTTTTCCCTTCTACCTTGTAAAAGTCACCAACCCTTGGAAGACAAACATGGAGAGCTGCTGCACCAGGCTATTATCCTGTCAGGAAGAAAAAAATACCTCAGCATTGGCTGCTCTGGGCTCACCTGGGCACACGCCTGAAAATCCACAGGGCACAAAAAGCCCAGGCCAGGACTAGTGCCTATGCCTGGGGGCACAGAGCCTTACATTGTCAAAGAGTGGCAGGAGCGCCTCAGCCAGCTGCAGGGCGATGGGGCTGGATATCGGGATGGCATTATCCAGAAAGACACGACTTTGTCTGACACTCTATAGCCCAGTGCAGTGAGTGTCATTGCAACCATGTCTCTGTCTGTGTCCTCCAGTAGCTTCATGAGACTTTCAGTCAGCCTCCACACTCTTCCAGCCTGTACAGAACACACGGTTGTGCAACCCCACCATGCTGCCGCAGGTCCCAGAGGCCAAAGGCCTGTCCCAAAGCACTCAGGCAGCTGAACGCGGAGGCAGGAGAGCTGGGAGCAGCTGCCTCAGCTCCTGGAGCCCAGCCAAGCCCAAGTGACTGTGTTCCCTAGCCCCATTGCCATCAAGGCTTCAGCTACTGCCCCTTCTCACCACTGACGGCTTGTCAGTGAGCATGTGGAGGACTCTGAGAACCTGGAGACGTATCTCCCTGTGCTCGCTCTGCAGGTGCCTTGACAGGAGTTGCATGATGTTGTCACCACTTTCCCTCAAATCCAGGCATGGAAAGACCTGAGAAGCACGGGCAGTGACAGGGGAGCTGGCTGGCTGGAGCCCAGAACCATTCAGGCCGAAGACCAGGCAGCAGCACAGGGCACAGCCACCATCCCAGGCAGCTGCACCTACGAGAGGGCAGAGAGCCGGGAGGCAGCTGGGCGAGGCAACGCTGGCCTTCAGGCTCACTTCCACAAGGTGTGTGTCTTGGTTTGAAAGACAGGTGTCTGCTAAAAGAGGTTGAACCCTCCCTTAGGACAGAGAATGTGATTTCCCCTCCCTCTGAATTATTTTAATTTTGAAATCAGTGGCTTTCAGGCAAAGGTATGGGAAAGGGAATAACAGTTCTTTACTAGTGTCTATTAACAAGCAATAACAATAATAGCAACCATAAATAGACCCCGAAACCAATAGCAGATGACTTTTTGAGCTGCCGAGCTCAAAAAAGTGGTGTAATCACAGTCGCAAGCAGCAGGGGTGCTGTTGAGCTCCCGGCCAGGCAGGGCGGGTGCGGTGACTTCAGAGCGGCTGCAGGGGGCGCTGTGGCGCAGGGTCAGGTCAGCCTCACACAGCTGGTAATGGCAGGTGGACTGAAGAGCAGGCAGGCAGCTCGGAGCAGCAAAAAAGCGGGGCGGCAGGGGCAGGGGGCTGGCTCTCCCAGGCTAGCCAGCGAGGTAGCAAGGATTCCGCAGTCACGGCGGACGCTGCGGTCTCGTGCAGCGAAAGCCAAACTCTTTATTAATGGCAGGGGAAGTGTAGGGATGAGATGGGGGGAAAAAAAATAGGGAATGGGCAGGGTCTGAGGGCAGGAGGGAAGGAGCTGTGAACCGGGAGGGAGAGGGGAGGTGCTAATAGAGCTTCCCATGGGCTCAGCTGTTCCCATCATCAGCTGTGCCCAGAGCTCCAGCTGGACTCCTCTGGTTTCCAGGTGTCATCTCCAATGGTATCTAGGGGTCTAAAAGGGCCACTGGTTGTTTCTAATGAGCAGATGAACAGAGTTCTGCAGCTCTTCGGTTGAATATATGCTGAACTACAACGTTTGTGTGGGAAGGGTTGTCGTCTATGCTCAAGGCTTGAAGGGCTGAAACAGAGAGGAGCAGCGCCATGGTCACAACCCAGATCTGTGGGAATACAAGGAGACACCCCTGCCAGGGCCACCCGCCCAACTCTTGCCACAGCCAGAAAAGAGAAGGAACCAACAGGTTCAGCTGGAAGGTGCTGGCCACAAATCCCCCACATGCCCCTGAAATCCATCTGTGCTCTGCCCACTCTGCCGCTCGTCCACACAGGGCGCAGAGCCATCCAGAGCAGGGACAGAGACTGCAGCTCCCCCCTGCCAGCCCCTGCTGACACCCTGCTGCCCTCACTCACCCTCACTGAGGACTTGGAGCTCTTCCTTCTGCCCCATCATGAGCACCCCAGCGATCCCTGTGACCAAAGAGCCCTGTGTCACGACCCTTGACACATCCAGACACCCAAAGGCACGGCTGCAAGAGCAGCTGCAGCGGCATCCCCGAGGCCAGGCGGGGCTCCAGAGCCCCGGGCCCGGATGCCGCTGCCGGGGCAGCAGCCGGGACTGGGGCCGAGCTGCGGCGCGGCGGGGCGGGGAGGGAGCCAGGGATCGTGCCTCACCAATGAACCTGACGGCCGCCTCTCGCAGGGACTCCTGTGGGCTGTCCAGGTAGGGCAGGGCGTGGCGCAGGTGCTCGGCCGCTCGGCTCCTGTCCTTTGCCAGCTGGAGAGAGCGCCGGGAGGGAAGGCTTGGCGCGGGCTCTGCCCCTTGGCTGGCCCAGCCCTGGCCTCCCCTGCCCGCCGGCAGCCGCTGGCGCCGCGCTTTGGAGGGGGCAGAGGGCCGGGTGCTGCCCGGGGAGCCGCACAGCCCAGCTGGGCCGGGGCTCCATCGGCACCCGGCTCGGGGCCAAGGCAGCCCGGAGAAGAGCCCGTGTGGTTCCTGGCTGCAGCAGTGGGCAGGGGCACAGCTGCCAGCCCCACACACTGGCCACCAGGGGCAGGGGGCTTCTCCAGGCTGGGGCTGTGGCTTTCAGACCATCCTTACCAGGTGCTCGCCAAACTTCCACAGCTGGTTCTTCTTCACCAGCTGCTTCAGACCCCTTCTCTTGAGGAACCCAGCTACACAAAGCAGCGTTGCCCAAGATGCCTGGAGAGTAGCAGAGACCCGGAGATAGCACCACAGCCCAGGCAATAGCACCCACATCCTTGTGCCCAAGGCCTGCAGGAGGCTGCAGCCTGCGAGGTGCCAGGGCAGGAGACAGCTGAGCCGCCTCCCAGGGACTCACCGCCAGCCCATGAGTCCTCACCTCTGCCACAGGCCGGTTCTCATTATGGCAGTGGAAGAAGAGTGGAAGTAGGCTCTGGCTCACAATTGTCTTCAGTGGCTGTTTTGCCTCTTCCACTACCAACTCCATCACCATACAGAAGAGATGAATGGAGAGCAGCTGCACACGGCTGTTGTCCTGGAGAAAAGGAAGACAAAAAAATCTCAGCACCAACTACTCCAGGCCCACCCAGGCAAACGCCTGAAAATTGTCATGGTGCAAAGCGTCTGGGCAGCGGCCACTGCACATGACTGGGAGCACAGAGCCTTACGTGTTCAAAGAGCGGCAGGAGTGCCTCAGCCAGCTTTGGGGCGGTGGTGCTGGACACCAGGATGTCTTTCTTCTGGAGCATATTTCTGAACACAGACAGAGTCATGCTGACCACATCTCCATCTGCATCTCCCAGCAGCTCCAGAAGGTTTTGAGACAGCCTGCACATTCTTCTGGCCTGTGTGGAACACAAGGCTGTGCTGTGAAGCCATGAACAGCTGCAATGCCAACACTGCCCTGGCACTGCAACCCTACTGTGCTGCTGCAGGGCCCAGAGGCCAAAGGCTTGTTCCAAAGCATTCAGGCAGCTGAACCGGGAGGCAGGAGAGCTGGGAGCAGCTGCCTCATATCCCAAATCCCAGCCAGCTCCAAGCAAGTGCTTTCCCCAGCCCCACGCTGCCAGCACGGCTTCAGCCACTGCCCCCTTCTCACCATCGAGGGGTCCTTGCTGAGCACCACGAGGCCCCTGAGTGCCAGGCGACGCCTCTCCCTGCACTCGCTCTGCAGGTACCTTGACATGACCTTCAAGACCCTGTGACCACATTCAGTCAAGTCCAGACATGGGAAGACCTGAAAGGCACAGGCAGTGACGGGGGAGCCAGCTGGCCAGAGCCCAGAACCATTCAGCACTGGGCCCAGGCAGCAGCACAGGGCACAGCCACTGTCCCAGGCAGCTGTGGCTATGAGAGGACAGAGAGCTGGGAGGCAGCTGAGCAAGGCAGTGCTGGCCTTCAGGCTCACCTCCACAAGGAATGCCAGGGCAGGCAGATCCCAGCGTGGCTCCCTGCCCCTGAGCAGCGTGAGCAGGTGGAGTGCAATCCCAGAACACAAAGGGCTCGAGACACGACGCATCTCCCTGGAAGGAGGAAAAAGGAACCAAGTCCCTGAGGTGGGGGGATAAACCTCTCCCAGGCCAGACTCACAGAGGTCTGGTCTTTCCCCAGCATCCCTAGAAGGGATGTGAGTGCTTTGGAGGCTCCTGGTCAGCCTCCTCTCCCAGCTTTTTCCAGTCTGCTCGGCCATCCCTCAGTGACAAGTCCCACTGGCCCACGACCACAGGGACTGTGTGGGGCACCCCGGGCACAGAGCACAAATGCTGAGGGCTGTGGGGAGAAGGGGATCTTACCTGGCCAGCACACCCATGGCATAGTGGTGGGTGTCAGCACAGAGCAGTGTGTCCCAGCCACGCCTGCGTTCCATTGCCATCAATAAATCCAGACAGCGCAGATGGTGGAGCAGAGCCCTTATGGTCTGCACTGCGAAGCTGTGTGCAGAGCAAAGCCCAGGTCATGCTGGGAGCACTGGCCCTGCCCTGAGTACATAGGAAGGACAGGAGGACTGGGATGGAGCACCTGTTGATGCTGGTGGGAAGGCGGTCATCCTTTCGGCATTCTCTCCAAAAGTTATCAACCTCCTCTGACACCTGTTCTGTGCTAAAGAACACTTGGAACAGTAGAGCCAAGAGGAGGCGGGGAGAAGACACTCTAAATGGCTCCGGGCACCAGGGCAGGTGGAGAATCTCCCAAACCACCCTGCTTGCCTGCAAAAGGCAAACCACACCGAGACAGCGCTCAGCGCCGAGGTGTCCATGTGGCAGGGCCCGAGCGTGGGAGGGAGAGGCCAGGGGAGAGGCAGGGGGAGCACCGGGCCTGGTGGCCCTGGACCTGCCCCTAGGCCAGGTTTCAGCCCAGCGCCTGAGGCAGGGAGATGCACTGGGGCAAGGAGGATGGAGAGCTGCTGGAGAGGTGGCCTGGGGGCGAGCAAAGGCCACTTCCACAAACTCACAGCCAGGGCAAAGACATCCGTGAGCTCCCCATCAGAGGTGGACATTCTGTGCTTTGGCCAATCCTCCATCACACAGAGCAGTGTTGGAAGCACCTTCTCCATTGCCATTCCTGACGAGGCTATGGTCCTCCACATTATTGCAGCAGCTCTGTGGGTCAAGAGCTCTTAGTCAGGGGTGTCTCAGCCACAGCACCGTGGCCTGGGCAGCCGTGGGGGCCCAGGTGACAGAGACATGGTGCTCTGGGGTGCAGGCAGGGAGCATGGCGGCAGGCTGGGTAGCTGACATGCCAGGGCTGGGAAATGGCAGCTGTTGGGTCCTGGAACTTGCTGACTGTCTAGCAGACCCACTGGACTGGCTGTAAAGGGTGATGGGCCCTAAAGCCTGGTCAGTCCTAAGCCCTCAAGGCAGGTGGGCCCTGTACCTGTCACATGATGGAGCACAGCACAGGAGGGTCACTGCGACATCAGCAGGGTGTTCCTGGCTCAACCTCAGGAGGTCCATGAAGAACCTGTCATCTGGAACTACACTAGACACAAGGCTCAGGTACAGGTTCCTCACAAAGGCTGGCACCTGGAGAATGCACAGGGAAAGCTGCAGTGTTGCCAAAGGAAACAACTTCCCCAGCTTCCCCCAGGAAGTACTTCCCTTCCCTACCCACCACACTGGGCCAGCCTCACAGGCTGAGGGGGCCCAGCGCAAACTGCTTGAGGACCCACATGACTCATGCAAGGCTCAAGCTCTGTCCATAGACTGCTTACTTCACTTGCATGGGAGACAACCCTCATCCCAAAAAGATCTGGACTAGGAGCTGAAGGCAGGTCCTGAGTGGGCATGGTGTGAGTCTTTGCTGCACCCTCAGTCTGCATGGTGTCGATCCCTCTGCGTCGAGTACCTTTGAGGTTCTGAAACATCTGCAAGAAAATGAAGGGCAGGGAAGAGAGATGTCACATCAAAGCACCCCAACGGTGATGCTGGGCTGAGCACGAGGGGATGGCTCAGAATACCTGGCCTATAAAGTGCCAGCAGCCAGGGGCACGGTCCTGCTCTTGTGTCTGGTCCGTGCCTGCATGTGGGAAAGAGTGAGCACAGCCGGGGCTGAGGGGCTGCAGGAGAGGCCAGACAACACAGCCCAGGCCTGCGCTGCCCAGGCAGGGACAGCCCCGGGATGCCCAGGGGATGCAGCACGGCTGCAGCGGGGGTCAGCCCCAGCCCCTCTTCTAGTCTATCCATGGGCATGTCCCTGGGGCATGGAATGGGATGGGATGGGATGGGATGGGATGGGATGGGATGGGATGGGATGGGATGGGATGGGATGGGACGGGATGGGATGGGGCCAAGCTGGCTGCAGGCACCAGCCCTGCGGCCCAGCTCTGCCACTCACACTCCTGCAGCGGCTGGACCTGCTCCACCTCTCCTGGCTGCTGTGCTGGGGCAGCTCCAGGGCCTTCTTCCTCCTCCTTCTCCCAGGCCACCTTGGGCTCGCTTGGGGGTTTCTGCTCCATGTCACTGACTGGAACAATGGCTACTTGCAGGAGAGATGCCTTGGGAAAGCTCTGGGTAAGCAAGTGCTGCAGTCGTGCCTTGAAGGCACCTGCAAGAGAGAAGCCTTGGGAAGGCTACAGGACAGCAAGTCCTGCACTCTGGTCTTGAGGGCTCCTGCCACAAGGACAGGAGACTCCTCGTCCTTGGTGACCGTGGTCACCAAGTCCCACGGTCTGGCCTCGAGGGCACAGGCCACAGAGATAGGCGATGCCTCGGAAAAGCTCCGAGTCACCAAGTCCCGCGGTCTGCCCTCGGGGGCGCCTGCAAAAGGGAAGCCTCGAGGAGGCCACAGGTCACCAAGTCCTGTGGTTTGGCCTCGAGGTCACCTGCAGGAAGAACGCCTCGGAAAAGCTCTGGGTCGGCAAGGAACGAGTGCAACGTGGGAAATCCTCACGGCAACGCTCTGTCCCATCCTGTCCCGTCGCGTGCTCCGAGCACTGAGGCTTAGCTGTGTCGCCGCCAGCACCTATGTCACGGCGTGTCACAAAGGGCCCATGGACACGCTGTCCTGTTGCATCCCACAGTGACCATGCTGCACCATGTCACAAAGGGCCCTTGCACATGCTGCCGCCTGCCCTGGGGCCGCCCCCACTCCAGTATGGCTGCTGGCCATCCTAAACACAGGGGTGTGACACACACAAGGAAGGCGTGGGCCAGGGCACCAATGCTGCTCTGAGCCCTGGGGCTTGGGGAGCACTGAAATCAGCAGGTGTGGCAGAGTCCCCACAAAAGCACACCTGCCACCCCCCCGTACCCTGGCAGTGCCGGTGCCCGTCTGCTGCCACACAGACCTGTGCCCCCGCGGGGCTTCCCTGCCAGGGGGCAGCCAAAGCCAACGGGCATTGCTGCCTGTGCTCCTTCCCGCAGCTGCCTGTTGGCAGGAGCAGCTGGAGCAGCTGGAGGCAATGCTTGGTATCTGTCAGATGATGTGTTGCTCCTTCCTGGAATGATTGTTTTTCATGGAAGGGATTAGCAGCAGCACCAGAACACCATCAGCTGCTGCGTTTCACGCGACAAAGAGATTCTACAGAGACACTGTCCTGTTTCCTTGTGCTCTTCTGTCCGTTTTTCTGGGGAAAACATTCGTCCATCCTCTGATGTTCAACGCTGCAGTTGCTGCGTGTCTGGCTGTGGCAGCTCACGTCCAAACACAACTGGGTGCCTACTGGGCAAGGCAATGGACGGCCACCAACTGGGAAGTTCAAGCATGGCTCTGTTTAAAGCTTCCAATAATCTCTTCTCCATCTCCAAAGGCAAACACATGTTGGAAAAGTCAAATGAATTGCAATGCTCCCAGCATACAAATTATCACGAAAGAAAGCAGCAAGGATTGCACACAAAGCCTTTGGAAACACTCCCTAGATGAATTCAAGTCTCTCCCATGCAGGGCTGTAACAGCTGAGCTTCTACACTGCTGCACGGTTCCAGGGTGAGCAGGAAGAAGTCCACAATGTTCATGTACAGTCCGAAATGGGGATGCAGGGTTGGACCAAGGGCTTTTTTCAGGGGGATGGTGCCGAAATCCAGTGCATTCTGGTGCGCCAGCATGACAGAGCTCAGCAGGTCTGACGGACAGCCCGTGCAAGGAACAAGCGAGATCTGGTGTTGTGGGTGCCTGGCGCTGGGCTTCTGGAGAATGATTGCCTGAGAAGGTGCCACTCGCTCGCTCTCCCCTGCCACGGATGGGCAGAGGAGAGGAAAACAAATTTAACAAAGGGGTCATGAGTACATTTGTTGTACACCAATTACAACATATAACAACAAGGTGGGGGGGGGGGGGGGGGTTGTTTCCACTTTATTAAAGGGACTGCAGGTGCCAATCTGGGTGCTTAGCCTTCTAAGCAAATTGTATTTCTATCAGACGACTACAAATACATGTAAAGAGCGGATGCACCAGCGTGTCAGCTTTGGGAACAAAAATTGATAGCGTTTAGGGACAGGTTGCGATCTCACAGGGTGGGAGCGCTGAAAAGCCCAGTCCGCTCCCGGCAGCCCCCCGGCGCCTCGCCCAGAGGCACACAGGCACAGCGGCCGGCAGCTCCCGCGCCCCGCGGCTGAGGGGAGCGGCGGGGCGGAGCCGCTCGATGCTGGGCGGGAAACGTACCCTGCGGCGCGGAGGAGGCGGCGGCGGCTGCGCAGCAGGGAGTGGCGCGGGCCTGCCGTGTCCCTCAGGGCGCCCGCGGCCCCTCAGCGGCCCTGGCGGGCGTGCGTGCGGGCGGGCAGCCGCGTGTCCCCTCGGCGACACGCGGCATGCCCGGCTGTCCCTCGGGTGACCATCGCGATCCCTCAGTGACCCTGACGTACCCTCAGGAACACGACAGACTCCTGCCTCCCCTTCAGTGATGCCCGTGTCCCCTCCGTGCGACCCACATCACCTGGCACACGCATTCCCCTCAGAGACCTTCATGGCCCCTCAGCGACACACGTGCCTCCGCCTCAAATGTCCTTCGTGTCCCCTCAGCATAACAAGGGGTACCCTCCTCCCGCTCAGTGACCCCCATATCCCCTCAGGGGACTCCACAGCACCTGACACCCTCCTCCCCCTCAGTGACCCTCATGTCCCTTCAGTGGTCCCTTCAGAGGTCCCTTCAGAGACCATCATGGCGCCTCAGCAACACACAGGGCATCCATCTTCCCTTCGGTGAGATAAGAGGCACCTGCCACCCGCTCAGGGAACCTCCTGTCCCCTCAGCATCACTTGGGGCACCCTCCGCTCCCTCAGTGACCCTCGCGTTCCATCAGCAAATCGAGGGACACCAGCCACCCCCCTCAGCGACGCACCCTGGGTACAGGCAGTCATGCTGGGCAGGGGCCATCAGCCAGCAGAGTCATGCAGCTGGCAGAAAGCTGCTGGGGCTGGGGAAAAAGCCCTGCTCTCCTTACAGGCGGGGCTGGGAGCTGGGAGAGCTCCATTTGCCCCCTCAAGTGCAGAGACAAGGGATCTCACCCTCCTTGTAGGGCTGCACCTCTCTCCAGGAAGCCCAAGGAGCGCGATGGCAAAAGGCCAACGACAGCAAAGCAAAGACCCAGCCCTGCTCACTGAGGGTCACTGAGGGAGTGGAGGGTGCCGCAAGTGATACTGAGGGGACGTGTGGCTCACTGAGGGAAAATGAGGGGACATCCACCAGTGGCTCACGCCCACTGAGTCTACTGAGCCCTTTCCCTGGACAGGACCCTTCTGGAACTGCAAAGCTCGCACGCTCACGTATCCGTGCCCCGGGAACGCTCTTGGCCCAGAGGGCCTTGCTCATGGCGCCTCTTGGGCTCAAAACTGCTGCTCTTCTTCCTCTGTCTTGCCCAAAGCCACAGAGGTCAGCCTCCCCCGCAACAACAGGAGCAAGACTCAATACCCAGGCAGTCAAGCTCATGGCCTAAGGCTGAGCAGGGCCAGGGCCCCAGTCGCAAGGACAGGGAGGGCAGGCGCCCAGCCCCACAACCCCTGGGCCCACAGGTCTGAAAGGCTGGGAGCAGGGGTACACACCTCATTTTGAGAGGTCCCTCCAACCGGTCAGTGAGGGAGATGCCTCAGGGAAACACCAGAGGGGCCGGGTTGCAGGAACAGGGCGGCTGCCTGAGAGCTGCTTCTGGCTTCTGACACCCAATTCCTCAGGGCTTCCCACCACCCCATCCCCTCAGGGGCCTCCTGACCCCTTGCAGCCTCCTGCCGCCCAGCCCCTCACGCATCCCCCTCGTGCCTTCCCACTGCCTTGTCCCGTCAGGGCCTCGGCAGCACCTCATCCCTGCAGGCCTCCCACCGCCCTGTCCCCTCAGGGTCTCCCCCAGCCCGGCCATCCTGCCCGGCCGTGGCGCAGCCCCGACGAAGCTCCAGAGGAGCCCCGGATCAAGAGGCACCGGGGAGCCCTCAGCAATCCAGCCAGCAACACACGGGCAGGAGGACACAGGAGGCGCTTCCGGGCTGCCAGAGGGCTTGTGGCCATCTCCAGGCACCAGTCTCGCAGGGATCCCCGCAGCTGCGGCCTCTGCCAGCCTGCTCAGTTGGAAGTGTTAGGGCTTCGGCAGAACCAGAGAAGGCCAAGGGGCTTCTGGCCACTTTCCCTTCCACACAGCACGCCTGGGCAACTTGCTGGGCACAAGCACCCGTCTTCCCCTCTTCCCCTATGCCCTGCAGAGACTGGGCACCAAAAGAAAGATCCTGGGCACCAAAAGAAAGATCCTGGCACTGGGTGTATTATAACACGTTCTATATTTGAGAATTAGATAAACATTATAAATTATATTACTATTACTATAATATTACCTAAAATAACAATATATGAGTCCTTTTACAAGGACATAGGAAAAAAAAAAAGTCTTTGTAGAACAGATGTTCCCCGCTGGCCCAGGTGGTAGCCCCAGCAGACAGAGGTTCGCAGATTAGCTGTCTGCCGATCTCCAGCAGCTCAGCCAGCAATGGCCACACAGACGAGGCCGCGACTTCCATATCCTGCGAAGCAAATCATGCAGCCTCTGGGCTCTGGACATGGGAGCTCTCTCTGCTGCATTGAGGACGTACAAGCTTTGCAGTGCCAGGTTTGATACGGCACTGCTTACGTCCTCGGCCGTGTCTTCAAGGGCTGCAAGAGAGAGGAAGAGAGCCACGGTCAGAGCCTGGATCTGCGGGGACCCGAGGAGAGCTCCCTGGCCAGGGCCATCCCCGCCAGCCTTTGCCATGGCCAGGACGAGCAGGGACCAACGGGATCAGCCGGAAGGTGCTGGCCACGAATCCCCCACGTGCCCCTGAAATCTCTCTGTGCTCTGCCCACTCTACGCCCCTCATCCACACAGGGCTCTGTGCCTCTGTGGGCGCAGAGCCATCCAGAGCCGGGACAGGGATTGAAGCTCCCCCCTGCCAGCCGCCGCTGACACCCCGCTGCCCTCACTCACCCTTGCAGATGACGTGGAATTCTTCCTGCTGCCCTCTCAGATGCCGCCCGAGAATCCCTGGGAACACAGAGCCCTGTGTCACAGCCCCAGCGGCACAGCTCCCCCACAGCGGCGCTGCCAGCCCCGGGGCCACACGGCCTCCTGCGCCGGCAGAGCTCAGCCCGGGCCCTTGCCGCATCCGGACGCCCAAGGAAGGGCACGGCTCCCGGCGAGAGCGGGGCGGCAGCAGCCCCGAGGCCAGGCGGGGCTCCAGAGCCCCGGGCCCGGATGCCGCTGCCGGGGCAGCAGCCGGGACTGGGGCCGAGCTGCGGCGCGGCGGGGCGGGGAGGGAGCCAGGGATCGTGCCTCACCAATGAACCTGACGGCCGCCTCTCGCAGGGACTCCTGTGGGCTGTCCAGGTAGGGCAGGGCGTGGCGCAGGTGCTCGGCCGCTTGGCTCCTGTCCTTTGCCAGCTGGAGAGAGCGCCGGGAGGGAAGGCTTGGCGCGGGCTCTGCCCCTTGGCTGGCCCAGCCCTGGCCTCCCCTGCCCGCCGGCAGCCGCTGGCGCCGCGCTTTGGAGGGGGCAGAGGGCCGGGTGCTGCCCGGGGAGCCGCACAGCCCAGCTGGGCCGGGGCTCCATCGGCACCCGGCTCGGGGCCAAGGCAGCCCGGAGAAGAGCCCGTGTGGTTCCTGGGTGCAGCAGTGGGCAGGGGCACAGCTGCCAGCCCCACACACTGGGCGCCGGGGGAGGGTATTTTCTCCAGGCTGGGGCTGTGGCTTTCAGGCCATCCTTACCAGACACTCGCCAAACTTCCAGAGTTTCTCCTCGTTGACGAGCTTTGCGATGTCCCACCACTTCAGGAACTTGGCCACAGCAAGCAGCGCTGTTCGAGAAGCCTGGAGAGCAGCAGAGACCCACAGATGGCACCCCAGCTCAGGGCACAGGACGCCTGGAGCGCAGCCCATGAGGCACCAGGACAGGAGTCAGCTGAGCCCCCTCTCAGGGGCACTCCAGCAGCCCCCGAGTCCTCACCTCCTGTGCCACAGATCTCTTCTCATCATGGCAGTGGAAGAAGAATGGGAGCAGGCTCTGGCGCACTTGTATCTTCAGGAGCTCTTTTCCTTCTTTTTCGAAAGATGACATCAGAGCTCGGAAGATAAACATGGAGAGCAGCTGCACCTGGCTATCTTCCTGTCCAAAAGAAGGAAGAAATTACCCCGGCATTGGCTGCTCCAGGCCCACGTGGGCACAGGCCTGAAAAATCCACAGAACACAAAGTGTTCAGGCAGCACCCAGTGCCCATGCCTGGGGGCACAGAACCTTACGTTGTCAAAGAGTGGCAGGAGCGCCTCAGCCAGCTGCAGGGCGATGGGGCTGGATATGGGGATGGCATTATCCAGAAAGAAAGAGCCGACCACCACGATGGCCATCCTGACCACATCATTATCATCTTCCCGGAGGAGCTCCACGAGGTTTTCTGTCAGGCTCTGCATTCTGTCAGCCTGTGCAGAACACAAGGCTGTGCAACCCCACCCTGCTGCTGCAGGGCCCGGAGCCCTGTCCCAAAACACTCAGGCAGCTGAACGCGGAGGCAGGAGAGCTGGGAGCAGCTGCGTCAGCTCCCGAAGCCCAGCCAAGCCCAAGTGACTGCGTTCCCTTGCCCCACGCTGCCATGAATGCTTCAGCTACTGCCCCTTCTCACCATTGAGGGATTGTCAGTGAGCATGTGGAGGACTCTGAGAACCTGGAGACGTATCTCCCTGCGCTCGCTCTGCAGGTGCCTTGACAGGAGTTGCATGATGCTGTCACCACTTTCCTTCAAGTCCAGCCATGGGACAACCTGAAAGGCACAGGCAGTGACGGGGGAGCCGGCCGGCAGGAGCCCAGAACCATTCAGGCCTAGGCCCACGCAGCAGCACAGGGCGCGGGCACCGTCCCAGGCAGCTGCACCTACGAGAGGGCAGAGAGCCGGGAGGCAGCTGAGCGAGGCGGGGCTGGCCTTCAGGCTCACCTCCACAAGGAATGCCAGCGCGGGGAAATCCCAGTATGGCCTCTCTTTGCAGAGCATGTCAAGGAGGCTGCACAAGATGCTGCCAGACAAGAGCACGGATGCGTTGCGCATCTCCCTGGAAGGTGGCAAAAGGCACTAAGACGCTGACGTGGGGTGGCAGACCTCTCCCAGGCCAGACTCACAGAGTTGTGATCTTCTGCACCACCCTGCCAGGGGACCTGGGCCCTTTGTGAGCTGGCTGCTCCTGGTCAGCCTCCTCTCCCAGGTTTTTCCAGTCTGCTTGGCGACCCCTCCGTGACAAGGCCCTCTGGCCCACGACCGCGGGGACTGTGTGGGGCACCCCGGGCACAGAGCACAAATGCCGAGGGCTGTGGGGGGAGAAGGGGATCTTACCTGGCCAGCACACCCACAGCATAGTGGTGGGTGTCAGCACAGAGCAGTGTGTCCCAGCCATGCCTGCGTTGCACTTCCAGCACCACATGCTCACACTGCTGTAGGCAGAGCAGGGCCTTGAGGGTCCTCACTGCGAAGCTGTATGCAGAGCAAAGCCCAGGTCACGCTGGGACCACTGGCTCCTCTCCTGGGGGCATGAGAGGGACAGGAGGACTGGCATGGAGCACCTGTTGGGTTTGGTGGCAAGGCCGTGTTGTTCCTGGCATCCCTTCCAGAAGGCTTCAACCTCCTCTGGTGTATCCAGAGTGCTAGAGAACACTTGGAAGAGCAGATGCACAAAGACGATCGGGAAAAACGCCATCAGTACGTGTTGGCCGCAGGGTACCTGGAGGATCTTCCACATCACCACCGTTGCCTGCAAAAGGCAAACCACACCGAGACAGCGCTCAGCGCCGAGGTGTCCGTGTGGCAGGGCCCGAGCGTGGGAGGGAGAGGCCAGGGGAGAGGCAGGGGGAGCACCGGGCCTGGTGGCCCTGGACCTGCCCCTAGGCCAGGTTTCAGCCCAGCGCCTGAGGCAGGGAGATGCACTGGGGCAAGGAGGATGGAGAGCTGCTGGAGAGGTGGCCTGGGGGGCGAGCAAAGGCCACTTCCACAAACTCACAGCCAGGGCAAAGACATCCGTGAGCTCCCCATCACAAGTGAATGTGCTGTGCTTTGGCCAGTTTGCCAGCACATCAAGGAGAGTCAGCATCGCCAGCTCCGCAGCCTTGGGTGAGGTCATGATCGCTTTCCACATGGTCATAGCAGCTCTGTGGGGTTGGAACTCTTTCTCAGGAGGGTCTCTGCCACAGCACCATGGCCTAGGCAGCTGTGCCTTCCAGCCCTGTCTCTGCCCACTGCCCCTCGCCGGCACCACACAGGCAACCAACCCCTGCGGGGACAGGCTCCTGAGGGGACAGACCCCAGGGACAGGTTCCGCAGGGTGATGGGCTGGTGAGCCCTGAGCCCTTTGGGCAGGTGAGCCCTGTACCTGTCACACGATGGGGCCACACGCAGGAGGGTTATCACTACGTCAGCGGGGTATTCCTCAGCCAGATCCACCACGGTACTGTCCAGCCTGTGCTCAGCAGACTCGTTGGACTTGAGCCACTGGTGGATGTACCTCACCATGCCTGGCACCTGGAGAATGACCAGGTTAGTGTTGGAAAGCTGCCAGAGGGTGTAATGTCCTCAGCTTCCCCAGAGAAGAGCCTCCCTTCCCACCACACTGTGATGGCCTCAAAGGCTTAAAGGGACGACGAGGCATAGCTTGGGAAGCCAAGTGACTCCTGGAGAGCTCCAGCCCTGGCCACCGGCTGCTTACTTGCTTTGGAATGGAAACACCATGCTCCACAAGCAAATCCAGCAGGGCAGCACTGGTCTCATGTTCGAAGACATCTGAGTACGCAATGACCCCAGCAGCCCTCATGCGAGCCTCTTCCTTACGAATGTTCTTGATGAATTGGCAAACCATCTGTAGGAAGAAGGGCAAGAAGAGAGGGATGTTCCACGGAGTGCTCCAAGCGCAGTGCTCAGCTGAGCAGTGACAGTAAGCCCAGCCCCAGTGGGGATGGCTGCAGCTACCTGCGCTGTTCGGCGGAAGCGATCAAGGGCAGAGTCCTGCTCTTGTGTCTGGTCCGTGCCTGCATGTGGGAAAGAGTGAGCACAGCCGGGGCTGAGGGGCTGCAGGAGAGGCCAGACAACACAGCCCAGGCCTGCGCTGCCCAGGCAGGGACAGCCCCGGGATGCCCAGGGGATGCAGCACGGCTGCAGCGGGGGTCAGCCCCAGCCCCTCTTCTAGTCTATCCATGGGCATGTCCCTGGGGCATGGAATGGGATGGGATGGGATGGGATGGGATGGGATGGGGGGGGGGGGGGGGGGGGGGGGGTGGGGGGGGGGTGGGGCCAAGCTGGCTGCAGGCACCAGCCCTGTGGCCCAGCTCTGCCACTCACCCTCCAGCAGTGCTGGGGATTGCTCCATCTCTTCAGGCTGCTGTGCTGGGGCAGCTCCAGGGCCTTCTTCCTCCTCCTTCTCCCAGGCCACCTTGGGCTCGCTTGGGGGTTTCTGCTCCATGTCACTGACTGGAACAATGGCTACTTGCAGGAGAGACGCCTTGGGAAAGCTCTGGGTAAGCAAGTGCTGCAGTCGTGCCTTGAAGGCACCTGCAAGAGAGAAGCCTTGGGAAGGCTACAGGACAGCAAGTCCTGCACTCTGGTCTTGAGGGCTCCTGCCACAAGGACAGGAGACTCCTCGTCCTTGGTGACCGTGGTCACCAAGTCCCACGGTCTGGCCTCGAGGGCACAGGCCACAGAGATAGGCGATGCCTCGGAAAAGCTCCGAGTCACCAAGTCCCGCGGTCTGCCCTCGGGGGCGCCTGCAAAAGGGAAGCCTCGAGGAGGCCACAGGTCACCAAGTCCTGTGGTTTGGCCTCGAGGTCACCTGCAGGAAGAACGCCTCGGAAAAGCTCTGGGTCGGCAAGGAACGAGTGCAACGTGGGAAATCCTCACGGCAACGCTCTGTCCCGTCCTGTCCCGTCGCGTGCTCCGAGCACTGAGGCTTAGCTGTGTCGCCGCCAGCACCTATGTCACGGCGTGTCACAAAGGGCCCATGGACACGCTGTCCTGTTGCATCCCACAGTGACCATGCTGCACCATGTCACAAAGGGCCCTTGCACATGCTGCCGCCTGCCCTGGGGCCGCCCCCACTCCAGTATGGCTGCTGGCCATCCTAAACACAGGGGTGTGACACACACAAGGAAGGCGTGGGCCAGGGCACCAATGCTGCTCTGAGCCCTGGGGCTTGGGGAGCACTGAAATCAGCAGGTGTGGCAGAGTCCCCACAAAAGCACACCTGCCACCCCCCGTACCCTGGCAGTGCCGGTGCCCGTCTGCTGCCACACAGACCTGTGCCCCCGCGGGGCTTCCCTGCCAGGGGGCAGCCAAAGCCAACGGGCATTGCTGCCTGTGCTCCTTCCCGCAGCTGCCTGTTGGCAGGAGCAGCTGGAGCAGCTGGAGGCAATGCTTGGTATCTGTCAGATGATGTGTTGCTCCTTCCTGGAATGATTGTTTTTCATGGAAGGGATTAGCAGCAGCACCAGAACACCATCAGCTGCTGCGTTTCACGGGACAAAGAGATTCTACAGAGACACTGTCCTGTTTCCTTGTGCTCTTCTGTCCGTTTTTCTGGGGAAAACATTCGTCCATCCTCTGATGTTCAACGCTGCAGTTGCTGCGTGTCTGGCTGTGGCAGCTCACGTCCAAACACAACTGGGTGCCTACTGGGCAAGGCAATGGACGGCCACCAACTGGGAAGTTCAAGCATGGCTCTGTTTAAAGCTTCCAATAATCTCTTCTCCATCTCCAAAGGCAAACACATGTTGGAAAAGTCAAATGAATTGCAATGCTCCCAGCATACAAATTATCACGAAAGAAAGCAGCAAGGATTGCACACAAAGCCTTTGGAAACACTCCCTAGATGAATTCAAGTCTCTCCCATGCAGGGCTGTAACAGCTGAGCTTCTACACTGCTGCACGGTTCCAGGGTGAGCAGGAAGAAGTCCACAATGTTCATGTACAGTCCGAAATGGGGATGCAGGGTTGGACCAAGGGCTTTTTTCAGGGGGATGGTGCCGAAATCCAGTGCATTCTGGTGCGCCAGCATGACAGAGCTCAGCAGGTCTGACGGACAGCCCGTGCAAGGAACAAGCGAGATCTGGTGTTGTGGGTGCCTGGCGCTGGGCTTCTGGAGAATGATTGCCTGAGAAGGTGCCACTCGCTCGCTCTCCCCTGCCACGGATGGGCAGAGGAGAGGAAAACAAATTTAACAAAGGGGTCATGAGTACATTTGTTGTACACCAATTACAACATATAACAACAAGGTGGGGGGGGGGGGGGGGGTTGTTTCCACTTTATTAAAGGGACTGCAGGTGCCAATCTGGGTGCTTAGCCTTCTAAGCAAATTGTATTTCTATCAGACGACTACAAATACATGTAAAGAGCGGATGCACCAGCGTGTCAGCTTTGGGAACAAAAATTGATAGCGTTTAGGGACAGGTTGCGATCTCACAGGGTGGGAGCGCTGAAAAGCCCAGTCCGCTCCCGGCAGCCCCCCGGCGCCTCGCCCAGAGGCACACAGGCACAGCGGCCGGCAGCTCCCGCGCCCCGCGGCTGAGGGGAGCGGCGGGGCGGAGCCGCTCGATGCTGGGCGGGAAACGTACCCTGCGGCGCGGAGGAGGCGGCGGCGGCTGCGCAGCAGGGAGTGGCGCGGGCCTGCCGTGTCCCTCAGGGCGCCCGCGGCCCCTCAGCGGCCCTGGCGGGCGTGCGTGCGGGCGGGCAGCCGCGTGTCCCCTCGGCGACACGCGGCATGCCCGGCTGTCCCTCGGGTGACCATCGCGATCCCTCAGTGACCCTGACGTACCCTCAGGAACACGACAGACTCCTGCCTCCCCTTCAGTGATGCCCGTGTCCCCTCCGTGCGACCCACATCACCTGGCACACGCATTCCCCTCAGAGACCTTCATGGCCCCTCAGCGACACACGTGCCTCCGCCTCAAATGTCCTTCGTGTCCCCTCAGCATAACAAGGGGTACCCTCCTCCCGCTCAGTGACCCCCATATCCCCTCAGGGGACTCCACAGCACCTGACACCCTCCTCCCCCCTCAGTGACCCTCATGTCCCTTCAGTGGCATGCAGGGCACCCACATGGCCTTCAGAGACCATCATGGCGCCTCAGCAACGCACAGGGCATCCATCTTCCCTTCGGTGAGATAAAAGGCACCTGCCACCCGCTCAGGGAACCTCCTGTCCCCTCAGCATCACTTGGGGCACCCTCCGCTCCCTCAGTGACCCTCGCGTTCCATCAGCAAATCGAGGGACACCAGCCACCCCCTCAGCGACGCACCCTGGGTACAGGCAGTCATGCTGGGCAGGGGCCATCAGCCAGCAGAGTCATGCAGCTGGCAGAAAGCTGCTGGGGCTGGGGAAAAAGCCCTGCTCTCCTTACAGGCGGGGCTGGGAGCTGGGAGAGCTCCGTTTGCCCCCTCAAGTGCAGAGACAAGGGATCTCACCCACCTTGTAGGGCTGCACCTCTCTCCAGGAAGCCCAAGGAGCGCGATGGCAAAAGGCCAACGACAGCAAAGCAAAGACCCAGCCCTGCTCACTGAGGGTCACTGAGGGAGTGGAGGGTGCCGCAAGTGATACTGAGGGGACGTGTGGCTCACTGAGGGAAAATGAGGGGACATCCACCAGTGGCTCACGCCCACTGAGTCTGCTGAGCCCTTTCCCTGGACAGGACCCTTCTGGAACTGCAAAGCTCGCACGCTCACGTATCCGTGCCCCGGGAACGCTCTTGGCCCAGAGGGCCTTGCTCATGGCGCCTCTTGGGCTCAAAACTGCTGCTCTTCTTCCTCTGTCTTGCCCAAAGCCACAGAGGTCAGCCTCCCCCGCAACAACAGGAGCAAGACTCAATACCCAGGCAGTCAAGCTCATGGCCTAAGGCTGAGCAGGGCCAGGGCCCCAGTCGCAAGGACAGGGAGGGCAGGCGCCCAGCCCCACAACCCCTGGGCCCACAGGTCTGAAAGGCTGGGAGCAGGGGTACACACCTCATTTTGAGAGGTCCCTCCAACCGGTCAGTGAGGGAGATGCCTCAGGGAAACACCAGAGGGGCCGGGTTGCAGGAACAGGGCGGCTGCCTGAGAGCTGCTTCTGGCTTCTGACACCCAATTCCTCAGGGCTTCCCACCACCCCATCCCCTCAGGGGCCTCCTGACCCCTTGCAGCCTCCTGCCGCCCGGCCCCTCACGCATCCCCCTCGTGCCTTCCCACTGCCTTGTCCCGTCAGGGCCTCGGCAGCACCTCATCCCTGCAGGCCTCCCACCGCCCTGTCCCCTCAGGGTCTCCCCCAGCCCGGCCATCCTGCCCGGCCGTGGCGCAGCCCCGACGAAGCTCCAGAGGAGCCCCGGATCAAGAGGCACCGGGGAGCCCTCAGCAATCCAGCCAGCAACACACGGGCAGGAGGACACAGGAGGCGCTTCCGGGCTGCCAGAGGGCTTGTGGCCATCTCCAGGCACCAGTCTCGCAGGGATCCCCGCAGCTGCGGCCTCTGCCAGCCTGCTCAGTTGGAAGTGTTAGGGCTTCGGCAGAACCAGAGAAGGCCAAGGGGCTTCTGGCCACTTTCCCTTCCACACAGCACGCCTGGGCAACTTGCTGGGCACAAGCACCCGTCTTCCCCTCTTCCCCTATGCCCTGCAGAGACTGGGCACCAAAAGAAAGATCCTGGGCACCAAAAGAAAGATCCTGGCACTGGGTGTATTGTAACACGTTCTATATTTGAGAATTAGATAAACATTATAAATTCTATTACTATTACTATAATATTACCTAAAATAACAATATATGAGTCCTTTTACAAGGACATAGGAAAAAAAAAAAGTCTTTGTAGAACAGATGTTCCCCGCTGGCCCAGGTGGTAGCCCCAGCAGACAGAGGTTCGCAGATTAGCTGTCTGCCGATCTCCAGCAGCTCAGCCAGCAATGGCCACACAGACGAGGCCGCGACTTCCATATCCTGCGAAGCAAATCATGCAGCCTCTGGGCTCTGGACATGGGAGCTCTCTCTGCTGCATTGAGGACGTACAAGCTTTGCAGTGCCAGGTTTGATACGGCACTGCTTACGTCCTCGGCCGTGTCTTCAAGGGCTGCAAGAGAGAGGAAGAGAGCCACGGTCAGAGCCTGGATCTGCGGGGACCCGAGGAGAGCTCCCTGGCCAGGGCCATCCCCGCCAGCCTTTGCCATGGCCAGGACGAGCAGGGACCAACGGGATCAGCCGGAAGGTGCTGGCCACGAATCCCCCACGTGCCCCTGAAATCTCTCTGTGCTCTGCCCACTCTACGCCCCTCATCCACACAGGGCTCTGTGCCTCTGTGGGCGCAGAGCCATCCAGAGCCGGGACAGGGATTGAAGCTCCCCCCTGCCAGCCGCCGCTGACACCCCGCTGCCCTCACTCACCCTTGCAGATGACGTGGAATTCTTCCTGCTGCCCTCTCAGATGCCGCCCGAGAATCCCTGGGAACACAGAGCCCTGTGTCACAGCCCCAGCGGCACAGCTCCCCCACAGCGGCGCTGCCAGCCCCGGGGCCACACGGCCTCCTGCGCCGGCAGAGCTCAGCCCGGGCCCTTGCCGCATCCGGACGCCCAAGGAAGGGCACGGCTCCCGGCGAGAGCGGGGCGGCAGCAGCCCCGAGGCCAGGCGGGGCTCCAGAGCCCCGGGCCCGGATGCCGCTGCCGGGGCAGCAGCCGGGACTGGGGCCGAGCTGCGGCGCGGCGGGGCGGGGAGGGAGCCAGGGATCGTGCCTCACCAATGAACCTGACGGCCGCCTCTCGCAGGGACTCCTGTGGGCTGTCCAGGTAGGGCAGGGCGTGGCGCAGGTGCTCGGCCGCTTGGCTCCTGTCCTTTGCCAGCTGGAGAGAGCGCCGGGAGGGAAGGCTTGGCGCGGGCTCTGCCCCTTGGCTGGCCCAGCCCTGGCCTCCCCTGCCCGCCGGCAGCCGCTGGCGCCGCGCTTTGGAGGGGGCAGAGGGCCGGGTGCTGCCCGGGGAGCCGCACAGCCCAGCTGGGCCGGGGCTCCATCGGCACCCGGCTCGGGGCCAAGGCAGCCCGGAGAAGAGCCCGTGTGGTTCCTGGCTGCAGCAGTGGGCAGGGGCACAGCTGCCAGCCCCACACACTGGGCGCCGGGGGAGGGTATTTTCTCCAGGCTGGGGCTGTGGCTTTCAGGCCATCCTTACCAGACACTCGCCAAACTTCCAGAGTTTCTCCTCGTTGACGAGCTTTGCGATGTCCCACCACTTCAGGAACTTGGCCACAGCAAGCAGCGCTGTTCGAGAAGCCTGGAGAGCAGCAGAGACCCACAGATGGCACCCCAGCTCAGGGCACAGGACGCCTGGAGCGCAGCCCATGAGGCACCAGGACAGGAGTCAGCTGAGCCCCCTCTCAGGGGCACTCCAGCAGCCCCCGAGTCCTCACCTGTGCCACAGATCTCTTCTCATCATGGCAGTGGAAGAAGAATGGGAGCAGGCTCTGGCGCACTTGTATCTTCAGGAGCTCTTTTCCTTCTTTTTCGAAAGATGACATCAGAGCTCGGAAGATAAACATGGAGAGCAGCTGCACCTGGCTATCTTCCTGTCCAAAAGAAGGAAGAAATTACCCCGGCATTGGCTGCTCCAGGCCCACGTGGGCACAGGCCTGAAAAATCCACAGAACACAAAGTGTTCAGGCAGCACCCAGTGCCCATGCCTGGGGGCACAGAACCTTACGTTGTCAAAGAGTGGCAGGAGCGCCTCAGCCAGCTGCAGGGCGATGGGGCTGGATATGGGGATGGCATTATCCAGAAAGAAAGAGCCGACCACCACGATGGCCATCCTGACCACATCATTATCATCTTCCCGGAGGAGCTCCACGAGGTTTTCTGTCAGGCTCTGCATTCTGTCAGCCTGTGCAGAACACAAGGCTGTGCAACCCCACCCTGCTGCTGCAGGGCCCGGAGCCCTGTCCCAAAACACTCAGGCAGCTGAACGCGGAGGCAGGAGAGCTGGGAGCAGCTGCGTCAGCTCCCGAAGCCCAGCCAAGCCCAAGTGACTGCGTTCCCTTGCCCCACGCTGCCATGAATGCTTCAGCTACTGCCCCTTCTCACCATTGAGGGATTGTCAGTGAGCATGTGGAGGACTCTGAGAACCTGGAGACGTATCTCCCTGCGCTCGCTCTGCAGGTGCCTTGACAGGAGTTGCATGATGCTGTCACCACTTTCCTTCAAGTCCAGCCATGGGACAACCTGAAAGGCACAGGCAGTGACGGGGGAGCCGGCCGGCAGGAGCCCAGAACCATTCAGGCCTAGGCCCACGCAGCAGCACAGGGCGCGGGCACCGTCCCAGGCAGCTGCACCTACGAGAGGGCAGAGAGCCGGGAGGCAGCTGAGCGAGGCGGGGCTGGCCTTCAGGCTCACCTCCACAAGGAATGCCAGCGCGGGGAAATCCCAGTATGGCCTCTCTTTGCAGAGCATGTCAAGGAGGCTGCACAAGATGCTGCCAGACAAGAGCACGGATGCGTTGCGCATCTCCCTGGAAGGTGGCAAAAGGCACTAAGACGCTGACGTGGGGTGGCAGACCTCTCCCAGGCCAGACTCACAGAGTTGTGATCTTCTGCACCACCCTGCCAGGGGACCTGGGCCCTTTGTGAGCTGGCTGCTCCTGGTCAGCCTCCTCTCCCAGGTTTTTCCAGTCTGCTTGGCGACCCCTCCGTGACAAGGCCCTCTGGCCCACGACCGCGGGGACTGTGTGGGGCACCCCGGGCACAGAGCACAAATGCCGAGGGCTGTGGGGGGAGAAGGGGATCTTACCTGGCCAGCACACCCACAGCATAGTGGTGGGTGTCAGCACAGAGCAGTGTGTCCCAGCCATGCCTGCGTTGCACTTCCAGCACCACATGCTCACACTGCTGTAGGCAGAGCAGGGCCTTGAGGGTCCTCACTGCGAAGCTGTATGCAGAGCAAAGCCCAGGTCACGCTGGGACCACTGGCTCCTCTCCTGGGGGCATGAGAGGGACAGGAGGACTGGCATGGAGCACCTGTTGGGTTTGGTGGCAAGGCCGTGTTGTTCCTGGCATCCCTTCCAGAAGGCTTCAACCTCCTCTGGTGTATCCAGAGTGCTAGAGAACACTTGGAAGAGCAGATGCACAAAGACGATCGGGAAAAACGCCATCAGTACGTGTTGGCCGCAGGGTACCTGGAGGATCTTCCACATCACCACCGTTGCCTGCAAAAGGCAAACCACACCGAGACAGCGCTCAGCGCCGAGGTGTCCGTGTGGCAGGGCCCGAGCGTGGGAGGGAGAGGCCAGGGGAGAGGCAGGGGGAGCACCGGGCCTGGTGGCCCTGGACCTGCCCCTAGGCCAGGTTTCAGCCCAGCGCCTGAGGCAGGGAGATGCACTGGGGCAAGGAGGATGGAGAGCTGCTGGAGAGGTGGCCTGGGGGGCGAGCAAAGGCCACTTCCACAAACTCACAGCCAGGGCAAAGACATCCGTGAGCTCCCCATCACAAGTGAATGTGCTGTGCTTTGGCCAGTTTGCCAGCACATCAAGGAGAGTCAGCATCGCCAGCTCCGCAGCCTTGGGTGAGGTCATGATCGCTTTCCACATGGTCATGGCAGCTCTGTGGGGTTGGAACTCTTTCTCAGGAGGGTCTCTGCCACAGCACCATGGCCTAGGCAGCTGTGCCTTCCAGCCCTGTCTCTGCCCACTGCCCCTCGCCGGCACCACACAGGCAACCAACCCCTGCGGGGACAGGCTCCTGAGGGGACAGACCCCAGGGACAGGTTCCGCAGGGTGATGGGCTGGTGAGCCCTGAGCCCTTTGGGCAGGTGAGCCCTGTACCTGTCACACGATGGGGCCACACGCAGGAGGGTTATCACTACGTCAGCGGGGTATTCCTCAGCCAGATCCACCACGGTACTGTCCAGCCTGTGCTCAGCAGACTCGTTGGACTTGAGCCACTGGTGGATGTACCTCACCATGCCTGGCACCTGGAGAATGACCAGGTTAGTGTTGGAAAGCTGCCAGAGGGTGTAATGTCCTCAGCTTCCCCAGAGAAGAGCCTCCCTTCCCACCACACTGTGATGGCCTCAAAGGCTTAAAGGGACGACGAGGCATAGCTTGGGAAGCCAAGTGACTCCTGGAGAGCTCCAGCCCTGGCCACCGGCTGCTTACTTGCTTTGGAATGGAAACACCATGCTCCACAAGCAAATCCAGCAGGGCAGCACTGGTCTCATGTTCGAAGACATCTGAGTACGCAATGACCCCAGCAGCCCTCATGCGAGCCTCTTCCTTACGAATGTTCTTGATGAATTGGCAAACCATCTGTAGGAAGAAGGGCAAGAAGAGAGGGATGTTCCACGGAGTGCTCCAAGCGCAGTGCTCAGCTGAGCAGTGACAGTAAGCCCAGCCCCAGTGGGGATGGCTGCAGCTACCTGCGCTGTTCGGCGGAAGCGATCAAGGGCAGAGTCCTGCTCTTGTGTCTGGTCCGTGCCTGCATGTGGGAAAGAGTGAGCACAGCCGGGGCTGAGGGGCTGCAGGAGAGGCCAGACAACACAGCCCAGGCCTGCGCTGCCCAGGCAGGGACAGCCCCGGGATGCCCAGGGGATGCAGCACGGCTGCAGCGGGGGTCAGCCCCAGCCCCTCTTCTAGTCTATCCATGGGCATGTCCCTGGGGCATGGAATGGGATGGGATGGGATGGGATGGGATGGGATGGGATGGGGGGGGGGGGGGGGGGGGGGGGGGTGGGGCCAAGCTGGCTGCAGGCACCAGCCCTGTGGCCCAGCTCTGCCACTCACCCTCCAGCAGTGCTGGGGATTGCTCCATCTCTTCAGGCTGCTGTGCTGGGGCAGCTCCAGGGCCTTCTTCCTCCTCCTTCTCCCAGGCCACCTTGGGCTCGCTTGGGGGTTTCTGCTCCATGTCACTGACTGGAACAATGGCTACTTGCAGGAGAGACGCCTTGGGAAAGCTCTGGGTAAGCAAGTGCTGCAGTCGTGCCTTGAAGGCACCTGCAAGAGAGAAGCCTTGGGAAGGCTACAGGACAGCAAGTCCTGCACTCTGGTCTTGAGGGCTCCTGCCACAAGGACAGGAGACTCCTCGTCCTTGGTGACCGTGGTCACCAAGTCCCACGGTCTGGCCTCGAGGGCACAGGCCACAGAGATAGGCGATGCCTCGGAAAAGCTCCGAGTCACCAAGTCCCGCGGTCTGCCCTCGGGGGCGCCTGCAAAAGGGAAGCCTCGAGGAGGCCACAGGTCACCAAGTCCTGTGGTTTGGCCTCGAGGTCACCTGCAGGAAGAACGCCTCGGAAAAGCTCTGGGTCGGCAAGGAACGAGTGCAACGTGGGAAATCCTCACGGCAACGCTCTGTCCCGTCCTGTCCCGTCGCGTGCTCCGAGCACTGAGGCTTAGCTGTGTCGCCGCCAGCACCTATGTCACGGCGTGTCACAAAGGGCCCATGGACACGCTGTCCTGTTGCATCCCACAGTGACCATGCTGCACCATGTCACAAAGGGCCCTTGCACATGCTGCCGCCTGCCCTGGGGCCGCCCCCACTCCAGTATGGCTGCTGGCCATCCTAAACACAGGGGTGTGACACACACAAGGAAGGCGTGGGCCAGGGCACCAATGCTGCTCTGAGCCCTGGGGCTTGGGGAGCACTGAAATCAGCAGGTGTGGCAGAGTCCCCACAAAAGCACACCTGCCACCCCCCGTACCCTGGCAGTGCCGGTGCCCGTCTGCTGCCACACAGACCTGTGCCCCCGCGGGGCTTCCCTGCCAGGGGGCAGCCAAAGCCAACGGGCATTGCTGCCTGTGCTCCTTCCCGCAGCTGCCTGTTGGCAGGAGCAGCTGGAGCAGCTGGAGGCAATGCTTGGTATCTGTCAGATGATGTGTTGCTCCTTCCTGGAATGATTGTTTTTCATGGAAGGGATTAGCAGCAGCACCAGAACACCATCAGCTGCTGCGTTTCACGGGACAAAGAGATTCTACAGAGACACTGTCCTGTTTCCTTGTGCTCTTCTGTCCGTTTTTCTGGGGAAAACATTCGTCCATCCTCTGATGTTCAACGCTGCAGTTGCTGCGTGTCTGGCTGTGGCAGCTCACGTCCAAACACAACTGGGTGCCTACTGGGCAAGGCAATGGACGGCCACCAACTGGGAAGTTCAAGCATGGCTCTGTTTAAAGCTTCCAATAATCTCTTCTCCATCTCCAAAGGCAAACACATGTTGGAAAAGTCAAATGAATTGCAATGCTCCCAGCATACAAATTATCACGAAAGAAAGCAGCAAGGATTGCACACAAAGCCTTTGGAAACACTCCCTAGATGAATTCAAGTCTCTCCCATGCAGGGCTGTAACAGCTGAGCTTCTACACTGCTGCACGGTTCCAGGGTGAGCAGGAAGAAGTCCACAATGTTCATGTACAGTCCGAAATGGGGATGCAGGGTTGGACCAAGGGCTTTTTTCAGGGGGATGGTGCCGAAATCCAGTGCATTCTGGTGCGCCAGCATGACAGAGCTCAGCAGGTCTGACGGACAGCCCGTGCAAGGAACAAGCGAGATCTGGTGTTGTGGGTGCCTGGCGCTGGGCTTCTGGAGAATGATTGCCTGAGAAGGTGCCACTCGCTCGCTCTCCCCTGCCACGGATGGGCAGAGGAGAGGAAAACAAATTTAACAAAGGGGTCATGAGTACATTTGTTGTACACCAATTACAACATATAACAACAAGGTGGGGGGGGGGGGGGGGGGTTGTTTCCACTTTATTAAAGGGACTGCAGGTGCCAATCTGGGTGCTTAGCCTTCTAAGCAAATTGTATTTCTATCAGACGACTACAAATACATGTAAAGAGCGGATGCACCAGCGTGTCAGCTTTGGGAACAAAAATTGATAGCGTTTAGGGACAGGTTGCGATCTCACAGGGTGGGAGCGCTGAAAAGCCCAGTCCGCTCCCGGCAGCCCCCCGGCGCCTCGCCCAGAGGCACACAGGCACAGCGGCCGGCAGCTCCCGCGCCCCGCGGCTGAGGGGAGCGGCGGGGCGGAGCCGCTCGATGCTGGGCGGGAAACGTACCCTGCGGCGCGGAGGAGGCGGCGGCGGCTGCGCAGCAGGGAGTGGCGCGGGCCTGCCGTGTCCCTCAGGGCGCCCGCGGCCCCTCAGCGGCCCTGGCGGGCGTGCGTGCGGGCGGGCAGCCGCGTGTCCCCTCGGCGACACGCGGCATGCCCGGCTGTCCCTCGGGTGACCATCGCGATCCCTCAGTGACCCTGACGTACCCTCAGGAACACGACAGACTCCTGCCTCCCCTTCAGTGATGCCCGTGTCCCCTCCGTGCGACCCACATCACCTGGCACACGCATTCCCCTCAGAGACCTTCATGGCCCCTCAGCGACACACGTGCCTCCGCCTCAAATGTCCTTCGTGTCCCCTCAGCATAACAAGGGGTACCCTCCTCCCGCTCAGTGACCCCCATATCCCCTCAGGGGACTCCACAGCACCTGACACCCTCCTCCCCCTCAGTGACCCTCATGTCCCTTCAGTGGCATGCAGGGCACCCACATGGCCTTCAGAGACCATCATGGCGCCTCAGCAACGCACAGGGCATCCATCTTCCCTTCGGTGAGATAAAAGGCACCTGCCACCCGCTCAGGGAACCTCCTGTCCCCTCAGCATCACTTGGGGCACCCTCCGCTCCCTCAGTGACCCTCGCGTTCCATCAGCAAATCGAGGGACACCAGCCACCCCCTCAGCGACGCACCCTGGGTACAGGCAGTCATGCTGGGCAGGGGCCATCAGCCAGCAGAGTCATGCAGCTGGCAGAAAGCTGCTGGGGCTGGGGAAAAAGCCCTGCTCTCCTTACAGGCGGGGCTGGGAGCTGGGAGAGCTCCGTTTGCCCCCTCAAGTGCAGAGACAAGGGATCTCACCCACCTTGTAGGGCTGCACCTCTCTCCAGGAAGCCCAAGGAGCGCGATGGCAAAAGGCCAACGACAGCAAAGCAAAGACCCAGCCCTGCTCACTGAGGGTCACTGAGGGAGTGGAGGGTGCCGCAAGTGATACTGAGGGGACGTGTGGCTCACTGAGGGAAAATGAGGGGACATCCACCAGTGGCTCACGCCCACTGAGTCTGCTGAGCCCTTTCCCTGGACAGGACCCTTCTGGAACTGCAAAGCTCGCACGCTCACGTATCCGTGCCCCGGGAACGCTCTTGGCCCAGAGGGCCTTGCTCATGGCGCCTCTTGGGCTCAAAACTGCTGCTCTTCTTCCTCTGTCTTGCCCAAAGCCACAGAGGTCAGCCTCCCCCGCAACAACAGGAGCAAGACTCAATACCCAGGCAGTCAAGCTCATGGCCTAAGGCTGAGCAGGGCCAGGGCCCCAGTCGCAAGGACAGGGAGGGCAGGCGCCCAGCCCCACAACCCCTGGGCCCACAGGTCTGAAAGGCTGGGAGCAGGGGTACACACCTCATTTTGAGAGGTCCCTCCAACCGGTCAGTGAGGGAGATGCCTCAGGGAAACACCAGAGGGGCCGGGTTGCAGGAACAGGGCGGCTGCCTGAGAGCTGCTTCTGGCTTCTGACACCCAATTCCTCAGGGCTTCCCACCACCCCATCCCCTCAGGGGCCTCCTGACCCCTTGCAGCCTCCTGCCGCCCAGCCCCTCACGCATCCCCCTCGTGCCTTCCCACTGCCTTGTCCCGTCAGGGCCTCGGCAGCACCTCATCCCTGCAGGCCTCCCACCGCCCTGTCCCCTCAGGGTCTCCCCCAGCCCGGCCATCCTGCCCGGCCGTGGCGCAGCCCCGACGAAGCTCCAGAGGAGCCCCGGATCAAGAGGCACCGGGGAGCCCTCAGCAATCCAGCCAGCAACACACGGGCAGGAGGACACAGGAGGCGCTTCCGGGCTGCCAGAGGGCTTGTGGCCATCTCCAGGCACCAGTCTCGCAGGGATCCCCGCAGCTGCGGCCTCTGCCAGCCTGCTCAGTTGGAAGTGTTAGGGCTTCGGCAGAACCAGAGAAGGCCAAGGGGCTTCTGGCCACTTTCCCTTCCACACAGCACGCCTGGGCAACTTGCTGGGCACAAGCACCCGTCTTCCCCTCTTCCCCTATGCCCTGCAGAGACTGGGCACCAAAAGAAAGATCCTGGGCACCAAAAGAAAGATCCTGGCACTGGGTGTATTGTAACACGTTCTATATTTGAGAATTAGATAAACATTATAAATTCTATTACTATTACTATAATATTACCTAAAATAACAATATATGAGTCCTTTTACAAGGACATAGGAAAAAAAAAAAGTCTTTGTAGAACAGATGTTCCCCGCTGGCCCAGGTGGTAGCCCCAGCAGACAGAGGTTCGCAGATTAGCTGTCTGCCGATCTCCAGCAGCTCAGCCAGCAATGGCCACACAGACGAGGCCGCGACTTCCATATCCTGCGAAGCAAATCATGCAGCCTCTGGGCTCTGGACATGGGAGCTCTCTCTGCTGCATTGAGGACGTACAAGCTTTGCAGTGCCAGGTTTGATACGGCACTGCTTACGTCCTCGGCCGTGTCTTCAAGGGCTGCAAGAGAGAGGAAGAGAGCCACGGTCAGAGCCTGGATCTGCGGGGACCCGAGGAGAGCTCCCTGGCCAGGGCCATCCCCGCCAGCCTTTGCCATGGCCAGGACGAGCAGGGACCAACGGGATCAGCCGGAAGGTGCTGGCCACGAATCCCCCACGTGCCCCTGAAATCTCTCTGTGCTCTGCCCACTCTACGCCCCTCATCCACACAGGGCTCTGTGCCTCTGTGGGCGCAGAGCCATCCAGAGCCGGGACAGGGATTGAAGCTCCCCCCTGCCAGCCGCCGCTGACACCCCGCTGCCCTCACTCACCCTTGCAGATGACGTGGAATTCTTCCTGCTGCCCTCTCAGATGCCGCCCGAGAATCCCTGGGAACACAGAGCCCTGTGTCACAGCCCCAGCGGCACAGCTCCCCCACAGCGGCGCTGCCAGCCCCGGGGCCACACGGCCTCCTGCGCCGGCAGAGCTCAGCCCGGGCCCTTGCCGCATCCGGACGCCCAAGGAAGGGCACGGCTCCCGGCGAGAGCGGGGCGGCAGCAGCCCCGAGGCCAGGCGGGGCTCCAGAGCCCCGGGCCCGGATGCCGCTGCCGGGGCAGCAGCCGGGACTGGGGCCGAGCTGCGGCGCGGCGGGGCGGGGAGGGAGCCAGGGATCGTGCCTCACCAATGAACCTGACGGCCGCCTCTCGCAGGGACTCCTGTGGGCTGTCCAGGTAGGGCAGGGCGTGGCGCAGGTGCTCGGCCGCTTGGCTCCTGTCCTTTGCCAGCTGGAGAGAGCGCCGGGAGGGAAGGCTTGGCGCGGGCTCTGCCCCTTGGCTGGCCCAGCCCTGGCCTCCCCTGCCCGCCGGCAGCCGCTGGCGCCGCGCTTTGGAGGGGGCAGAGGGCCGGGTGCTGCCCGGGGAGCCGCACAGCCCAGCTGGGCCGGGGCTCCATCGGCACCCGGCTCGGGGCCAAGGCAGCCCGGAGAAGAGCCCGTGTGGTTCCTGGCTGCAGCAGTGGGCAGGGGCACAGCTGCCAGCCCCACACACTGGGCGCCGGGGGAGGGTATTTTCTCCAGGCTGGGGCTGTGGCTTTCAGGCCATCCTTACCAGACACTCGCCAAACTTCCAGAGTTTCTCCTCGTTGACGAGCTTTGCGATGTCCCACCACTTCAGGAACTTGGCCACAGCAAGCAGCGCTGTTCGAGAAGCCTGGAGAGCAGCAGAGACCCACAGATGGCACCCCAGCTCAGGGCACAGGACGCCTGGAGCGCAGCCCATGAGGCACCAGGACAGGAGTCAGCTGAGCCCCCTCTCAGGGGCACTCCAGCAGCCCCCGAGTCCTCACCTCCGTGCCACAGATCTCTTCTCATCATGGCAGTGGAAGAAGAATGGGAGCAGGCTCTGGCGCACTTGTATCTTCAGGAGCTCTTTTCCTTCTTTTTCGAAAGATGACATCAGAGCTCGGAAGATAAACATGGAGAGCAGCTGCACCTGGCTATCTTCCTGTCCAAAAGAAGGAAGAAATTACCCCGGCATTGGCTGCTCCAGGCCCACGTGGGCACAGGCCTGAAAAATCCACAGAACACAAAGTGTTCAGGCAGCACCCAGTGCCCATGCCTGGGGGCACAGAACCTTACGTTGTCAAAGAGTGGCAGGAGCGCCTCAGCCAGCTGCAGGGCGATGGGGCTGGATATGGGGATGGCATTATCCAGAAAGAAAGAGCCGACCACCACGATGGCCATCCTGACCACATCATTATCATCTTCCCGGAGGAGCTCCACGAGGTTTTCTGTCAGGCTCTGCATTCTGTCAGCCTGTGCAGAACACAAGGCTGTGCAACCCCACCCTGCTGCTGCAGGGCCCGGAGCCCTGTCCCAAAACACTCAGGCAGCTGAACGCGGAGGCAGGAGAGCTGGGAGCAGCTGCGTCAGCTCCCGAAGCCCAGCCAAGCCCAAGTGACTGCGTTCCCTTGCCCCACGCTGCCATGAATGCTTCAGCTACTGCCCCTTCTCACCATTGAGGGATTGTCAGTGAGCATGTGGAGGACTCTGAGAACCTGGAGACGTATCTCCCTGCGCTCGCTCTGCAGGTGCCTTGACAGGAGTTGCATGATGCTGTCACCACTTTCCTTCAAGTCCAGCCATGGGACAACCTGAAAGGCACAGGCAGTGACGGGGGAGCCGGCCGGCAGGAGCCCAGAACCATTCAGGCCTAGGCCCACGCAGCAGCACAGGGCGCGGGCACCGTCCCAGGCAGCTGCACCTACGAGAGGGCAGAGAGCCGGGAGGCAGCTGAGCGAGGCGGGGCTGGCCTTCAGGCTCACCTCCACAAGGAATGCCAGCGCGGGGAAATCCCAGTATGGCCTCTCTTTGCAGAGCATGTCAAGGAGGCTGCACAAGATGCTGCCAGACAAGAGCACGGATGCGTTGCGCATCTCCCTGGAAGGTGGCAAAAGGCACTAAGACGCTGACGTGGGGTGGCAGACCTCTCCCAGGCCAGACTCACAGAGTTGTGATCTTCTGCACCACCCTGCCAGGGGACCTGGGCCCTTTGTGAGCTGGCTGCTCCTGGTCAGCCTCCTCTCCCAGGTTTTTCCAGTCTGCTTGGCGACCCCTCCGTGACAAGGCCCTCTGGCCCACGACCGCGGGGACTGTGTGGGGCACCCCGGGCACAGAGCACAAATGCCGAGGGCTGTGGGGGGAGAAGGGGATCTTACCTGGCCAGCACACCCACAGCATAGTGGTGGGTGTCAGCACAGAGCAGTGTGTCCCAGCCATGCCTGCGTTGCACTTCCAGCACCACATGCTCACACTGCTGTAGGCAGAGCAGGGCCTTGAGGGTCCTCACTGCGAAGCTGTATGCAGAGCAAAGCCCAGGTCACGCTGGGACCACTGGCTCCTCTCCTGGGGGCATGAGAGGGACAGGAGGACTGGCATGGAGCACCTGTTGGGTTTGGTGGCAAGGCCGTGTTGTTCCTGGCATCCCTTCCAGAAGGCTTCAACCTCCTCTGGTGTATCCAGAGTGCTAGAGAACACTTGGAAGAGCAGATGCACAAAGACGATCGGGAAAAACGCCATCAGTACGTGTTGGCCGCAGGGTACCTGGAGGATCTTCCACATCACCACCGTTGCCTGCAAAAGGCAAACCACACCGAGACAGCGCTCAGCGCCGAGGTGTCCGTGTGGCAGGGCCCGAGCGTGGGAGGGAGAGGCCAGGGGAGAGGCAGGGGGAGCACCGGGCCTGGTGGCCCTGGACCTGCCCCTAGGCCAGGTTTCAGCCCAGCGCCTGAGGCAGGGAGATGCACTGGGGCAAGGAGGATGGAGAGCTGCTGGAGAGGTGGCCTGGGGGGCGAGCAAAGGCCACTTCCACAAACTCACAGCCAGGGCAAAGACATCCGTGAGCTCCCCATCACAAGTGAATGTGCTGTGCTTTGGCCAGTTTGCCAGCACATCAAGGAGAGTCAGCATCGCCAGCTCCGCAGCCTTGGGTGAGGTCATGATCGCTTTCCACATGGTCATAGCAGCTCTGTGGGGTTGGAACTCTTTCTCAGGAGGGTCTCTGCCACAGCACCATGGCCTAGGCAGCTGTGCCTTCCAGCCCTGTCTCTGCCCACTGCCCCTCGCCGGCACCACACAGGCAACCAACCCCTGCGGGGACAGGCTCCTGAGGGGACAGACCCCAGGGACAGGTTCCGCAGGGTGATGGGCTGGTGAGCCCTGAGCCCTTTGGGCAGGTGAGCCCTGTACCTGTCACACGATGGGGCCACACGCAGGAGGGTTATCACTACGTCAGCGGGGTATTCCTCAGCCAGATCCACCACGGTACTGTCCAGCCTGTGCTCAGCAGACTCGTTGGACTTGAGCCACTGGTGGATGTACCTCACCATGCCTGGCACCTGGAGAATGACCAGGTTAGTGTTGGAAAGCTGCCAGAGGGTGTAATGTCCTCAGCTTCCCCAGAGAAGAGCCTCCCTTCCCACCACACTGTGATGGCCTCAAAGGCTTAAAGGGACGACGAGGCATAGCTTGGGAAGCCAAGTGACTCCTGGAGAGCTCCAGCCCTGGCCACCGGCTGCTTACTTGCTTTGGAATGGAAACACCATGCTCCACAAGCAAATCCAGCAGGGCAGCACTGGTCTCATGTTCGAAGACATCTGAGTACGCAATGACCCCAGCAGCCCTCATGCGAGCCTCTTCCTTACGAATGTTCTTGATGAATTGGCAAACCATCTGTAGGAAGAAGGGCAAGAAGAGAGGGATGTTCCACGGAGTGCTCCAAGCGCAGTGCTCAGCTGAGCAGTGACAGTAAGCCCAGCCCCAGTGGGGATGGCTGCAGCTACCTGCGCTGTTCGGCGGAAGCGATCAAGGGCAGAGTCCTGCTCTTGTGTCTGGTCCGTGCCTGCATGTGGGAAAGAGTGAGCACAGCCGGGGCTGAGGGGCTGCAGGAGAGGCCAGACAACACAGCCCAGGCCTGCGCTGCCCAGGCAGGGACAGCCCCGGGATGCCCAGGGGATGCAGCACGGCTGCAGCGGGGGTCAGCCCCAGCCCCTCTTCTAGTCTATCCATGGGCATGTCCCTGGGGCATGGAATGGGATGGGATGGGATGGGATGGGATGGGATGGGATGGGATGGGATGGGATGGGATGGGATGGGATGGGATGGGATGGGATGGGGCCAAGCTGGCTGCAGGCACCAGCCCTGTGGCCCAGCTCTGCCACTCACCCTCCAGCAGTGCTGGGGATTGCTCCATCTCTTCAGGCTGCTGTGCTGGGGCAGCTCCAGGGCCTTCTTCCTCCTCCTTCTCCCAGGCCACCTTGGGCTCGCTTGGGGGTTTCTGCTCCATGTCACTGACTGGAACAATGGCTACTTGCAGGAGAGACGCCTTGGGAAAGCTCTGGGTAAGCAAGTGCTGCAGTCGTGCCTTGAAGGCACCTGCAAGAGAGAAGCCTTGGGAAGGCTACAGGACAGCAAGTCCTGCACTCTGGTCTTGAGGGCTCCTGCCACAAGGACAGGAGACTCCTCGTCCTTGGTGACCGTGGTCACCAAGTCCCACGGTCTGGCCTCGAGGGCACAGGCCACAGAGATAGGCGATGCCTCGGAAAAGCTCCGAGTCACCAAGTCCCGCGGTCTGCCCTCGGGGGCGCCTGCAAAAGGGAAGCCTCGAGGAGGCCACAGGTCACCAAGTCCTGTGGTTTGGCCTCGAGGTCACCTGCAGGAAGAACGCCTCGGAAAAGCTCTGGGTCGGCAAGGAACGAGTGCAACGTGGGAAATCCTCACGGCAACGCTCTGTCCCGTCCTGTCCCGTCGCGTGCTCCGAGCACTGAGGCTTAGCTGTGTCGCCGCCAGCACCTATGTCACGGCGTGTCACAAAGGGCCCATGGACACGCTGTCCTGTTGCATCCCACAGTGACCATGCTGCACCATGTCACAAAGGGCCCTTGCACATGCTGCCGCCTGCCCTGGGGCCGCCCCCACTCCAGTATGGCTGCTGGCCATCCTAAACACAGGGGTGTGACACACACAAGGAAGGCGTGGGCCAGGGCACCAATGCTGCTCTGAGCCCTGGGGCTTGGGGAGCACTGAAATCAGCAGGTGTGGCAGAGTCCCCACAAAAGCACACCTGCCACCCCCCGTACCCTGGCAGTGCCGGTGCCCGTCTGCTGCCACACAGACCTGTGCCCCCGCGGGGCTTCCCTGCCAGGGGGCAGCCAAAGCCAACGGGCATTGCTGCCTGTGCTCCTTCCCGCAGCTGCCTGTTGGCAGGAGCAGCTGGAGCAGCTGGAGGCAATGCTTGGTATCTGTCAGATGATGTGTTGCTCCTTCCTGGAATGATTGTTTTTCATGGAAGGGATTAGCAGCAGCACCAGAACACCATCAGCTGCTGCGTTTCACGGGACAAAGAGATTCTACAGAGACACTGTCCTGTTTCCTTGTGCTCTTCTGTCCGTTTTTCTGGGGAAAACATTCGTCCATCCTCTGATGTTCAACGCTGCAGTTGCTGCGTGTCTGGCTGTGGCAGCTCACGTCCAAACACAACTGGGTGCCTACTGGGCAAGGCAATGGACGGCCACCAACTGGGAAGTTCAAGCATGGCTCTGTTTAAAGCTTCCAATAATCTCTTCTCCATCTCCAAAGGCAAACACATGTTGGAAAAGTCAAATGAATTGCAATGCTCCCAGCATACAAATTATCACGAAAGAAAGCAGCAAGGATTGCACACAAAGCCTTTGGAAACACTCCCTAGATGAATTCAAGTCTCTCCCATGCAGGGCTGTAACAGCTGAGCTTCTACACTGCTGCACGGTTCCAGGGTGAGCAGGAAGAAGTCCACAATGTTCATGTACAGTCCGAAATGGGGATGCAGGGTTGGACCAAGGGCTTTTTTCAGGGGGATGGTGCCGAAATCCAGTGCATTCTGGTGCGCCAGCATGACAGAGCTCAGCAGGTCTGACGGACAGCCCGTGCAAGGAACAAGCGAGATCTGGTGTTGTGGGTGCCTGGCGCTGGGCTTCTGGAGAATGATTGCCTGAGAAGGTGCCACTCGCTCGCTCTCCCCTGCCACGGATGGGCAGAGGAGAGGAAAACAAATTTAACAAAGGGGTCATGAGTACATTTGTTGTACACCAATTACAACATATAACAACAAGGTGGGGGGGGGGGGGGGGGGTTGTTTCCACTTTATTAAAGGGACTGCAGGTGCCAATCTGGGTGCTTAGCCTTCTAAGCAAATTGTATTTCTATCAGACGACTACAAATACATGTAAAGAGCGGATGCACCAGCGTGTCAGCTTTGGGAACAAAAATTGATAGCGTTTAGGGACAGGTTGCGATCTCACAGGGTGGGAGCGCTGAAAAGCCCAGTCCGCTCCCGGCAGCCCCCCGGCGCCTCGCCCAGAGGCACACAGGCACAGCGGCCGGCAGCTCCCGCGCCCCGCGGCTGAGGGGAGCGGCGGGGCGGAGCCGCTCGATGCTGGGCGGGAAACGTACCCTGCGGCGCGGAGGAGGCGGCGGCGGCTGCGCAGCAGGGAGTGGCGCGGGCCTGCCGTGTCCCTCAGGGCGCCCGCGGCCCCTCAGCGGCCCTGGCGGGCGTGCGTGCGGGCGGGCAGCCGCGTGTCCCCTCGGCGACACGCGGCATGCCCGGCTGTCCCTCGGGTGACCATCGCGATCCCTCAGTGACCCTGACGTACCCTCAGGAACACGACAGACTCCTGCCTCCCCTTCAGTGATGCCCGTGTCCCCTCCGTGCGACCCACATCACCTGGCACACGCATTCCCCTCAGAGACCTTCATGGCCCCTCAGCGACACACGTGCCTCCGCCTCAAATGTCCTTCGTGTCCCCTCAGCATAACAAGGGGTACCCTCCTCCCGCTCAGTGACCCCCATATCCCCTCAGGGGACTCCACAGCACCTGACACCCTCCTCCCCCTCAGTGACCCTCATGTCCCTTCAGTGGCATGCAGGGCACCCACATGGCCTTCAGAGACCATCATGGCGCCTCAGCAACGCACAGGGCATCCATCTTCCCTTCGGTGAGATAAAAGGCACCTGCCACCCGCTCAGGGAACCTCCTGTCCCCTCAGCATCACTTGGGGCACCCTCCGCTCCCTCAGTGACCCTCGCGTTCCATCAGCAAATCGAGGGACACCAGCCACCCCCTCAGCGACGCACCCTGGGTACAGGCAGTCATGCTGGGCAGGGGCCATCAGCCAGCAGAGTCATGCAGCTGGCAGAAAGCTGCTGGGGCTGGGGAAAAAGCCCTGCTCTCCTTACAGGCGGGGCTGGGAGCTGGGAGAGCTCCGTTTGCCCCCTCAAGTGCAGAGACAAGGGATCTCACCCACCTTGTAGGGCTGCACCTCTCTCCAGGAAGCCCAAGGAGCGCGATGGCAAAAGGCCAACGACAGCAAAGCAAAGACCCAGCCCTGCTCACTGAGGGTCACTGAGGGAGTGGAGGGTGCCGCAAGTGATACTGAGGGGACGTGTGGCTCACTGAGGGAAAATGAGGGGACATCCACCAGTGGCTCACGCCCACTGAGTCTGCTGAGCCCTTTCCCTGGACAGGACCCTTCTGGAACTGCAAAGCTCGCACGCTCACGTATCCGTGCCCCGGGAACGCTCTTGGCCCAGAGGGCCTTGCTCATGGCGCCTCTTGGGCTCAAAACTGCTGCTCTTCTTCCTCTGTCTTGCCCAAAGCCACAGAGGTCAGCCTCCCCCGCAACAACAGGAGCAAGACTCAATACCCAGGCAGTCAAGCTCATGGCCTAAGGCTGAGCAGGGCCAGGGCCCCAGTCGCAAGGACAGGGAGGGCAGGCGCCCAGCCCCACAACCCCTGGGCCCACAGGTCTGAAAGGCTGGGAGCAGGGGTACACACCTTATTTTGGGGGGCCCCCAAAACCGGGGGGGGGGGGGGGCCCCCCCGGGCCACCCCGGGGGGGGGGGGTTGCAGGAACAGGGCGGCTGCCTGAGAGCTGCTTCTGGCTTCTGACACCCAATTCCTCAGGGCTTCCCACCACCCCATCCCCTCAGGGGCCTCCTGACCCCTTGCAGCCTCCTGCCGCCCGGCCCCTCACGCATCCCCCTCGTGCCTTCCCACTGCCTTGTCCCGTCAGGGCCTCGGCAGCACCTCATCCCTGCAGGCCTCCCACCGCCCTGTCCCCTCAGGGTCTCCCCCCAGCCCGGCCATCCTGCCCGGCCGTGGCGCAGCCCCGACGAAGCTCCAGAGGAGCCCCGGATCAAGAGGCACCGGGGAGCCCTCAGCAATCCAGCCAGCAACACACGGGCAGGAGGACACAGGAGGCGCTTCCGGGCTGCCAGAGGGCTTGTGGCCATCTCCAGGCACCAGTCTCGCAGGGATCCCCGCAGCTGCGGCCTCTGCCAGCCTGCTCAGTTGGAAGTGTTAGGGCTTCGGCAGAACCAGAGAAGGCCAAGGGGCTTCTGGCCACTTTCCCTTCCACACAGCACGCCTGGGCAACTTGCTGGGCACAAGCACCCGTCTTCCCCTCTTCCCCTATGCCCTGCAGAGACTGGGCACCAAAAGAAAGATCCTGGGCACCAAAAGAAAGATCCTGGCACTGGGTGTATTGTAACACGTTCTATATTTGAGAATTAGATAAACATTATAAATTATATTACTATTACTATAATATTACCTAAAATAACAATATATGAGTCCTTTTACAAGGACATAGGAAAAAAAAAAAGTCTTTGTAGAACAGATGTTCCCCGCTGGCCCAGGTGGTAGCCCCAGCAGACAGAGGTTCGCAGATTAGCTGTCTGCCGATCTCCAGCAGCTCAGCCAGCAATGGCCACACAGACGAGGCCGCGACTTCCATATCCTGCGAAGCAAATCATGCAGCCTCTGGGCTCTGGACATGGGAGCTCTCTCTGCTGCATTGAGGACGTACAAGCTTTGCAGTGCCAGGTTTGATACGGCACTGCTTACGTCCTCGGCCGTGTCTTCAAGGGCTGCAAGAGAGAGGAAGAGAGCCACGGTCAGAGCCTGGATCTGCGGGGACCCGAGGAGAGCTCCCTGGCCAGGGCCATCCCCGCCAGCCTTTGCCATGGCCAGGACGAGCAGGGACCAACGGGATCAGCCGGAAGGTGCTGGCCACGAATCCCCCACGTGCCCCTGAAATCTCTCTGTGCTCTGCCCACTCTACGCCCCTCATCCACACAGGGCTCTGTGCCTCTGTGGGCGCAGAGCCATCCAGAGCCGGGACAGGGATTGAAGCTCCCCCCTGCCAGCCGCCGCTGACACCCCGCTGCCCTCACTCACCCTTGCAGATGACGTGGAATTCTTCCTGCTGCCCTCTCAGATGCCGCCCGAGAATCCCTGGGAACACAGAGCCCTGTGTCACAGCCCCAGCGGCACAGCTCCCCCACAGCGGCGCTGCCAGCCCCGGGGCCACACGGCCTCCTGCGCCGGCAGAGCTCAGCCCGGGCCCTTGCCGCATCCGGACGCCCAAGGAAGGGCACGGCTCCCGGCGAGAGCGGGCGGCAGCAGCCCCGAGGCCAGGCGGGGCTCCAGAGCCCCGGGCCCGGATGCCGCTGCCGGGGCAGCAGCCGGGACTGGGGCCGAGCTGCGGCGCGGCGGGGCGGGGAGGGAGCCAGGGATCGTGCCTCACCAATGAACCTGACGGCCGCCTCTCGCAGGGACTCCTGTGGGCTGTCCAGGTAGGGCAGGGCGTGGCGCAGGTGCTCGGCCGCTTGGCTCCTGTCCTTTGCCAGCTGGAGAGAGCGCCGGGAGGGAAGGCTTGGCGCGGGCTCTGCCCCTTGGCTGGCCCAGCCCTGGCCTCCCCTGCCCGCCGGCAGCCGCTGGCGCCGCGCTTTGGAGGGGGCAGAGGGCCGGGTGCTGCCCGGGGAGCCGCACAGCCCAGCTGGGCCGGGGCTCCATCGGCACCCGGCTCGGGGCCAAGGCAGCCCGGAGAAGAGCCCGTGTGGTTCCTGGCTGCAGCAGTGGGCAGGGGCACAGCTGCCAGCCCCACACACTGGGCGCCGGGGGAGGGTATTTTCTCCAGGCTGGGGCTGTGGCTTTCAGGCCATCCTTACCAGACACTCGCCAAACTTCCAGAGTTTCTCCTCGTTGACGAGCTTTGCGATGTCCCACCACTTCAGGAACTTGGCCACAGCAAGCAGCGCTGTTCGAGAAGCCTGGAGAGCAGCAGAGACCCACAGATGGCACCCCAGCTCAGGGCACAGGACGCCTGGAGCGCAGCCCATGAGGCACCAGGACAGGAGTCAGCTGAGCCCCCTCTCAGGGGCACTCCAGCAGCCCCCGAGTCCTCACCTGTGCCACAGATCTCTTCTCATCATGGCAGTGGAAGAAGAATGGGAGCAGGCTCTGGCGCACTTGTATCTTCAGGAGCTCTTTTCCTTCTTTTTCGAAAGATGACATCAGAGCTCGGAAGATAAACATGGAGAGCAGCTGCACCTGGCTATCTTCCTGTCCAAAAGAAGGAAGAAATTACCCCGGCATTGGCTGCTCCAGGCCCACGTGGGCACAGGCCTGAAAAATCCACAGAACACAAAGTGTTCAGGCAGCACCCAGTGCCCATGCCTGGGGGCACAGAACCTTACGTTGTCAAAGAGTGGCAGGAGCGCCTCAGCCAGCTGCAGGGCGATGGGGCTGGATATGGGGATGGCATTATCCAGAAAGAAAGAGCCGACCACCACGATGGCCATCCTGACCACATCATTATCATCTTCCCGGAGGAGCTCCACGAGGTTTTCTGTCAGGCTCTGCATTCTGTCAGCCTGTGCAGAACACAAGGCTGTGCAACCCCACCCTGCTGCTGCAGGGCCCGGAGCCCTGTCCCAAAACACTCAGGCAGCTGAACGCGGAGGCAGGAGAGCTGGGAGCAGCTGCGTCAGCTCCCGAAGCCCAGCCAAGCCCAAGTGACTGCGTTCCCTTGCCCCACGCTGCCATGAATGCTTCAGCTACTGCCCCTTCTCACCATTGAGGGATTGTCAGTGAGCATGTGGAGGACTCTGAGAACCTGGAGACGTATCTCCCTGCGCTCGCTCTGCAGGTGCCTTGACAGGAGTTGCATGATGCTGTCACCACTTTCCTTCAAGTCCAGCCATGGGACAACCTGAAAGGCACAGGCAGTGACGGGGGAGCCGGCCGGCAGGAGCCCAGAACCATTCAGGCCTAGGCCCACGCAGCAGCACAGGGCGCGGGCACCGTCCCAGGCAGCTGCACCTACGAGAGGGCAGAGAGCCGGGAGGCAGCTGAGCGAGGCGGGGCTGGCCTTCAGGCTCACCTCCACAAGGAATGCCAGCGCGGGGAAATCCCAGTATGGCCTCTCTTTGCAGAGCATGTCAAGGAGGCTGCACAAGATGCTGCCAGACAAGAGCACGGATGCGTTGCGCATCTCCCTGGAAGGTGGCAAAAGGCACTAAGACGCTGACGTGGGGTGGCAGACCTCTCCCAGGCCAGACTCACAGAGTTGTGATCTTCTGCACCACCCTGCCAGGGGACCTGGGCCCTTTGTGAGCTGGCTGCTCCTGGTCAGCCTCCTCTCCCAGGTTTTTCCAGTCTGCTTGGCGACCCCTCCGTGACAAGGCCCTCTGGCCCACGACCGCGGGGACTGTGTGGGGCACCCCGGGCACAGAGCACAAATGCCGAGGGCTGTGGGGGGAGAAGGGGATCTTACCTGGCCAGCACACCCACAGCATAGTGGTGGGTGTCAGCACAGAGCAGTGTGTCCCAGCCATGCCTGCGTTGCACTTCCAGCACCACATGCTCACACTGCTGTAGGCAGAGCAGGGCCTTGAGGGTCCTCACTGCGAAGCTGTATGCAGAGCAAAGCCCAGGTCACGCTGGGACCACTGGCTCCTCTCCTGGGGGCATGAGAGGGACAGGAGGACTGGCATGGAGCACCTGTTGGGTTTGGTGGCAAGGCCGTGTTGTTCCTGGCATCCCTTCCAGAAGGCTTCAACCTCCTCTGGTGTATCCAGAGTGCTAGAGAACACTTGGAAGAGCAGATGCACAAAGACGATCGGGAAAAACGCCATCAGTACGTGTTGGCCGCAGGGTACCTGGAGGATCTTCCACATCACCACCGTTGCCTGCAAAAGGCAAACCACACCGAGACAGCGCTCAGCGCCGAGGTGTCCGTGTGGCAGGGCCCGAGCGTGGGAGGGAGAGGCCAGGGGAGAGGCAGGGGGAGCACCGGGCCTGGTGGCCCTGGACCTGCCCCTAGGCCAGGTTTCAGCCCAGCGCCTGAGGCAGGGAGATGCACTGGGGCAAGGAGGATGGAGAGCTGCTGGAGAGGTGGCCTGGGGGGCGAGCAAAGGCCACTTCCACAAACTCACAGCCAGGGCAAAGACATCCGTGAGCTCCCCATCACAAGTGAATGTGCTGTGCTTTGGCCAGTTTGCCAGCACATCAAGGAGAGTCAGCATCGCCAGCTCCGCAGCCTTGGGTGAGGTCATGATCGCTTTCCACATGGTCATGGCAGCTCTGTGGGGTTGGAACTCTTTCTCAGGAGGGTCTCTGCCACAGCACCATGGCCTAGGCAGCTGTGCCTTCCAGCCCTGTCTCTGCCCACTGCCCCTCGCCGGCACCACACAGGCAACCAACCCCTGCGGGGACAGGCTCCTGAGGGGACAGACCCCAGGGACAGGTTCCGCAGGGTGATGGGCTGGTGAGCCCTGAGCCCTTTGGGCAGGTGAGCCCTGTACCTGTCACACGATGGGGCCACACGCAGGAGGGTTATCACTACGTCAGCGGGGTATTCCTCAGCCAGATCCACCACGGTACTGTCCAGCCTGTGCTCAGCAGACTCGTTGGACTTGAGCCACTGGTGGATGTACCTCACCATGCCTGGCACCTGGAGAATGACCAGGTTAGTGTTGGAAAGCTGCCAGAGGGTGTAATGTCCTCAGCTTCCCCAGAGAAGAGCCTCCCTTCCCACCACACTGTGATGGCCTCAAAGGCTTAAAGGGACGACGAGGCATAGCTTGGGAAGCCAAGTGACTCCTGGAGAGCTCCAGCCCTGGCCACCGCCTGCTTACTTGCTTTGGAATGGAAACACCATGCTCCACAAGCAAATCCAGCAGGGCAGCACTGGTCTCATGTTCGAAGACATCTGAGTACGCAATGACCCCAGCAGCCCTCATGCGAGCCTCTTCCTTACGAATGTTCTTGATGAATTGGCAAACCATCTGTAGGAAGAAGGGCAAGAAGAGAGGGATGTTCCACGGAGTGCTCCAAGCGCAGTGCTCAGCTGAGCAGTGACAGTAAGCCCAGCCCCAGTGGGGATGGCTGCAGCTACCTGCGCTGTTCGGCGGAAGCGATCAAGGGCAGAGTCCTGCTCTTGTGTCTGGTCCGTGCCTGCATGTGGGAAAGAGTGAGCACAGCCGGGGCTGAGGGGCTGCAGGAGAGGCCAGACAACACAGCCCAGGCCTGCGCTGCCCAGGCAGGGACAGCCCCGGGATGCCCAGGGGATGCAGCACGGCTGCAGCGGGGGTCAGCCCCAGCCCCTCTTCTAGTCTATCCATGGGCATGTCCCTGGGGCATGGAATGGGATGGGATGGGATGGGATGGGATGGGATGGGATGGGATGGGATGGGATGGGATGGGATGGGATGGGACGGGATGGGGCCAAGCTGGCTGCAGGCACCAGCCCTGTGGCCCAGCTCTGCCACTCACCCTCCAGCAGTGCTGGGGATTGCTCCATCTCTTCAGGCTGCTGTGCTGGGGCAGCTCCAGGGCCTTCTTCCTCCTCCTTCTCCCAGGCCACCTTGGGCTCGCTTGGGGGTTTCTGCTCCATGTCACTGACTGGAACAATGGCTACTTGCAGGAGAGACGCCTTGGGAAAGCTCTGGGTAAGCAAGTGCTGCAGTCGTGCCTTGAAGGCACCTGCAAGAGAGAAGCCTTGGGAAGGCTACAGGACAGCAAGTCCTGCACTCTGGTCTTGAGGGCTCCTGCCACAAGGACAGGAGACTCCTCGTCCTTGGTGACCGTGGTCACCAAGTCCCACGGTCTGGCCTCGAGGGCACAGGCCACAGAGATAGGCGATGCCTCGGAAAAGCTCCGAGTCACCAAGTCCCGCGGTCTGCCCTCGGGGGCGCCTGCAAAAGGGAAGCCTCGAGGAGGCCACAGGTCACCAAGTCCTGTGGTTTGGCCTCGAGGTCACCTGCAGGAAGAACGCCTCGGAAAAGCTCTGGGTCGGCAAGGAACGAGTGCAACGTGGGAAATCCTCACGGCAACGCTCTGTCCCGTCCTGTCCCGTCGCGTGCTCCGAGCACTGAGGCTTAGCTGTGTCGCCGCCAGCACCTATGTCACGGCGTGTCACAAAGGGCCCATGGACACGCTGTCCTGTTGCATCCCACAGTGACCATGCTGCACCATGTCACAAAGGGCCCTTGCACATGCTGCCGCCTGCCCTGGGGCCGCCCCCACTCCAGTATGGCTGCTGGCCATCCTAAACACAGGGGTGTGACACACACAAGGAAGGCGTGGGCCAGGGCACCAATGCTGCTCTGAGCCCTGGGGCTTGGGGAGCACTGAAATCAGCAGGTGTGGCAGAGTCCCCACAAAAGCACACCTGCCACCCCCCCGTACCCTGGCAGTGCCGGTGCCCGTCTGCTGCCACACAGACCTGTGCCCCCGCGGGGCTCCCTGCCAGGGGGCAGCCAAAGCCAACGGGCATTGCTGCCTGTGCTCCTTCCCGCAGCTGCCTGTTGGCAGGAGCAGCTGGAGCAGCTGGAGGCAATGCTTGGTATCTGTCAGATGATGTGTTGCTCCTTCCTGGAATGATTGTTTTTCATGGAAGGGATTAGCAGCAGCACCAGAACACCATCAGCTGCTGCATTTCACGGGACAAAGAGATCCTACAGAGACACTGTGAAGTTTCCTTGTGCTTCTCTGAATGTCTTTCTTGCATTCTGGGAAATAAAAGGATTAGCCCCCAGCCTTTGGTATTGAACACTCCAGTGCGTGCATGTCTGGCTGTGGCAGCTCATGTCCAAACACAGCTGGGTGCCTGCTGAGCACAGCAGTGGATGGCCACAAACTGGGAGGTTCCCCAGTGAACATCAAGGCTGTCACCTGGGGAAGTACAGAGGATAGGGATAGCTCTGGGAGGAGAAGCTCTTTTGCGTCTCTGATTATGGTGCCAGCACCCTGCAGGAGCAGCCAAGACAAGCGCTGGAAGCAGACATCTCCTGCACTTTTCTGCTGTCAGCTGGACACAGGACAGACTTGCTGCCACAGGGCCACAAGACCTGGTCCAGGAAAAATGAAAGGCCATGCACTGGTAGGGAATGGCATCCAGCAAGAGCAAAGCAGGGTCCTCTGGCAGCAAATCCTATGCTTGTGAACCAGGCCATGTCCTCAGCAGACACCAAAGTGCTTCCCTCCACCCCTGAACCTGTGCCACCACTCCCTGCTTTTCTTCAGCACCTGCTGCTTCTTCCTTTGTTCCAGGCAAGTCCAGGATTATGTTTTGAAGCTCATACATGGGTCTTTAACGTGCCAGCATGGAGGAAAGGGACTGCAGCTGCAGCCCAGGGCTCGTGTCCCATCAGAGTGTCTCTCTCACGATGGCACCAATGCTGCTGCCTCGGGACGCCTGACTCTGGGAGGCAAGTCTGCCCTCAAGCACGGCCACTGAAGTCAGTCAGGGTCACAGGCTGCAGCTGAAGCTGCCAAGCACTGCTGTGAGGCTGGCAAGTCAAGACAAAGCCATTGTGGCCAGTTCTGCTGAAGCCTTTTGCCAAACCACGTGCAGTTGTGCCCACAGTATCCCCCGGTTGGCATCCCAGCTGGTGCAGATGTCTCGCTGAGCACTTCTGGGTCCTGCTGTTCCTGAGCACACTTTGGAGCTGTTTCTGCAGCATCCAGAGCTGCCTCAGAAGCAGTGACTCCACAGCCCTGCTCGAGCAGACATCGCCATCCTCCCCATGGTGGCAGCAGCTCTGCAGGCCCAGAGCTCAGCGTCAGGGGGGGCTCGGCCACAGAACCATGGCCTGGGCAGCCATGGGGACCCGGGCTGGCCGCCAGCCCTGCCTCTGCACTCTGCCCACTGCCCTGGCAGCACCCAGTGGCCATGCCCTGGCAGGGCCCCCTTGCCCTCCTTGTCCCCAGCCTGCCCAGCCTGGGCACCTCGGGGGTGTCCCTACCATCCTGCTGAGGCCCAGCCCCGAGGGCTTCTGCTACGGGCAAGGGAGACCAGAGCAGCTGGGTGGCAGGAACAGGGCAGCTGCCTGAGGGCTTCTTGTGGCCTCTGACACCCAATTCCTCAGGCCTTCCTACCACCCCATCCCCTCAGGGGCCTCCTCTTGTTTTGCCATTTGACAGAGGCAATTTAAAGGACACAGACACCTCTGGAAACAATGTTCTTATTTTACTGTGAATATTAAGGATCTACAAAAGTAAAATGATACATTCAATAAAACTGCACGCTTGGCTTTATCCAGAAGCAAGATAATGCACTGAATCATTACTATACGAGAGAGAGTTATTTAGAAAGTTGCATCACCAATTGCCTAAATACTTTTCCATCATCCAGAGTCTGCAGTCGCTGAGGAGCCCTGTTTACTGCAAGGACCTGGAGAAATTTTCCCAGCAATTGGGGAAATTCTACACAGTGCATCCACCCATAGGTGAGGTTCCAAGTTCGCCAAAAAAGGGATCCAGCTTTTATTGGCCCAAATCAGCAAATTAAAGCGACTTATTGATTATATTATTAGCCCAGAAACACCTGGATCTGATGGCACAATTCTCGACCAGCCAGGGCCAGGGCTTGGCCAGAGCCTAGGCCCTGACAGGGAGGGTTTTCCCCTAAAATACCCTACAAAGAAGCCTCTATCCGTGGCAGTTGGATAAGTTTCTTAAAATGATACATTTCTTGCAGGTAACTCTACAAGGTTTTGTGAAAGTTTCTAAAGCAGCCGTTTTGGCACCAAACAGCATAAGCATAAGCGACTTTGTCATCTATTTTTAGCTAAATAATACTGATTGTGTGTGTTACAGAGTGCCCAGGGTGCATCTTGTAAGTCAGCTCTGGCAGAGGCTTCCTGCTTAGGCCTCAGCACATCAGTCAGTCCTCTGACTTACAGGACAAATCATTGCTGTCAGACTGTCTCTACAATGGTTGCATATGTAGTTGGTTGATCTTGAGGCATAACTGCAAGCTCAAGGCCCTGTATTGTGTGCTTGACTAATTGTACAATACAAGGAATTAAATAAGGAATGAACAACAAGCTAGCAGCTGCACAAAGGGAAAGGAAAAGGGCCTGCTGGAGCCACAGACTCCCTGGCATTTCCATATTTGGATTGGTACATGGGCTAATTTTATCATTTCCCTAGTTATCTGTTTTCCTACTTTTCTATTGTCATCAGTTTGTAAGTAACAGATTAATTTAATTTCCCACAAACTCCTCCTTCTTCTGCCAATAAATAGTCTAAAACCATGCGATGCTGGAAAATCGCACTCCCTATTTGGATAGATTGGTATCACGGCCATAAGGTCCAGGGCGGCAGCTGTCTGGTTAGTCTTATTATCCAATTCAAATTATAGGTAGGTTCTCTGGTCCCTGAGACCAAAAGTGGCCAATCCATAATGTTGTAGAATTCTCTCAGATGCCCATTCATCATCTCTCCATCTTTGGGAGCTTCCCTTAGTTAAAGAGGTGTCAAGAGACCATTTTTCTCTGACCAAATAATCATATACTTTGACTGTGAGCCCAGTCCTCTGACCTTGTGACAGCAAGAAGAACAGGGGCCTGATATAGTGATTTGCCCCAATCGAGCCCAGAGACACTTCAGAGACCAAGTCAGAGAAGTGGGTATTTGCTTTATTCGGTGCACCGGATGTGTGGGGAATTGTTTCCACCAAACACACATACCTCAGTACCCCAAAGACACAGTGTTATAGGTGAAATCATCAATATTAATTACATTCTTCAGGATAGGAGTGGTTATACAAATCATTTCTCAGAAGTCATTAATATCATTAGCATGTGCACCATGCATGCTCTGTATGTCCCGGTGGTCATTGGAGACCCCCAAAGCCCCCTCCAAGGTGAAGGTCCTTCATGCGATGATTCAGCGGTTTCTGTGCTGGTTTCAAATGCATGCTTAGCTGAAAAGCCATCAGGACAGAGCTGTTACCTACAATTTGAATTTGAATTAAGAGTTCAGCCTTCAGCCCTGGAAGCCACAGACAGGCGCCTGTGCTGGTGGAAGGGGGGCAAAAGCTCAGAGAATCTTTTGCCTATAAAACATATCCCTGACCAGTTTGGAGGTAGCCCTCGATCAGCATGTTGGCCACAAATCCAATAACATCCTTTCAAAGCCCATGCTCCGGTAGCAAAAGGCTTCCCACTTTTCGTCATCCACTGTTGGGTCAAAATATAACTTGTTCCTTGGACCTAACGGACCTCCAACAATAGTTGCTTCACCATATTTGCATTTCCAAATTCCCAGGTGGGGTTTCCATCTGCAGTCACATCCCCAGTCTGTTTTGTTAAATTTGGACCAGAACTCCTTGAAAAGGGTTCAAGTTCTGTTCCGATGTTGCCACTTCCACTGATAATCATGGACAACCTGCATTTTACTTGTGGAATTGTCTTGGGGACAACTTAAAAATAGGTGGTCAGAGAACAAATTCCTCCCCCCTGTTTTACAGCCTTTGAATTCGTGTCGGTAATTGTGGATAGGAACACCTTACCCAGCTGCCCTTGGTGAGCTTAACATGCGTTTGATTCCATCTACCTCGGTATTTGGAACAATCATAAGGAGGCCAATCAGAGGTCCAACAATCAAAATCCAAAACTCTTTCACAAACACTTTCTCCCACTTGAACCCCATGTCTTCATGTCTGATTAAGGCAGTAAATACCTCTCCCAGAAAGGCATAATCACCAAGGATTGCTGTCTTTGGTCCGGAAGCCTGTTCCTTTGTGTACATCGCTTCATTCACTGATCCACCACTTAGGTGTTAATGGTTGGGCTATCCAAGGCCAATCTTCAGCTCCGCCTGGGCTCCCACACACCCAACAGTTGCTGAGATTAATGGTGGTTGCAACTCTTTCCCCTAAGGATAAAAATCTATTTTCCCAGGTCGCAATTTGATGGCAATGATAACACATAATTAACAATACCCACAGTAGTCTCATAGTTATAGTCCTCTCTGTCCTCTGCAAAGGTTGGTTCCTCAGACCAGGCGCCATGGATAATATCCTTTTCCACAGGGCTGTGGTAAACAGGCAGGTTCAGCCATTGAGGGTCTGCAAGACAAAATCCTCTACCCTCTAGTTATTCTGGCAAATAACGTTTTGTTGTGGGGACATATTCCCATCTTTCTTGCCCAGGTCTCATGATCAGAATGGTGGTGTACTTCCTACTGCTATTACCTCAGCCGGTTCAGGAGAGCCGTTTGGCTTTTGGACCTATATTTTAGCTCCGTTATTAAAACTGGTAGATCCAAACCCCCTGCTTCCACCCATGGTGGTGAACTGAGGTGGATCCCCTTTTTTCACAATTGCTTTCAAAACTGGCAGTGTCAGTAATTGTGCTATTCAGTTATGGGGTTGGATAACCAAATCTTGTGCACCATTAACAGGATCACTTTAATCTCTCCTTGATAATCTGCATCAATCACGCCTCCCATGACATGAATACTCTTCAAAGTTAAACTTGAATGAACAGTTATGATTCGCCCCAATCGAGCCCAGAGACACTTCAGAGACCAAGTCAGAGAAGTGGGTATTTGCTTTATTCGGTGCACCGGATGTGTGGGGAATTGTTTCCACCAAACACACATACCTCTGTACCCCAAAGACACAGTGTTATAGGTGAAATCATCAATATTAATTACATTCTTCAGGATAGGAGTGGTTATACAAATCATTTCTCAGAAGTCATTAATATCATTAGCATGTGCACCATGCATGCTCCGTATATCCTGGTGGTCTTTGGAGACCCCCAAAGCCCCCTCCAAGGTGAAGGTCCTTCATGCGATGATTCAGCGGTTTCTGTGCTGGTTTCAAATGCATGCTTAGCTGATAAGCCATCAGGACAGAGCTGTTACCTACAATTTGAATTTGAATTAAGAGTTCAGCCTTCAGCCCTGGAAGCCACAGACAGGCGCCTGTGCTGGTGGAAGGGGGGGCAAAAGCTCAGAGAATCTTTCTCAGTTATTAAACCAAACTGCTCCTGGGGGAATTTAAACCAAAGTGTCCTGGGGGAATTTAAATCCCCATTCCAGTGTTGATAACCTTTGTCTGGTTTGGATTTATTGTGATCAGTTCTAGTGTGTAGAGATCCAGTCCTGGAGCCTCTGGAGTGGCCTGGAAGGGGGCTGCTGCACCTGGGGTCATTTCCCAATGAATCAAAGTTCCACTCACAGTGAAAGGCTGTATCTGCAAATGGGGTGTAGGCATGTGTATCAGGGGGTGTCCATGTTCCTGATGGGCCTATTGTTAAGGATGTGGAGTGCATCAGTGAGATGGGTTCTCCACCTGGACAGGTGTCCATCTCCCAGTTTTCTCAACTGCTCTTTCAATAGCCCATTTGTTCCTTCAATAATCCCGCATCCTGGGGACAATATGGTAAGTGAAAACCCCACTGGATGTTTTGCTGCTCAGCATATTGCTGAATGAATTTGTTCCAGAAATGTTTGAATCCGTCATGGAATTCTGTAATACAAAATTATTGGGTCTATAGTAAAGACAGTGCTATGATGAGTGGCCTTCTTACAAGGATAGGTAATCAAATACCCAGAATATGTATCTACAGCAGTACAGATATATTTACACCCTCGGTTCTGGGGTAAAGGTCCAATGTAATCCATTTGCCAAATTTGGCAGGGCAATTTCCCCTCCCCAGTTGTCCTTTTACAATGTTTGGCACTGGGCATTTGTGCTTATGTTGGCACAAGGGGCATTGAGCAATTACAGTTCTAATTATATCGAGTGACATGGCAATGCCATGCTCTTGACTCCACCTGTAAATGGCTTTTTCTGCAAGGTGCCCATATTTTGGCACGCCCATTTCACCAAGGCCTCATGATCCTCCTTCAGAGGTAGTGGGTTTCAAAACTTCTGCATCCACTAAGTCTTTAATTGTCTGTGAAATGTCTCCATGCCTCCCCGGGATTTTGTGCTGCTTGCTGGTTACCAATTTTGTTGTGGCAGGAGCCTGAACAGGGGGCATTTTTACCTTCCCAACTAAAACTGGCCAGGCACTAATACAAGGCTTTGTCCCAAACTGATATAAACCATCGGATAAATTGCAAGTCAGTCCCTTCAAGATACCAATCCCAATTACATATTTGGGGACCAGAACAATCATGACTGAATGCAATCATTTGCGGAGGTTCCCTATTTTCATTTCTATTTGTGTTTGCACAGCTTCCATTTGTTTCCCCCCCAACCTGTAATAATCACTGGTTCTCCTTCAAATTTCTTAGGATTTCCATAAATTAAGGAGGCCTCTGCTCCTGAGTCAATTAAGGCTTTTACAGTTTGTGAGGACTGGTTTTTCCAAACAATCTGAAGCTCCACATGAGATCACCAGTCCTTTCGTGCTGATGGCATGTGAGCTTGGCATTATCTCATTCTTGTTGACTATGCTGAACAATTTCCCTAGTGTCTTTCCTGGGACACAGGTCAGAATACAGTTTCCAACCCTCTCTCTCCCCCTGAGCAGCTGATCCACTAGTGGTGGGCCTCCACAAGTGGATGGGAAGTTCTGTTGAGGCTCCAGGCGGGTGCCATAGGCCGAGTTGTTCCTGTGTTTTCTGCTTCAGCATTCTGCACTTTCTTGCTAGATTATGCAACCGTCTCTGTTTATGTATCTTCCACAAATCAGGAGTTGGGATCCCATCAATTTTATCATGAGGCATGCCATCCTTTAGAGCAGGGCTGTAAACATTTCTCTGCAAGAAATCCTGTTTTCACTGCTTTGTACGTTTTCTCGATTCCCAACGCTCCCCTGAGGGTCCCACTCCCCGACGTCACCTAACTGCTGTATTTTTTCAATCACTGCATCCAGAGGATTTCCCGTTTCATTATGCAAAAGAGTCACTATCACATTTCTGTATGCTGGGGGAGCTGTCTTACTCAGTTTATTTCTTATAGAAACAGGGGATTTTGCATGAGAGTATCAGCGTCCCTGAGATAAAACCACTGCTTTCATCCCTTCCTCCTTTATTCACCATGTACAGTCTTGCAAGGTATACCATGGACACTCAGACCCTGGCCAAACATTTTCTGTGGGTTATTTAGCATTACATCCCTCAGTAGCCAAGGCTAGCACATTAGGATCCTCACATCCTAAATGCATTCTGAACAAAGGTATCTGAACTCAAATCTGCAAATTCCTGAGGATCTACATTGTCCAGTATTACTCCAGCAGCTCCCTGATCATGCAAATGCACCATCCAAAAGAGCAGAGACTCCCCCAGTCTCTGCTTAAACCTTTCAATTTGATCATTTACTTTGTATTGAGTAAAATCTTCTACCACATCTGCCCTCACATTCTGCCCATCTAATGCCATCTTTCACTTTATCACTGGTTTCACATTCACTAATTCGTCTGGGGAACCAGCCTCATCAAAATCCGTAGAATCCCAAATATCGTCATCCAATTTCTCTGGGTCCCGTGGCACACCTGCTTCTGCAATCACTGCATGCACTTTCTTGTGATTCACTCATCCCTTTCCTTTCCTGTATTTATACTGTGCCACCCAAACTGCAGCCTTTTCAGCTACAGTCTGATAAGTGTCCAACTTATCAGCAAACAACTTGTTCTGGCATTGCAACGTCACAGTCTGATTCTGCAAATCACAAATCTGTCACTCCATACAGGAGCATTCCAGCAACAACCATACTTCCTGTTGGTGCTGTTTCTGACACGCTGTTGACAAAAACCATCCCCATCTTCTGGAACCTACAATCGCCATGCCTTTTTCAACAGGCAATTTTTGAATACATTTTAATACATCCAGTGGGTTGGCTTCCTTCATACAATTTTCCCATTACTTGCACAGTCGGACCTGAGCCCACTAGAGAGCCAGCCAGCTATAAGGAAGGTCTTCCCATGCAGAAATGTTGGCTAGAGCTGACACATCACCTTTGGATTTAAAAAGTGACGTCTTGCTCATATGCTGCACACTATGCCAATGTATGTTTTGCCAACTGACAGGGGCACTTTAAAGGACACAGACAACAATAGAAAGAATGGTCTAATTATTTACTATTAATAGTTAGGCAAGACAACAGTAAAATGACACGTTTGATACAACTATAAGCTTACTATGTGCTTGACTTCAGCGACAAGAGAAACAAGCAAGGCAATACACCTCGTCAGTACTATAAAAGAAAAAGGCGTGACGTAGAAAGATGCATCACCAATTGCCTAAATAATTTACCATCATCCAGCAGTCACTGGGGAGCCCTGTTTTGCAGCAAGGATCTGGAGAACCCTTCCCAGCAACTTGGAAAATCCTACACCATGCATCCACCCATAAGTGAGGTTTCAGTTTTGCCCAAAAAAGGGCCCAGCTTTTATCAGAGAGAGCTTGTGAGAGAGACCAATCTGATTTTTGTTTACGCCTCAGCATATGTTAGACATGAGGTGAAAAAATTACCTTAGGGTCTGTATATGTGCTGGGAGCTCTGTCCCCTGGGAGGCTTTACCTGGCAGCCAGTCAGGAGAGAGGAAGCTTCCACTCCAGGTCTGCAAGCAACCTTCCCTTGCTGGTGGGTCAGAGCCCCAGATGCCTGGAAAAAAAAATGTGCGGAAAAAGTGCGAGGGAAGTCATGCTATAGGAGGGCCAAGTCCATAAAAGCTGTTAACTGCGGCACAACGCCGGAGGGGGCATTTTCTTTGGGTTCCTTGGAGGGAGCGGGGGCTCGCCTGGGGTCAGCTCCTCCCCCTCCCGCACTTTGCATTTTTTCTCCCAGCAATCCCAATCCTTCCCTTGCTGTCTGTCCTGTCTGCCCGTGTCCTTCTCTGCTTTGCTGCTTCTCCGAGGCAGCTCCGTCGCCGCGACAACCTCATGCGCGCTGTTTCCCCGACGGAGCCGCCGCCACCTGCAGCCACCGTGCTCCGACCCTGCCCGCCTGCAGCTGCTCCCCGAGTCCTGCTCCTGTTCTTCACCCATAGGAGGGACACGCAGCTGCTGCTGTTTGGAAATCGCGTCCAGCCAGCCGCGGGAGCCATACAGACTCCTGGCGGCTTGCAGTGCACACACTCCATCTGCCAAACCCTCGGCGACAGGGCACCCGGGGTACAGCGGTAACGATCTGTCCAGTATTAATTCTCTCTCCATCTCATTTTCCCCTCTTTGTTCATTTCCCTGTCCCCATTTAGTAGGAACACTTACCCTTTTTATCAATAAACAGTTCTCAGATATAATATTGCCGCATTTGCGCTTTATTTTTTGTCCGAGAAATCTATTAAAAAGACTCGTTCCCGAGTCCCTCTTTTTACAGCAGAACTGGACAGCTTGATATTCCACATTCTACATGCTGCAAGATCACCTCAACTGGGCATGGCAGACATGGCTTCATCTTCCAGGTGTGGTGCTGTGGCTGGCTACAAAACTGGAGCTCTGTGAAGAGCTGATCTGGGAGGCTCTGTCTGCTGGGGCCAGCAGATCTGGTATCATCCACCCACGGCTGACATCCACAGAATCTGGTGAGCGCAATCTGGACAGTACCCTGCTAAAGCCGACTAAGGCATACATCGCTCACATAGTGATAACCCTCCTGCGTGTGGCCCCATCGTGTGACAGGTACAGGGCTCACCTGCCCAAAGGGCTCAGGGCTCACCAGCCCATCACCCTGTGGAACCTGTCCCTGGGGTCTGTCCCCTCAGGAGCCTGTCCCCGCAGGGGTTGGTTGCCTGTGTGGTGCCGGCGAGGGGCAGTGGGCAGAGACAGGGCTGGAAGGCACAGCTGCCTAGGCCATGGTGCTGTGGCAGAGACCCTCCTGAGAAAGAGTTCCAACCCCACAGAGCTGCTATGACCATGTGGAAAGCGATCATGACCTCACCCAAGGCTGCGGAGCTGGCGATGCTGACTCTCCTTGATGTGCTGGCAAACTGGCCAAAGCACAGCACATTCACTTGTGATGGGGAGCTCACGGATGTCTTTGCCCTGGCTGTGAGTTTGTGGAAGTGGCCTTTGCTCGCCCCCCAGGCCACCTCTCCAGCAGCTCTCCATCCTCCTTGCCCCAGTGCATCTCCCTGCCTCAGGCGCTGGGCTGAAACCTGGCCTAGGGGCAGGTCCAGGGCCACCAGGCCCGGTGCTCCCCCTGCCTCTCCCCTGGCCTCTCCCTCCCACGCTCGGGCCCTGCCACACGGACACCTCGGCGCTGAGCGCTGTCTCGGTGTGGTTTGCCTTTTGCAGGCAACGGTGGTGATGTGGAAGATCCTCCAGGTACCCTGCGGCCAACACGTACTGATGGCGTTTTTCCCGATCGTCTTTGTGCATCTGCTCTTCCAAGTGTTCTCTAGCACTCTGGATACACCAGAGGAGGTTGAAGCCTTCTGGAAGGGATGCCAGGAACAACACGGCCTTGCCACCAAACCCAACAGGTGCTCCATGCCAGTCCTCCTGTCCCTCTCATGCCCCCAGGAGAGGAGCCAGTGGTCCCAGCGTGACCTGGGCTTTGCTCTGCATACAGCTTCGCAGTGAGGACCCTCAAGGCCCTGCTCTGCCTACAGCAGTGTGAGCATGTGGTGCTGGAAGTGCAACGCAGGCATGGCTGGGACACACTGCTCTGTGCTGACACCCACCACTATGCTGTGGGTGTGCTGGCCAGGTAAGATCCCCTTCTCCCCCCACAGCCCTCGGCATTTGTGCTCTGTGCCCGGGGTGCCCCACACAGTCCCCGTGGTCGTGGGCCAGAGGGCCTTGTCACGGAGGGATCGCCAAGCAGACTGGAAAAACCTGGGAGAGGAGGCTGACCAGGAGCAGCCAGCTCACAAAGGGCCCAGGTCCCCTGGCAGGGTGGTGCAGAAGATCACAACTCTGTGAGTCTGGCCTGGGAGAGGTCTGCCACCCCACGTCAGCGTCTTAGTGCCTTTTGCCACCTTCCAGGGAGATGCGCAACGCATCCGTGCTCTTGTCTGGCAGCATCTTGTGCAGCCTCCTTGACATGCTCTGCAAAGAGAGGCCATACTGGGATTTCCCCGCGCTGGCATTCCTTGTGGAGGTGAGCCTGAAGGCCAGCCCCGCCTCGCTCAGCTGCCTCCCGGCTCTCTGCCCTCTCGTAGGTGCAGCTGCCTGGGACGGTGCCCGCGCCCTGTGCTGCTGCGTGGGCCTAGGCCTGAATGGTTCTGGGCTCCTGCCGGCCGGCTCCCCCGTCACTGCCTGTGCCTTTCAGGTTGTCCCATGGCTGGACTTGAAGGAAAGTGGTGACAGCATCATGCAACTCCTGTCAAGGCACCTGCAGAGCGAGCGCAGGGAGATACGTCTCCAGGTTCTCAGAGTCCTCCACATGCTCACTGACAATCCCTCAATGGTGAGAAGGGGCAGTAGCTGAAGCATTCATGGCAGCGTGGGGCAAGGGAACGCAGTCACTTGGGCTTGGCTGGGCTTCGGGAGCTGACGCAGCTGCTCCCAGCTCTCCTGCCTCCGCGTTCAGCTGCCTGAGTGTTTTGGGACAGGGCTCCGGGCCCTGCAGCAGCAGGGTGGGGTTGCACAGCCTTGTGTTCTGCACAGGCTGACAGAATGCAGAGCCTGACAGAAAACCTCGTGGAGCTCCTCCGGGAAGATGATAATGATGTGGTCAGGATGGCCATCGTGGTGGTCGGCTCTTTCTTTCTGGATAATGCCATCCCCATATCCAGCCCCATCGCCCTGCAGCTGGCTGAGGCGCTCCTGCCACTCTTTGACAACGTAAGGTTCTGTGCCCCCAGGCATGGGCACTGGGTGCTGCCTGAACACTTTGTGTTCTGTGGATTTTTCAGGCCTGTGCCCACGTGGGCCTGGAGCAGCCAATGCTGGGGTAATTTCTTCCTTCTTTTGGACAGGAAGATAGCCAGGTGCAGCTGCTCTCCATGTTTATCTTCCGAGCTCTGATGTCATCTTTCGAAAAAGAAGGAAAAGAGCTCCTGAAGATACAAGTGCGCCAGAGCCTGCTCCCATTCTTCTTCCACTGCCATGATGAGAAGAGATCTGTGGCACAGGTGAGGTGAGGACTCGGGGGCTGCTGGAGTGCCCCTGAGAGGGGGCTCAGCTGACTCCTGTCCTGGTGCCTCATGGGCTGCGCTCCAGGCGTCCTGTGCCCTGAGCTGGGGTGCCATCTGTGGGTCTCTGCTGCTCTCCAGGCTTCTCGAACAGCGCTGCTTGCTGTGGCCAAGTTCCTGAAGTGGTGGGACATCGCAAAGCTCGTCAACGAGGAGAAACTCTGGAAGTTTGGCGAGTGTCTGGTAAGGATGGCCTGAAAGCCACAGCCCCAGCCTGGAGAAAATACCCTCCCCCGGCGCCCAGTGTGTGGGGCTGGCAGCTGTGCCCCTGCCCACTGCTGCACCCAGGAACCACACGGGCTCTTCTCCGGGCTGCCTTGGCCCCGAGCCGGGTGCCGATGGAGCCCCGGCCCAGCTGGGCTGTGCGGCTCCCCGGGCAGCACCCGGCCCTCTGCCCCCTCCAAAGCGCGGCGCCAGCGGCTGCCGGCGGGCAGGGCAGGCCAGGGCTGGGCCAGCCAAGGGGCAGAGCCCGCGCCAAGCCTTCCCTCCCGGCGCTCTCTCCAGCTGGCAAAGGACAGGAGCCAAGCGGCCGAGCACCTGCGCCACGCCCTGCCCTACCTGGACAGCCCACAGGAGTCCCTGCGAGAGGCGGCCGTCAGGTTCATTGGTGAGGCACGATCCCTGGCTCCCTCCCCGCCCCGCCGCGCCGCAGCTCGGCCCCAGTCCCGGCTGCTGCCCCGGCAGCGGCATCCGGGCCCGGGGCTCTGGAGCCCCGCCTGGCCTCGGGGCTGCTGCCGCCCCGCTCTCGCCGGGAGCCGTGCCCTTCCTTGGGCGTCCGGATGCGGCAAGGGCCCGGGCTGAGCTCTGCCGGCGCAGGAGGCCGTGTGGCCCCGGGGCTGGCAGCGCCGCTGTGGGGGAGCTGTGCCGCTGGGGCTGTGACACAGGGCTCTGTGTTCCCAGGGATTCTCGGGCGGCATCTGAGAGGGCAGCAGGAAGAATTCCACGTCATCTGCAAGGGTGAGTGAGGGCAGCGGGGTGTCAGCGGCGGCTGGCAGGGGGGAGCTTCAATCCCTGTCCCGGCTCTGGATGGCTCTGCGCCCACAGAGGCACAGAGCCCTGTGTGGATGAGGGGCGTAGAGTGGGCAGAGCACAGAGAGATTTCAGGGGCACGTGGGGGATTCGTGGCCAGCACCTTCCGGCTGATCCCGTTGGTCCCTGCTCGTCCTGGCCGTGGCAAAGGCTGGCGGGGATGGCCCTGGCCAGGGAGCTCTCCTCGGGTCCCCGCAGATCCAGGCTCTGACCGTGCCTCTCTTCCTCTCTCTTGCAGCCCTTGAAGACACGGCCGAGGACGTAAGCAGTGCCGTATCAAACCTGGCACTGCAAAGCTTGTACGTCCTCAATGCAGCAGAGAGAGCTCCCATGTCCAGAGCCCAGAGGCTGCATGATTTGCTTCGCAGGATATGGAAGTCGCGGCCTCGTCTGTGTGGCCATTGCTGGCTGAGCTGCTGGAGATCGGCAGACAGCTAATCTGCGAACCTCTGTCTGCTGGGGCTACCACCTGGGCCAGCGGGGAACATCTGTTCTACAAAGACTTTTTTTTTTTCCTATGTCCTTGTAAAAGGACTCATATATTGTTATTTTAGGTAATATTATAGTAATAGTAATATAATTTATAATGTTTATCTAATTCTCAAATATAGAACGTGTTATAATACACCCAGTGCCAGGATCTTTCTTTTGGTGCCCAGGATCTTTCTTTTGGTGCCCAGTCTCTGCAGGGCATAGGGGAAGAGGGGAAGACGGGTGCTTGTGCCCAGCAAGTTGCCCAGGCGTGCTGTGTGGAAGGGAAAGTGGCCAGAAGCCCCTTGGCCTTCTCTGGTTCTGCCGAAGCCCTAACACTTCCAACTGAGCAGGCTGGCAGAGGCCGCAGCTGCGGGGATCCCTGCGAGACTGGTGCCTGGAGATGGCCACAAGCCCTCTGGCAGCCCGGAAGCGCCTCCTGTGTCCTCCTGCCCGTGTGTTGCTGGCTGGATTGCTGAGGGCTCCCCGGTGCCTCTTGATCCGGGGCTCCTCTGGAGCTTCGTCGGGGCTGCGCCACGGCCGGGCAGGATGGCCGGGCTGGGGGAGACCCTGAGGGGACAGGGCGGTGGGAGGCCTGCAGGGATGAGGTGCTGCCGAGGCCCTGACGGGACAAGGCAGTGGGAAGGCACGAGGGGGATGCGTGAGGGGCTGGGCGGCAGGAGGCTGCAAGGGGTCAGGAGGCCCCTGAGGGGATGGGGTGGTGGGAAGCCCTGAGGAATTGGGTGTCAGAAGCCAGAAGCAGCTCTCAGGCAGCCGCCCTGTTCCTGCAACCCGGCCCCTCTGGTGTTTCCCTGAGGCATCTCCCTCACTGACCGGTTGGAGGGACCTCCCAAAATGAGGTGTGTACCCCTGCTCCCAGCCTTTCAGACCTGTGGGCCCAGGGGTTGTGGGGCTGGGCGCCTGCCCTCCCTGTCCTTGCGACTGGGGCCCTGGCCCTGCTCAGCCTTAGGCCATGAGCTTGACTGCCTGGGTATTGAGTCTTGCTCCTGTTGTTGCGGGGAGGCTGACCTCTGTGGCTTTGGGCAAGACAGAGGAAGAAGAGCAGCAGTTTTGAGCCCAAGAGGCGCCATGAGCAAGGCCCTCTGGGCCAAGAGCGTTCCCGGGGCACGGATACGTGAGCGTGCGAGCTTCGCAGTTCCAGAAGGGTCCTGTCCAGGGAAAGGGCTCAGTAGACTCAGTGGACGTGAGCCACTGGTGGATGTCCCCTCATTTTCCCTCAGTGAGCCACACGTCCCCTCAGTATCACTTGCGGCACCCTCCACTCCCTCAGTGACCCTCAGTGAGCAGGGCTGGGTCTTTGCTTTGCTGTCGTTGGCCTTTTGCCATCGCGCTCCTTGGGCTTCCTGGAGAGAGGTGCAGCCCTACAAGGAGGGTGAGATCCCTTGTCTCTGCACTTGAGGGGGCAAATGGAGCTCTCCCAGCTCCCAGCCCCGCCTGTAAGGAGAGCAGGGCTTTTTCCCCAGCCCCAGCAGCTTTCTGCCAGCTGCATGACTCTGCTGGCTGATGGCCCCTGCCCAGCATGACTGCCTGTACCCAGGGTGCGTCGCTGAGGGGGTGGCTGGTGTCCCTCGATTTGCTGATGGAACGCGAGGGTCACTGAGGGAGCGGAGGGTGCCCCAAGTGATGCTGAGGGGACAGGAGGTTCCCTGAGCGGGTGGCAGGTGCCTCTTATCTCACCGAAGGGAAGATGGATGCCCTGTGTGTTGCTGAGGCGCCATGATGGTCTCTGAAGGGACCTCTGAAGGGACCACTGAAGGGACACGAGGGTCACTGAGGGGGAGGAGGGTGTCAGGTGCTGTGGAGTCCCCTGAGGGGATATGGGGGTCACTGAGCGGGAGGAGGGTACCCCTTGTTATGCTGAGGGGACACGAAGGACATTTGAGGCGGAGGCACGTGTGTCGCTGAGGGGCCATGAAGGTCTCTGAGGGGAATGCGTGTGCCAGGTGATGTGGGTCGCACGGAGGGGACACGGGCATCACTGAAGGGGAGGCAGGAGTCTGTCGTGTTCCTGAGGGTACGTCAGGGTTACTGAGGGATCGCGATGGTCACCCGAGGGACAGCCGGGCATGCCGCGTGTCGCCGAGGGGACACGCGGCTGCCCGCCCGCACGCACGCCAGGGCCGCTGAGGGGCCGCGGGCGCCCTGAGGGACACGGCAGGCCCGCGCCACTCCCTGCTGCGCAGCCGCCGCCGCCTCCTCCGCGCCGCAGGGTACGTTTCCCGCCCAGCATCGAGCGGCTCCGCCCCGCCGCTCCCCTCAGCCGCGGGGCGCGGGAGCTGCCGGCCGCTGTGCCTGTGTGCCTCTGGGCGAGGCGCCGGGGGGCTGCCGGGAGCGGACTGGGCTTTTCAGCGCTCCCACCCTGTGAGATCGCAACCTGTCCCTAAACGCTATCAATTTTTGTTCCCAAAGCTGACACGCTGGTGCATCCGCTCTTTACATGTATTTGTAGTCGTCTGATAGAAATACAATTTGCTTAGAAGGCTAAGCACCCAGATTGGCACCTGCAGTCCCTTTAATAAAGTGGAAACAACCCCCCCCCCCCCCCCACCTTGTTGTTATATGTTGTAATTGGTGTACAACAAATGTACTCATGACCCCTTTGTTAAATTTGTTTTCCTCTCCTCTGCCCATCCGTGGCAGGGGAGAGCGAGCGAGTGGCACCTTCTCAGGCAATCATTCTCCAGAAGCCCAGCGCCAGGCACCCACAACACCAGATCTCGCTTGTTCCTTGCACGGGCTGTCCGTCAGACCTGCTGAGCTCTGTCATGCTGGCGCACCAGAATGCACTGGATTTCGGCACCATCCCCCTGAAAAAAGCCCTTGGTCCAACCCTGCATCCCCATTTCGGACTGTACATGAACATTGTGGACTTCTTCCTGCTCACCCTGGAACCGTGCAGCAGTGTAGAAGCTCAGCTGTTACAGCCCTGCACGGGAGAGACTTGAATTCATCTAGGGAGTGTTTCCAAAGGCTTTGTGTGCAATCCTTGCTGCTTTCTTTCGTGATAATTTGTATGCTGGGAGCATTGCAATTCATTTGACTTTTCCAACATGTGTTTGCCTTTGGAGATGGAGAAGAGATTATTGGAAGCTTTAAACAGAGCCATGCTTGAACTTCCCAGTTGGTGGCCGTCCATTGCCTTGCCCAGTAGGCACCCAGTTGTGTTTGGACGTGAGCTGCCACAGCCAGACACGCAGCAACTGCAGCGTTGAACATCAGAGGATGGACGAATGTTTTCCCCAGAAAAACGGACAGAAGAGCACAAGGAAACAGGACAGTGTCTCTGTAGAATCTCTTTGTCCCGTGAAACGCAGCAGCTGATGGTGTTCTGGTGCTGCTGCTAATCCCTTCCATGAAAAACAATCATTCCAGGAAGGAGCAACACATCATCTGACAGATACCAAGCATTGCCTCCAGCTGCTCCAGCTGCTCCTGCCAACAGGCAGCTGCGGGAAGGAGCAACAGGCAGCAATGCCCGTTGGCTTTGGCTGCCCCCTGGCAGGGAAGCCCCGCGGGGGCACAGGTCTGTGTGGCAGCAGACGGGCACCGGCACTGCCAGGGTACGGGGGGTGGCAGGTGTGCTTTTGTGGGGACTCTGCCACACCTGCTGATTTCAGTGCTCCCCAAGCCCCAGGGCTCAGAGCAGCATTGGTGCCCTGGCCCACGCCTTCCTTGTGTGTGTCACACCCCTGTGTTTCGGATGGCCAGCAGCCATACTGGAGTGGGGGCGGCCCCAGGGCAGGCGGCAGCATGTGCAAGGGCCCTTTGTGACACGGTGCAGCATGGTCACTGTGGGATGCAACAGGACAGCGTGTCCATAGGGCCCTTTGTGACACGCCGTGACATAGGTGCTGGCGGCGACACAGCTAAGCCTCAGTGCTCGGAGCACGCGACGGGACAGGACGGGACAGAGCGTTGCCGTGAGGATTTCCCACGCTGCACTCGTTCCTTGCCGACCCAGAGCTTTTCCGAGGCGTTCTTCCTGCAGGTGACCTCGAGGCCAAACCACAGGACTTGGTGACCTGTGGCCTCCTCGAGGCTTCCCTTTTGCAGGCGCCCCCGAGGGCAGACCGCGGGACTTGGTGACTCGGAGCTTTTCCGAGGCATCGCCTATCTCTGTGGCCTGTGCCCTCGAGGCCAGACCGTGGGCCTTGGTGACCACGGTCACCAAGGACGAGGAGTCTCCTGTCCTTGTGGCAGGAGCCCTCAAGACCAGAGTGCAGGACTTGCTGTCCTGTAGCCTTCCCAAGGCTTCTCTCTTGCAGGTGCCTTCAAGGCACGACTGCAGCACTTGCTTACCCAGAGCTTTCCCAAGGCGTCTCTCCTGCAAGTAGCCATTGTTCCAGTCAGTGACATGGAGCAGAAACCCCCAAGCGAGCCCAAGGTGGCCTGGGAGAAGGAGGAGGAAGAAGGCCCTGGAGCTGCCCCAGCACAGCAGCCTGAAGAGATGGAGCAATCCCCAGCACTGCTGGAGGGTGAGTGGCAGAGCTGGGCCACAGGGCTGGTGCCTGCAGCCAGCTTGGCCCCATCCCATCCCATCCCATCCCATCCCATCCCATCCCATCCCATCCCATCCCATCCCATCCCATCCCATCCCATCCCGCCCCAGGGACATGCCCATGGATAGACTAGAAGAGGGGCTGGGGCTGACCCCCGCTGCAGCCGTGCTGCATCCCCTGGGCATCCCGGGGCTGTCCCTGCCTGGGCAGCGCAGGCCTGGGCTGTGTTGTCTGGCCTCTCCTGCAGCCCCTCAGCCCCGGCTGTGCTCACTCTTTCCCACATGCAGGCACGGACCAGACACAACAGCGGGACTCCGCCCTTGATCGCTTCCGCAGAACAGCGCAGGTAGCTGCAGCCATCCCCACTGGGGCTGGGCTTGCTGTCATCGTTCAGCTGAGCGCCTGGAGAACTCCATGGAGTATCCCTCGCTTCTTGCCCTTCTCCTACAGAGTGTGTGCAGATTTATCAAGAGACTTCGGGAAGAAGAGACCAGCATCAGGAAAGCTGGGGCCAGAGCATACTCGGCCACCTTCAAAACGAAGACCAGTGCTACCCTGCTGGATTTGGTTATGAAGCATGGTGTTTCCAATCCAAAGCAAGTAAGCAGCCTGTGGCCAGGGCTGGAGCTCTCCAGGAATCGCTTGGCTACCCAAGCCATGCCCACTAGTACCTTTAAGCCTTTGAGTCCATCACAGTGTGGTGGGAAGGGAGGCACTTCTCTGGGGAAGCTGGGGACATTACTCCCTCTGGCAGCTTTCCAACTCTCCCTGGGCCTTCTGCAGGTGCCACCCATAGTGAGGTACATCCACCGGTGGCTCAACGCCAATAATGAGTCTTCAGAGCACGCTGCGTATAAAATACTTCTGGATCTGACGGAGCAATACCCCGCTGACGTAGTGATAACCCTCCTGCGTGTGGCCCCATCGTGTGACAGGTACAGGGCTCACCTGCCCAGAGGGCTCCGGGCTCACCAGCCCATCACCTTGTGGAACCTGTCCCTGGGGTCTGTCCCCTCAGGAGCCTGTCCCCACAGGGGTTGGTTGCCTGTGTGGTGCTAGCGAGGGGCAGTGGGCAGAGACAGGGCTGGAAGGCAGCCTGGGCCCCCACAGCTGCCTATAGCACGGTGCTGTGGCAGAGACCCTCCTCACACAGAGCTCTGACCCCACAGAGCTGCTATGACCATGTGGGAGGCGATCATGTCCTCGCCCAGGACTGTGAGGCCGGCAATGCTGACTCTCCTTGATGTGCTGGCAAACTGGCCAAAGCACAGCACGTGCACCTCTGATGGGGACAACAGGGATGTCTTTGCCCTGGCTGTGAGTTTGTGGAAGTGGCCTTTGCTCGCCCCCAGGCCGCCTCTCCAGCAGCTCTCCATCCTCCTTCCCCCAGTGCATCTCCCTGCCTCAGGCGCTGGGCTGAAACCTGGCCTAGGGGCAGGTCCAGGGCCACCAGGCCGCTCCCCCTGCCTCTCCCCTGGCCTCTCCCTCCCACGCTCAGGCCCTGCCACACGGACACCTCGGCGCTGAGCGCTGTCTCGGTGGTTGTCTTTTGCAGGCAACGGTGGTGATGTGGAAGGTCCTCCAGCTGCCCTGTGGCCAATATGTACTGATAGCGTTTTTCCCGATCCTCTTTGTGCATCTGCTCTTCCAAGCCTTCTTCAGCACTTTGGAGATGCCAGATGAGGTTGAAACCTTCTGGAAGGGATGCCAGGAGCAACACGGCCTTGCCACCAAACCCAACAGGTGCTCCATGCCAGTCCTCCTGTCCCTCCCATGTCCCCAGGGGAGGAGCCAGTGGTCCCAGCGTGACCTGGGCTTTGCTCTGCACACAGCTTCGCAGTGAGGACCCTCAAGGCCCTGCTCTGCCGACGGCAGTGTGCGCAAGTGGTGCTGGCAATGGAACGCAGGCGTGGCTGGGACACACTGCTCTGTGCTGACACCCACCACTATGCCGTGGGTGTGCTGGCCAGGTAAGATCCCCTTCTCCCCCCACAGCCCTCGGCATTTGTGCTCTGTGCCCGGGATGCCCCACACAGTCCCCGTGGTCGTGGGCCAGAGGGCCTTGTCACTGAGGGATGGCCAAGGAGACAGGAAAAGGCTGGGAGAGGAAGGTGTCCTGAAGGAGCCGCCTCCCAATTTGCCCATATCCCTCCAGGGATGCTGGTCAAAGACCAGGCCTCTGTAAGACAGACCCGGGAGAGGTTTGTCCCCCCATCTCAAGGACTTGGTTCCTTTTCTCTTCTTCCAGGGAGATGTCCCGTGTCTCCGTACCCTTGTCTTCCCAGATCGTCCACCACATGCTTTGGCTGCTCAGCAGGGAGGAGCCACACTGGGATCTGCCCGCCCTGGCATTCCTTGTGGAGGTGAGCCTGAAGGCCAGCGCTGCCTCGCCCAGCTGCCTCCCAGCTCTCTGCCCTCTCATAGCCGCAGCTGCCTGGGACGGTGGCTGTGCCCTGTGCTGCTGTCTGGGCCCAGTGCTGAATGGTTCTGGGCTCCTGCCAGCTGGCTCCCCTGTCACTGCCTGTGCCTTTCAGGTCCTTGACTGCCTGGATTTGACGAAAAGTGGTAACAGAGTCCTGAAAATCGTGTCAAGGCAACTGCAGAGTGAGTGCAGGGAGAGACGTCGGCTGGCGCTCAGGGCCCTCCTGGAGTTCATTGACCATCCCTCAATGGTGAGAAGGGGCAGTGGCTGAAGCCTCGATGGCAGCGTGGGGCTGAGCAAAGCAGCCAGCCAAGCTTGGCTGTGCTTCAGGAGCTGAGGCAGCTGCTCCCAGCTCTCCTGCCTCCCGGTTCAGCTGCCTGAGTGCTTTGGGACAGGCCTTTGGCCTCTGGGCCCTGCGATGGCAGGGTGTGGTTGCACAACCTTGTGTTCTGCACAGGCCGGAAGAGTGTGGAGGCTGACTGAAAGCCTCACGAAGCTACTGGAGGACACAGACGGAGACATGGTTGCAATGACACTCACTGCACTGGGCTATAGAGTGTCGGACAAAGTCGTGCCGCTCCCCAGCCCCACCGCCCTGCAGCTGGCTGAGGCGCTCCTGCCACTCTTTGACAATGTAAGGCTCTGTGCCCCCAGGCACAGGCACTAGTCCTGGCCTGGGCTTTTTGTGCCCTGTGGATTTTCAGGCGTGCCCAGGTGAGCCCAGAGCAGCCAATGCTGAGGTCTTTTTTTCTTCCTTTCCGACAGGATAATAGCCTGGTGCAGCGTCTCTCCATGTTTGTCTTCCGAGGCTTGGTGACTTCTGTGGGGGAGAAGGGAAAAAAGGCCCTGAAGACAAAAGCGCGGCAGAGCCTGCTCCCACTCTACTTCCACTGCCATGATGAGAAGACATCTGTGGCACAGGTGAGGATTCATGGGTTGCTGGAGTGCCCCTGAGAGGGGGCTCAGCAGACTCCTGCCCTGGTGCCTCATGGGCTGTGCTCCAGGCGTCCTGTGCCCTGAGCTGTGGTGCCATCTGCGGGTCTCTGGTGCTATGCAGGCCTCTCAGGAAGTGCTGCTTGCTGTGGCCAAGTTCCTGAAGAGGTGGGATCTGAAGCAGCTGGTGCAGAAGAACCAGCTGTGGAAGTTTGGCGAGTGTCTGGTAAGGATGGCCTGAAAGCCACAGCCCCAGCCTGGAGAAAACCCCCTCCCCTGGTGGCCAGTGTCTGGGGCTGGCAGCGGTGCCCCTGCCCACTGCTGCACCCAGGAACCATGCAGGCTCTTCTCCGGGCTGCCTTGGCCCCGAGCCGGGTGCCGATGGAGCCCCGGCCCGGCTGGGCTGTGCGGCTCCACGGGTGGCAGCGCGGCTCTCTGGACAGCACCCGGCCCTCTGCCCCTTCTAAAGCGTGGCGCCAGCGGCTGCTGGCAAGCAGAGAAGGCCAGGACTGGGCAGGCCAAGGGGCAGAGCCCGCGCCAAGCCTTCCCTCCCGGCGCTCTCTCCAGCTGGCAAAGGACAGGAGCCGAGCGGCCGAGCACCTGCGCCATGCCCTGCCCTACCTGGACAGCCCAGAGGAGTCCCTGCGAGAGGAGGCCGTCAGGTTCCTGGGTGAGGCACGATCCCGGAGCTCCCTCCCCGCCCCGCCGCAGCTCGGCCCCAGTCCCGGCTGCTGCCCCGGCAGCGGCATCCGTGCCCAGGGCTCTGGAGCCCCGCCTGGCCTCGGGGCCGCTGCCGCCCCGCTCTCGCGGGGAGCCGTGCCCTTCCTTGGGCGTCCGGATGCGGCAAGGGCCCGGGCTGAGCTCTGCCGGCGCAGGAGGCCGTGTGGCCCCGGGGCTGGCAGCGCCGCTGTGGGGGAGCTGTGCCGCTGGGGCTGTGACACAGGGCTCTGTCTTCCCAGGGATTCTCGGGCGGCATCTGAGAGGGCAGCAGGAAGAATTCCACGTCATCTGCAAGGGTGAGTGAGGGCAGCGGGGTGAGAGCAGCGGCTGGCAAGGGGGAGCTGCAATCCCTGTCCCGGCTCTGCATTGCTCTGCGCCCTGTGTGGATGAGTGGCATAGAGTGGGCAGAGCACAGAGAGATTTCAGGGGCACGTGGGGGATTCGTGGCCAGCACCTTCCGGCTGATCCCGTTGGTCCCTGCTTGTCCCTGGCCATGGCAAAAGCTGGCGGGGATGGCCCTGGCCAGGGAACTCTCCTCGGGTCCCCGCAGATCCAGGCTCTGACCGTGGCTCTCTTCCTCTCTCTTGCAGCCCTCGACGACATGGCAGATGATGTCAGCCCCGCCATTGCAAACCTGGCCCTTCAAACCTTCTACATCCTCCAGGCTGTCCAGAGGACTCGCTTGTCCAGGGCACAGAGGCTGCAAGAGCAGCTCCAGAAGGCATGGAAGACACGGCCTCGTCTGCGAGGCTTTGGATGGCTGCGCTGTTGGAGCTCTGTTGAGAGCTGATCTGTGTGCTCTGTCTGCTGAGGCCACCTGAGTCAACAGGGAACATCTGTTTTACGAAGACTTTTTTTTTTTTTTTTAATGCCCTTGTAAAAGGACTCATATATTGGTATTTTAGTTAATATTATATTAGTCGTAATATAATTGATATTGCTAATATAATTCTCAAATATAGAACATGTTATAATACACCCAGTGCCAGGATCTTTCTTTTGGTGCCCAGTCTCTGCAGGGCATAGGGGAAGAGGGGAAGACGGGTGCTTGTGCCCAGCAAGTTGCCCAGGCGTGCTGTGTGGAAGGGAAAGTGGCCAGAAGCCCCTTGGCCTTCTCTGGTTCTGCCGAAGCCCTAACACTTCCAACTGAGCAGGCTGGCAGAGGCCACAGCTGCGGGGATCCCTGCGAGACTGGTGCCTGGAGATGGCCACAAGCCCTCTGGCAGCCTGGAAGCTCCACCTGTGTCCTCCTGCCCGTGTTGCTGGCTGGATTGCTGAGGGCTCCCCGGTGCCTCTTGATCCGGGGCTCCTCTGGAGCTTCGTCGGGGCTGCGCCACGGCCGGGCAGGATGGCCGGGCTGGGGGAGACCCTGAGGGGACAGGGCGGTGGGAGGCCTGCAGGGATGAGGTGCTGCCGAGGCCCTGACGGGACAAGGCAGTGGGAAGGCACGAGGGGGATGCGTGAGGGGCTGGGCGGCAGGAGGCTGCAAGGGGTCAGGAGGCCCCTGAGGGGATGGGGTGGTGGGAAGCCCTGAGGAATTGGGTGTCAGAAGCCAGAAGCAGCTCTCAGGCAGCCGCCCTGTTCCTGCAACCCGGCCCCTCTGGTGTTTCCCCGAGGCATCTCCCTCACTGACCGGTTGGAGGGACCTCCCAAAATGAGGTGTGTACCCCTGCTCCCAGCCTTTCAGACCTGTGGGCCCAGGGGTTGTGGGGCTGGGCGCCTGCCCTCCCTGTCCTTGCGACTGGGGCCCTGGCCCTGCTCAGCCTTAGGCCATGAGCTTGACTGCCTGGGTATTGAGTCTTGCTCCTGTTGTTGCAGGGATGTGGCTAGCACAGGTCTTTCTCGTGAGAACAATTTTGCTAAGTTTCATAAACAAAGATAAAGTTTGGATGTTTTGCAAACAGCGTCTCCAGATTAGGGCAGTTCGGGCTTGGCCAATTAGGCCTAGGGGGAGGTTTCTGGCTGACCAATCTGGGTGACCTCTGAAAACTCTATATATATGGAAATCAAAATAATAAACGCACTTTTCTCTTTCCTTGCCTAAGAACCTGGGTTTTCTCTCAGCTAGTGGCTCAACAGCGACACAGGGGAGGCTGACCTCTGTGGCTTTGGGCAAGACAGAGGAAGAAGAGCAGCAGTTTTGAGCCCAAGAGGCGCCATGAGCAAGGCCCTCTGGGCCAAGAGCGTTCCCGGGGCACGGATACGTGAGCGTGCGAGCTTCGCAGTTCCAGAAGGGTCCTGTCCAGGGAAAGGGCTCAGTAGACTCAGTGGACGTGAGCCACTGGTGGATGTCCCCTCATTTTCCCTCAGTGAGCCACACGTCCCCTCAGTATCACTTGCGGCACCCTCCACTCCCTCAGTGACCCTCAGTGAGCAGGGCTGGGTCTTTGCTTTGCTGTCGTTGGCCTTTTGCCATCGCGCTCCTTGGGCTTCCTGGAGAGAGGTGCAGCCCTACAAGGAGGGTGAGATCCCTTGTCTCTGCACTTGAGGGGGCAAATGGAGCTCTCCCAGCTCCCAGCCCCGCCTGTAAGGAGAGCAGGGCTTTTCCCCAGCCCCAGCAGCTTTCTGCCAGCTGCATGACTCTGCTGGCTGATGGCCCCTGCCCAGCATGACTGCCTGTACCCAGGGTGCGTCGCTGAGGGGGTGGCTGGTGTCCCTCGATTTGCTGATGGAACGCGAGGGTCACTGAGGGAGCGGAGGGTGCCCCAAGTGATGCTGAGGGGACAGGAGGTTCCCTGAGCGGGTGGCAGGTGCCTCTTATCTCACCGAAGGGAAGATGGATGCCCTGTGTGTTGCTGAGGCGCCATGATGGTCTCTGAAGGGACCTCTGAAGGGACCACTGAAGGGACACGAGGGTCACTGAGGGGGAGGAGGGTGTCAGGTGCTGTGGAGTCCCCTGAGGGGATATGGGGGTCACTGAGCGGGAGGAGGGTACCCCTTGTTATGCTGAGGGGACACGAAGGACATTTGAGGCGGAGGCACGTGTGTCGCTGAGGGGCCACGAAGGTCTCTGAGGGGAATGCGTGTGCCAGGTGATGTGGGTCGCACGGAGGGGACACGGGCATCACTGAAGGGGAGGCAGGAGTCTGTCGTGTTCCTGAGGGTACGTCAGGGTTACTGAGGGATCGCGATGGTCACCCGAGGGACAGCCGGGCATGCCGCGTGTCGCCGAGGGGACACGCGGCTGCCCGCCCGCCGCACGCACGCCAGGGCCGCTGAGGGGCCGCGGGCGCCCTGAGGGACACGGCAGGCCCGCGCCACTCCCTGCTGCGCAGCCGCCGCCGCCTCCTCCGCGCCGCAGGGTACGTTTCCCGCCCAGCATCGAGCGGCTCCGCCCCGCCGCTCCCCTCAGCCGCGGGGCGCGGGAGCTGCCGGCCGCTGTGCCTGTGTGCCTCTGGGCGAGGCGCCGGGGGGCTGCCGGGAGCGGACTGGGCTTTTCAGCGCTCCCACCCTGTGAGATCGCAACCTGTCCCTAAACGCTATCAATTTTTGTTCCCAAAGCTGACACGCTGGTGCATCCGCTCTTTACATGTATTTGTAGTCGTCTGATAGAAATACAATTTGCTTAGAAGGCTAAGCACCCAGATTGGCACCTGCAGTCCCTTTAATAAAGTGGAAACAACACCCCCCCCCCCCCCCACCTTGTTGTTATATGTTGTAATTGGTGTACAACAAATGTACTCATGACCCCTTTGTTAAATTTGTTTTCCTCTCCTCTGCCCATCCGTGGCAGGGGAGAGCGAGCGAGTGGCACCTTCTCAGGCAATCATTCTCCAGAAGCCCAGCGCCAGGCACCCACAACACCAGATCTCGCTTGTTCCTTGCACGGGCTGTCCGTCAGACCTGCTGAGCTCTGTCATGCTGGCGCACCAGAATGCACTGGATTTCGGCACCATCCCCCTGAAAAAAGCCCTTGGTCCAACCCTGCATCCCCATTTCGGACTGTACATGAACATTGTGGACTTCTTCCTGCTCACCCTGGAACCGTGCAGCAGTGTAGAAGCTCAGCTGTTACAGCCCTGCATGGGAGAGACTTGAATTCATCTAGGGAGTGTTTCCAAAGGCTTTGTGTGCAATCCTTGCTGCTTTCTTTCGTGATAATTTGTATGCTGGGAGCATTGCAATTCATTTGACTTTTCCAACATGTGTTTGCCTTTGGAGATGGAGAAGAGATTATTGGAAGCTTTAAACAGAGCCATGCTTGAACTTCCCAGTTGGTGGCCGTCCATTGCCTTGCCCAGTAGGCACCCAGTTGTGTTTGGACGTGAGCTGCCACAGCCAGACACGCAGCAACTGCAGCGTTGAACATCAGAGGATGGACGAATGTTTTCCCCAGAAAAACGGACAGAAGAGCACAAGGAAACAGGACAGTGTCTCTGTAGAATCTCTTTGTCCCGTGAAACGCAGCAGCTGATGGTGTTCTGGTGCTGCTGCTAATCCCTTCCATGAAAAACAACCATTCCAGGAAGGAGCAACACATCATCTGACAGATACCAAGCATTGCCTCCAGCTGCTCCAGCTGCTCCTGCCAACAGGCAGCTGCGGGAAGGACAACAGGCAGCAATGCCCGTTGGCTTTGGCTGCCCCCTGGCAGGGAAGCCCCGCGGGGGCACAGGTCTGTGTGGCAGCAGACGGGCACCGGCACTGCCAGGGTACGGGGGGGTGGCAGGTGTGCTTTTGTGGGGACTCTGCCACACCTGCTGATTTCAGTGCTCCCCAAGCCCCAGGGCTCAGAGCAGCATTGGTGCCCTGGCCCACGCCTTCCTTGTGTGTGTCACACCCCTGTGTTTAGGATGGCCAGCAGCCATACTGGGGTGGGGGCAGCCCCAGGGCAGGCGGCAGCGTGTGCAAGGGCCCTTTGTGACATGGTGCAGCATGGTCACTGTGGGATGCAACAGGACAGCGTGTCCATGGGCCCTTTGTGACACGCCGTGACATAGGTGCTGGCGGCGACACAGCTAAGCCTCAGTGCTCGGAGCACGCGACAGGACAGGACGGGACAGAGCGTTGCCGTGAGGATTTCCCACGTTGCACTCGTTCCTTGCCGACCCAGAGCTTTTCCGAGGCGTTCTTCCTGCAGGTGACCTCGAGGCCAAACCACAGGACTTGGTGACCTGTGGCCTCCTCGAGGCTTCCCTTTTGCAGGCGCCCCCGAGGGCAGACCGCGGGACTTGGTGACTCGGAGCTTTTCCGAGGCATCGCCTATCTCTGTGGCCTGTGCCCTCGAGGCCAGACCATGGGACTTGGTGACCACGGTCACCAAGGACGAGGAGTCTCCTGTCCTTGTGGCAGGAGCCCTCAAGACCAGAGTGCAGGACTTGCTGTCCTGTAGCCTTCCCAAGGCTTCTCTCTTGCAGGTGCCTTCAAGGCACGACTGCAGCACTTGCTTACCCAGAGCTTTCCCAAGGCGTCTCTCCTGCAAGTAGCCATTGTTCCAGTCAGTGACATGGAGCAGAAACCCCCAAGCAAGCCCAAGGTGGCCTGGGAGAAGGAGGAGGAAGAAGGCCCTGGAGCTGCCCCAGCACAGCAGCCTGAAGAGATGGAGCAATCCCCAGCACTGCTGGAGGGTGAGTGGCAGAGCTGGGCCACAGGGCTGGTGCCTGCAGCCAGCTTGGCCCCATCCCATCCCATCCCATCCCATCCCATCCCATCCCATCCCATCCCATCCCATCCCATCCCATCCCATCCCATCCCATCCCATCCCATCCCTATTCCATGCCCCAGGGACATGCCCACGGATAGACTAGAAGAGAGGCTGGGGCTGACCCCCGCTGCAGCCGTGCTGCATCCCCTGGGCATCCCGGGGCTGTCCCTGCCTGGGCAGCGCAGGCCTGGGCTGTGTTGTCTGGCCTCTCCTGCAGCCCCTCAGCCCCGGCTGTGCTCACTCTTTCCCACATGCAGGCACGGACCAGACACAACAGCAGGACCCTGCGGAAGGTGGTCTCTTCCGCAGAACAGCGCAGGTAGCTGCAGCCATCCCCACTGGGGCTGGGCTTGCTGTCACTGCTCAGCCCAGTATCACACTTGGAGCACAAAATGGAACACCCCTCTCTTCTTGCCCTTCTTCGTACAGATGGTTTGCAAATTCATCAGAAGACTTCAGGAGGAAGAGACCAGCATCAGAGATGCTGGGGCCAGAGCATACTCTGCTGTCTTCAAAACAAAGACCAGTGCTGCCCTGCTGGATTTGCTTGTGAAGAATGGTGTTTCCAGTCCAAAGCAAGTAAGCAGCCGGTGGCCAGGGCGGGGGCTCTCCAGGAATTGCTCGGCTTCTCAAGCCATGCCCACTAGTACCTTTAAGCCTTTGAGTCCATCACAGTGTGGTGGGAAGGGAGGCACTTCTCTGGGGAAGCTGGGGACATTACTCCCTCTGGCAGCTTTCCAACTCTCCCTGGGCCTTCTCCAGGTGCCAGCCATGGTGAGGTACATCCACCGATGGCTCAAGTCCAACGAGTCTGCTGAGCACAGGCTGGACCGTACTGTGGTGGATCTGACGGAGCAATACCCAGCTGACGTAGTGATAACCCTCCTGCGTGTGGCCCCATCGTGTGACAGGTACAGGGCTCACCTGCCCAAAGGGCTCACGGCTCACCAGCCCATCACCTTGTGGAACCTGTCCCTGGGGTCTGTCCCCTCAGGAGCCTGTCCCCATAGGGGTTGGTTCCCTGTGTGGTGCCAGCAAGGGGCAGTGGGCAGAGACAGGGCTGGAAGGCAGCCTGGGCCCCCACAGCTGCCTATGGCACGGTGCTGTGGCAGAGACCCTCCTGACACAGAGCTCTGACCCCACAGAGCTGCTATGACCATGTGGGAGGCGATCATGTCCTCGCCCAGGACTGTGAGGCCAGCAATGCTGACTCTCCTTGATGTGCTGGCAAACTGGCCAAAGCACAGCACGTGCACCTCTGATGGGGACAACAGGGATGTCTTTGCCCTGGCTGTGAGTTTGTGGAAGTGGCCTTTGCTCGCCCCCAGGCCGCCTCTCCAGCAGCTCTCCATCCTCCTTCCCCCAGTGCATCTCCCTGCCTCAGGCGCTGGGCTGAAACCTGGCCTAGGGGCAGGTCCAGGGCCACCAGGCCCGGTGCTCCCCCTGCCTCTCCCCTGGCCTCTCCCTCCCACGCTCAGGCCCTGCCACACGGACACCTCGGCGCTGAGCGCTGTCTCAGTGTGGTTTGCCTTTTGCAGGCAACGGTGGTGATGTGGAAGATCCTCCAGCTGCCCTGTGGCCAATATGTACTGATAGCGTTTTTCCCGATCCTCTTTGTGTATCTGCTCTTCCAAGCCTTCTTCAGCACTTTGGAGATGCCAGATGAGGTTGAAACCTTCTGGAAGGGATGCCAGGAGCAACACGGCCTTGCCACCAAACCCAACAGGTGCTCCATGCCAGTCCTCCTGTCCCTCCCATGTCCCCAGGGGAGGAGCCAGTGGTCCCAGCGTGACCTGGGCTTTGCTCTGCACACAGCTTCGCAGTGAGGACCCTCAAGGCTCTGCTGTGCCTACGGCATTGTGAGCATGTGGTGCTGGCAATGGAACGCAGGCGTGGCTGGGACACACTGCTCTGTGCTGACACCCACCACTATGCTGTGGGTGTGCTGGCCAGGTAAGATCCCCTTCTCCCCCACAGCCCTCGGCATTTGTGCTCTGTGCCCGGGGTGCCCACACAGTCCCTATGGTTGTGGGCCAGAGGGTCTTGTCACTGAGGGATGGCCAAGCAGACAGGAAAAGGCTGGGAGAGGAAGGTGTCCTGAAGGAGCCGCCTCCCAATTTGCCCATATCCCTCCAGGGATGCTGGTCAAAGACCAGGCCTCTGTGAGACAGACCCGGGAGAGGTTTGTCCCCCCATCTCAAGGACTTGGTTCCTTTTCTCTTCTTCCAGGGAGATGTCTTTTGTTTCCGTACCCTTGTCTTCCCAGATCTCTCGCCACATGCTCAGGCTCCTTAACATAGAGGAGCCACGCTGGGAGCTGCCCGCCCTGGCATTCCTTGTGGAGGTGAGCCTGAAGGCCAGCGCTGCCTCGCCCAGCTGCCTCCCAGCTCTCTGCCCTCTCATAGCCGCAGCTGCCTGGGACGGTGGCTGTGCCCTGTGCTGCTGCCTGGGCCCAGTGCTGACTGGTTCTGGGCTCTGGCCAGCCGGCTCCCCCATCACTGCCTGTGCCTTTCAGGTCATCTCATGCCTGGATTTGAGGAAAAGTGGTAACAGAGTCCTGAAAATTGTATCGAGGCTCCTGCGGAGCAAGTGCAGGGAGAGACGTCGCCTCGCACTCAGGGCCCTCCTGGAACTCATTGACCATCCGTCGATGGTGAGAAGGGGCAGTGACTGAGGAATTCATGGCAGCATGGGGCAAGGGAATGCAGTCAGCCAAGCTTGGCTGTGCTTCAGGAGCTGAGGCAGCTGCTCCCAGCTCTCCTGCCTCCGGGTTCAGCTGCCTGAGTGCTTTGGGACAGGCCTTTGGCCTCTGGGCCCTGCGATGGCAGGGTGTGGCTGCACAACCTTGTGTTCTGCACAGGGCGAAAGAATGTGGAGGCTGACTGAAAGCCTCATGAAGCTACTGCACGACACAGATGGAGACACGGTTGCAATGACACTCACTGCACTGGGCTATAGAGTGTCGGAAAAAGTCATGCCGCTTCCCAGCTCCATTGCCCTGCAGCTGGCTGAGGCGCTCCTGCCACTCTTTGACAATGTAAGGCTCTGTGCCCCCAGGCACAGGCGCTAGTCCTGGCCTGGGCTTTTTGTGCCCTGTGGATTTTCAGGCGTGTGCTAGAGCAGCCAATGCTGAGGTCTTTTGTTCTTCCTTTCCGACAGGATAATAGCCTGGTGCAGCGTCTCTCCATGTTTGTCTTCCGAGGCTTGGTGACTTCTGTGGGGGAGAAGGGAAAAAAGGCCCTGAAGACAAAAGCGCGGCAGAGCCTGCTTCCACTCTACTTCCACTGCCATGATGAGAAGAGACCTGTGGCACAGGTGAGGATTCGTGGGTTGCTGGAGTGCCCCTGAGAGGGGGCTCAGCTGACTCCTGTCCTGGTGCCTCATGGGCTGTGCTCCAGGCGTCCTGTGCCCTGAGCTGTGGTGCCATCTGTGGGTCTCTGCTGCTCTCCAGGCTTCTCGGGCAGCACTGCTTGGAGTGGCCAAGTTCCTGAAGAGGTGGGATCTGAAGCAGCTGGTGCAGAAGAACCAGCTGTGGAAGTTTGGCGAGTGCCTGGTAAGGATGGCTTGAAAGCCACAGCCCCAGCCTGGAGAAAATACCCTCCCCTGGCGGCCAGTGTGTGGGGCTGGCAGCTGTGCCCCTGCCCACTGCTGCACCCAGGAACCACACGGGCTCTTCTCCGGGCTGCCTTGGCCCCGAGCCGGGTGCCGATGGAGCCCCGGCCCAGCTGGGCTGTGCGGCTCCCCGGGCAGCACCCGGCCCTCTGCCCCCTCCAAAGCGCGGCGCCAGCGGCTGCCGGCGGGCAGGGGAGGCCAGGGCTGGGCCAGCCAAGGGGCAGAGCCCGCGCCAAGCCTTCCCTCCCGGCGCTCTCTCCAGCTGGCAAAGGACAGGAGCCGAGCGGCCGAGCACCTGCGCCACGCCCTGCCCTACCTGGACAGCCCACAGGAGTCCCTGCGAGAGGCGGCCGTCAGGTTCATTGGTGAGGCACGATCCCTGGCTCCCTCCCCGCCCCGCCGCGCCGCAGCTCGGCCCCAGTCCCGGCTGCTGCCCCGGCAGCGGCATCCGGGCCCGGGGCTCTGGAGCCCCGCCTGGCCTCGGGGCTGCTGCCGCCCCGCTCTCGCCGGGAGCCGTGCCCTTCCTTGGGCGTCCGGATGCGGCAAGGGCCCGGGCTGAGCTCTGCCGGCGCAGGAGGCCGTGTGGCCCCGGGGCTGGCAGTGCCGCTGTGGGGGAGCTGTGCCGCTGGGGCTGTGACACAGGGCTCTGTATTCCCAGGGATCGCCGGGCAGCATCTGAGAGGGCAGCAGGAAGAATTCGACGTCATCTGCAAGGGTGAGTGAGGGCAGCGGGGTGTCAGCGGCGGCTGGCAGGGGGGAGCTGCAATCCCTGTCCCGGCTCTGGATGGCTCTGCGCCCACAGAACAGAGCCCTGTGTGGATGAGGGGCGTGAGTGGGCAGAGCACAGAGAGATTTCAGGGACACATGGCAGATTCGTGGCCAGCGCCTTCCGGCTGATCCCGTTGGTCCCAGCTCGTCCCTGGCCATGGCAAAGGCTGGCGGGGATGGCCCTGGCAGGGGAACTCTCCTCGGGTCCCCGCAGATCCAGGCTCTGACCGTGGCTCTGTTCCTCTCTCTTGCAGCCCTTGAAGACATGGCAGATGACGTCAGCAGTGCCATTGCAAACCTGGCCCTTCAAACTTTTTACATGCTCCAGGTCGTCGAGAGGACTCGCATGTCCATAGTTCAGAGGCTGCAAGAGCAGCTCCAGCAGGCATGGAAGACACGGCCTTGTCTGTGGTGTCATGGCTGGCTGAGCTGCTGGAGATTAGCAGACAGCTAATCTGTGTGCTCTGTCTGCTGGGGCCACCTGAGTCAGCGGGGAACATCTGTTTTAGCAAGATGTTTTGTTTTTTTTTTTTTAATGCCCTTAGGGTATTAAAAAAAAAAAAAGGGTTCATATATTGTTGATTTAGTTAATATTTTAGTAATAGTAATACAATTTATAATGTTAATATAATTCTAAAATACAGACTATGTTATAATCCAGAGTTCCCGGATCTTTCTTTTGGTGCCCAGTCTCTGCAGGGCATAGGGGAAGAGGGGAAGATGGGTGCTTGTGCCCAGCAAGTTGCCCAGGCATGCTGTGTGGAAGGGAAAGTGGCCAGAAGCCCCTTGGCCTTCTCTGGTTCTGCCGAAGCCCTAACACTCCCAACTGAGCAGGCTGGCAGAGGCCGCAGCTGCGGGGATCCCTGCGAGACTGGTGCCTGGAGATGGCCACAAGCCCTCTGGCAGCCCGGAAGCGCCTCCTGTGTCCTCCTGCCCGTGTGTTGCTGGCTGGATTGCTGAGGGCTCCCCGGTGCCTCTTGATCCGGGGCTCCTCTGGAGCTTCGTCGGGGCTGCGCCACGGCCGGGCAGGATGGCCGGGCTGGGGGAGACCCTGAGGGGACAGGGCGGTGGGAGGCCTGCAGGGATGAGGTGCTGCCGAGGCCCTGACGGGACAAGGCAGTGGGAAGGCACGAGGGGGATGCGTGAGGGGCTGGGCGGCAGGAGGCTGCAAGGGGTCAGGAGGCCCCTGAGGGGATGGGGTGGTGGGAAGCCCTGAGGAATTGGGTGTCAGAAGCCAGAAGCAGCCCTCAGGCAGCCGCCCTGTTCCTGCAACTCACCTTTTCTGGTGCTTCCCCAGAGTGTCTCCCTTGCCCATAGCAGAAGCCCTCGGGGCTGGGCCTCAGCAGGATGGTAGGGACACCCCCGAGGTGCCCAGGCTGGGCAGGCTGGGGACAAGGAGGGCAAGGGGGCCCTGCCAGGGCATGGCCACTGGGTGCTGCCAGGGCAGTGGGCAGAGTGCAGAGGCAGGGCTGGCGGCCAGCCCGGGTCCCCATGGCTGCCCAGGCCATGGTTCTGTGTCCGAGCCCCTCCTGACGCAGAGCTCTGGGCCTGCAGAGCTGCTGCCACCATGGGGAGGATGGCGATGTCTGCTCGAGCAGGGCTGTGGAGTCACTGCTTCTGAGGCAGCTCTGGACGCTGCAGAAACAGCTCCAAAGTGTGCTCAGGAACAGCAGGACCCAGAAGTGCTCAGCGAGACATCTGCACCAGCTCGGATGCCAACCGGGGGATACTGTGGGCACAACTGCACGTGGTTTGGCAAAAGGCTTCAGCAGAACTGGCCGCAATGGCTTTGTCTTGACTTGCCAGCCTCACAGCAGTGCTTGGCAGCTTCAGCTGCAGCCTGTGACCCTGACTGACTTCAGCGGCCGTGCTTGAGGGCAGACTCGCCTCCCAGAGTCAGGCGTCCCGAGGCAGCAGCATTGGTGCCATCGTGAGAGAGACACTCTGATGGGACACGAGCCCTGGGCTGCAGCTGCAGTCCCTTTCCTCCATGCTGGCACTTTAAAGACCCATGTATGAGCTTCAAAACATAATCCTGGACTTGCCTGGAACAAAGGAAGAAGCAGCAGGTGCTGACGAAAAGCAGGGACTTTTAGGGCTCAGTTTTGCTCTCCACTTGGAGAATCACAGAATCCCAGAGCACTTTATGTTGGAAGGTATCTGAAAGATCATCCAGTTCCAACCACCCTGTCAGGGGCACAGGTGGTGTCCAGGCACACCTGTCACTAGAATCAGAAGAACACTTATCCATGTTTACCTTTTCCCCTCCTGGATTTCAAGCTGAGGTGAAAAGATCAGCTGGGTAAAGCTTAACTTTGTAGCTTACAGAACTAGGAATCAGAGTCTCCAATGGGACACGGTATGTCCATTCAGCCTTTGTAACATCAGCTCAGTCCTGTACAGCCCAGGCACAGGCACCAGGTTGGTCCATTTCAGCATCCCAAAATCTTTGTGGCTTCCTGTGCACCCTGAGACTTCTGAATCCCTTGCTGAATTCCCAGTTACTGCAGTGCAGGACATGAGAACACAGTGCTTGGAATAGCCTGTTTGGCCAATTCTTGGGTTCGCTGCTCCTGGCTAAAGTAATAATCAGGAGTATATGCTGATGTAAAGGTAGAGCTGAACAGCAATGACTTTTTCTGTAGTGTCTAAAACCTTGTGTGACTGTTTGGAGGCTCTAAAATCCAGAGGTGAAAATGACAGCTTTGGTATTTAAGAGTCCTGGAGATTTTGATGTGATTTTTCTAGTCAAGGATTTTAATGCCAATGCAGAAATTACAAAAACATTAAGAATTGTTTTCATTGGCAACCCATTTAAATGGCATCCCATTTAAATGGCATCAGTAAACTTACAGGAGACAGGGTATGACACTGGGGACACTACTTGGCAGTTAATGGCTTTAGATGTGGTAGATGAATGTTTTGTCCAGTTTCACCCAGGAGTTCAAGTTTTCCCAGGTCTTTGTTTGACTAGACACTGCAGGTAACTTTCACTAAATGCAAAAGGATGTAAAAGCAGAGCTTTTGGAGAATGTGCCCTAGGTATAGGGAGAAAACCTTGAAAATGATCAGCAGGGTCTGGTAAGCCTTATAAAAAAATTAAAAATAGATATAGCTCTGTGACTTTTCAGGCACAACTCCTTGGGTCTGGAGATAATGTTTGCCTTGCATCAGCTACAAAGTTGTGTCAATGACCCTGTAAGAGCTGTTCCTGCTGACCTGGCAGGCACAGGAAAGCTAAATATTTGAAGTTTCAAAGGCTCAAAGTAACGAAGTGCAGCCTCTGAGATTCTGCTGCAGGCCGTGATGCTTCAGAACACCCACGTGGTCTGTGTTACTGTGGCTTTGTTTGCTCTAACCTGTGCTTTTTGTTGCTTCACTCTGGAAGTCTGCTTCCTGCAACCCCAGTAGGAGCTGCGGAGGGTGAGGTTGTGTCCAAAGGGATCAGACAGTGAATAGAATCACAGAATTGTTGTGGTTGGAAAAGATCTCCAAGACCATTGAGTCCAACCTGTGACTGATCCCCACCTTGTCACCAGCCCAGAGCACTGAGTGCCATGTCCAGGCATTCCTCGGACGCCTCCAGGGATAGGGACTGCACACCACCCTGGGCAGCCTGTTCCAAGGCCTGACAAGCCTTTCTATGAAGAAATTCCTCCTGATGTCCAACCTGACACTGCCTTGGCGCAGCTTGAGGCCATTTCCTCTCATCCTGTCCCTTGTTCCCTGGGAACAGAACCTGGCTGCACCCTCCTGTCAGGCAGTTGTAGAAGTGAGAAGGTACTGCCTGAACCTCCTTGACTCCAGGCTGAGCCCTCCCACCTCTCTCAGCCTCTCCTTACATGACTTAAATGTGTGGCAGAGGGTACCAGCTAAGGACAGTGTGTGAGCAGTTAGAAAGACTGGAACCTCAAAGGCTTCTTCTCCTTCCCAGGGGGCCAAGGACTGGAGAATATTCAGCAGCCCACAGGTAGTGTCTGCATGGGCTCTATGATTTTCTGCCAATATCTCAAGGGACACACAGATGAGTTAAGAAGAGAATCAAAGCTGAGTCTCTGTTGTGTCTGTGGATTATGGATCAGGTCTCAAATCCTCTATTACTGTGAGCAAAATTTAGAAGCCTTTCTCCTACCCCTGTCAGCTGGTGTTAACCTAAGTCTTCTGCAGACATGTTGAAGTTACTCAGAGAATCACAGAACACTTTGGGTTGAAAGGGGTCTGAAAGCTCATCTCATTCCAATCCCCCCTGCCATGAGCAGAGACACCTTCCACGATCCCAAGTTGCTCCAAGCCCTGTCCAACCTGGCCTTGGACACTTCCAGGGATCCAGGGGCAGCCACAGCTTCTCTGGGCACCCTGTGCCAGGGCCTGCCCACCCTCACAGGGAACAATTCCTTCCCAATATCCCATCTAACCCTGCTCTGTGGCAGTGGGAAACCATTCCCCCTTGTTCTGCCATGGCATGCCCATGGTGAAGTACTTCTCAGAAACCTTTTGGTTTTGCTAATGGGGTGCCACAGAAGCTATGGAAAAAGAGGAATGCTGTGAATTCACTTTTTTTCCTTTTACCAGAAGGGACATCATTAAGTTTCATCTGTCATCTGAATCTCCAGGAAATTAGGGATCAGGAGTAGCTCCTCAATGCCTGGAATGGTGTTTAGACTGTTTTCAGCATACAGGCATGTGATGATGCTGGATGATTTACGTTTTAAAGGAAAACGCATCTTGTAATTCCCAAAATTTCACTAACAAAGAGAAATTACTGTTCCAGTTGTCTGGGAATAGAGCTGACGATTACTGCGAGTGAAGAGAGTCTGAAAATAGTAATCTAAGAGAGGTGCTTTAATTTCCTCATTTCTGAACTAACACCTCTTTGCTGTGCCGATTAAATCAGATACAACTCCCTCCCTCTGCCCCAGGCTGCCTTGGCATCTGAACTTGCTGGTGGCAAAGTTTAGGCCTTAAACTGTCAATTCACCATCTCACCTTTCATCACTTCTCTGTGTGCCATGGCACCATTCACCACCCAGTGCTTCCTTACAGAGTCCTTATCGGCAAATGCTGGAAGCTGGGCACAAAGAGAACGTGGTGAAAACCTCAGACCTCGCCAGAAACCCAGAACTTGGGGCACTTTGAGTCTGAAAATGTAAAATTGGTTCCACTGCTCAAATCTATTGAAAGCAGAGGTTCAGGGAGCTGGAATAGAAAACATCTCCATTCTCTGGATGACATAAAGCCAGGGCCCTGCAGAAGAACTTTGATGTCATGAAACAATCTCCAAGTCCCACTCAGCATTACTACAAGTTCTGCTGGCTGCATTTCGTAGGAGCTACTCTAAGAGGACAATCTTTAACCCCTGCAGTTGGCTCAATACTTAAAATTACTCTTGGGCTGGCTACAGCACATTCAGCTTCTATTGGAATATTAACTGATCCCAGCATACAAGAGGCAAATGGTTACCTTTTCTGGGGTGAAGCGGAAAGCTAAATGTTATCCAGACTACTGCAGCAAGGTGGAAAACAACAAGGATCTTGTTGATCTGAATGCCAAGTTCTTTCTGTTAGAATGGTTTGAACAGTCTCATTGCATGTGTTTCATCACCACCTCTGACTGATTGCAGGGAAACCATGGCAGAAGCAGGTCAAAGAGCTCACCTGAAGGTTTCACCTTGATCTGAGGCAGCCTGGTCTTGTCTCTGGCAGCAGGGAAGTTGGGCATAGCACAACAGGCTGTTCCTGAGAGTCTCCAGCTCAGTTCAAATCCTTTGCATTGTGGTGCTCTGGCATGGCTGCAGCCACAGCAGAGCATTCCTGGCCACAGGTGAGGGTGTCCAAGAGCTAGAAGAGAACACCTTCAGCTGCCTGGAACAGGGAGAATGGATGTAGAAGAGAGTCTCTGGCTTTTGAGAAAAGTTTCAATCAGTGTATTTGATGCCGTTCCCAATGCTGAAATTCAAGCTGGCTGGTAAAAAGTGCCCACCCCTTTTACTTTTTTGGCTCATGGACCCACATCCACCTCTCCCAAGGCAGTGCCTGGGCGGCATGGCACACACGTGGTGAGGTTCTGTTTGGCACCACCTCTGCTTGTCCCCACTTGATTCTTAGCACGGTCTCCATGCTTGTGTAGCTTGACCAGCTGGCACACACACTCTTTCCTGGGATGTGCCCCAGGTCAGGTTCCTTTTCCAGGATCCCACAGCAACAACAGGACATGAATCCAGCAACCATCAAGCTTGCTGGCCTTTATGGATAAGTTTGCCCTAAAACACCTGCAGTGTTGAGTGATACCTAATTCTTTCTGTTACTCGAGGAGTCGGATTCCCCTGGTGTCCAGTTGGGGTGGCTGCCACTCTGCAATCTGACAGCTGACAAGCAGGAGCAACTTTATGCTTGTCCTTACCAAGTCTGAGCCTCCCACAAGTGCGTGTCTTTTGGAAAGTTCTTAAAATGACCCCGTGCCACAGAATTCAAGTGGAACTGCAATTTGAAGGTTAATGGAGGGATTTCACTCATGGGATCTTCATCTCTGCCTTGTGAACAAGCAGCAATGGGTGAGCTTGCTTGAAGGCAACAGTTTCCAACATTGCTTTCCAAAAATCCCATTGATTTTGGGGCTTAGACTGGGTGTCCCAGGGGTTTGCAGTGTGCCGCGTGCCTTGTGTCAGGAGAAGGAGGCTTCTCCAGGGTGCTTTGGCCTGCAGAGTGATGGTGGCAGGTCCATGTGGCTGAATTCCCCTCTGGTGCTGGGGAATCCTCAGGGAACGCCAGCTTGTAAATGCTTCCAGACTCTGGCAGGACATGAAGGTTCTGGCTTCCAGTGCTAAGGAAAGAGTTGACTCCCCCCGTGGAAAACTAATGGCTAAAAGTGGACAAAATATCTAGATTCTGCCTTTGGCTATGGAAATATCAGGAATTCAATGCTCCCTGAATTCCCCAAAGGGTAATTCAGTCCTGGGAAAAAGGCACTGCAGCCCATCGCTTACCAGAGAACTCCTGCTAAATGGAGAAAAGCTGACAACAAATATTTACCCTGGGATCAATTCTGTTTAAAGTGCAATGTTTGGAGCAGAGCTTGGACATGGGGAGGTCAGGTGCAGGATCAAGGCTGCGTTTATATAAAGACAGAGGGATATGCACTGGGAATCCTTGCTTGGAAAGGGAAAAGACTGGAGGATTTGGAAAGACACATTATGAGGATCTTAATTTTTGTCCTCACACTGAGCGTTTTCTCATGTTCAGGTAAGCTGGAGCCACATCCCCCTTCTTAGGAGGGTGGTTTTGTGGGGAAAAGTACAAGCCTACAAGGAACTTCTAATGGAACTGTACTGCCCTCTCAGGGTTTCCAGCATATGACTATGAAGTCCCTGTCATGGAAGAGGCTCTCAACGCATCCATTGCACGGATCAATTCCCAATCATGGAGCAGAAACCTGTATGGTGTTGTCAGGAGCCGAGTCACAGGAGTAAGTGTGCAGACAATGCAGATCCTTTACCTGACATGTGCTTTGCTGGGATGGAAAACTCTTTTCCACACAATCCTGGAAACCCGGATTTAGTTGGAGTTTGCTGATGCTGCCTGGAAGAGGGTGGGTTTCGGGCATTATCTGAAGTTATGGCTTTAGGAACCTAAATATCTTTCGTAGGTAAGTTTGTTTAGGAATTCAGATTTTTCACCCCTAGAGTAGAAGTTCTCGAGGAATGTCTTGTAGGATTTTGGTCAAAAGTGATGTTTTTAAATACCTCTAGCTAACTGCTTTACTTTGGGCATCAAGCAACCTGGTTCATCTGAAGGTCTTAGCTGATTTAATGCCCCCACAAATGCATTCAGGATTCATTCTCTAATCTGTATTCATTTCATCTGTCTCTACACACCAGTTCTGGTTTAAATCCGCTAGAGTCTAAGTGCAAGCAGGAAACCCCTATCTGTTTTAATTTGTGGTGCTAAAGCTTATATTGGATATGCCCTGAATGAAGGAGTTAAAGCTTCTTAAATCAAAGTTATCCATGCTCCTGAACATCCTCAGAACCTTTCTGTTTCTATAGGTGGCATATATCAAGTCTTCTGCAAAAATGAATGTCAAGATGACTTACGGATTTATATAGTTTGGATTAAAAACTCCCAGTATTTGAAAGTAGTGGGAATTTGTTGTTTGTCAGGGGTGTTTTGTGTGTTGCTTTTTTTCCCTTTTTTGTTTTTGAGTCTCCCGTCTTAAGCCAAAGCATTGATGAGACTATGTGAAAGAGAAAAGAATAATCAAAAGGCAACTAAACAGTCTAAAGCTTGCAGTGAGGCATGTGTGCTGCCCATCAAGGCAGCCTTTCTCACCCACATCAATCTGCTCTAAATTGGGCACTGACCCCTAATGCCCTTATGCCTTCTTCTGCTTGGCAAAGAAGCAAGACTGCCCGGTAGTGAGAGCAGCAGAGGGGTGACAAGGATTAATGAGGTGTTGTTTTGACCCTCCTTTCACCAGGTGGACATGTGGGACAGCGATGCTTATATGTTAGATCTGCAGTTCAGCATCCGTGAGACTGTGTGCACCAAAGCTTCGGGGAGAGACCCCTTCACCTGTGCCTTCAAAACTGGGCCTTTCGTGGTAAGTGCCCCTGGTGGGAATGGGAACCTTCCCTCCCTATGCATCCTCTCAGGATGGGTTGGAATGCTGCTGGTGCTGAAAAATGAGGAATGGCTAACTTTCTGATACAACCTGCAGCGTGGAGGGGGTGTTAGGTGGGAAGGGTCAATGGTGGGAAACTCTTCGGCCTGGTCAGTGGGGAGTGCAGGGAGCTGAAGAGAGGATTTTTGTCTTGGAGCAGCGTGTAGTGAAGGTAGGTGTGCTTTTGGGGCCAAATCGTAGAAAGAATGGCTTGTTCTCTAAGAGAAGAGGGTAGAAGAGCACTTGCTTTTGCCTATCATGCATCTGGACATCACAGAAGGGGTTATCTTCTCATAAATGCAGATCCCCGCTCTGTGCTCACAGTACTGATCACTTTCAGATTTTTAACTCTCAGCCTGAAATAAAAATGCTCTTGGTATGGCTCCTGATAGAGCTCTTGCTCTACTCTGAGTCTTAAATCACCAGCTTTGGTGGAAATACATCATCTTGAGCCTGGACTTCTCTGTGCACAGTTATTTGGGCCAAGCCACCTCTCTCCTCTGGAGCTAAGCAGCTCCTGTGTGCATTTAGATGGCACCACACAGAATTGTTGGTTATTGCTTTGCTGTTTTTCTTTAAAAACACAAATGTTGTCTGCTACAATGGTATCCCTGTATCCTAAACTGACACCATCCCTCTTTTCTTCTTGGGGCAATGTGGCAGCGTGTGGATGTGTTTTCCAAACTTGAGTGCAGGTTTTGCTGCGGCTTTTTGTCAAATTGCAGAGACAATTTGAGTCTTCAAGAGTAGTTTAACTTCCAGAGCTGGAGCTGCCATAGCCCTGCACTGTCCTTTTCTTTGTACTTGGTGAATTCAGAGCTGTGAAAAGGATGTGGAGGTTTTCTCCTACCTCAAGCAAGCTCAAGTATTCATACAGTGAACACAGTTGTGGAGCAATAGTCTATGTGTAGTCGTGTATAACCTTTCTTGCGTTGCTTTCTCTTGGAATTTGTTTTTTAAATTCTTCTGCAAGTTCCCTCCCACCCCCAGTGAAACTCCCCTGAGAGGGTTTGTATTGGATGTTTGCTCTGTGAGATTGGCTCTATTTTGTTCTATTACAGCCCACTGCTTCCTGCAGGAGTGTTGTGGAAGTCTCTGGGGAGCTGATTTCCAACATCACCGTGCGCTGCCATCGTGGCACATTCAGCTCCGAATCAATGAGCAGCGAGGAGGTAAGGAAGGGAGAAAGTGAGGAGTGAAAATTCTGCTTACCCTCTTTTATAGAGAAGTCAGGTGTCTGCGTGTGCTCCTGTCACAGCTGGAGGTTTGGATCAGGAGAGTGGCTGTAGTTTGAAATTCAGCTGATGGCTGTAACGCTTCCCTTTCCATCAGCTGGGGGCTCTGACCTTGCCTGGGAGAGTGGGAATCTCTGTGGCACTCTGGCATATCCATCAACTCCAACACTTCCTTCACTATGTGCCTGGAGAACGTTGATTAGCACTTCTTGGACAGACACAAATCCCTGTGGCTCTGGCTCCGTTACCAAACCCAGCTCTCAGCTGAGCATGTCATCACAGCACAGCCCAAGGACATTTGGTCTGCTGACATCTGTGCTCCCTTTTTGAGCTCTTCTTTGGTTTTTGGTGTGTTATTAAATGCTGGCCTAACCTGGGAATTCCTGCTGGCTGTTTTCAAATCATGCCAGTGTCCACTTTATCCATGAAGTGACTCTTGAACTTGTGTGTCTGCACTTCGAACATGGCTCTACAGTAGGTGGTGGGCTTGAGGGAGCAAAGCTTCTCAAGCAAGGATATGGACAGCTTTCCTTTTTGGAAAATTCAGGGGACTAACAGAAGAAGCTGAATTGTAGAAACACAGAATGGTTTGGATTGGAAGAGTCATTAAAGCCCATCTTGTTCCACCCCCTGCCATGAGCAGAGACACCTGCCACTATCCCAGGTTGCCCCAAGCCCCATCCAACCTGGCCTTGGACATTTCCAGGTATCCAGGGGCAGCCACAGCTTCTCTGGGCACCCTGTGCCAGGGCCTCCCCGCCCTCACAGGGAACAATTCATTCTCAATATCCCATCTAACCCTGCTCTCCTTCAGCTTAAGGCCATTCTCCCTTGTCCAATCACTACAATCCCTTGTGAAAATCCCTCTCCACCTGCCTTGTAAGCAAATGGGATTCTTTGTTCCTTTCCCTTGGCTTGAATGGCCAAATTAGATGTTCATTTACTCTTTTTTTCTCCAAGTCTCCATTCAAAGCTAGCTAGTGAGTGTAACCCAGGAAGCCTGGCTTTGCAGAGCAGAAAGACTGCACGTGAAGCACTGGAATGGGTGCTTGGATGTTCAGTCAGTCCTCTGTGGGTTGACATAACCGTTGTTAACCAGGGCACTCAGCACAAACACTTGCTTTTACAAGCAGACATCTTCCCCCTAATCTTCCTTAACCATCACTTAAAATTCAGTGCTGCTGCCAATATTCCTGCTGGGGACTATATTTCCTGCAATGTTAATGAGGAATAAATGCCAAAGGGAATTACTGCACTTGAAAAGGAAAGTGTTTCCCTCTGCAGAGGGCTGCAGCAAGTGCACTGCAGCTCTTGCTGTGGAGCTGTAACTCGGCTCAGGGGATCTCAGCTTGGCTGAGGTGGTGTTGGTGTACCTGTGGTGGCATTTGGATGGGAGAAGGAATTGTGATTGACCGAGGCTGGCATCACAGAATATCCCGAGTTGGAGGGGATCATTGAGTCCACCCCCTGGACTGCAGGAGTATCAGCAGTAATCTTGTTTTAGAACAATTTAACAATGAGGTTTGGAATTACTTTAGCAATCACCTAGTGCCTGAGGAAATGGAGATATGAGACTTCTTGCCAGGTGAGGTTTTTACAGAAATGTATCTAATTTCCAGGTGATGCACCTGCCGATAACAACCCCTAACAGGCGAGGCAGCACTCACAGGGAAGGTAAGCCAGTTCTGCCATGCTGGGTTACCCTGGCCTGTGTTTTCCTTTTGGAACATCTGAAGGTCATCTGTCTGAGGGAGAAGACAATGTGGAAGATCAGCTGTTTGCTCCTGGTCATGGGCAACTGGTTTTTCCCTTGCAGAAGGGTGTCTAGCTGAGGGGGCAGGGAGGGCACTGTGCTGCCAAACCCAAGGTTTATACATTTTCTGGATTGCCAGATTTGTGCTCTTATAACCAGTATTTGTGTGCAGAATGCTAAATATTTTCTATTGTAGAATCACAGAGTGGTTTGGGTTGGAAGGGATCTGAAAGACCATCTTGTTCCACCCCCTGCAGTGGGCAGGGACACCTTCCACTATTCCAAAGGGTTGTTCCAAGGCCCATCCAGCCTGGCCTTGGACACTTCCAGGGATCCAGGAGCAGTTGCAGCTTCTTTGGGCACCAGTCAACACCAATCAACCTCATGCTCACAGATGTCTCCATGTTCTTTTTTTAGATGGTGCCTTTGCTCCTGAAGCCTTCCCTTTGAGGGGAAGAGGCGGCAGCCGTGGAGACTGGAACAAACCCAGCTACCCCAGCTCTGACAAGAAGGAATAACCTGGTTTGGGTGAGTATGGGTTAGGGTCAGGGTTGAGAGAATCAGAGAGCCCTGGAAAAGGCCATCCCAGCCGGGCCCCAGCATTGCTGCTCCTACATATTTTTAATCTGGACCACCCATGGGGATGGGGTTTGGTTTAGGGTAGGCTTAGGGTTAGCTTTTACACATGCTGGGTCTGCAGGTTTTGTGGCAGGGTGGGGAAGTGACTGCTCAGGATGAAGGACTTTTAGCTGCTTCACTCCTCAGAAGACATCCCAGCTACAGAGCTCATGGCTGTCACTCCCTTTTGAGTTGCCCATCCCATATAGTCCGACATACACCAGTGTCCTGGGGTACAGGTAATGTGGAAAGTGTGCAAGAAAATCCATCTGTAAACTCAGAGTTTGAGTTTAGTGTAGGGTTCAAGCCTTTTTACCTCCCTTTTCCTCATGACCAGAAGGACACAGAGGGGCTGGAGAGTGTCCAGAGAAGGGAACAGAGCTGGGGATGGGTCTGGAGCATCAGGAGCAGCTGAGGGAGCTGTGGGGGCTAAGCCTGGAGAAAAGGAGGCTCAGGGGGAACTTCCTGGCTCTGCACGACTCCCTGACAGGAGGGGCAGCCAGGTGGGGATTGGGCTCTGTTCCCAGGGAACAAGGGTCAGGATGAGGGGAAACAGCCTCAAGCTGTGCCAGGGGAGGTTTAGATTAGATACTAGGAAATGTTTTTTCACAAAAATGGTTGCAAAGGTTTGGAACAGGCTGTCCAGGGAGGTGGGGAGCCACCATCCCTGGAAACATTAAAAAAACACGTGGATGTGGCACCTGAGCAATAGCTTAATGGTGCTGGCTGGATGGCTGGACTTGGTGATCTTAAAGGTCTCTCCCGCCCTTAATAAATTCTGTGATTCTGTCTCTCTTGGCTGGCAGAGACATGTTTCTGTCTGACGTTTCATGGATTCCCTGGACCTTATCCAAACCAGCTTCCCTCAGCAGGGGTGTATCACTTGGCTGTGGGATCTGGAGCACGCTCTGGCCAAGAGACACATGAGTTGTTGGTGCTCCAGCAAGTCACCCACCATCTCCGTGCTGCTGCTGTCCTCCTCCACACGGCTTGTCGTGTGTATCCTGCAAATTCCTGGAGGAATGGCTGTGTTTTTGTGCCAAATCAAGTGCCCCGGGGCCGCACAGCTCCTCAAACAAAAAACCGAAGGGATCTGGGAGAACCGCGGTGTTGTTTGCCCAGGAAAAGCGATTGCCTTGGAGAATCTGTGAAGGAGATGTTTGGAAGCCAATTAATGGGAATGATAATGAAAGACACGGGTGATTTATTGGAGCTGGCAGGGCCTGTCCTACACAAAGCACCTTAGCTGACCTGCTTCTGCGGCTCTGTGTGGGAGCAGCCCTAATTGCTGCTGATGCTTTACCTGCCATCTGAGGGAGTTAATCTGAAGGGAAGTGGTTTGAAAGAGTTTCAGCAACACGGAATGAGCTCATTCTTTGGCATGCTAAACGGGTTTAAAGTAGCTGGGAAAGGAAGAGGAAATTACTTAGTGCTCTGTCTTTGTGATTAAAAAGGCTTCGAGCACTTGGGTACATATCATTAGCAGGTCTCTGTCCCTGCGGGAGTGCCAGAACGGAGTGCTCCGTGCGTGTGGAGCTCCGCTGCAGACTCCTGCGCTGGAAACGAGACAGTTTTAGATGGAATTTAGCACCGGTGACTCACCAAAAGCTAACACATGTTACTTATAAGCGTATCCGTGGTAAGCCTCGGTGAGCTGAAGGAGACGCACCTCCCGCTCTCCTGGAAACGAGATATCAAAGGAAAACCCAGGCACTCTGCTCTGTTTGTAAGAATTGTTTCATTAAATCCAGATGCTATTTTAGTTTATCTCCGAGTCACTGAAGCCAATAGGCCGTTTTAATCACTGCCTGTCTTCTTATAGGAGTCTCTAACTTTTCTCTGCATTTGGAAAGTGCCAGCTATCTTTAATTCTCTGGCTCTCAAGAAAAGCTATCCCCTTTCAAGCAGCACTCAGAAATGCTTTGTGTTCTTGTATCTAATGTCTAGCAAATCTCCTAACCAAAACCAAGACATAAAATCTTCCTGAAAAAATCCCGATGAAACAAACAGGGAGAAATTTATGGTTCTTGAAATCCCGAGCAGTTAAGAATCTAATACTTTCTGCTTTCTCCTGAAGATGAGTTGCAAGTGTCATTTATAGAGCTGTATTTCATGCAAGTGTCATTTATGGAGCTGTGTTTCCTACCAGTTTCACTGGATTTTGGACATCTCAGAGGCAGATACATCAGGAGATTGAGAGAGAATATCAACCCCACCCCCAGAGCCCTTTGTTTCTCTTGCTTTTATCACTGTGACTTATTAGTTGTAAAGTCTGGCGAGGAATCTTCCTGATTCTGCTTGGATTGAGAAGTAGAGGGTTTCATTTGAAGGCAAAAATTAGATTTCATGTGTCTGCAGCCAGGAAAAGTTATTCCGGCTGTTTTCCCTGGGTTTTGGCACGTGTGTGATCCTGGCTGGCGTTATTACAAGCCGTGCAGTGTATGGTGGGGCATGGGAAGTGAGTGCTGAGTTTTGCAATGGCAGTAGCTCGACTGGCTTAGCTGAGCTGAGAATATTTTGGGGGAGGCTGGGGAAATAGCAATTTAATAATAGAAGACTTTCATCTCTTACTGAAAGAACCTGGTGCTGACAGGCAAAGCTAGACAAGTTCAGGTAAGAAGCGATATGTGATTTTTTTTTTTTCTTTTACACACCAGAATGGGTGACTGACTGCTGCAAAAATTGCTCAGGCAAGTGGCTGACAGTTTTTCATGCTGGATTTTACATTTCTGAACTAGGCCTTTTTATCTTTTTGGCTACAGGAATTATTTCAGGAGAATTCCGTGCCTGACTTTGTGCAAGAAGCTAGGCTAAATGAACTCACTGGTGCTTTGTAGCTCTTTTTATTTATTAGAATGTGCTAAATATTCAAGTGGGTTTAAAAAAAAAAAAAGCCACAGTGCCATTGTTATATAAAGAACATTTTCAAGTCTGCAATCTTCAGACCCACCAGTCTGCTGGTGCCTGCAGGAATTAGAAATTGCATATGAAAAACCCCATCAATGATTAATGAGCTTACTTCAGTGACAAGTCCTAATCAGATTTTCTGGATTTATTTCCTAGTCCATCTCCAGAGCTGGGGAGATTGTAAATTTCCCCTGGCATGCTCTGGGGCCAGTCTTTCCAACCAATAGCTCAGGCACATCGGGAGTGACAGGAGGGGGGAAAGCTGCTGTACAAGGGCTGATCACCTGTTAGCAACCTGAGCTAGAATCTCCTTAATGCTGCTCATGGCTCTGAATTGCAAAGAGAAGCATAAGAATGGCTCAAACACCCCAGAAAGCAAAGGGCCCTGAGGCTTTGCTCTTCCAAAATCACCTGCCTAGGGGGCAGTTTGTTTTTTGTCTTTTTTTTTTGTGCCTTATGTCTGGAGTCTCCCCACCTTCATGTCCTTCAACAGGAAAATCAAGAAGCAAGCTCCTGCCTTTGCAAAATACATGTAGATGGTGAATGCTGATTGTCTCTTGCTCATTAATCACACAAGGAGAGTGTTTCTTAACAGGAAATCAACTTCCTTCAGCATCAAGCCAAGGGGCTGTGATTTCCTCCTCAAGTTTTCTGTATTTTCCTTACAATTGCTCTCCAGCTGAGGTCTCTGTCACCTGGCACAGCTTGCTGCTGGCAGGAGTGTGGTGGTGGCAGTCGGTAGGAGCTGATTAGCAGCACTGCACGTGCAGAAGCGGGTAGACTGGCATCCTTAAATATCAGGGTGGGTTTTTTTCAATGGAAGAGTAACAGGCATACATTGGGCCTCTTTTCATACCTAAGAAATCCAGGATCTGACCTTCTGAGCGAAATGGGTGCTTGTTTATCTGTCTCCTATAAATGTAATAGCAGAGCAGGGTTCATGGCTCTCCTGGGGCATGGAAAAATCAGCTTTAATCCCCAGTGTCCTCATTAAGGAGCTGCTTGATTTTACTTGTGGTTTTATATCCTCATGTCTTTGGTTTTTTTCCCATCTCCCATTCACCCACCCACTTCCTACAGTTCTCATAAAGCAGCTTATTGCTTTCTGTGGAAAAAAAAAGAAAAAAAGTGAAGCACCAGAGGGAAGGAAAATCCCTGCAGAGTGGGATCTGTAGCAGAGTGCGTGAGCTCCGTGTCGGATGAGCTTTGAGAGCTTTGGAGCAGTTGGTCGCTTGGGGAAATGACAGGCTGCTGTTTTATTGCTGCTGCCATGGAGCCTGGCAGTGATGGCCCAGTCCTTGGTGTCACCTGGCAGCTGTGATGTGCAGTGACAGGGGACAGCATGCTTTCATCTGCTCAGAGGCAAAGGACTCGGAGTGAAACAGAGCCAGGCAGGACCTTTCCTGCTGCTGAGGTCAGAGCGTGGTGCAGGGATGGGCAGAGGTTACAGCAGAGAGGAGAATCACTGTGATGTCTCCTGGTGCTGTGAACAGCAGCAATTTTTGTCTTGCCCTTTGTCCCCCTCTTCTTGATGTGTTTTGAAGGATTAGACCCACAGCTGCATGGAGGAAATTGTTCCTATTTAGGGAGGATGCAGAGCTTGGATGATCCCTTACACTTCACAAGCCCCTTCATCTAATTCCTGGAGAAACCCAACAGGATTTCCTTCACTGGAGGAATGGAAAGGGCTCTTGACTGCCCTCAACCCATTGCTCAGTGCTGGATTTTGGAAGCACTAGAAAGGAGCTTGTCAAAGAATCAGGCAGTTGGGAAGGACCTCTCAAAGCAGGGCTGTGTAGCTGAGCTTGGAATATCATGGGATAAAGATCCTTCATCCTCCTTGGGCTCCAGAGAGGAACCCTCTTGGGGGAAGACTTTCTCCTTAAACTGAGCTGGAACCTCCCATGTTCTCAGGGGTTCCTGTTTGTTCTGTTCTCCCTTGGTGCCCAGCAAGGATTGTAGTGGCTGATCCTGCCATCCATCCCCTGTCTCCAGGGCTGGGCAGGATTCAGGGGCTCCTGGACAAGCTGTTCTTAGAGAGTCCCTATATTTAATCACTTCCACACGTGTGGACTCTCCTTTCTTGCCCGAATCTTTCTCTGAAATTTTACTAACGAAATTGCCTTACAGAAAAATTTCAGGTTGCCATGGTGACCAACTTGCTGAAGACACCGTGTAGGCTACAGAGTGCTGGGGAAACTGTCACATGTTCCCTCCGAGAAACACATCTCCAATTTCTTCTGAATGTTGTACTCTCAATTCAGATCCATTTTGGAGCAGAACATACACCAGCTTCTAACCTCAACCATCCCTGCTTTTGAGACTTGACAATATGTGTTGATTTCTGCCCCATGGGACTTATTTCACTGTTGGTAATTTTACTAACAGTCTGCTGTTTTTTCCCTTTTTTTTTTTTTTTTTACATTAATTAGCCATTGCCATGACATTTGTGCACATATGAAATGTTTTGCATATGCAGGTTTCTTTTTGCAGATTCCACATGGTGGGAAGCAAATTAATAAGCAATTTGTTGAAGCTGAATATGCTTTTCCCAAGGATGTTGGGTTGGTTCTGGGACGTGTCAGACAAACTCTCAGCTCTGACATTTCTCCTTCCTCCCTGTTTTTAAAGTAGATTGGAGAATGAGAAGAATCAAGATTCAAATATGCAGCATGAGAAGAAAGAACCTGATGCCTTGGCCTTTTCTTTTTGGTGAGAAACTGTTCTGCAGTGGAGTGAGTCTTTCCCCTAACTCACTTTCTGCTCTGATGCCAACTGGAGGAGCTCGTGAGATGCTAAATACACCCTTCCGCTTCGATAGCCCTTCTGAAGTGTCAGGTCTCCCTTGGAAGAATGGAATTTAACTGTGTCCAGGATATTTCCACCATCCCATAATGATGCTATTAAAAGCTCGTTATACCATCTGTTTTGGGGGTTTTTTTCTGCTTTGCTCTCTGCTTGCTTGTAATTTTCTGTGATGCTCGTGGCTAATTATTGATTATTCAGACTAATACACCCACTTAATTCCTTCCTCATTGCGGACAGAGATGCCTCGCTCCAATTCCAGAGGCTGGAGCTGTAGCCCACCAGGAATCTGGCTTTAATGGGCACTTGGTCGCTAATGTGGAGAGCCGAGGGCTGCTAATGACGGTGATTGTCAGGTACTAATGGCTTTTGGAGGAAGGCCAGGTTAGGACAGACCTCTGATGTGTTCTTCACCTGGGAAAGAAGGGCTCAGCAGTCTTGACCTGTTCTCTCCACTCCATGCACAGAGCCCACCCTGTAGCTCTTTGGGAAATGAAAGGTCACTGTGCAGTTTGAGGGGTTCTTGTTGGGTTTTTTAAGGCTTTATCAGTCAAAATCAACTGATTTTTCTCTCTAAAGCCACTCTCCCACCCAGTTTGACTCTCACTTAATTTTCCCTCCTGACTGCAGTGGGGTAGTCTGATTTGTAGGAATTTCCATCTCAAAAGCTTGAGCAAATGCAGTCAGAGCCCTCGATGATCATCTGTAGCAGGGAGCAGAAGGAGGTGGAAGGTGCTGATAAAGTCTAGAGGTCTATCAGAGGAAGGAATATTTTCCTTTTCAATGGTGGTTTTGCTTTGCTTGGATCAACAGGACTGGGAACATCACCCCTCCAGGCCAGGTTGGACAGGGCTTGGAGCAACCTGGGATAGAGGAAGGTGTCCCTGGCAGTGGCAGGGGGTGGAATGAGATGAGCTCTAACGCTCCTTCCAACCCAAACCAGTCTGAGATTCCATGATCCCTTTGCTCTGAATGCCCAGTGCCAGAGTCCTTCATAATCTGCCTCTCTGCTGCAGTCGAGTGATATTGGCTGAGCACCTTCTTTCCAGCGGGAGTGATTTCACACCTCTGTGCTGCTTTTAGGTAGAACCATGACTCTCCACTGGACAGGAACAGCTGAGGTGCTTTTTGAAACTCCTGAGCTCCAGTGATTGTGGCTTAGGTCTTTTCATGCAGACAATGCATGTCTTACTGTCCCAGGTGAGCAGAAGACCTTTCTGTGCTGTTCCTCCAACACCTGGCTTTGTTTCCTGGAAGGGATGGGGTGGATTGACACATGAAACAGCTTCAGCTGGGCTTGTACCTTTCCCTATCTCACTCTTGTTTTTCCCAGTTCCCAACAGACAGTTCTCAGGGCCAGGAATTGGAATCAATGATCCTTGTGGGCCCTTCCAACTCAGGATATTCTATGACTGTATTTTCTTGATATGTAATAATTAAATGTGCACTTCTCTACACAAAAAAAAGGGAAAAAAACCCGAGGTAAAGCCACACTTTTTTTTGTTCCCCCCACCCCCAGCCAAAATGATTACAGGGTACTGTAAGCTCTTTGCTGCACGCATGCAAATGCCTTCACACCTAGAAGCTGATGTGGCCTCTGCTGTGCAGATGTTTATCTGGCAGCAGGGAGTAATATCCCCTTTGTCCACATTACTTTCCTGAGTCTTTCCTGGTCTCAAATCGCTGACTCAAGCACTTGATGCTCCAACATACCAATGATCCATACTAGGGATGCTTCCTTCCAACTCCCCTTGGCTGAGAGTTTGGCCTGTGTAAGCAGACCGTGAGTTTTGTTGTTGGATTTACTTGGGGAGTGAAGATTTATGCAGCAGCAAGGACAGGGAGGAAGCTTTCCCCACAACCCTTAGAGACACTACTTGCTCTGGAAGGAATGTGCAGAGTAGAAATTCTCCTCTTGCTGGCTTTGAGGCTGTTCAGAAATTCTGAGGCAGCAAAAAAAGGAATGGGAAGCAGCAAAGCCATGACGGATGAGACTGGGGCTGGCTGCATACAGGGACTTTGTGAGTGTTCGAGCATTGCTGCTGCACCAGAAGGTGAAATGTCACCCTTGCAATGCAAAGCAGTCGTAGGATGAGGGAAGAAGTGAGGGTTTGGACTTGTGTAGTAATTTTGGGAATGAGCAGGAGCAAGTGCAGCTGCCCGCAGTGGCAGGGACAGTGGCAGGACACCTGGCCCTGCACAGACCTCCAGCACTGCAGTCTGTCCCCAGGGAAGGGTGGAAACTGCTGACTTCTTGCTCTCTGAGAAAAGCAGTGAAACCTGCATCCATGGCAGAATAACTCCTTTTATATGCATTTGCTCTGGGTTTTTGTACACCCCAACACTTTTTATGCTGACAGTGCCTGGGCAGGAATTCCCGTGGTGTGGGATGGATGAAGGACAACGCCACACAGTGATGCTGCAGAAAAACTAGGCTCAGTTCCCTTCTCTCCCTTCAGTCAGCACTTGTGGAATTTGGGCTGCAGGGTGCCACAGCACCTCATTTCCCAGACCCTGTTTTTGGCATCATGGCACAGATGCTCAGTGATGGACACCCCACCACTGGAAGTGTCCAAGGCCAGGTTGGATGGGGCTTGGAGCAATTTGGTCCAGTGGAAGGTGCCCTGAGATGGTCTTTGAGGTCCCTTCCAGCTCAATTTGTGATTCCATGGTCATTGCCAGGCGCTGGTGTGGTTTGTGCCACTGGAACTCATGCATTGGTAGCCCTATGACAAATTCTGTTCACGTGGGCTAGCTGGCAATGGGTAGAACTACCAGCAATTGAGAGGGGTTCAGTCCTACGTGGAACTGGCCTGAAGAAGTTCCCAAAGAGCAGAGCTGATCAGCTGGATGGAGCCTAGCTCATGTTAGAGAGAGGTTATTGCTCATCCTGGAGGAATGTGGAGGTTTCTGGGCATACGCTCTGCTGTCAGCAACCTCAGCTCAGGTTGCTCATCCAGGCTGACCCCTGGACGATCTCTCTGAAATGAAGGAGAGGCTTTAATTGCCAAACCCATGCTCTGACTCAGAGCAGAGCAGGGAGCTGTTGGGATCAGGACCTGGGTGTTTTCCCATCGGCTCTTCCATGGAGCATGGGCTTGGCAGCACGTCTGCGAGTTCAGCACTGACACTCGGGAGGGCGGGAAGGAGACCCAGCTGTGCTGAGGGTGTGGAACATCCTCTGTGGCACAATAAATCACCTCATTCCAGAGCTGTCGGTGAGCGTGGCTGGCTGCTCCTGCTTGCCGCTGGTGCTGATGCCCACTAGATGTCAGGATTGAATAAATGCAAGGGAATAATTTGCATTTGCAGTGTCTCCGTTTGCAAATTATTCCCGGCTTTTTCCCTTCTGATTTCTGGCCTGCTGTGTGATAAAATGACCTTTGTGCAAGGAGGCTCAGCGTGTTCAAATGGTGAAGAGAGCAGGGGATGCAGAGGAGAAATGACTGAGACAAAAAATCCTGGCCAGGTTGGAGTGCTTGTTTTGCCTGTGGCAGCCCAGAGCTTAAATTCTGCTCCAGGCACAAAGATGGTTTTGCTTTTTACTCCGTGGGACAGTGGAATTTTCTTTCTCCTGCATGACAGACTTATCCTTTTTGATAAAATGGCTTTGAATCAAATTTCCCAGGCACCCCTTGCCTTGGCTGTGAAGTGCCTTTGGTAAGAAGAAAGCTAGAGAAATAAATGCTGCTAGTGGAGAGGGATTGATTTCAGTGTTGAAGTCTTCCACCTGTTCCCAGCTCCCATCTCTCCTCTTATTCAGGAGCTCAGCTCATTCACTGCAGCTGCTGAACTTTAGCAAGAGCATCCTAATGGCTCTAAAGATTAGGTGTGCTGATTAATGCTTCCACAACCAGGAAGAAATTTGCTGCTGGCTGACATTCACAGCTGCCACACTGTTTGCTCCTTTCAATACTCCTGCTGGCTTTAAAATCCTGATTTTTCCCCCCATTTTTCCCAGGACAATTTGTTGCCTCTGCCTCATGGCACAGTGGGAACTCTGTGTAGGAAATGGAGTGCCAGCACTTGGCAATCTTCACATGGTGAAGGCTTCTGAGAAGGTGGTGGTGACGTGTCTGTGGGCACTGCTTGTCCTCTGTGACAAAGAGCCTGAGCTGGAAAACCAGCATTAGACCTGGAAAGGGAAGCTTAAAACATGGGTCTCAACTCTTCCAAGAAAGTAAAGCTCCTGGAAGTGATCTGGATGTTCGTTGGAGATTAAATCAGGGGGAGATTAAGCTGGGAGAAACGTAGCCCAAGAAGGAAATTGGGATTTTGTGTTAGCCTCTAGAGACCAAACTGGTTTAGGTCATTATTTATCTGTGAGACTTGAAGGAGGAGACCACCAGGAAAACCACAAAGCCTGGCAGGATCCCAGGGATTACAGGCCTTGATTAATGAGAGTTTAAAAAGAATCTTATGTGCTTTTGGAGAGGGAATCTTTTTCAGAGCAGTGGGAAGGTGATGCTGCTGGCTGAGCCTCCTGATCTGGAATGAATAATGGGGAGGAAAAAATAACAGCATCCCAAATGGAAGGCTGTGGATTTAAAGAGAAAATGAAAACCCATAATCTCATCAAAAAGAGGTCCTGTGCAGAAGAATGGGGGCCAGAAACATTTAAACTTAGGGCTACTTGACACCTGTGGATTACTGGGATAGACTTACTGAATCTTTTAGGTTGGGAAAGACCTTTAAAATCATCGAGTCTGTGAGCCTAAAGCTGGAGCAGCAAAAGCCCAACAACTTTTTTTCTGTGTGTGTTTTAAAGGCCTTTAATTTCCTTTTGTGTTTGAATACAGGAGGCAGTCTCGTTCAACAGTGAGAAATCTCCATTGGGCAGGTTTGCCAGGTGCTTGGGGAGCAGGTAGAGTGGATTAAAAAAAAAAAAACCAAAACAAAACAGAAAACCCTGGAACGGTCTCTGATGCAGGGGCTGCTAAGGAATATTTTTGTAGCTTTCCTGCTTAGTGGTATGGTCTTCCAGGGTGTTTTGAAGGGAAAAAGCACTGACTACAGGTAATGCTAGAACTGATTGCAAAAGCCTTTGAGATTTTTGTTTTCTAAGCTGGTTAAAACCTGTTGTTTTATTAATTGCCAACTTTTTATCCTCTTGGAAAGAACAGAAAAAACACATTTGTCCATGCATTTTTTCCCAGCTTCTTGGGCTCTTTTAAAGCATTCACAGGTCCTGCTGGTGAATTTTCTGGAACAGACTCCACACCACCTTTCCTAGCAGAGAGAAAAGGACTCAAATACTTGATGCTGAGGTTTATGCATCAAGAAAGACATACCCCCCTTTTAAAGGGTTGGAGCAGAGAATCTGCAATGTGTTCAGTGAAACAAAACACAGCTTTCTGTCCCAAAAGCTTTTGTGCCCAAGTCTGCAAATATACCTGTTGAAATGGAGGTGTCTGAGGAAAGACAGGAGGGAGTGGTTGGGTGCTCTTGGGAGAGCATCACAGATTTCAGTTCCTTCACTGAGAGAGGATGGAACCAAAGCGTGGAGCTGAAATAATAGGCCTTGGTTTTCTGCCACGATTGTATGACTGTATCTTTCTTTAAAATGACAGCTCGTTATGACTATTTGGTCATGAAATGAGTCTTTAGTTGCTATCTGCTGTTGGGCAACAGGCCGTGTTCTGACACTTCTGCATTTCTCATCCCTCTCTGGCTGAAACAACTCCGCAGAAAGAGTTGCCAGCAATCCCGTTTCCTAAAAATCCTGTTTCTAAGAGAACACTGCCTGGTCCCACTGTGAGCAAGAGCAGAGATTCTCAGCGTGGTGCTGGTGCCTGCCATCGATTGACATTTGCGGTGTTGGCTCTGCTGGAGAAGAGCAGCTTGGAGCGGAGGGCTGGAATTCCACAGGGATATGCTGGGAGGCTGGAGCCTGCCACGGTTTGAATGTGAATGCTGCTGGTGCAGGAGACTCCCTGTGTTTTGTATTCACAGCCATGCTCTGACACTGCAGGGCTCTTGGCCTCGCAGGGGATTCCAAAGCCCAGGAACTTGGTTTGTAGGACCTGAGTGGGATCTTTGGAATCTGCCCTTCTGAGCAACCAGAGGAACTGCAAGGCTCCAGTCTGGGGTTTAAAACTCTCTCTTTTTCTTTACTTGATGTTAATTTAAGGAGGAGGCTTCTGTGGGACCTGGTGAGAGTGGTTTGGTTTTCCTTCCAACCCTAAGCATTCCCAGACCTGCCACCCTTTGCTCAGCCCTGGTGTGAGCAGTGGTGGAAGGAAGTGGAGGATTTCACCTCAAAGCTCCCAGAGCCAAGGGCCGGTTTGCGGAAAGCTTTTCATGCTTGTGCCTCCTCTTTGATCCTAGAGAGAAGGAGAAACAGAAGAGTTCTGTGTTTAAGTGGAAGAGATGCTGTTCAGCTCTCAGCTAAAGTGAGGCACCTTTGTCTGTATGTGTGGTTTGCCAAGAGTGGGAATTTCACTCCTCAGCAGCCCATGGCACATGGCAGAGCTCAAGAAATGCTCAGCTGAAACTCTTGTGAGCACTTTGCCTTGTCCTTCCCCCAATGCCTCCTTGAGAGAGAGCAGAGTGCTGTGACTGCTGTCCCAAAAACACATCTCCCCAGCCCCTAAGGTGTTAAAAAACACGGCAACAGCTCGTTCTGGAACTGGTAAATGATGTTCTGAATGGCTGAGCCCAGCGTAGGCCAGAACTCCATGCCAGGTTCCCTTACACTAATCCCAATTAATGTAACCACAGAACATGCTGCTGCATGGAGACACGGAGCACAAATGTTTTGCCATGATTAGGGACCTGTAGGTACTTGCTAGCATGGAGTGCTGCCCACTTTGAGGTTACTTGCTCTTTTGAGTCCACTCTTAGAGGAGAATTAAACAAGTCAGCCACCATCTGGTTCCAAGACACTGATTTTAGCAAACAACGATCACAGAAAGTCTGTCTTCCCCTCATTGCTCCCCCCCTCATGCTGCTCCTTGCTGATCAGGGACAGCCAGTTCAAGTGTGCAAGGGAAACACGAGCTGAGAACATGAAAGGCAGGGAGACAAGGCAGCTCTGAAACTAGGTTAGAGATGAAACGAGCCTGAAATTTGGCAGCTGCAGGCAAAGCTGGGTGGCCCAAGGGAAATGGCTCGAAATGATTGATGAGATAAATGATTAATGAAATAGTGTGATTAGACCAGTGCGTTTCTGTTTGGATCCCAAAGACACAAACCAAGAGGAGCTGGGTGGGTGTGAATGATGCAGAGGAACAAGTGCAAGGGCAGCATGTCCCACAAGGCAAGGAGATCACTCAAGTCAGCCTCATGTTGGCTTTATTGCACCCCCTGGGGTCTGAAATATGCCCCCCTGTTTGGAGGGTTGACTCATCATTTGGTGCAGGATTTGCCATCTGCACAGCTCTCTCCCTCTGTTCAGGCAGCTCAAATGGAAAGAATTTCATTTGAATCTCATTTTCCACATTGGTTTTGCTCTTACCTTCACTGCCATCCATGAACACCTGGACACAGCAGGTTTATTTTGGTGTATCAGGAATTTTGGGTCTCCTGGGCTTCCAGGGGCTGTTTGTATGGGGGTAGTAGTAGCCTTGGTGGAGGGGGTGATGTTCAGGTCTCATTCTGCTTTTTCCTGGCAGATATTTCTCTCAGGAAAGCAGGATATTCAAATAACAGCTAATCTGTCATGCTGATAGTTGTGTCAGTGGAGTCTAAATAAGAGATAGGTCTGTGTTTGCACCCCCCACCAACTCCTTGGAAGATTTTGGAACTAGGGGAGTGCTTGTGGGAACTCATTGCATCTGCTGTTAGATTAATAGAGTCAGCCTTTAGAATGACATAACCATGCCCTCGAGGGTTTGGGGTTCTTTGCCAGTTTAAAAGACAAATGCATCATTATGTGGCTCTGCGTGATCCCTGTTGCTCAGACCCAAATGTTTACAGCACACAGCAGTGCCAATCCAACCCCTTCATTAGCAGTTAGCTTGAAGAATCTGCCCCTTGGACCCATCAGATGAACTTTTTTCTGTCCAGAATGCAGGCACATGCATTGGCTTTCCATGGCTGGTGTGGCCTGACAAGTGGCTGCCCACTCTGAAATAAAACACCAAGACTGGAGCAAAAGCTGCACCCAGGAGATGCTGTTTCTCCCAGAGTTTACAGCATCTCCTGGTTATTTAATGCCAGCTGGCTGGGGTGTCTGGAGACTAAGTGTGTGCAAGTATGTGTGCATGTACATATAGATATAAAATTTTAAAAAATATTTTCAGGATTTTCTTCTCCCCCTGCACTCTGCGGTTCTTCAGCTGTTGTTGATTAGGAGGACATTGATGTATAGAAGCCATACAATACAGAAATGCCATATTTCATCCCTTTCCCTGAGTGACTGCCTCAAGAATCCTGGAAGCTGAGCTGATATTCCAAGTAACACCAGTCTGGGCTCTGTTCCTACTTTTCCTGCTAAATAGAGTCAGCTGGTTTTGCAGAGAGCTGCATTGGGAAAACCAGCTCTGTATGAAGGTCATTCATTTCTCCAAGGGCGAGAAACTTCCACAAAACTGATTGTCAGAGGACTAAAAGTTGGATTTTAAAGCAGTCCTGAATTTAGCCATGTGCTGGGGTAACTGTTGGTTACTTGCTAGACTGGATGCAAGCTCTGGAATGACTTGGAGAAAGGCTGAGGGGGAAAAAAAAGCCCATGTATTTCTGTGTGTTGGTCCTTTGCTCATTCTTTTCTTCTCAGCACCATTAGAGCCATGTTTTGGGGAGTGTGTGCTCTCTCAAAGGCTGGGGTGGCACCCTTGGGCTGGGTGTCACCACCTTTCAAACGCTGAGGTGGCTTTCAGGTACTTTGGGGAGCACAAAGCCATGAGCCATGAGGTTTGGCTGACCTTCTGCAAGGCACTGACATCAGGAGATAAGGAGCTCTTAGGAAACCACAGGAGCCATCCTTTCCCTCCTCCTGCTGTCAGCAAGGCTGTTGGGTGGCTCCTCCTGGCACTCCTGTGAACCATCACCCGTAATAATTTGACTTTGCCATGTGCTTGGGCTCTGTGGTGGTGAAATGCCAATGTGGGACTGCAGCTGTGCCTCTTTTTGGCTGAACATCAAGAGGCAGCCATCCAAATGTCAAGGTCTGGTTTTTCCTTTTTCCCCTTTATATTCAATCTAAATCTTTTTTAAATGGAGGGATTAAAACGAGGCAGAAATGAGATCTCCGTGTGATCGCCGGGTGTAATCTGTGCTCTCCTTGAGGCTGCAGAGCTGTGTGACCCCAGGAAAACCAGACCTTGCAGCTTTTCCCTGGCTGCAAAGGTGTTCCTTGCTGGAATAACCAGGGATTTGCCTCCAGGGCATGGAACACCACCAGCCCCCTAATATTGGATTGCTGCTGAGTAGGGTGGGAAGCCTTTGAGACCAAAGGTCTCTAAGATGTGTCACCATCATCATCAGATGGACTAAAAAGAGCTGTACAGGAGCCTGGTGCACTGGCCTCTTCTGGGGTGGTACTGGTAGAGATTTTATGGCACAAGGAATTAATCTTTCTGGATTTCATGGAATCATAGAATGGCTTGGATTGAGAAAGACATTAAATCTCATCTCATCCCACCCCCTGCCATGGGCAGGGACACCTTCCACTATCCAGGTTGCCCCAAACCCTGTCCAAGCTGGTCTGGAACACTTCCAGGGATCCAAGGGCAGCCACAGCTTCTCTGGGCACCCTGTGCCAGGGCCTCCCCACCCTCATAGGGAACAATTCCTTCCCAATATTAAATCTAAACCTTCTCTATGTAAGTTTGAAGCTGTTCCCCCTTGTCCTGGCACTCCAGGCCCCCAGAGCTGGAGACATCACTCAAGGTGAGGTCTCCCTGCCTTCCTGTAAGCTCTTGGGAGCTGAAAAGCCTCGGAAGAAATGTCACAGCCCCATTCCTTGCTCCCAGACCCCTCTCCAACCATTCCCTGGCTTCTGCCAGGGCACATCTTGCAGGCTCCCTGGGATGCTGGGAATGCAGAGGGTAACACTCAGCTGCTTGTCATGCTCTGTTCCCACCTGTCCTCCTTCCCTTCTGCTGGATGTGACACGCACTTCTCGGGGTGTTGGGAATCCTGACAGTTGCTGGAGTCTTCTTCAGAAGCCAGGCTGTACTTGTGATTCGAGGTTCCTTTGAGTGAAGTGGAGGAGAAAAAAACAAATAATTTCTTTTTAAAAAAGAAACATGGGCTATAAGGAGAAAATGGTGCGGAACAAAATGGAAGGCTGAAAGAGATTGACAGGGTGGTTTCATCAGCTGCCTGCTCTCACTGTAACCACAAACTTTTTTTTTTTCCCCCAAAAAAAGCACTGTTCCAAGTAAGTGTCTTCATGCTGCACCTTGTCTGCTCCTGGTGTGAGTGGAAGGCAGTGCCTGATGCTTCTCTGCAAGTGGCAGCCAGTTTGCTGCCGGCACATTCCCAGGTAAAGGCATTGTGCAAATGTCAGATGAGTGTCTCCAGACTTGAAAAATCAGCTGTCATTGCTTTCACCTTAATGTGAAATGAGATCCAAGGGGTGGGGAGAGCATAGGAGAGCCAAAAACTGAACTCCAAGCCAAATTAGGTCTGCCTCTGAAAGCAGGTTTCTGTTCCAGGGGTCCCTTTGTCTCCACATGGGGTGGGCTGGATGCTAAATGCCCTCCTGGATGCTCTCTCACTGCTCCTCCTTGGCAGGACAGAGGGAGAAAATAAAGTGGAAAATCTCCTGGATCAAGACAAAGGCAGAGAGATACCCATCAGTTACTGTCATGGGCAAAACGGACTTGCCTTGGGGGAAATTATTTTAATTTATTACTAAAATCTGTGCAGCCTGGAGAAGAGCGAGACTGAAGGGAGACTTGGAGAGCAGCATTTGGCTTCCTCCCCAGGGCCAGCTCCCACCTCTGCTCTCTGTGTCAGGGACAACACCTGAGGGAAGGGCTGGAGCTGTGCCAGGGGAGGGTCAGGCTGGATATCAGAAAAGGTTCTTCCCCAGAGGGTGCTGGGCACTGCCCAGGCTCCCCAGGGAATGAGCACAGCCTGAGGCTGCCAGAGGTCCAGGAGTGTTTGGACAATGCTGTCAGGGATGCACAGGGTGGGATTGTTGGGGTGTCCTGTGAGAGGTCAGGGTTGGACTTAGTGCTTCTTGTGGATCCCTTCCAACCCACATGATTCTGTGATTAAAGCAGATTTGGGCAGTGAAAAACAAGGACAAGAATGAAAACAAAACCTCTCCAACCCTCTTTGCCCAGTCTGTTTTGCTCCTTCATTCACACTTCTTCCATCCCTGTCCCTGAGGGACTGGGAATGGCTGCAGTCAGCCCGTAACAGCTCTCCTCTGCCATCCCTTCCTCTTCCCACTTTTCCCCAGGAAGCACTGGGCAGAGGCAACAGAGCAGCTAGAGAAGTGGAGGACATGGGCTGAGACATCCAAAATCTGGGCTGTGGGGAAATGGATTTATCCTTAGGGCTTTCCTTTCTAAGTCCAGTGCAGGAAACAGCACTGACCTTGTGTTGTGAAATATTTGGGGTTCAGTTGATGATGGTCCTACTTGAGGGTGTAATGAGATTGCCAAGTTATTTCAAATCCCCACTTCCCTGTTTGTCCTGGCCTTGCAGTGCAGTGTTTAATAAACCCTTTACAACACTGAGAATTAAAGGCCTCTTAATAGCTTGTCACTTCAGGTTTGTGTTATTTCAGCATTTGCATAAGTGCATTCATGATTTTGGCACTTCAAGCCACCACAGAAGTTAGAGCTCCTTGGCTCCCCCAGCAACAGGAAGCAGGGCTGGGGGGAGATCACAAGGATTGGTTTTCCCGTGGGGTGAGCAGGAATGTTCTGGCAAAAATAGGCAGCTTCCAGTTGAACCAGGCTGGAGCATCTGAAGTCTGTGGTCCTCCCACTTCTCTTCTTCTCTGGCAGCTCCTCCAGCAGCAGCAGCTGCTTCTTCAGCCCAGGCAGCTGAGCTCTCCTTCCAGACAGAGAAACCTGAGCCCAATCCATCGTCTGTGTTCAACATCCCCACATCATGGCGAGCTGAGCTGGATGTCTCATTGAGCAAAACCCCCAAACCCCTGGAAGCTGCCAGGACTTCAGCTGGGTATCTGGACTGAAGAACCTTTCTACCCTTCTCCTGGTTTTGTTCTCCCCTGCGAACCACCACGTTTTCTCGGGAAAATGTTTCTGAGTACCCAGCCTGCAATGTGCTGGATGTGGACCCAGCTTTTTGTTTGGAAGGAGTTTTTTTTTTTTGGCTATGCCAGCCAGAATTGACTGAGGATCCTTTTCCAAGAGACTTGTAAATATGCAGGATAACCACAGCTGTGTAGCTGGGCTCCAGAAGAAGCTGAGCTCCAAAGGATGCGGCAGGAGCAGCTCACAGAGCTCCAGATGCTTTCTGCCTGCTGAAAGATGATGAAATGGGTGTTGAGCTCCTGTTTATATAGAATTTTTCACCTGTAACTGCCCTGAAATCCAGCTGCTCTGTAATCCAGCTGCTGAATCTCAGGGGAGAACTGCTTCCCCAAGCCCTGACTGACTGGCCATGATCTTTACAAATGTAAATAATCCTCTGTTTCCCCTTGTTCTTGTTATCTCTTCCTACCCTGCATTGCTAGTGATGTCTCAGGCCTCATCTAGGTTGTTCTAAAATCCCCATTAAACATTTTGATTTGGTCTAGCAATGTGAATATATAGGTATTTTTCTTCTATAAGGGAGATTCCTTAAACTCTTCCAGCTCCTGGCTTATTTCTAGGAAGCAACAGATGTCCAGGTGATGCCTAAAAGAGGCTACCTGAAACAGAGGCCAAGACAAATTAGGAGTATAAAAAGCAGACAAATTTATTCGAGGCCTTCAAGGTACATTCAGGCAAGCAAAACATCATTGACAGAGATTATTTGCAATCTTGTTCTCTGACAATTCCCCTACCTTTGTAAAATCTTTCAGAGAGCTCTTTAAAAACCTCTCCTTTTATTTTTCGAGACCTTTGGTTGAATATTGACCTCAAAATACCTGAGCCAATATCAGATTTGAAACCTTTCAAGTTTTGGGTGGAGGATTGTTTCTTGTCACGTGGAAAATTTGACACTTCCACTTCACACCAGCTGTGATGAAGGAGATTTCTTAGGATTTCTGCAGGAAAATGCTCCCTGCTAACTTGTTTAGGAGGATGGGAACAGCTGCTCTGCATCGGCAGTGCCCCTGGAGGCTCCCGGAGTTCAGAGAGCGAGGGCAGAGCGAGACGAGAGAAGGTGAAGCCAGCAGCTGTGGGGAATGAAAACCAGCTCAGAATACTCTTTAGTCATAGCCTTTAGTGGTGCTAAATGTAAATGTGAGTGCTCCGTATCACTGGCATCCAGCTAAAAAGCAGAAACGAGCTAATGAGATGCTGGAATTAATGCAGCATGCAGGAATGCCGTGGATCCTGGGCAGCTCATGGAGCACAGGCAGGAAGGTGATATTTCAGAAGCATCTCCTCCCTAAGCCTTTGAGCATGGTCACAAAGCCATTGCTGAATTCAAGGGGCTTGATGTGTGTGTGTCCTATTTGCCCTGTGCCTGTTTGCTGCTGCTTGCGTTTCCAGATTTTAAATTATTCAGGCAGAACGGGATAGCAGCTTGTTGAACAAGGAACCTGTTAGAGAGCGGGATCTGTGCATGCAAGAGACAGAGGGAGAGGGCTGGTGGAGCTGTGGTGGCTCCTTAAATTAGCTTTGCTCCTAACCTTGATGCTAAGATGGGGTGGAAAAGTGGAAGTCCGAGGCTGTCCACGTCCTTGGCCCAGCTTTTTCCCATTTGCTCTCCCACAGCAGGAACAACTCTGCTGTGGTGCTGGTGCTCCTGCACATCCAGAAAGGGCTCCTGTTTCCTTACCCTGAGAATTTACCCTAAAATTCACCCCATGGCTCCGAAGCTTGAGAAGTGAATGTGCTTAAACGTGTGTATTTTAACCTTCTCTGCACTCATCAGGGTGAAAGCTGAACGTTCTCCGCATGGAAGCGGAAATTTTGTTGATTGCTGGAGTCAGAAGTGGCGAAGAAGAACCTCTCTTCCCCTCATCCTTCTGTAGCTGTCAATGACAGACTGTAAGTGTCGCAGTGTGAATGTTGGCATCTTCCACCAGGGCTGCTGGGAGCCACATTTTCCAGCATTTAGCTCTTGTGTGACATGTGAGAGGAGAAAGGCTTTGCTGTGCTGGCAGGAGGAGCTGGGCCTGCGTAGGGAGGGGGTCTCTACCCTTCAGGAGAGGCTGACCTTGGTGGCACCTGGGCGTGGGATGTGGCTCTGGAGAAGCTCTGGAAGCCCTGTGGTTGGAAAAGTGCCACTCGGTGAGAGTGGCAGATGGCACAGAGCAGCAGTTGCTGGTCGCCAGCCTCACAGTGACAACTTTTCCTATTCCTGTCCCTCTCACACCAAATGTGGGCAGCGATGGATGATCTTGGGGCTGAGCTCCTGCAACCCCAAGAAGTTTCCTGCAGTAGCTGATCCTTCACAGCATTCACAGTCTGTTTAAACAGTGTTTGTGCCTCAGACTTTTGGGGGTGGGTGGTGATGCTGCTGTAGATCACAGAATCATTCAGCTTGGAAAAGACCTTTAACATCGTGAAATCCAACTGTGAATGGGGTGGCTTCAGTAAAAAAGCTGGGACAGAGTAGGGCTCGATGCAAGAATACCACTGGAGCTATCATGTATTCAGGTTGTCTGCCTTCAGTGACCTTCAGGATTATTTCTTGCCCCAAGATGAATTTTTGTCTTGTAGTATGAAGCAGCTGTGCCCTTAAAAAAGCCAGCAAAGCCACAAAATCTGAGCCATTGCCCTTCACCAAGTTTGGGGCAAAACATCCCTTGGATCTACCAGTCCCTCTGTACACTCCAGAAGGGGATACTGCCCCTAGCCAGGGCTCCCTGCCTTCCTAGCAGGAGCCTTTCTGGGAAGTGTTGAGATAATTTAGAATGTGACCATGCATGCATAAGCTTCTGGCAATTCCTGTTTCACCCTTTAATTAGCTTTGTTTTTACCACCTGGTAATGCAGTTAAACATTACACCCAGTTCAAACTGACCCCTGCAAACCCCAGACTTGGTTCCCAGTGTAGCACAGAACGATTTAGCTTGGAAAAGACTTCCAGGATCACTAAGTCCAACCTTGATATCATTCAACAAGTAGATGAATGCATTTTGAATGCAAGTCAGTGATGCTGTTGTGGTGGTAGAGATTGAGCCCCAGACTGGTTTGGGTTGGAAGGGACCTTAAAGATAATCTAGTTCCAACCCCACTACCATGGGCAGGGTATGTTTGATGTTACATCCCATGGGCAAAGGCAGCACCATCCCTTGCTGACATTCCTGGCTCATGTCTGTGAGGAATGAGCCAAGCCAAGCTCTAGGACCTGTCATTACCCTTATCTGGGAAGGTTGTTGAGGAGTGACTGTCAAATGTCCTGTCACACTTACAGCCCCAGTCCCACGTCAGCTTTTGGAAAGCAAACAGCTTTGTGTCACATGTAAACTCTCTATTTTGGGTTATGTGACCCCTGCTGGTTTTCCAGTAAGTCACAAAAAAACCTGGAAATAAACTACCCTGAAGTTTTACACATTAAACTTGGCTGGGAGCTCCAAATTCAGAGTCAGCTTTGCTGCCTGTCACTTCTCAGCCAAGGTGATAAAATGCCCTTGGACAAGGATTTTGAAAGCTTTCTTTGCAGCAGTAATTGTGGGGACTTGGATTCTGCAGATGCTGGGCAGCCTGAAATGAGTCTTGAAATCATCTTTTATATGGTTTGCAGGAGATTTCTGAGAGATGTTGTGAAGGAAGGAGCAAAGCCCAGCATCCCTGGCACTCTGGGTGTCAATTTAAATTATTCAGCACCAAAATGACATTGTCTCTTGGGGACCTCAAGGCTAGGTTGGACAGGGCTTGGAGCAACCTGGGATAGTGGAAGGTGTCCCTACCCATGGCAGGGGTGGATCAAGAAGAGCTTTAAGGTCCCCTCTGGCTCAGACCGTTCTGGGATTCTGGGATGTGATTCCATGACTTTGGATGAGACAAATGTGGCCACCCCTTCATGTACCCAGAGACCCCCTGTAACCCATGGAGCTGGAGGTGCTTTCCTGCTTTCCAAATCCCTGTTTAATGCTCTGCCTCACTACTCAAATTAGAGCTTTATATTAAGTACACCACTGATTAATTAACAACAATAACCATTGCCTTGTCAGATAATTATTTTGCCTAATAACAAAACACTTGCCAGGAAGACTCCTCTTTTCCAGCAGCTCGAGCTTGCCCCTGGCTTTCCTGCTGCTTCCTTTCAAAGCTGACAGCTCTCAGTGGCTTTGGAGAGGCTTTTTCTGGGAAAGGTTGCTGTCACACTGCTCCAATGATTGCTCCTCCGAGCTACCACAACTCAAAGTGCTCCCCAAAGGCTTTACTCAGACCTCTTCACGCAGCTTACACCCTGTAGCTGTGGGGTATTTCAAATATGCATAAACTATTGCTGTATTTCTGGACTATTTATTTGCTACTCAGCTGTCTGTTTCATGATGGATTTTTCTTTTCTTTGTTCTCTCTTTTTTTTTTTCCTTTTAATTTTTTTGGAGGGTTTTTATTTTATTTGGAGAGAAATTCTCATTGGAAAATGCCAGTAGAGAGCAGAGCTCAATTTCAATCCTGGCTTGATATGTGGGCTTGGATCATCTAACCTGGCTGGGCTTGAGGCTGTGTCGACAAATTGAAAAGCACTAATTGAGACAACTGTAGTTAGAAAAATATATCCTGGCAGATTCTCCAGGATCTTTCCTACATTTTAACAGCAAGGCACCTTGTGGGAATAACTGCAAGACATCCTAGGTTGAAAACAAGAGGTAAAACCTTTGTTATCTCTCCAAAACCAGCAGCTGGGAGTGTTGCTGAGGGTTGTCAGGGAGGGAGGGTCCAACACATGGCAGCTCCTTGCTTCAGGTTGACAGCTCAGCTCTGGCCCTGCCTGTCTTTCTGTGCTGCTTCCCACCTGCTGAGGTTTCCTCCAGTGGCAAGAAGGTGCCAAATGGGCATTTTCAGCTTATTCATCAAACCTCTAGGAAGACCATTTTTTTTTTTTTTTATAATTCATATTTTTATGTGCACCTTTTCTGTGTCTTCCAGCACCAGAGCTCACACCAGGGGAATTGAAATGCAAACTCAGAGCTCTGCACAAGCGTTTGAACTGCTCGGGACATCTGTTAGTGCCACGGGCAGCTCTGGAACAGACAGTGCTGCTGACAGCAGACAGGAGAAGATCTGTCTGGACAGTGCTAATGACAGTCTCTGGCAGGCTGGGTGTTGGGAGCCAGGCACAGATGGCTGCCCGTTCTGCAGTCGTTCCCTTCATGTAGCTGCAGCTCGGTGGTATTTTGTGAATCTATCTCGTTTTAGCACATTTTATGGCTTGTGCTCTCACCAGTCAAGGGCTGCTGGAGCTTTCCTCTGCAGTGACACCGAACTGCTCAGATTTGAGTCCCCACTGCATTTCCTGCCATGCTGGGGCAGGATTTATGTCTTGGTGTCACCAAAAATTTGGGAAAGTCGGTAGCCAGCATCTCCTGCCATTTAAATGGCTTTCACCTGAAGGGGTTAACAGGAGAAAGAGATCTCTTTGGGCTCAGAGTAGTACTTCTGTATCTCCTTTCATCCCAATCAAAAGATCACTGGGAACTTGATTAGGAGGAAATGTAATGCAGATCATTGATGAAAACACCCTCTAACAGCTTGGCATCTGGAAATGATCCTAGAAATACAATTGTTCACTGACAACTGATTAGCAGAAACCCTTTACATAGTCATTAACATACCTGGCTGAGGCCTCTCTAATTATCAGCTGAGTCAATGCTTTCATCAGGGTGACAAAGAGGACAGGTCAGACCTCATTTCCAGTGGCTCTGGTGACAAAAATGTCACTGTGAAGGTCAGCCCGAAGCTGTGGGGATGTTGCTGTCACCTCAGCTGGGCACTTAGAGCTTCCCTGCTGCGAGGGCCCAAAGTGGACTCTGAAGGATCCCAACTCCTGCAGAACTCTCACATCTTTGTTCCCTGGGTTTATTTTAATCGTTGGGAGAACACTCCATACCCTTTATTACTTCCCAGATGGAAGTAGCATGTTTTAGCCCAACAGCTGCTCTTTGAAACATGGGATCCCAGCTTGAAAGGGACCTTAAAGACCCACTAGTCCCAACAAACAGCCAAATAATTTGTTGATCCCTGTGTGCTACAGGATGGATACCGAGGGCAGGTGTGCCTGAGCAGGGATGTCTCCTGAAGGGCTCACTGAAGGTCACAGCTGTTTCCAATGAACTCTCCACGAGTCACAGGTGGGGCAGCTCTGCAAAAAATGGTATTTAAGGAAGGGCAACCACACCAGAGAGCAGTATGAAGTAGGGAGATGAGTTGTTGCTAAAAGGGCTATAGTGCAGCATTTGTAGGTGCTGGTTGAGCTAGAAGGCAGCTTGTTCAAACCCTCCAGGAGCAGGGGTGTTGGGAAATGCTGGTTTTGCTCACAAAGGTGCAGTTCTGTGGAAGATGATCCTCCCCATCACCTCTAAGCTGCTGCTCTGCCTCTGCTGAGGTAGGTCTGTGTGTGCATGTAAAATGAAATTAAGTCGAGAGGCTCTGCCTGCTGATTAAAATCAGTGTCTCTAAATAATTGTAATGCTAAATGCTGCCTGTGCCCTGCAGAGCTGCCGGGTGATGTTTTCTCTTCGTTCAGCACTTAATGGGATTCTTGGGAGCAGTATTTGAATGGGGCTGACTCACTGTCTGAACCCTGGGGCTGCAGGGTGGTGTTGCTTTTAGTCCTCGTTTCACAGTCCAGCTGAGCAGCAGAAAATATCCCTCCTGCTTAAAAGATGGGAAGGTTAGGGATAAATTTCCTATTGTAACAGGTCAAGCACCCTGCCAGGACCCAAGAAGAGCTCCTTTCTGTGCTCCACCTTCATGTTTCACCCCATTATGCCCTTCAGCACTTCTTGTTGCAGTCAATACTCTGAGAAGATGCTTGGAGAACCTCAAGGATTCTCCCAGCACTGTAATTGTTCTGGAACAAGTAAGGTATATCTCCTGGAAAAGGAGGGATGTGGGTTGTTTTGTAGCATGGCGTTTTCTCATTTGAAAGCACTGCTTTTGCTGGCAATTACGCTGTGCTAGCAGAACAAATTTCAGTGAACAGTTGATAAAATTCATAATTAATGAGCTTTGGCTACCACAATGCTGATTCTGCTCAAAATAAGCTCGCATTCCATGCTTGCTTTTCCAAATACAAATGAATCTGCCTTTAGTGGAATCAAATGTCATTTAGACATATGTAGCCTAGGGGAAAAAATACATCCTTCAGCTGTTTAGTACCTGTCCCAGTCTGTTTGCAGGGATGTGTTGATTTTGGCCTTCTGGGCACAAAGTAGGAGAAAGAAAAATTTTATTCTCTATTCTCTCTAAAATGGTGTCTGTGGGGCAGGATGAATTTGCGTCGGGTGAATGCCAAAAGCATGAAATGGATGGCAATGGCTGAGTGAGTGAGCTGGCTGTGCTCTTTGATTTTGAGTTTCCCTCTCATTGTTCTCCCCTCTGCTGGAGGAAACATCCCAAGACCTTTGCTGTGGCTTGCCTGGAGGCATCTCTTAGCCAGATAGCAGTGCCAGTGATGGGCTTGGAGGATGGAGAAAAGAGTCACTGGAGGTGGTGGTTGTGCTTCTTCAACCAGGTGCTGCAAAGCCCCTGGCAGATATTCTAGATGTTTGTTTAGATGTTGATGTATCTTGCATTTTATGATGCTGTGTTGCCTCCTTCTCCCCAAAGCAGCCTTTTTTTCTTCCCACAAACAGAGAAAGCTGGGCTGGGAAAGAGGAAGCTGGAATGAGATGGCATCTAAGGTCTTTTCCAACCCAACCTGTTCTGTGATTGTTCAGGCTGGCGGCAATGGATTAATTACTTGCAGAACATTATCAATCAGCCCTGGCTACTCAGGTAACCAGGAGAATGCTTGTTGAACAATTAAAGCTGAGAAAATGTGATCTGGGGGAGCTTAATCGGTGAAAAATGAAGGAAACCCCAGCAGCCAGCTGAAGTAGGTTAAGAATGGAGGTGTGATTAGATGCTCACACCTGACAAGCCAGAGTAGGGGTTGTAATCATCAAACCAGCCTTAGATTAGCTCTGTCCTGGCAGAGATGCTGTAATTTATAATTCCTCATCTAATTGAGTGAGATGTGGTGTGAATGTATCCCCAGGGATGTGTCCTGTCAGGGAGCTCCAGAGTGTTTCCCTTGCTCTCAGCTCTTGGGCACTGAGTCTCATAGGAAATTTAATCTATATCTAAGGAGGCATAATTGTTCTGATAAAAACCCCCCTCAGTTTTTCCCCTACTGTATCTACTGCAAATGTTGGACCTGCTGTTGCTTTGTTAAGGGAAGCTGCCCATGAATTTTGTGTAAGTGTGATGAAATTCAGGTGCTGGGTGGGTGCAGCTGTCAGCTGATGCCATGAAGACATCCATGGTCACTTAATTGCTGTAACTGAGCCCAAGTGGGGACAGATAGGGAGCTGTGTTTGCATGGTCCTGGCGGTATCCTGGGAAGGGTAAATGGCTATAAGCCTTATTGAAAGTAAGAAACCCAGCTTTGTATGGGAGCAGAAGTGGGAAAGTAATGCAGGTTTGTTGTTTTAAAAGACTTTAAACTTCTGGGGCTTGGAACTAGATTATCTTTAAGGTCTCTGGCAACCCAAACCTTTCCATGTTTCCATGGCATCCTGCTTTGGGATGTCAAACAAACCCCACTGCTCTGAAACCCAAGAAGCAACATCCCCATTTACCTGCTTTTATTTTACTTTAAAATTTTTCCTTTCCACCCCTCTTTTAATTTTTTAGCTTTAAGAGCTTTAAACAATGTTTCAGGTGGAGTGGAGTGTGCAGTGTGGGTATGAGCACTCAGTACCTCCCACAGATTTTTGGCATGTGGGCAAAGGGTTTAATATTCCTTTAGTATCCCAGTCCCTTTATAGTCTAATGCAGTTTGCAGGGCATGAAAGAAAACCCAGCTCTGCACCAGAATTCAAAGGGGAAATAACGAATCGTGGTCTGTTTCAAATAATTACAAGTACGCAGATATTTAGTGATCTATCAAGCGGAATGAGGGAGTAATAAGACACTCTGTCCAATTTGTTTTAGAGCTGGAGTTGGAGCACTCTGGTATAAAATTATAACCTCTGTATTAATCACGAGAATGTTCACTGTATCTAGGTCAAATCCACATGTGAACCTCCACAAAACTTTTGCTTCATTCAGCTTTTTCATGATTATCTTTGCTTTTTGGTGCCTTAGGGGAGGTAAAATACCTTTGATTTTTAAAGGGGGGTGGGGGAAGGGGGCATTTTTTTATCCAGTTTCTCTTTAGCTTCTCCTTCCTGCCTCATTTTTTAAAGTAGAAAGGTTTTTCCTTTTTTAAAAGGGGGAAGAAAAGGTTTGTTTTATGTATGTTTTTCACTGAAGGTTGCTCAAATTCAACTAGTTCTATTGTGGTTCTGAAGGAGACATAAAATTTCATTACAGCTTTTCCACAGAAACCAATTTGAGTGTCCAAGGCTCAGTCTTGTGGTTTAAAGATCTCTCTCTAGAATTGCTGTGTGCCTCTTTCCCATCCCTGCGTGGCTGCCAGGTTCAGTTCATGTCTACTGAAGTATTTCTTTTGGGACTGAAACCAATTAAAACTGTGATGAATTAGAGGTTCTGCCTTTGGGTTAGCTCTAAATCTTGGCTTTGTGTGCATGAGCATCCCACTCTGCAGGTGACTGTGAGGTTGGCTGTGCTCTTTCACCATCTGATTTATACAAGGAATGATGAAGAGGGAGCTCTGTGGCATCCAATATCCTATTTTTAGCTGAAAATCTGAAGGGTGGTTGTGGTTTTGGTGTGTGTGGGTTGTTTTTTTTTCCTCCCCCCCCCCCCCCCCCCCCCCCGTGGTAGACTTTGCTAAAGAATCAAAGTGGCCATGAAAATAAGAAACAAATAACTCACTTTTAGCTCCTCTTTTCTCCTTTTATGTTGAAGCTCTTTAGATCAGATTGCTCTGGAAATCTAACATCTCCTCAGGTTTGAGGCACTAGGAATAGTTCCTGCCTTGCATTTGGCAGCATTCCACCAGTGTGACTTGCAGTGTAATGCACACATTGTCACCCAAAAAATTACCAAAAATACACAGAGAGGATCACACGCTCCTAGGAATGCTCATGGCTGGGCTTTACTGAGCCTTATCCAAAGCTTAGTGCTGCATTTTACATTTCTGCCATGTGCCAATCAAATGTGGGGCTGAGCTGGCACCATTTGGGAGCACACATCCTATTTCCAAATTATTCCAGCTCACACCTGCATTGAATGGCTTGGAAGGACCTTAAAGCCCATTTCATACCACGGGCAGGGACACTTTCCACCATCCCAGGTTGCTCCAAGCCCTGTCCAGCCTGGCCTTGGACACTTCCAGGGATCCAGGGGCAGCCACAGCTTCTCTGGGCACCCTGTGCCAGGGCCTGCCCACCCTCACAGGGAACAACTCCTTCCCAATATCCTATCTCTCCTTCCCCTCTGGCACTGTGAAGCCATTCCCTGTGTCCTGTCCCTCTGTCCCTTGTCCCAAGTCCCTCTCCAGCTCTCCTGGAGCCTCTTTAGGCACTGCAAGGGACTCTGAGGCCTCCCTGGAGCCTTCTCTTCTCCAGGTGAGCACCCCCAGCTCTGTCAGCCTGGCTCCAGAGCAGAGGTGCTCTGGTCAGGTTGAAACACTTTCCTAGAATCCCTTTGTTCTTTCAGAGAGTGCAATTGACTCAGAATTAAAATGAATCTTGACTTGCATTAACCTTGACCCCTGCACCAGATTGCTGTGGTTGCTGACCACTGCCATGAGGTCTGATCCTTCCCCCTCTAAGCACCTTCCTGTCCTGTCCCTGAGGGATCAGTTGTCTCCTCTGGGGCAGTGACACTGTGGCAGGACAGTTGTGACTGCTCCATTTATCTCCTGAAGGCTTGATTAAGCTCGAGAGGACTCTGGTGGAATTGCTGCTTGTTCCCTCATGTAATTACAAGCAAGAAGTGCTCCTGGAGAGCCTGACACAGCCCTTGCCTTGCTGGATCACACAAGTGGTGCTGGATGCTCATCCCTTGGGTATCCCACATGTCCCTGCTGGGCTGCTTCACCTGCTCACAGTGAGGAAATCTTTGCTTTTCTCACCTGCAGGTTGCTCACCTTTCCCCCTGGGCAGCAGAGCAGCCTTTGATCAGAGCAGACCCTTCTGACAGCTGTAGTCTGAATAAATAACTTTGCCTCGCCGCCTTTCCATTCTGATTTTGCTTTCCCTGGAGATTTGCACTCTCACCATCACCAAGAAAACACATTTATTTTTGAATGTGTAGCTAAGCTGGCAGCAATGTAACACCTTTTCAGCTCTCGCTTGGTGTAACTGCAAGAATAAATAGCTCCTTTCTCTTTCTAGTCTCGGGAATATTTGAGCTTCCCGTGACTTTCCAGTAAAATTTGATTTAGAGGGAGTTGTAGCCACGTGTTGTTTGCATCTGACCCGATGAGATTTTTATTGCTCTGGAGTGATAAGTACCAAGGGGAGATTGAAACCCCCAGAGTGCAAATCCTTGTCACAGACACAGGGCAGAGCTTTGCTTCCACAGGCAAACCAAGGCCTTGGGAGGTGGGAATGGCTCAAGGTGGCTTCATGAAGCCCAAGGTGTGTCAAGTGCAGCAGGAAAGGAAGGAATAGCAACCTGCTGCTCTGAAAGGACTTTGTTGTGCTGGAGGAGCAGGAGCAGAGGTGCTCGTAGTGGTTCTTCATTAATAGGAGAAAAACTGTAGCTTGGGTGTCCCATCAGGGACTTGCCTGAGACAGGGACTGAGCCCTGGTGGCTAAAAATTTACATAACTGTGGTTAATGGGGTAAAAATGGTGCAGTGGGGTTGGAAGAAAGGTGCAAGAAGGTGTTTCCAGCCTACAGGAAAGTGGTTCTAAGGTCAATATTGAAGAGTTGGGGATCCAGCAAGTCGCCCCTTTCAGAACTTTGTTTCTGCAGCCCCAACCTTCTCCCCAAAGGCACCTAATTCCCTAATTAACTCCCTGAAGGGCAATTAATGGTGGAATTAATGCTGGAAAGCCAGCAATCCCCTGTCAGACCCCTCTGCCAGAGCCATTCCATGTGGACCACCTCTGCTTGCTGAAACAGGAGACAACCTGCCCTTTTGACTGCATTTCCTAGCAGGATTTTAGGATTTTTTTTTTCCCCCTTTCTCTGGCCTCCCATGTGGAAAATAATCCTTTCAACATGCAGATGGTGGCTCCCTTCTCGGAGGGGCAGGCGTGTGCAGAAGGCTGAATTTTTACTTTATTCATAGAGCATGTGTGCGTGTTGCTTGCAGGGTGTTACTCTCAGTATTATGTTAAAAATAGCTGGTGCTAAGCTTCTAATTCTTAACCTTTTTTTTTTTTTTTTGCTCAAGCTCCTGATTTCAGAGGCATTTGTGATTTATGGTGTAAAACTTCCCTGTGGTTGAGAGAGCTGGTCTAATTTTCCATGAAATATCTGCAGCTTGCATATAAAACCAGGTTCTGAGGGTTAAAAACATGAAAATGCTTGGGTTTCTTTTGTAAGTCTGCCACAGTAGGCAGTGGATTGCCATGTCCTGGTGCCTAAACATGCAGAATTCACAGAATATCTTGAGTTGGAAAGGATCCACAAGGATCATTGAGTCCAGCTTTAGGTTGCCTGGAGTCAGCAGCAGTGTTGTCCCTGCACAACTGAACACTCTGGTCATGGGTGGGAGAAGTAAAATCCCCTAGTACAGCTGAAAGATGGCATTAGTGGGGGAAAAGAGTGGATTTTTTATGTCCTAACCCTTCTCCCATTATTTGTGTGGCACAAGTGGCCTTCTGCATAGAATGCTGCAATGGGCTGCATTTCTGGGCTGCTGCTCTGCAGGGAGAAAAAATGAAGTGGGAGGGGGGAAAAAAAGAAAAATGAGGGGCTTGTTTGAAGCTTTCCTCCTGAGTTTTGTCCAACTTCATCTGATGATTACTAGGATCCTCCTGCCCCTGCTTTCCCTTCTGCTGAAACTATGGAAAACAAAGAATCCTAAAAAGCAAATGGCTTGGAGTGAGCTCATCATGTCAGGGTGCTGCTTCTACACTGGCCCAGAAAGGTTTGGGTGGGAAAGGACCTTAAAACCCATCTCATTCCACCCCTGCCACACGCAGGGACACCTTCCACTATCCCAGGCTGCTCCAAGCCCTGTCCAACCTGGCCTTGGACACTTCCAGGGATGCAAGGGCAGCCACAGCTTCTCTGGGCACCCTGTGCCAGGGCCTCATGTCAATGCATGTGTAAATTCCAGCATCATCCTCCCTGTGAAGTTATTAATGAAAATCATCACCCTCATTTAGGAGCTGCCATCACTTAGTAGATTAACCTTTATCAAGCAACTTTGCTATGCCAGCTGCACAGCAAAGTAATTACTTTTAATAGAATCTGCCCTTGATTTGAAGCCACGGGGGAAGCAATTAAGTTTAACAAAGGCAAAAGCCATGACTTATAAATGAAGATGGATGGCTTTTGCTATCTGTTTCATAAAATTCCATTGTGTACAAGCATAAGAAAATACTCAGTTCCTCTCATGTTTTGGGGGGTTTAAAATGGGGTATTAGACTCTTGATCTATGGGTGCATTGCATGTCATCAGTGCTAGCTCTGGGATTTGGTTTAGTATTGCTCACACTCGAGTCACAAATGACTTGCAGGGGGTTTGAACCTGAGCTTCTCAAAACCTTGACACTCATGTTCAGCATGAAGAGTTTGCTTAATGATTTCTTGGGCCACCTGATCTCTTACCTGTGTCTCTGCCTCGGGAGTGCTTTGCTTGAAGCCAAGATGTGCCTTCAACTGCTTTATGTGTCTGTAAGCTTGTTCAGCTCAGATTGGACCAGTGAAAAGGGGGGCTGATCTGTGTACATCACATGTACCTGATATAGAATCCCAGAATGCCTTGGCATGGAAGGGATCTTAAAGATCACTTCATTCCATGGGCAGGGACACCTTCCACTATCCCAGGCTGCTCCAAGCCCTGTCCAGCCTGGCCTTGGACACTTCCAGGGATGCAGGGGCAGCCAGAGCTTCTCTGGGCACCCTGTGCCAGGGCCTCCCCACCCTCACAGGGATGAATTCCTTCCCAATATCCCATCTCTCCCTGCTCTCTGGCAGTGGGAAGTCATTCCCTGTGTCCTGTCACTCCATCCCTTGTCCCCAGTCCCTCTCCAGCTCTCCTGGAGTCCTTTTAGGCACTGGAAGAGGCTCTGAGTTCTCCATGGATCCTTCTCTTCCCTAGGTGAACACCCCCAGCTCTCCCAGCCTGGCTCCAGAGCAGAGAGGCTCTGATCACATTAGAACACTGGCCTCAAATATCCTGCTGTGGGGCAGACATGGACTGGGCAGCATCCCATGGTCCCTCCCAGCCCTTGATGCCGGGAACCAAATATACTTCCTTTGGTTTAAACCTGCCAGGCGTGGCTTTGCTGAGGTGCAGAGAGGGCAGACCCTCGTTTTCCATCTCTCTGGGCAGTGCTGTAGCTGCTCTGCTCTCTCCTGCAGGATCCCAAGCCTGTAGTGCCATCCCTTTGCTCTCCACCTCCGTGATGGATGCTCAGCTCCCAGGAATGCTGACTCTCCAGAGCGTTCCTGGAAATGCTTGGGTGGGATGTGCTTAGCAAATGGAAAGTGGAAAGCAGTGGACTGCAGGCTGGGGTTTCTCACAGCTGTGAGGAGAGATCCTCTTTCTCCTGGGCTGTGTGTCAGAGCAGTTTCTCTTCCCTCTGCAGTCTGTTTGGAGCAGGGCTGCTTGGGCTCAGAGCCCTGGCTTGGCTCTCCTCCTCCCCTCCAGCTGATATCTGCTAACCAGTATCTGCTTTGTAATCAAATATCTCTGCCTGAGACTGAACTCTCTATTTCCTTTGAAAAATGGAAGAAGCCAGTGATCTCTGACAGGCACAGAATAACACCAAGTGTCCCTGCAGTCTTTCTGCTGATATTTTTCCCACTTCTTGGGGCTGCATGAGGTCTCTCCCTGTTGTTTTCATCCTCTGGGCTGATCCCTGCATTCCAAGCACTGCCCTTGAACAGCTGCTGTGCAGAAGTGCACGTGCAGCTTCGCAGCCCCTGCATCAACAGATTTGCCTCTCATGAACTGTCAGCACAAAACTCAGGATATTGGTCCCAAAGGAGCCAAACCCTTCATCGTGGCAAGTTTGACTTCCCAGGGTTGTTTGGAGGAAGGGGGGTCTAGGGAGGAAGGGATGTGCTGGGAGGTCCCTCATTGCCATTGAGTGTCCAGAAAGATGTGTGGAAGTCTTTAATATATGATCTGACACTTTAATTCAGCCTGGAGAAGAGATGGCTCCAGGGAAACTTTAGGCATGGGAAGGGTCTCTAAAGGGGCTCCAAGAGAGCTGGAGAGGGACTTGGGATAAGGGATGGAGTAACAGGACAATGGGGAATGACTTCCCACTGCCAGGGAGCAGGGTTGGATGGGATATTGGGAAAGAGTTGTTCCCTGTGAGGGTGGGCAGGCCCTGGCACAGGGTGCCCAGAGAAGCTGTGGCTGCCCCTGGATCCCTGGAAGTGTTCCAGGCCAGACTGCACAGGGCTTGGAGCAACTTGGGATAGTGGAAGGTGTCCCTGCCCATGGGAATGAGATGAGCTTTTGGGTCTCTTCTAACACAAACTGTCCTGGGATTCTGTGACTCCAGGAGGGTGAAGGCTGAGCTTGCTCACGGTGGGACAGAGAGAAGTTGACCTCTGCAGAAATCATGACCCATCCCAGTGCCTCTGCCATGTCTGTGCTCTGGGAAGGCCTTGGTTTCCCCGGGGGCTGAGTTTTACCTAGTGCAGCTGATGCAGGGAAAAGTGTGACAGCTCCTGGGAATGGAGCAGCTTGTTTAGAGCAAACAGGTTCCATGATTTGCTTGGAAGCTTGGATTACTCTCCTGGGTAGCTTTGCTCCATCTCTTCCCTACTGCTGCTGGCAGGCCCAGCCCAGGGGCTTTGCTCCCTGCATGTTCCTGCCCTCACCCTGGAGAGCTGCTCCTTGGGTTTGGGTACAGGACACAGCTTTAGCATTTATCTGGTAAAGAGATCCGCTTGAGGAGGGAGGGAACAGGGCTGAGCGTTTGTATTACTGCTTTTGTCTCTGCCACAAAGGCGCCTGGGTTTCCTCTGTCAGTGGTTCAGTGCCTGTCCCTTTCATCCAGCGGTTTTATTCCCCTTTAGGGAGATGGATTGCAATGCAGGGGATGTTCTTTGACTGGTGGAGTCCGTTGTTTCAAATACAGCAGAAAAAGAGAAGCATTTGAGGCTGCTCCCACTTTCTTTTGTGGAGAAGCGTCTGTACATGTTTCTGAGCAGCTCCCCAAAGCAGCTCCAGTCTGGCAGCGAGCAGCTGCCTGTGCACGTGAGAGGCCCATTAAGATTCAGTGCTGCTTCAAACCTCCCATTTATGCCCAAAACAGCTTTCTAAAAAGCAGGAGGAGGAGGAAAAAAAAACCCAAACCAACTGCATTAAAAAGCAGCTTCCAAATTAGAATTGTTTGTTTCTCTCAGAAGGAACAGGAGTTGTTTTCCTGTGTCCCTATAGAGCATCCTAATCCTCCTGCAAGTTTCTCCTTCTGCCTGGTGTCTTGGTCTGCTGGGAAATTGGGTGAGTGTCTGGTAGGGAAGAGGCTGGAGTCATCTTATAGCCTGTCTGCAAGGCCCTGGCAGGAAGGAAAGGCTTAAATGTGATGTGGATGCAGTAAAAGGATGCTGTGGTAATAAAGATCTTTAGCTGGGGCAACACACTGACGTAAGAATACTGTATTTTATGTATGCAGTAGAAATTAATCTGGATTAATTTAAGAGAATGAGCATGATTAAAGTCACTCCTTAGGAATCAGAGGGGCTTTGTGTTTGATTTGGTTTAATTGGGTTACAAAGTATCTGTTCTCTGAAGGATGCTCATCCCCATGCTGTCTGTGGAAGCAAGTATTCTGAGCAAGCCCTTCCCTCTGCCCTTTGGACTTGCCTGGGAACAGGGCAGTTCTGTTTGCATTATTATTCCGTGGAAATGGAGAGCACTGCCCTCCAGGCTTGCCCTCAGCCAGGATGCTGTGGGAAGTGAACGGTACAGATCACACCTTCCTCTGCAGCAGGTAGTGAGAGCAGGAGTTGTTCCCAGCATCCACCAGAGAGGCTTGATGAGTGAGGGGAAAAGGCTGCAACACCATCAGGGAGAAGAGAAAGAGGATCCTGTGTTTGTATTCCCCTCTGCCTGGAGAACAACGAGGGAACAAACACCACTTCATGCTGGCATTTGCCCCACGATCAAAAGTACTTCTGTGTTTTATAACCAGCTCTGGGGATTTATCACCAAGACTTCAGGATTCCCAAGGGGATTACGTGCACAGATGACAATCTTCCCTGGAGTACATAAAAATGAAGTGGAATTTTGAAAAGGATCTAAGAGTTCTTGTCTGGGGCTCTGCCAGCTTTAACTGCTTGTGCTTTGGCAGATGCTTGGGGACTGCAGTGCAGAGATCTTGGGAGGGCAAAGTGGTTTGGGCCAAGGTGAACATCACCTGTAAAGCCCCTCACAAAGGCAGGCTCCTTCCTGGGAATGGATTGTAGCTCCCAGAATGGGGAGGAGGAATCACTGATGGTGTTGCAGCACCAAATGCAGCAGAGCATTGAAGATGCAGCTCTCCCCTGAAAGTCTCCCCAGGGAGTGCAGGTGCACAGGTTTGCCTTTAAAAATCACCTTGGTGCATTCTGTCTGCACTGCTGTGGCTCTGTCTTTGTGTCACTCTTGATTCTAAGTCACTTTGGCTTTTTTAAAATATTTTTTTTTCATAGGAAAGCTTTAAATGGGTCTATATTTAGAGCAGGCTGCATGCTGCTTAAAGACTCTCTGACAGCAAATAATGATCTTAATAGAGCCCCCTGATACATATCAGGAGTCTTCCACTTCTAATGCTATGTAGTTTGGAACTCAAAGGTGTTTGGGTTTGGGGGTTTATTTTAACTTTCTCCCCAAGTGCTGACCACCTTTTAGTGCAGGGTAATTGAATTTGAGACAAACAGTGCCTTCTTCAAGATGGGTTTGCTGTGAAAATTGTGGTGATGCTGGAAACTGCGCAGTGCTGTGGGGGTTTAACCCTTCACTCTCCCTAAATCTGTACCAGAGATGAGCTGATTTGCCACTGAAGCTTCTCCTGTGGCAGCAGAATTTTTAAAAAAATTTTTGGGTTTTTTTTTTTGGTATTGTTTTAAAATGTGCCAGTGCTCTGACACCTGGTGTGGCCCATCATTCCAGCCTCTTACTTCCAGGGGTTCTACAGCTTCAGCTCATCTCTGGAGCAGCACAACCTGACTTTTTAAAAGTCAGTGGCCCATTAGCTGTTTGCTATTTGGAAAGAGTTGTTGAGTTAAGCTGACAACAGGCACTTCTTGCAAACGAGGGGAAGACAAAATCGACGCTTTAAGAAGTGTTAATGTACGTGGGAAGCTTTCCCCTCGTCGGAATGTTTATCTGCTTGAGCACATTATTGCAGCTGTTGTTGCTTTTCCAGCACACGTGGAAGGCTGCAAGAATCCCTCTGTTCTCTGCTGAGTGCTGCCCTTTGCATCTGAAAGAGGGAGATGCCATGGTGGGCTGAATTAATAGCATCAATTGTTGAATGCTGCAGTTCTACCACGGCACAGATTATGGCATTTAAGTAGGTAGGATAAATATTAATTAAAAGACGTGGTCTGAAAGACTTGGAAAATCAATTGCAGCCCTCTAAGGAGCCTTCTTGTTGAGACTTTATTTTTTAATTCTTTATAAACCTTGCTGTCTTGCTGTGCTTGCTGAATTTCTGGGGGTTCTATGCTGCTTTATCTCAATGCAACTTCCCCAAAACCTCCACAGTGGTGGGGATGGAGAGCAGTGAACTTCAGGGAGGAACTTTATCATGCCTTGATTATAATATGGAATAGTCATGTTTAAAGTTGCCTTGATGAGGATGGGAAAATGCATCTTGGGAGGGGGAAAAGTGTGGGATTTTCTGGGAATGAATTTGACTTGCTGTCTAAGGACTGTAATAAAAACTTGCCTTGTCCCTGTGCCTTTTCTGCATTCCTGGCAGAAGGCATCAGTGTAGCTGTGTATTTACCTGTCAGGACCTGAACAGCCATGATGCTGATGGTAAACTGCAAGGTTTAGGGATCTGTCTGCAGGGATTGAAAAGAATTCCCAGGACAGGCAGGATAGCAGGGATAGTAGTTCAGGTTTCATTCTCTTTGCTGTTTTCTGCTAAGATCTCCACACAGAGCTGCTGCTCTCTTGGAATTGCAGCTCTTTGTTGTCTTCAGGGAGCTGCCATGACCAAGGATGGAGTTGACTGGGAGCAGAATGGGAAGTGCTCCCCAAAATACATCACCAAGGAAGCATGCATGCCTCAAAACCTCCCTCTTGGATCACCTGCTGGGCTTTCCCAAGGCTCTGTCCTTCCCATTGGAACCTTCCCTCAAGGACCTGCTCAAAGGCAGGTGGGCTTGTCCTTCCCGAGGGTGGAATGGAGTTCATCTGATGTGGCTCCTGTGTTGTTCCAGAGTGCACTGGGGATGTTGCACAACTAGCTGGAAGTTGATTGCATCTCGTGGTGTGTGTCACTGTGATGAGATAATTACAGCAAGACCCATCAGCTGAATCCTTCCTGACAGGTGCTCCAACTGAGGCATGTGGGATGTGCTGCCAGCTCCAGGACAGCTGGAATCTGCCTCCAGAGATAAGGTTAGATGCTGGCTCTGAGCAGTGGTCAAAGGAAACCCTGTTCTGTTCTTTCCTTACGATTGGACTTGTGTCTAAATAAAAACTAAGTTTGGGTGAGCCATGGTTATGTTCCTCCCTTGGGAAGACCTTGCTCCTTCCTTGATCTTTCTCTTTGCAAAGCACTCTTGAAAACTGTTCTTTAGGGAATCATAGAATCTTAAAATGATCTGGGTTGGAAGGAACCTTAAATTCTTCTTGTTTTATTCCACCCCCTACCATGGGCAGGGACACCTTCCACAATCCCAGGTTGCTCCAAGCCCTGTCCAGCCTGGCCTTGGACACTTGGCTAGGGATCCAGGGGCAGCCAGAGCTTTTCTGTGCCAGGCCTCCCCACTCTCGACAGGGAACAATTTCTTCCCAGTATCCCATCTAAATCTACTCTTACTCAGCTTAAAGCCATTATGAATGGAGCAAGCCTTTCCCTGGGAAGCTTGCAGTGGATACAGCTGTACAGCTCTGTGGTCATGATCTTATGGTTCTGTGGGCCTTCCACCTAAAGTCAGTCTGAATCTTGAATATTTTTGTTTTTCTGTTCTCTCTCATTGGCTCCCTGCCACGGTCTGCTTCTTGTTTTGGTTGGTCCTGGCGGGTTTTTTTGCACATTTGGTTAGTCAGTGGTAGCCTTAATTGCAGATAATGAGCAGTATGGATTTATTGTTGTCTCCTGGCTGTCCTGCTGCTCACGATGCTCTTGCTCATGATCTGGCATTGCTGACATCTTTAATCAGAGCTATTACAGCCTTGACAAGCTCACTGCACTGAATCAGCTGCCTCAAGCTTTGGGGTTTCTGTGCCACAAGTCAGTTCCCGGTGACTCTGTGTTTCCACTTGAAATCCTGTGTCATCATCTGGCTGCCCTGCAGCCTTCTGCCCAGGGCTGATCACTGAAACCAGGATGGTTTGGATGGGAAAGGACGTTAAAAATCATCCAATTGCCACCCCCTGCCCTGGGCTGGCACACCTTCCACTAGCCCAGGAGGCTCCAAGGCTTGTCCAGCCTAGCCTTGGACACTCCCAGGGATGGGGCAGCCACAGCTTCTCTGGGCTTTTTCTCAATGTTTCTGAAATAGAATTTAAAAAAAAAAAGAGGAAGAGATAAGAGCACTTTAAACAATTCTATGGATTAAAGAAATGATCACGTTCACAGACAACTTGCATGAAGCAAATTGAGTAGTCAAGTGCATGTGCAGTAACATTTTTCTGTAAGTGATTAAAGGAATAAACCTCCTCCTGTCATCAGCTCTTTATGTGAAGAGACAGCAGGTGGTGTTTCTGGAGGTGAACAATGCAGCACTGAGCCATGAAGCTGCATTAACAGGATCATGAGGGACAAATGACGTTGAAAAAAGAGACTTTTCTGTCTTCTCCTCCTCTTTCTTTACTCTAAAGTTATTTTCAGGTCAGGAGGATGTGTAGGTTGCAGCTCTGAAGGTGGGGAGTCACCTGGTGTGATCCCCTGGACAACAGGAGGGGCAGAGCTGCTGTCAGCAAGCAAAATCTGAACTGAGGGATGCTCAGCAGTGTTGAGGCTGTGAGAGACTTCAAGTAGACACCAAAATCTGCAGCTCATTGTGGGGTGGGCAAATAAATTTTCCTCTGCTTGTGGTAAACCCTATTCCTGGATGACATGGACAATATGGCCATGCCTGCTGCAAGTGCTTGGTTGTGAGACAGGAGATTTGGGGATGAATGGTGTTTAATGGCACTTTCCCATATGGGGAAGGCTTGGAGTTCATGTTTTTGCAACAAGTCAGTGGCTGGGCAGCATTCCAATGGTTTTCCCAAACAAAAGACACTAGTGTGACCAGCTCAGGGCATGCCTTTTAGGAAAGGTCTCCCTGTGTAGTTCACAGGAACATGGACAAGCTTTGGGAATCAGTGCCTTCCAGGCACATCACCCAAATTCTCTACTGCACTATACAAGTTTGGTGCATTTATTAGGCTTAATATTTCTTTTTAAAGTTTTTATTCTCTGGCATCCAGGACTTCTGCTTTCTTTTCAAGATGTTGATTCTTTGAGCTGCTGTTGTCATCTTTCCTTAAGCTGCTGCTCCTTGTGTTCACTTCTGCACCTTTAAATCAGCTAGCAAGTGTCTTTTCATAAAGCTGGAGCCTCTCTCCAGATCAGCATTATTTAGAGATTAGATACTATCTGCTGATCAGTTGACTGATAGTGTGTGGAGTGGGTTCTTTTTTTAGCTAAAGCCAGCATTTTTCTAAAAATATTCCTACTTGAACGTTAAGCATCAAAGGGTTTCTGATCACTGGGATTATTTAAGCATGGCACAGTGTTATCTTGCTGGGATTGCTCTTAAACTTCAGAGGAAGCTTCACAGTGGCGTTTGTAGTTAAGAAGTTGGTGCTGCACGTGATGAGCTCAAAGGCTGAACCCCTGTGACCGTGATGGGTTTCCCTGATCTGTTACCCTGGATTTAATGAAAGATTTAGATGTGGGAAGCTTCACATCTGTGTGGTGAATTTACCAGCCCTTCCTTCACTGAGCTCGTTTTTTTTGGATGATTTCCCCACGCTTTTGGGACAGTTATGAGTTAGGATTAAAATAACGATCATCCCTTCATTGTCCTGAGGGTTTATGCATGAAATGACTGAAAACTTTCTTAGCTACAACTTGCTTTTAGCTGACAATTTATATCTTGTCTTGTTCTGGTTTTAGGATGGCTCAGACAGTCTCATTTTGTGGGAATGACCTGCTTTCTTAGTTCCTAGATATCACCTTATTTGGCTCTATTTGGATATGCCTCTGCCTACCAGCCTGATCTCCTTAAAATTTTCTCTATTTAGCTTTCTCCAATGGTTTTCATTATCTGCGAATTTAGTCATAGCTTAGTTTCAGTCATCATAAAACAGGTTAATCCCAAAATATTGGGGTATAAGACTGGGATAAATAACCCCCAGGTTTCCTCATCCCTGGAAGTGTCCAAGGCCAGGTTGGATGAGGCTTGGAGCAACCTGGGCTAGAGGAAGGAGTAATGGAATGAGATGAGCTTCAAGGTCCCTTCCAACCCAAACCATTCTGGCATTCTGTGATTCCCTGGACATATGCCCTTCAAATGCTGATTCTCCATTGATAATTAAACTTTGAGACCTTCCAATTAATCAATTTAAGCTTGTTTTATGGCTTACATTAGCATTATTGTAACACAATAGTACCTGAGATGGTTGATACCTCACTCTGCTTCCCAGACCTTTAGTGCTGAGAACATCATGAGATCTCTTAATCCAACTTATTTATAAAATTTATAAAAACCTTATCTTAATGAAGCACCATGTAATTAATATCAATAAATATTGCCACTTTAAAAATATTTCTTAATTTGGTTTCATCCTGACCTCTGCAGTGCATCCAGGATCGATTCTGAGGGTCTATAAAACACTGAGCTGAAGACTGGATGAAAAAGGAGGAGGAAGCAGTGGGAGATTTCTATCAGGAGAGAAGAAATCACTGGAATGCTGGAAGTGTTTTAGGGGAATGTAGAGCTGTAGCAGACTTGCCTGGTGACCTTTGAGGCACTAGGGGGGATGAATGCATTTAAAAGCTGATATGACACTTGAGGACGTGGTTTAACAGTGGCCTTGGAAGTGCTGGGGGAATGGTTGGGCTCTAATTTTAGGAAGCTTTTCCAGCCTAGATGGTCCTGTAATTCCAAGAAGAGATGGCTTGCTGATTTCTAAGCCACAGAGAGGACTGAGGCTATTGCTGGCAGAAACTTCCAGCTATTTTTTTTTTCTCATTAAATAGATGGGTGAACAATAAATCCAAATAAGTTGGAGCTGCTGTGGCCAGAAAAGACACCTTTGTGGTGGAGACCTTTGGGAGTTTCTGATGGAGATAGCAACGAAATGTTGGGAAATAGGGCTTTGATTGAGGCTTGAGACACAGCCCTGTCAATATTGGGGTGTTTCCCTGTGGAATTCATGGAAATGGCTGCTGGGGGTGCAGGAACTGGGAGGGTTGTGATGTACCTGCTGCTGAAATAGTTTGATTCCCAAGTAGATCCTAATTTATTTGAAATTAATGGCCCTGAAATAGGTGGAAAATCCATGACTGTTTCTTTGGAGGTGCAAAAGAGCACAGAGGCAATTCCCAAAGAGGTAAGGTAGAAGGCAGTGCCTGTGCCTGCCTAAACCCAGGAGAAATAATTAATCTCTGGATTATTCTTGGCATACCAGAAATAGCGTCGCTCTTGCAAAGATTCCTTAAGCTCTTGTGAAGTTGTCTGGATGTTGAATTATTGGAGTCCCCCCTCCCTTCCCAATGAATATAAACTAGGAATGATAGAACTGATTTGCATCAAATCCCTCCTTACTCTTCCTTCTCCCCTCCATGAAGATTACATGTCTCACATCACTTACTCTGGGCTTTCATCCCCAGGCCTTTTAAAAGAGCCTCCCTTGAATCATGGTATTTGTGGTCGTCTAGCACTTACTATTTTTTTTCTTTTTTTGAGGGAAAATATCCTCGCTTTGACTTTTGTTAACTTCTCATAACTTTGTTCCCTTGGCTATGCTGGGTCTGAAATTTTCCCCTTTGAAGGCATAAGCCGGTATTTCATTAGTTTGGCATTTGCTTTGTCTGTGCATTAAAAGATTAGTGGGATTGCTTGCTCTGAAGCAAAGGCTGCCTTCCAGTTCAGCTGTCATTCCTGATTTCCCTGCCCAGACAAAGGTCTGTGCACGGGGAGGGGGAAGCAGCTTTTAGAGCCATTTTTGGTAAATTCTGACCAAAAAAAAAAAAAGATTTAGATAAGACTTTGCTGGGGAAGCTTTGGAAATGTCAGGATGGATGTCTGGGGCTGCTCCCCTGGTGAGAGTTTAGTGGGGAAGGAGCTTAATGACCATCCCAAAGCTCAGGAGCAGAAGGACTTGCTGGAGATATTCTCCTTCCACCAGACTGCAGGATAAACCAAGGCACTCCCCCTTCCCACACAGGTTATGAGCACTGACTCTTCCTTATCTATTGCAATCATGCAAATGCCTCCCAGAAGGCTTCAGTGCTACCAACTAGGTCAAATTTATGCTCTGTAAATGAGCAATTCCCATTTCTCTTGTTTATTACCCAGGTTTCTTGCATCAGGGTAGAGGCAATTACAGAATTTTGTCTCATCCCTCGGTGACTTGATTAATGTTGTTCTTGACATCTTGGTTTCTTTGTGCTAAATGAATAGTCATTTGTTGTCTCTTTGCATCCTCCTCCTTCCCCTCCCCTCTTTCTCCTTTCATTTTTCTTCTCACTGTTGAAAATCTTCCCTTTTCCCTCTCACAGGCTCCCAGAGGAGCCCACAAACCTAGCCTGTCTCCCAGAGCCCCTTTGTGCAGCAGGTTGCCTGAAATGTCCTCCTTTTTTATTTCTTTTTTTCCTGTCCACATCACCTTCCAGGATGTTCCACACGGGATGTGGTACTCTGTGATGATTATCACAGAACCATGGAATGGTTTGGGATGCAAGGGACACTTGAGGATTGTCTAGTCCAACCCCCTGCCACAGGCAGGGACACTTTCTTCCAGATCCAGGGACATCTTCCACTTGACCAGTATTAGAAGTGTTTCTGTTGTGCTTTACAACTTTCTCAGTTTTTTTTTTAAATATTTTGCTCTTTGTAACTTAGTGGTGGAGATATATAGATTTTTTTTTTTTTTAAATACCTGAGCTGGCTTCTGACCCAGGTGAACTGCTGCTTTTAAAAGCTCTCCCTGGAGAAATCCTTTCTCTCTAAATGCTCACAGGTAGTCAGAGCAGCCCTGATCTTAATGCACCACCGAATTATGACCAGAAACTAGGGCAGGCATGGAAACAGGAGCTGTGGCTCCAGCCAGGGAATACAGAGCCCAGTTGGAGGCTGCCTTGCTTTGAATGCTGGGCAGGTGTGAGTGCAGAGATGAGAAACCTGCTGAGTGCTGCCTGAAGGACATTTTTGGTCTCCCACTGTGAGTACGGATCAGTGACTGGCAGGGGGATGCAGATACCTTGGTCTGCTGGTTTCCATTTCAGGATGACAACCTGAAGTAATTCCCTGTCCAGGGAAGGACAGATTTGTGAGAGAAAGAGGTGGAGGCATTTGTGAATACAAGGTGAAAGCCAAATGCAGGGATTTGTCTGGGTACTGCCTGGAGGAGATGGAAAACACTGACAGATAAGGAGATCCTGGGTCCAGAGCCCTCAGGAGGGGAAGAATACCTCAGGATCCATATGGGACAAATCAGTTTTGCTGGTTTTCCTGTGCCAGGAATGTTTGTCAGGAGAGAAGGACCATTTTTTGCAGTTACCTGACTTTTTCTTCTGCTTGTTGTCCTCTCTGGACCTGCATTGCCTGGAGCTGGAAGATTTCTAGGGTTGGGTGCCTTTTGTAACAAAACAACTGAGGTGTGCCTGGGATGGTTATGTAGGTCCTGTGGGCTGAACAACTTCTAAGCAGTCCTAAAAATTTCCCTCCAGGCATCCTTAAGATGCAGATGAAGAGCTTGGATTGTTGAGTTTGGACTTCTGGTCCCCCATCTCAGTGGGCAGAGCTGTTCTTCTACACCACAGAAAAGCCTTGTGCAACTGCTCCTGTCCCTCCCAAGAATCTGAGATTGGGAATCTGCAAGTGCTGCTGTGTCAAGGGGATCTCTGCTTTGTTCCTTCCTTCGAAAGCAGCCACGTGAAAGACGTGGAGCCTTTGAAAGTCACTCAAAGCACAGACTGGCTTCTTCTCTGTAGGTATCAGGAATGCTTTTTCATGGAAGACTTCATGAAAACCAAGATTTTCTCTTCTGCAAACCAATCCAGCCAGAGCAGCAGTAAGACAATCCAACCCCAAAGTGGAAAAGTTGCTCTTTTTCCCCTCGGACTTTGACAGATGGTGCAGATTAGTCTTAAGTTAATAAAAGGCTTGTCAGCTGCCCTGGGATTTCAACATCTGGGTGTAAATGTCAGGCACATCCAGTGAATAAGTCTGGACGCCTCCTGAACTGGTTGCTTCTGAGCTAGAAACATGAATTTCAAATGTCCCTCTCCAGACATTCCACCTTTGATTGCCCTTCTCACCAGTGGGAAAAGCTCAGTGTCTGCAATTTCTTTTTTTATGGCCTTGTGTCCATCATGTGGCTGGAGTCAGTCAGCATCCTGCTGCATTGCAGCTTCCCTCCAGATATCCCAGATCCTTTTCCAACCTTCCTGTCACTGGAGAAGAACCAACAGGTCCAACACAACCCCTTCTGTATCTTCAGAGTCTGGTTTTTCCCACCTGGTACATAAATTCCAGACGGGCACGTTTGATTCCCAAAGACTATGAAAGCAGAGGAATGATTCACACCTACAGCTTTGGGAAGAGATGTGCTCAGCATTGATCCCAGATGGAAGATGTGCTGTTTGTCTGAAATGTGGGAGAAGCAGAGCAGATCCATGTGGGGCTCCAGGTGTGTTCCAGGAGCGCTGGGAGTTGGGAAGAGCATCTGCCTTTGAGCCAGGTACCTCTGGAATATCACATTGTTCATGCCCACCTCGGTGTTTTGCTGCAGGGGAGGATGGAGAAGCTCCTATCCAAGGCAGGGAACAACACATGGAATATCCTGAGTTGGAAAGGACCCACAAGGATTGAAGTCCAGCTCCTGGCCCTGCACAGGACACCCCCAAGAATTCCCATGGTGTGCTTCTAGGACTGGGAAGGCTGTGGGCTTCATCCTGTGCCTATCCTGACTCCTGAACACCACCAGCCCAGAGCATTTCGTAGCTAAAAGAGTCTGAATAACACAGCTCACTATAAAAGTGCTGCTTGTCTTAGCCATGCTTGAATAAATCCATCCCTGATTTCTTCCTGACTCCACTTTTCCCACAAGTCTATGCTAAGATAAGAGGTCCGGAGTGCCCCATCCCCACGGAGCTGTAATCAGCCATGAAAACCCATCTATCAGAGCCCAATTTTCATTTTTAGCTCTCAGTTCACAGAACTTTTACATGCCCTTACCTTGCCCTGTTGCAGGTCTGTTCCCAGAGGAGCTGGAGGACGCGGCAGTGAAACTGGATGTTGTGTTCTCACCATAAAAGAGGGACTAAAAATAGCTTGCAGGATTTGTGGAAAATCCTGTGTTGCTGAAACATCTTTTTATGTCTTTTCATCTCAGGTTTTGGGGCTTTTTTTTTTTCCTTGTTGAGAATTGTTTCTGCTGAGACACTTTGGGAGATGTTAGAGCAGTGACCTCAGGGGCAGGAAATCAAGCATCCCTACTGAAGGAGCATTTCCAGAGCTTCAGTGGATGTAGGAATGTACATCCCTGTTAGCCATGGAGGCTCAGGAGATGGGATATCCCAATATCCTGGGCTGCAGCTCTGCGTGGTTATGGAACCTGGCCCTTGGATCTGAACCCTCCAGCCCTTTTCCCAGGTGATTAGGATCCTGTACAGTGTTCTGACAGCTGAAACAGCCTGGAAAGAATGAGCTGGAAGCAATGTTTTCTCTCCTGTCCTCTTCCCATTTGGAGAACAAGATGTATCACTGGGCAGGTGAGGCCAGGACTGTTTGCTCAGGGCTGCTGTTTAATCAGGGAGCTCTTCCCAGGGTCCCTTCCCTGCTTTGTCACACACTGACAGCTGGATATGGTTTTCCCACCTGGCTTTGGCTCAGCAGAAGGAGAAGCACCCAGAAAATGCAGCTCAGGTTTGACTGGTGTAACCATTTGCATCCCAATATTTATTTTATTTTTGTTTCTGGAGTTGCTTTAATGCTTGCAGAGCTCTCTTTTGCAGGGCTTTCTGCTCTGCAGCTGTAATTCTGCTGTCTGTATTTCTGTTATATGTACCAGGCCTTCAGCAGGATTTTCCATTTGAATGGCTGCAGTTTTAAACTCATTTATCATTTTTATGGAAGTTCAGAGATATCTCATGGAAATCATTGCCAGGGAGAGCAGTGAATTTCAGTTTACATCCATTCACACATGGTTTGCCTCGAGTCAACACGAAGAGTTGACAAGAACTGGAATACAAAACCATGTTGGCCATGGGTAGCATAGTAAGTGTCTGGGGAATTAGAATAATAGCAGGAAAAAATACAGGATCTGGGATTTGTTGTGGCTCTTCCTCATGCTAGCACATTTGTCTGTCTTTTCAACGTACAGAATAATTTTGGGTTAGGAGGGACCTAAAAGCTCATCAGTGGACAGCCAGTGTTTCTTAGCTTGTTCCAAAACAATCCCCATGGAGGGGATCCTGCAGGCTGTGAGTTTCTCTTCTCCTCTTCCAGCAGAAACCTTGAGTGGGTGTATAAAAGGAAGAGGCTGGATGTGGGAAATGACCACCACAAAGGGCAGCAATCAACCGGTCCCACCCAAAAAGTCACTAAAAACCCCAGCCTTGTGCACGTCACAGTCCTGCAAATATCCTAATTAGGAGTTCTGCCTTACCTCTGTAGGATCTCAAAATATTCAAGATTACCAGCAAAGGCAGCATGTCTGCCCTTTCCCCTCCTACTTCTTTCTCTGTGACATTTCAAATGTGTTTTGTTCCTGAAACTTTTGTTCCCAAAGGGAATATGTGTGTCTTCTGCTGTTCTCCCAGGCTGTTTTGGTAATTTGCAGAGAATGGATATCCCAGGATTTCTGTCTGGTTCAGACCCCCATGTGTAACAGTGCAGAAGGTTCTTTATCTGGACTGTGCACTTAATTCAGAGTGTCACTCTCAAAGAAAATACAAATAAATGCAGTTATTTTGGGTGGAAAGCAGCTTTGGCTGTAACAGGGAAGTGCCAGGTTGGGGTGCAGGGGGTGAAATGAGATGGGCTTTAAGGTCTCTTCCAACCCAAACCGTTCTGAGACTCTCTGGAGGGATCAGGCTCTTGCCTTCCAAAGTAGCAATCACATCCTGCTGCTCTTCCTCTTTCCAATTAGCGATGGGCTGATTTTTAAATGAATGGGATCGGTGTCTCAGGGCTGTGTGTCATGGTGTGCTGTCCCCAGCCCAGTTCCCTGACCCTGGGTGAGAGCTGTGAGGAGCTGGCTCCTGGAGAGAATGCCAGCAGATGGTGCTGAACATGCACTAACTGGGATGTGGAGAGGCAGGAAAAACCCTTGTCCTGTCCCTCCAGCAGCTCCTGTTTGCCGGCAATGTAGTGATGGGGCTGGAGTTGAGCTCCATCTCTCTGGGGGATGAGCTCTGTGCATCCTTCCAGGTGCAGGAATCTCTCACAGAGCCACCAGCATCATCCTGGCAACTCCTTCTGTGTCCCAAGACTTTTTGCCTGGTGAAAAAAAATCACTTGGAGCTTAGTTGGTTTTTTTTTGGGTTTTTTTTTTTTTTTGGTGTTTTGTTTTGTTTGGGTATTTTTAAAAATTTTTTTAGAGGAGTGAAAAACAAGCTGTGCTTACCAGAAGCATGAGTCAGACTGGCAGTGCCAGCAATTTGCAGGATTGTTTGCTTATCAGCAACCCGAATCTGCCCCAGTGCTGGGATTTTTTTTCTGCTCTTACAAGTGTTTTGAAGTCAGATCTTGTGACTTTTGCTCTGACGGTCACCCAAAACTTGTAATGGGGAAGTGAAGCAACCATGACAACAGCAGAGGTTTCCTTCAGAGAGGAGTGTGTGGAGCAGCTCTGGTGTAATGTCTGTGCAGTGACTGCTTGAGAATGTCAGGGTATTTCTGTAATCGATGGTTTCCATGCAGTAATTTTTGGCTTATGATCACTTATTCCATAATATCATCCTCACAGGGAATGATTTCACAGCAGATATCTTTCTGAATTTTCTTCTGGGGACTATCAAGACTTTAAAAAAATTTTTTTGTACCCAAAGACTTCATGATAATGATGCTGTTGTAACATGATCCTTGCAACAATGTTTATTTCTGGGACAAATAATGGAATCACAGAATGGTTTGGGGTGGAAAGGACCTTAAATCTCATCCAGTTCCACCCCTTGCCACGGGCAGGGACACCTTCCACTATCCCAGGTTGCTCCAAGCCCTGTCCAGCCTGGCCTTGGACACTTCCTGGGATCCAGGGGCAGCCACGGCTTCTCTGGGCAGCCAATGCCTTGCCACCCTCACAGGGAATAATTCCTTCCTAATTTTCAATCTGTGGTGGGACAACTCCTCCAGATGCAGAACTGAGAAGTTGCATTTGTTTCCAAAGCAATTCCCAGCCATTGGAGGGACTGTAAAGTCATCACTGGGGAAGTTACTCATTGTTTTTTCTTTTTTTGGGGTGTTGCATTGTCACTTTGGGGCAGGGAGAGAGGTGCAAATGGGGGGCAGAGCCTGTGCATCAGCAATTTTGGGCTTTATAGGGTTGGGTTAATGCCTCAGCTCATATCTCCTTTCCTATCTAAGGAAATCTCCTTTCTTATCTTTCCTTCCTGATTTCTCCTGGTCAACTTTCCTGTCCCCACATAGATGGGTAACTTGACCACCATAATGGCTGATGGAACACATCCCATTCTTTCACCCTCTGGATTTGCCCTAGAAAGGGCCCCCTTCATCAGCCATGAAGTGTGGAATGGGTAACACCAACCCTTCTGGTGAGCCCCTTGAAGAAGGAATCCTCCTTTCCTGGACACCAGTGGGTTGGGAGGGAGCTGCATGACTCACTAGGTGAATTCCAGAGGCTGGAGTCGATTCCCAGTGAGGAGTCTCTCCTGTTGCTTGGAAAGCTTTGGTTCTCATGGAGTGTTTTGCCTGCGAAGGGCTGAATGCATCAGATCTGTTTGAATTTGCTTGATCCCACAAATCAGCACCTGCTCAGCAAACTCCCGGAATCAGCCTTGACATGTGTTTTATTTTTGGGTGCAGGAGAAGGGAGCCATTCATCTCGAGCTGAGTTGCAAGGATAAACTGGAGTGGGAGAACAGCACTGACTCAGCTCAGCATTCCTGGGATGAGTTCAGCACTAACCTCTATTAATGATTTAGCACAGCCATTGAAAAAGTGGGAAATCAGCCACTGAGGAGAATTCAGATGTCCTGGCTGATTTCAATCTCCAGGCATGAAATGTCACCTCTTTATTGGTGGCAATGGACAAATGTACACCTGGTTGGTTTAAGTATTCCTTGGTCTGATTCCCTTCCATCAAGGATGCATCTCCCTAGCCCCAACCCCCCCCGCTCTCTGGGATGCTTATCTGGAAGGTCAAACCCTGGTAGGGATCTGGCATGGCTGGGATTTTTTTTTTTTTTTTTCCTGGCAGGCATGGTGAGGCACAGGTTTCCCAGAAAAGTTGTGGCTGTCCTATCCCTGGAAATATTCAAGGCTGGATTGGACAGGGCTTGGAGCAACCTGGGATACTGAAAAATATCCCTGCCCATGGCAGGGGGTTGGAACTAGACAGTCTTTAATGTCCCTTCCAACCCAAACCATGTGGGAATTTCTATGGATTCCTCCAGAAACTTGTCTGATGCCACTGGGAATTGTGGGAATTGCTGTATTTTATTTCTTCTCCAAGTGGTGTCCAAATTGCTACTTCTCAAGTGCCTTGTTGAGAAGAGTGTGGGTGACCTCAAGCAGGAAATCAGGGAGTTGGAGAGTGGTATCTCCTCCTGGGGAAAGAAGGGAGACTGAGGCTTCTTCCTTGGCACCACAGGGAATCTTGGCTCCAGGACTTTTTGGGACTGCATGGTGCTGCAGGGAGGAGGATTGCAGTCTGGAGAAGAGCAGTGAGACAGGCATCAACCAAGGCATGGATCCACAGCCAGGTCCTCCAGAGCCAGTCTTTCTTCCCCCAGAAGCAGCTCTGTGTTCCCTCAGGACAGCAGATTTCCACACATCCATGTTTGAGATCCCCAGGGATTGCAGCACTCGAGATGATCGCTCACTGCCTCATGCATTCTGCTAGCCAGCCACAAGCAGGGTGCTGGTTGATTTTCTGAATCTTAAAGGGTGTTTATGCACTGGAGGATTCAAAATGAATAATTCTGGCTGCTCTAGAGCAATTATCTTCTTTCAGTGAGCAGCCTTCAAAGAAAATGTTGCTGCAGACAAGCCATTAGGGAAGCAGATGAAATACTCTGGGGCTCAGATGGTTGTGAAGGGACCAGTCCTGCAATTGCTGATCCTATGCAGCCTCTTCCACGCGGAAATCAAGTTTTCTTGTAAAATTAGCCATCAGGTGTGTGAAGCTGGCATTTGTGCCTGTCTGAAGTGGCTGGGGTACATTGGAAGCTCTCCTTGAAGCAGGGCTCCAAGGCTTGTTGGTAGAAATGCTCCTGGATACATCCAGTTGGAGCTGCTGATGCCAAGTGGAAAGCTGCCTCTCTGTTTCCCGTGATGTTCCAACTTCCCACCCCAAATTTTGGCCTGACCTTAAAAAGGGACATGACTTTCCCCCCTGATTGTGCCTAAGGGTGTGAGGAGTGACAGGGCTGTGGGATGGAGAGGGTTGTACCTGCTGGCTCTGGAGAGATGGATTCCCCTGCCTGTGCCTCAGAAGGGATACTGAGACATTAAGCAGCTGGCTGGGTTTATAAAAAAGCCCAAAAAACAACAACAAAAAAGCTGTTTAAAGCTTTGATGTGCCTTGCCTGTCCTTGCACTGAGCTTTGTACATCTGTTTCGCTGCAGGGCTGAGCTCTGATCCTCTGTGGATGCTCAGGATTGCGTTTCTTTACATCCTGGCTCCAGCTGTGCTGCCAAATCTGACTGTGTTTGGCCCGTCTGGGCTGCCACCATCTATCAGAGTCAGGATCAGCTCCACTGTGATGCCTCCAGCCTGGGTAAAAATGGGTGCTGGGGCAGTGGCTGCTCTGGTGGCTCAGGTGGCAGGGACAGCTCTCTGGATGCAGAGTCACAGCTGGGAGCATCAGACACTCCATGACTAGCATGAGTTATTATTCCCTGTGGACATGTGGACAACATCCTGTCTGGGCAAAAGGAGTTTGCTTTTAACTCCATGTGGTTGCAAAATAAGCTATGCCTGGTGCTTGGAGAGGAAACACAGCTGGAAGTGTCCCAGGGAAGGCCAGGCTGGACAGGGCTTGGAGCAACCTGGACTAGTGGAAGGTGTCCCTGCCCGTGGCAGGGGGTGGAATGGGATGGCCTTTTGGGTCTCTTATAGCCCAAACTATTCCATGAATCTATGATTCTACTCTTCCTGGCTCTGTTAGTGTGATGCAGCAGAGAGGAACTGCTCAGGGCCTGGCTTGAGTTGTGTGCTGCACATTTGGGAAAGGAATTGTGATTTATGATGAGGCTGCACAGCCCAGTGTGCCTGCAGCATTTGGCTGCCTCTGTATGTGCTCATCTCTTGGGTTTCTTTGTAATGTCTCCATATTTTATTTCCTATTCCACCTTCCCCTGTTGGGCCTGGTGGTCTGGAAACAACTAGAGTCAATTGTTGCCATTCTTGGATCATTCTGAGTATTCTGCTGGTCACTATGCTTTTATTACTGCCCTCCAACTAGGTGTGAGCTTGCAGCAGCCTGTGAGGGTGGGATATCCCTCCCTTGGGCTTAGATTTCAGGGAATGAGCCCAATTTTGTGCCCTGACATGGCTGTGGCCACTGTGAAGGCCAAACTCCTGGACTCCTTTGGCTCATTCTGCTTCTCCCTGCATCATGTCCTTGTTTTTGGCAGTCTCCCTGTCTGGTTATCCAGCCTGGAATTCTCCTGGGCCAAGTTCTCCTAATGGAGATCAGGAATCTGGGTCACTGCTCATGGGCTGAAGGGTGGAATTAAGCAGCACTTGTTTGATAAGCTTGCTCCCTGTAATGAGAAAACATCCTGGTGTGATGCAAAAGGTGCCTTTGAAGCCTCTGAGAGATTGTGGAGAAAGGAAAAACAGAGAGGGGGAAAAATGAATCTAATCCTAAATTTAATTGGCATGGAGGAGTTGGCTTTTGTGTGTGAGGATTGTGTGGCTGTGCTGTGATTATTGCAGAGTGACACTGGCTGTGTGCTCCCTTTGGCACCAGCCACGGGTGAGTGTTGCTTCCCTCTGGTTCTGCAGATGAGTGTTTTCCTCAGGGATTGGATCTTATTTCAGCACCAAAGCTCTCAAAGTGCATCAATGACAATTTGCCTGTAAACTGAAGTGGCTTTGTCAGCAGGAGGAGCACCATCAGTAAATTGGATTCCTGCAGGTCCATGGGTCTCAGTGCAGGGAATCCTAGAATATTTTGGGTTGGAATGGTTCTTAAAGTTCATCTTATTCCTCCCACTGCCACAAGCAGGGACACCTTCCACTATCCCAGGTTGCTCCAAGCCCTGTCCAGCCTGGCCTTGGATACTTCCAGGGATTCAGGGGCAGCCACAGCTTCTCTGGGCACCCTGTGCCAGGGCCTGCCCACCCTCACAGGGAACAATTCCTTCCCCATATCCCATCTATCCCTGCCCTCTAGCACTGCCTCTATCCTTGCCCAAGGTCCAGGTTGGCCAGCAGGATTTTGACTGTTCATTAAAGTCAACACCCTCCACACTGAGCTCTTGAAATCTGCCCCGTTCTTGCTTCTTTGTGAGAGTTTAGAGTTTCAGGTAAGTGAAATCTAACTTTTCTAAAGTTTCAAGCAGCACTTTGTGGAGAGGAATGAATAAGGAATGTGCAGTGTGAGTTCACCAGAGTTCATAAAATATTTGCAATTCCCCCATCGTCCCTGGAGTTAACACCAACTCAGGAGCCTAAACCAGAGGCCAGGTTTTAAAAGCTTTTGTGTTTACAAAAAACAGTGCTTGTCTTTGGTCATCATATCCAATGGCTGAATTGTTTTTCCAGTGGGGAAACAAAAGGTCATTTTTATAGCCAGATATAGCAAATGTGAACTCTGACCATAGGCAGGGCAGCCTTCAGGTATCAGTTTTATTTCTGGGTTTTAAGTCGAGAGGAATTATGGAGGTGAGTGGATTCTAAGACTGCCTGGTGTGGAAGCAGGTGTGGTTCTTTAGGGGAAAAGTGAATGAATGCAGGTGGTGGAGCTGAAATGGAGAACTGAGAGGAAGAAGTGAACAGCTGTGTGTGCAATTCCTGACCCTGCTGTGGATGGGAGAGCTGGGCACAGCATCTGCTGCTGACTCCAGCATCCCTCTGCCTCCTCCTTGGCCAAGGAAACAATAGGGCTGCAGCTCCTGCCAACATTTTGGGTTACTCTGGCCAACCTCAGCCCTGGTATACTTTCTGCACCTGAATTCAGCTTCCATGAGGTAATTGGGGTACAATTTGAGTGAGTGTTGCACCTCCTTGTGTGGGTTTTTCTGTGTGTTTGGTCAGGAGGCACTGCAGGCTGCACCATTAAGCAGCACTCTCTAAAATCCCATTTTTGAAGGTAGAGAAAGATGTGCCCATCTTAATTGAACATCTGTTTAATTGCTGTCTGCTGGCAGAGGGCTGCTCTTGGGTGCAGCACCTCAGCTCTTCACACAGGTGCTGTGAGAGGTCCCTGTGTGACTCTGTTCATGTCCCCAACATCTATCTATTATCTATCTGACCCAAATCTAGAGCACCCTGCTCCAGTGGGAGGCCCTGGCACACCTCTACAGCATCTCCTCTTCTCCCTCACTGCTCCCTGGGGGACTAAACCAGGCTGGGCATCCCTTGGCCAAGCCTAAATCCCTTTTCCTTCCTGCTGTGCCAGCAGCTCTTACCAGCCAGGCCCTCTGCACCCCAGTGCTCACCAGGGACCTCACTGCCTTTCTGCTCCAGCAGCTTCAAACAAAAAGCCCTCTGTGTTTGTCTTATGCCTTAATTTTAACAAAAGCATGTTTTTGCCTGTGCTGCAGTCAGGGGATGAGGGAAGAGCCAGCACAATGAGAGCAAATGGGCCCACACCAGGTTTAAAGTGCAGTAAATAAACAGAGGCTGTGAAATGCTTAACGCGCCAGAGAGCATCTCCGGAGGAGTCCTCCCCTCCTGCAGGTCCAGGGAGTCAGCTGAGGGGATGGGAAACATTCCCAGCAGTGCTCACAAGCCCTTAAATGCTCACAGCAGTGGCACTGCTGGGTTTAAATGTGGTTCTTGCTAATGAGATGGAGCATTGTCTCCCCCACAGGTCTTTTTCTCAGGGGTGCTGTTTGAGATTAATGGTTAAGGTCTGAATGTCCTCACTGGGGTGGTGCATTGTCTAATCAAGCCTGTTCTTATTAAGAGTGACCCTGGTAAGCCAACTCCTACCTGAGCATCAGCAACAATTTCTGGGAAATTGGAGCAAAACCTGAGTGGACTTGGAAGTTTTGTGACTTCTGAGGTGCTCTGAGACAGCAAAATCCTCAGATGACAAGTAACAGGGTTATATTTTTCACTAGAAGTCATGTTTACTTTTGTGAGGCTTTTTCTCTGGCTTAAAATCAATTCAGCTGAGCTGATTTTTGAAGCCAGGCAGAGCCACAGTGCAGCACAGTGCCTTTGGGGAGGCTAGAAGGTAAAATCAAAGAACCATTAAGGCTGGAAAAGCCATCTAAGATCATAGAGTCCAGGCACTGCCCCAGCACTGCCAAGCCCAGCATTAAACCATGTCACCAGGACTTTCTGCATGGACCTGCTTTCAAAAAACACCTGAAACCAGCCTGGACCAGAGCATGTTTTAAGCTTTTTCCTGTGGGTTTTAATCTCCTATCAGTGCTTCAGTAGGATTAGGTAATTTACTCCTAGATGTTTACTGGGGTAAATATCTCAAGGGAGATGAAATGGAGGTGATCTGATGTTACAGCAGGTCATTTAAACTTTTACATAAAATATTGAGCCATAAAGTGCTGCTTCACTGCTACATTCCATATTTGTGAGCTGAAGGAATTTGTGAATCCATCCTGAAGGGATTGGCTGGAAAGGCTGGCTGGGCTCTCTGACCTGCTGCAGGTTTGTTTTCCCATTTTTGCTGCTTGGGGAAAGAGCCTGAAATCCAGGCTTTTTCTGGGAAAAACCCCCTGTGGGCTCCTCAGCTTCCACATCTTTGTGCTTGGGAGCCCAAGGACACAATATGGGGGGGAAAAAAGAGCATTTTGTGGCTGGGAAAATCTCTGAGGCTTCCTATTTCTCCCTGAAAAAACAGTCTCATGGCAGGGATAGATCTGCTGCTGGAAGCTGGAGGAGTGGGACAAAGCTGGAGAAACTCCCTTTGGCTCTTCCCACCCTTTGTAAAATAGGGATGCACCAGGATCCACCTCTGCATTGAGGTGGTTGGTGTTCAGCAGCATCTGGGAATCCACAGGTTACTGCGCTCTGCAGCTGTGAGGCTTTGTGGGCTGCTGTCCTGTGCTTCTTGTGTCCATGTCCTGTCTGTGGATGCTCCTGCACATGTATGATTAGTGGGAATTTTATGGCATTATTATGGTAATGTGAATTTAATGGAATTGTTATGGTAGTGGGAATTTTAGGTGGTTCAAGGGGAGCTCAGGCTGAGATATTTCTTTATTTATCTTGAGGCAGCCAGTGAGCCACCATCCTCCTGGGCTGGAACAGCAACTCAGGGACATGTGAGGCCAAAAAATCCTGCACTAGAGTAAAGAGTGGGCAGTGTTTGACGTGGGCTTTTAAAGTAAAACCACTTCAAATGGTGCTAAAAAAAATAAAAAGAAAAGACAGACAGATTAACATCTCCTTGCCAGTCTGAAATTATGGACTTTGTGCTGGAGACCAGGCTCTCAGACCCTTTTCTATTTATTGCCCATAGCAATTTCCTTGGTCTTCAGGAGCTTCAGGGTAAACTGAACACTGTAATTACCTTGGAGGTTACCAAGGCACTTTCTCCACCCCACAGAAAACTCTGGTGAAGTTTCTGCTGTAACAAAAGCTTTTCTTGTAAAAGGCAGACTAAATAATGCTTTTAGAGGGGTCCACCATGTCTATGTGTGAAGGACAGCTGTGAATTTTGTACCACAAAGAGAGCCAGGCTGCAGTTAAGCCATATGTTTATGGGGAGCTTTATATTTTTTTTGTGCCTTCCTCCCAGCCCTTTTTTCCCAGAGTATTCCCATGTGACAGGAGCAGTCATACCTCATCCCTGGAACTACTCAAGGCCAGGTTGGATGTGGCTTAGAGCAACCTGGGATAGTGGGAGATGTCCCTGTCTATGGCAGGGGGTGGGATGAGAGGAGTTTTAAAATCTTTTGCCACCCAAACCCTTCTGGGACTCAATGATTCTATGCTAAAAACATTTCTGCACCATTACAGCTGTAATTTATTCCTCACCTGAGCATGCCAGTCCTGTATTTACCCTTTGTGTCAGATTTGTGAGCATCCCACCATCTGCATGTCATGGAAGAACCCTCCCTGATGTGATGGTGAGGAGCAGAGTTTGCCTTAGCTCAGAGCCAGGCATGAAAGTGTTTCTTTCATCTGCTCCAGGGTAGGTTTGAATTGGATGGTAGGAAAAATGTAAAAGACAGTCAGGTCTTGGAAAGGCTACCCAGGGCAATGGTGGAATCACTGTCCCTGGAAGTGTCCAAAAAATGTCACTTTCTGTTCTCTGTGGGTAACGCTGGAGATGGTGGTTGGTGTTCATGGACAGAGCCTGGAGCAGGGCTTGTGATCACTCTGAAGGGCCTTCTGAGAAGGGACTGAGAGTCTCAGGTGGAAATCTGGGAGTGCAGCCGTGTATGAATTTGCAGAAACCCAAATCTTTAACCCCTGGCTGTGGAGGAGGCAATCTGAGGGCTGAAAAGCAGACCCTGCTGAGTACAGAGAGCACCGATGGCCCAGGGGGGTTTTGGGGAACACGAGCTGTGTCCAGCTGCCCTTGGCCAAAGCACAAAGGTGCCTTCATCCTCAGCCAAAGGCAACTCTTCCCTGCCTGCCTGGAGGCGTGGTGGAGCTGATAATTTCCCAAAGCTGGGGCACATGTGCTCTGCTTCCTCGGGCAGGCGGGTGCATCAAAGCTGGGCTGGGCTGATCCCCACACGTGGGATGAATTAGGGGATGGATTAGTGGGAATGTGTGTGTGCAGTTAGTGGGATGAATTAGTGGGAATGTGTGTGTGATCAGTGAGTGCCCAGCAGATCCCTAGTGGCTGCCTCTCAGCTGTGCTGCTGCTCCAGAGGGGAAAGTGTGTTTTTTCCTTTCCTGTGCAGCTTCTGAGATGTGTTTTGGTGGGGATTCAACCCATCAGGCTGTGGAACAAAGTTAATCTGAAGGGCAGCTTGGTGGGGAGGGAGACCACATCTCATTAAAAGTCAGCTGGGAGAAAACTGTCCAGGGTTTCATAGATATTTTGCAGAACAGCTTCTTGTATTGCTGAGCCTGCTTGAAGCCCAAGATCTTTCTCAGCCACAGAGGGAAAGGGTGATGCTGTAAAGCACCCAGAGCTGGGCTCTGCACCTCTGGGAACACCTCAGAGCTCCCTGGAGGCTGATCAGCTCCATCTTCCCTGGTGCTGGACCCTCATTAGGAGTTATTTGGGATGGTGGAAGGGCAGGAGCCAGCGTGAAGCCTGATTTAACAGCTTCCCTAAAAAAGGCTTCCCAGGAAGGGGTGAGGGCTGTGCTGCTGGGCGTGAGGGAGGCAGGGAGGGCAGAGTGCATCTCTGTGCTGCTGTGCTGTGTTCCTGTGGTGCCACAGTGGGAAGACAGCAGGACAAAGCCTCAGATGGCAGCTTGAATGCAAGAGCTGCCATCAGTGCAGATCAAGCAGGGCAGGCTTCAGGCAGAGAGGGGAGTTTTTATTTCATTCACTGCTCCAAAGCCTGCTTCCCTTCCGCTTTCCCGCTGGGGTGTATGTGTTCAGCAGCAGGAGATTGGTGACACAGGCTGGCAGGAAATCTCTTGGAGAAATTCTCTCTACCTTTCTGGATTCCTGTTAAGTTGCAGGACCTCACCTTTTATCCCAGTCCACAGCTGTGCCCCAGCAGCAGAGTTGAGAGCAGAGGTGCCATCCTGTAATGGTTTGTGCTGTGCTTTCCTTCCACAAGGGAGAGACTTGGGTTGGAGGGAACCCAAAACACCTGCTCATTCCACTTTGCCATGGGCAGGGACACCTTCCACTATCCCAGGTTGCTCCAAGCCCTGTCCAACCTGGCCTTGGACACTGCCAGGGATCCAGGGGCAGCCACAGCTTCTCTGGGCACCCTGTGTCAGGGCCTCCCCACCCTCACAGGGAACAATTCCTTCCCAATATCCCATCTAACCCTGCCCTCTGGCACTGTGAAGCCATTTCCCCTTGTCCTGGTACTCCTTCCCTTGTCCCAAGTCCCTCCCCAGCTCTCCTGGAGGCCCTGGAAGGGGCACTGAGGTCTCCCTGGAGCCTCTTCTACTCCAGATGAACAACCCCAGCTCTCCCAGCCTGGCTCCAGAGCAGAGGGGCTCCAGCCCTGGGAGCATCTTTGTGGTCCACATCTTCCTGCTGAACAGGCTTCACTCAGTCCCTTGAGTTTGGTTGGAAAGAGCCTCCTGTATTACTGGGTTACTCCTTGGGCTAAATGGGAGATGTAGAGATCTAAACCATCCTGGTGTTTGCCATATCCTGGATTGCTCAGTGGGACCTGGATGTCTCAGAGTTAGGCTCTCCTGACTTTGGTCCTGGGCTAGTACTGTGGCTCAGCTCCCTTTGCTGGCTGATTTATTTCCTAGGGTTCAGGAGACACCCTTTGGGTAGAAGTGGTGTCCTTGTGTTATTTATTTCTGGAAAACGGTGAAGTTGTGAGCAGGGATTAAGCTGTGCTTAGATCCAGGCAGCACTTTAGCAGAGAGCTGGAGCCATCTGCTCTGCAGACCAGATTGCAAGGTCCACATTCCTCCCATCTCTGGCTGAGCCAGGCAAAGCAGCAGAGAAGAACCTCCTCAATGCCCCTCTGCTTCCAGCCTCAGGCACAGGAGCAAAATCCCATAATAAGCACCCGGATGGGCGACAAACAGCTCTTTCCCTGTATTAAAACCTTTAAGCAGTGCAGAGAAAAAGGTGAAGTCACTAAGGAATGACATTTATACCGAGAGAGAAAAGAAAATGACTCATTCCCTACAGCCTGAGGGCAAATTCGGTGGCTTCTGCATCTCAGACGGCTCTGCTGGTTAACTTGAAAAGAATCTTAACTTGAAAAGAATCCCTTTAAATTCCCATTCCCTTTTTCAATGCAGTGTTTCTCCTCTGCTGATTGACTCATTTCCTGGAAATCTCCGAGCAAATGCAGCCTTCCTGGCGCTGTGTATCCAGGACTATTGTGTGGGGAAGTGTGTTTCACCTGCGCTTGGCGGGGTGGGAGAGGTTCTTCATCACCAGCCTTGAAAGAGGCTGGAAAAAGGGGTGAAAATGCTGATGCTCAAACCCATCTGGGTCACTCCAAGGAGCAATGGGTGTTGTTTGTAACTCTCCCTTTGGGTTTTGGAGTGGGTTTGGCTGTTTTTATTTGTTGTCAAAGCTCTCCGACAAACCTTGAGGTTTGGTTAGGAGAGGGGGATAGAGGTGGAATACCGTAGTTTTGTCCTGAATGCAAGAAAACGTTTTCAGTTCAACGTAAGAAAAGGGTTGTGAGGTGCTCATCCTTTAGAGTGGAGCCTCTGTAGCTGTGGAATTCCTGCCTAATTTTTCCATCAAAGCTCCATTCACTTGAAGGCCAGGTTTGCAGGGGAAGTAGCAGCAGCTGTGTTGAAAAATTAAGTTTGTTATATTGTAAGGTCTTAGTTGCCTCTGGATTTGGTGGCAGATTCCCATTTTGTGGGGAAAAAAAGAGCCGCTTGGATTTCCTTCCACTGTGTGGAGGAGATGAAGGCTGCTCAAGAACAAACTGTAAAATCCAAACTTTTCTTTTTATGTTAAGAATGAACTTGTTGGAGGAGTAATTAGGTTTAGACTGGATTTTAGGAAAAATTTCTGCATGGAAAGGGTAGTCCAGCCCTGGCACAGCTGCCCAGGGAGGGCAAGGGTGGAGTCACCATCCCTGGAGGGATTTGTAGATGTGGCATTTGGGGTGTGGCTTAGTGGTGGCAGTACTGGGGGAATGGTTTGACTCGATGACCTTAGAGGGCTTTTCCAACCCAAATGATGCTACGATCGATCCCTCATCCTCCTCTGAGCTGCAGCCTGGGGAACTCCAGCCAAGTGAGTTGCTCTTGGTGCAGTGCTAATGTGAATTAAGAGCAGCAGGAACATCTTTATATTGAAAAACCTTCATTTCACAGCCTGCTTGCAGAAAACCCAAACCTCCCAGCCTGTGCTTCCCCTCCTGCTTCTCCCCACCCCTGTCCTCACCTTCCTCCCTCCCTCTCCCTGCCGAGGTGAAGCGACTCCACTGTAAATCTACTAAAATATTCATGCAGAAGACCGAAGCCCTCCGCTAAAAAGCGTGGCCCAGAGAGAGGTCATTTGTCTGCAGAGAGTTAAATCAATACCCTGCTGAATCACTCTGCAAATTGCATCGGCTGCCGGGGAGAGGGAGCCCCGTGCAGCTGCTGGAATCTCTCCATCCTCACCCCTGCCTGTGGATGCTGGAGCAGGCAGTGCCCATCTGCAGCTGGCCAGCTGTTCTGGGGACACCACGCTGGGAAAAGAGCCAGGAGAGCACCAGGCCTGTGGTCTGACCCACAGCTGGGTGACAGCCCTGCTTGTTGCCCTCCTGTGGGAAAGGCAGCTTTTCCAACCCTTCCTGATGGCTTCATGCAGGTATGCTGCCCCTCTGGGATCATACAGTGGGTCCTCCCCTTCTCGGTGGGGTTGCTTTGTCCCCTGTGTCCCCCTCTGCCCCATGAGTGCTGCTGCAGCATCCTCAGTCCTCAGCAAGGCTGAGCCTCGTGCTCTGTTTCATTTTCCATCTCCATTTCCTTATCACCAGACTTCCAGGTCAACCTCTGGGCAGCCCCATAGGGGTGGGGCATTGGATTTTTTAAGCTCCCAGGAATTTCCAGGCTCCCATCTCCTTTAATCATGACTTGGCTGAGCAAGGCTGATTGAACTCCCTGAATCCCCCCACATAAATCAATCCCTCAAGCCCCGTGTTGTTAATCAGCTCGGAGCTGACTCTGGGTTTCAGCCTTTTTGGGCATGGCCTGAGCTCGATGAATTCCAGATCCAGGTCCCATGGAGAGGAATCCCTCTCTCATGTCCCTGCACTAAAGCCTCTCCTGCAGCCCAGCTTCAGACAGTTAGCTAAAAGCCTCAATGAATTGAGGTCTTTTTCCCAGAAAATTGGGGTTTTCTTTCCAACACCTGAAAAGTCAAGGAAATCCTGTTCCTGAGGGTGCTGGGCTTGCACAGGGTAGCAGAGAGGCTTCTTTCACCCTTCTGTTTGTATGGACACACTGGAGATGAGCAAAGGCTGGGGGTCTGAGGGCAGTTTGCAGTGCAGAGCTGACCCAAGGAGCTTGCCAGGTCCTTCCCAAGCCATGGCTTCTTCACTGTCGGCTCTGTATAAGGATTTGTCCCCCTCACTCTATAAAATCAGGCTGGTTATCACCCCAAAATAGCTTTTTTTTTTTTTTTTTGGCTGTTAATCTTTCCTAACATATGAAAGGTTTTGAATTGCTTTCTAGAACTTGGCTCCGTGTCCAGAGGCTGATAGAGCAAAGCCAGGTCTGGAGTTCTGGGAATCCTGTGGGAAGGCAGTAGGGATCTGAGGCCCTGCTGATAGCCATGATTGATCCAGAATCCCTTTAAAGTGGATCTAAAAAGGTACCTGTGTGCAGGGGGAGGTTGAGGAGGAGTGGTTGAGGGAGCTGGGAAAGGACAGCCTGGAGAAAAGGAGGCTCAGGGGAACCTTGTGGCTCTGCACAACTCCTGACAGGAGTGGAGTGGTTGGGCTGTGCTTCCAGGGAACAAGGACAGGACCAGAGGAAATGGCCTCAGGCTGTGCCAGGCAAGGTTTAGATTGGGCAGCAGGAGGAATTTCTTTATGGAAAGGATGGTCAGGCCTTGGAAGGGGCTGTTCAGAACAATAGTGGAGTCTCCACCCGTGGAGGTGCTCAAAAGGCACATGGCTGTTGCCATGGGGACATGGTTTTGTGGTGGCCTCGGGGAATAGTTGGACTTGATGGCCTTGGAGGTCTTTTCCAACCTTAACAATTCCATGATTTGAAAGAAAAGCATAACTTGTGTCCCGATGTGTTTCTAAGCACAGGATAAATCCTTCTCCAGCTCTGCTGGTCCCAGGAAGTACCTGGGCTCCCTTCTACACCTGAGACCTGTCTGGGCTGTGCTGATTTAAATGGGGAACTCACTGTCCTGGGAAATCAGTGTGGCATGAACCAGCTGCCTCCTCACCTGCCTGGGCATCACTTGCCTTCCTGGAGGTTGGAAGTGCTCAGCACCATGGAGACACTTCCCTGGCAGGCACAGCCGCGCTCCCAGGAGGATGCCTGTCAGTGTGAGTGCCTTTGCTGTCTCCTCGGATTAGGTAGCCGAGGAGAGGAGCTGGATGCAGACAGCCCGCTGGCAGAGAGGCAAACCCAGCTGGCTTGCCCTGCTTTTGGGGCTGCAGCTTCCCGGGATGGCCCTGAGCCCTGGAGATGTCACCTCCCTGTGCCATGTGGGCCTCATCAGCCTAAAGGCTGTGACAAGCCCAGCCTTGGCCACCACAGGGGACTGGGTGGACCAGGGGTCTCTGCCACTGGTTTCCTGCCTGACAGGGGAAGAGGTGGCTGCTACCAACAGGGAAAATCCCCTTTGCCATAATCTCACACCTCCCTGCCTGCCCTAACAAAGCCCATGCTCAGGGGAGCACAAACCCACCCTTTCCTGGGGTTGCTTGGACTCTCTTTCCTCAATTCCTTCTTTGTTTTTCATTCCTGAGCTGTAGCACAGGCAAGAAAGGAGCTCAGACCAGGATCCCTGGAGGCAAGGAAGCTATTGTCCTAAAAACAAAGGAACTTTTCCTCACATGCACCAGCAACAATGGGAAGTGCCCCAGAGCCTTTACTTCATCCTGGACTGGGCTTCCTGATGTTTTCCAGGATGCTTGTCTGGTCTGGTTTAGCCAGAAACTACAAACTACATATTCCCTCTCACCAATCCTAAAAAAAAAAAAAGTGGTGCTGCTGCTTGGCTTGGTAGCAGGATGGAGCAGGTCTCTGTTCAACAGGTGAGAAATGGTGCCACAGTCTCCTGGACTATGGAGAAATCTTTCAGCACTTCCCTCTACCCTCACCAGCATCTTTAGAAGGTGCTATATTCTGTTTTCTGGGGGAGAAGAGCAGAAGGAAAGGAATGCCCGAGGTCAGCAGACAGGTTAAAACCACAGTGGAATGGTTTTCCATGCAGTATCACCTACTCAGCTTCTCTCTCTGTACCTCAGACTGGCCCAGGGGGCACATGGTGATGCCCAGGGGACTGGAGATCACCTTCACTGGGCAGCAGACAGAGGCTCAGCAGCTGCTGGAAGCCTCCTGGGATGGTCCAGAGTCAGAACTGAAAACGGGTACAAGAGGCTGCCGCTGCCTGCTCACGTTTTCCCAACAATCCCAAACTGAAGAGGAGGTTTTTTTTTTTTGTTTCCTAGGAGGTATTGGCATTCCTCCAAGCACGGAGGGACCAGATGGAGCAGAAACACAGCTAAAACTGGGGAGGGGGGAGGAAGGGAAGGGAGTATCTGTTAAGGAGCTGGCTTGAAAATAAGATCATGGAAACCAGCTGTTGCTTCAAGAAAGGGTTTTGTTGCTGATTCTGGAGGACAGAGAGGCAACACCTTCACCTCCGAAACCTCCAGTGTTCAGGATTGCAAATTCCTCCTGACACATCCTCCCTGATGCGTTAACCAGCACTGCCTCTCCTGCAGATCAGTTCCCTGTGATGCAGATCTGGGGAGACACATCATTAGGTAACCATTTATATAAGTGACCCACCGTGGGTTTGCATTGATTTTCACAGCTCTGAGAGCCCTGATGGCATCTCTGACCTGTGGCTGACATCCCACTTACCTCCTGGTCCAACATCCTGCAGTGGACACTGCCTTGCCCTCTTTGCAGCAGCTCTGCCCTCCCATTTTCTGGTCAGAAATGGATTTTTTTGGATCACCGTTGCTTGATTTTCCAGATTGCTGTGGAGATGGAGGCCAGTGTGACAGGCATCAGGCAAACAACTTGAGACAGTCTGTGTCCTGGGGGACTCGGGATAAACTGGGCTCTGAAAGGCATCCCGGGCACAGAATTCCCATTAACACCATCCAACAATGCTGCTGTGCAGTGCTTTGAAAACTGATCTCACACTTAGGAGTGGGTTTGAGAGGGGGGAGGGACAAAAATCAGGCAGGATTAGGGCACAGAGAGAGGCATTGCTGCTCACTAGGAACCTGAAGTGGCCTGGTGACACTGGTATTTTCTGAATTTGTGCCTCAGCTGCTGTTGCAGGAGCACACCAGCAATTATTTTCCTTCCCCTGATGCCCTGTTGTGTTTTATACAGGATTTTCCACATGGATATGTGGTGAATGACCCAAGGTGACTCTGGACAACGATGCCAGGAGGGCTATGGGCTTGGAGCAGACCTGGAAGATGGCATTTTCCCCTCTGGATGGCCATAAAACCCCGGCAGATCACAGGTAGAGTGAGCACACAACACGTTCCTTATGCAATTGTGCTGTGATGGCCATTGGCACAGGAGCTGGGATTTATATTCCAGCAAAATGTCTAAAACAGCTAGTGTAGGAATTCGGTCTCCTTGGTGACGAATCCAACCAATGGAAAACACACAAAGAAAGGGAAGCTGAACCCATCCTTGGACCTTGTTTTATTTTCAGAGTGGAGGACAGCGAGTTAGCCTGTGGTGTGGCTATGAGCAGGATGTAAATGTGCCTGGAATGGCTCTGGCCTTCACCCAAGCCATCCCAAAACAGCTTCAGCTATCCCAGGAGCATCTCTGGAGAGGAGAACTAGGATTAAACAACCAGGTATCTATAATGGTAGAATTTCCTGTGACCCTGTGCACTGTCCTTACCACACAGTCTCCCCCTCCAACCTCCCAGTGATGGTGCTGAGTTTGGGTATAAAGCAACTCCTGCCCTCCCTGCAGAGCCCTGGGGGAGACCCAGCAGTAATAAAATTAAAATGCCTGTATTAACACAAAGGTGGGGAAAACCAGCCACCACTGGAGCATCCCCTTCTGGAGACACAGGAGCTGCTAGAACTCATGTGATCCACGGAAAAGAGGGAGCTGCTCTCCTCTAAAGCCATCTGAGCTTCTCAGGGAAGAGTCAGATTTTAGGACAGCAGAAACGTCACCTCCCCAGCACAGTGCAGCCATGTAGGGTCAGACCATGCCTGGCTTTGGGCAGTGGCAGCAGAGGGGGGGATGGCAAATCCATGCCTTGACAACACCAAACCAAAACATTTTCTGCTCTGGCTTAGCAGTCTGCAAAGGAAGATTAGGTTTCCTAGGTGGAAAATTTCCCACAGAAAATATCGGAGCCCTGTTTTCTTTCCAGTTAATGAATGTTGTGACCCTCACTCCCCAAGTTATTCCAGTAATGCCCCAGGATCCTAATTAAGACTGAGCCCAGTGGTTCTTGGCATTGTATAAACACATGGGAAGACTCCAGCCCTTCTCTAGGAAGCTTCTCATCCAGTTTGGTTTAGGCAAATGCATCCATTGAAACTCTTCTTTATTTCTAAAAAAAAAAAAAACCAAAAAAACTTTTTCAGCAGCCCCACAATGGAGGCTTTCATCTCTACCTCTTGTGTGTATTCCAATGTCATGCCCTCTGCTTTCAAAGGCTTAGGTTTGCCTTTAATTGTGTCGAGAGCCTTTGTCTCTAAGCCTTTAATAATGGATTTTTTTCTCCTCTGCCAAAAGAGGAATTTTGTTTCTTTGCTGGCTTTTCTTCTAAAGCTGAAGTGACAGTTCCCTCTTCTCGGTGAGATTTACAAAGCTTATCTTTTAATTTTCAAGAGCCAAACAGCGAAGGGGGGAAGGAATGAAACGTCATCATGGCTTTTAAACACTGTCGCTAGGAGAAGGCTTAATGATCTGGAAATACATAAACTGCACGCTCAGGGGCTGCTTCCATTTAGTGACACCAAACTGCTGCTCCTGACGGAGACAAGGATGGAGCTGGGGGGCCAAAGCCAGCACATCTGGATGGCTTTTTCCTCTGGGCCCAGTCAACATAGAATCCTGGAATTGTTTGGGTTGGAAAGGATCTTAAAGCTCATCCCATTTCACCCCCTGCCATGGCAGGGACACCTTCCACTATGCCAGGTTGCTCCAAGCCCTGTCCAACCTGTCCTGGGACAATTCCAGGGATGGAGCAGATACAGCTTCTCTGGGCAGCCTGTGCCAGGGCCTCCCCATGCTCACAGGGAAGGATTTCTTCCCATAATTGTGGTAGAAAACTGAGGCACAAGGAAGAGAATAATCTGTGGTCAGCTTGAGGCGTGACTTGAGCCCACCTCCAGGGATTTGAAATGAGAAAGCCATGATGGATCCCATGTTCCTTCTGCACTGAACTCACTGTTGTCATGTTGCACCTCATGGTTTAAAGGATTTGCCTCAGCACCGGTAGGGGACAGTCCTGGGTTTGCCATCAAGGCTCTGTGGGATGAGGTGGGACAAGATCTAATCTTCTCTGCCCCTGCCAGTGAATGGTAGTTGTGTGGGAAACACAGGTCTGGGAAGGGGTTGTCTTCCCACTGAACAAGGCATAAATGGATTAACCTGCTTCCTATTGACTGAACACTCACTCATCCCAACTGGGGAGCTGATGCTGGAGCAAGTTTGGAACTGAGAGTAGAATTTGCTCCATGGGTTTTTATTTTTTCTGGAGTATGACAACTCGGAACAGGAGGAATTGCTTTGCAGCTGCCTTATGGTCACTGCAGTGAGAGAGCCAGGCTTGAAATGAGTTCCAGCTGAGAAAAATAGTGTTTTCTGGCTGCTGCCGGGAGTTGTGTGCTTCATCCCTTGGGATTTCCATCCTCAGGCCCAGTGATGAAGGATTGGTAGAGTAGAGAACCCCAGCTCCCTCTCAAAGATCCCAAGGATCCTGAAGGCATAAATCTTTGGACAAACCTCTGACTATTGTAGCATCGTTTGGTTAACGAGGCAAATGGGCTTCCCAGAAGCTGCCTTTCACTTTAATTATGAAATAAATAGGGAAGCAACCTTCTGTCTGGCTGAGCTGGCAGCTCAGGAACAGATCCAAAGGAAGCCAACCTAGCGGTCAGCTTTTCAGCCTGTTTCTCCTCCTCTGGAGCACCCTGGCATGTGTCTGGGAGCTCGGCTCTGTGGCAGGAGCCAGAGGGACAGGCACTGTCCAGCCAAGTCCCTGCTTGTCCTTGGATGGGCACAAAATGGACCAGACCCCCCCAGGGTGGGCTCTGCCATCAGGAGCTGGGGCTTCCTGCTGTCCAGGAGATCTCTTCCGGGCTCAAGTCGCTTCCACTCAGGCAGAATTCATGGAAAATGAGCTAAAGTGTCGCCTCCACATCCTCTGGTGAGAGGTTCCTCACGTCAGGAGCAAACAGGAGGAGAGCTGTCTGATGGCAGGGCTGGGAGATCCAAGGCACGGGCTGTTGTCCTGGCAGGAGCCACTGCATCCCTGGGAGCTGGATTTGTGCTGGAAGGGCAGCCAGTGATGACAGACCAGGTGGGGGTGCTAACAAGCCACAGGACATCCCACCCTCTGTCCTGAAAAGACTGAAGATTTAAATCCCAAAATAGATATTTCAGCAAAATTCCTTTCTCCCCCCCCCCTCTAATTTTCTGAAAGCACCTGAAAGCTGCTGCTTTCATTTCAGGCAGAGGGAACTCGTTCTGAAACCTCTGGAGCTGCTGTGAAATGGGATCATCGCCCGCCGGGGAGCTCTGGCATGCACATCCCTTCCAGCAGCCCTCATCCCAGATCCTCATCCCATCCTGGAACGTGAGTGGTGCAGAGCCACTCCTGAATACTGGGAAGTTGGCTGAAATCCCAGTTTAGTAGCACGAGTGGCTCTGTAGTGACTCCATGGTGGTTTTAGAGCTCAGGTTTGTGACTCTAAGCCCAGGCAGCACTGCCTGGCAAATAACTGACACTCCCACTAAGGTCTGGCTTGCTTTTTCTAATTTTAAAAACTTTTTATTTATTTTTGTCGTTATAAAGTTTATTGATTTTTATTGTATATTGATTTATTTTATTATATATTACTTTTTAAAAAATTATTTTTATTTTCTTCTTCTTTGCAACCTGTCTCACTTTGCATTCTGCTTCCATTCCCCTGCCCACAAAATACAGCCCAAACCTCCAGACTCTCCAGTACCCATTCCAGATCCAGGCCTTGAGGGGAGAATGGCTTCCCACTGCCAGAGAGCAGGGTTAGATGGGATATTGGGGAGAAATTGTTGCCTGTAAGGGTGGGGAGGCCCTGGCACAGGGTGCCCAGAGAAGCTGTGGCTGCTCCTGGATCCCTGGAAGTGTCCAAGGCCAGGCTGGACAGGGCTTGGAGCAACCTGGGATAGTGGAAGGTGTCCCTGCCATGGCAGGGGTGGGAATGAGATGGACTTTAAGTCCCTTTCCACCCAAACCATTTGATAATATTATGAAATTGGTTAGATTGTTCCTTTCCACAATCACCTTTTCACACTTCTGGTGGGCTCTGGTGAGCTTGAATCACCCCTCTGCCCCTTGCTGCCCTCCAGTCCCCATTCTGGGTTGAGTGAGCAGGAGAATCCAGCTCTGGAGGACAGCTGGGGCAGGCAGGATGCTCAGCCCAGCCCAGCACATTCCTCCTGCTGCCAAGCAGCTGACCAGACAAAGTGCTGTGCCTGAGCCAAGCAGCTTGTACTGGTGCATGCTTCCAGCTTTGGAAACTAAAAATCTCCTGGAGGATGAAAGGATCAGAAACCTCCAGCTGCTGGAATTCCTCTGCCCTTTGATACGCTCTGCTTCCCAGCGTGTTTGCTCCCTGGGCTCCCGGCAGAGACCAAAGCAGCCGGACAGGCTGGTTCCCACGCAGGTAATTCCAGGGTGACTGGTGCCTTCCAGTCTTTTTCCCCTTGCCCTTCCCTGGCTGAGAGCCTAGAGGAAGAGAGTCAGCCTCCAGGCATGCGGCATGCCTGGGGTTTGGAGGAGGGCATGGCCTCAGAGGGATGCATACAGAATTTAGGTGGCATTTTTGGAAGCAGGCAGCCTGAAAGGCTGGGCTTTGCAGGAGGAGCACTCCCTGCCTCTGGGACCAGCATGACCAGCTCAAAGGGAGGTGTGTGACAGCTAAGAAATGCTTGCCATGCTGGGAATTGTCATAATGCCACAGATGAAATGAAGCAACCACTCACTGAAAGGAAAAAAACAAGTGGAAGGGAATTGGAGGGGGTGTTTTTGTTTTGGTTTTTTTTTTTAAGAGGGGAAGAATTATTAGGAGCCCAGGGAGACCTTAGAGCTACTTCCAGTGCCTAAAGAGGCTCTAAGAGAGCTGGAGAGGGACTTGGGACAAGGGCCTGCAGTGCCAGGACAAGGGGGAATGGCTTCACAGTGCCAGAGGGCAGGGATGGATGGGATATTGGGGAGAAATCCTTCCCTGTGAGGATGGGGGAGGCCCTGGCACAGGGTGCCCAGAGAAGCTGTGGCTGCTCCTGGATCCCTGGAAGTGTCCAAGGCCAGGCTGGACAGGGCTTGGAGCAACCTGGGATAGTGGAAGGTGTCCCTGCCCACGGCAGGGGGTGGCACTGGATGAGTTTTAAGGTCCCTTCTAACCCAAAATATTCCAGGATTCTGGTTTGATGTTTTAGTAGTTATTGACAGTCAGCTGGTTGGAAAAGCAACATGTTACTCTTGGCTACAAGTTGTTCATTCAAACCACACAGTTTTTCCCTGCTGTACCCCTTTCTTTCCCACCCTTCCAGAACAGCAGGCTGCTCTCACTCCCAGCCCTGGCATTCTGTCACTGTGGGTGCAAAGACACCACAATTCCTCAGCTGACTGAACCCTGCCCAGAGCAGCAGAGAGTGTTGGGTGGAGAGGAAGTGTGATGCTCCCTGTCCTGGGAGGCAAACCCTCCAACCCCCAACATAAAAGGTACGTAATTCCCTTTCCAGTAGGGCTGAGGGGTCTGAAGGTGGGATCCCCTTCCCGTTGGGATGTCACCTTGTGTCACATCCAGACACATCAGAGGCCCCAGGCTGGTTTGCAGGGGCAGCAGCCCCCCCAGCTGTGCCTGAACACACAGGAGATGTTATTTCTGTGGTGACACAGCCCTGAGAGCACCTAATCTGGATTTATTGAGGTCGTAAGACTGACTTAGCACGGCGCTACCGAGACTGTAGGATAAATAGAAGTCTTCTATTTATAATGCTGCCAATCTGGCACTGCTCGCGAGCACTAAAAATAAGGCTTTGTGCAAAGCGAGCCGAATTAATGGGTGCTCTCCTTGCATTGTCTGCAAAGCAGCCCCTGATCCTGTGGCACACTCAGTGCTTGGCAGAGATCCTGCAGAGCTTTGCTGAGCCACCACCTCTCGGCAGGGCTGAGGTGGGAGAGGTTCCTCCTTTCCCTTTGGTGGTCCGGCTGTGTGCCCACAAACTTGGGGCAGGAATGATGAGCTCTGATAATGCAGCTGGACAGGCAGAGCCCAGGGAAAAGGGGGTTTCTTGTGCTGAAGCTACCTAGTGCACATTCTGGTCCTCTCAAGCTCCCCAAGTCTCTCCCAAGCAGGAGGATATGTCAGACTCTGAGGCACAGCCTGGACTGACACGGCAGCACAGACATCCCCAGCCTGGCACAGCCACTGAGCAGTAATCCCAGGTACCCCAGCACAGGGAAACTAGATTAACTTGTGAAGTGATCTGTTTAAGCTGCAGATAAACCCACTGTGGATCTTCTTTCCTAGGAGTGAAGCAAACCTCACCTTCCAGCTATATAGAGTGCAGTACCAAACATGAGTTTTTTTCTTTAATATGAAATTTTTCTGCTGTTTAAGTCACCCATGTGATATCTCAGCTTTCCCCTGCCTGCCCACCCAGACCTTGCCCCCTTGTAATGGTGAGTGATTTCCCATATTTATTCTCTCTGATAGGGAAGCAGAAACCTGGATTTTATCGTTGACGCTGTTGTGTACAAGATCTGAAGGCAGATACCTGCTGTTGTGATTTAACACCTGCCTGGCTTCCCTCACAACATTTCCTGGGGTTGAATTTATTTTCAGAGCTCTTCAGGCTCCCCTTTCCTGCTGTTTCCAGCTACTGAGTTCTGTGAACATCCCTGTTGGATCTATCTGCTGCACACATTGCTCTCCTGGTGGGACAGGTCATTGAGTCACAGATTATCCAGAGCTGGAAGGGATCCACAAGGATCATCAAGTCCAACTCCTGATCCTGCACAGAACCACTGCAGGAATTCCATGGTGAGAGGTGCCAAAGCTGCTCCTCCACCACTCTCCTCTCAACACATCTGACTTCAGGAGGTGACCAAAAGGAGAAGAGCAGCTTCTGACTCATCAGCTGCTACCCAGGGCTGCCAGGAACCCTGTGGCCACTTTTATGTCCTCTTGGTGCACAGAAGATCATGGTGTTCATCCCGTGGTTTGGGATGTAGGATCAGCTGAGACACAATGTGACATGGAACTGCCCAGCGCTGATGTTCCCCTAAACTCATTCTCAGGTTCGTTGGGTTTTTCTTTTGGCTTTTTCCTACCTGGAATTTCACTCAGTTTGGAGAGGGTTGATGCCACACAGGGGAAAAATCATTCCCAAGCCTCCTGGCCCAAAGAAGACAACAAGAATTCACACGGTGGGGTCTGAAAAGGAGGAGTAGGAGCTGGATCCAAATGCTGGTTTTCACAGAGCATGGGGGTAGCTGTGACCTGGGGGGGACCAGCAGTAACACACTGTGGTGATATGGGTGGTCACACCAAGCAAGCCCACCCTAAATCCGAGGTTGGAAAGGAGCTGCAGCCTTCCAAAGCTGCCTGCAGAAGTTTGGAGCCTGGGGAGGGGGACAGCGTGTGCCAGGCAGGCAGGTGGCAGCTTGGTGACAATTGCACAGTTGGACAGCCTTGGAGAAGAGAGCCAGAAGGCCAAGTCATTCCAGCACAGTGAGTGCAGCTAAGCACTGCCATATGGCTCCTTTTGCAGAGGAAGAAGCTCACAGGGAGTGAGGCATCCCACTGCTTTTCCTTGAAAATGAACTTTCTGTTTCTCCTGCAAGCGCTGGAAAAGCTTGGTGGTCACAGGAGTTGGCAATTTCAGAGCTCCTGGGGAAAATGAGCCACAAGGAATGCAGGAATCCCTCGTGGATGTTTTCTGGTTGATTGCTCTGCCTCAACTACATCTAAGGGCATTTCTAAGGTTGGAGAACCTGAGGTAGATTGGGAAGGGGGGGAAAAAAAATCTTTAACAAGGATGGGTGGTAAATCCCTGCCGTGCCAGATGTGGAGGGAGGGAGGGAGAAGAGGTTGCTCCTGGCCAAAGAGTGTTTTGACCTGTTAGAAACCATTGTAACCAGAAAAACAGATTTGAACAGTTTGAATTCCTGCAGGGCTTTTGATAGAATTCAGAAGGAGAGTAGGCAAATATTTTCCAGCAAGGGCAGGAAAGAAAACAGTAGGATTTTCTGCTTCATTTAGTAAATCCATTACTTTTGTCCCCAGCCTGCCTTAACCCTTTCACCTCCACTAACATCTCTGGTGTGGAGTTACCAACACAGGCAGAAAATTGACCTGTTGGCAAATTTTTTGCTTGAGCGTTTCTTTCTTTGCAGATGGAGAATAAAAGGCAAAAAAAAAGGGGCAAAAATCAGAGCTTGAGTAACAAAGTTTAGTGACGGATTTGGCAGTGCTAGGTTGGGCTTGATGATCTTAGAGGGCTTTTCCAACTTTGGTGATTGTAAGAGGTTGGGAAAACAGCAGCTTTCATGCCAGAGCATTCCTTAGCAGCGGAGAGGAGGAGAGTGTTTGTGGGAAGCTCTTTTGGGGAAAAGCATCCTTTGCTAAGCAGGCTCTGGGGAAAAGGCTGGGAGCTGTGGCAGAGACAGCCGGTGGGTGGGAGGAGGGAAGATGTGGAGCTTTGCAGCAGGGCAGCAAGAAACACGTGTGTTTGGAGGCTGGGGATCTTTGGGGGCTGAAGGATGGAATTTGCTTACTTGTAGCTCCCGAGATTTCACTGGTAGAGGAAGATTTCTTCTTCCCCATTCCAGAATCAAATTCCACAGCTCCCAGTCCATGGCAAGAGCTTGTTGCCTGTTTGCTTGGGTTTGAAACATTGGCTCTCAAATGACATCAGTGCAGAGAATATCTGCTTTAGTCCTTTCAAAAGGGCCTTTTTGAAAGGCCCTTTTGAACTCTATAAGGTTCAAACCTTATAAGGTTTGTCACCAGTGCTGTTGGTCAAGAAGGAAGCTTTCAAACCATGGAGGCCTGGAAAACAGAAGGAAGCAAACAACTGTGAACAATTAAAAGCCCCCAGCAAGTCACCAGTCCTCTGGGGACATTCCCTATTCCTCAATGCACATGGCTGGCAGGATCAAAACTCCAAACCAAAACAGCTCCCACCATGGCCTCTTTCACAGTCAGGCTCAGGGATCACAGAATCCCAGAATGGTTTGGGTTGGAAGGGACTTAGAGCTCATCCCATTCTTCCCCCTGCCATGGGCAGGGACACCTTCCACTATCCCAGGCTGCTCCAAGCCTCGTCCAACCTGGCCTTGGACACTTCCAGGAATCCAGGGGCAGCCACAGCTTCTGTGGGCACTCTGTGCCAGGGCCATTGAGTCTGTCTTTTCCCTCTGCCTGCCCTGAAGTTCACATGCTCCCCTGTAATTATTGTAGCCACTGCTGGCTCAGCCAGTGGCACAGAAAGCCACCGAGCGCTTGGCAGGACCCTACTGTCCACGTATGCAGGGTGTGGCTTTGTGGCTTCACAGAGACTCTCTGCACCAGCTCAGCTTGATTTGAGAGCCAGGAGAAAATTCCAAAGCTGCCAGGTTGGGAAACATCCGTGAACATCGGAGAGAGACAGGCAAGTGGGATGCAGGTCATGCATTCTAGCTGGAGTTTGTCTGGATGAGCACACGGACAATTGGCACTGTTTGCATTCATCCCGTGCATGTTGAAGTGATTCTCACCTGAGCAAAACATGTTCAGGGCACTGTGAGAATTTGAAAACAATTAGCAGCATAAATGTTGGGTTCAAACCTGCTGGTTGTTGCTTTTTTGTCCCCCCATCCATCACGGTGTCCCATAAGTCATTTTTTAAAAGTCTTTCTTCCTGGCCTGAAGCTGGGATCTCGCAAGGGCTCTGCCCACACATTAATCACAGTCCTTGTCACTGCCAGGCTGGCTCCCTGTTATCTGCCTGGATGCAGTCTCTGTCTTTCTGCTGGCAGCCAGTGCTTGCCTGTATCCCATCCCATCCCACAGCTCCTTCCCTCCTGCTCCTGGCCTCTGCTCCTCTTTGGAGGCTGGAGGGGCTTGGAGCAGCCTGGGATAGAGGAAGGTGTCCCTGCCCATGGCAGGGGGTGGAACAGGATGAGCTTTAAGGTCCCTTCAACTCAACCATTCTGTGACGATTCCATGACTTGGGAGCTCTCCCTTCTCCAGCGGTGGCATCCAAACCAGTGGCTGGCTGGGAGTCGCTCTGTGATCTGTGAGTTGCTGTGCAATCATGGGAAGAGATCCCGCAGATAATCTCCTTCAACAGCGGAAATATTCCATTTATTTTTATCCTTGTTTCCTGTCTGTCAGCCAGTTAATTATCCCTCAGAGGACTTTCTCTGTGAGTCTTTTTAGGAAGGAAACTTGGCGAGTACTGCCTGAACATCCTTGTCCATTTAAATGAGAACAGTGGAGTCAATTTTGGTACCTTCTGGAGAAAAAGACTTTTTTCTTTTCTCTTTTTTTCCTTTTTTTTGGTGAGGCTGTGATTATTTCTCCCTGTTTGTGCCAAGCTGCCAGCAACAGAGTTTTCCTGCCTGGATTTTCTCTTCCGTTGATGCACATGCAAGCAGCCTTCTCTGCAGGGGGAATATGAGAACTCCAGAATATCCATGAATTACGTGGATGGACACCTAGGCTTGCTCCAAACCTGCTCATCCAGGGCTGGGGCCACATGTTGAGTTCATCCTTCTGCTTTCCCCATCATCAGCCTCCTTAATGGATGTCCTTGAGGAAGCATTTAAAAATGCAAACAGTTTTTGTTGCCGTAGCAACTGCTCTTCAGAAATGGGGATAAAATGTGGCTCCTGGGAGGTCAGAGCCACCTTCTGAGATGTGGTGGGTGCTGGTGGCAGCAGCACAGGTCACAGCCACCTGTCCCAGGTCCCTGGCTGCTGGAATGCTACTGCCAGGCCCTGGAGATTCCTGAGGGGAACTGCTTGGGCTTAATTGCCAGTATTTCTGGTAGCCACCACCATTGGCTCTGAGCAACCTGGTCTAGTGGAAGGTGTCCCTGCCACCTCTGTCACCTGTCCCTGTGCCATGCACCTGCAGGGGCCAGATCCCACCGTTCCCAGCTCTTGCAGAGCCAGGGATTCACCCAGTGCTCTCCGTGCTGCATTTGGGATGAGACACTGCAGTCCTCTTGTTCAGCATTCCCATCACGGCAGGGGGAGCCTGTCCAAACTCCTGAAGCTGCAGAGTCTAATGGGAACGCAGCAAAGTGCTGGCAGCAAACTCACTAAAACCCTCACCTGCTTCCAGAGCTGCAGCTGGCAGATGGTTGAGATCCACTGGATTCATCCCAAGCAGTTTGTGGAGACTGTTTTCATGGGAATAGATAGGGAAAGTTGAGTTATCCTTTTAGGATATAATGACAGCGGAAAAGGGTGTTTCCAGACCCCTTTAAGATGTGCTTCCAGAGCACCGTGTTCCCCACCAGGTATGGTTTGGAGCTGTCAGACTTGCTGCTGTGCCTTCCTTGAATGGGGCCAAGCCTTTGGCAGTCAGAGATGCCAAGCCTGTGGATTCCCTTCCGTGCTGGAATTGTGTGCTAGAAGGGATCAGAGAGGGACTGAATGTCTCAACACTTCCAGAAGCCCACACCAAATGAGATGGGTGCTTTGTGAAATGTCACCTCTGCAGTCTCTGTGTCCTGAACTCAAATGGCCTCTTTGGATCAAACCCCGGGGAAAGTGCTGCTGGAATTTCCCTCCTGGGTCTTACCTCTGTGGGATGGTGTCTCCTGGCCTGGGCATTGCTTTAGGCTGGAGTGATCTCTGCTCATCTTCAAAACCATCATACAAAGCAGGACAAGTTGCATCCTCTCTGAAGCACCTCAGATATTTGGGGCTTCTCTCCATCCTGATTCTTCTATCACTTCCTAAGAAGACACTTTTCCTAGTGCAGGTTGGCAGAAATTCCCATCAAGCTAAAGAAGGACATCAAGCCTCAACTTCGAATTGATTTGGCTTCTGTCTCTCAAGGGGCTTCACCAGCCATTTAATGCACCAAACTTTGCCTGGAGCAACTCCTTCCCTGTCTCCAGAAATTATTTCCAGTCTGGCCTGATGCTGAGGCACAGATAGGCAGAGCTTGGAAGGCACCCAAGCTCTCACACCTTCCCAGGTTAAGGGAGTGTGAGTGAATCACAGCAGTGGGATGTGCTGTTTGTCTGTGGGATGTGTGAGGCACAGAGAGCTCCTGGTCCTTCATCCTCACGAGGAGCAAGGCAGCTGCTTGCACCCTGGAGAGCTCCTGTGGGCATTCTGGAAGGGTCAGCAGCTCCCTTTGGCCTCCAAGGTGCTCAGTTAGCATCTCTCCATCCAGCGGGGATTCCTGTGGAGAGCTGGCAGGGATCAGGAATGATGCTTGAGGAAGGACATGGCTGTGACCCCTCTGAGATGCTGTTGGGGTGGCAGTGGTGTGACAGCATCCATTTCCCGCCGTGCATTCCCAGGAAATTCTTGCTCAGGACACGTGGCATCTGCTTGCTCTTGTGTGGAACCTGCAGTCCTGCAATGCCCAGCCATGCTTCTGTCCCTGCCCCTCCCAGGGGATGTCTGCAGACAAATCCACACATGGATTTGTCCCTGACAGCTTCCTGCATGATGCCCGTGGCCTTTAATCAATCAATAATCCCTGTGGTGAAATACACCCTAATTGATGTCACCATTTAGTCTTGTGAGGGTTTGGGGTGAGGAATTCTCGTTCTGTGGGAACCGCGAGATCATTGAGGTTGGAAAAGCCCTCTAAGTCCATGAAGTCCAACTCTTTGCTCAGCACTGCCAAACCCATCATCAACCCTGTCCCCAAGTGCCACATCCACACATTTTTTGGACACCAATCAGCAGTGCTGCTGACTTCCAAACAGTCAAGATCCCGTTTTTTTTTAATTCCCTGAACACGTGATTCTCCTTTCCTTGCAGGACAGGGCTAGTTTTCTCTTGGCAACAGCAATCCATGGTATTGGGACAGGGCTAGTTCTCTCTTGGGAACAGCAATCCATGTTATTGCTCACCACTGCCAGCCCCAGGCAGATTTGGTTTGACTTTCAGATGAGTTTTGGACCTGTTCTAATTTGGACGGCGTGACGTTGGCTCTGCCAGAGATGATCTTCACACAAGAACTCATCTTCAGGCGTTTGTGGCTGAATGGGGCCTATTAATTTATTTTCCATTTATAGACCCAGCTTCATGCTCATCTTTTAAAAGCAAAAAGCTCATTAATGGAGATTTTTCTTGCCCAAATGCAGCATCAGCATTGCTGACTCCTACACAGAGGTGCTGCCACCCACAGCCTGTGCCATGGACAGATGTCCAGTTTGAGCCTCTACCCCTTGGATTTGGCTCCTCTGCTCTCCTCCTTAGACAAATGGACTGATTTTAGTCAAGGCGAGTTATGATAATGTTTGGAGCAAGTGAAAAGCTCAATAATTGATACCACAAGCTTGAATAGATGCAGCCAAAATGACTTTTATTGATGAGGGATTTTTTTCTTTGCAATGAAGGGAGCAAACCTGAGCATTGCCAACAGGAATTTCAGGTGGGTGGGAAACAGGATGAACAACAGGATGTGTGTTGAGGTGAATAGAACTGCTCAAGGATTCAGTTTGGGGCTGACTTCATTAATATCTTTCCCAATCAGCTGGGCACACATGGAGGAGCTTATGGATCACTTCTGCAGCTGAGACAGTGGAGAGCATGTGGGAGAGGCCCTGGATGTCCCACAGGGAGGCTGGAGCGACCTTGAGGCCTGTGAGAAGCAGCAGTGTGAGATGATGTAATGCAGGTAGTGTGTTTGCATCTTTTATCTGTTAATAACATCTCTTTAATCCCTATTAATAAAACTTGGCCTGTTTGCTGGACTCTCATCCATGTGAATTGCCACAGGAAGGGGAAGTGGGGTAGAAACTAATTGCAGGATGGCTGTAGGCACAGGAGGATGTTGCTAGTGCAGTCCTGGGAGATGGATTTAGCAGAGAGGGAAGTTTTGCTGCCTCCCTCTGAGGCTTTGAGTCGACCTTGTCCAGCAAATCACTTGGGAAGAGCAAGCTGCTAGTGGAAGAGGTGTGGAGGAGCACAAAGGGATGGCAAACAGTGGGATGCTGGAATCAGAACCCTGCTTGTAGGGAAAGTTGTGCCCCCTTGGCAGAGGTCAGAGTGTTAGGACATGCTGCCACAGGATGGGAACGTGGAGCAGGTGGGAATCCATCCATCCGTCAGTGCTGCCGTGAAAGCACTGCCATTCCCAGCCAGGAAAAGTGGAAGGGCATGCCTAGGGCAGGCTGGAGACTGGCAAGGAGGAGATGATTGCACCCTGATGGTTTCACTTTGCCAGCCTGCCAGCTGTGTCTGCACTTGTCTGCATGCACGGACATCTCCCGCCATCTCTGCTGGCTCCATCTGCAGCCTCTCCAAACCTGGAATCTGCCTGCTTGCTCCCTTCCCAGCTTGCCACACAGGAGCATCATTAAGGGTGCCTGGGCAAGGAAATGATCCTACTGGTTTTTGTGGAGTTTTTGTGATAATGAAGTAATTAATTCATGTAATTCAGTGTGAGTGCTTCCAGTGCCAGGGGTGTAATGCTAGAGCATCCCTGCACTGGTGGGATTGCTCTCTGCAGGAGGTTTAGGATCAGGACTGCTCACCTTTTGCCTTTGGGGTGAGAAGTGTGCTCTCAGCAGTGCTTGGGAATTGTGTACCTGTGCTTGGCAATTCCCTCTGCCCCGCGGGCTTTCCCACAAAGTGCTATTGTGATTCCTGTTGCTTCCGAGCGGTTGGAGGGAGGATCTGATTTTTGCAACATGCAGGCACCAGCTATTGTGTTTAGTTCAAAGGCGGTAACATAAATCTCCTTTTTTTTGCACCGGGGTTATCACCTTAATCAAATATTTATTTACAGCTCATGTTGGCAAATACAGGCTTGACATAAAGTAATTCACTCCTGGTGTGTAGTGTTTAATGGGATTATTCTTCAGCGTAATTGAGCCTCCTTTGCCCAAATTGTTATGGCTGTCCCATCCCTGGAAGTGTTCAAGGCAAGGCTGGACAGGGTCCAGTGGCAGGAATTTTTGTCTCCCCCAATTCCTGTGCCAAAGGTGGTCTTATTCTCATCCTTTCCCATGAGGATCCCTCTCTCTGGCACTGTGAGCAACAGAGAGCACATCCCTTGGATCATCTGCTGCCCTCTCAGTGACAGGTCCAGCACGTGGCAGAGCTGTGGGACATCTGGATGAGTCCCCAAGGACACAGAGGGATACAGCTGCTGTTTGCAGGCACCTCTTCCCCCACTTCTCCTGGGCCATGTGGACACTGCTGCTCCGATTTCCCGGCCGAAGGGGAAGTGCTGCAGCAGTGATGGGTGCAGAGGAGCAGCCTTGTGACTATGACACATCTCGTTAGTCAGCAGCTGCTCCCAGGGAGGGGAGGATAGGTTTGCAGCAGGACTTTACCCATGGGCAGGGGAGCTGGGAGCTGGATGCTGGTGGAGAGCAGGGATTAGGAGCTGGAGACATGATCTCATGGAGAAGAGGAGGCAGTAGCAGATTGCAAATTGATTTGTGCTTTCCCCTGTCCCAGCCGTGCTCCTGCCTCTTGCCCAAGAGCATTCCTGCAGGAAACTGCTCCAGAGGGTTCTGCAGGGTTGGTGCCATGTGGGATGGGAAGGACTTGTCTGTCCCTCCTGGTGATGAGAGGCTGCAGGAATATAATAGGGGATAAGGCTGCCTCCCAGCCCACATGAACAGTGAAATCACAGATTGTGAGATATAAGGCCATGGTGTTACCTGTTGGAAAATGTTCATCCCGAGCCCTGGCTGAGCTGCCAGGCAGGAAAAGTCCATGCCAGGCTCTCCTAGCTCTCCACTGCTCTGGCTGTCAGGATTGTTGTCTCCAGCTTTTGGCTTCCAGCTGGGATCTTCTCCTGAGCAGACCTGATGTCTGCTTCGAGTTTATCCAGCTGTTATCACCAGATGCCCTTCCTTGGTGACTCATGCCCTGCTCCTGACCACATCCCCTTCTCCCTCCTTGCCCCCACCCACCACAACTGACTCACTTGGCCTCCTGTCACTCTTCCTTCAGTCACTTCTAGCCCAGTCTGATGTAAGCTCCTCCTGAGTTCCTTTTTGCAAGCAGGCTCTGGAGTGGGAATTTGCTGACCATCTCCAGACTGGCCGTGACCTGCACACTGCCCAGACCAGATGGGCCTAGACTCTTTTGCTTCCTTAGTGCATTGTCCTCTCCACCAGTTCCCCACAGGGACCAGCCCAGCCCAGTGGCACTGGAGGTCACCCAACAGCCCAGCACTCCCCAGCCTCGTCTGGTTGGTATTTAAGACGTGACTTGTGGAGGTGGGAGCTGAAAAAACCCCGTGCTCACTAACCTTTCCCATCTTCTCAGCATCCTGTAGCTGTGAGAAGCGACTTTCTGGAGTTATCCCAGGAAAAGGGCATTTTCAGCTGCTCAAGGACAGAATTTTAGCATGAGAGGAATGTTGAAAATCAAGGGGACTGTTTCCTTGCACCCACTGTGGAGAGACCTCAATTTAGGGCTATCCCCGTCCCTCTCTACCCCGTTAAATGTTGACACAATTTCATCTTCCCAGTCTCCTTTTGGAGCCCTGTGGTGTAACTTCCTGACAGAGAAAGGCCAATGTCTCCGTATAGGTACAAAACAAGGTGATTTTTTACCTGCCCTTGATTTGGGGTAAGAGGGAGTGGCAAAATCCAACTCCCTGACCCTCTCCTTGGTGTTTGTACAATCCTGGACTGGGAAAAGCTGGCTCAAACCTTGCTTTAGTCACCCCGAGTGAGCAGACACTGCCACTGCCTCTCCTGAGGTCAGCCCCGGTGAAGGAAGAAGATGGATATCAGGTTAGCCGTGCTGCTGCAATCTGGAATGTGATCATATCCCTGCACGCCCTCCCAAATCTTTTAGCCGAGCTTGGAAACCTCTGGATGTTTCTTGTTCAGGCAGGATTGTTGTTTCTCCCTCTGGCACCTGGCGAGGTGGGCTGGCTGCCTGCCCTTGTCCCCTCCCTTGGCGGGGACAAAGCTTCCTGCAGGGCAGAGAGCTGGAGCTCAGTTGCCCAAACGCCCTCCTCAGTGGCCCATCTTGTACTGGGAGCACTGGTTAGGATCACTGGGCCTGGATGAGTGCTTTGTCCTGTGCCTGGCTGATGCCAGAAGGAAATCCTCCTGATGGAAACTCCTTTCCATTGGGAAAGACTGGCTAATTACCACATCACTGCCTCATTTACCTGGTTCTGACATGCCCCCTTCACTACCTCCCCTTTTCTCCTCCTCCTTCCCCATTTTTTGCTAGTCCATCTCCCTCTCCCTGCCCTCCTTGGATCTCCCATTTTACCTTCTCAGTTCCTTGCTGCATCCCAGAGGATTGTGAGATCCCTTCCTGGCAATCAGCCCTGGGTTTGGCTGCTCTTTGGGCCTGGAAGGGTTTTGCAGATGTGTGTAAACACCTCCTGGTTGCTGCCAGAAACCACTGGACTGTCCCTCCTGCAGGAAAAGACAGGATAAATCCACTGTTTTGGTTTCTTGCTGGAGCAGGATAGTGCAGTATCCCTCCCCAAAGCAGCTGTTTAGCTCCAGAAATGACACAAGATGACACAGCAGTGGGATTGCTCCAGAATTTTTGGAGGCTTCAAGGCAGTACAGTTGGAGTAAACCAATCATTGCTCAGAAATGCCCTTTGTTTTCCTGATGGGGTTCTTTTTTTCCCCTCTTTCTCCTCAGCTTGCCTTATAATTAGGTTCTGCAGGCTCCAAAGGCACCCATAGGATTGCCTTCCCCAGGCATGGATGCTGGAATGACCATGAGCTCAGGTCCATCTCATGCCTGCTGCAGGTTCCTGGAGGGATTTCTTCCCTTGGGAAATGAACCTGGATTCCCACCCCAGCCCCATCCCCATTACCATCAGGGCACAGCTGAGTCACTTGTGATTCATCCAGAGCCTGCAGCAGAGCAGGGCAATAAATCTCAGTTTCTCTGTCCCCAGCTGGTGCTGTAGCCCCTCCTGAACTCACCTCGAGCTCCCTGGAGAGTGGAATGTGTGTGGAGGGATGCTCCAGGTTGAGATGTGTCCAGGAAAGGGACATCCCAGGCTGGTAGCCCAGTGCTTCTCCACCTGGCTGGCACTCTGAGTGGGAAGAAGGGACAGAATGCAGGGAATTTGGCTGGGAGTTCTGCATCCCTCACTCCTGCTACTTGCTTCCTGGCAGGAAGGAGGAATTTACAGCCTGGTGCTGCACGGCTCAGTGAGAGGCAGAAATGCAGGCTGGGTGGGGAATGGATGGAGAGCAGCCCTGAGGAGAGGCACTTGTTGACAAGCTCAGCAGGACCCAGCCATGTGCACTTGCAGCCCAGAAAAATCCCCATGACCTGGGCTGATCCCACAGTGTGGGCTGCAGTGGAGCAGGGAATTCTGCCCCTCTGTCCTGCTCAGGTGAGACCTCACCTGCAGAGCTGCCTCCAGCCCTGGAGAACAGCACAGGGAGGACATGGAGCTGCTGGAGAGAGTCCAGAGGATGCCATGGAGATGATGCTCCCAGGGCTGGAGCCCTTCTGCTCTGGAGCCAGGCTGGGAGAGCTGGGGGTGTTCATCTGGAGGAGAGAAGGCTCCAGGGAGACCTCAGAGCCCCTGCCAGTGCCTAAAGGGGCTCCAGAGGGAGCCTCTTTAGGCAGAGGAGAGGGACTTGGGACAAGGGAGGGAGGCACAGGACACAGGGAATGGTCTCCCACTGCCAGAGGGCAGGGCTAGATGGGATATTGGGAAGGAATTGTTTCTTGTGAGGGTGGGGAGGCCCTGGCACAGGGTGCCCAGAGAAGCTGTGGCTGCCCCTGGATCCCTGGAAGTGTCCAAGGGGAGGTTGGATGAAGCTTGGAGCACTCTGGGGTAGTGGAAGGTGTCTCTGCCCATGGCAATGAGATGGGCTTTAAAGTGTTTCCAGCCCAAACCATTGCAGGATTTTATAGGACCAAAACTTGCTTGCAGGGCAAACTGGGGGGATTTTGGAGCAGGGAACTTGCTGCTGCTATGTCTGTTGGGCGTAGCTGCACAAAAACATTCTCTGCAGAAGAGGAAGCTGGTGGGAAGAGCCCAGCCTGGGGCTTTGCAGAGCAGCTAGGTGAGGTCTGGGTTTGGCTGGCCATCCTTGGAGTCTCTCCTTGCTCAGGAATCCCTTGGGAACCAGCAGTGGGATCGAAACACATTGAGGTGGTTTCCTACAGCTGCACTGGCCAGGCTTGCTTTGCTTCTGAGATCAAGACACTGAATTCATTGAGGTTCAGAGCCTTGGCTAAATAAGAGCAATTTCCTCCTGCCTGGGTTAGCAAACCGTGCTTTACTCTTCACCTAAATAATTTGAAGAGGAAGGCAGGCAATCCTTTGGGGAAATGCACTATAAATGATAGTGGTCCTTCAGGAGGACCCAGAAATTTAGGGAGATGGCATGAGAGCAGCTCTTTTCCAGGCTTTGTCCTGGAATAGCAGGGGCTGGCTGTGCCTGGTGATGATTTTCCCCTGCCTGGAGCAGTGGGGACAGGCTGGGGCAGGGCTGGGCTGTGGGAAACAGGATAATTCATGTACAGCCCAAGAGCATCACCACACCTGAGCCACAGCAGGGCCGTGCTGGCCCTGCATTTAGGAACCTTCATTCCTGTTTTTGTTTGCAAACCAGGAGCAGCTCTTACAGACAAGTTTTCCCAACTCCCTCTAACCTTTAGTGTCTTTTCCTGCCTGTTCTGAAGATCTCCAATGCTGGACTAGCTCTGATTCCCCCCACAGCTGCAGGTGAGTGGAAGGTGGGCTCTGCAGCAGGGGAATCCCTGTTTAACCACATCCTGGCAGCCTTGTGTGTGGGATTGCTCAAGGAGCCACAAAGAACTGCTCCTTCCAGGCTGGGCCACAGATACCATGCAGCAGCATCAGAAAAATGTTGAGAGTCCAGCAGCAAAATCTTTAGTCTAAGAGCAGCTTTTCAGCAACCTTCAGCTTAGAAGAAGGAAATCCTCCAGTGCTGGTGCTTCTGTGGCATTGGGATAATGTTATCCCCTGGATGAATTTCCAAAAGGTGTCTCCAGTGCATCACCAGGGACACTGGTCAGGACATTTAGTGAGATACCAGAATTCCCCCTTCCCCCTCCGAGCTGGGAGTTCTTGCCAAGGTTTTGAGGAGCAGAATGGGATGTCCAGCCCTGCGTTTGTCCCATCATCAGGACTTTGTGCAGGAGGAGCTCTTTGCCAGCTTGAGGCATCCCTGGCTCTCCCAGGATTCCAGGACAAAGCTCCCTTTCACCTTGGAGCATCCGGAAAACATAATGGGGCAGCAATTACTGGTGCAAGCTTGGGCCTGGTGGATGGGTGGCGAGGAGCCAGTGATTGTTAATCAGGCATTTTGCTGCTGGCCAGCCTGGGATTTTGCTGCTGTGCAGGAATTTGTCTGCACCAGGAGGGCTCTGTGTCTGGCTGAGGCCCCAGGAGGCTGCTGGGAGCCATGGGCCAGGAATGTGTGGAGAAGGGTCAAGCCAGAATCTGAGCAAAACCTCCTGCTGAACTGATCCCATGTGGGTTTTGGGTCAGGATGAGCTTTCCCCTGAGACAGTGAGGAGGTCTCAATAGGCTGCTGTCCTCTTTGGAGGGATGGGATTGTGCATTCCTGCCCTTACCAAATGGTCCCTCGGGCTGCTGGTCCTTCATTCCCAGATCCTTTTCTCCATCATAACACGGTTTGGGTTGGAAGGGACCTTAAAACTCATTCAGTTCCACTCCCTGCCATGGGCAGGGATACCTTCTGCTATCCCAGGTTGCTCAGATTTCCACTGCCACCTCCTGCCTCTGTGGGATAAAACCAGAGTTCCTGCCCTTCCCCTCCCCACCAGACCACTCCAGTTAGTCCTGTATGCACAAATGTGAGGGTGAACAGCTGAGAGGAGTCCCAGCCAGTGCTGTTTTGGCTAAAACCCACGGGAAGGGAAAGCAGGGAATACGGCAAGGGTGGAAAACCAGGAGCAGGCGGGTCCCGGCTGCCAGCCTGGAGAGAGCAGCCAGACACTGCAGCCTGCTCAGGAAATGGGCTCTTCGTTAGGCAGTTGGACACAGCTCTAATTAAATTATGGGATTAGAGCCATCTCATTCCTCACTCATCTGCTGCCAAGCCCTCGTTCCAAGGGAGTGCCCTCCTTGAAAGGGAAAACTGCCCTCATCGAGGGAGCTGGAGCTGCCACGGAGTCACTCCCTGATTGCACTGCAATGCAGATGGGCTGCCTGGAGCGTGGCATTCCCGGTGGCCTCCTCTGATCCCCGGCTGCAGGATGGGCAGGAAGATTCCAGGGTGGATAATCCCCCTGCTTGCCATGCTGGGCAAGCCCTGCCAAGGGGCAGTTGGGGCAGAGCGTGAAATTCACAGGATTTTCTAAGGGAACCAACATCACAGAACCATCATCCAAAGGTTGGAAAAGCTCTCTAAGCTCGAGTGCAGCCACTAAACCATGTCCCCAAGCTGCCCTGTAAGTAGCTCAAGGTGTGCAGCTGATGGAAAGGGAGGAGAGAAAGTGCATGGGAATCCCTGGACAGGGGAGCAGGGAACAAGGCTTTACCCTCTAGGAAGGACAACCAACCTTGAAACAAAAATATATCCCAGCAGAAGTTGCAAGGTGCAAAATGGAAGTCCCTTCAATTTGCTTTTTGTTGGTACATGATATAAATTTCCCAGGGCAGACCTGGGCTATGCCCATGGATTAGAGAGAGATTTGGGTGGTTTCTCAGTTTACATTTGGGCATTGTTTTTTCTTCTCTTGCTTAACAGAGAAGTTTCCAGGAAGACCTGGAGCTGAGGGAAAGGCCTCTGTCCTTCCACCGTGGTCCTGTGAGTTATCACCATGCTTTGGGGTGCTGGGGAACCTGGTTTGGTGAAGAAATGTACCTTTGATGTGGCACATGTGCAGAAAAACACCACAGGAGACAAGGGGAAACACACAATAGGACAGAGAAGGATGAAGGTTAGATGGGATAGTGGGAAGGAATTGTTTCTTGTGAGGGTGGGGAGGCCCTGGCACAGGGTGCCCAGAGAAGCTGTGGCTGCCCCTGGATCCCTGGCAGTGTCCAAGGCCAGCTTGGACAGGGTTTTGAGCAACCTGGGATAGTGGGAGGTGTCCCTGCCTGTGGAAGGGGGTGGAACAGGATGAGTTTTAGAGTCCCTTCTAGCCCACACCATTCCATAATTCCATGAATGCAGCTCTTTGAAACATTCCTGCTGTATTATCTGCAAATTCCCACTTCCCAGTCACTGGAGTAGATAAAACCCAGATTTCCCTTCCTTGTTGTTCGGTGTGAAAGTCCATAAAGGTTTTCCAGGTAGCACTGCTGCCACAGGATGCATGGCATGGATTTAACCTCTGCTGTCTCCCCCATTCAGTCACTTTGCTGCATAATTACTCTTGGAGAAGCTATTTTTCTCCATTTTCTGCTTTCCTGGCTGCAGGCATAGGATGTCTTAGTTCTAATATACTCCTGGACAGGCTCTCAATGTCTCCTGCTTGTGCAGAGTGAAAGAAAACCTGCAAAAATCCTCCCTGAGAAGCAGCACCTTCCTATAAATCCATCCCTGGAGATGATTTGAGTGCAGCTGGGCACAGCAACTGGACCTGGCTGGACCTACCTTTGAGCAGGGGTTTGGAGCAGTGGCCTGCAGGGATCCTTCCCGATGGAATTACTCTGGTTTGGTGATTCTAGTGTCCTGCATGGCTCCTGTTTCTCCCTCCTCCCCTGCTCTGGTGGTGCTCAGCAATGACCCAGCAAGCCCATGGCATGGGAAAGGGCAGCCCTAACCCTGCCCAGCTCCCCCCATGAAGAGGGGAGCCTTAAAGCTTTAGACCAAATATTTACCTTCCACAGGGTTTGCCTTAGGGAATTCAGGTAGCAGAGCAGAAAGGGGAATGGTGAGAGGAGCTGTTTGCTTTTCAAACCAGACCAGCAAGTGCCTATGGAATTACCTGGATGCCAGAGGATATTCAGCCATAAATCTTATTAACAGCGCTCTGCAGCAACGCAGATGTGAGGGAAGGGAAATAAAAGGAGACAAATGAGGAGGGGGACGGGTTTGGAATGATAAAGAAAGAAAGGAGGTGAACTCTGGCTGCTCACTGGGTTTGCAGCCGGAGGTTTTTATGGGAAGGGCTTCAGCTCTGTGAGGAAATCAGCTGGAACAGGTCTGGCAGGATAGCTCTCCAAGTGAGAGCTCTTCTTGCAGAATACCAGTGATTTGCATCCAAAATAAAGTGGCTCAGAAGCAGCTATTTCAGGAGCTCTCCCTGTGCTAGGGCAGGAGCAGGGAGGTGGAGGGAGCAGAATACAAAACAACACCTGCCTTGGAGCAGAGAAGTGATCCAAAAGGTTGGAGGGCACGTTTCTATGCCTGCTTGCCTTTGTGTCAGAATAGCCAGGATTTGTTTTCCAAGGAATCCTAGACTGGTTTGGGTTGGAATGGACCTTAAAGCTCATTTCATTCAACCCCTGCCATGGGCAGGGACACCTTCCACTATCCCAGGTTGCTCCAAGCCCCATCCAGCCTGGCCTGGGACACTTCTAGGGATGGAACATCCACAGCTTCTCTGGACAGCCTGTGCCAGTGTTCACCACCCTTTTCATTTGTTGCTTCTCCTGCTTTTTTTTCCCTGTCTTTGATGCAGGGACAGTGTGCTATGGGATTTGGGTTATGTCCTGGAAATTTCTCTGAGGAAGGCTCTGGGAAGGGCTGGGAGCTCTGAGCAAGGGAAACACCTCTGTTTGCAGAGCAAGGTTGGGTTCCAAGCTGCCTGTGCCCACTCCAGCCTCTCCAAGCCACATGCCGAGGCTTTAAAATTTCCCTGCTGCTCACCAGGAGCAATTCATGGCAAATGGAGTGGGGACAGGAGGCCAGCAGGAATTACAGCCTCACGGGAGGATGCTCCCAGCTCTTCCCTTCCTCTGGAGCACTCTGATTTATCAGGTGCCCGGGTCACACTCCTGCCGCCCTGTGAGAAGCCAGCATGCCCAGTTTTCCAAGCAGCTCCAGCCTGCCCTGTTAATCCTGGCAGAGATGGGTGTGAGGAGGAGCCACTGGACCATTCCTGCACGGGCACGGTGCCAGGCGCCGGAGCCGTGTGGCTGCCAGGAGCGGCAGGTCCTGGCAGGGAACGGGATGGTGCCGCTGGCCTGGCACGGAGCATCCCTCCAGGCGGCACGGTGGCATCCTCGGAGCGCCTCTCCTCCATCCTCGGCTGAGGTGAGAAATCCTGCCTCGGGCAGGCTGTTTCCCCGAGGAGAGGAGCGTGGGAGAAGGCTTTCAGACAGCAAGGCTGTGCCCTGAGGCATGTTTCCAGCTCTCCGGGATCCACTTCCCGGCGATGCTGATCCCAGGGCTCCATCCCTGCTTTGGCTGGGATCACGGGACGGTGTGTGCTTGCGGCACAAGGTGTCAGGAAATGCAAACTGCAGCTCCATCTCTCCTGTTTTTTGCCTAAATGGGAAAAAAAGGACCATGGGAAGCTGCTGCAGAGCTCCTGCTGTGCAGGAGAACTGCTGGGAATACATCTATTCATGCCAGGAGAGGGCTTGGCCACAGAGTGCTTTGAACAAGGCGAGGTGATGCCCAGATCCACGCTGGCCATCTGTTCCCTGCAGGACAGGGTGTCGTGCCAGGGCACTGGGAAACAGTGCCACATGGAGCCCTTTGCTTCTGGTTATCAGCTGGTGACAAGGGCTGCTGGCAGGAGCAGAGCCAGGATTTAAAAGCTGTGATCCAAACCCTGCTCTGCTGCTTGTTCTGGGTCACCTGCAAGGCCACGCAGAGCTTATTTTCAGAGTCTGGCTTGGAAGTGGCTGAAACCTGATGAATTTATACCCAGGAGGGCCAGAGATTGTGGCAGTCACTGCTTCAGCTCCGACAGAATTCAGGGAGGAGGAGGGGGACAACAGAGAGGGGACAGGTCGGGTTTGCTCTTGATTTTTCTTTCCTTGGTATAGTGACATTTCAATAAACATCAGCCTTTTTTTTTTTTTTTTTTTTTTTTAATAGTGAGTGCTAGGAAATATTTCAGAATATTTCCTCTGCCTCCTTCCTTGCCAGTGTGCTGTTCCTTTCTAAATCTCTGGCTGCCCCTGCATCCCTGGAAGTGTCCAAGGCCAGGTTGGATGGGGCTTGGAGCAACCTGGGCTAGTGGAAGGTGTCCCTGCACATGGCAGGGGTGGCACTGGATGGTTTTGAAGGTCCCTTCCAACCCAAATCGTTTGATGATGATGGTGGTTCTCTGATTTTCTCCAGCCTTGAGGGCTGGGAAGTTGACTGTGCTGAAAGCCTGGGTAACAGCAAGCTGGGGAAAACATCTTTAGAAAACATCTCTAAAGTGTTTTGTTGATGCATTTCCCCTATTTTCATCAAGCCTGAGGGGGCTGATATGTGACTGAAAACAGTTTCCGTTGTTTTCCAGCTCCTCCGGGGCTCCTCCAGGCAGGCATCTTCAGGAAAGCCGCTCGGAATTGACTTCCAAATGAGAGTAATTAAAGCAAATGAAGCCTTTGCAGGGAAGAGCTCCTGGCTGGAGGGGCTCCAGGTAATTGTCCCAGGGATGAGATGTATTAACTCCACAGGCTTCTCCCTCCTTCCCTTTTGTGCCTGGGATGTCCCCTGTCACCCTGACATGCTTTAAGTGACTTCTACCTGAGCCTGCCTGGTCTCATTCAGCTGCTGCCAGGGTTTCACGGAGATTTAGTGTCTCCCACACCCCTGGGGCAAAGGGAGGTTGGGGACAAGGTGGGATTTGGAGTTCTGGAAACTCTGGAGTGTTGGTTCTTTCCCCCACCAAACCCAGAGGCTAATTTTGCAAAGCCAGAGCAGAGCAAGGAGAAGAAAGCACTAAATGGGGCAAGAACTGCCAATTTCACAACAATTGTCGAGAAGTAGTGAACTGAAATATCCCCTAAGGGTGGGGGAAATGTCAAGCCCAAGCAGTTGTCACTGTTTTTGTACCTGCAAGTCACATATTGCATCCCTCCTTGGGGATGTTTCTGTTCCTCTAACACTTCCTGACCTTTCTCAAAATGTTCTCCAATCCCCATCAGGGGAGGAAAGGGCCTTCCCATGCCTCAGTTCTTCTTCTCACCTTTGCCACTGTTGCTTTCCCTCACAAATTGTCACTGTCACCGTTCATAGCAGAGACTTTTGCCTGTGTTTGGGTGGCACCAGAGCCCACCAGGAGCTCTGAAGAGTTTTATCAGCCCCCTGCACACTCAGTGCTCTTGGCCAAGTTGGAGGAGGGACAGTTTTTATTGGATATTAGGAGAAATTTCCTTATGGAAAGCCTGCCCAGGACAAGGGTGGAATGACCATCCCTGGAAATGTTCACTGTGTGGATGTGGCACCTGGGGACATGATTTTGGTGGAGCTGGCAGTGTTTAGGTTAATGGTTGGAGTTGATGGTCTTAAAGGGCTTTTTCTACCTTTCCTTCTTCAGCTCCCTATTTTTCATCCATGCTCTATCCATGCTCATGACTATTGCTGTTTTCTTGGATTTGTGGTGTTGTACTTTCACTGCTGCTTTTTTTTTTTTTTTTTTCAGGGGGGAGGGAAATGTGATAAAAGGAAGTAGAAGGAAAGGTTTCTTTTTCTGTTCTTCTTCTTTCTTTTATTTTTATTTTCTTAAAGCCAGAAATGAGAAAATGGAAAATATAAAAGAACATGAAAATGCCCCAATTCTTTCAAAACAGCTCCCGGGTAATTTCCACCCTCAATTACAGATTTTGTGTGTCAGTAAAAAACACAAACTGTGTCTCTCCTGTGGGACACGGGGATTTTCCTTTGTCCACGTGCCTTGGGCACTGACCTGGGGATGTGGGGAGGCTTTCCTGGGGCTTTGGTGGCTCTGAAAGCCCCGTTGTTCCTTCACAGGGATCCTTTATGCTGATCATGCACATTCTGTGGGCATCTGTCAACAGGGAAAGGGGGGAAATTACTGAAATGGGTAATAAAGCAGATGAAAACAATCCGTGCCGGCCTCTGGATAATAACCAGCTGATATTAAGCCTAAGCCCAGCTGAAAACAGTTAATAATAAATGGGCATTAATTAAAGCTAAATTACAGGGGAAGGTGCAGGCTTGGCTCTCAATCCAATTAGAGGGCTGTAATTCGTAACGGAGAGAATCTGTCCAGCCTGTGAATAAATGATCAAAGGCTGGGGAAGCAACAGCAGGGCCCTGTCAGGGTTTAGATGATGCCTGGACAAGGAAGAGGCCAGAGGAGGATTAAGGAAGAGCTGTGGTCAGACAGCTCGTTTGGGTTTGCCACGCAAACTGTGCTGAGCTGTGCTGTGGCCCCAGAAGGTTTGGGATGAGTCCTGATGGGAATAAGATATTCACCAGGGACCCCTCATGGGGACAGCAGGGGGGAAAGGGCAAAACTGAGGCTGAGCTTAGTCTAGATTTAACTGTGATGTGCAAAAGTGAGCTTGGACCTAGTCTAGATCTGACTGTGGTGTGCAAAACTCAGGCTGGACCTAGTCTAGATCTGACTGTGGTGTGGGCATGAGGAGGGAGAGTCAGAGCTGCCCTCAAAGCTGACCAGACCCTTGGCCAGGAGCAGCTGGGAAGTGAGGATATGATCCAAGAAGAAGGATTTTTCCTTCCCTGGAACGCAGCACAGCCAAACTGAAGGGAACAGGGCACCGAGGGTTACTGATGAGTGACTGCTGGAAGGATTCCTCTAAACCAACAGCCCCAGGCTGCTCACACACTTGGGGACAAAAGGCTCAGTTTTAAACCTTGCTGGTGTTTAAAGAAGCTTTGGAATGTGCCATCTTCCAAACACCAACCATGAGGAAAAATACAGCATTTTGAAAGCTCGGAGTGTTTAAGGCACGCTCAGACTTCCAGATGTGCCCCACAAATGACATCAACAATACCCAGAAAAGGCTGTTCTGCTCCGAAAAAACTCCATGTGTTCTCTGCTTCTCCTCCTGATCCAGATGTGCAAGTTGAGCCTGAAGGGAATGTCCTCCCTCAGGAACAACTGTGGGCATTTTTTGCTTGAATGCAATGAGGAGAATGCGTTTTGGCACTTGGGCTCAGCAGAGCCTGGCCTTACAAGTACTCACAGAGGCCATTGAGAAAGGTGCTCCAGTTTGGACTTTCCACCCATGAGCTGGAGGCTGATCCATGCAGAGCTGGGTAAGGATCCCTCCTGGAGCAGGGGTGGCTGGCACAGGTGAGGCATCAGGGCTTGCTGGGACCAGACTGATCCCAGTGGAAGGAGCCAGGGAAAAGGAGCTGGCAAAGCTTCATCTCCTTGGCACAGCCAAGTGCCTGGCTTGGAGCAGGAATTCCAGGCGTGTCCCTGCAGGCAGAGCACAAGGGATGCTCCACACATCCCACGCTGGTGGGCAAGGCTGGGTTTGCCATGCTGCCTCCAAGGAGCAGCAAGAGGGAGCCTGACTCCCCAAATACTGATACAGTCACGGAGAATGAGCTGAGCCCAGAAATATTCTGATTGTCCTTTTCCACAGGAATCTATGTTTGCAGAGGCTTGATCACAGAATCACAGGATGGTTTGGGTTGGAAGGCATTTTAGAGATCACCTCATTCCAACTTCCCTGCCATGGGCAGGGCTCATTTCCTGGTGCCAGGCCTGGGCATGCTGAGAGCAAGAGCAATTTTGTGGGATGCTCAGTTGAGGTTTAATAGCTCTGGAAAGAAACCAAAACCCTCTAGTCCTCAGAGGTGCAAAGGACTGAGATCGCCCACTGCTCCCCCCAGGACTGGCACCTTTGACACCTGGACATGATGCCTTAAAGGATGTGGCTCTGCTTTGAATTCCTGCCAATTAAATCATGGAATATCCTGATTTGGATGGGACCCACAAGGGTCATCGAGTTGTGGAGTATCAATATTAAAGACTTCAGCAGGATGGTGGGGTCCTGTGGCGTAGGAAACTGCTTTCAATCCATTCAGCTGTATCCAAGACTATTTCTTTCCCTTCCTGACCTGCAGAGTTTATTCTGGACAAACAATTCTTTAGCTGCTATGGCAGGAGGAATAAAAATAGCTGAACAGATGAACTGGCCTCCCTGGCAGTACAAATACTTCCCAGTGCTTATAGAACAGGGAAAATGAAGCCTGTAGCAGGAAACAGAGGGAATCCCCATACAAAAGAAGGAAATTTGGGAAGAATGACTAATCTAGGAGAGGAAACTAGGTGCTGTGGCTGGCTGTTAGCACGGCAAGTGTCTCTGAAAGCATCAGCGTGCATGTGGAGCAGGGCACAGCATCCCGGGATAGCTGACATTCCTGGAGGAGCAGAGCTCCTGGGATCTCCCAGGGAGTTCAGGGCCAGAGGCTCTGAGGGGTCAGGAGCTCCTGCTGAAGAATGGAGAATGGGATGAAAACAGAGAATGCCTTTCACTGCCAACCTGGGAAGTGCTTACACCTGGGTGACATCGAGGTGATTTATGAGGGAAGCCCAATTAAGGCTTCCAGTGCTGGAAGCTGTTTTTCCCGGGAGGAATGATGACAGGAGCAGAACTTGCTGGCTCCTGCAGCCTTCTGCTCTGTGTTCTGAGCCTCTCCTTGCAAGAGGCACCAAGGAGCCCACAAGGAGCAAATACACCTCTGATCCATTTTCCCTGTCCTATCCATCCTCTCTGTGGTGTCAGCAGAGCTGCCCTCCCTTCCCAGGGCTCTCCACCCTTGGAATTGCAGGGGAGGGAAGCTGTGGGCCTTCAGCTCTGGCTTTAACCATGATTATCCTGGGGAATAGTTCGACCTGGTGGTGAACAAGGGCTCCTACTTCAGCCATGACTTGGCTGCAGCCCTCAGAGGCTTTGGGGAAGTGGGAGGAGAGATAAGGAAATGAGGAGAAGCTGGAAAACAGGCCCTCACTATCGCTTCTACCTGGAGAAAAGGAGCAGGCAGCATGGCTTGAGGCAGGGATGGGGAGAGACTGATGGGAAACCACTCAGCTTCATCTGCAGCTTTGTCCTGCCAAGTCATGAGCTCATCAGGGGGAATAAATCCATCCAGAGCCCCCTTCACAGCCCATTCCTGACATCCTGGAGAGCAGCATCCCATGGGTTTGGGGGTGTCATGTGAGTGTAGACACTGGAGAAGCTCCATTGCACAGCTGCTGTCCCACCTTGGCCCCTGCCAACCCTTCCCTGTGTGCCAGGCTGGGCAGAACCCACTTCAACCCTATCCCACCCCACTGCCCTCAGGGTGGGCTTGGCTGCTCCAGCAGAGCTCTCCAGCAGAGCTCAGAGTCCCCAGGCTCAGCTCCCATCACCCTGCAGATTGAGGATTGTGAGACCTTGACCCTGCCTGGAGCAAGGCTGGGCTCTGGAAGGCAGAGTGGAGACTTGGGTCAGGTCAGAGCAGGCTCCTGGCTCCAGGTCAGTGATGGATGGAGATGCCAGACCCCAGACCAGGGGTTATCTCAGCTATTTGGGTTATTCTAGGCATCTTCCTTATCTCAGCACTCAGCATCCAGCCCTCTCTGTGATCCTGGCTAGTGGAGAACAGGTTTCATCCCCACAGCCTTCAGACTTAACTTTTAGCTCTCCTTTTCTCCTCTCCATCAGAGAAATAAGGGGAGGAAGTAAGATGTCCCTATCTATGGCAGGGGGGTTGGAACAAGATGTTCTCTAAGGTCCCTTCCAACCCAAACCATTCTGTGATTCCATGAATCCACAAACTGGGCCTTGAACAGGGAGTTGTAGTTATCCTGGCAGATTGGAAAAGTCAGCTGGGGCACAGTGGGAGCCCAAGGAGAAGGGGAGATGGGCTTGTGATGCTGATTCCTCTCTCTTCTATTTTATGCATCCTAAAAAGCCCTTTCCCCTGATCTTTTAGGCTGGGGATGATACCTGGGCTCAGGTCACTGCTTCCCTTCAGTCTTTCCGAATTAGAAGCCCTTCAAAGGGAGGTGTTATCTCTGCCCCCTGGATATCTTTCCCAAAAGGACAGGCTGTTTCCTGGATGGTCACAGGAATAGGAACGTGGTCAGAACAGAGGCTCCAAGGCTGTCTGGGTCCATTTGGGTTTGGCCTCCGTGGCTGAATTCTTGGATATCTCACAGCGAGTGATTCATGCCTGGGCCTTTCTTTGTGGCAGGGGTTTGTATAACAGCTCCCTGTGATGTATAATAAGAGCTGAGTGAGTGATGAATTCTTCCCTCACTCGGGATATTTATAGCTTTTTCTCTTTCTCCTCCAGCGAGTCACCTATTTTCGCACGGCTGTGGGCGCTCCGTGTCAGCGAGGCTCCAGCTCCTCTGCCGAGCTGGGGGAGACTGGCCAGAGGCTCCAAACTTTCCCAGGACTGGGATGGTGCATTTTAAGATCCTCTTGTGTGTGAAATCAAGCTAAAAACCACGAGACTACAAAGTTCCCTCTTTATTTTCCATGTCTCAAAGGGTCACGTTTCCCATCTGTTCCTCCCCAGACAGGCAGGCTCACGTTTTTCTTCTCCCTTTGCACAGGAGCTGGATCTCAGTATCCTGTTGTGGAAACTGGGATTATATTGGGATCATCACTCCCAGGGTGATGCATCAGCTCTGACCAGACCAGGTGGGATGAGATCCAGAGCATCTGCTGTGGGTTTGTTACTGCCCCTGTGATCCCACATGATGGAGCCCAGCATGGACTCTCACCAGGAGCTTCTTCTGGATAGCTGTCTGACTACTCCTGTGTCCCAAAAACCTGTCTGGATGCTTGTTTTCACGTGGAGGGCTCAGGCATCCATCCATCCATCCATCCATCCATCCATCCATCCATCCATCCATCCATCCATCCATCTCCCCATGGACATGTGGGCTCCAGTGGAAAGCTGGAGCCACAGGGAAGAACACTTGCACAACAGAGTTTCCAGCCTCAGGGGGTCTCCTGTCGAAGCAGGAAAGAAATTACATCTTTTAAAACGCTTCACGTTACGCCATTTGTAACATTCTTCAAGGAGATTTTTTTTGTGTCTCCTTCCTCCTCCATCACAGAAACAATATATAAAAAATAGACTAAAACTGAAGCAAAATAGTATTTTGAGGGCATTTTTTTTCTGTACCTAACCCACTGCTTCTGTTTTCCCCCCCACATTTTCCATTTTTTGTAGTGTTGTTGTTTTTTTTACCCTGACAGAGGACAAGCAAGTGACTTTTCCCACCGTGGGTACTTTCAGCTCCCTTTTTCCTGGCCATCCCCCCTCTCCAGGCTGCTCTGGAGCCCAGGTTATCTTTCACCTCCCCCTCCCTCTGCCCAGGGGGGGTTTCCTTGTACCATCCTCCTGCAGCTCTGTGCACTTGTGCCCTCCTCCCCTTCCCACAGCCTGATTTATGGGGTTTATCTTTGCCTTTTATGCTGCACCTGATTGCAGTGACCTCTGCTCCCTGCATAGCTCAAATTCCTCGGGGCTGGGGGCTGGGGGCCACCGGGAAGGGCTTTTTCCTTCCCTGGGAAGGGAAGGGACAGGGATCCCCAGGACAGGGATCTTGGTTTTCCTGGTCCCATCAGCTCTTCTCTGTGCAGGATCTCTGAGGAACATGGGGATCACACCTGGTAGAGCCAGGGCTGCCCAGACAACAGGGGGCTGGAGAATATTCCAAATTCCTCAGGGTGGTCCTGTGTTTGGCTTATGTGGGATGGGTCTCACCAGACCCTGTTCTAACAGGGTTTTCCCACCCTTGCTGGTGTTTAAGGTCTCCTTTTTTCCTTGGGAAAGGAGCAGGAGAACATGTGATTTTTCACTCTGCACTTCTGGAATTTCATGGCTCTCCATCCCATCCTCAGGACAGTGATGAGAGTTACTTATTGCAGACACAGTGTTGGGGTGCAGCTCTCAAAGTGGGGAGCTTTAGGACAGGGACAGGGATGAGCTGCAACCTCTGGCAGAACAGGGTTTTTATCTCCAGCTCTAATGGGTGGGAAACCTCAGCCTGCTGGGGCTTGGTCACTGCAGTCACCCTCTGTTTCCTCTGACTGCCCTACTTTACTTGTTAGGACAACTTTTGAAGCAACCTCTGCTGTTAAAAGGGACAAAGCCACTTGCAGCAGGCTGTTGCAAAATCCTGAAACAGGAATAAAACTCAGGAGTTAATTTTTAGTTTGGTTTGTTGTTTTTTGGTTTGGGTTTTTTTCTTTTTATGCTAACTACTGGCTTCTTTCCAGCATGCTGCATCACCCAGGAGGCTGCAAGTTCTCTTTCTGACATCTGAGAGGGAAGGTGGGGAGAAGTTAACCCCAGGATGTGGAACTTGTGCTAAACCACGAAATACCACAAAGCTTCAGATAAAATTCCCAGGAGCTGACATTTAAGGGAAGGCAAGAGGCAGAGTGCCCATGATTCTCCCTGCATTCATCCCCTCTGCAGCTGGGATCTTGCTGAGGTGTTTGGGACAGGAATGCGACAGGAAAGACTTGGAAAGCTGGAAATGAATTGGAGGGTTTGGATTTCACCTGGAACACGAGCAGCCAGGTTAGGAGGTGCCCCAGCCTACGCAACCGGTTTGTGGTGATGATTGAGAGCAAACTGCACTGCCAGAGCTCTCACTGCAATAATTACACATCTGCAAGTGCTCTGAAGTGCTTCACTGCTGCCTGACACACTCTGGGAGCCCTGCTGGGCTCAGGGACCCCCCTCCCCACCCATTTTTCTTCCAGAGGAAGAGCCTTTTGCTCCCTTTTGTTTATAACTGGGGGAAGGATGAAGGTTAGATGGGATATTGGGAAGGAATTGTTCCCTGTGAGGATGGGGAGGCCCTGGCACAGGGTGCCCAGAGAAGCTGTGGCTGCCCCTGGATCCCTGGAAGTCTCCAAGGCCAGGTTGGACAGGGCTTGGAGCAACCTGGGACAGTGGAAGGTGTCCCTGCCCATGGCAGGGGGTGGCACTGGATGAGTTTAAAGGTCCTTCCAAGCCAAACCATTGTGGGATTCTGTGATTGTGATGTTCTCCTCTTGTCTCATCCCTGGGGATGGTTGCCATGGGGCTTTCCTGTGTTTTGGCTGATGTGGTGCTTGATGCTGTATCCATGGATTTGCTCAGTTGTGCCCATAGGAATTCAAGTTTGTATTTCTTCCTCCTCCTCCCAGCCTGCATTCTGATTGTGTGTGATGAGCAGCCTGGCTGGGGAAATGTGATTGGGATTGATTTTGTTGCCTGGAGCCAGTGTCAATTGGAGATTCTGCCACTGTTTTGTTTTAGAAGTCGATTTCCTTGGAATTCTTCCACAGTGAGGACTTGCTGCTTTCCCTCTAAGACATTAGGCCTGGCCTGAGCAGCCTGGGCTTAAAACTGAATTTTTCACACTGTTCTTGTCTCATAGAGCTCACTGCATCCAGCCTGGCCCAGGGGTTTTGCTGCCCAGCATTTCATTCCTTCCGCTTGCTTCCCATTTCTCCTGATGCAGGGAAGGAACTCTCCCATCCCTCCTGCTTGGGATGTCCCCCTGGAGGTGCTGGAAATGATCTCCCACGCCTTGCTAATCCCCAGGGAGGTGAGAGCACCCTGAAGCAAGACCCTGTGTCATCAGGTCAGCCTGAAAATCATCCGAAAAACTGACACAGAAAGCCTGGAGCAAAGCACTGGGAATGGTATCTTTGGGAAAGGTGGGGAAGGAGGGGCCAAACCTGCAGGGAATGGGATTTAAGGGACTTGCTGTCTCCATTGCAGCTTGTACATGTCCAGAACTTGTTTGTGAGCAATTAAGGCAGTGTCTTAAGCAGAGCTGTGGAGAGCATGATTAAGTAATTAATAGTAATTAAAGGCATGTTATCCATAGATTTGTTGTTGGAGATGGAGTGCGGAATTCAGGGTTGGGCTTAACTTTGAAGAGGAACAGATCTGTCCTTTTTGAGATGGAGAGAGGGGGGAAAAATAAAAACCTGAGCCTTGTAGAAATTTCCCTGCACTATTTTCCCAATCAGACCTGAAGCTGCCAAGGTTCCTCTCATCCAAAAGGGCATCTTTTTCAGCAGATTTTCCTTTCCAGCTCTCCCCACTGCTGGTCCCCCTTGCCTTCAGCTGTGTTTTGCCAGCAGCACTGGACTTTTATAAATAAATAAATGTGTCAGGGCTTCTGGTTTGTACCAGCACCAGGAGGGGTTTGGAGAGTCCATCACTAACTTGGAGCTGGAGGCTGGATTTCTGCTGTGTTCCCAAGGACCAGCCTGTAGGGAAAAGCTAGGCTAGGATCTCCAAGGATGCAAAAGAATACAGGTTTAGAGGGAATGTGGGGAGAAAAGTAATTTTTGTTGGGTTTTTTTTTCCCTATTTAGCAATTGCATCCACAGTGGATTGATTAAAGCAAAAATGAGCATTTGGGAAGGTCCCCATGTAAATTAATCCAGCTGGAGTAATCAGGAATAATTCTTGTGGGTAGGGCAAAGCCTCAGGAGCAGGGCTGAGGGGAATGAAAGACAAAACTCCTTTTGCCTCCTGCTCTCCCTCTCCTTATTATTGACACATAAATTACCCACATTCTTTGCAAGCCGAGTCTTGTCTTGACTGAGGGAGTTCAGATCATCAGAAATGCAACAGTTTTCCTGTTAAAAGAAGCTCCAAGGGGGCAGGAGGTTGGGAGTACGGGGGAGGTGGGATAGGAATTCTCCTGCTGCCATTTCTGAGAGTTTTCCTGGGATTCCTGGGCTACCAATACTGGAAATTTCTGGAAACCTGGCAAGAAAACAGCCCCAGCATGGAGAATGCCCCTTGTGCCCTGCCCACATTTCAAGGTGGATTTCATTGTAGACCTTTAATAATGCAAAATTCCACAAAAAATTCCCAGCAAAGAGCCATCTCAGAGCAAACAGGATCCGTTCCAGCACTGTGGGCTCAGCATTATCCAAACGCTCAAGGTCACTGCAGCTCCCTTCTTTTCCACCCTCAGTGTGGCACTTTGCCACCAGCATTTCCATGAAATGGCTCCTTTTTGGATGAATCCTCAGATTTTTTTTTTTTTTTTTTTTTTTTTTTTTGGATGGCCAGGGAAGAGCAGCGCTGGATGCTTTCCAAGCAGCTCCACTGCAGATGCCAAGGTTTGCACACTCTCTCCTCTCCCTGGTTAATGGATCACCAAGACATGACCTGGCTGGGTCTGCCGGGAACAGGGCTGGGATAAACACCCACTCCCTGGGCAAGATTCCCACTTCAGGGCTTGGTGGGCATCTGGGTGCTCAGGCAAACACCCCAAAACACTTCATTCTAGCCTCCAAAAAGCATCCCTGCCACCTTCAGCTGAGAGTCTGGGGGAAACCCTGAGTTTCTCACCCCAGAGCAGAAATAGGAGTAATTTTTTAATTGATTTTTTCAATAATTGAGTGGGGACATGGATAAAGGGGCTCAGAGATCTGTGATTGCCTCCATAAACACATTCACAGAGGGGAAAGCTGTGGGCTGGAAATTCCAATCACCAATTGGAAAAGCCCTCTGAGATCATGAAGTCCAAGTGCTCCCCCAGCACCACCAAGGTCACCAGTAAACTGTGTCCCCAAGTGCCACACCCACACCTTAAAGCTCCTCTTCCAGAGGGGCAGAAGGAGCCGAGGAAATATTTGCACTATATTCTTCCCTTGGTGCAGTTATATATATTAAACACATATATATAAAAACCAGAACATGGATGGGATGTAAACACACATATGTAAATATACAGAAACATGTATAAACCTAATAAATAGTTTTGCCCCCCTGCCACCTGCTTTACTCTCACAGGGGAAGAAAGACAGGGCCCCAGGTGGGATATTTGTCCTGCAGGAGGTTCTGCAGCTCATGAGGGACAAATTCTTGGCTCTTTGAACTCTTTGCATCACAGCCCTGTCACAAAAAATGGTCAGCACCTCCAGAGGTGCCAGAATCTGCAGGGAAAACTGACTTTAAACCATCCTTGCCTCCTCCTTCCTAGTCTGAGTTACTCTGGAGCTGCTGGAAGTCCCAGAAAGAATGCAGCAGGTCTCAGGGCTGGGCTGGGATAGCAGAAGTGTCCCCATCTCTCTGGGATTGCCAGGTGCTCCACTTTGTCCATTCCTGGGAGAAAAGGCCCTGTCCAGATGCACAGGGAAGGCTGAAGATGGAGATGAGGCTGGGGATGTGGAACAACCAAGCATGGGCTTTAGGGAGAAATTTAGGAAGGAATTGTTCCCTGTGAGGGTGGGGAGGCCCTGGCACAGGGTGCCCAGAGAAGCTGTGGCTGCCCCTGGATCCCTGGCAGTGTCCAAGGCCAGGCTGGACAGGGCTTGGAGCAACCTGGGATAGTGGGAGGTGTGCCTGCCCATGGCAGGGGGTGGAATGGGATGAGCTTTAAGGCCCTTCCAACCCAAACCATTGTGGGATTCTGTGATTCTGTGAAGAATCATGTATGGATTGTGAGATGTCACTTTTGGCGTTTATTTCTCCCCAGCACCCACTGTCCTCCTGAGCAGCTCTGACAGCTCCCTCCCTGTAAGCAACCAGCTGCTTTCCAAGGACATTGGGAAGAGCACGGTCCCTCCTGGGAGGATGGAAATCTCCAGCACTGCCACTCCCTCTCCAGCCTCTGGCCATTTCCAGCAGGCAGCAGAAGGATGGGGAAGCTGCCTAAGAGTCACAAGGGCCCCCTTTGTTAGGGAGGGCAGCACAGGAGGGCTTCCCGGGGGCTCTTTAAACATTAACCAGCACAACAATCGCTCTGTGTTCCCGCAGAGCCACGCTGGGCCCTCACCTCTGTGTGGGTGGATTTGCAGAGCCCTCACCTGCTCCCAGCCCGTGGCATGGCAGGAGGACCTGGATCTGCAGGAATGTCCCCCCACCCTCCACCTTCAAGCCCTTTCCCCACCAGGGAAGGGACAGTCCTGAAGGTTTAGTATATTTTCCATGGGGATCTGAGAATCACACCAGCCCTTATGGATTTTTTTTAAGCCTAGGGAGTAGGAAAAATGCTGACAATTTTCTTTTACCCCTGTGGAAAAGAAGTCTGGGGCAAGTTAAATGATATGACCAAGGTTTAGGCAGGAGTCTGTGGCAGAGACTGAAAAAACCTGCATTTAGACCCAGCTTTGCACCCTGCTCTCCTCCTGGCAGCAAAACACAGCCTTGAAAGCCATGCCAGGTGGGATCAGGAGCTTTGGCAGTGCCAGTTTCCCCTGTCCCCATCTTTTGGGAATGCTGCAGCACCACGGCATCCTGAGAATGTTTGTTAGCTGACAGCAGCTCACCCCAGCCAAAAAATTTGGGTACCAGTAGGCTGAGCAATAAAAATAATCCCAGAATCCCACAATGGTTTGGGTTGGAAAGGACCTTGAAGACAATCCAGTCACAACCCCCTGCCTTGGGCAGGGATACCTTCCACTATCCCAAGTTACTCCAACCTGGCCTTGGACAATTCCAGGGATCCAGAGGCAGCCATAGCTTCTCTGGGAAACCTGTGCCAGAGCCTCACCCTCCTTTTATTACTTGTTACTAAATAAGAAATGTATGTATTATCAAATTGTTAATATTATTGATAAACATACTGTTAATACTAATTAGAATTCCTATTTATGATATTATTCACAACAATAAATAAGGATGACTAATAACAAATAAGAAGAATCTCATCTGAGGGCTGCTGAAGAGCTGGGTGAGTTGCTCTCTGCCCTTCTCACAAGTTCCTGTGGTGCTGCAGCATTTTTGAGAGCTGTAGGATGTCATCAGTCAGGGAAGGGTCATTGGGCATGTGGGATTCCTTCTGGTCACCTGGGGGGTGTCCAGGCTCCATACCTCACCTTCCAGCAGTGTTTTAATGTCTTTGCTAGAGAGTTTGATGGGCTTTGTGAGCTCTCCTCCCTTAAATCTCACACGAATATCTGAGGGAAGCAAACACAGGCTAAGCTGAAATAAACAGAGTGGTTTATTAGAGCAAATACTCCCAGGCTGAGCTCTCCATATTCAACCATCCTCGTGCTGAAATGTCTCAATTTTGCTCTGCTAGGCCAGCGTGACTGGTAATTTTTTTTTGCACGGTTTGTGTGCGAAGTGCTTAAAGTGACTCACAGCAGTGGCCTTTTGCTGCTCAGACAAAAAGTTCTGGTGATTTGGGGTAATTCCCATCGAAGAAGCTCCAGGATGGAGCTGCCTAAAACAAAGCAAATAGCATTTGAATCCCTGCAGGATTTTTTTTCCTTTCTTCTGGTAGTGGTTTCTAGGCCATTTTTAGGTGATGCTCATCCTCAGCCCACCCAAAATTTGCCCAGAAGCACCTGGTGCTGTGCAGCAGCTGCCAGTGCACTACACCGCTCTCCAAGGATCTGGCGCTCTCCGGATTGCATTAACCGGGATGATCCTTTCAAAGATCCTTGCTTGGGAAGCAAATCCCATTTGAAATAAAGCAGAGGGATTTAGCTTAACGAGGCAAAGCCAGGGAAGAGAGGGAGAAGGAAGCAAGGGGCATGGCAGAACCTGCAGCAGAGGGTTGAAGGAGACGTTGGGAAGCTGTGTGCATGGAAGAGTGGGATATGCCAAGCTGGTGAGGCTTGGTCCATCAGGGACCAGCAGAGGAGCAACAGGGGACACACTGGGAGCTCATCTCTGCTTATTCCTGTCCTGGCCCCATCTCCTGCTGCTCCCAACCCTGATCCATCCTCTTCTGCCACTTGGAATGCTTCAGGTCCTTCTCAGCTGATGCAGCCCCCAGCTCAGCTGCAGGGGTAGCATCCTTTGGCCCTGCCTGGTGGCCCCACGTGCCACCAGGGTCCCCAGACATCACCCTGGGCACTGGGGCTCTGGTGTCCCTCGTTGTTTGGCTGCTCTGCCATCCATCTGCCAGGTCAGCAGCCTCTTGAGCAATGTTTTCATGACAACCAGCCCAAACACCGCCACCCCCCTGCTGACAGAGGCATTCTCTGGACAGGCTGCTCCAAGGAGGATGTCTGTCCTTGCCGCTGGGAGCACAAGGAGCTTTGCCGGCCACAAGGCACAGCCCCTCCCGCCCCTTCCCGCAAATCCCCGCTGTGGGGAGGGGGGTAGATCCAGCTGCAGTCACACACCCGGTCACGGCCTCTCAAACAAACCCACAGCCCAAACCCTAGCAGCTGTTCCTCTTCCTCCATCTCAGGGAAAGGGATGGTTCCCCCTTTAAACTGGGAGAAAAGTCCCCCCAGTTCCACGTGGGATTGCTGTGCACCCAAGGGACCAAAGTTCCCCTGGAACACGGATAAGCCCGTGCAGGGACACAATGTCAGCATGCACACCTCCACGCCAGCTGGAAAGTCCCCAAAAATCAGCTTCTGCCAGGTGGGGTCGGTGAGGAGAAGTCCCTTCAGGCTAAGGAAGGTGCAGGCACTGCAGCATCCACTGCTGGGCTTTCAGATCTGTGAAACCAGGAGAAGCACACGGTGTGCCACAGAAAATGGGGCCAGAGGATGGTCAGGAGCATCTTCAGCAGCACTGGACCGTGTGACAGAGGGACAGGAGCCTGTTGGTGATGCTGGGAGTGAGGAACTGCACCTTCCAGAGGCTCTCTGCAGGGTCAGGGGGCAGCTGAGCAATTCACAACTCAATCCTGGAATGCCACGGTCCAGCTCAGCTCCAAGGGAGTTCTGAGCCTTGATAGCTCAGCAGCTGCAGTGCTGGGTAAACCTTGAGGGTCACAGAATCATGGAATGTCCTGAGTTGGAAAGGACCCACAAGGATCACTGATCCAAGCCCTGGCCCTGCACAGACACCCCAACAATCCCACCCTGTGCATCCCTGACAGCATTGTCCAAACACTCCTGGAGCTCTGGCAACCTCAGGCTGTGCCCATTCCCTGGGGAGCCTGGGCAGTGCCCAGCACCCTCTGGGGAAGAACCTTTCCCTGATATCCAGCCTAACCCTTCCCTGACACAGCTCCAGCCATTGCCTGGGTCCTGTCACCCTTCAGAGCCCCCCTCACCCGGGCACTCTGCACCCCACAAACCTCGGGCAGGGTGAGAACTCCCCAAGCCCTTCCAAATCTCACTTTCACAAGTCAGGCGCATCATTTCCCCTCCAGCTGCCTTCTCATCATTTAAAAAAAAAAAAAAAGGCAAGAAAAAGTCATTTACCACCCAGCTCCACCTCTCCCGCCTGAAATGTCACCCTGGGTTTCCTGTGTCAGCAGCCACCCAGGAGCAGAGGCAGCCTCCAGCTCAGTCTGCAGCATCCTGTTCCCAAGTGATGTTTTAACCCCTGCAGACCTGGCTCCCTGCCACTGACACCGCTCGCCCGAGGCCACCCGTTTAAAAAAAGCCACACTGAGCAAAAATGGAAACTTTCTCTCTGTGTGATCGCCCCCTTAACATGGATTTGAAATCAGGAGAGGTGGCGGAACAAAATCCCCCCACCAAAAAGTATCCTCCTCTCTCACAGACAGCAGCAGAGAGATGCAGAGATATTAAGTGAACTGCAGAAGAGCTCGGATTTCATTAACCAGCAAATTATGGATGTCCCCCATGTCCTAGCAGGCTGTCACGTGACAGACCCGTGACACTGGATCCTCAGCAGGTCACTCCTCTGTCCCCTTGTCTCCTCTCCCTGGGGAGGCAGCAGGAACCTCCTTCACACCACACAAAACGCAGCACTGATATCGAGAAATAAGCAGAACACTGGTTTTTTTGGTTTTTTGTTGTTTTGTTTTTTTTAATCAGGCCCTTTCGTAGTATAAATAATTTATTTCAGTTCACAGCATTATGTCTGCATCTTTAAAAAAAAAAAAGGAAAAAAAGAAAAAAAGGAAAGACAGGAGGAACAGAGACTGACGGACAATGGCGAGGGCAGGACACGGGCAGCGGGATTTCATGGATGGGAACACGGCAAAGGGACCTGGGGGAATGAGACCTGCCAAAAAAACCCAGGTCGTTCATAATTCGAGAAGATGCACAACCTTGCAAAGAGCCCAGGCAGCTCCCCTCAGGAGCTGCTCTGCTGAGGCCCCTCTCGTTCAGCCCACCGAGGGCGACGCGCATCTTCGCACAGGAGAAATCCGGGTGCTGGAACGTCACAGAAAAACCACGGAAGCCAGGAGCTACTCGTTGGAAAAGTCTTTTTAATTATTGCAGAAAGCAGAGCGGCTGGCAAGGGCTCGGGCACAGCATCCCACCTGGCTCAGCTGAACCTTCCAGTGCTCTGCCGTCTCTCCAAGAGGATGCTCGGCTGGGTGTGACAAACTCCCAGGAAGGACCCAGCTCCAGAAAAGGAGCCTTTCCATGCCAGCATTTGCTAAACCGAGAACGGCCAGGAGGTGAAACCCACCGCTAACAGCCTGCACGTATCATTCCTAAAACCTGATCCCTCTGGAGCTGCTGGGGTCAACGCAGCTTGCATATTTTTCCTCTCAAACGGGTGGCTCTCCCAAAAAAGGGTTAATACATGTGGCTTCTGTGGCATCAAAAATAAATAATTCTTTTCTCTCTCTCTCTCTCTCTCTCTCTCTCGACAGCAAGTACCAAAGTGTTGGAGGTGAAGACAAAGCAGTGAAACCCAAGGAAGCGGGAAGAGAGCCACCTGAACGAATGGGACCAGCCCACACAAGTCGGGACTCGCGCCGGGAACTCAAACCCCGCAAGAACAGAAAACACAACTTGGCTGCAACATTTGTTTCCTAACAAACCGCCCCCCTCCAAAAAAAATGCTGTTTGGAAGGTGCTCATCGCTGCAAAGGGAGGATCAACTCCCCGAAAGCCGAAGGGCATTTTGCTTTTGTCTGCTTGGTGCTTTCCCTTTGGCTGCTCTGGGAATGGGTTTGCAAATGGGAAGGCTGGTGTAAAATCACCAGAAAATCCCACCTGCCTCAAAATTCAGGATATTCGGCCCCTGAGGGCTGCCTGCTCCAGCTCTGTGGGAAGCCAGAACCCCCGGAGAGCTGGATCCCAGGCTGAAACACAGACAGCAAGTGGATTTTGGTCCCCAGCCCCATCCAGGTACCAAAACGTTCACCTGCAGGAGGAGGCAGCCAGGCCTGACCCTGCCCGGCTGCTCAGGCTGCTCTGCAGGCAGAGGTTGCCCCTGTGGCTACTGGGGAAAGCGAGGGGCTTTTAATCAGGTTTAAATCTTTATTAAAAACCGACCACAACCCCCTTATGTCTCTTCACACCCTGCTATTTTCCCTTTCCAGCAGAGATTTCTCGCAGGCTCTGGCCATCTCTGTCTGTCCATCCATCCATCCGTCCTGCCCTGCCATGACCCCCCCCCCCCGACTTGGCCTCCTGCCCCACTGCAGAGCAGCACAGCGACCTGAACCCCAAACTCTGCTTTTTTGGGGGTTTTACCAAGTAGCCCCCAGTTTGGATCACCTCCAAAGCCACACCTGGGAGCACCCTGGGCACGGGGACAATGGACACCTGCGGGGGCTCTGCTGCAGAAGGTGACACAGCCGAGCCTTTGACAAATGGGGGTCCTGCACAACCCCCCCAACGCTTCCAGCAGCGTTCACCCCAAACCCTTGCCTCTTTTTGTCTTTTTTCACCCTTTTTTTCAAGCGAAGAGCTTGAACCTCTGCACCATTCAGCAGCTGCTCAGCACCCCAGTGTCGCATCCCCCCCACCCCTGTCCTTGTTCTGCACCCTAAAACACCAGCCAGGGTGGGTGGGTGTCCCCTTACCCATCACACCCACCCCCCTCCAAAGACATTTTCTGGGTCCAACTCCCTCCTCCAAGCTTTCGACACCCCTTCCCACCGCCACCCGCGGGGGAGGGATCCAGGGATGCGGGGATGCAGGGATAAAGGCAGGCGGGCTGCGAGCCCCCTCCCCGCTGACCTTGCCGAGCCACGGTGCATCCACCCCCCGCAGCATCAACCCCCCGCCCCAAAATGCATGTGGGGGGGCTGGCATCGACACCCCCCCGCCCCAAAATGCCCGCAGGAAAGATCCAAAAGCACGCCGGGCTCCTCTCGAACGCGCTTCAACAGGGTCCTGCCCTGTTGGCCCCCCGGCACACAAAGGCTCGGTGGTCCCGGAGGAGGGAGGAGGGGGATTCATTCCGTTTTTCCATGTTTCCAGCCCGAGGCAGTCCGGATCAGACCCTCAGGAGCACGGGGCGGTGGGAGAGGGGAGCTCCGGGATCTGGGCTCGGCTGGCGGGAGGCGCTTTGTTATCACCACTATTGTCTGTCCTTTGGGGAAGGAGGGAAAAAAATGAAGAGGAGGGGGGGAAAAAAAAAAAAAAGAACGATTAAACCCAAAAGAATCGCTTTGGTTCTGTCTCCCCCTCGGTTCCTTTGTCTGCTCCCCCATCCCTCCCCGCCTCGGCGGGGCTTCTACCGCTTCTTCTTCTGCTTGAGGGACTTCCTGCGCTTGAGGATCATCTCGTAGAGCTTGTCCATGCCCTCCGTCAGCCCCTCGCCGATGATGGCGCAGGCGGGCTGGATGTGGTAGGTGGTGGAAGGGGTCAGCTCGTGGAGGGCCAGCTGCTTCTCGATCTCGGCCACGGGCAGCGATTTAGGCAGGTCCTGCTTGTTGGCGATGACCAGCAGCGGCGTGCCCTGGTTCTCCGCGAACTTGGTCACCTTGTGCAGCTCCGTTTTGGCTTCCTCCAGCCGGTCCACGTCCACTGAGTCCACCACGTAGATGATGCCATCGGTGCAGCGGCTGTAGGACTTCCAGAGCGGGCGCAGCTTCTCCTGGCCGCCCACGTCCCAGAAGTGGCAGCTGATGCCCTTGGCCGTCCCGTTGCTGAGGCGGATCTTCTCCGTGTTGAAGCCGATGGTGGGCACGGTGTTGACGAACTCGTTGAACTTGAGGCGGTAGAGCACCGTGGTCTTGCCCGCCGAATCCAGGCCCAGCATGACGATGTGCAGGGACTGGAAGGCGGAGATGTTGGAGGAGATGTTCCCCATGGCCACGGCTCCCGGCCGCGCTCACAGCCCCGCGCCCATCCCCGCGCCGCCGGCCCGCAGCGGGGACACGGCTCGGGGCGGCGGGCAGGGAGCCGGGAGCGGGGATGTGGATGGGCTCAGGGATCGGGAACACGCAGCTCGGCTCCACGCGGCGGCAGCGCGCCGGGACTGCCGACCCCCGCCCCGCCCGGCAGGAGGAGGAGGAGGAGGAGGAAGAGGAGGAAGAGAAAGAGGAGGTGGAGGAGGAGGAGGGGGCCGCGCCGCCGCCTTCCTCCCGCTCCGCCCCGCGTCCTGCCCGGATCGCCCCTGCCTGCACCGCCCCTGGCCGAGCTTCACCTGCCCCTGGCTGAGTTTCACCTAGCCCTGGCTGAGCTTCACCTAGCCCTGGCTGAGCTTCACCTAGCCCTACCTGCCCTTCTGCTCCTCGGGGACCCCCGGGAGCGACATCTCCCTGTGCTGGAAGCTTGGTTATCCTTATGTTTGTCATCATCAGCGACCGCAGCAAGCAGTAAAAAAACGCCTTAAAAATAGTAACCAAGCCAAGGTGTTATTCGTGAGGTGGCTGCCCCATCCCTGGAGGTGTCCAAGGTCAGGTTGGTACGGGGCTTGGAGCAACCTGGTCTGGTGAAAGGTGTCCCTGGGTGGAACGAGATGATCTCTAAGGTCCTTTCCAACCCAAACCATTCTAGGATTCTGTGATTATTCTTTGCACATGAGACACCAGGAGGGACTTTCCACTGCACCAGAAGCTGTTCAGGCGCAGCTCTCCAGGGATAACTGGCACCAGTGATAATTTGAGCGGGAAAGCTGGAGAGCAGTGTGGAACATCTGTGTCCCCTGCAGCTGTCACACTCTCCCAAAGCGGAGAGATGCCACGAGGGGAAAACCTCACCTGTGCTGGGTCCAGGGCACGACTGGCACTGATGCTCATCACTGCTGGTAACGCTTTTTGGATCTCATCTTTCCAAAGGTTGTGAGTGCCCTCAGTCCTTGTTAAAGCTCCTGAGGTCTCCACAGCTGGAGACAGCCCCCCAAGGTCCAGCACGCTCCGTGCTCTGAGCCATGGAACTTCTTTCCCAGTTACCCATAGAAGGGACCCTAAAGATCTACTTCCAACTAAAGCTCCAATTCCACGGGCAGGGATGCCTTCCACTATCCCAGGTTGCTGCCAGCCCCATCTAACCTCCCATTGGACACTTCCAGGCAGCCACAGCTTCTCTGGGCACCCTGTGCCAATGCTGTTGCTTTTGTTTCTGCTCTTGCTCCAGAGCCAAAAAGCAGCAGCAGGGTGGTTGCTGCAATATTACCCATTGCCTCTTTTACAGCGTTTGTAAAATAAATATCGACTCTATCTGACAGCTTAGCCAGAAAGCCCCAGAGAAAGAAGTGCACTGCAGAAGACAGATACTGCTTTTAATTTAAGATTCTTTCCCCCCTCAGCGTGTGGTGAGGATTTGTCGGGCTGGAGTGGCATCATTTCTCATATTCATTTTTCATCCCGAGGATGCAAAATGTGGAGGCTTTGCATGGAGATAAGGCTACCTATTAACACATGCCATCATTAAAAATACAGGCAGCTTGCTTTTACAGCCCTCGGAGGTGACACAGGACACAGTTTTGTGGAAATCACTGTGCAGTGACGGCGGGAAAAGTGCAGGGAACTCTGTGCCCGGCATCATGCAGGTGGGAGAAATACTCCTTGGCTCATGTGAGGTGGCACTGCTAATCCCAAATCGGGGCACAGGCACTGGATGGGCTGGAAAATGGAAATATTTTGTGCACCAGGGCTGAACTAGACTAAACGTTGAGCTGGTGTGAGCTCAGGCTTTACTCTGCCAAAGTGATGAGGTTCCAAGAGCACGTGGAGAAAGCTGTAAGTGATCACCTGACTCCAGGACCTGCAGCATTAAAGAAGAGAAAAAAAAAGCCAGAAATAGAAGAATAGGGTCATATCTGTGAGTGGCAGATCCGGCACTGGCACCACTCTCATCTCTTCTGCCTGAATTGCTCCAGCAAAAGCTTCCTTAAAGGCTGCTGTGAAGGATAATCCCAAAGCAAGGGCATCCCGGGCTGCTCCCAGAATTAGTGGCTAATCTGTGTGCAGTAGGGCTGGGATTTAGGAATTTACCTTCGGGCTGTGAGCCCGTGCTCGGGTCCAGGAGTGCAGGAGATGCTGTTCCGCCTCTCGGTGTTGTGCCAGGTAGCACTCCCCAGGGAATTCCCCCTCTCCTTCCCTCCCTCCCTCTCTCCCTCCCTCCTCCTTCATCCCGCTGCTGAAAACAGCTTTGAGCCTCAAGAGAAGCTACACAGGCCGCCAAAATTTCTTTCCCCGCCATCCAAAGTCTAGAGGGGAGACCTCCTTCCCGTGCACCCCTCCTTTTTTCACGCCGGTTCTAAATAAAGGCGAGATTAGATAGCCAGGCTGATCAAACCTGGGGATGTTCTCAAAACCGGCCCCAGAGGAGACAATCCCAAGGGGATGGAGATAAACGGGAGCGTCGCAGCGGTGAATTATGCTGCAGCTAATGCCAGCTATCCATAAATAAGCTGGTAAAACCTCCGCGGAATATTAAGCGCAGAAATAACAGCGTTAATCGCAGCTGAGAGGAGTCTGCCAAGTCCATTCGGTGGCAAATTTAGGGAGAGGAAACCCATCTTTTCCGTATGCCCCCCGCCTCTCCCTGCTTTTTCTCCCCCACCGCCGCCCTCCCCGTCCTATCAAGGTTAAGCAGCCAAGGTTAAAGGCAGCATTAGCATCTAAATGTGTGTCTGAGGATGTGACAAAGGGACGGCTGCTGGTCCCCAACATTTCGCTCAGGCAGCGCGAAGACTGTTGCTGCCATAGTAACTGTTTTCAGACATGGCAATTATTTCTTCCCAGCTTTCCCCCATCCCATCTCCCTTCCCCCAGCTCATCTTGCGTTTCCAACTATCTTTTTTCATTCTTTATCATTTTTTCCTTTTTCGGGGAGGGTGAAATATAGGAGTCCACACACATCCAGAGCTAAGGGAGGGATGCTCCCCGCGCTTCCGCGGCCGCTCAGGGATTATCCCTAATAGTGACTTTTAATCTGCATCCAATTAGCCCTTCATCACCCGCGCAAAGCGAAACCTTGGAGCAGCAGCTTCTGCCGGAGGTTCCTGCCAAATCTCGTGACCCGGAGAGGGGGGAAAAATCGGTTTTCAGGGAGTATCCCTACTCTTGGAGCGTGCAGGATCCTCTCTCCCTCCCCTTGCTCCTTCCTTCTTTGTAGCATCACTTGTCCTAAGCTGCTGCCTTTTGTTTCTGCGTTCAAGGCAGAGGCACCAGCCCAAACAAAGCGAGCAGGCCGGGACTGTAATTAGGGCTGCCCCCATTGCTGGGGATAATTAATGGCGTGCCCGTGACTAATGGCTGGGATGCGGGAACAGCCCGACGGCTGCGCTGAGCTGCCCCAACTGCGGTGGCACTTCTGGTGGGACAAGCGGGGCTGCTCCCCTCTTCTCCCAGGGTTGCAGGGATGAGCTCTGTCCGAGCGGCTGCTTTCCCGGGATAGTGTGAGCTGGGGGAGGCAGCAAGGGGAAATAAGGAACTCTCATCCCAGTTTGTGAGCCCTGACGGAAGGGGAAAGGCCGTGGGGAGGCTTTGGGGGGTCAGCGCCTGTCGTGCTCAGCATCCTCTCCTTCTTCCCTTCACCCACTCTTTTCCTTTCCAAGGACTTCCCAGCTCACTCACTGGATAACGAGGTACTGCAGGATCATTAAGGGTTGAAGAGCCTGTGAGTCCCTTGGGAGCCTTTGGGATGTTAACTCTGAGGGAAGAGAGCATCGCGGATTTAATGGGGACTCCTTCCTCCCGGGAAGGCGGCGCTGGATTCCGCGGGTGACACCGCCGGCCACCCGCGGGAAGGGTTAATGGGGGACAGCAGAGGAACGCAGGGGAGTGAAGAGAGACAGACAGACGGACACCACATATTTAGCACCGGATTATCCTTTCAAGTGCTCCGTTCACACCTCTGCCGGCAGTTTCTCCAGTGGTTCCTGGAGACAGCGTGCCGTGGGTGTTTTCCTGTGCTTTGTCTCACCCTCCAGCCTTCAGCCCTGCTCTGGGAAGGGATGCGTGCCCCTTGGAGAAGGTCCCTCCATCCCTACCCGCTCCTTCCCAGAGCTCCTGGGATAAACACCGAGGTGTGGTGGCTCAGAGGTGTCTCCCGGGCGGATGGAGGACGGAAGGATGTGCGGAGGGGTGCGTTGAGGAAGGGATGGAGGGGTGATAAAAGCAGCATCACAGTGGAGAAATGGCTAAATCCACAGAGCTCCTAATGCAGGAGTGAGGAATAATCCGTTCATCTGCAGCGCAGCAGCTCAGCTCCTTTCCATGACCTCAGATGCCTCCTCAGGCCAAGCAAAGTCCTCCAAGGACCAGCTTAAAGCTGACTTTCACAGCCTCGGCCCCAGGAAACACTGCAGCGGCCACACACCCAGGAGGAACAAACATCCTCCAAACGAATTGGTGTCAAAAAAGCCTTTCTGAGGCAGCCCGAAATCCTCCAGGAAGGGCAGTTGGAGGAGCTCAGGACCAGGGTGGGTGTGTATTAGAATTTTTGGTGTAGTCGTTTTGGTTGGTTTTTTTTTAACTTCATGAATTTACACGAACCCACTTCGTGGGTGAAGCTTTACAAGCTTTTATCCTTCTCAGCATCCTGGGGCAGAATGCCGTGCCTTGCTGATTTTTGCTGGATAAAGAGGTGTGAAAACTGCCTGGAAATGTCCTCTGCACACTCTGCCAGCCCAAGGACAGCCTCGCAGTTAACCTCTGGTGGGTTAGGCTGGGGTTCTCACCAAAAATCTCTCCTTTTGTGGTTTGCTTTCACTGCAGCCCCAGCTCTGCCCGTCCCTTTTCCCCCGCCAAGCCATGAAATTGGGCAGGAGGAACAAACCATGTGTGTGAGTGGAGCAGGCAGGGACAAAAGCAGAGAGCTCCCTGCCTTTGTTCCCGTGATTTGCTGAGATCACGGACATAATTTTGGCACTGCTGCTGCTGGAGGGCACTGGGAGGGGACACGGGGCTGCCTCACAGCCCGGATTCAACTGAACAGCACTTCTATTTCTCCCCCAAACATCTGTGCTCAGGTTTAGGTGTACTAACAGGCTGCTTGGATGCTTGGAATAAAACCCTGTAGTGTGGAGAGTGAGGAAAGTAGGATTTCCTCCTTTGATCGTTGTAGGGGTTGAGGTTTCAGCAGCTTTTAGGGTTGATCTGCTGCATCTGGGGCTCCACACCCCCAAATTTCCTGAAGGCTGCCAAGGAATCACAGGCTGGAAAAGATTTGGAAGATCATTGAGTTCAACCATAATAGGCTGAAATGCTTCCCTGGGATGGTGGTGAGGCCCTGGCACAGGGTGCCCACAGAAGCTGTGGCTGCCCCTGGATCCCTGGCAGTGTCCAAGGCCAGGCTGGACAGGGCTTGTAGCAGCCTGGGATAGTGGAAGGTGTCCCTGCCCATGGCAGGGGGTGGAATGAGATGTTTTTCCAGGTCTCTTCCAACCCAAAACATCCTGGGATTCTATGATTTGGGAAGAGCTTCTCCATCTCCTCATCTTTGCTTCACATTTTGGGGTGGCTGAAGCACCTGCTGAGTTGAGGGCAAGGAAGGAGCAACCCTTTCCTCCCAGCCGGATGAGCCGTGAGACCAAACATCCAACACCCTTTGCCTGGAGGGGAATATCGAAATAACCCCTTGTGCCTCCCTGGTTTCCAGCTGGGTAAATAACTGCTCTGAGGAGCTGCTTTTGTGCTCACCAGCAATCCCGGGGCTGCAGGAGCCACGACTGAAACCCTGCTGGTTTCATTCCCCCAGGACATCGCACTGAGGGTGGATACAAAGCTCAGCTCTCTTTGGTGCAGCCGAGGGAAAATTGAGGGGATAATAACTGCACCCACCTGGGTGTCCTGGGCTGGGACCACTCTTAAAATCACCTCATTTCACTCCCTGCCATGGGCAGGGACAGCTTCCACTGTCCCAGGCTGTTCCAAGCCCCGTCCAACCTGGCCTCCCTCATTCCTGTCCTGAATAATTCTGGATAATAATTGCCCCTTCCTACCGTGGTAAAATTCCTGACCAAAGCAGTCTTGCCTGGGAAAGGAGTCAGCCATGCAGATTTCTCCCTATAATTTTTCTGTGACACTCTGTCCCAAGTCCTCCCCCCCCAGAAAAAAGGGAAGTGGATTAGCCCTGCTGCCAGTGATAAGCAGAGGAGGCTTAGAAAAACCCTCAACTTCCCAGCACCCATTCCCAGGCCAGTAAATCTTGGAGCCTTCCAGAGCTGCAAGCACTGCAGAGAGAGGGAAAGCACAGAGCTGGTGGAGATTTAGGGCTCATGAATCACCCAGGGCTCGCCAGCATCTCAAATTGCCTCCTCGGGTGATTTGCACCACAAATTTCTGCTTAGCCCCCCAAAATGTCAGAGCACTTTATTTGCTGCCTGTCCTTTTTTATTTCCTAGCTGGTGCATTGGGGTTTTTTTCTCCTGTAAAGGAGCTGTTCCATGACCAGAGGGGGAAAATGCAGCTCTGTGCTGTTTAGCGGGCACAGGGTTGTTTGCAGCTACTTTGCTCAACTGGAACCTAATTTGGGGGAAAAATACTCCAGGGTCAGGCATCAGATCAGTCAGATCTCAGCTGCTGTGACTGCTGTGACTGCAGCATCCATTATTGGCTCCACCATGGAGAGACTTTGGAGCACATTCCAGGGCCTAAAGAGAGCTGGAGAGGGACTTGGGATAAGGGCTTGGAGTGACAGGACACAGGGAATGGCTTCCCACTGCCAGAGGGCAGGGATACATGGGATCTTGGGAAGGAATTGTTCCCTGTGAGGGTGGGGAGGCTCTGGCACAGGTTGCTCAGAGAAGCTGTGGCTGCCCCTGGATCCCTGGCAGTGTCCAAGGCCAGGCTGGACAGGGCTTGGAGCAGCCTGGGACAGTGGAAGGTGTCCCTGCCCATGGCAGGGGAGTGGAATGGGAAAAGTTTTAAGGTCACTTCCAACCCAAACCACTCTGTGATTATTTTTATTCTGTGCAGATGTGCCCAGGCCTCTGGGATCTGTGGAATCACTGCTCTGCTTTGCATCTCCCAGGCACAGCAGTGTGGGACCCCACCGGTGGGATTTCACATCCTGCCAGACATTCCCTTCCTGTCAATCCCAGAGGCAGCTGGATGCAGAGAAGCTGTAATTCAATCAAGTGGGGTCCAGGTCATGCAATTAAGTGTGGAAATGGGGCTGGAGCTGCGTGTTCACGTCACCAGGTTGGAATCACAGCCTGAACGATGCCTATCCTCTCCAAAGGGGATGCTCAGCCCAGGGGAGGAAGGCAGGAGAGTGGGGAGATGAGCATGAGGAATAGATCAGCCAAGGGGACATCACCTGGGCAGGAGATCTGGGGCTTTGTGCTCAGACCGTGGGAGTCCATTGTGAGATTCAGTAGCCAGAGACTGGGGGTACCCTGTGGGTGTCCTTGTCCTGCTGCTGCTCCTGGCTGCACATCCCTATTGGCTGGGCAGAGGAAGGAATCTGAGCTAAAAGCTGCCCTCTTTTGGCCTCCTGTGCTTTCAGAAAGTTTCTCTGGCTGGCTGGAGAAGCAGATTGAGAGCCGGGGCAGGAATTTCTTAAAGCATCCTGCGCTTCAGCAGCCGGGGTGCCAGGCAAGGGCCAGGCACAGGATCTGCCCTCAGGTGAGTGAGGAGGCACATGGCCCTGGTTATCTGCTTGGCCCTTCCTGAGGTCAGCTGAAATCCATGGATAACCTGTCCTGAGGGCAAACTCCTCCAGCTGCGCAGCTGTAGGCTGTTTTTCTAGATATTCCCAAGGAGGGGGACAGTCCCTGCTTGTGCCTCCTGGCAAGGGAAGGGCTGGAAAATCAACCCTCCCCTCCTTGCAATCCGTGTGTCTCTGGAATGAATTCTCTGGTGGGATGTTCCCTACATGCCAGGCAGATGGCAGTGGTGGCCACCTGTGACAGTCACAGTGCTGGCATTTTGCTGTCCCATCAAGGGGTGTCTCCTGTGTCCCAAGGGAACTTTGATACCAAACAAATTCCCCGTGGCACAGAAACCTCCCCCCTGTACTTGGCAGCAGAGTCAAAAACAACCCAAGGGGGGTCAGAGCTGAAATTTGCCCACACAGATGTTGGCAAATGCAGATGGCATTGGCTTCCCTCCTGCTTTTCGGGACACAAGAGCTAGAAGAATAAAAGCAATCAGGTCTAATCAGCCATGGGAGGCTCAGCAAGACTGGCAAAAGCTGTTTTCTAGGGCCACCTGGTGATGGCCCAGAGACAAGCCTTGCTTTTGGAATTTTGGAATTTGGGGACCCAAAGAAGTCCCTCACACCTGGCAGCTCTGAGGTCTGGAAAAGCACTGCTGCTTCCCTTCCCATCAGAATTTGACCTTAATCTGAGTTTACATCTCTGCCTGGCACAGGGTGTTTCCATGCTCTCCCTGTTTAACGTGGAGTTTGGGTTCTGGATGCCTTTATTCCTATTTTCAGTTGGTAAAACCCAAAAGCTGGTGTGTAAAATGAAACAGCAGAGAGGTGAGTTAGCCCGTGGAGAGTTTTTTGGCTGCTGAGAAAGGCAGCAGCTTGTTCATCCTAATTAGCCAAATGGGGCTCCCTGGTAGCCACAACCAGGGTGTAAATCCAGAAGGATTCCCTGGAATCAGATCTAGTTTGGCTTGGAAAGGACCTTAAAGCCTATCCTATTTCACCCCATAGAAAGGGACAATTTTTTGCTATCCCAGGTTTCTCCAAGCCCTGTCCAACTTGGCCTTGGACATTTCCAGGGATCCAGAGACAGCCACAGCTTCTCTGGGCAGCCTGGTTTTGAGCCTAATCCTAGCTGGGAGCAGAGATCAACCCAGGAATGGCTTTTGGAAGGGGAAGGGATGAAACTCCCGACATTATCCTCCTTGGAAGTGGACCAGGGGTGCACCGGAGTGCCCCAAAGCCGGGAGTGGAAAGAAGGGGAGTTTCCATCTACGGAGCCTCGTTTTTAAAGGATGAGGGCGAAAAACCCCACGCCACGCGCAAGCACTGAATTCCCTGGAATTCCGTCTCGGCGGGACTCTTGTGCTTCGGCCGCTGTGTCGCTAGAGGGAAGCGTTGGACTGTTGGATGGAGCTGTGCCCGCGGTGTCCCCGCTGTCCCCGCCCGGCTGGTGGCATCCCCGTCCGGCTGGTGGCATTTTAAGGCATGGCCAGCCCCAAAGGTCCCGACCACCGTGAGCTTTTCCGGCTTATTTTAGGAGTCAGTCCTGGATCAGATCCTCTTTAAAATCTTGATAAATATCGGGATGATGGGGCAGGTAAAGCATCTGACTCCCCTGGATCCCTGGAAGTGTCCAAGGCCAGGTTGGACAGGGCTTGGAACAACCTGGGACAGTGGAAGGTGTCCCTGCCCATGAACTGGAGGGATTTTAAGGTCCCTTCCCACCTCAGCTGGGCTGGAATTCGGTGATTCCCGCGTGGCTCTCATCACCCCAGCATGGCTCAGCAGAGAGAGCAGCACCTCTGTGTCCCAGGCTGCTGCTCCTCCTACAGCTTCAGACTCATTCCCAGCACATCCCTGACTCCAGGTGGGGCAAAACCAGCTAAACTATTCCCCAGGCTGCTGCATCCCTGGACACCAAACCCAATCCGTGGGAGGCAAAACCCAGAAGAAAAAACCCAAGGAAAAAAAAATTGCTGCTATTAAACGATACCTTAAATAAACTCTGCCTCCCCTCTTATGCATTCAGGTCTGGTGTAGGTTTTCCTGTAGACTGGGGATGCAGAAGAAGCAATTTAAATTGAGGAAATTAATTAATTAGTGTCAAGCACGCGGAGCCCATTCACCAAATGGGAAGGCTCCAGGGAGTTTAGACTTGTCTCAGGCTTTTTTTTTTTCTGTCTCTCTCTTTGAAAAGATGAATATTTCTTGGAGGTTTGTTATCAGCCTGCAATATGTGGGAATAAAGCAAGAAGCCAGGTCTTCTGAAAGACAGACACTGTCACCACTATCTCCTGCTGCATTTCCTGGGATATTTTAAATTATTCTGTTGAAACCCTGGGGGAGGTGATTAATTGTTGGTTTTTGCTTTCCTTTTAAAAAATTAGTGTGGTTTTTTTTTTAACCTGATGGCTGTAGAGCTACTTGCAGATTTGAGAGGTAAGAACCATGAATATGGGATAATCCTCCATGATTTTTAAGGTACTGATCCAGGCTCTTGGGGTATTTGGGGTTGTCAGTGTTGCTGGCCCTGTAGGAGGGTGTAGGATGGCGTTTCCAGGATGGTTTGGTCGGGAATTTGCACTGAAGGAGGATGTAAACCACTCCATAGGGATTTTTTTTTGTTAGACTGGAACAAAATCACCATTCTCCTGTTAAATAAGGCAAAAATTCCAGTGTGAATCATGACAGTAACCAGCTGGGAGCTAGGAATGAACCCCAGGAACAACCTGGCCCAGTGGAAGGTGTCCCTGCCCAGGGCAGGGGGTGGAATGGGATGAGCTTTAAGGTCCTTCCCAACCCAACCCATTCTGGGATTCCATGAGCTTGCCCAGAGCCATTTCCACGAGGTTTATTGATCATGCAGGAGAGGTTTGGGTGACCTGGAGGGCTGCTGAGGTTCCCAACAGGAGTCAGTCCTCATTTTCCAGGCTCTCACCTTGCTGACAAACAGAACAGGGCTCAGCATGGATAATTGGAAGTTGCTGCTCTTTCCTAATGAAGCTTTACACGGGTGACAAAACCCATTTTACACCTGCCCTGCACTGCTCTACCTGGCAGCCAGAGAAATCCCTGAGGCCCTGGTGTGCCCAGAGAAGCTGTGGCTGCCCCTGGATCCCTGGAAGTGTCCAAGGCCAGGCTGGATGAGGCTTGGAGCAACCTGGGATAGTGGAAGGTGTCCCTGCTCATGGCAGGGGGTGGGATGAGGTTGGCATGAAGGTCCCTTCCCACCCAAACCATTCTGGGATTTATGATCTCCCAAGAATTGCTTCTCCAACTCTTTTCAGGAGCCCAGGGCACATTCCAACATCTGTCAACTACTTCCATGAGGAGCTGCACCCTGGAGGAGTCAACTCCTGTTGCCTAAGCTGTGCTTTGCCCCTGCCAGTTCTGGCAGAGTCCTCCCTGAGAACATCCAGGCTGTCTGAAGGAGGTAGCATTTCCCCTCACGGAGAAACAGACCCAAAATTCCAGCCCTTTGGACACATCCAAATTGCCTGGAGAGGATGGGCTGGGAGCCCAGGTTTGCTCCCATGAAGCTGGGAACTCCTGAGTCACTTCCAGCTGCCACAGCAGGAAGGAAAGGCAGCACTCTCCCAGGAATTGGGGTTGTCTCCCAGACTTCAGAGATGTGAACATACATCGGTTTTCTCAAATTCATTGAGTTTTACTCAAAATATACATGGAGCCTTACTCAAACACTCAGCAGAATCCTGCATGTGTGTGGTCTGGCATCTACTGCTCTGGAAATGGGAGTGCTTCCCATGTGTGTCATGGGAAAATGGGATTTTTGGGATATGAGACCAGGACTGGAAAGATGCTGTCACTCCCAAGCCATCCTCTCAGACAAGAAGTTATCCCTGCATGGAGACACTGCCAGCATTCCCCCCCATGTCCCTCTGAGCTCCAAGCCCTCCCTGGGGACAGCTGGCCTTGTCACCAGCGCTGCTGCAGCCCGGGATGTCCCCAGCACACCCCGAGGTGACCTTGGAGGCATCACCTCATGGGATTCAACATTCCAGCTGATCCCTGCAAGCAGCAAGGGCAGTGGGGAAAGACTGGTGCATCCCCCAGGGCATCACCCAACTCCTGGAGGAGTTTTCCTCCCTGGAAAGGGACAGTCCAGCCATGCAAGCAGAAAAATGAAAATCTGCTCGAGGAGTTTGGATTTTTTTATTTTGTCAAAAGAGATAAATGTCGCAGCTTGTGCAGCAGGGAGAGATGGAAATGGCTTGACCTCCCTCATTAGCATCACTTTAGACTAGAGCAAAGAAGCTGGGAAAAGGAGTCTGGTGATTTGTTCTCCTTTAAAAATGTCCCTGTCATCACGCTCCATTATTTATACCAGCAGCACTGTTGGCACCGAGCCTGGTCTGGGAAGAAAAATAATACAGAGACGTCCTGCACTCCCTGCTGCTTTCCCTGCCTTCCCTCTGAAGGAGACATGGATCTGCCTCGGGTTATGTGGCCAAAGCCACACCTGGGACCCTCCCAGACCTGTCGCAGCGTTTGATGTGACACCCATCAAATGAGTCAGTGACCCTGGGGACTCTGCCTGCTGCTAGGGGACACATTATGGGGATGGATTTATGGGATAACACGGGGAAGGCTTGGCTGAGTCTGGGGCAGCTCCCTCTTCCTGCGGTACTCACATCAGCCTCACCTCTTCCACAGCCCCAGGCTGGTGCTTGGAAGATCTTGGAAAACCCCCCATAACTTGGGGGGTTGTTTGGTTTAAAATTTGGGGTTTTTTGAATTTGCCTTTGGCTTCTATTCGGGTAAGAGGGTCAGGCACTGCTGTTTAACCCCAAAGTTGCTCCATCTGAGCAACTCCAGGTTTCCTGAGTGTTTGGAGCTTCAAACTTGGAGCTTCTCCCTCCAGATTTCACCCACCAACTATTTTTAAAGGCTAGGCAAAATTAGGACAGATGCTTCAAGCTTTTGTGAAAAACGCAAAATTCCTAATTTTTTACACCTTTTTTAACAAGGGGGAAACACTTCACCCTTTCCCCAGCTCTGACTTCACTTCCCACCCCACTCTGAGCCCTTTTGCTGTTAATTCCCATCGATCTCAGACCTTTTTCGGGTCTTTGACAAATTCCGTCTGCTCATCCCACGTGCACAGCTCCAGCTCTGATTTTCTCTAGAGGTCACCAGGGACACCAGGACCTGTTAGCTTTCCTCCTGAACTTTCTCAGCCCTCCAGAGGCAGCAGTGACTCAGCTGCTGCAATCAGGAAATAACAGGGAATGGCAGGAACACCCACGGGGAAATACCCAAAGAATCGAGTTTCTCTTTAAAAACACTTTTACTGTGACCTGCTCGCCAGCACCAATGACTGTCACCCAGCCAAGTTCTGGGCTGCATTCCCTCCTTTCCAAAGCGTTAAAACAAAAATTACCTTGTCAGCTGTTCTGGCTGGGATTTGGGAAGCTGCAAAGTTTTCTAACAGCTTGGATCTCTTGTGTCTTTGCACTGAAATAGACTCACAGAATCCCAGAATAGTTGAGGCTGGAAGAGACCTTCATCTTGTTCCACAGGGGCAGGGACACCTTCCACTATCCCAGGTTGCTCCAAGCCCCATCCAGCCTGGCCTTGGACACTTCCAGGGATCCAGGGGCAGCCACAGCTTCTCTGGGCACCCTGTGCCAGGGCCTCCCCACCCTCACAGGAGGAATTTCTTCCCAATATCCCATCTATCCCTGCCCTCTGGCAGTGGGAAGCCATTCCCTGTGTCCTGTCTCTCTATCCCTTGTCCCAAGTCCCGCTCCAGCTCTCCTGGAGCCTCTTTAGGCCCTGGAAGGGGCTCTAAGGTATGTTGATTTTAACCCTTTGGAGAAGGAGAGCTGGGTTTGCCAGAGGTTTGTGGAAACTGTTGGATGAGAGGAGATAACCTGGGACAGAGGAGCTCTGGGTGGCTTTGCAAAGGAAAAGCACAGCCTGATCAAACAAGCTGGATTCCTTTTGGACAGCACACTTGGAGAGGGAGAGAAACTGTGCCTGGATCCCAGCTTTTCCCAGGGAAGCGAGTTCAGCCTGATTGCAGCCATCACCTTTCTCCCGTGAGGATCAGCCTCATCATCTCCACTTGCTGCTCTCCACATTAATTTCAAATCAAATTTTCTCTCACATTAATTTCAAATCTTCCAGGCTTAAGCAGTTTTCCAGCTCTGGATATCTGCTTTTTCCACCTTTCCCATGGGATGTTTGAAGGGCTTGTGCCCGAAATGTGCAGCGACCTCCAGGGTCCTGCAGAAATCAGGAGCTGGGCAGGGAAAGGGCAAAGCTTTTTTGGGAAGGAGCCTGGGAGGGGATAGAAGTGCTGCCACCACCTTCCTGTCTCTGCTCCTGTGAAGTGCTGAGGATCCACTTAGAACTCCCAGAATTCTGCTATTGGAGGCGAGCTGTGCCTCAGCACAATTTAATATCTGAGCACTTGACCGTGCAGCCCTGTAATGTTCTTTTTACTGTTTTTTTTTTTTTTTTTTCCAGCGGGGAGACTCCGTAAAGCTGATGGTAAAATTGCCTCTGCTGCTGGCAATCAGGCTGCAAAATAAATTGTTACATAAAGAGAGGGGAATGGTAATCAAGCTGCCTTTTTTTCATGTTTGTTATTGAAGCAGTCTGCAGTGTTTTGCAGGGATGAGAGATATCCATCAGAGAACACATCCCAGCGGCGCTCGGAATTTTTCTGGGAACACAGGAGGGGCGTTGGAACTGAACACAGTGGTTGGGGGGAGAAATATCAGCCCCATCCTCTCCCTGCACCCTGGATGTGCAGTGGGAAAGAGTCTCATCATTCCCCATTTGCCTCTCCTATCCAGTTGTGCCTCCTTGGTCTCTCTCCCAGGACCTTCCCCTGTTCCCTCACCTTTCCCAGGTCAGAATTTCATCCAAGATGCTGATCCTCTGTGCTCTTCTCCTTGCCACCTTCCCTATTTGAGCAAAATTATCTTGTCTACCTGCACTGTGTCCTTAAAAATTAACCCTCCTCTGGTTTTGGAGCTGCTCATCACAGACAGCTCCAGCTTTTCTCCCCACCCTGCTCTGGAATTGAGATATCAAGAGACAAGTTCAATTATTTCAAGGCGAGATCAGACTTCTCCACTGTAATGAGCATCAGTGGGATTTAGGCTGTTTTTTTAAAATGCTAACACTCCCATCCATATGAAAACAGGATTTTTTAGTGCTTACCCACCCCAGAGGAAGGAGAGCTCCTTTCCACCACTCAGGAAGCAGTGGAAAGAGTTGGTTTGGAGCATTTTCCTCCAAACTCTTTGCACCAAAGACATCATTTCTCAATCCAGCCTTGCCCTAACCTCTCAGGAGGTTGCCAGTCCCTTCCCCTTGGTGTGCCACCACATTATTCCCACCACAGCATCCTCACTCCAGAGCTCCCCTGAGAGGCTACCTGCAGCTCTTTGTGTCACACAAAGCTCTGTCAGGATGAATTTTTGCCCCTGGCCTGCAACACTTGGCCATGAGGGTTATTGCTGGAGGCCTCTGCAAAAAAACCTGAGCTGGAGGGTGGCTCACAGCTGACTTGTTATGGTGGATATTGCTTTTCACCTGAAATCAGAGCTGCTTTATTGACTTGGTGATGCCTGGCTCCCAGGCAGCCAGGCTTTAATGCATACTAATGAACAAAACAAGTGTTTTCCCCCAGAAGTGTCACGTGTTTCCCCAGACTTTCCCGCAGCTCAGCCCAAGAGATAACATCAAAGTGGTACAATTTAATGAACCTGCTCCGTTACAGTGTAGAGCATAATTTACTGGCTGCTATGCAGGGGAAAAAAAAAGAACCCTCACTGCTGGTGAGGCTTTTCAGTCTATTCCTCTGATTTTAATAAGTTACAACTTATCTTGTGCCATTTGGGGGAAGAATGTGAGAGATGGAATGATAAAACAGTGATTCATCCCACGCTGGGAGGTTTATTAAAAGAAAAAACCAGCAAAAACCTGAGCTTTCGGCTACGTCTGTGAGAAGGAAGGAAAAAACAATTCTGTTTTAAGAGATTCCTTCCGTGCCAGACAGCAGGGCTCAAACCCAGCGTGTTATGAGGAAGCAGAGATACCTGAGCACATCCCAGCCACTCCCTGGGCTCTTCTCCTAGGAAAAACTACCAGTAGGACAAGGGGAAATGGCCTCAAGCTGCTTCAGAGGAGGTTCAGTAGGATAGCAGGAAGAATTCCTTCAGTGAAGGAGCAGTCAGGCTTTGGGGCAGTGGTGGAGTCACCATGGTTGCAATGTTCACAAAACGAGCAGATGTGGCCACATAATTTAGTGGGCACTGGTTAAAGGTTGGACTTGATGATCTGGGAGGCTTTTCCAGCATTAACCCTCCTCCTACCCCATGGTGCTGTGTCCTGGGAGGCCACCAGGCTGTCATTCCTGGTGGAGAGGGACTAAAGGACAGGGCAGGACAGCTGTGCATGAGGCATGAGACCAAAACTGCTGCTGTTCAGAGACAACAAACATTTACCCACGGCACATCTCTCCCAAGGCAGGGTCACACTGCTGGAACAGCCTCATTCCAAGGAGACCCCCTGGCTTTAGAACCAGCAAGGGCTGGAAAGCCCCAGGTGCTGCAGAACCGAAGCCTCGAAGAGCAGAGAGGGAGGCTTTAATTATGCTGTGGTTTCCGTGGCAACCTCCCCTATCGAATGGCCGAGCACGAGTGCTCTCTCCTCTTCTCCTTGCTCTCCTTTGCCTCTGGAACAATTAGGCCAGGATAAGAGCCCAGCTGCTTTTCAGCACGGCTTGTGCAGTTTTGAGAAGGAGCAGGAGCTTTTCTCTCCCTAACACTGAGCCCTGAGGGGTCCAAGGAGCCTGGTCTGCATTTTCATGGCAATTTCTGGTCACCTGCCTGCCTGACAGATCCTGACACATCCTTCCAGGGGCTGTAGGTGCAGCCAGCCGAGGCCTTTTCCTCACTGAATCCCACAATGGTTTGGGTTGGAAGGACCTTAAAGCTCATCCAGTTCCACCCCTGCCATGGGCAGGGACACCTTCCACTATCCCAGGTTGCTCCAAGCCCTGTCCAACCTGGCCTTGGACACTTCCAGGGATCCAGGGGCAACCACAGCTTCTCTGGGCACCCTGTACCAGGGCCTCAGCATCCTTGTAGAGAACAATTCCTTCCCAATATCCCATCTAACCCTGCTCTCTGGCAGTGGGAAGCCATTCCCTGTGTCCTGTCCCTCCATCCCTTGTCCCAAGTCCCTCTCCAGCTCTCCTGCAGCCCCTTTAGGCACTGGCAGGGGCTCTGAGGTCTCCCTGGATCGTTGCCTTCTCCAGGGGAACACCCCCAGCCCTCCCAGCCTGTCCCCATAGGAGGTATAATGAAAGTAAATAACAAGCCAGGACCTCATCTCTGCCTTTCCCCAGGGAGATGTTCCCAGTGTGTTGGTCCCTGGGATTTTGCTCACCCTTTCTGCCAGGTTTAAGAGGAATTGGGTGCCTGTGTTTCCTCGGCTAAGCTCTGCCCTCACCCAGCTGATGGAACTCATTTCTGCACTCCTGGGTTCTTCGTGTGCTTCTGGGTTTTGCTTCATGGAGGAGGACCCTGACTTTGGGGAGAGGGCACAGAAAAAGGTTTATAATGAAGCAATCCTTCCATCTGTCCAGGCAGCCCTCAGCTCTCCCTTGCTCCATCCAAAGAAATCCCAGCTCCTGAGAGAACATTTTCGAGCACGAGGCGAGGAGGAGGAGAAAGACATCAGGGTGGTGTCCAGCTGAAGGCATTGTTCTCTTCTCTCGGGGGCTGTACGAACAGCCAAACATTAATATTTGCTTTTCCATTTCCCTCTGGGCCCCATTGTTCGAGGGCTGGGCCTGCAGACAACTTTGCAGCTCACCTCTGTTTACTCGGAGCGCCTGTGCCAGGCCTTTCCCTTCCTCAGCCCTTTCCTTGGGTGGGAAGGAAAGGCTGGATAATTCCTCCCGGCGTGAGGAGACTCATTGTCCCTCCTGACTGCCGTTCAAGAGCAGATTGTGGATTGTGGAGCTGTGTGTTTTCTTTTTAGCACGACTTAAAAGGCAGGCCTGGCCCGAGCGCGTCTGCCAGATCAAATGGTTGGCTCGCAGTGAGGTTCAGCCCGAGGCTTGGAGTGGGAAGAGCTCCAGCCACAGAGCAGGTCAAAAAACCCCAAAAAATCCCAAAAAAATCCCTGCTCCACAGAGCAGGTCAAAAAAATCCCACTTGGCTTCTTGCTTCTGACAGCACCCCCCCTATTTTCAGTAGTGACTGTGTGAACTCATCATGCTCGGCCTCTTCAGAGAGCTCTGCATGTCCTGCTTGCCTGGAAACAAGCTCAATTCAAACCAGATTTTTCTGTATTAAAAAAGAATATATATTTCCAAGGATCTTTCTTGATGTGTTAAGGATGTCAGGAAGAGGTGGTGGTTCCTCCTCTCTCTTTGAAACTCCGCCAGCCCTGCTCCTTGCAGGTGGTGGGATGTTCAGCAGGCAGATTTGCAGGGCTGCCCCTCAGCTGGGGTTTCTGCTTCTTAAACCCAGCAGGCTGGTGGCTTTTTCCAGTTATTAAGGATTGCATCCCATCTGTCTGACTTGATTTTCACACTCACTCTCTAAGAGCAAGGCCATGGCACGAGACCTGCATCTCACTGAGCTCCCCGAGCACCTTTGCTGCCCCAAAAAGCAGGAATTTTCCCTTCATTGGAGGCATGGAAAGCAAAGAGGCCTCTCCTGCCCAAACTCACCACCACAGCTTTGTTCACTGCATGATTTAACAACCACAATTACAAGGTTGGATTGACCCTGTGTCCAGGAAAGGCCCTTGCTGGCATTTCTCACCCTCTGGAAGGGAGGAAAGCTTCCCTCTTTCCCTCCATGGCATCTGCCAGTCTTTTTGAAGCACTAAAAAGCCTCTTTGGCTTTATTTTTCCACGTCACTCCCTCAGTACAGTTTTCATACCTCCTTTGTCCAGCAAAGGGGTTTCTCTATCAGCAACAGACCCAATTCCATTGAAATTTTAAACTTGGCATTGTGGGACTGAGGCATGGGAGCACAAGGTGGGCAAGGAAGAGAAAATTTGGTTTCAGGGGCAGAGGGGTGATGCTTTTTGGGGGTGAATGGCCCTGGAAGGTGGGTTTGGAGACCTGGACCATGTACCAAAACTGGGAACTGTGCATGGAGGGACTGTGGCAGAAAGATGGGAACAGAGCAGAAAGGTGGGAAGACAGCAGAGGATCAGAGGATGGGAATGTGTCAGCAGGGAGAGACTGCTCCTTGTGCCTCACCTCAAATTCCCAGCCTAGCCCAAAGGCAGCTGCACACAGCAGGCTCTGCGCCCGGGGTGAGTTAATTGGGATGTAATCCCGTTACTGAGGGCAGGACAGGCTCCAGCCCATTCACTGCACCTCTGGTAATTAAGAGCAGCTTGAAGCCTCTCCTAACAAGGTGCCTGGCAAGCTGGGGAAGGAGCCAGGCCACTGGTTTGCTTTTGATGTCCTGCATCCAGAGCTTACTGGGAGCCAGCGTCACCAGCAACACACGGCAGATGTTCCCCCACAAGCCACGCTGTGTGCTGGGGGGGGGTGGAGGCTCGAAAAACCATGGAGTCATGGAATGGTTTCACTTGGAAAGGAGCTTAAAGCTCATCTCATTCCACCCCCATGCCCCGGGCAGTGACACCTTCCCCTACCCCAGGTTGCTCCAAGCCCTGTCCAACCTTGGACGCTTCCAGGAATGGGGCAGCCACAGCTTCTCTGGGCTGCTGAAATGAAGGAGAAGCAAAGACATCCCGCCTGAAAGGACTGGAAGGAGATCTGGCAGCCCAAATTTACTGCAGGCATCATGCAACTTGTTAGTTTTCATTGAATGCAGCTCCTCGAGCCAAGTGGGAATCACAGCTTTTGTTAAAGGAGCCATCTGAGTCTCACACGAGAAACAGAAAGCAGAGAGAACTAAGAGCTGGAACAGAAAGCAAATAAAACTCCAATATTTTGGCTTTGTAATGAATATAATTAATTATGCTGAAGCTCTTTGCATAATTCCACAGTTGTCTGAGAGAGTTTGCCGGAGCAAGTAGTTCTGACACGCTGCACACAGAAACTGCCCTTTCGACTCCACGAGGATATTGAAGATGTTCTGGTAAATATTTACATTTTTTAATCCCCAGTGCTAATCAGAGCTGAGATTATTGCAGGCACAAGAGTTTATTAAAATAAACTCTGCCCTGATTGCTTGCTTTCTGCATCTGCTGGGTTTTTCCCCCTGCAACTGTCCAGATGCCAGGGAAGCTGGGATTTTATCGGGGTTAGATGTGCTGGAATACTGCAGTTGCTGTAGTAGTTTGAAAGGGTTTGGTCCCCAGGGGCAGATGTTATTCCAAAATTAAATGTCACCCAAATCTTTCTTGATGCTGAAATTACTGAACCATGGGGCATCTCGGGGTAGGAATTATTCTGTGGGGATTTTTCTTCCTTGAAGCTGCTGTTTATTAGGAAAAGTTGTTTTTACCATGAGGAGAGGGCAATGTGAGCTCTCGTGGCATTGTCTCAGCCCATATTCAAGGTCAAGCTTCTCCTGGAAGGGCTCCTTTGGCCCCATTCCATGGAACTGGCCTGGGTTATCAGTATTCATGCATCATCTCATCACAGAGCCCTAGGGCTGTCTCATAAATGCTCCCGGGGCCAAATTCAGCACTCTGAGTGTGCAGTGGGGAAGAATTTGCATCCCTGAGCTGGGAAGACCCAACGCAGATGGATCCCTGCTCTTCCCCAGTCCTTGCAAACCTGCTTGGCTCTGCTGCAGGTGCCACGAGATGCTTCCAGCAGGGCTTCACTTGGGCTCCAGCAGGAGCCTGAGCTGCACCTGTGGGAAATCCCCTCCCCAGAGGAAAGGGTTCAGTGATTTTTCCTGCTTCCTCACTTTGCAAGTTGAAAATTAAGCCCAGTCTGGGTCTGCGCTGCAGGCTGCCTTGGACCTGTGCCCTGGGTTTTATGGGGTGGTTTGTCCAACCGGGAGCCACAAAGGGTCAGGAAAAAGGAGCATTTTAAAAGCAGGCAGAGCTTTGGAAATGCCCCCTGAAGCCTTGGATTTCTTGCAACAGCCGTCCCTGCTGCCAGGGCTCGTTCTGGCCCTTGCACAGCAAGATTTGTGAGGGGGGAAAAGCAAAGGCTGCGTGTCCTGGGCTGGGAAAAGCAAGGACAAATAATTGCAGAGCCGAGCAGTCAGTGAGGACAGAATAAATGAGCTATTTGAAAATCACAGCGGGGCTCAGCACTGCAGCTCCAAGCCGCTGCCTGTGCCCCGGAGTCAGGGAGCTGTGGGATTTCTCCTGCCTCCAGGTGTCTTTGGGTTTTTTCTCTTTAATACCAGCCCTGCAAAGTTTGCAGCTTGTCTGGGCACATTTTTTCAGTGCCGCTGAGTTTAGGCTCTGGGCAGAGGTGAGAAGCTCTCAGTTGATCCTTAAGGGGAAGAAAAAGCATCACACTTTGTTTAACGTGACTTTTCACGAGGCATGGATCCATTAGAAATCAGGGCAGTGCCACCAAATGAGCTTCTGGCTTCTGCTCCTGAGCCCTCAAACAAGCTGAAGAGGGAAAACATCACCTCAGGAACACCTCAGGAAAAAAAATTAGGGAAAAGTCCTATATTTCCATTTTCAGTGTGGAAGAAACAAATTGCTGCTGCCATCTGTCCCTCCCCACCCAGTGCCAGGCTGTCTTGTAGCAAAGGCTCACCCATCTTTTCAAGTCTGTCAGATAATTCTGACCTTGATGCAGAGCAGACTGGGGCTTTGGGGCTGTCACCAGACGGGGTGAGGAAGGAGGGGAGGGAAGAACATTCGGTTCAGCGCCGCGGGAATGAGGCAGTGTGAAAAACAGGGAGCAATCCTTGAGCAGATGGAGGGTGAAGTGGTGAAGACTGGCGGGCTCGGCTGCATTAATGATGTTAATAAGCAGTGAGGAGTGATTAATGAATTCTATCCAACGGATTGGGGTCAGCTGGGGACAGCCCAGGGCAGTGCTGCCCCTGCTTTGCAGCCAGGAATGGAGTTCTGGGCAAAGGGGTCCCTTCCCACCACCGAGCTGCATTTTGGAGCAAGGAAGCTTTTCCCAGACTCTGGATAAACTCCCTGCCTGGCTGAAATGGTGAAACACTGAGAAGAAAATGCAGCACTCCTCAGAGGGGCTGGCCTGTCCAGAATCAGGGAACACAGTGCTCTCCTCAGTTTTCCCAGGTGCAGGACACCTCCAAGCAGGCTTTGAGTGATGCAGGGTGTAGGAGCTGAGCATTGGAGGGCAGGATTGTTTCCAGGTACCTCAAGGATGTGCTCCTCCATGGAGGATGGGACAGAGCCAGCAGCCAGGCTGGGAACTGCTGGAAATCCCTTCCTTGTGGAGCTTCCAAGCCAGGCTGGGGGCTTTCAGCACTTCTGTTGTCTCACTCTGATGAGTGCTGAGGGTCATGAGCTCAGAGCAGAGACCTGAAATCATAGAATCACAGGATCATTAATGCTGGAAAAGCCCTCTAAGATCAGAGTCCAACCATTCTGCCAGCACTGCCAAACCTACCACCAACCAAGTCCCCAAGTGCCACATCCACATGGATTTTAAATCCCTCCAGGGATGGGGACTCCACCACTGCCCTGGGCAGCTGTGCCAGTGCTTGATCACCCTTTCAGAGAAGAAATTTTCTGTAATATCCAGTCTAGACCAGGTTGGATGGGGCTTAGAGCAATCTGGGATAGTGGAAACTGTCCCTTCCCATGGCAGGGGGTGGGACAGGGTGAGCTTTGAGGTCACTTCCAACCCAACCCAGTCTGGGATTCTGTGATTCCATAAGATCCCCATCACTCACGGCCTCGTTGTCCTTCCCTGCTAGGCTCAGCTTTCCACTCTGGCTGCCAGGCTGGGCAGAGGTATTTACTCACCACTTCTTGGATCTCTGCTGCAGCCCAGAGAGCCTGGACAGGCTCAGCTGAGGCTGTGTGGTGCCCAGATTCCTGCTGGGCTGCCAGGCAAATGAGGCAGGACCTCCATGGATTACATCATTTTTCCCAAAGAACCTCCTGCCATGTAGACATGTAAAAATATCTTAAAGGAAGTTGGCCATTCCCAGAGAAAAAGCTGGAATAAAGCAGATTAATGGTCCCAAGTCAGTGGAGAGGAACACACAGATGTGATTCAAAGCATCATTAACTTGATTCCTGATAAGAATGTCCACCAGTGAGGGAGGGATGGGGCTGGCAGCACTGACATGGAGCTGTGCCCATCTCAAGTGGGTCCCCAGGAGGTCAGTCTGCCATCCCAGTGGCTCTGGGCACATCCAGGCTCCTACTGGACAGCAAAAAGAGGGGCTCAAAACCTCTGGGGGCTGGCTGGGGAGGCTGGAGGAGCTTCAGGGCTCTGTGAGGTGACTCCTCACGTGGACTCTGACAGCTGGAGTCCTGGTGAGGTGTTTGCAGGTCAGACTGGCATGGAATGGGGCTGGATCTGGCAGCCTGAGTGAAATTTCCCACCTCAACTCCAAACACACCTTGGACTGTATCCAATGTCTTCCCTGGCCACAGAGAGCTCTGTGCTTTTGTTGGGGTTCTTTGGGATTTAGAGGCCAGGATTAAGGAGGAATAAGCTGAACTTAATTGCAGGGATAATAAAAGCTGCTTCCCAGGCTGCTGTGAGCACCAGGAGCTTTAGTCCAGCTGGAGGCTGAGCAAAGCCATGGAGTGGATGGACTGTTTGGGAGGAAGGATGGCACAGGGATCAGCGTGGGACACCCAGAACCTGCTCCCTGTGCCACTGACCACGGTGGGGACACTCAGCAAGCACTTGTCCTGTGTCTCCTTTGGGATAGATGGGTCAGGGAGCATCCTCACGCCTCCTGTCCTGTTCTCAGCCACAGGAGGAGCCCACCTCAGACGATTCCAGACCTCTCAGTTGGAAGAGCCCTCTGAGATCAAGTCCAACTCAGCACTGCCAAGGCCACCACTGACCCTTGTCACAAGGGTCACAAGTGCCACATCCACAAGTGTTTTAAATCCCTCCAGGGATCATGACTCCACCAGCTGTGCCAGGGATTGACAACTCTTCCACGAAGAATTTTTTCCTAATAACTGATCACCAAGTAGGCAACACAGCCCTCTACTCACAAAGCCAAGCAGGGAAGGTTATCCATGTGATGTGACTCCTCTTGGCATCTTCCAACTCCTTCAAAGGTCCTTTCCAACCCAAACCATTCTATGGTGCCTTGAGAGAAAGAAAATTGAGCTGCAATTTCCACAGGTAACCCGAAGCTGCAACAGCCCCAACTACTTAAAAATAAATAAATCCTTGTCTCCAGGACAGGCTGCTCTAGGCAGGACTAATTGCAGGAGGTTTCTTGAACTCTGACCACAGCAACAGCACTTGGCTCCTGGCTTCTGCCACTAGCAGGTCTCCAGGCACCTTCCAGAGGAAATCAGTATATTTTCCATGGATTAATGCAGGAGAAGTGACAGCTCAAAATGTCCCCAGACTCATGGCTTTGCTAGGTAACAGACTGGGGAGGATTTATCCCTCTCCCTCCCAGCTTTGCACCCCCTGGGCTCTGTGTGTGGGGTCACATCTGTGCCTGCTCAGCTGCCTGCTTGATCCCACAAGGCCTGCAGGACACCTGCATGCTGTCACTGGAAACCTTTATGGAAATTTATCCATCAGCAACGGAGGCGAGGGTGCGGCCCCAGAAATTTTGCTGAAATATGGCCTCTTTTCTGGTCTCAGGAATGAATCTTTGGGAGTTCAATAGCTTTGGCTGACATGCCATTAATTTCAGACTCTCATTAGCAAGGAGGAGTTGATGCTAATTATGCAAGGCCAGGTGATGTTTGAAATAGGATCTGTGTGGGCATTGTTGTAACTGATCCTTGGCTGCTCGGGAAGCCTTGGCTGGGGCCTGAATGGCTCTCCAAATACAAATATTTGCCTGTGGATGGATGCCTCATTATTAATTTAAAGCCTGCCATAAATCATGTGCTCAGAAATGCAGACTTAAGCTCCGCAGACAAAAATAGATGTGGCCTCTTGCATGGGGAGCCGTTCCCGATTACGCTTCCATAATTGGATCACGCTGAAATGGATACCTTAAATTTAGTTACAAAGGGCTAACAAGAGAAAAATGCCAGCAATTTATCACAGCCACGGCGCTATATTTAAAGCTGTCAGCATTCCTGGGATATAAAGTGATTATAAATCCCAGTGATTTGTAACCGGCCATAGGAATCTGCCTCCATGCTGACATTTAACACCCGAGTTCTCCACGCTGGCAGCCCTTGATTCAGCCACGTAATTAAGCCTTCACCTCCTTTTCAGTTTAGGAATCACCCTGCTGCTCCTAGAGGTTTAAACACACTGCCAATTTAAGGCCCAAACGGAATTGATTTCCTTCGGCAATCAATACCTTGCTGGTGGTTTGGAGGCGGAGGTGCCGGAGCGCTGCTCTCACGTCCCATTTCACTGAAATAAAGCTGTGCCTGGCCCTGTTCTGGGGGTGAGGCAGCTCATTAGCTGACACATGAGAGGAGCAGCAGACAAAAAACTCAGTGAAGTGTGGTTTTTCCATGAGCCTCTCTGAGGAATCTTTAGAAACAGACACACAATAATACATAGTTTGATATCTCTTCAATCCCCAGAGCTTGTTGGCATCACCAGCCTGCAAAAAAAGGGATAAAAATCTTGGAAGCAGGCAGGCAGGCAGGGAATGACTGTGCTGAGGTTTCTTCCAGGTCTTCATGGGTTCATGCCCTGGGGCAAGGGAGTTTACCTTGTTTTACAAACTCATTTAGAGCTTAATCTCCAACCTCTAGGAAGGTGGTGGTTCACTTCTCCTTAGGTTGGTGAAGGACTTTTCCATGGATAAAAGCCATAGAATACTTCTCCCTTTAAGCTCAAACACACCTGCCCTCCATCTTACAGCCTGTTAGGACTTCCATACAGCCTTGATTTCTAAACGTTTCCCTTTTTTTGGGTTACAACTAAATGTACAGGTTTGTACATCAGAGATGCTGGAATTGAGAGCTGATGCCAGCTCTCCATCCCTCCTTACCAAAGACAGAAATGGAGCACTGATATCTCCTAAGAAATTCCATTATTTGTTGTTTGATACTTTTAAATTTTATTAAGTAGCAGAAATGATATTTTATTCAATTCTATTTTTACCTTGGCTTGCTGTGACCTTGGGTGAAGAAGATCTTTTACCTGCTCGACAGCCACACAATGGAAAGATTTTGCTTGAATCATGATACAGATAATCCTGAAAGAGCCTGGAATTAGGGAAATTGGCCACGAAATAAGCCAGGGCACAATACCTCTGTCTGTGACTCTGCTTCCCTTTGTGTTTTCATTTCCTACCTTCATTCCTTCTCCCTTACGTGATGTCAAACCCCTGGAATGCACTTATTTATTAGCAGCATAAAGAACAATAAGCGAAAAAATGCAATAAAAGAAGAAGCTGCTCCTAAACCTCCCTTGCCAAGCATGTGAATCCTTCAGGAGACTAATCCACGACACAGCTCAGCAAATCACTGAGGAATGTGAGTTCTCCCATGGGATTAAAGAGCCCTCAGGGAGGCTGCTGAGATATGGGGTGGGGAGCCCCATTACACCCCTTCTGTGCTGAGTAGTTTTCCATGCTTTCTAACAAGAGTTGTGCCTATCAGAATTTTCTTTTTCTTTTTTTTTTTTCCCCCCACAGCCCAAAAGCTCTTGTTTGCTTGCTTCAAAGCCAGGACAAAGTCAGGATGCCCATGAAGATGGATTTGTCCCTGGAGCATGGTCAAAACCAGCCCCGGCTCTCTGAAGAGTTTCCACCTTCCCCATCCTCTTCCCCACCAGGCATCTCAGAGAGGTTTTGGAAGAAGGCCTTGCCTTCAGACAAGCCGGAGCTCACAGGATTTATGTATGTGAGGAGAGACAGACAATCTCCCCCAGCTGAAAACTGAGATAAGCATCTAGAGGTGTTCCAAGAGAGCTGGAGAGGGACTTTGGACAGGGGCATGGAGTGACAGGACAAGGGAGAATGGCTTCCCACTGAGGGAGGGTAAAGTGGGATGGCTGTGAGGGTTTTGTTTGCCTAGCAAGTGGCAGAAGTGCTAACGGAGGGAAAAGGGAGCCAAACCAGCAAATTGTCACAGTCCCAAAGTGAAAAATGTCCTGGTTCTTGACCCCAAACCTTAAATACATCAGCAAAAAAGTGACTGAGAGCTCTTAACAGGAGCTCTCACTTGTTTTTCTACTTGTCTTACAGGCAGAAAGGTTGGCTGCTGATGGTAAATCTTGGACAGGTTCGTGGAATTTTGCCACCCAAGAAAGATGCTCCCTGCTTTCTTTCCATTTCCACCATTTCCTTACAAACTGAGCCCTGGTTTTTTAGCAGGTATTTGGCACGTTTTCCCCAAACATCAACACTTCACAGCTGACAGACATTCCTCAGTGAAACGACTTTTCTTTGACATCTCTCTTGAACGAAGAAAAGAGGGAAAGCAACAGCTTCCCTTCCCCCTTCCCTCCCGCCTTGCCAGCTCCTTTGGAAATCTCAGATTGCTGGCGTGACCCATCCAGGTGCCAACAGCAAACGGGTGGGAGGGAAGGGCGGCTTTTGATGTTGCAGGCAAATTTATGTTCCTAATAATCATTCCTTGGACCGAGTAAAGAAGGCTCAGCCAAGCAGACATCCCCACTGCGGCATTGATGGCTGCGAGGGACATTTTCCTCCCTCTGTTAGCTTATCAAGTGCGTGGTTAATGGCACACATTAATTAACGCAAGAGATCACAAGTATCAGGGCTGAGCCAGGGGACAGGCTGGGACTTTCTTTGGGAAACAGTTTAATGGCTTTGATATTCCAAATATCCTCAGAGCAGGCAGGGGGCAATGCTCAGCCTGGAGTGAGGAGATGGTGCTGAGCTTACAGCAGAGAAGGAGCAAGCCAAGGGGCTGAGGCCTTCTGGGGTGTTATGAAACCTTCTGGAAAGATCTTTTCACCATAAAAACAGAGTTCAGGATCCTCCTTCAAAGTGAGGTTGCTCAGCGGTGCCTTGGAAGTCCCCACATGGGTTCCTGCCTGTAGTGACTTCAGAGCTGGCCTTTGAAGTTGTCCACCCTCTTCTCATGTGCCTGCTCCGACTTTGACCTTCCTCACCCCAAAATAGCTCCTCTCAGGCACAGAAAATATCAAAGGTGTTGGACAATGGCTGGGTCCCTGTTCTCCCTGAAGTCAGTGGGAACTGTGCCATGGTCTGGAGAGAACATGAATCGGACTGTGACAGTCCTCTTGGGGTGGGACACATTTCCTCTTGGGGACACACAGCCTCTTGGGGACACATGTGTGGGACAGGAGCTGCAAGAGAGGTCACCTGGCCCAGAGAGGTCACAGCAAAGCCCAGGAGCTCCCAAACCAATGTCAATGAACTGCTCAGAGCCAGAGCTGCAGCAACAAGGTTGTCCCAACCTACAGGGTCTTCTCCACCCGACCTATATGTCCTACACCATCCCGACCTACAGATCCTCCTCCATCCAGCACACAGGTCTGTCACTATCCCAACCTACAAATCCTTCTCCATCCAACCCACATGTTCAATGCCATCCCAGCCCACAGGTCCTACACCTTCCCATCCTACAGGTTCTTCTCCATCCAACCTACATGTCCTGTACCATCCAACCCCCAGGGACTACACCATCCTAACCTACAGGTCCTTCTCCATCCAGCCCACAGGTCCAACACCATCCCAACCTACGGGTCCTTCTCCATCCAGCCCACAAGCCCCACGGCCATCATCAGAGCCACACAGGTGTTGTCACCTCACATGGCCTTGCCGAGTGCCCAACCCTACCTGAAGTTCATTGGAAGCCCCGGATTGTGAAGTCATGTGAACAAGGAACAATCTCCACTCTAATTTTTTTAAGTCTAAAGGCCTTTTTGGGAAATTGCTCAGCACTTCACTCCCTCATGGTAAGACAGATCCTGTGAAAGCCCAGCCTGTATAAATTTTTTTACTTATTTTTGGGGGCTTGAGGGTTTTGCTGGGTTAAAAAAAAATCAGCTGTGCTCACAGATGTTGCCTTACCCATGACCTTGGACTATCAGAGCCACAACAGCTCTGCCATTGGGAAAAAATCATCTTTTGAGCCTGTGGCTGGAAATACTGACAAAATCCAAACTAACTGCCAATTTCTCTGCTGGAGCTCAGGCTCCATCAGAAGAAACTTGTGATGGTGTTTCAGTTCACAACCTTCTCTACAGGCAACACAGTCCAACTTGAGAGACGATGAGACAAAAATAAATGGAGGAAACTCGTCACGGGAACATAATCAAAGGCATTGAGCCTTTTAAGATAGCGTCTGTCCTGATGTTTACAGAGTCCTCCCAAAGCCAGGAGACCTCTTCTGGACTTCAGAGGCTCAGTGCTGCTCTGTTCTTGTTTATGGCCCCAATGCCAAAGAAAATTGAGGGGCTGATAAACACCGTGCACCCTGCCATGCTCTGTCAATGGACTCTTCCTTGGGATTAAGTGCCTGAACAACATAAAAGTGTTTTCATTCTGCTTTATGTTCTCATCTGCCTCCTGAACAATTATTTTCAGAGTTGTAAGGAACACAGGCTCAGTAGGACTTGGGTTTTGTTCCTGCTGTTCCATCAAGCGACAATGGAAAGCCCACGTGCAGTGTCTCACTCCTACTCCTAGCCCATGGCATTGTCCTCATGGGCTTGTCTTGTAATTGTCCCTCGTGTGGGAATTTGCTCATCTGAATCCAGAGCACGCTCCAGCCCACCAAGGAATGGCTTCTCTTGGAAAAGCAGACCTATTTAAAGGGAGATTTCACTGTAGCCACTCAATGTTCAGTCTCTTTGTGTGTCTGGACCCTAATTAGAGAAGGGAATCGTGGATCAGGAGCTGGAATTTGGTAGGACTCGCAAAAGAGCTTCACCCCAGGCTTGCAATCTCCTGGGGTTTGCCATGATTAGTGGCTTCAATCCCACCAGTTGGATACAACGGAATAGAAGCCCTCTAATTGCATGTTAATTACAGCTAATTGCTGGCCAGGAAGGAACCCAGGCCTTCCTAGCTGATTGTGGGAAGCAGTGATAGCTGAAGGAGGAGCCCCCCAGGGCAGGGTGATGGTTGCACCTTCCTCCTGTGCCACCTGGGCTGAATCCAAGTGGCCACAATCGAATCCAAGCCCCAGTCGTGCCAGAGCTCCAGGAGTGTTAGGACAATGCTGTCAGGGATGCACAGGGTGGGATTGTTGGGGTGTCTGTGTAGGGCCAGGGGTTGGACTGGATGATCCCTGTGTGATATTCTATGATTGTAACCCTGCACTGCTCTGCTCCCAGGCTGCTCTTTGGCTGATCCCAGCCCTTGCTGATCAGCCCAGCCTCGTTGGGAATAGAGGGCACAGACCTCCTCCTGCTTCACACCTCCAAAATCCCCTCAGATCCTTTTTCCTTGAGGGAATTGCAGACCAATGTCAGCTTGAGGCTTTGCAGGTGAGGTGGAGTGGAAGGGAAGCTGGGGGGAGTGGGAAAGGAGGATGGCTGTGCACACCGAGTGCTTGCACAGAATGCCATGGAAAAGCTGCAGCAGGAGCTGGGCTGCCAGGCTGTGCCTTTGGGAGAGAAAGGGAATGTGGCCAGCAGAACCCAGAGCCCGAAGCAAGCACAGGCTCGGGATGAATGTGGGGGGCCGGGGGTTTGGCTCTTGTGGGTTTGTTGTTGCAGGGAGGAATGCGAGCAATTCCTTGGCAGGATTTCTCCGCAGGATATTAGCATTAGAAAGGGAGTCGCTGAGCAGGGATAGTTCAGATAGGCTGTTGCTGGCTCAGTTCACCCTCTCTGGGGGTCTAGGTCTGCTCTGCCCTTTTCCAGTTAATACACTCTGAGGATCATTTGATTCCTACACACTCTTCCCATCCACAGCACCCCAAGACCACCTGAGGAGGACAGCTGGCAGGATAACATCCCATTCAGCCTCCCAAAACTCCTTGGCCTTTCTCTGCAGGCAGAGTGCAACCCAGAGCCTGCAGGAAAGGGGCTCCTGGCAAGGGCAGAGCAACAGATTGATGCTTTCTTTCCTTTCCTGACATGATGAGGGGATCCCAAATGAGTCTTTGTGTCTCTCCTGGCTCTGGTACACATTAGGAATTGAAGCCTAATGAGCCTGTGATTATGTCCAGGGCCTTCAGGGATGGATGGGGAATTCATACCTCAAGGACAGGTATTTTTAAGGCACAAATGTGGATGGAGCCCAGGGGAGTATCTCCCCCTTTAGAAGGTTTGGACTCTGACTACTGGATGGGGATTTTTTTGGGGGGAAAAAACAACCTCTGTGCCTCCTTTTACAGCGAGTTGTAAAACTTTACTGCTTGTCAAGCCACATTAGTACCTGCCCTTTCTGGGAAAAGGAGTTTTACTGTCACTAGAGGAGATTCACCTGAGCACCTCAGGGCTCAGTGCACAAATTCACGCCCTCGATCATTTTTAACAGCACTTTGGAAAAGACTTCTCATCCCTCCCCTCAGTGCTGTGGGAAATCACATCACTATCCAAACAGAGCTGGGAGAACAGTTGTTCACAATCCTCCCCTCCTCGGGGGCAGCACTTCCAATCCAGATTAGATTAAATTGAACCAAAAAGCATCCAGACTGTGCAGCTGTAAAGGGAGCCAAGAATTAATGAGTTTTTATGATCCTGGGTCCACGCTGTGATTTCTTCTGCATTCCTGTGGCTGCCCACATGCGTTGAACAATGAATGTGCCCCATTGCAGGGTCTATCAGGAGGTGAGTGAGTGTTTGTAAACTGAAAATTGCCCTTTGAGCCATTGGAAAGCCACTGGTGTAGCAGAAATGGAGGCTGGCAGCCCTTATCCATGGATAAGGAATGCAAGCTGCTGGAACAAGGGCAGAGAGGAAGCACCTCCAGGTGTAGCCACAACTTCTCCCCTTCGGGCCACAAAGTTTTGGAGCCACATTGCCACGGAGGGAAGGGGAGCAATCCTGATTTTCTTGGGAGCTTCTCTTAAACCAGTGGAGGAAGAGCACCTCACTTTTCCTTTGCACCAGGACACCTTTAGTCCTGTGGAGATGCCATTCCTGTTCCTTGGTTGTGTGTGAGCCCTTATTCCATCACAGGATACCATGATCTGCTTTGGCGTTGCACAGTCAGCCGTTTTCCCACTCCCAAAAAATTGGGAAAAAGCCTATGGCGTTTTATAGAGTTTTATGTAAATGTTACACCAGGTCTGCCTACCTAAGAGCCAGGAGGGTTTTTTGATAAAGTAAGTGTGTATAAAGTCATCCCAGAGTGGTTTGGGTTGGAAGGACCTTAAAGCTCATCCAGTTCTACCCCCTGCCATGGGCAGGGACACCTTCCACTATCCCAGGTTGCTCCAAACCCCATCCAACCTGGCCTGGAACACCTCTACACAGGGAGCATCCATGGCTTCTCTGGGCATAATATAAATACATATAACAAATAAAAGTTTATGTATGTTTTAATAATCATTTCATACAAGTCCATGAGCCCTCAGTGTGGTAATTACAGAATGGACCAGGGCTAAGCTTCCCATTCCCATTATCCATGCTCCTCCCACTGATTTTGAGTAGGTCAGACTTGAGTATTTTCACGCAGTGTGAAGCAAATGGGGAAAACAAGAGGCAAGTGAAAGGTGCCATTAAGCTGTAGGCAAACTGGCGAGCTTCCGATCCTGGGAATGATTTACTGGAGTCTTTAATGAAGCCTGAGCGGGTGAATTATGGGCAGAAAAACAGGGATGAAAAGGAGAGTAAGATGAGGGTATTTTTGTAACCTATAAATTCCTGTCGGATTTATGCTTTTCTCAAGTTTTACGATGCTTGGACGTAATTCTTGATAAACTTTTTACAGTGGTGTTTTCAACCCAAATTTAGTTTGTGTTGTAAAAATATCTGTGACAACACTATCTCATTCCAGCTGCTCCAACACCCAGGCTACTTTTTCCACTACCACAGCCCTGTTATCCATCTGGGATGGGCTGGGATGGATACGGGGATATAGGATTCTAGTTCCACTTGTGTGGTCCTAGTTGAAGATAAAGCCATGAAGAAAACGGAGTGTTTTGTCACAGAAATGTTTATCTGTCACCCATTCCCCATCCTCCAAGGAGGAAAAAAGGGATTTGGACCCAAATCAAAAGGCTTGGTGGAGCTGGATCCAAATGGGCCTGATGCCTCAGCCAGGCTGTGGCTCCAAGGAAAAATCCTGGAGCTTGGCTTGACAGCATCCAGCTCCCACAATCCAAAAGGAACATGAAGCCTTGAGGTATTAAAGGCTGGGATCAAAGTAATTCCATGCTTTCCTGTTTGTCCCAGCTCCTGACGAGCATGAGAGCTGCTGGGACTAGATAGGAGTGGTGAACGTGCTCCTGGGGAGGTGAGAGCCTTTTGAACTGAGGGCAGCAAGGCATGAAAAACACATTTGTGCTTCCCCACTCCTCCCACCTCCTGCAAATCTTGCAGGGTGGGAAAACCTCCCTCAGTCCAAATGTTTTGCCATGAGAAAGGAATCGAGGAGCAGCACTTGGATGTTCAGGGCTCTGTGTCAGCATGACCTTGGTCCTTCCTGAAGCCCAGGAAGAAATAACTCCTGGAGAAGTGGTAGCACTGGTTCTTCCAGGTCAGCTTGGAGGAGCATTTGGGATTAGTTTATGGTTTTTAAGGCTGTGTTTGTGGCAGCCTAAGCCCCGGAGGAGATAACACCAACATCACACGATCCATGCAGCTACAGCCAGCCTCTCCCTCCTTCTGGATCTCTCCCCACTGCCCCCTTTCATCTCCCGAGGGTGTTGTGGGCTAAGCCATCCCCTGTTACCTATTTTTGGATCCAGGTTTACTCTGTTTCCAGGCTTTTCATTCCTGGTTTTCATTTTCCCAGCCAGCCAGAGCCAAACCTAGCCCCAGGGACCCCAGAGAGCTTCAACCAGGGGTGAGTTTGGCCCAAGGTGTTTCTATCACAAAGCTGTCAAAACCAATTTCCTCTGATCAGACTGTGTTGAAATCCTAGTGGAGGCAATTCATCTCCTGCTGGATGCTGGCTTGAGCAGCAAATAAACATCAGAGGCAAGAGAGCCTGGCTGGAGATGAGAAATCTTGTCCTGTGATGAGAGGTTATGAACCTTTCTTATCTCATCTTATCTCATCTCATCTTATCTCTTTGGGTTTCATAAGGAGAAGCCTGACGTGGCAGCAGCTAATCCCTGATGGAGGAAAGGTGGAAGCTGGGGATGCAGCAAAGGGGACAGCTAGCTCTGAGCCTGAGTTTGTGATGTGGGGTGAGGATGGGGCAGGAAAACTGGAAATTGTGGTCCTGGCTGTGTTTACTCATTCCCTGGAGCAGAGGGGCTGAAGGACGAGGTGGGGAGGGAACATGTCAGCGTTAAAGCCACGGTGGATTTAACAGCAAACCCTTCATGTGCTGCCAGCATGGAAGAAAACACCTGTGGGAATGTGCCAGCCCTGGCCAAGGTCGTTCCTGCAGGCACTGAGCACTGTTTTGGGATGCAGCAGTGAGCAGCTCCATTCCCTTCACCTCCAGATCATGTCCCCACTGGCAAGACCTCACTTGCCCCAGCCCCAGGACCCCTGTGAGACCACCTGTGACCACTGCTCTGGAGATAATATTCCTCCCCATGCCTTGCAAATCCCACCACCTCCCACCACGGATTCGCAGAATATTCCGAGTTGGAAGTGAACCACTTGGATCAAAGTCCATCCCACCTCTCTGGACAAAGAGAGATTTTTTCCCCTGTTTACCCACAGCAGCTGCCACGTGTCTGCTGAGTGAATGAACCCCTGGGATGGATCCATCCCACCCAGCTGCCATGGGAAATGGGTGTCAGGAGCATCCCTCGCCTCCCATTCCCACACTGCCCCCAGCACTGCAGCAGCGAGGAGGAAATGCCAGGGCTTAAGTGATTTAGCTTGGGGAACGAGTGAAATCTACTTACACGGGCTAATTGATAGCAAATGATTCCTTAATTAGAAATTATAGAATTGCCCCCTAATTGACGAGGAAGAACAGGGCTGCTGCGATGAGGAGCTGAGGGGTGCTTCCTGTGCTTGCTGGTGATTTTCCTTCGGAGATGCTCTCGCCGATTAACTTTTCATGACATAAATTTGTTTGCCTTAAAATATCCAGTTAGAAGCATTTGCAAATGCATTATTTAAGGCTGGAAAATAAATATTGGATGCTCAGGCTGTGCTTTGTGAGAGCTCTGAGCCACGTGGCTTCTCACTCAATTATTGATCGTGCTTTCTGCCACGCTGGAGATGTTCCCACCTGCACAGGGGAAAATCCCAGCTTGTTTATTTGCTCCTTCTGTTTCTCAAAGTCTCCAGAAAACTCATCCAGCGATGGATTTGGGGATGTTTACAACTTTTACATCTCCCTCGATGTGGATTTTGGGTGTTTAATAAGGTGTGAGCACCTAGTGCAGTTTCTTTTGCTTGCTGAGACATTTACAGATATTTTTCCATATAAAATTTTGCCAGGGTGTATTTATCCTTGTGTCAGATTTGATGGCAAATAGAACCACAGAATCATGAAGGCTGGACAAGACCTCCAAAATTCTCAAGTCCAACCTTGAAGGCTCCTCAGAAAGTGGCTTGGACCTCACCTTCTGCAACCATCAGCACAGAGGAGAGATGAAAACTCAGGATAGCCTGGGAGGTGAGATTTGTAACGGAGAAGGAGTTGCAAAAACCTCACCTTTGGAAGATTGCAGAGATGTTTCCAGGGATATCTGGGGGCTGCAAGCACCCAGGAACTGCTCACCCTTGGCTTTGTGTCAGGAGATCTGCCAAAAATTCACAGGTGGAAAACCAGTCAGCCCGGCTGCTTGGCTTTGCAGCCGCAGCCTTGGCAGGAATGGGAATGGCATGTCCAGGGGGAAGAAGGTTTCTGCACCCCATGAAACACTCTGTCCCACAAAAAAGCTGCTCTGAGGATGCTTTGTGAGAGCCCCAGCATCAGCCAGGATGGATCTGAGCGTTGTCAGAGGCATAAATAATGCAGGACCTGCTTGGAAACGTTGCTGGGGGAATTCAGTTCTCATCCCAGCTCCTTCCCACCCGGCAAACTGGAGCCACAGAGCTTGGAAACCCTGCAGACTCATGGCCATAATTAATAGTACAAAGAAGCTGGCAAGGGGACGCCACCAGACAGGCTCCAGCTCTGGCTCTGACCGCCAGCAGGTCTGCAGAGCCCTGGCCCTGCCATGGCTGGTGGTCAAAGCCAGCCGGAAGTTCACTGCTGCCTTCAAAGAAACCAACATTTTGCCCCAAAGCCCTGCTGCTCCCATCTGCTGCTCCATCCCTGGCACAAATGGACCACCCAAATCCCAAATCTTTTCCACAGGATGCCCACTGCAACATAAGCAGCCTGATAAATGCCACCTCACTGCGATTTTCCCACTTTTTAAATGGGAATCGTGCCATTCGTGCTGGTGGCAAGCTCAGCTTTTGGGTTGGTGGTCACTGTTATTGCAGGGAGGGGTTTTTAACATCCATGCTGATTATCCCGTGGCACTGGGAGCTAAATGAGATCCTGGCACTTGCCAGCTGGAAGAGAACTGGGCATTTCTTCGCTGGAGAAAAGGAGGGCGAATAATGGGCTTAGAAAAGTGGGAGTGCCAAGAAAAACGCGGAGCCGAGCGCTCGCTGCTCTCCTTCACATGCTTAAAGAAAGCAATTCAGCCTCAGCACACGCAGTTATTAAATGGGGAAATAAAAAAAAATAATTCTTGTGACTTGGTTTCTTTGCAGGGCAGCCGAGCAAACTCCTCGATCCGCCGTGACCTTGGGACATAATGGGGCATTGAAAAGCAGATCCGGCGGCACAGAAAGGAAGTGTGTTCCACCAGGCCAGGGGAGGCACTGAGGGAAGGAACAGCCAAGTGGTTATCTCTGACGGCTTAAATCTCAGCCAGGCAGAGCTTTTTGACAAGCCAGGCTTTGTTAGGAGAGCCACAGGCAGGGCAGTGTGGGGGGCTGTACCTGGCAGCTGACATTTAACATCGTTTTAGGATGATAAAACTCACTCGGGACGCTCCTTGCCCTTGGCAGGGTGGAAAAACCCCTGTGGGGCAAAACAGCCACTATGTCCTCATCCCTGGGGGCTGCTCCAGGATGCCTGGTGAAGTAGGGGAAGGTTTGTGTGGTTCTGGATTTCAATCCCTGCCAGGGGCAACGAGGAGATCTGAGCATCAGCATCGCTGCTTTGCCCCCCTTGTCCTGGCAGTAAATGTCCCCACTTATGTCTCAGCGCAGTTTTGGGGTGAAAGAGGTGTCAGCACCTCGAGCTGGGCTTGAGATCACTTGAAATCCCTGGAAATACCCCAAATTGTGGGCACGCTGTGCCCTTGCTGTGCTACACAAGCAAAGTGGGGATGTTTGGAGAATCCCGGGATGGTTTGGGGTGGAAGGGATCTTAAAGCTCATCCAGTTCCACCCCCTGCCATGGGCAGGGACATCTTCCACTATCCCAGTCTGTTCCAATTCCTGCCCAACCTGGTCTAATTCCTTTCTCCCACTTCCCTCTGCCTCTAAAAGCAGGGAAATCTTATTTGCTCCCTTATTTTTCCAGTCCTGAGCCCTTTGGTAAGGTGGATAGCAGGTAGACGAGGGTGCTGATACTTTTATCCTCTGCTTTTATCCCAGGACACTTCCACCCATTGTTCCTGGGATGGATCAGTAGTGAGTGCTGCGTTTTTTGGACATGCCCTTTATTTGCACCAGGGTCTTCCAAATGCCCGTCACTGTCCCAAGCCCCACTGGTGCCTGGTGAGGACACCCAGGGTGTCCCATTGCTACATCCAGGTGGAAATGAGCATTTCTGGCAAATCCTCTTGTTAAACAGGGCTAATGATGTGAAGCAGCTGCTCTGAGCCCAAGCCAGCACAGTCATCAATTCAATTAACCCCACTGATTAATGCAGGAGCTCAGCAATGGCCATGAACGAGGCTGTTTGTCACTGAAAATGGGGAATTATTGTGTCTTACACTGTTTAAAGGGGGAAAGCCTCCCCTGTTTTATCACGGAGCTGTCTGGAAGGTGGAAGGGCTCTGGCAGTGATTTGAAGGAAGGCAAGAAATGATCGTAGTGCACCCCTTGGCAGCACCATTAAATGGCTCTTGCTCCCCATGCCTTTGCCCCAGAGAATCTTTAGATGTGTAGGGAAAATCTGGGAGTCAGCAGCCCAAAAGTGGTGGAGAAAGGGCTGTTTGGAGCCTCTGAGGGATATGGAAAGGCAGCCTAGGAGGATGTTTAGCTAAAGACAAAAGCATTCTTGGCTGAAAGACAGGACTTTCTGCTCCTCCAACTCTCTCCTGCAAGCCCTGGGCCTTTTCCAGACCTACAGAACTCTGCTGGATCCTCTTCACCGACGGCAGAAATCCCACAATCTGGAATCTGTTGCTACATGGAGAGCAGAGATTGGAGCCATCTCACTCTCATTCCAAGATTCACAACCATGCCTCAATAATTGTACCCCTCTTTGCATCCCCCCTCTGCTATGCAGGGATATTTATCCATCTGGGAAAAGCCATCACGACCAGTAATGATTTCCCTGTTCCCATTAGCCCAGCGCTCTCTCCCCTAACGATGATAAAACAGCCTCATCCTGGTGGCTGGTTTTAGATAGAGCTGTCATTGAGTCTGGGAATTTTTTTTTTTTTTGCAGCTTCCGTGGTTCTGTTGCCAGGAGAATCTCCAGCGGGAACAAAAGCTGTTTTATTTTGTGGGATGGGACGTGGGGAGGAAAGGGAAAAAGGGGAAGGGCAGCGTTAACTCGTGGGCTGTGGGTCTTGCTTTTGTGAGCGGCCAGGCAGGGTGGGAGGTGAGGACAGGGATTCCTTGGCTTCTAAAGGAGGAAAAATGAAGTGGGCGATTAACAGGGAATGGTGGCTTAAAAGAAAGGATTTGGGTTACAGAGAAAATACCTGAAAAGGCTCAGAGAGAGCTGGAGAGGGACTTGGGACAAGGGATGGAGGGACAGGACAAGGGGGAATGGCTTCCACTGCCAGAGGGCAGAGTTAGATGTGATATTGGGAAGGAATTGTTCCCTGTGAGGGTGGGGAGGCCCTGGCACAGGGTGCCCAGAGAAGCTGTGGCTGCCCCTGGATCCCTGGAAGTGTCCAAGGCCAGGTTGGACAGGCCTTGGAGCAACCTGGGACAGTGGAAGGTGTCCCTGCCCATGGCAGGGGGTGGAACTGGATGAGCTTTAAGGTCTCTTCTCACTCAAACTGTTGTAGAATTCTGGGATTCAGGCTATTATAAAGGACTTTGCTATATGGAGCAGTCTTCCAGGAGGAGGGAGGCTGGTGGGAAGCTTCCCAAAATCCATCCCTTCCCACAGAACAGAGTGATTCTCACAGAGCAGGTGGGATTTGCAGGCTGGCAGGGATGAGGGATGTGATGGGGGCAGGATCTGTGTGCAAAGCCAAGGGCAGTGGTGGAAGGACAATGTAGGATTTATCCCGAGGGACAGAGAAGGTGCAAGACCTGTCCCTGTAGCTCTTCCACCTCTCCCCTCCACCTCTCTGCTGTCCTTTGTTCATTCATTCTCTCACTCCACGTCAGACAGCCAAAGATATTAAAAGCCTCTCCGGAAGCTTTGTTCTTTGCTCGTGCACTTCCTCATTAGGCTTAAAAACCTAATCCCTGTTATTAGCAGGAAGTGGTTCTTACCTGGCTGGGTGTTCCTGTCACCTCACAAACCCCATCCAGGAGTGATCATGGGTGTTATCAACCCCCCCTTCCCATGGCTTGCCTTCCCCTTTGGCACCAACACTACCCCAGAGTTATGAATCATGGAATGGTTTGGGTTGAGAAGGACTTTAAAGCTCATTCCACCCCCTGCCATGGGCAGGGACACCTTCCACCATCCCAGGCTGCTCCAAGCCCTGTCCAACCTGGCCTTGGACACTTCCAGGGATCCAGGGGCAGCCCCAGCTTCTCTGGGCACCCTGTGCCAGAGCCTCCCCACCCTCACAGGGAAGAATTCCTTCCCAATATCCCATCTATCCCTGCCCTTTGGCAGTGGGAAACCATTCCCTGTGTCCTGTCCCTTCATCCCTTGGAAACAGTCTCTATCCATCTTTCTTGTAGCTCCTTCAGGTACTGGAAGGCCACAATTAGGTCTCCCAGGAGCCTTCTCTTCTCCAGGCTGAACAATCCCGATTCTCTCATCCCAAGGATACTCTCTTGCTGCAGGTGGCCATGGCTGGGGATGCTCTGCTGGAGTCCGACGAAAAACAAAAGTAGAGGCCAAGCTTACAAATATAACGTAGAGAATTGCTGCCTTCAGCCATTGCAATGGATGGAATGGGAAAAAATCCTCCATGCTCCAGCTGCAAGAGGAGATCAGGTGGATGCCTGTGGAGACGGGTGTCGGAGGAGTAAATCTGCCCTGCTTTAATTCCAGCCCGGCATAATGGAATTCCGAAATCGAAGCAGAAATAATCCATTTGGGGAGGCTGGCAGAGGGAAAGCAGTGCTTTGTTTGCCAGTTCTAAACGCAGCGAGCCTCATTTACGAGGCACTTCTGTGGGTAATTGGTTTTGAAGCGGGAATGTTATACCTACAAAATAAATCTTGTTGGAATTTATTGGCTTTGCTCAGCTCCTAAACCCCGAGCACCTTTGAAAAAGCAGAGCTCAAACACCTGGAAGCACTGCCTGTGGCAGCAACATTCCAGAGCCTTGATCCCTGCCTGGGGATGCAAACAAAGAGCTGCTGCTTCCCAGGAAGGAGTCAATAACTCAGCTTCCATAGGAGAAGAGGGACATCAAACCCTGCCAGTTATCCCCAGCCTTTGTCATTAACCATCAGGGCTGTAATTAACTCGCAGCAAGGGCAAGATTGGCCTGGGAAGAGCTCACCCCAGGGAGTTTGCTGCACTAACCAAGCGTTATTAAACGCACCTTGGCAGCCAAGCTCGTGCTTCCCCAGCTCCGGAAAGCCATCCATAGCATGATCCGGGCTGAGGGATTCGCTGGATTCCTACCAAAACTCGCGGGATCGTGGAAAAAGCGCTCCCTGCAGCGCGTAGCAACCCGCTGCAACAAACCCGGAGCTCGGGCACTCCCACCGAGGCTTTTCTTATATTCCATGTGCAAGTGGGTTTTATTAGGCTCAGGCTTGGGAATACTCCCTTCGGGAAGGTTTCAGGAGCTCAGGCTTCATGGCTCAGCCACTGCCGTGCCTGCAAGAGCATCCCTGCCCATGGCAGAGGGTTGGAACAGCACGTTGTCCAACCTTCCAACCCTTCCAGCCTAAACCATTCCATGATTTTGTGGTTCCATGATCCTCCTGAGCTCCAGCCCTGGTGAGTGGATGGTGTTGCTGGTTTGAGGCTCATCAGACCCAGGTCCTGCCTGCGATTTCCAAAGCAGCATCAAAGCAGAAAGGAGCTTTTCCCCAAAAAGCTGGCTCCACTAATACACCTGAGCCATGGGAATGTCACCCTGGACCAGCCCTTTTCCTAAGAACTGTTCAGGCCAACAATTTCCACCCAGATTCCTGCCTGAGAAACACCACAGGGGAACTCACAGAGGGATGAACTTTGCCATGGAATTCCTGCAAGACGAATTTCCAGCACCGTGGAAAAGCCTGGCCTCGTTAGGGCATTTTGTCCAGGTCTAATTGTATCGCTTCCTGGCAGGGGAAACGGGAGTGGCACCACTCCAAAGGTGGGCTGGACGTCTTTGCCGCTGTGCCTGGCTCCATCCCAGAGGGTGTAAAGGGAATGTGGCAGCAGGAGGTGGCTGCAGGTGGGAGAAGGGCAGGGAGGGTGGGAGGGAGGAGCCTAGGGGCACCCAGCAACCACTGGAAAGGTGTGGAGCATCCTCTAGCCATAGATTTTGGTCAACCCCATGGATTTTGGTCCACTCTGTGACCAAAATCCCCTTTCTTGCTCTGAGCTGCTCCTGAGCATTGCAAGATGCCCATAAAACAGAGAAGGATGGATGCACATGGAATGCTCATCCCTCCATCCCAGGCTCGGCACCAACAACATGCCCAAGGTGCATCCTCAGCACTGGGAGAGCTGCTCCCAGGATGGGAGCACAAATTGCTGATTTTTGATGGAGCTCAAGGCCAGTTTTCCCACCTGGAGATGTGGTTTTACCCAAGGGATCATGAGGATGCTGAGCTGGAAGTGCAGATTCTCACAAACCTCCTCCAGCCCATTGGAGAAGACACTTTTGTCCCCAAAGCCACTCAAGGTGCCAGCCTGGGATGATCCAGCCCAAGCCAGGAGTCATTTCGGACTTTCCAGTATCCAAAAGATGGAGAATCACACCAGGGGTGGAAAAGAGGAATAAAGCAGCCATTCAAATACTGATTTTAATGAGAATTCTGCACAACACCTGCAGGGGCAGGGGGACAGGAGCACTCCAGGCTCAGTGCCAAGGCATGGATGGGAGCAGCACCCAGCCCAGGTGCATCCCAATGATTTTCACTGGCAAAACAGGATGGAAATGCCCCACTGCAACTAGAGAACTGGGTTATCCGGCTGCAGGGAGCTCACCTTGGAGAAACCCCAAAGCTCCCAAAATAATGCCGCAGAAAAGAAGCTCCCAAGGGTGCTTTGAAGTGGTTCTATGGGGCTCCTTCTGGGAAGCCAGGAAAAGGCTTGGATGAGGCTGGGAAGTCCCAGCTGACCCCCAGGATGGGGTCTGGCCATGCAAGGACTTGCAGCCAACCCATTGTCACCCTGCTTTTGTCTCAGCCCGGCCAAAACTCCGTCTCCTTCTGCCACGCTGGGTGCAGGAGGAGCCAACACCAGGAAGAGGAAATTTAATCATCAGATCCCGATTAAACCCAGGAAAAAACAAAGAGGGGGTGGGAAGAGCAGCGGCTCGTGTAGCCTGGACCCATCTGCTCCGGTATTTCTCGCTCAGCTGCTTTTCCAGAGGGTCTTCCAACGGGAGATGGCCACTGTGGTGGTGTTGGTGGCCACCACCTCTGGGTGCACTTCGTATCCATCCCTGTCCTGTTGTCTTGATGCTCCTGGTATCCCATTGCCTAACCCAGCTGGGCAGCACAACCCCAGGGTGGGATACTCCCTTAACCTATGGGATTTTAGGGAACACAACTCCCTTTTTTTGGTGTTGGGTGCTGTGGGAAGCTGGGAAGCCACTCTCCGACCATGCTTAGCACAAGAAATTAGAGTTTAGCATTTTCCTCCATGTTTCTCCTGCCTTTCCCATCCTGGGAGAGGAAGAGGGGTGGGATTTCTGCTTTCTCAGTATTTCACAGCTTCGTTTCCATGACAAAAATGGCCCAAAACAGGGGCATAAACCCTCAGCTGCCCACTGTGCATGGGAAGGAAGGGTTTGAGTGTAACCACCCTCACCACCGGGCTGGGTGGATGTGATTTTCAAAAGCACTGCCCCTTGCACAAGGACACTTCTCTGTCCACACCTGTTTTGCACCAGCACTGCACCTTGCCCAGGGACAGTCACACCCCCGTGTTTTGCACAAGGACGCTCTGTGCACATTTATTTTGCAAAACGATATTCTGTGCACATTTATTTTGCACCAACACTGCCTGTTGCACAGGGGCAATCACAAATCCCGTGTTTTGCACAAGGACAACCCTCTATACACATTTATTTTGCAATATTACACTCCCTGTGCACACTTGTTTTGCACCAGCACAATCCCTTGCACAGGGACAGTTAGATCCCCCCGTGTTTTGCACAAAGACACTCTGTGCACATTTATTTTGCACGAACATTGCCTGTTGCACAGGGACTGTCACACATTCCCTGTTTTGCACAAGGACAGCCCTCTGCACACATTTATTTTGCACAAGGACATGCTGTGCACATTTATTTTGCACAAACATTGCCTGTTGCACAGGGACAGTCAGATCCCCCCGTGTTTTGCACAAGGACACTCTATGCACATTATTTTGCACAAACACTGTGCGCTGCTCAGGGACTGTCACACATCCCATGTTTCGCACAAGCACCCTCCGTGCTCCCCCGGCCTCTGCACGCTCCCTGCCCCTCGCACAAGCACCGTCCCGCTCCCCCATCCCTGTTTCCCAGCCCGCTCCCGTCCCTCCCCACCACGTGCTGTACACCCCCCGCGCTCCCGCCCTCCGCTCGGCCACGCCCCGGCCACGCCCCGTGACGTCAGCGCGGGCGGGCGCGCGGCCCGTGCCGGCGGAGGCGCGCGGGAGCGGAGCGGGGCTGGGCTGAGCTGGGCTGAGCTGCGCTGCTCCCGGTGCGGAGCGGAGCGGAGCGGAGCGGGCGCAGGTGAGAGCCGGCAGCGGGCGGGAGCACCGCGGGCAGCGGGCACGGGAGAGGCTCCCCGCCGGCTCCCGGTGCCCACGGGGAAAAGTTTGGAGCGGCGGCGGCGCCGGGCGGGCGGCGGCGGTGGTGGTGGAGGGTCGGGGATGAGCTGAGCTGAGCTGAGCTGAGCTGAGCTGAGCTGAGCCAGCGGCGGAGCGCGGGGAGGCGGCTGGGGAGAGTGTTAGTGTGAGTGAGTGAGTGAGTGAGAGAGAGAGAGAGAGTCTGTGCGTGTGTGAGAGTCTGTGTGTGTCCTCTGTGCGTGTGGCTCTGTAAGTGTCCTGGGTGACACTGTGTGTGTGCTTGTGACTGTGTGTAAAGTGTCCTCTATGTGTGTATGTGACTCTGTGTGTGTGACACTCTGTGTGTGTGACACTGTGTGTGTGCTTGTGACTGTGTGTAAAGTGTCCTCTGTGTGTGACTCTGTGACTCTGTGTGCCCTGTGTGACACTCTGTGTGCCCTGTGTGACACTCTCCGTGTGTGTGACACTGTGTGTAAAGTGTCCTCTGTGTGTGTGTGTGACACTCTGTAAGTGTCCTCTTGTGTCTGAGACTGTGTCGTGTGTGGCTGTGCATGCCATATGTCCTCTGTGTGTGTGTGTGTGTTGTGTGCATGTACTGTGTCCCCCGTGCGTGTTTATGTCCTCTCTGTGTGTCCCCGTGCCGTGTTCCCGCGGTGTGAGGGTGTCACTGTCACCGTGTCACGCGTGGCTCTGTGTTCCCATTCCCTGCGAGAATGGACGAGTGTGCAGCTCCGTGCGTGCCACACACCGCCACTGGCTGCTCGTTGTCCCCCAGGTGCCGCTGGCACTGCCACCCCAGCCGGTGTCACCCCAGCCGGTGTCACCTGCAGCGCTCCCGGTGTCGCCCGGCGGTGTCCTCCAGCCGGGATGGCTCCTGTTCCTTGCCGGCCGCGGCTGGGACGCTGCGGGAAGTTCGGGGCTGTTTTGAACAGCATTCCACCCACCGGCTGCGCCTGGCATTTGTTTTCCGGGAGGATTTTCCCGGCTGGGGCTCGCCGAGGGGTCGCTGACCTCTCTGCTCCTCGCTGGCTGCCCGGAGGGATGCTTTGGAAGGGAAGGTTCGGTTTTCCAGCTTGTTGCTGCCGGGACGGTGTTGGGTGGGAGAGGTGGAGTTGTGCAGGTGTGTGATGTGCTGCAGCACCGGGCTCCCGGGAATACCCATTTTTTGGGATCCCTGGCTGTTTGGGAGTAACTCAATGTTACTTACACTCAGGATAACTTTGGTACAAAGGGTGAAGCGGTGACTGTGACGTTGTTTTGTGCCTCTGCCCGAGTGAAACCACGTTGCATCGAAGCCCCAAAACCCAGAGGAGTTGTGGGATGTGGGATCAGGCGGATACAAATTCCTAGCGCAGCATCCCTGCCTTGGAATGCTCATCACTGCCTTCTTCCCCCCAGCCTGTCCCTCCTGGCTAATGCTCCCTGAGATTTGCAATGATTAAGTTATGGCTGTTAATTAATGTATACATTACGAGCTAATAATTGAGTTATGCTGAACGGAGCAGCAGCTTGGGTAGGAGTTGGAGCAGGGGGGTGTGAGACATCCTGCTCTGCTCTGGAATAAGGATGCATCCTTGATTTCCTCGTGCCTAACTGCAGCAATGGGATGCTTAGATTTGCCTTAAAGTAAAAAAACCCTTGATTATGAGAGTAAAGTCCTTGTATGGATGGCTTGTAGCTCTGACAGGGGTTAGTGGTGGGCTTGGAAGTTGGGTTAATGCTTGGACTTGATGGCTTAGAGGGCTTTTCCAATCTTAATAATTCTGGGATCCTAGGAATGGTTGTGTCTCCTCCTGGCTCTTGCTCCTGTGCAGCAGGGTTGATACCAGACCCTGCAGAAGGGACAGCATCTCTGGTGGCAGCTCTTCTCTCCTTTGCTGCTTTTTCCTTCTTTCCTCCTTTTCCCTGGAGCAGCTTGTCCTCACAAGCTGTGACTGCCCCATCCCTGGAAGTGTTGGACGGGGCTTGGAGCAGCCTGGGATAGTGGGAAGTGTCCCTGCCCGTGAGATGAACTTTAAGATCCCTTCCAACCCAAACCATCCATGATTCTCTGATGATTCCCTCGCCTTCCCAGGGTCTCCGTGCTCTTCCCACAGTGAGCTTTACCCCCTTGGTCACTCACAGAAAGAGAATTCCCATGATTCTCATGATTCCATGGACCCACAGCCTCCGCTGAGCGCATCCGCTCCTGCCTGGGGAATTTTGCAGGCAGAGATGCCAGCTTTCCATGGATATATATTTCCAAAATAACCCCGTTCGGGCTGTGGAAGGGAATGTGCTTTTCAAAAATAGCAGCTTCGTTACTTTTAATCAACTAAAGCCGGAGCAGCGTGGAGTGATTGCAGCCGCTGCTCGCCTCGGCGCTCGACATCCTAATTATGTTTGCCTTTTAATGAGAGGAAAACTATTTGCCAAGCTAAAATATTTATTTTAGCCTGGTGGGGTTGCTCACAAGAGCTTGTATGGATGGTAAGGAGGTGGTTTAGACATTGTGTAGGGTTTTTTTTTTTTAATGGGAAAAACATTTAAATATGGCAAGAGGCTTTTTCATGGCTGGGGCTGTCTGTGTGGAAGGAGCTGGCAGCTGGAGAGGTCAGGACGTGCAGGGGAATTTGCATCCTCCTCAGCCTTCTTGTTTTCAAGTGGTCTGAGAGTTGCGTCGCCTCCTGGCTCCGTGGGTGGATTTCTGAGGCAGCTGGCACAGGAACGAATGCAAATCACCTCACCTCGGAGCCTCTCGGCCTTGGGTTTGCCACCTGCCTTTTCTTTCCTGCCCAAAATGCATTCTGAAAACACCTGAGCTTTGCAGGCTGCCCTGGAGGCTCCCCAGGAGAGGCTGAGGAGGTGGGATGGGTTATCACAGAATCATGGAATATCCTCAGTTGGAAAGGACTCACAAGGATCCAAGCCCTGGCCCTGCACAGACACCGCAACAATCCCACCCTGTGCATCCCTGACAGCATTGTCCAAACACTCCTGGAGCTCTGGCAGCCTCAGGCTGTGCTCATTCTCTGGGGAGCCTGGGCAGTGCCCAGCACCCTCTGGGGAAGAACCTTTCCCTGATATCCAGCCTAAACCTGCCCTGACACAGCTCCAGCCATTCCCTGGGTCCTGTCCCTGTCACAGGCTGCAGAGATGTGAGCTGCCCTTCTGCTGGCGATAGCAACACCCAGGAAAGTTTTGTAGCCAAATGTTAACTTCCCCAGTGACCCAGGATGAGTCAGCTTTGAAACAAGGGGATCAACCCACTGGAAAATGTATTTCTGCTTTTTAACTGCAGCCCCTCTGCTGTGGAGCCAGGCTGGGAGAGCTGGGGAAGGAAAGCTCCAGGGAGACCTCAGAGCCCATTCCAGTGCCTAGAGAGGCTCCAGGAGAGCTGGAGAGGGACTTGAGACAAGGGTTGGAGGGACAGGACAACAGGGAATGGCTTCCCACTGCCAGAGGGCAGGGATAGATGGGATATTGGGAAGGAGTTGTTCCCTGTGAGGGTGGGCAGGCCCTGGCACAGGGTGCCCAGAGAAGCTGTGGCTGCCCCTGGATCCCTGGAAGTGTCTAAGGCCAGGTTGGGTGGGGCTTGGAGCAACCTGGGATAGTGGAAGGTGTCCCTGCTCATGGCAAAGGGTGGAATGAGATGAGCTTTTGGGTCCCTTCCACCTCAAAGCATTCTGGATTCTCTGACGGCTGTTCATGGAGAGCAAGGTGTGGATGCTGCTGGGGTTCCCTGACCTCTGGACAACACCCCACTGGGATGGGAGAGGCATCTCCACTGCCAGCACCACCTCAGGACTCATCCACCCTGCTCCCCAAAACTCAGAGTGAGATTTAAAAGCACAAAACGTGTCCCCCATTGCTTCCCTTGGCTCCCTCCTGATGGACAGTCCCTGCCTCAGGCCTGGGCACAGGGCTGGCATTGTCTGGGGACGTCGGCAGTGCCGTGCCAGCCTTGGCTGGGGCAGGGAGCACGTGGCTCTGCCGGCGCTGGCACAGGGAAATCCCACTGCCTGCTGCCGACGTGACTGGGAAGCAGAGGCTGGAGGGGCAGGAGAAACCCTGGGCTGCTCCTGGTGGAGGTGATGGCGCCCAGTCCTGTCCCTAAAGGAGCTGAAGGGTTGGTGTCACCAACCCGTGGGGACACCAGGGCAGCTTTGCTGGTGATTATGGAGCTGCAGGGTTTATTCAGTTCAGGAGGACTTGTAGCCCCAGCTGGCTTTGTGGCCATAAATAATCTCTGGGATTTTAGGAAGGGAAAAAGGAGGAAGCTCTTGCAGGACCTGCAGCTTTGGCCGATGGGAGTGGGGCACATGCATGCCCTGACAAGTCCCTTAGCTCCCAGCACGGAGCCTTGGCTTCCCAAACAAGGTGGAGGGACTTGCTCCCAGCAGCTCAGATCTGCTTTTTAGTGCTCAAGTGATGCCTCAGTCCCATCAACACCACAACCATCCACGCTGGAGGAGAAATTTTGAGGATACCTGGGGTCCTGCATTTCTCCCGGTGGTCCTTGAAGTGATTTTGGTGTATTTCTGTTTTTTCTTTCCTAAAGAAAAGTGTGGGAGTGTGGGTAGGGATGGCTCACAGCAACAGGGAATGCATGAAATCCCTCTGCTGCCCCGGGGTGGCTGTGGGTCCAGGTGTTTGCCAGGGTAAAGTCAGTTTTTCATGGATGAAAGAGCAGATCTTAAAACTTCCAACTCTTTCATCATGTCCCTGGATTCGCTTTTTTTCCCCCTCTGCTGGGGAAGTTGGCATTTTGGGTGGGTTGCATGTTTTTGGGAGGAATCACTGGGTGTGCCACAAGCAGCTTTACTGGCTTTAATCCCATTTTTTTGGTGGCCAAGCTCCATTGGGAATCCCTCTAGCAGTTCCCCCCAAACCCACGGGATAATTCTATTTTCAACTCGCTGATTCCACGTGGATTTGTGCAAGGGGATATTTTTGGTGCTGGGAGGCAGCCATTCCCATTCCCAGCTGGCTTATCAATGGGAGAGTAATGCTCTCATTCCCAGCTCCTGGGGCTAAAGAAGTGTTCCTGCTTTTTCCTATCTGTTCCTGCTCCACCCTGGTGAGATTGTGTCAAATCCAGCTGTGGGAAGATGGCACATCCCATCTCCTTTTTGGGATTGTCACAGAATCCCAGATTGGTTTGGGTTGGAAGGACCTTAAAGGTTATCCAGTTTTCCACTCCCTGCCATGGGCAGGGACACCTTCCATTATCCCAGGTTGCTCCAAGCCCTGTCCAGCCTGGCCTTGGACACTTGCAGGGATCCAGGGGCAGCCACAGCTTCTCTGGGCACCCTGTGCCAGGGCCTGCCCACCCTCAGAGGCATGAATTCCTGCATAATATCCAATTTCTTTCAATTTGTGAGAATAGCTTTGTAGCCTCAAACCTCTGTATATTAAAATACAAAGGTGGAAGGTGGCCCAGCTACTTATTTTTTAATCACTTCTGTGTTTCTTCCAACTGAAATGGCTTCAAAATGAAAAGATACTGGGAAAAAATTCTTCCCTGTGAGGGTGAGGAGGCCCTGGCACAGGGTGCCCAGAGAAGCTGTGGCTGCCCCTGGATCCCTGGAAGTGTCCAAGGCCAGGCTGGACAGGGCTTGGAGCAACCTGGGATAATGGAAGGTGTCCCTGCCTACGGCAAGATGGGCTTTAAGGTCCTTCCAACCCAAACCATGTTGGCATTGGGTGATTTTTCATCCTCTGGGTGCTTTTGTGTAAATTGGAGGGATGGTGATGCACATCTGGTTTGCAGTCCTGTTAAATGATGGGGAAAGCTTTAATAATAATATTATTAACAATAATAATAATGTGAAAGCCTTTCCTTTTCACTGTTCTCAGCATGCTCTGAAGTTGCTTCCTCTCCTGCCCCATGGGAGGGTCACCCTGGGGACCATCCCATCATTTCCAAGAGGGAAATCACTGCCACGGAGCCAAACCAGATGTTTTCTCGCTGACTCCAGAAAATTTTTGACCCAGCAAAGGATCCTGGGGATTCTTTGTGTGGGATTGTGAAGCTGCCTTGCTCATCCCATGCTTCCCTCTCTCCGGGGGTGAATCCAGCAGCCGCCCCTCTCCTGCCGTGCCTGGCCACTCTGCCCGGATCAAGTGCTTCAGGTCATCCATATGAAGTGTTTCAGGTCGTTTTGGGGGGAAGGGTTGGCGTGGTGTGTGGCCTTGTTTGAACAACGCCGGCTGTTTCCTTAGGAACAGGGCAAAAAGGCTTTTTGGGAGTGGAACAATGGTGCGGCGCCGGCTGGGTCTGCGCAGAGGAGCGAGGCAGGAGGTGTTCTGTGGGCGTTGCTGCTGGAAGCAGTGATCTTGAAGGTCTTTTCCAACCTGAAATTATGCATTTGGGATAAATCCACAAGTGGGGTCAGTTGGACTTCTTAGTGTTGGTGTCTGGGGCTGGGTGCAGAATCCATCGTTGGGCTTGGCATGGTGGGAGGAGATGCTCAAGTTATCCATCTAAAGACACCTCCACCAGGTAAAGCGTGGAGAAAGGGAGCGAAAAACCCCAGGAATTGGAATAACTGATGCAGTGGTCACACAGGGAGTTCAGCCTAAAGTCTCCCAAGTCTCACACACCTCTGGGACTAAGAGCTTTTGAACCCGGGTCGTGTTATGGTGGGAGATGTTAAATCCCCAATTCCTGCCTCGTTCCCTGCTGCTGCTGCTCCGTGCTCTTGGCTCACATCCGTTCCCAGAGAAGCCAGGGGGGAGCTGCTGGGTCCCTCGGTGCAGAGGCAGCCACGGCTAAAATTAAACAAAGAGAAAACTTCCCATTTTTTTGTAACAGCTCCAGCTTCCGGAAAATGGCAGCGCGCTGGAGGCAGCAAACAAAACACGGCGTCCCTGGCCAGAAAAAACCTCCTCACCTCTGAGGCATTTCCTTGCTTTCTTTCCCCCCCCTGTCCAGCCTCTCTCCCTCCCCATCCTGGCTGCTCCATAGAAAACCTGCTGTCAGATTAGAGCTCCCGGGGTGGGGTTGCTCTGGGAAGCCTGCGTGGAAAGCCAGCCTTGGGAATGGCTTTGCTCTCTCTCCCCCAAATCCCCTCTGTGCTTATTTTGCCTAAAACAGCCTTAGTGGGGTTTTTTTGGTGAATGTAGTTGTGCCTTTGGTGTGTATTGAGCTGTTGGGATCCATAAGGGAATAGTTCCCAAAGCAAAGGGCCTGGGAGCAACTGGTCCTTGCAGTGGATAAGGTTTGGGATAGGAAAAAAAAAAGGAGATGCTTGAAAGCATCCTGAAAAAAGAGAGGAGATCCGTGGGCTCATCCCACAAAAGCATTAGCTGTGTGAGTGTATCTGGAAAAAAAAGAAGGAGGAGGTGGGGGTGCATCCCAGAAAAAGAGAGAGATGGGGAGTGTATACTGCAAAAAAAAAAAGGAGGAGGAAATGCATGAGTGAATCCCAGAAAAAAAGCAGGAGGAGTAGATGCGTGGGTAGATCCCGGATAAAAAGAGATGTGCAAGCTCATCCCACAAAAGGAGAAGGAGATGCGTGGGTGCATCCTGGAAAAAAGAGGTGTGCGAGTGTATCCCGCAAAAAAAAAAAAAGGATGAAGAGATGGGGGTATTCCTGAAAAGGAGGAGATGTGAGTAAATCCCACAAAAAAGGAGAAAGTGCATCCCAGAAAAAGAGAGAGGAGATGCCCAAGTGCATCCCACAAAAAAAAGAGGAGAAGATGGGAGTGCATCCCCCAAAAAGAGAGGAGGGGATGGGGGAGTGCACCCCACAGCTTGTCTTGCTGAGCTCCAGCTCCTCCTTCCCTGTGGCTCCAGGTTTCTTGGAGCAGCCTCCCCATGAGTGGTACCTCTGTAGGGATGCATCCCATGAGTGCTCAGATGGAACAAGTGGGATTTTTGGGGAAATTGGAGGAAAACCTGGCATCCCCAGCACTGGGGTGGGTTATTTTTGGGGTGTTTTGTTTGTTTTTTATTTTTATACCAGCTTCCCTGGAAGTGTCTCCTTTCCAGCAGCCAACCTTATCAGGGTGTGAGACCACAAAACAAGGTTTTTCTGGGGGCTTTGGAAGCGTTTTCCTTGGTTTTCTGGGAATGGGCCATGGACAAAGTATTTGCTGTCCCTGGGAAATGGCAATTCCTCAGCAAAACAGAGCCACTGTCCTTTACCAGCTCAGCATTCCAAGGGTTATGGGCCTGGGAAAGATGCTCTGGGATCAGGACGCCAGTGTGGTGGCTCTCCCCTGCTGCCTGGCTCTTCCCACCCTGCTCAGCCTGGAAAACAGGTGAAGTGTTGAGGATTTGGGGTTGGTTTTTTCCTGGGGAGTTGCTGGAGTCAGCAAGCGCTGCAGACAAACTGCTCGGTGCCGTCAGTGCTTCCGAGTCATTTTTCCCATCTCTCCTGCTGCTCCCGAGCTGTGGCCCCTGCTCCCCAGGGAGAGCTGCCTGAAAGTTAGTCGCTGCTGAAAAATGCTTTAATTAACTCAATTAGCCAGACGGTCCATCTGGGCTCCTGCAGAGCCTGATGAGATCCCTGGAATGAGGTCGCAGCTCCACCCTGGTGATGGTGAGGACACAGCAAATCCCAGGGAATGTGCTGTGCTCTCCAGAGCATCCCTGCTCTTGGACCTGCACTGGGAGATGTTTGACGAGGGCATGGAGTGACAGGGCAAGGGGAAATTGCTTTAAACTCACAGGTTTCGAGGGCAGGGATAGATGGGATATGGGGAAGGAATTGTTCCCTGTGAGGGTGGGGAGGCCCTGGCACAGGGTGCCCAGAGAAGCTGTGGCTACCCCTGGATCCTTGCCAGTGTCCAAGGCCAGGTTGGGTGGGGCTTGGAGCAACCTGGGATAGTGGAAGGTGTCCCTGCTAATGGGAATGAGATGGGCTTTAAAGTGTTTCCAGCCCAAAGCATTCCATGACTGTGCACCTTGCCCTGCCCTGGCACATCCCTGTGGCTCCTGCCAGGTGTGATTGCTCAGAGCAGCTGCTGCCTCTGCAGCCCCTAAAACATCCCCCAAATCCAGGGTGCAGGATACAGCCAGGCATGGAAAGAGTGAGCAGAAAAAAGCCCTGCACGCTGTTTGGGCAGAGGAATGCAGGGCCCTGGAGCAGGGATTTGGGAAGGGTGAGTGTTTAACCCCCTGTCTGCATTGTGACTGTTCCATCCTGGCTTTAACTCCCTGTGTTGAGCTCTGTTTTGAAGCCTGGCCTTGCAGACATCCCGAGGGAAGCTGGTTTTCCTGGCTGTGGTGGGAAATGCATCCTTTAGGCAGGTGGAGATGCATCCTTTAGGCAACAGGGAGGAATGTGTGTCCTGAAGGGTTTGGGGACCAGTGGATAATAGTGCAGGGAAACTGAGGCACAGAGCATCAGTGTTTCTCCATGGAGGGATTTATCCATGATCTCTGCAGTCGTGGTGCCCATGTCTCCAAAAATGGGCTCTCAAGTCACTCCCAGAGTGCTTTTGTTGGGGGTGGGAAAATAAATCACTGTGTCCAGAATGCCCTGCAGTCAGGCAGGATAAATGGGATGGGAATATTTGCTGTTGGGGCTAATTTTTAAGGCATTGTGACCAGAGAGTGGTGATGCTGCATTATGATGCTCCCCTGGCTTGGAGAGGGAAGGGGAGGTGATTCCTGCTTTAGGGATGCTTTAAGGCAGTTGAGCTTGTGAAGGTGGGACAGAGGGTAATTCCCAGTGGGAATGCTGTCAGAGGAGGTGATGCTGCTGGGCACTACCAGGATGCAGAGCATCTTCCTTTGGGATGAGCCAGTGTTCCTGCCTAGGGATGTCCCAGCTCATCCTCAGCTCCAAAGCAATGCAGAGGCAGAGCATCACCCCAATTCCTTTCTCCTGTGGATGGGATATATGGGAATCATTTGGAAGCAGAGCTCTGAGCCTATCCATCAGAAATCCCACACTCCCTAGTGCTGCAAACACTTCTGCCTCCCTTTTGCCTTCCACCAGAAAATCTTCATCCCCCTTCCTGCACAAAAAAATGTGAGTAATGCTGGAGAAATTTGGGATGAGGCCCAGCAAACGATCGGATATCCGGCTAAGCACGGCTCTGACTTCTGGACTAAAAGCTCCCAAATGAATAATGCAGCAGGAGGAATGGCAGATTTCGAAGGATTATATTTTTCTGGTGGTGCTCTGCTTTATGTCTGTTTAAATCTTCACTCTGCAAAACTTGGGAATGGCTTTCTTTTTTTTTTTTATCACCTCAGTATATTTGTTTTATGCTCAAGTAATAACACATTTCCCCTTGTCCTGTTAAAAGCAGAGCTGATGGCATTTAAAAATAATACTGGTGCCAGTTGTCTTGTGATGCACATCATGTGTTCTGGCTGTAAATGTTGTTTACTGGGATCATGCATGGAAAAAAAAAAAGCTGAATTCACTGTAAAAGTGGATTGTTGAGAGGCTGAAATGCCAGTGGATGTTGCCCTGAGGAATAATGGGTAGTGGTGACTGTCTCTCTTTTGGTTTTCTTTCTTCCTCCTGGACCCTGCTAGAAAAGTTCCCTTTTTTTTCCTGTTGATCGAGTACTTAAGTCATTCTTCTAAATATAAATCCCTCCTGATGCGTCAGCTGTGCCTGGGATTTCACTTCTTTTATGTGGCACTTCAAGCAAGTTTTAATTAAAATTAAAAAAAAAAAGGGAAGAAGAAAGGTCCATCTGCATTGGTTTGATATTTAGGGGTTTTTTCCTCATCAAGAGCATGTCTAATTCCAGCTTGACCCTGCAAAGTCCTGCAGGCTGCATGTGGCCATCAGCTGGTTGTGCTGAGAGAATCCTCAGCTCCTGGGAAGTTCTTGCTGTGTCCTGCTTGGAATCTGGGAATGGCTTGGGGTTGGAAGGGACCTTAAAGCCCATCTCATTCCAGGGCAGGGGCAGCTTCAAGCTGGCATTCAATTCCCAGGTTGCTCCAAGCCCTGTCCAGCCTGGCCTTGGACACTTCCAGGGATGGGACAGCCACAGCTTCTCTGAGCACCCTATGCCAGGGCATCACCATCCTCACAGAGAGGAATTTCTTCCCAATATCCCATCTAAGCCTGCTCTCTGTCAGTTTAAAGCCAATCCCCCTTGTCCAGACCCTCAAACATCTCCTGTTCCTGGAAAGTCCAGCTTTTTTCCTCAGGGCTGCTTTCAATCATTGCTGCTTCTCCTGGCAGAGCTGTCCCATCACTGCCACCAACATCTGCTGGATGTGACCAACACTGAGATATGGAAGAGCTTGATCCTAATGGGGAAAAACATCTGGGATGTTGCTGTTGCTGTGGAAGATGCTGAGCACAGGAGGTGTTGTCTGGGCAGGTTGGTGAAGGTGCCACGGATTTGTCTTCTCTAGCCAAGAGCCTGCTGTTTGCCAGCCCCGTGTTTTGGGTCTGGAAATGAAAACCCAGCACCGTGGTTTTCCAAGCAGCCTCCAAGCAGGGCTGGTAGTGGGATTGAAGTTGCTTTCCACAGAAATCCAGGAATGCTGGTTCTGTGCTGCTCATGGCCTGCTGGCCCAGGCAGTCTGGACATGTGGGGCTTTTTAACCTCAGTTTAGTCCTTGCTTTCTGCAATGAGGTCCTCTGTCCCTACAAGAACACAAGCTTTGAGCTTTTCTGCATGCCCTGTCTGGCTCTCAGTGGCTTTTCCTTGTTTCCTCTAATTTGGGCATTTGTGTGTTGGCCCAAAACAACCCCTTATCACTGCTGATAAGGCTTCACCCCTAATTCAAGCTGCAAAAATCCAAAATTTGTCTCTGTGGTCTGTTAGGGATGGAATTTGAGCAACCTGGGATAGTGGAAGGTGTCCCTGCCCATGGGATGGTCTTTAAGGTCCCTTCCAAGCCAAACCATTCGGGGGATTCTGTGAAATCTCAGTGGGAATGAAAGGAGCATGTTGCTTGAACAAGAAGGCTCTGAGGTTCCTCTTGGCTGTGAGAAGCCAGGGCAGGTCTGTCTCCTTCCAGCCTTGCCTGGGGCTGACTTCTTGGAGCCAGCAGAGAGGGAATATCTTGCCCTTTGGAAATATTCCCTCTGTGGTGGCTCGGAGTTGTCCCTTTGTTAGGGGATGCTCTTGTGCTCTGGGTCTGATGCACACTTTGGAAGGTGTTCTGTGCTTACCAGTGCAGTGCAGAAGTTGTAGAAATTACTCCACTCAACCAACAAAGCAGGGAACAACCTGCTGTGACTTTCAGGAGTCATTTTAATTTTGCCTGGTGACTAATGCTGCAAAAAAAATGCGTCTGAGATTCAACCCTGCTTCAGCCAGCAAGGAGAGCAATTTTGAGCAAAGATTTTGCCCAATTTAAATTAATTACTATTTCTATGCCGAAGCATCTTGCTAAATAAGGGGCATCTTTCCCCAAAATGGGTAAAACTTTTGCTAAATTGTCCTGGCCCAGAGAAGCACGGTGGAGGCTGCAGGGAGAGGACTTTGACTCTCTCCTCACACCACATTAATCCCAACACGGACCTCGTGTGTTCTTAAACTGACGTAAAGCTGCAGTTCAAAGTGCATGGCTTTGTTTGCAGATCAAGCCTTTTCCATAAACATTTGGGCCTTGGAGTGATGAAATTGGTTTCTTATCGGCCATCTGACCCCCGGTGATGGGACTGGGCAGCTTTCAACCTGGCGAGACCGAAACAACAAAACCCCCAAGCTCCGACAGATGGGGGTGGGTGGTGTTGTTTTGGATTTTTTTTTCCTCTTCGTGGCACTCCTGATGCTGTGGAAAACGCTTGGAGCCATTGCTTGGATGCTATCTGACCTCCCTCAGCCCCAGGTTGAGTTAATTTGCAGGTTGCACAGTCTCTGTGCAGTCTGATGGGCTTTAATTTCGGGGTAATTAATTAAACAAGCAGGCGTGGTGTTTGCTCTTGTGTTGCATAAACAGCAGCCGGCTTTGGTTTATCTCAGGCACCCTCCTGGCTGGCAGAGGTAGGTGTCTGCACCTGGAAAAGTTCATTCCCACCCCTGGAAAAGCGCTAAGCTAAATTAAGGTGAGGAGTTGTGCTGCTGAAAACCACCTGAAATGAGCCACGTGGTCTTTTGTGTCCATGTGATGGGTATGGTGTTCAAAGCTCTGGATTGAAGCAGGAATGTTTTCTGGGATGGGTCTGCAGCTGGCTGGGTTTGCAGGGGAGATCAAACCCAAAGTCCTAATCCAGGCTCTGTTTGGGTTGGTTTAGATCAGATATTTGGAAGGAATTCCTCCCTGTGAGGGTGGGGAGGCCCTGGCTCAGGGTGCCCAGAGAAGCTGTGGCTGCCCCTGGATCCCTGGCAGTGTCCAAGGCCAGGGTGGACAGGGCTTGGAGCAACCTGGGATAGTGGGAGGTGTCCCTGCCATGGCAGGGGGTGGGACAAGATGGCCTTTGGAGTTCCTTCCAACCCAAACCATTCCATGTTTCTGTGATCTGTCCTCACATCCTCTTCCTGCTTGTATCATCACCTGGGAGTTTGCTCCCAACAAGCTTGCCTTCTTTCTAACATGGAAATTCCTGGTTTGTGGGATTGGGTCAAACATGGAGCATCCCATGATGTTACCAGCCCCCATCTTGCCTTCCTGTGAGAAGACCATCAACGCCAGCAAAGGGTTAAGCTGCTTAAACCCAGGTGTCCTGGGCAATCTGTTTTGGGAATGTTTACCAAAGAGAAGCTTAAAAACCCTGCTGTTTTGAGGGAATTCTTTGCAATGTGCTGATTCTTAGTTGTTTCTACCTAAAGAGAGAGGGGGGAAGGAGGTTTTTGGCTCCTGTCAGCATTTTCAGCATAGCTGAAGGTGTTCTGTAATCCAGCAGCAGGTCAGTGCTGGACTAATCAGGAAGATGTGTAAGAACATTAAACCAGAGGGGTGGTTTTGTCCCAGTTCGAATGAATTCTCCTAATCCAGAGACGTTTCATTCATCATTGCTTGGTGTCCATGGCCTTGCTCAGGTGGCAAGTTGGGAACAAAACCCCGTGTTTTTCCCAAAAATGGACCTCCTGGCTGAGGATACCTGGAGGTGGATCCATCTTGGTGGAATACTTGGGCTGGGAGAGCTGCAAGGAGCTGTCTGTGTGATGATCCACCTGGAGCCACCTCATCTCTGGTGGTCTGCAGCTCATCTCTGCACCTTTATGTTGTCCTCCCTGCACCAGGGGTGGTGGCAGCCTGTCCAGCCAGCAGCACAGGTGACTTTCTTGTGGCTGCCCTTCTCTGGTCACACTGGTGGGACTGGTTTCCCAGGATTGCAGCCGGGAGCAGGGAGAACGCGTGGCGTTGCAGCAGCTCCTCTCCATCAGCCAAGGGCAGAAGCAGTGAAGGGTGATGGGGACAGGGCTCTGAAGTGTTGATGCAGTTAAAGCTCTGTCAGCATCTCCTCTTGGGGGAAGCTCAGCATGTCAGGGACTTTGGGTTTTGACAGCTCTTGAAGGCCAAATTAGCATCCAAATTATCTGAGGAAGGAGATGCTGCCGGGACTGCGGCTGGAGGGTGGGAAGATAGCAAACTGCTCCAGGATTTTCTCAATTAGTGCTTTTTGCCTTCAAGCTTCCATGGATCTGGTTGATTAGAGAGGGGAGGAGGGGGTTGAGTGGCCCCCCCTTGGGTGATTATGAGATGTTCTTGCAGCACCCACGGCAGTGGGGAACTGTTTCCTCTCCTTTTGACTTCTGTGGTTTCCCTTGCTCTGCTCTTGGTGGGTGATCTTCTGGGTGACTGTGGTGCCTGTTTGCATTTTCCTGGTGATTCTGGCAGGATCAAGACCATTTTTTCTCTGAAAGTGTCTTACTGTGGCTCTGGAAATCTGGGTTTCATTTCTCTTCCACCAGGGACTGCTTGTGTGAACTTGGACTGTTGCTTCATCCAGCTCAAATCTGAGTTTCCCTGGATTGAGAGACGTTTGGTCCGTGCTTTTGGCTCTAAACATCCTTCAGGAACAGCCTTGCTTTAGCTGTTGGCCAAGTTCTTGGGCTTGTGAAGGACTTCGGAGGGGCTGTGAGGGCTTGGAAGAAGATGATACTCTCCTGGACTCCTGTTCCATGCAAGGGTTTTAAAAAGAATTTATGACTTTTATGTTTAACCTCTGGGAGCGCAGCACTGCCTGTGACTTTGGGTTTTCATGGTTTTGTTGGTCCCCATGGGACTTGGCTGGATCAAACTCCTTGTCCTGCAGAGGAGCATCCATCCATACCTGTTAAAAAGCCAGAACACCTTTGGGAGTGCTCTGAATGAATTGGGAAGCGTTTTTTTCTCTTGGAAGAACGTTGGGCAGACAGCAGGGAGAGGGTGGAGCAGAACTGCACCCATGGTAGTCTTGAAAGCATGGAAGCAAGTCCAGCTTTATTTACTTCCCTGCTGTTATCATGGTTTTGTTGCTGGGAAGCGTTGCTGTGGAGTAGGAGGACCTGGGCTGTTGTCCCAGGAAAACCCTTTTGTGGCCCTGTAAACCTCACAAGGGTTCCTGCCCTGTGCAGCACCTCCCTGCACTTCCAGGTTTTTTAAACCCCTGCCACACCAGCACCGTTTTCAGGGATTTGAGGGTGGGATTTGTGGGTGCTCGAGGGTGGCACCTGGGCAGCAGCAGGAGGTCCTGCAGGGAAATCTCCCTTTTCCCACCCTCAAGACTAATCTCTATTTGAGTTTCTGCATAGCTGGCGATGGATATCCAGTGGGACTCGTGCTGCAAAGCCGTTGCTATAAAAGGAAGCTTTCCCGTCCTTCCTGCAGGGAGGCTGTGATGGACACCAGGCACCAGCAGAAACTCAGACATAATTGCCTTTATTCCCCCTCCTTCTCCATCAACCTGGCCATGCTTGGCTTCCCCTTGCCTGGCAGCAGGAGCTGTGCCAAGCTGGAGCTGGAGGGCAGGATTTTTCCATGGGGCTTGGCAGGGAGCGGAGAGCACAGCACAGGGCCAGGCTCCCTGTTGGGTGCAGTCATTCCCACATCACATGGTGGCAATGGGCTCCAGAGCAAACCCCTGGGACGTGAGGGCACTGCAGGAGGGATGGGACATCCCGATGGTTCCACAAGTCCCTTCTTGTTCACTGGGAAAGGGACTGCAGCGCCGCTTGTTGTGTTCCCGGCAGCTGCCAGGAGGCTCGTGCTGGGACGGACGTGTGAGTTCACACCAGGGTGTTCTTTCTGGCACAAAGAGCTGCTGTTTGGTGTTGTCTTAAGGGGTGGTTTATCTCTGCTTGGCTTGGGTGGGTTTTTTTTTTTTGCTTTGGAAGATGAAAGCGTTGGCTTGGCAAACACAAGCGGTGAAGGAGGAGGAGATAAGCCAGAGGCACCTGGGTCAGGAATCACCAGGATACACGGCATGGCTGGAATCAGACTGGGAGAATGCTCGGGCTAGACTTCTGAGGGGAAAAACTCCACAGCAGCCAGCTCTTCCCCACCCATCCCCACCAGCAAAGCCTGTGGAAGAGATCACAGATCCCCTGGATCTTGGGGAGATGAGGTACTAAAGGTCATCAGTCTGTTCCTTGCCACCAGCAGCTTCCAAGGCCATCTGAGCCCTGAAGGAGGCTGCAGAGGACCTGCCTGATGTTGCCACTTTGGAGGATGTTGGTTTTCACACGTGCTTGAAGATCTGTCAGTGCAAGCATGGAAAAAGGAGGGAATTCTTGAGATGGTGGGATGACCAGGGAGAAGAATGTTGAGCAATGGCCAACATCATGTTGTGTCAGAGCAATGAGGGAGCTCTTGAAGGTGAAGAATCCACAGGGCAAAGCCAAGTTCCTAAGTCAGATTGTTTGCTAAAATTTGGCTGTTTCAGCCACTTTGGGCCTTTTTTCAGCTTCTTTTAAAGGCCATTGCACACTGCAGGGTGTTGGTGTCATCTAGCACTCCCTGGGCAGCTTCCTCAGGGCTGGGGTGTCCCTGGGGTTTGGAGGGGCCTTTTCTGCATCATGGATTTGAGTTACTTGAGGTTTTGTGACTGATGAAAGCAACGTTTTGAGTAAATTCATTGTGGGGGACAGGTGTTGTGGGGAGTGCTGTGGCTCTAGGACATGAATTCCTACCTAGAAAAAGTTTAAATTTGCTCATATCCAAGCAAAGCTGACTGTTTTTAAAAGAAACCTCCAAAAACACTCCTGTGTTTGTAGGAGAGCCAGAGGAACTTGACTTTGGGGAAAGAAAAAGCAAATTAAAAGCCATAAGCAGCAAGTGCCTGGAGTTGATCTTGGCTCTGGCGTGGGAAGAGGATGATGAGTAGATTGATTGGAAGCTCTTTTCTTCCCAGTTTTCAGTTTGTGGGCAAGGATAGGTTGGGAGATTTCCCCTGAGCTTGGACCACAGCCTTGAGAGGCTTTTCATGGATTTCCCAGGGGAAACAGGGGTGAAGTGTGGTAGTTATGGCAGAAATGACCAGCCTTGTGTCAGGGTGGCTCCTGTGCCTTGTGCTACCCATGGACATGGGAAGGGATGGACTCTGCAGCTCCAGGGAGGGCTGGGAAATGTGGGATGTGCACTGCTCCCTGGAAGGACCTGGCTCCATCTCCAGCCCTGACGGTGCTTGGCACAGCACAGCCCTCCTGGGTCTTATCAGCCCAAATTCCTGTCAGTCTGGGATTTTCCATCACTGAGGCTCCTGGAGAGTTCCTCTCCCACCTACACTGGACTGCAGAGCATGCTTCCCGCCCTCAGGCATTGCACTTTTGGGTGTTCCCCTTGTTTTATTGCATTTCTTTGCTCCAGGACATGGGTTTGGTATTTTTCCCAGGATTGCTTTTCCCTGCCAGCTCTGTCCAGCGTGGCTGGGTGCCTGTGGTATGTCTTTGATGGATAGCTCAGTGTGTGGACAGAGGTGGGTCCATCCCATAATTCCATCAGGATGAGTTGGAGTGATGGATGGAGCTGGAGCTCTGGGGAGGATGGGGCTCTGCCTGTGCCAGGAGGTCTCAAGGGGTTCCTCTGGGCTTGCGGTTGGATTTCTGGGATAAGTTGTACCAGACAGTTTGCAGAAGTTATTTTTAACCTTTTCCATGCCACTGCCTGCTGGGAAATGCTGCTGCTGCTGGGATGCTGAATGCTGTGTGTTCAAGTGCTGCAGGGAAAATGACCTTTGGGTTTAGTTTTTACTAAAAATGAAAGTGGGTTTATAAAGTGGGTTTCATGAGTGGATTTTTAATAGATGTGACATTGTCACCAGCCCCAGACCTGCTGCTGGGACCTGAGGGAATGGCTGGAGCTGTTCCAGGGCAGGTTTAGGGTGGATATCAGGGAAAGGTTCTTCCCCCAGAGGGTGCTGGGCACTGCTGGGCACTGCTGGGCACTGCTGGGCACCCCAGGCAATGAGCACAGCCTGAGGCTGCCAGAGCTCCAGGAGTGTTTGGACAATGCTGTCAGGGATGCTCAGGGTGGGATTGTTGGGGTGTCTGTGCAGGGCCAGGGCTTGGATCAGTGATCCTTGTGGGTCCTTTCCAGCTGAGGATATTCCATGATTCTGTGGCAGGAGATGCAGGAGCACTGATCCAAGACCCTGGAGATGCTCCCTGCTGTCTCACAACAGCATCTCTGCCCCCTGAGAGGCAGCCAGGCTCTCCACAGTGTGCTCAGTCTGCATATCCCTTCTGTCCCATCCCAACACCATTATCCTTACCCCCAGCTCGTGCCAAGTTAAGTCCTGAGGCAGCACCATCCATGCCAGGAAGCTGTGAGGATGCACTCCAGGAAACATGCTTTCTGGGGCTTCCCTAAAGCTTTCTCCAACTCCCAGCACAGCCTGTTTGGGATTTTGGAAAGAATAATGCAACCACCATAGAGCCCTGATCCAGGCAGCTGGATTTGTTGGGAAGAGGGGAGCAGGCAGCAGGTCTCCCTGGCTCGGAGGGTTGGATTTCACCCTGCAGCATTCCCTGTCCCTCGTGGGAGGGATAACCAGTGTGAAAAGCAGGTGTGGGTGCCTTTGAGAGGCTGCAGGACGAGCTGCTGTCGCTGTCAGGGCGAGCTCTGGTCGTCCACTGGTTTCCTTCCCCCCACCATTCATTTCGGATGCTGTTTATGGCTTTGGGTAAACAGATGGGGCTGGGTTTTTCCCTGGTCTATATTTAACCCCAGGCTAAATTTAAAGTGCTTTCAGAGGGTTTTGCAGACCATTGTCTTGGTGATTTCTAAACAAATCTTGCCCCTTCCAGCCTTTGTTTCTTCCCCACACTGCTCCCATTATCCCTTTAATCCTAACACAGCCTGAATTTGAGCGTTTGCAGGTTACCTCTGCATTCAGAAACATTTTGGGTCCATCCCTGGCCCCAAAACTGGGCTCCTATCCCAAATCCTGGCCCCCCATCCTTCAGTGTATGTGTTCATCCCTACATCCAGGAGGGACAGACAGATCCAGGATGCTGCTGTCAGGAGAGGAAATACCTTTCCACTATCCCTCATCTGTGTGTAGATTTTTGCTGCCTTTTGAGGCCTCAGGGCTGGATGGAGAGGGGATTTTTCCAGCTGTTTCTCCACACAGCCACATGTGTCAGAGACCTTTAGCACAAAGCTTCCCATCTCCTTACATAAATAAAGGAAAGGGGAGTATTCCTGCAAATTCCAGGTTTATGGATATGTCAGTGAGAGTTGTCAGGGACGTAGCTGCAATAATTAAGATGAAATTCATTTGATGCTGGACCAGCAGGCAGGTGTTTAGAAACAGATTTGTGACTTACACTTGGTTTCATGGGAGAAATCACCTCCCTGTGCCTGGCTTTTCCCTACTTTGTGCAGTACTTCTTGAGCAGGGGTGACTTTTGGGGTGCCATGCTGGCTTGATTTCTATTTTTTTTCAAATGGGATTGTGTGCAACAATTGTCAAAATCGGTGAAAACTTTGCCACTTGAGCTATTTCTGTGCTGGTGATGCCATTGTGTTTTGGGTTTTTTTGCCTCTGTGAAGGGCTTGAACCCTCCAGCCAGGGAGGAAAAAACTCTGTAAGAACCCCCATAGTGTCTGTGGGGTCTCTAGAGGGAAGCACTGTGTGTTTGGGGTCTTTCCATGCCACCTGGAAAACCTGCAATCCCAAACATTGCCTGGCATTAACGGGAAACACCACGGTGGTGCTTGGAGCTGGGTGGATGGTGAGCTGTGCCAGCCAAGGGGAGCATCCTTCCTCCCTTCCTTGCATCCCACTGGAGATTCCCACTGATTCTCTTCCCTGTCCCAGCTCTGCTAAGCTCAGCCCTGACTCCAAGCCTGCTTTCCGTGTGTTTATTCCCTGCCAAACCCTCTCCCCTTGGATTGCTCCCAGCAGTGCCCGAAAGGAGGCTCCCCTCGAAGGGGAAATGTTTGCTCACAACTTCTCCCTTTCCTTTTCTGGCTGGAGCCTGGTGCATCCCTTCCAGCCAACCACATTCCCGGCATACCAGCCCTGGGGATGGCTTGGGAAGCATTTCAAGTAGCCTGGGGTATCTCCTGCTTAGGCTCCCCCCTGCAAATTTCCTCTTGCTGCATTCCAGAAAAGGGCAGCAAATCCTTCAGGACTTGCTGTTCCCCCTCACAGTGCCGGAGGAGACGTCAGCTCTGTATTCCCACCCAAGGAATTTGAGTCTGGCTGTTATTTTCTGCTTGATTTCATTTTCAAGCAGAGGGAGGAAAAGAAAAAAATTGCATGGGAAGGGGAGAAAGGAAAAACGATGTTAGGAGGGGATGAAAATCCCTTTGTAAAACAAGGGATTTGGATAGAACTTTCAATTAAAACTTTTATGTTGAAGACCTGCTGGTGCTTTGCAGCCAGGCTGGAGTTTCTTGGTGGGTCTGAGGGAGCAGGAGGCAAGGACTGGATCCAGAATTTCCAGGATGATCCCGGGTACACCGGACCACGTTCCTGCTCCCGGGTGCAAACCTGGAGTAGCAACTCACGGCTCAGGCTGTGCTCCAGCCATGCCTTCAGCCTTCCCTGCTCATCCTGGCCCATCTGGCCACTGTCCCAGCTCCAGAGGACACGGGTGACATCAGGGGAGGTCTTGCCCATGCTTGCATCAGCCACGACGTTGGTGGTCGGAGTGTCCTGTGGGAAACGAAGGCTCGTTTTCCTCTCGCTCCAGCGGGCTGATGCAGCTGCTCTTCCACAGGGGTTCTGGAAGTGTTTTTGCAAGTGCTTCTGGAAAAAAGGAGGAAAAACCCCTTTATTTTTGTATTATTCAGTGCAGGGAGGGATGGTGCTCTGCCTGGTCCCCTCCTGGTTGGCCAGGTGAGGGTGCAAGTGGGAAGAGCCAGGCCCCATCCCAGGAGATCCCAGTGCTGTGGTGGGAAAGAGGGATGACCCATTTGAACATGGGAAAAACCCACTCCTGTGGGTCTTCCATGCTCCCAGAGCAGCCCAGTGCTTGGTGGTTTTATAATTGTGTTACAGCAACGTGCAAATGCTCGGGAAGTGGGAGAAGACCAATTTATAATCCTGGGAGTAGCATATCCCCCAAAAACTCTTAAAGGCCAGAGAGCTCCTTCATACAGGGCTGTGTCCAGCAGTAGCATCGTTCATGACCAGGCTGTCCTTGCTCTCCAAGGATTTGCAGGCAGTGCTGTGGTTCCTGGGAGCATCCACATCAGATTCCATGATTTAAGGAGAACAGGAGGACACTCTCCTGTCTCTGCACCACGGGATCAGCGTGCGGGTGGCACCTGGAGCCTTTCTAACACCCTGAGCTTTGTCTCTCTCCCCCAGGCTGGTTCCCCGAGGTGCTGCTGGGTCCCCATGGCCATGTAGCGCCCGCCGGGAGCGGAGATGGCAGCGCAGAGGATCCGGGCGGCCAACTCGGGAGGACTCCCGCGGTGCAAATCCGAGGGGACGCTCATCGACCTGGGCGAGGGCTTTGCTGAAACTGCCCTCTGTGATGTCAAAGGTATGTGGGGACCCCCGGGGGGGTGTGGGGTGATCCCTCTCCTCATTTCAGACCCATCCTCCCACCCTGGGAGAGCTCGGTGACACCAACAAGGTGGTGATAAAGGTGTTCCCTCTCCCCAGAGCTGGGAACCCCAATATTCCATTTTTTTTTCACTTTTTATTGCCTTTTTTTCCCTGCTGTGTTTTCCTTAGCCAGCATAAATTCAGTGGTCAGGTGGGAGGGGAATTACTGGTCCCCTGGCAGGAGAGCATCCCAAGGAAAAACTCCAGGTGGAAGCTGGAGTGCGCTGAGGGCCTTGAAAACAAACACGCACAAAAGCGATTGTTTTTGCAGGTGCAGCGCCTGAACATGAAACACTTGCTGCAATTGGATGGGGTTTAATGCAAAAATAGGAATTGCTCCTCTTCTCCAAGGGGTTTCAGCACATCCCTGTTAACCCCTGCATGTACAGCTGGAGGGACATGGGAACAGCCACTTGCCTGTGTGATCCGAAGGGATGGGGATGCCAAAAATGCCTTTTCTGCTCCCTAAAACCTGCCACAAACTCATGGCTGAGTTAACAGCAGCTCCCAACCTACCAGGCTGCCAAAATAATTCCAATTCAGAGTTTCTGTGTAGTTTTCCACCGGCTAAATGTCCTCCTGCCTTTGCCTGCTGGCAGATGAGGCGTTCAGGATGTGTACAGAACTCTTCTCCTCTGAATATTTGATCCCCAGGCTATATTTAAAGGCTTCTCTTTGCTCAGCTGTATCTTCCCTCGCCTTGTTGTTTCCGTGGGTGAGAAGTGCTGCCAGCCTGTGAGTGGTGACTGCAGGGATGTGCAGGCTGAGCTCCCATCCCTTTGTCTCCGGGATTTTAAGGGCTTCCTGTGTTTTCTAAACTCCCTTTTCCTCCCAGACAGCTCTCCAGCCTGTTGAAGCAGGTGCTGCCCCAGTTCCCTCACAGCTCCCTATTGGTGAAAATCCAGCTTTCCTGGTTTTCTTCAGTCTAGGGAGACAGCACACATTTAACCATTGATGGAACTTTGTCTGCAGCTTGTTTTTAGTGCTTCTCACAGAAATGCATCCTAAAAGTGAGAGCAAAGCACAACAAATAGGGTGACAGCATAGGCTCAACCCAGCCAGGATGTAAATTGGGATCCCCTGGCAAAACAACTTCCTGCTGGCACTGCTGCAAGGGATGTTGGAGATGCTGCTAGGACCATGACAGCAGTGTGGGAGGGAGGTGCTGGGATTCTGTGAGGGTTCAAACTGGGTGACTTTTAGAAACACAGAGTAGTTTGATTTGGGACATGAAGGCAGGGACACCTTGAATATTCCAGATTGCTCCAAGCCCCATCCAAGCTGGTCTGGAACACTTCCAGGGATCCAGGGGCAGCCACAGCTTCTCTGGGTACATTTGACATGTGCAGGAGAGAGGTGACAGCAGAGCAAGAGGGCTTTTAGCCTGTAGTAAAAGTTATCTTGGGTTCAGATGAGCCCTTTAGGGAAGAGAGATGTGAATGCAGCAGAAATAGTGGCATTGTTTGGAAAACCTGCAGGCTTGAGAGGTTTCCCAGGGAATTAGTAGATCTGGAAGTGTTCAGAAAACATGTAGATGTGGCACTTCGGGATATGGCATCGTGGTGCACCTGGCAATGCTGGGTTAATGGTTGGACTTGATCTTGGAGGGCTTTTCCAACTTTACTGATTCAGTGATTCTAAAATCACCTTCATCCTCTTAAAACAGTGTGGAGTGGTGACCTGGAATAAATGATTGCAAGTCAGCAGTGACTCTGCTGTGCATCTCTCACACTGCTGTCTCCTCCTTGCCTTTGCAGTGCCTTCTCCCAGTGCCTTGCTGGTGGACAATCCCACGTCCTTTGGGAATGCGAAGGAAGTCGTAGCAATCAAGGATTACTGTCCCACGAATTTCACCACCCTGAAGTTCTCCAAGGGGGACCACCTGTACGTGCTGGACACGTCGGGAGGGGAGTGGTGGTACGCCCACAACACCACGGAGATGGGATACATCCCATCCTCCTACGTGCAGCCCGTCAACTACCGCAACTCCTCCCTCACGGACAGCGGCATGATCGACAATCTGCTGGAGAGCCCCGATGAGGGAGTCAAGGAGCTGGACCTGCTCGGGGAATGGACTGACGTGAAGAGAAACTCTGCCAAATCCTACCATAACAACCCCTTCCTGAACGGAGTGCAGACCAACCCGTTCCTGAATGGGAATTTGCAAGCAGTGCCCGGCTCGGATAAAGAGTCCGACTCCAGCGTCGCCGTGGATTTGTTGCTCTTTGACACTGGAGCTCCCACGTCAGCTCTCCCTGGTTCTGCCACCAACAGCAGCCTGGGGAACCTTCTTGATGAGTTTCCCTCCACGAACAGGCTGGATGTGGAACAGCCCGTGAGGAGGGACAACCCCTTCTTCCGAAGTAAACGCTCCTACAGCTTGTCCGAGCTGTCCGTCCTCCAGGCCAAGTCGGACACGCCGGCGTCGTCGGGTTTCTTCAGCGGTTTGAAGTCTCCCACCCCTGAGCAGTTCCAGAGCCGGGAGGACTTTAGGACAGCGTGGCTGAACCACAGGAAGCTGGCTCGCTCTTGCCACGACTTGGATTTGCTTGGCCAAAATCCTGGCTGGGGTCAGACGCAGCCGGTGGAGACCAACATCGTCTGCAAGCTGGACAGCTCTGGCGGGGCCGTCCAGCTGCCGGACACCAACATCAGCATCCACGTGCCTGAGGGCCACGTGTGCCCCGGGGAGACGCAGCAGATCTCCATGAAAGCCATGCTGGACCCGCCGCTGGAGCTGAACAGTGACAAATGCAGCACCATCAGCCCCGTGCTGCAGATCAAACTCAGCAACATGGAGGTGAAAACCTTCATCATCCTGGAGATGAAGGTGTCGGCGGAGGTCAAGAACGACATCATGAGCAAGAGCCTGGTGGGGCTGCAGTGCCTGCGCAGCGACATGAAAGAGGGGCCCTACACGCCCATGCAGCTGAGCTATTCCTATGGGGACACCATCCAGGTGCAGCTGGAGAACCTGGAGCCCTGCATGTACATCGCGGCCGTGGCGCAGGGCCAGAACATCCTCTACCCTTACACCGTGTGGGATTACATCAGCAAGAAGATCACCGTGGGTGTCTACGGCCCCAAGCACATCCACCCTTCCTTCAAGACCGTGGTGGCCATGTTTGGCCATGAGTGCGCGCCCAAGACGCTGCTGGTCAACGAGGTCACCAGGCAGTCCCACGGCCCGGCTCCCGTCGCCCTCCAGCTCTGGGGGAAGCACCAGTTTGCCCTGTCCCGGCCCCAGGACCTCAAGCTGTGCATGTTCTCCAACATGACCAACTACGAGGTGAAAGCCAGCGAGCAAGCCAAGATCGTGCGGGGCTTCCAGATGAAGCTGGGCAAGGTCAGCCGCCTCATCTTCCCCATCACGTCCCACGACCCCAACGAGCTCTCGGACTTCACGCTGAGGATACAAGTCAAGGATGACCAGGATGCCATCCTGACTCAGTTCTGCGTCCAGACGCCGCAGCCGCCTCCGAAAAGCGCCATCAAACCAACGGGGCAGAGGCGGTTCCTCAAGAAGAACGAGGTTGGGAAGATCATCCTCTCCCCTCTGGCTGCCACTGCCAAGTATCCGGTTTTTCAGGACCGGCCGGTGTTGAGCCTGAAGTACGGCAAGCTGCTGAAGACAGTGGTGAGGCAGAGCAAGAACCACTATTTGCTGGAGTACAAGAAGGGAGATGTCATAGCCCTCCTCAGTGAGGAGAAGATCAGGTTGAAAGGCCAGCTGTGGACCAAGGAGTGGTACATTGGCTACTACCAGGGGAAAATCGGCCTGGTGCACACCAAAAACGTGCTGGTGGTTGGGAAGGTCAAACCCAGCTATTTCTCCGGGCCGGATCTCACCACCAGCCTGCTGCTGGAGCAGATCCTGAGGCCCTGCAAGTTCCTGACCTACATCTACGCCTCGGTGAGGACTCTGCTGATGGAGAACCTCAGCAGCTGGCGCTCCTTTGCCGACGCCCTGGGCTACCTGAACTTGCCGCTCACGTTTTTCTGCCGGGCGGAGCTGGACAGTGAGCCAGAGCGAGTGGCCTCCGTCCTGGAGAAGCTGAAGGAAGACTGCAACAGCATGGAGAACAAGGAGAGGAAATCCTTCCAGAAGGAGCTGATGACGGTGAGTCTGAGGCCTGGCGAGGGGTGGCTTTGTTCCCTGCTGTGCAGAGGGATCAGGGTGAATGGGAGGTGGAAGTTTCTTCATTCAGTCTTGGCACAGCCAGATGGGAGTTCAGCCCTGTGGTTGGTGGGCTCTTGGTTTAGTGGGATCATGGCAACAGTGAGGGATGTGCTGAGGTACTTGGAATTCCAGAATCCCAGAGTGGGTGGGGTTGAAAGAAACCTCAAAGCCCATCCAGTCCCACCCCCTGCCATGAGCAGGAACACCTTCCACTATGCCAGGTTACTCCAAGCCCCATCCAACCTGGCCTTGGACACTTCCAGGGATTGAGAGTCCTTTTTCTGAGTGGCAGCTAAACCAAGTGCACCTCTGAGCTGGGAGTTATATCTTGCAAATATTATATCTTGCAAATGGAAATGCGTGGCTTGCTCCTTGTCCTGAAAGGAATTCGGGGAGCGCTGCCTGCCAGTATCTCTAGGATGCCATTGGCAGTAAGTCCCTTACGAAATACCATCTCTGTGATAATTTCTAGCATTTCACAGGAAGTGAGCCAAAGAAAATACAGGGCAAAATGTCTGGAGGAGATTTGCAGCTCTCTGCTCTTCCATGCTCTCCCACAGGAGCAGGATAACTGAGTTAGGGAGAACAGCGTGGTTTAAAATGTCAATTGGATTAAGGAATGGCGGCGGCCTTGCTCAGCAAAATGAAATTATGGCAAAGGGGGCTGGAGCTGAATGAAGGAGCTCAGTTCCCACACTCCTTTTAGGGTGAAGGGGGAAATTGAAGGATTGAGTATGAGGTGTTATGAAGAGTATGGAATCCATTGTTATTTATGGAAATGTTGTTTGGAGAATTCTCTGTGCCGAGGTACCACACTGGGCCTGTGGGGTGATATTTTAGCTTTGCCTTTCAGCTTTCAGGTCATGCCTCCAATGCTGCTTTTGCTGCAGGGTTCTGGTCATCAGTGACCTTTTCCTCATCCAGGATGGGAAAATCCCCGCTGTGATCCCCTGTTTCCCCCAAGGGGAGGGTTTGTTCCTTTAATCAGCAGGCTCAGTGAGTGTTGGGCTGAAGTCTGTGCTGCTCTTGCTGGATACTTGAGTGAGCTTTGTGCTGTTTGCTTTACCTGTTTGCAACCCCGTGGGTGTTCCCTTTATCTATTCCCATTGTTTTCAGGGATCCCAGACAGTCTGTAGGTCATGGAGAATCCTCACTGGGGAGACAAAGGGAAAGATAAGGCTCTTGACACTCTCAGGGAGCTGCTGACTCCAGGGGAGGGCTGGAAGCTGCAGGAAAACATCCTGCTCCCCTGTGGATGAGTCCCAGGGCAGGTTTTATTCTCCTCGTTTCTCTAATCCTGCTCTCTGTGAGGCTGAGCCTGTGGATAAAGGATGAGCTCCCTTCTTGGTGGAACATGATGCTGCTTCCAAACCCCTCGCTGCCATCAAATCCTCCTTAGCCTATGGAGAAATTAGATTGAGCCTGTTGAAAGAAGAAAATAATGATGTTTCAGGGGATGGCAATGGAGCAGTAATGGATTTTATTGTGTTTAAATCTGATTTCATTTGTAACAAATGGACTGGCTTTCTGGCAACAGGGACCAGCTGCACTAAGCTCCAGTGTGGCCATTTCATCTGAAAATTGGTTGTCTCCCCTCAAAAGGACTGGGAAGGGAGAAGTAGAAGCAGGTTTATCAGAGTTCACTGTTGAGTACACAAAATGCCAGTGGCCAAGTCGTGCACCAGCAGCCAAGCAAGGAAAAGCCTGGTCATGATGACTGGTTAATCAATAATCTGCCTGTAATTACTATTTTTCTAATCAGGCACTAACAGTGGAGCGTGAAGGTAACTCGGGGGGATTGTGGCTCAGGAATTACTCATCACAGCAGACAGGGAAAGCTCTCCCTCCCTCCCTCCCTCCCTCCTCTCTGTCTGTCAGAAGCAGGCAGCACTTGGATGGTTTGGATAAAAAAAGCTGGGCATGCATTCAAGATTTGGCCCCTGGTGCCTGGCCCGTGGGGTTGGACCTGCCGTGAGACACAGCATTTCTCCCTCTCTGGCTTTTAGAGAGGCTCTGGTTTATCATCCTTCCAACAGACACTGCTGTTGGGAAAAACACAGGTCTGCTGGGAATGCCCCCTGGCACAGGAGCAGAGAGCTGTGCAAAGGAAACTGTGAGCTTGTTCTTCTCCAGGCTACCCGTAAAGGTCACACAGAAGATGAGGTTGGGATGTTTTTTCCCCCTCCCATTGTTTTGTTTGCTCTGACTCCCAGTATCCAGGTATCCATGTGCTGCCTGTCTTCTGCCAAGAGTTTCTGCTTGTGCCTGGTGTGTGCAGACCTCAAGGAGCTGCTGGGGGCTGAAGCAGTCCCTAAAGCCAGGCTGTCCATGGCTTTGGGTTGGAAGGGACCTTATAGCTCATCCAGTTTCACCCCCTGCCATGGGCAGGGACACCTTCCACTATCCCAGATTACTCCAAGCCCTGTCCAACCTGGTCTTGGACACTTCCACAGCTTCTCTGGGCAACCTGGGCCAGGGCCTCCCCACCCTCACAGGGAGGAATTCCTCCCCAATATCTAAACCCAAAATAGCTGCCTGTGGTTGCATTGATGGCATCTCCTCTAAGCCACCTGAGAATGTGACTGATGGCACTTGGTGTCATTTCAGAAGTGATACCTTAAGCCAGTTGGGCATCATGTCCAAGGAAATCGCCCCCTGGAGGCAGTGCATGACTGTATGAGGTAAAAAAAAAAAAATCAGTGTTTAAGACTGGGAGTGTGTATTTTAAATGTGTGAGATGATTTTGGAGGTGGTGACAGCCAAAAGAGTGAGTGAAAGAGATGTTTGATGCCTAAACAAGGGTTATTTTGGGGAACCTTGTACAGAGCCAACGTTTTTGGGTCAAAACCTGACCTGTATCCCAGAGAGGATATATCCTATATCCCAGGAGCCTTTGCACGAACGTCCTCTTACCCCATGGGTCTCATGGTCTCCTTGGAGACACAGGGCCTTTATCCCCTGTGTTTGAGGAAGTCCCAGGTGGGAGCTGTTTTCCTCCACACGCTGCTTTCCTTCATTAGGAAATGGGATTCTGCATTTCAAAGCTAGGGATGTAAATTCAGCCTCCCGTGGATGCCTTTTAAGTTGAGGTGTTTCTGCTTTGAACTGGGATTTGAATATCAAACACCCTCTTTTCTTTGCTGGGCTGGCAGAGCCGGTTCCCAGCTGCTCCCAGGGGAAGAAATATTTTGGAGGGCTCTGGCAAAGCACAGCCCAGGTCAGTGCTGAAGGATGGAGCAGCAGTGGGTGGACCCAGCTATCCCAGGAGGCTTGTCCAGGGTGAGGGAGGAGGATGGAAAAAATTATAGCATAATCTCACTGCAGGATTAAGTCTGCTGAGTTAATCCCAGTGTGGCGCCGTTTCCAGTAATATTCCCCCTCTGGCTGCCACCTCGGCGTCTGGGATGCCTTGCTCTGGTGTTGTCCCCAATTCCTGTCACCTCTGCCCGTGTGCTTGGAGCAGCCAGGGCTCAGCAGGTGGTGCTGTGGCCATCAGGAGGTTTCAGAGTTAAGCAGGAGCGATCCATCTCTGCCAGAGTTGATGTTTGGAGTGATTATGCAGTTGGTGATGAGGTGGCCTCCCGGGTGCTTTCCTTGCTGCTGGTTTGTTGTTCATCTGGAGCAGCAGAAGGAGCAGGAGAATCCATCTCCTGCAGCTCCATCTTTCTTAACCCCTGCAGCACTCCCAGCTCCAGGCAGCCTCTTCTGCTGCCTCTGACCTCGGGCAGGAGATGAGAGCAGCTCTTCCACTCTGCTTTCCTAAATACCAGCCTGTGCACAGGATTGGGATCCAGCTGCCTGGAAAGGCAGGTTTGAGGGTGTTCAGTCTGCCCCTTCCTTAGGACCATCCAGATCCTTTGCCTGCAGAGAGGGTGGTGGATCCAGGGAGGGTGGTGGATCTGTGGGCTGTAGGGGAGGAGGCAGTTCTGGCACAGGTGTGTGAGATGTAAATGCTCCTTAATGCCTTTTGCAAAACCAAATGAATGCTCTTTTCAATGGATTTTCCTTGCTTGTTGAACAAGGGGGTTTATGGCCTCCCTTGCTCCCACAGGAAGCTGGTGTCAGCACTTTGGAGGAGCAGACACGTGCGGGGCTGCAGCTGTGATTAGAGCCCAGCTCAGCTCTAAGCTGGGAGCAGATAAGGGGAAAATCAACGTGCATTTGCTTTGCAAATCGCTGGAGTGGTTTCAGATGTTCCCATCCTCCTCCCCAATCGTCCCTGTGAAATCCTTCAGGGGAAGGATTTAACCCTTCTTTGCCCCAGAGCCAAACCTGGATTTGTCCATACCCCTGTGTTGGGAGAGGATGCCAGGATCCACAGTGGCAGAAAGGAGGATTCTGGCCATGGGGGGAACCTCCATGATTTCCATAAGAACGGTCCCTGTGCTGCTGTGAAGGAGTGGGTGAGGTCTGTTTGCATAATTTCCATGTTTTAGTAACACCAAACCCCTTCCTGGAGCCACTTGAGGTTCAGGGTGGGATTTGCCCAAGGACTGGCATTGCTGCTGCTGTGACTGTGGTGTCCAGAGGCTCTGGCAGAGTCTGAGGAAGCCCTGGGGAATGGGATGATGATCCTGGTGGTCAGATCCCATCCTCTGAGACTGAGAACTGCCATTAAATCCTTCCTTTCCTGGGTTTTCCCCTACTGCAGCTTCATCCCACGCTGAGAGGATTTTAATTTGATTTGAACTACTCCATCCTTTTTTTCCTGGCTAAGGCATAACTACCTAGAAAACCCAGTGAAATGGTTTTGAAATGGACTCTTTCCACTTCAAAACCATTTGTGGAAAATCTTGGCTTTTAGGACAATAAATGATGCAGAAGGAGGATGAGGAGGAGAAGAAGAAGAACACTCCAAGCGGAGCAGTGGTCCCGTAGTGTCTGAGACTTCACCTGGGCTGATGTCCAGGTCCCATCCCAAAATGTCCCTTGCCCAGCAGCCTGAAGGGTGCTGCAGCTCTGGGATGGAGTCTCTCCATGCTGGATTAGTTCTCTTGATTAAAAGCATCTGTTGTCCTGAGCCCTGGGAGGCTTTAAACTGCTTAAGGTGGGGCCTGGCTATCTGAGGAGGGGCTGCCTGGAGAATGAGGCTACAAACCCCATCCCAGAGGGGTCAACCGCTTTGTTCAATTAATGGGATTACCCTGGTGGCCTAATTTCCCCAGCTGTCACTGCAAAGGAGGCAGGAGGATTTTTGGGATGCTCCCGGAGGGAATTCACCACTTGCATACCCCAAGCCTTGACTCTCTGCTTGTTTTTCCCCTCACGTCCTCTAGGCCCTGCTGAAGATGGACTGCCAAGGGCTGGTGGTCAGGCTGATCCAGGACTTCGTGCTGCTGACCACGGCCGTGGAGGTGGCCCAGCGCTGGCGGGAGCTGGCCGAGAAGCTGGCTAAGGTGTCCAAGCAGCAGATGGACGCCTACGAGGCGCCGCACCGCGACAAGACGGGCACGGTGGACAGCGAGGTGAGAGCGGGCAGGTCTGGGCTCCACGGGGCTGTGGATCTTGGAATTCTAATGGTTGGAAAAGAGCTTTGAGGTGGTCAAGTCCAGCTGATGAGCCAGCACTGCCAAAGCCACCAGGTTGATGGTTGGGCCCAGTGGTCTTCAAGGCCTTAAAACCCAAATGGTTCCATGTTTCTCTGGAGATAGCTCTCAAGCACACTCTTCTTGGAGGATCAAAAGGATCTGGGGGTGTTTTCCTGGGAATATGCTTGGTTTGGGATGCTGGCTGAGCTCTGACCTCTCCCCCCCTCACCCCCAGGCCATGTGGAAGCCAGCGTACGACTTCCTGCTCACCTGGAGCAGCCAGATGGGCGACAGCTACCGGGATGTCATCCAGGAGCTGCACACGGGGCTGGACAAGATGAAGAACCCCATCACCAAGCGCTGGAAGCACCTCACGGGCACCCTGATCCTCGTCAACTCCTTGGACATGCTGCGGGCAGCTGCCTTCAGCCCCCAGGACCACGAGGATTTTGCCATCTAGCTCGTGGTTGTCCATTTCTCCCTGGCTGGGGATTTTTTTTCCTGTGCTTTTCCCACTCTCCCCTGCCTTTTTTTAAGCAGTTGACTTTAAAAAGGAGAAGTGGAGGTTGCTCTCCCCGGATTTGAAGAGGCCAAAGTTTGCGAGTTCTCCACCAGGACTGGAAATCAGCAGGAGATATCCCTCCTTGATGGGAATTCATCCAGATAAACTATTTCTTACTAAAAAAAAAAACTTTCAAGGGGGCAAGGGGTGGGGAGGGATCCCAAAAGAGATCACGTTTTTTAGGCATTTACAAATAAAAGTCTAATTTTTGTAACGAGCAGTAAAAGTTGTAACCACTTTGGGGGTGGGGGAAGCTGTGGCTGGTTTTAGGTTGTAGGAACTGCTTTTAAATGATGGGGTTTGAGACAAAAATGAGTCCTGTAAATACATATTTTTAAAGGAAGCACAGTAAATGCCCTTTTCTCCCCACCACGGGCAGGCTTTGGCAACCAGATGTGACTAAAGCACCATAAGAACTTGGGATGTTTCCAGATTTGGGATGTGCTCAGCCAAGCTCAGCCTTGCACCAAAAAAATTTTTTTTTTTTTTTTAATCCACGGGCCCTGTGAGCCTTTTGGTTGATCTTTGGGTTATTTTCATGTCTCTGCAGACATGGATTTTCTTGTTTGTGGCCAGGGAGATGCTTGTTGCCTGTTCCTGTTTTTAACCAGGAGAAACTTCTTTCCACCTGGATGTGGTGCAGGACACCTCTGGAAGAAGCTGGAGGTTGGGAGGTGGACCAGGAGAATGGTGAGGGGGAATCAAAGGGGAGGGAATTGTTGCCATCCAGATAATCCCTTTACAGGCAAAAAAAAAAAAAAGAGGGAGAAATAATCTTTCTCCTAACTTGAAATCTGAGCTCACTGGGGATGTTCCAGGTGCTCTTTGCCTTTGATTTCCAAGGACTTCAAGGCTCCTCAAATCCAGTTTAATTTGTAAATAATCTTTGGTGTAAACCTGGTGCCAACGAGCTCAATATTTGTGGCACCCAGTGCCCGTATTTTTTTTCCTGTTCCTTTTATATCCCAATTTTTTTTTAAGAACTTCCCTGTCTCCGTCTGCTCCCCAGCTCTCAGATATTTCACGTGGGAGGGAAATATTTTTGCACAGAAAGATTATTTTAGGTGCAAAGGGTCTTTTTAGTGAAAAGCTGCTACAAGAAGATGTGTAAAGGTTGTTGACAGATGATTTTTTCTTTTCAGGTTAATTAAAAAAATAATGGAAGAAAGAGTAGGAAAGGCATCAGGTGGAGGGAATGATGTTATTTGCTCTTCCCAAAATCCCATCCCTAGAAATGATCACTCTCCATGGACCCCACAAACAGCACCTTAAATTTCTCCTTGGGGGCTTTATGTGGTTTCCCAGCCCCTTTCCCTCTCCCTGCGGCACCCCAGGAGCACATTTTTCCATGCAGGAGCTCAAATCCCTGTTGCAGTGAGCATGACCCCCATGTGCAGGCAGCAGGATGCCTTTTCCCTGGGGTTTTCCCCAAATCTGGGCTTTCCCCCTTCTCCTGGCAAGCTCCAGAGCTCTGCAGAAGGCTGTGCTGGGAGAGTGAGGGCAGCAGTCTGAGCCTCCTGTGATCCAGGGATGTCCATGACTAATCCCAGGATGTTTTTTTTACCCCACCCTTGGTTTTTCTATCTACCTCAGGTGCTCTGAATACCCACCTTGGCATTTCAGCAGCTGCCTCAAACCCCCTGTGCTCAGCTCCTCACCACCCTGTGCCCTCCCCAGACCCCTGGCACCATGGCCAGCAGGTTTTGGGGCCCCTGGGGTGAGGCTGCATTCGTTTCTGCCTGGTTTTGGTCTGAAATCCAGTCCTTCCTCTCATGCTGGGACTGGGAATGTGTCCTTCAGATGCCTTCTGAACTAGGTGTCAAGGCCTTCTCCTAAAAATCTGTCAGGGCTTTGCATTGCCACCCTTGTGCAGTACCTGGTTATTGTTCTTACTGTTAATGGTCCCATTTTTTTTTAAAGGAAAAGGAGTTTTGGGAAAAAAAGAAGAAATTCCAATTAAAGCTGTTACTCTCCAGTGCTCCCAGTTAGATGTCATCTGCTGTTGTCTCTTCATCCCCAAGCATTTTGGGATTAATTTAGTGGGGTTTCCACTGTGCCAACCCCTAGAGCCAGTGGTCCTCTCAATCCCATATCCTCCCTCAGCCTTTCCATCCCACTTTCTCCAGGGAAAAGTGGCTGGAAGCTATCTCACCTCCCAGACAGCTGCTTATGCTCAAGCTTTAGGTCAGGAACTTCCTGAAGTGGGAAAAGATGGGGTAGCAGGGTTTGTTTTGGCACAGAGGTGCTTTGCTGGTTGTTTTCTGACTGGAGGAAACATCCTTGTGTTTAACCAAGGCAGTTGTGGTGCTCCCAGTCCCAATGGAGGTCAGGAAAGGGAAATATTTGGGTGTCTGGCTGTGGCTTCAGGGCTGTCAAGGGTGAAGGAGTGCCTGGATGGATCTGTGATCCCACAAGAGGCTCCCTGGAGAGAGCAGGATGGCAGGGGAGCCCTGAAGCAGCCTGAAGAATATCAGGAAAATGGCAATCCCAGATTAGCTGGCTGTGTATCCCATTGCCTGGCTTTATTTCCCATCATTTCCAATGTCTAAAAGCAGTGAGGCATAAACCCTCACTCCAGCCCAGCTCCCCCTGATGTCCCAGCCATGCTGTTTTGGGACTTTCTCTGAATTATTTGCACAAAAGCTGTTTTTTTCAGGGGCTCTCAGCCCTGTGGGATGAATCCAGGTGATGCCCCACCATGGATACCCTGCCTTGTGCCTCCTTTCCCTGCTCTGGGAAATAGGAACACCAGATAATTTGGGGAGTTCCCCATTGGCTGCTTCCCTGCTGCCTGGCTCCCTGGAATATTTCAGCTTCTTGGAAAGGATTTGGCTTTTTATTCCTCAAGGAACAAAGCGAGGGATCATCTCCCATGGGCTCATCCAGCACCAGAAGGCGGAGGGAGAGATGTCAGGAGGGGAAGGGAGAGGAAAGTCACCCCTGCCTTATCAGGGTCTCCACACAAAGCGTGGTTTGCAGGGAAATCTGGAGCCTGTGCTGAAAAACCTTGCAGGACTCCAGGTGTTTGTTTTCATCCTTAAAAACCCCTGCTGAAAATCACTGCATTTGCTTCCTTCCTAGCCCTTCATTAAAAGCCTGTTGTGGATTATCAGGACACCATGTGAGGAACTGGTTGTGAGTGCTTAGAGGAGCAGAGCTGCTCCAAGGGTTGCTCCTGACTCTTCCTCAGGTTACTTTTACCACCAAATCCCACCTTTCCCAGGACTGTCCAACCTCCTCTGAGGGTCACATCCCTAAGCATGTTGGTTTGTTTTGTGGAAAACTGTAGTAGGAACACTTCCAGCGAGGATCACAATGGATCACTTGGAATTCTGGGATTTGCTGGCAACTTCAGCACACCTGGCTCAGCTGTCCTGTTCCAGGTTTGTGTTTTCTTGTTTGCTGGATCCTTATTTTTTTTTTACCTTAATAGCCCCGAGGTGACTTAATCAGGCCTGATCCCTCATAAAAAAGGGCTTGAATGGCTGGAAATTAAGGGAGGTGATGATCATCATCCCGGGAAATGCAACTCCCGCCGTTCACAACATGACCTGCTCCAACCTCCTTTCAAAAGCCCTTTTTTTTTTTTTTTTTTTTTTTATAACAGGCTTTATCCAAAGCATCCCCTGGGGCTCCCTTCTTCACAGCTCAGCAGGTTTAATCCATTGGTGGAATTCAGGGACTTCTGAGCAACAAATGGTTTTGGCTTTTTTTTTTTTTTTTTAAATTTTGTAATGGGGGAGAGGAAAAAAGAAGGATGTAAAGGCATGTTTTTCCCAAGGGGTGGCTGATTGCTGGATTTGGGGTGGAAGGACCCTGATGTCCAAGTGAAAAGGAAGGAGGCTCTGGCTGGGGGGAGGAATGTGTGATTTTTTTGACTGTTTCACAGCCTCACTCGATGTAGGGAGTGACGCTGGCTGCGGTTTCCCCTTCCTTCCTCCCCCTGCCCCTCCCTGAGTCATCCCCAGCCCTGAGTCACCCACTGCCTCCCTCCTGCCGGGCTGAAATCATCTCCGAGGGGTTGGGACCAACCCAAGCTCCAAGGATGGTCCCAGCACCCCTTCAGCAGCCTCTGGAATGGATCTGTGCGTTTCTGCCCTGCTTTGATTCCCCCCACCGAATATTAATTAAAGATTCCAGCTCTGTGGCCTCGTTCAGCTCAAATCGAGTCCCTGGGATGCTCCCCAGTCCCTCACTGGGACTGAAGCACAGAGGCATGCTTGGATCTGCCTTCATGAAACAGGGACCAGGTCTCCCCCTCTCCTAAAATAATCCAGGCTGGTGGCATTCCTGGGAAGACATCGACTCCATTTGTTCAGGCTGGTTTCTGAGGACAGGTTCAATAACCCAGGCAGGAGCTGGCCAAGGGGATTTGGGATTTGCTTGATGACTCGCTTTTATCACACTAAGCAATCAGATCTGGCACATGAGATCTTTCACTCTTCCTTAAAGGAATGGGAATTGATGCTGGGAGCACTTGGTGGTTCCTGTCATTGCAGAATTCTGTGACAGTGGCTTTATCAGGCATTGGAAGGCTGTCCTGCCTTTTGTGCCTGAGGCATTTTGGCAATCCCTTTTCCCCAGGTTTCATCAGGCTCACCTATAAATAACTCCTAACAACACTTCTGCAGGTGATAATTAATCTGAGGGCTGTGAGGCCAGGCCAGCTAAAAGTGCCTGGGCTTGCTGCTGTCAGCTCCTGTCACCCTCAGGCACTGCCAGGGTTCTAAAATGCCACGGGGTGGGACATCTCCAGTGCCAAACCCTCTGGAATGCTGCAGGGATAACTCTGGCATGATGCAGGGGCCAAGGCATGCTCTGGACCATTTCCCGTGGTTGTTCCCCTAGCATTAGCCCTGCAGTGCTCACCAGGCTGGACCTTCACAGCTGCAATCCCAAAGCCACTTTTTTGTGGGTTTGGGTAGTTTTTGTTAAATGAGGCTGGTGCTGCTGCTGGCAGGTCTGTTTCCCTCATCCACCCTCCTCAGGGAAGTGGGATGCACTCCACATCTTCTCGTGTCGTGCTTCCATGTTTTCCCACAGTGGGAAATGAGCTGAAAGGGAGCTCCTGGGAAACCTCTGCAAACTGGGGTTGTGCCTGGTGCCAGCAGCAGTAAGTATTTCCTTTTTACAAAGCCACCCAAAAGGTGGATTCTAAGTGAAATAAATTAAATAATGAATTGCAGGCTGGAGTGTGAACATCTGAGTGAGAGTGTCCAGGGCGAGGGATCCACCTGTGTGTGTCCAGCCCCGGAGCCCTGCCCAGGTAAGGAAGAGGGAGTGTTCCTGTGCCTGTGAATAACCAGGATACTTATTTATAAGAACATATTTCTAAGAGGGAATGGCTTACAGAGAAGGGGTTTAGATTGAATATTAGGAAGAAATTAGTTCCTGTGAGGGTGGGGAGGCCCTGGCACAGGGTGCCCAGAGAAGCTGTGGCTGCCCCTGGATCCCTGGAAGTGTCCAAGGGGAGGTTGGATGGGGTTTGGAGACCCTGATGTGTCCCTGTGGGCCAGGGATCTCCATGGAGTCCGAGATCCACCCAGAGCTCCCACGGCAATGGAAAAACCTTGCTGTTGCCCTTGAGGACTGGGGTGAGGCTAAGCAACCCTGTGGCTGCAGAAAAATGCCAGCAATTCCTGTCATTTCCCGTGGTCTGGCTGGTGGGAAGCAGGGAGAGATGCTGACTGCATCCTCCCCCTGGAGCCAGGGCTGCTGTGTCCCCCAGGACACCCCATCCCAAAACCAAAGAGCCTCATGGCCATATTTTGCAGCTGGGAGTGTCTGAGGAGTCTGGAAGAGCTGGGAAGCAGCACTCTCTCCCACTGGTTCTTTCCTGGTCTTTCTGGATGTTAAAATCCAGAGGGAAATAAACACTAAAAATGTCCCTGGGTGGGAGCAGAAATCACCAGCTCTGGGGGGGGTTTCCCTGAGAGCTCAGTGATGCTGAGGTGGGAGGTGTTTGTACCCTCCAAGGGCAGTGAGGGCATTTTGGCTGCTGTCTTTTCCCAGAGATTTGATGGGTTTGCTGGAAAAAACTCAGCCTGCAGTGCCTGGGGCTCTGGGGAGCTCAGGGAGAGGAGCAATGGTTGGCCCTGCGTCAGTTTCCCCTTCTGGGAAGTGCTCCAGTCTCAGCTCTGGTGCTTTAAACTGGATTGTGGATGTGGATTTCTCCATCTCCCAGTAAGGGAAGCTGGGCTGGAAGCTCTGCCCTGTTTTTTGGCTCCATATAGTCCCCAATTAAGGGACAATAAGAGGGGATATCACTCCCTGATTAACCCTTCCCCTGGGAAGGTTTGGGAGGACCAAGCTGTGGTGATGATCCAGCTCATTCCCCTGCCTTGAAGCCACTTGTCCCAAGTGTTTTGGCTCCTAAGTGGCTCTGGGAATCCTCTGCTGGCAGCAGTGTCCACATTCCCGGAGCACAAGGGGATAAACAAGTCTCTGTGGAGTTCCAGCCAGCCACCTGGGCTGGCTTGGTAGGAAAGGTGTCCTTGTCCCTGCTCTTCCCTCTGGGTGATCCCAGAGTGTCCTCTGCTGGGCACAGGGATGCTTGTCCAGCCCTGGCCCTGCATGTCCTTTCTCCAAGGGAAAGTACAGGGCAGGATGAAGTGGTGAGGCTTAGGACAGCAAAAGCAGGAGGAGGAGAAAGACGAGGATACTTGGTTTCTGCTGTTGCTTTTCTTTGGCTGTGTTAAAAATATTTCTGAAATTAAATAAGTCATGGGATGGGCATTTTGACACTTCCTTTCAGTTTTACTTCCCCTGCACAAGGGGGTTTTGAGCTGCAATTGGGATATCTGTACACTTTTTTTTTCTTAACTGTGCTCCTCTGATCTGCAACCAAAGAGTTTTCCCCTTGTCCATGCAGAGGAAGCCACTGGGTTGATCCAGAGCCAGTTTGCAGCAGGGCACTCGGAGAACTTCTCCTCAAGGACATTTGAAAGTGGGGTTTTTTTGGCATTGGACACTGCTGGGAGCCAGAGATGCTCAGAGAGGACTGAAGCCTCCGTGCTTGGTGCTGTGACAGCCCTGGGAGGTCTCACAGGGTCTCCTTTCCAGCTGCACTGCTGTCACCAGGACCACGGGGACAGCCAGAGCTGTCACTTCAGGAATGTGTGGAGCTGCAGGAGCTGCATTTTCAAAGCAGGTCAGCCCTCACACACCATGGGGAGTCTGCACATCCCAAAGAAAGGTTTCCTTCTGTTTGTGGGGGGCAGGAGGAGGGGAAGGAAAGCCGCAGTGCTGGACAGGTTGTGGGTGGGGTGAGTGTCCTGGAGATTTGGGCACTGCAGGGGGGACAGGCTGAGAACAGAGACTTCACAGCTTCCTCTGAAATTCCTGCTTTTCCAAACAGCCAGAGAGAAGAGAAGCAGCAAGGCACTCAGCAGGACACCTGTGCTGCCCTGAGGTACTGGGATACCCCAGTTCTGAGCCCAGAACACTCACCTGGGAACTGTGGCAGCCTCAGGATGTCACCTCTCAGCAAGGACCAAGTCACCAGGCAGTGGGACAGGAATGCTGAGAAGGGAGTTTTGCATATCAAGGTGGCCTTAACATCATGGGGGACTGAAACTGTCTCTTCTCCAGCTCTTTTTCCATGAACAAACATCATCCCTGCCATATCTCTCAAGGCAGAAACCCCAGACGCCTTTATTTTTAATATCTGAAGTTTATTTATAGGGCTGGGGTTGGGCTTTTTCCCTGAGCATCACAAAGAGCAAATCAGTTGGGGTTTATGAGCAATGCTTACAAAGGTCTTATCACCAGCAGGTGAGCTCCAGGTACGGCCCATCTGCCTGATGGGGGATTTGGGGGAAACACCAGTGCTTTGCCAGCAGCTTCCCTGCCAGAAACCTTGGTTTTGTTCAGGGTCTTGTAAACACACACAAAGATGGGCATTGAGCTTGGTTTGCATGACAGGGAATTGTGAGTGTGCGATATTTGCCTCCCTACAACAGCAGTCACACAAAGGTTTCAAACAGAAATCTGATCAGATGGTTCTCCTCAAGGCCTTGAAGTCCTCTAAAATCCTTGCAAAACACTGCTGCATGCAGAAATCGAAACAAAAAGTCACTGTGAGTCCTCTGCACACCGAGAGGTGGAAGCCAGGAGCCTTGGATTTCACACTCAGACCTTCCAAAGTGACTGCAGCACTCCTACTCAAGGCATTTTCAACAACCCATTCTTAATCACAAAATTACATCAGTGGAACAACCCTTCTCCTGGTGTGATTTTAAAGGACCTCTGGACTGGAAATCATAGTGTTTTAATTATTGCATTGAAATTTGTTCTCTGATGCTGATCCAGGGGTTCTGTCTGGTTCCAGGTGCTAGTGGGACTTGGCTTTGGTTGGCTTCCTCGTTCTTCCCTTCTTGCAGAAGCACCTGCGGCAGCAGCAGAGGCAGCACTTGAAGGAGATGAAGAGGGAGAGGAGCACCACGGCCGCCAGGAAGGCGATGACGTCCAGGGAGTGGTACTGCACCCAGTTGAGGTCGTGGGCAGCGGGGCGCAGGTGAGGAGCTCCTTTGTGCCTCATCACAAACTCCACCCAGTGCACAGCCAGGTCCAGAGGGTGGATGGGTCTGTCCAGGTGGAGGTCGGAGAGGCGCTGGATGTTCTCTTTGTACCTGCCGAGAGAAGGGTGTGGGTTTGAAACACGGAATTGCGGGATGGGGTGGTTTGGAAGGACCTTAAAGCTCATCCCTCACAGGCAGGGACAACTTCCACCAGAGCAAGTTGCTCCATCTAGGGTTCTTCTAGGTCCCTAGGTCTATCTAGGTCCCATCCAGGATCCTTCCAGGGATGGGGCAGCTGCAACTTTTCTGGGCTCTTGTGCTACTGAGCCCCTTGAGAAGGATAACAGCAAAGTTACAGGCCAGAAAGAGCTGTTTCCAATGACAAAAAAAAAGAGGGAAAGTTTAGTTTGAGCTCTCAGCAAAATCTCTGGGGTGAAGGTCTCTGGCTGAAATGGGAGACTGGGGGTAGAAAAGCTGGCCATCTCTTCCAGCTGCATTATTATTGTTGTTGTATGTAGTAGTAGTATTACTGTTATTATTGCTATTAAAATTGTTTAGGAAACAATGTCAGTAAGTTGCTATTTCTCAGGAATGTGATGGAGTTTCTTAGTCCTTGGCATCCTCCTATGGCAACAGAGAATGGGAGCAGGGAAGAGCTCTTATGTCTGAAAGAAATCTCTGTGATGCCTTTAAACCCCTCGGGCATGCTGACTGCAGCACTGTGATGTTCCCTGGACTTCCTCAGTGTATCCCTGCATGTTCCTCCTGCTCTGTGCTGGAATTGTCCAGCCCTGCTGAGCCAGGCAGTAGCTCTCCATGCTCACAGAATTCCTTATGAGCACTGAGAGGGAGAAAATGCCTGAGAAAACTCACCTATAAGATAAATGAGTGATAAATAGCTATGTTTGGTCAACCCTGCCAGCTGGGAGGGAATAATTCCTGATGGAGCACAGCCTCTGGACTATTCCCACCCACTGCCACTCTCCTCTGCTTTTTCCTCTGCCTTGGCTTTAAGGAGGTGACACAACTTTGGGCAGCTTGGTTTCTTCCACTGCATTTATAGCCCATCTCCTGTGATCCCTGCATCCTCCCCTCTCAGCCACTTCTTGTCCCCTAATGATTATACAGGGAGACAGCCTGAAGTTAACCCAGGATGAGCATCAGCTTCTCCATGAAAAGCTGCTATCAAACACCTAATTTTGATAAAAGAAGCCATTTAGGAACAGAAAAACATCGTGTTAAGCTGGAAGTGAATGTGCTGGGGCTACACAAGAAGAAAGAGGAAGGCTGTGCCTCTGGTACTGACTTTTTGTCGTTGATCACTGCCTTCAGGGCGGTGGAGATGTCGTTGGAAGTCATTTCCAGGATGTTCAGGGTCAGCCCTGCTCCCCTGGACTCCACTCGCTTGGCATTGTCCATCTGGTCCCCAAACAGAGGCATCAGCACCATGGGCACAGCATTGCAAATTCCCTCATAAACACCATGGGAGCCTCCGTGGGTGATGAAGGCACGAGTCTTGGGGTGGGCTGTGGAGGGAAACATAGGCTTGCTTAGCTCTTGGATTTCCTGACTCCCAGCAACACATCCCTGGGGAAAAAACCTGCACAAAAAAGGGCTGTGGTTGGCATAAATCAAGGTTTTGGGGCTGTTGTGAGCATCATTCCTCATGGGCAGACTTAGGGATTGAAAGGTTGTAGACCTCTGTCTTGGTTTTGGGTAATCCTCCAAGGCTCCTCAGATTTTAGGATTAAACCAGGGCCAGGACAGGTTAATGAGGATGTTACCATTGATTACTTTTTTACCATCTCATCCATGGTAGTGAAGGTCTCTCAGAGCTGAACCTGTTCTATAACCAACAAATGCTCTCCTGGCAACAGCACAAACAATTCCATCACTTTGAGAGCCCAAAGACCCGTCTGCAAGTGCTCACTTGAGGACCATAAAGTTTCTTTTTGGTCCAGAAGACAGGACAAAACCACAGCTGGGTGTTGAGACTGCTCAGTCAGAGATAAAGACTCTGTTTTTGACTGGTACTCGAGTGTTGGAAAACCTTTCCACACAGAGTTGTTTCGTAATTCAGCAATTCCCAGCTAAGCTTCTAAAGGACAAGCTCTGACCCCAACAGCAAAGGCTGCCAGGAAGGTTTGTGACCCACAGATGGGTCAGAGGATGGTAACTCACACCTGACCCACAGATGATGCTCTTGGGGACTCACAAGAGTAGCCCTGGAGCACCAGCACCACCTTGGTGTCACCCCAGGTGTGTCAGACTTACCCAGGAGGTCATTCTGAGGCAGCCACTTGACGAGCTGCACGTTCTTGGGCAGGTTGGGGGGTGCCTTGCCTGTGTATCGCCACAGCACCTGGCCAGGGAAGCAAAATCCACGTCAGATCCCAGCAGGAGAAGGGAGGAGGGACCTGAGAACAGCGTGGAGCTGCTCTGCTGAGAGGGGAAGAGGGAGATGGTACCGTCTGAGGAACTGTTCCCAAGGCATCTGCGATTTCCATGGCTTTCTTCATGGGGATCTCGGAGACCATGGAGCCCAGCGAGAAGACAACAATGCCATGCTCTCCAGAGGCGTTCACAATGGCTTCAAATTCCTGCCAAAGGAAAGCAAGCCTTTAGTCAATGTCCTCTCTCTTGGCAGAGGCTGGAATTGCTGCCATGATTCCCACCAAACTCTCTGGAAAGGCAACAAAGCAAGCAGTGAGCACAACAAAATTAGGATTAGGAAACAGCTGTTATTGATTGATCTGCATCCAAAGAGCACAGCCAGCAGGTCCAGGGAGGGGATCCTCCCCCCTCATGAGACTACACCTGGAATTCTGCATCCAGCTCTGGGATCCCAGCATGAGAAGGACATGGAACTGTTGGAGCAAGTCCAGAGGAGAACCATGGAGTTGAAATAGAGACAGGAGCACCTTCCCTGTGGGGACAGGCTGAGACACTGAGGCTGTTCAGCCTGGAGAAGAGAAGATTGTGTGGAGACTTTCAGAGCCCCTTTCCAGTGCTTGAAGAGGCCCAGGAGGAAGCTGGAGAAGGAGTTTTCATGAGGAACTGGAGTGACAGGACACAGGGAATAATGGGTTCAAACTAAAAGAGGAGAAATTTGAGTGAGATATTGGGAAAAAATTCTTTCCTGTGAGGGTGGGGAGGCCCTGGCACAGGTTGCCCAGAGAAGCTGTGGCTGCCCCTGGATCCCTGGAAATGTCCAAGGCCAGGCTGGACAGGGCTTGGAGCAACCTGAGATAGTGGAAGGTGTCCTGTCCATGGCAGGTGTAGGACTGGATGGGCTTTAAGGTCCCTTCCAACCCAACCTGTTCAATGATCCTACAGAAAAAATGAGTCCTGGGGAAATAAAAAAGGGCATTTAACCAAAGCCTGGATTTAGAGCTGATATTCTTCTTTTCAGGCCGTACAGCTACAAGAGAGAATTAAAATCCTGGAAAAGGGTTCTGACAGCAGGTAACCCAAATTTCTAATATCTGAATTTATTGTATCTGCTTTGGGTATGATAACACTGAACCACTGCCAGTTTTGTCTCTATTTTGTTTGAGTGATTTAAATAATAGAAGGCGATCTAGCACTGGAATCCAGGAACAAAAGGATTCCAATGAAGCAGAAAAAACAGCCCAAGGCTGGAGCAAAAATTCTTTGCCATAGAAAAATATTTGGTTGAGCCAAGGAAGGAAAGGCAAAACTGGAGGAAATTGTTGCAGGCATCAGAGTTAAATAACTGGAATACAATGAACTAAATGTTCTTGTAAGTCTGGCAATTGCCGTGTTATCTCTGGGATCTGAGGGGATAACCAGAGAACCATGGAATGCAGTGGGTTTGAAGGGACTTTAAAGATCCTCTCATTCCAGCCCCCTGCCATGGGCAGGGACAACCGAGACTGACTCTCTCAGTTTAAGCTGTTTTCCATATTTTTGTGGCTGTCTAGAGGCATATTTAGCCCTATTTATATTCTGTGGGACATCAGTTTTACTTTTGTTTTTTAAATGTTTTTGAACTCCAATGTCTTGATTTTTTGCTCAGAAGTTCTACTACAAGGAAACTTTTTGCAGCCCTGCTTTGGGAATATGCAGGTTATTTTAGTAGTGGTTTTAATCAGCACCTGTTCACACCTTTAGGAAATACCTGCCATGTACACTCATGGAAAAATAAGAGAATTAGGAGGATTTCTTAATGGAAAACAGGAGATATCCCATATTGAGAAAGTTTGGTACAGTTCAAGCAAAATACAGTTACAGTGCAGAGTATTTTACACAAAAGTGGTAGAAGTGCTGCTTCATGGGTGGTAGGGATTTCATTGAGGTCTGCCTGAACTGTCTGAAGTTTATGGAATATCCTCAGCTGGAAAGGACCCACAAGGATCATTGAGTCCAACCCCTGGCCCTGTACAGACACCCCAACACTCCCACCCTGTGCATCCCTGACAGCATTGTCCAAACACTCCTGGAGCTCTGGCAGCCTCAGGCTGTGCTCATTCCCTGGGGAGCCTGGGCAGTGCCCAGCACCCTCTGGGGAAGAACCTTTCCCTGATATCCAACCTGACCCTCCCCTGGCACAGCTCCTGCTGTTCCCTCAGGTGCTGTCCCTGGTCAGAGCAGAGATGGGAGCTGTCCCTCCACTGCCCCTCTTAAGGAAGCTGTAGACAGGAAAAAGGAAAACGGATAGGAAACAAAAAAAGGGCTTGTTCTTCTTCCCATTTTTCCTTTTTTTTTTTTTTTTTTTTTTTGTGCAGCTTTTTCTGGGAATGCAGAGGTGCCTTACAAACTAACTCCTCATTGCTCAAGCGATGAGAGGTGCAAAGTGCTTTCCCAGACACTTTCACCTGGAGTTATTTATTCCAGCCTGGGAGCTCCATCTCCTGGACAGAGCTCACAGCGCACCCACAACTAAACTCGGGATAAAAAACCGGGAACTAACCTGGGACAGTTTGTTTTCCCGAGTGCAGCCTACCCCTCCAACCAAGACCATGTTGGGCATGAGGGGCCTGGGGTACTCAAAGACGAAGTCGTATTTCATGAGCCAAACAGCGGCATGGCTGAACAGCTCGGGCACGGTCGCTTCCCGCTGCAGGAATTCCCGGATCAAGGGATCATAGGGGGAATAGAGGATGGAGCAGGCCAGGGAGCTGGCCAGGGTGGCCAGGAGGTTGCGCAGACGCTGCAGGAAGGACATGCGGTCCGTGGAGCGGGTGAAGAACCGCGGGACGTAGGAAGGAGGGCTGGGACACAGCGTGGCCTGGAATTCCAGGCTGCACGGCAAGCCCCGCAGGAAGTACACGGAGGGCAGGGAGAGATGTTCTGCCAATATCTGCCCACATGGAAAGAAGGGATCCATAAACACAGCTTCGAATTTGCTTCCCTCGAGGTATTGGATCAACTCTTTTTCAGACAGGAGACGTTTGCAGGAATCCAAGAACATGCTTGTAAAATTTGCTATTTTGGAGAGTTTTTCCAAGAAGGGCTGCAGTATGAAACTCCTGTGGCCCATTTGTTTAAACTCTGCCTCCACAAACTCCTTGGTGTAGGACACAGGGTAGGTTTTCAAGATGTAATGTGGGGATGGATGGATCCGCAAATTTATCTCCGGTGCAACCACCACGATTTCGTGTCCCCTGTCCCTGAGCTTCTCCACGATCGGGCGCATGCTGAGCCAGTGGCTGCCATCGATGGGTATGACCAAGAGCTTCCCACCTTCACAAGAGGTCCACAGCAGCAGGAAAAACACAGCCCAAGAGGCGAGAGAAAGAAATCCTGGCTTTGGAGAAACCATTTTCCTGGTGCCACCAGCAAAGTTTTAAATGGCGGTGAAACTGTGGCCGGGGTCGAGGGATGAATCACAGGGTACTTCCCACTTTAATTTTAACTAAGGTGGGTGCTTAATTTTTAACTGAGAGAAATTTGGGTAATTTTTAACTGTGGGTAAATACTGAGTTTATCATCTGTGCACAGGGAAGGCTTTCAGTGAGTGGGTGCTGAGAGGTGAAGCTGAATGTTTGGATTGACACCAGGAGGGAGGAGTGACCAACAGCCTGTGGGGCTGAGAGGCTGAATGAGAGCCATGAATGGGACTGACCCAGCAATCATTACATCATTAACATACAGTTAATGATCAACTCTCTGCCTTGAGTCCACTGCACTGATTGGACTCAGAACTCAGCACAAATCTGACCTTTGGATTGCTTCGTGCCCCTGGAGGGTAACCAAATAGCAAAGATTGACAGAGGTTTGATACAGAGTGGGTTGTAAAGGTTTATCTCCAGATTTGGTGCTCTATCATTGCAGTTATCAAAGTGAAAGCCCTGAGTTTACAGTAGTAAATGTGTTGTAAGCTTAGCAATAACTCCTGCTGTTGGAATACCAAAATGATCTGAAAGGAGAACAAACAATGGATATCTGCGCTATTTGCACAGCACGGGGGAGATATGAATGGGGGAGAGTTGTTACAATCCTCAAGGCTTCCTTTTCCAGCCATCCTCTCATTTGCTATCTCGCATTGCTGCTTGCACAAATCCAGAGGCAACAGAGCTCCTCTGCTGTCATTGCACACCCCTGGTTTGGGCTGTTGGTGCACATGGAATATTGCGAGTTGTAATATCCTAACCCTCATGGATCATTGATCCAAGGCCTGGCCCTGCACAGACACCCCAACAATCCCACCCTGTGCATCCCTGACAGCATTGTCCAAACACTCCTGGAGCTCTGGCAGCCTCAGGCTGTGCTCATTCCCTGGGGAGCCTGGGCAGTGCCCAGCACCCTCTGGGGAAGAACCGTTTCCTGATATCCAGCCTAATCCTCCATCCCTTAGGAATATTAAATCCTGTGACCTAGAATTATTTTGTCATTTACCTGGACATAGAACATGCCACGAGTGATGGTGACAACTTGACCTAAGCTCTTTCAGAGAGAAACTCTTCGGCAAGCTTTGTGATCATCTCTCAAAGCCTAAGATTCCCACTCCCACGCCATCCTGGGATTCAATCACACTCGAGCACAAATATTACCACAAGAAGCTCTTTAAAAAAGCACATCTTGAACAAGCACCACCACCACCCTCAGGGTAAGCAACGACAAACCTTTGAGAGTGGCTTCTTTTGCTTGCAGTTGATGCCTCCAATATAGACCATGTTGGGCATTATGGGGCGCGGATACTCAAAAACAAAGTCGTATCTCATCAGCCAAACCGATGCTCGGCTGAACAGCTCCTGTATTGTCACATCCCTCTGCAAGAATTCAGAGGCCAAACTCTGGTAGTTTAAATAAAACAGGTGGCAAAACAAAGGCTCTGAGAACGCAATCAGGAAGTTCTTCACACGCTCTGGGAACGTCATGTGGTCGGAGCTGTATGAGAAAGCCCTGGGCACATAGGATACAGGGCTGGGACTCTGCGCGGCTTTGTAGTCTAAGGTACAAGGAAGGCCACGCATGAAGTATACGGAGGGGAGGGAGAGATACTCAGCCAGAATTGGTCCACAGGGCAGCACAGGATCCATCATGATGGCATCGAATTTGCTGTCCTGGAGGTACCTCATGAGTTCTTTGTCATATAAGAGATGCCGACAAGTGGAAGAGAACATGTTGGTCATCCCTGAGATGTTGCTGAGTACAGCTGAGAGCGTTAACTCAAAGCTCTTTGCCCCCAGCTCCTGGTAGGATTTATCCACAAACTCCTGGGTGAAAGGCACCGAGTAGGTTTTGATGGTGAAGGATTGGGAGCTTTTCAAGAACAAGGCAGCATCAGGCACCACGGCCACAATTTCATGCCCCTTCTCTGAGAGTTTCTCCAGGACCATGCGCATGCTCAGCCAGTGACTTCCATCCTGAGGCACCACCAAGAGCTTCCCACCATTTGCCAGGCTCCAGAAAGCAAGGAAAAGCACAAGCCCAGCATGTATGTGGTGCCTCCACATAACTGTCATGGGGCAGCAAAACAAATGAGCTACTCCTTTCTAATTTTTCAGCAGCATATGAAGCAAAAACTCCTTGTCCCTCATTTATATCACACTGGACTTTATAACACGCTGGACTTTAATGCTTGTCTCTACAAACTGTTTACTAAGACAGATTATCGGAGTTCGAAGACCACGTTGCTGATAAAAGCCTTTATTAAAGTGCTATCACGGCACCTAAAGAAGCTTTTCTATGCATTTAAGTTATCTTGAATGATTCAGAGCAATTAGCACAGGCGGCAGTTGTTTTTGCAGGGGTTTTGCTGTGTCAGGGGTGCTTCAAGTGACTCACTGTGCACTTGATTGTCCCGGGCCAGATTCAAGTCAGGAATCAAAATTATCACCAGTCCACAATGCTTATACTACAAGAATTGTGTTGCATGGTTGACATGGAAGACCTAAACCTCCAACCTTTGCTCAGGAAGGTGGCTGAAGTTCACAGAGAATGTTCTCCGTGACAAGCAGGAGCTAGTGGAGTCACCAAAGTTTGGGTAACACATTAACCAGCCACCTTTCACCTTTTCAGCAAAACAGTGATACAGCAGAAAACAGTTTGTACTCAAGGGGGGCCATCGGAGTTCGTAGGTGAGTGGCTCGAGGCCAAACATCTTTTTGAAAAGCAATGATGCAACAGAACATGTTCTTCTTGCTCAAGAGGGGCCATGGGAGTTCAGGGGTGAGAGGCTACAGGACAAATGAGTTTGAAAGCTCTTAACAACAGTCCCTTTCCCAAAGTTCAGAAGGCTTGGCTGTGGTATGAGCCCAGGGAAGTCCACACTCGTGGACAGCAGGGCCTGGCGAAGCAGATCTCACCTGCCATTTCACATGGATAGGGAAAAGCTGTGTGCCAAAAGTTTGCAAGTTTACAAAAGCAAAACAAGATATGGGAATGGTACCTGGACAAGAGCTGGATGGGGAAGACAGATGCTTTTAGACCCCTCAGCCAAGCACACCTGAACAGAGTGAACTCAGAACAGTTTCTCCAAGCCTGGAAGAGTTTTTTTGGAGCAGGTAGGAATGATGGGAAATCTGATGCATGAAATGGCTACCTTTGCCAAAGGCACCTCTGTGATAAATACACTCCAAGGCTAATCCTAAATGTTATTCCAAGATTATGACCAAGTGTGTCCTAAAATGTTTATTTGGAGAGAAGGTTCTCCATGTGGCCTGTTAAAAAAAGAGGGTTTCTCATTAGCCAGCAAGAAGGATTGTAATGTTTAAGGAAAATACATGGAATAGGAAGGATTTTCACATATCAGTAGGGAGGTTTAGATTGGATATTAGGAAAAAATTCTTAATGGAAAGGGTTGTCAAGCACTGAAGGGAGTGTCCAGGGCAGTGGTGGAGTCATCATCCCTCGAAGCATTCAAAAAACATGTGGATGTGGCACTTGGGGACATGGTTTAGTGGTGGACCTGGCAGTGCTGAATTAATGGTTGGATTCTGATCTTAGAGGGCTTTTCCAGCCTTAACAATTCCATGATTTGATGCAGTCCCATCCTGCAGCTGGTGAAGCAAACCTTGGCTGTAGCTGGCAGTAGGGTAGCATTGAAAGTCCAAAAGCTACAGGAGGTGAAGGGAAGGGATTCTCACCTGCCAGGGCTGCATTTCCACATTTCTGTGGTAAAAAGATCTCAAATAATGAGGTGAAGCAGCATTAAATAAACCTTAAGGTGGCAGCACATACTCAGGTAGTAAACTCAGAGTTGCAGACATACTCTTACCTTGCATAAAGGCCTCTGAAATCTCATATTTGATACATAATCACTCCCACCTAGTTAAGTTCTGCTAACATTTCAGCCAAACGTATATCATCCATGAGACATTACTATAAAACCCTATAAAACATCACTAAAGAGGTAAAAAGCACCTCTCAACCCAAACCCTTGAGGCCAAGTTCAGAAAAGTTTAAAAAAAGTTCAGAAAAGTTCAGCAAAAGTCCATAAAAGTTGTGACACTGGATTTTGAGCAGCACATGGGCATCTTTCCACGTGTTTACGAGTGCACAGACTGAAGTTCACAAGTCCAGCCCCTTCCAAAGGTGAGATAAGAGGAGAAAGTCAAGCTAAAGTACAGAGTTGAGTGCCAAGGTTGTAAGCTGGAAACAGTACAGCAAATATCTGAGCTAAGGGAATCCATGATTATCTCTCCTGTAAGCCTACAAATCCTGGCAGGCAGCCTGTACCTCTTATTAACCTCCTCAATCCCCTTTAAATTCAGAGGGTCTGTCTACAAAAAAGAACATTGGTGGCTCTTGAGAGGCAAATTTCAGGGTTTTTTTGGGCATGGTGTGAAAAAATACTCCCTTTTGTTTGCTTTATTCTTGTTGCATTTCAGTGTTAGTCATAGGACAAATACTGGCAGAAACTATCAGTTCCCCTTGCACTTTTAGCTATGATTTTCCAGATTTTATAGACCTCTGCCATAATTATTTTCATAGACTTTGCTGTGCACTTTATTCCATCTCTGCTTTTCTAGCCTGAGCACAAAGTTTGAATCCTCTTAAAAATGCTTTGTTTTTACTGTGTGCAATTGAGCTTTTTCTGAAAAATCAGCCTTATCTCACTATTCTGCAAAGCCAATATCTGAAAAACTCAAAAGGAATAATCATTATTAAAACTAGGAGTTACAGTAATACTCTGCAAAACACAAAATCTATTTGAAAACACATTAAAAAAAAGGCTGACATGAATCCAACATTCATTTCAGAAGATTAAAGTAACTTAATTTATACTTTATTTTTTTGATCCTGAATGAATCTTTAGCTAAGGAGCATCACTGACTTGAATACACAAGCTGGAAGAATGAGTCAATAGCAGCATCATGAAGGCCAGCAAAGGCAAAGTACTGCCTCTGGAATGGGATAATCCCATGCCACAGGACAGGAGGCACTCCAGCTGGACTGCAGGAGATGACAAAAAGTGGACAAAATGATGAGATTGACAGTGACAGGACAAGAGGAAACAAACATAAGCTGCAACATGGAAACTTTGAACTGAATAAAGGAATTAATTGGATATAATAAAGTGTGTTTGCTATTGTAGAGATACTTAAAATTTCACAAGATAGACAAAGGAACAACCTGACCTGGACATGTTCTGCCAGGAGTTTCGCAAAGAGACATCTAATGTCCTTCCAGAGGATAATGTTTGATGAGCTTATGACAATTCAAAGCACAGAGAATCCTTCTTTAAAGGAAAAAAAGAAAACAGAATTGTGGAGGAAATCAACAAAGTTGGACTAGAGGATAAATGAAGACCTCCCCAAATCAAAGGGTGTCTTGCACCACACCAACAGCCTCGGGAAAAGAGGCTCTGAGGAACCCACTCTATTGCCAAAGCTGGCCTGGAGCAGAGACACAGGGCCAATGGGGAGTCTCCCAGAGCTAATTCCATATACAACACTCTCTCTACCTTTAGACTCTGATAATCCTTCACGGATACCAGAACCAGCAAATCTGCGCAAAGCAAGAGCACTTTGAAATCCACCTTTCTAACAAAATCTGTGCTTCAGCTTCTCAGAGGATTCCAAAGCTTGCAACGACAAGAGAAAACAGAGTGTGACCCACCTGATTTAGCTTCTTGTAAGCACAATTTACTCCACTAATCAAAACTATGTTGGGCATCAAGGGCTTTGGGAAATGCAAGACAAAGTCCAGCTTCATGAGCCAAATGGAACCCTGGCGTAGGAGATCCAGTACAGTCACCTCCCGCTTGAGGAATTCTGAAGCCAGTTTTGCATAAGGGTCGAATACAAAATCACAGAGGAAAAAATTTGGGATTTCAAAGAGTAGATTCTTCACTCGCTGGAGAAAGGTCATGCGATCTGTAAGGCCTGTAAATACCCTGGGGACATAGGAAGGGGGGTTGGGGCACTGGGTGGCCTCATATTCCAAACCACATGGAATTTGCTGCAGGAAATTCACAGAAGGAAGGGAAAGGTACTCAGCCAGGATTGCCCCACAGGGCAGGACAGGGTCTGTAAGGAGAACATCAAACTTGCTCTCCTCAAGGTACCTGATGAGTTCCTTGTTGTGGAGTAAGTGTGTGCAGGTGGCCAAGAAGAGAGCAGAGGTTTTCTTTGCCTGGTTATACTGTCTAACAACTCTTTCCAGAAAAGATCCTCCTGCAAATAAATCCATTATTGATCCTTTGAAAAGTTCATCCATCTCTTCCTGCGTGAAAGGCACTGGGTACATTTTCATCACAAAGTTATTTGATGGCTTGATCTGCAAAGAGACTTCAGGTGCCACCACAACCACTTCATGTCCCTTCTGCGTGAGGATATCCAGCACTTCCCGCATGCTGAGCCAGTGACTCCCATCCACAGGAACCACCAGGATCTTCCCAGCAGCTGCCAGACCCAGCAGGGACAGGAGCAGAAGCACAACTCGAGGAGAAGCACTGAGCCCTGGAGCCATTCCTGCAGAGATCAGGGGAGTGCCTCCAAGGAAGGGAACCCGCGGCAGCTCTGGAGAACCAGAGCAAACTCTGCGCTTTTAAGCAATCTGTACCATGGCCTAGGTTTGGATTGTTATTTTATTTGCTGTGTGGTAATATGTTATCACTGGTGTGATAAAGGGCTGTGTAACAAGCAACAGAGTTCAGGCAGCTGATAATTGTGGACGATGCACCAGATAAGCCTCATGTTCTATAACAAAACTTTGGAACTTTTGTCACCTTTGAGTGCAACCTGCCAAGTCACCATAGCCCCTTCAGGCTTCTGGAATCTGTGATTAGACTTCACACAGCAATCACCAAGCCAAAATTTTCTGAGACCTGCCTGCAAACAGAGATGTTGCTTCTCAGCCTGCGAGCCCCCAGTCTGCTGTGTTCCTCAGGATTCCAGCTTTGGATATACTTGGGTGAAGAAACAGAAAAATTCACCGGCAAAGAAAGAAGTGGTGAGGCAACAAGGACAGAAAGCGAAGGTGAATTTCTCAGTAAACACCAGACCTAACTACAACAATTTGCTAATTAGGGATTATACCTGACTGCAAGGCTTTGATAGCCCCACAGACTCATTCATCACTCACTAGAGAGTACTAAGTTGCACAAAATCACAAAAAATTAGAGATTGTAGAGACACTTAAAACTGGCAAAGATAAAGAATGGACCAACCTGACCTGACTGGAAATGCTTTGACAGGAGGTTCTCAGAGAGACCTCAAATGTCCTTCCAGATGACAATGTTTGATAAGCCTGTGACAATTCAAAGCATAGAGAATCCTTCTTTAAAGGAAAATAGAAGACAGAATTGTGGAGGAAATCAACAAAGTTGGACTAGAGGATAAATGAAGACCTCCCCAAATCAAAGGGTGTCTTGCACCACACCAACAGCCTCGGGAAAAGAGGCTCTGAGGAACCCACTCTATTGCCAAAGCTGGCCTGGAGCAGAGACACAGGGCCAATGGGGAGTCTCCCAGAGCTAACTCCATATACAACACTCTCTCTACCTTTAGACTCTGATAATCCTTCACGGATACCAGAACCAGCAAATCTGCGCAAAGCAAGAGCACTTTGAAATCCACCTTTCTAACAAAATCTGTGCTTCAGCTTCTCAGAGGATTCCAAGGCTTGCAACGACAACAAGAGAAAACAGAGTGTGACCCACCTGATTTAGCTTCTTGTAAGCACAATTTACTCCACTAATCAAAACCATGTTGGGCATCAAGGGCTTTGGGAAATGCAAGACAAAGTCCAGCTTCATGAGCCAAATGGAACCCTGGCGTAGGAGATCCAGTACAGTCACCTCCCGCTTGAGGAATTCTGAAGCCAGTTTTGCATAAGGGTCGAATACAAAATCACAGAGGAAAAGATTTGAGATGTCATAGAGCAGATTCTTCACTCGCTGGAGAAAGGTCATACGATCTGTAAGGCCTGTAAATAACCTGGGGACATAGGAAGGGGGTTTGGGACACTGGGTGGCCTCATATTCCAAACCACATGGAAGTTGCTGCAGGAAATACATGGAAGGAAGGGAAAGGTGCTCTGCCACTATCAGCCCACAGGGGAGAAAAGGATCTGTGAGGATGGCGTCAAACTTGCTCTCCTCAAGGTATCTCATGAGCTCCTTGTTGTATAGTAAGTGTCTGCAGGTGGCCAGGAACACAGCAGAGTTCTTTTTTGCCCGTTGATAAAGTCTGATAAATCTTTCCAGAAAAGATCCTTCTTCAAATACATCCTTTATGAATCCTTGAAACATTTCATCCATCTCTTCCTGCGTGATAGGCACTGGGTACATTTTCATCACAAGGTTTTTTGATGGTTTGATGTGCAAAGTCACTTCAGGTGCCACCACGACCACTTCGTGTCCCTTCTGCTTGAGCTTGTCCAGCACTTCCCGCATGCTGAGCCAGTGGCTCCCGTCTGCTGGCACCACCAGGAGCCTCCCAGCAGCTGCCAGACCCAGCAGGGACAGGAGCAGAAGCACAACTCGAGGAGAAGCACTGAGCCCTGGAGCCATTCCTGCAGAGATCAGCTGAGTGCCTCCAAGGAAGGAAAGCCCTGGCAGCTCTGGAGAACCAGAGTGCACTTGGTGCTTTGAAGCAATCTCTGCCACAGCTAACTTTTGATCCTTATTTTATTTGCTGTGTGGTCAATGTGTAATCCCTGGTGTCACAAAAGGCTGCATAACAGAGTTCAGGCAGCTGATAAATGTGGGGGATGCACCAGATAAGCCTCGTGTTTTAAAAATAACCTTTGGCACTTTGGTCATCTTTGAGCATGACCTGCCAAGCCGGTGTAGCCCCTTCAGACTCTTGGAATTTGTTTTTAGACCTCACACAGCAATCACCAAGCCAAAATCTTCTGAGACCTGCCTGGAAACAGTGACTTCTCAGACTGAGAGTTCCCAACCTGCCCCGTTCCTCAGGATTCCTGCTTTGCAAATACCAATGCGAAGAAGCAGAAAAATTCACCAGCAAAGAAAGAAGTGATGAGGCAAAAAGGACAGAAGCCTGAGATGCCTTCCTCAGTAAACATCAGACCTGACTACATGAATTTGCTAATTAGGGATTACACCTGACTGCAAGGCTTTAACAGTCCCACAGACTTGTTCATTACTCAGTAGAGAGTGCTAAGTTACACGAAGTTACAGAAAATGGCTTTGAATATGTATAATGGAAAAGGCATCAACTGAGCACATGTTATAGGTGAGAAGGTATGGCTCCCTACAAGTAGAAAGGGAGAGAATAATTTCTTTCATGAGTATTCACCTCACACTAAACAGGAACTAAATTCCCATCTGCAACACAAAATTCCACCCTCATGAACGAAAAGCATGAATTAAAAACAAGTGTGACCCACCTGAGGCAGCTCCTTGTGAGCACAGTGTACTCCTCCAATTGGAATGATGTTGGGCATCAAGGGTCTTGGATAGTCTAGCACAAATTCTAACCTCAGGAGCCAAACAGAGCCCTTGCGTAGGAGATCCAGCACAGTCACCTCCCGCTTGAGGAATTCTGAAGCCAGTTTTGAGAATGGATCAAAGGCAAAATCACAGAGGAAGAAGTTTTGGGTGTCAAAGAGCAGATTCTTCACCCTCTGGAGAAAGCTCATGCGGTCTGTAAGTTGTGAAAATGCCCTGGGGACATAGGAAGGCGGATAGGGACACTGAGTGGCTTCAAAGTCTAACCCACACGGGACTCCTCGTAGGAAATAGATGGAAGGAAGGGAAAGATGTTCTGCCAAGATTGGCCCACAAGGTATTACAGGGTCTGTAAGGATGGCATCAAACTTGGTCTCCTCAAGGTAACTGATGAGCTCTTTGTCTTGCAGCAGCAGCTCACATGCGGAGACGGACAAATCACCGAGTCTTTTCATACGTTCGTACATTTTAAAAAATCTTTCCAGAAAAGATCCTTCTTCAAATAAAGTGTATAAAAATGCATGGAATTCTTTCTCTATCTCTTCCTGATTGAGGGGGACCCAGTGAGTTTTCATCACAAAATTCTCTGATGGTTGGATCTGCAATGAGGCTTCAGGTGCCACCACGACCACATCGTGTCCCTTCTGCCTGAGCTTATCCAGCACTTCCCGCATGCTGAGCCAGTGACTCCCATCCACAGGAACCACCAGGAGCCTCCCAGCAGCTGCCAGACCCAGCAGGGACAGGAGCAGAAGCACAACTCGAGGAGAAGCACTGAGCCCTGGAGCCATTCCTGCAGGGATCAGCTGAGTGCCACCAAGGAAGGAAACTCCGGGCAGCTCTGGAGAACCTGAGTGAACTCCGCGCTTTTAAGCAATCTGTGCCACAGCCCAGTTTTGGATTGCTATTGTATTTGCTGTGTGGTAAATATGTAATCACTGGTGTGATAAAAGGCTGCATAACAAGCAGCAGTGTTCAGGCAGCTGATAAATGTGGGCGATGCACCAGATAAGGCTCGTGTTTTATAAAAAAACTTTGGCACTTTTGTTACCTTTGAGTGCAACCAGTCAAGTCACCATCAGCCCTTCAGGCTTCTGCAAATTGCTGTTAGACCTCATAGAGCAATCACCAAGCCAAAAATTTCCGAGACCTGGTGCAAACACTGACTTTTGAACCAGAGAGTCCCAAGACTTCCTGGTTTCCTTAGGATTTCAGCTTGGATATATGCTGGTGAAGAAGTAGAAAGGGAAAAACCGACCGACAAAGAAAAAAAGAGGTGAGACAAAAAGGACAGAAGACTGAACTCCATTTCTGGGTAAATACCAGACCTAACTACAACAATTGGCTCATCAGGGATTACAACTGACTGCAAGGCTTTAACAGTCCCACAGACTCGTTCATTACTTAGTAGAGAGTACCAAGTTACAAAGAGTTACAGAAAATGTCTTTGAATATGTGTAATGGAAAAGGCATCAACTGAGCACATGTTATAGGTGAGAAGGTATGGCTGCCTACAAGTAGAAAGTGAGAGAAGAATTTCTTTCATAAGTATTCACCTCACTCACACAAAACAGGAACTAAATTCCCTACTGCAAAATAAAATTCCTGCTTTAAGAACACTGAAATCAAGCAGAGTACGAATTAAAAACAAGTGTGACCCACCTGAGTCAGCTCCTTGTGACCACAGTGTACTCCTCCAATTGGAATGATGTTGGGCATCAAGGGTCTTGGATAGTCTAGCACAAATTCTAACCTCAGGAGCCAAACAGAGCCCTTGCGTAGGAGATCCAGCACAGTCACCTCCCGCTTGAGGAATTCTGAAGCCAGTTTTGAGAATGGATCAAAGGCAAAATCACAGAGGAAGAAGTTTTGGGTGTCAAAGAGCAGATTCTTCACCCTCTGGAGAAAGCTCATGCGGTCTGTAAGTTGTGAAAATGCCCTGGGGACATAGGAAGGCGGATAGGGACACTGAGTGGCTTCAAAGTCTAACCCACACGGGACTCCTCGTAGGAAATAGATGGACGGAAGGGAAAGATGTTCTGCCAGGATCAATCCACAAGGTACTACAGGGTCTATAAGGATGGCATCAAACCTGGTCTCCTCCAGATAGCTCATGATCTCCCTGTTTTGCAAAAGCTGTTGACAGCCAGAGGCTGACATATTACCAAGTCTTTTCATTATTTCGTACACTTTAAGAAATCTTTCCAGAAAAGATCCTTCATCAAATGAAGTTTGTAAAAATGCCTTGAAAACATTCTCCATCTCTTCATATGAATAGGGGACAGAGTATATTTTCATCACAAAGTTCTTGGATGGTTTGATGTGCAAAGTCACTTCAGGTGCCACCACAACCACCTCATGTCCCTTCTGCCCGAGGCTTTCCAGCACTTCCCGCATGCTGAGCCAGTGACTCCCATCCACAGGAACCACCAGGAGCCTCCCAGCAGCTGCCAGACCCAGCAGGGACAGGAGCAGAAGCACAACTCGAGGAGAAGCACTGAGCCCTGGAGCCATTCCTGCAGGGATCAGCTGAGTGCCTCCAAGGAAGGAAAGCCCTGGCAGCACCAGTGCCTGCTCTGCACTTTCAGTCTGTGCCACAGCCCAACTGTGGATCCTTCTTTAATGTCCTTTGTGGTAAACGTGTAATCCCTGATATGATAAAAGCATGCAGAACAAGCATGGAACTCCTGCCAATTCTATAGAATCACCAGATAACTCCCATCTATCTCTATCAGAGAAACAGTCCAGAGTTCTCCAAGAAGGAGGCAGATGTGGCTCTGGGACTGCACTTTGGATTCCTTCCCTCTGACTCAATATTCTGCATGTTCAGGAGATGTGGCACATGTAAGAGATGTGTCACATGCACATCACTCCTCAGCACAGCAGAGGCTTCTCCTTTTCCCCAGGGAACGCCTGTCCCCTCTCCCTCTCTCTTGGAAAACTCATCTCTAGGAGACCCAGACCCCACTGCAGCTGTGGAAAAGCTCCTCAAGACAGTTTCAGACTGGGAAGACTGAAAAGAAGGAATGATGATGCCAGGTTTCTGCAGAAAACATCACCCACACCAAGCAGCACTTCCAGTGTCCCACACCTACCTCACGGCATGCAAGAGCTGGCTTTGTGAGATGGGAGATGTCAGCAGAGACTTATGAGCACTCCTTGAGGGAGAATTTCCAATGAACAGTTCAGGGCCTAATTCTGGTTTTCTTTTTCTGTCACTGACAAAGCACCAACGGTGCCCAGCAGTGGTGGAGTTGTGTGAATGCTCAGCTGGCCAATCCCAGTGTGCATGGGGATGTCTGTAAGGTGTCACAGCCACCTCTGCACTTGGAAATGCCTGGAATTGCCACACATTGGGCTTTGTGATCCCAACCCACAGCACACAAATCCTAAGGAACAGCACTGAAGAGAAAGCCAGGGCAGCAATAGAACTCACCCAACTCTCCAGGCTCTCCCCTGGAGCAGCAAGGGAGGCTCTCCAGGAGGAACTCTGCACAGTTGTCAGCATCCCAAGGACCCAAAGATTGGCATCATCACCAAGGCTGCACCCAAACCCTCAGTGCCAGTTAAGCTGTGCTGGATGTGTCAGATCAGACCAGCTCCAGGCCTCAGGGCTAGGCTTTGGAGCCAGTGAAGTGTTTTTATGGTTTTCTGGGCCATCCCATTGGAACTGCTCATTACAAAAATTTAAAACTTTGTCCTACTCTTCATAAATTCTGATGCTCTCTTTGGTTGGCAGAATCAACATCCCATCAGAGAGCCTCACTAGAAGACCCTGGTGTTTCCATTTAACTGTGCATGATTTAAAAGCCAGAAGGAGCAGCTGCCTACACAGGAAGTGGAAAGTCACCAAGGAAGTGAAGGAAAAGTTTCTTTCATGAATATACAGCTAACTCAGGCAAAAGAGAAACATGATTCATATCGCAACACAGAATTCCACCATTGTGAACACAGAAGACAATCAGAGCATCTTATCAGAGCATAAGTTGAAAACAGAGTGTGACCCACCTGAGTCAGCTCCTTGTGACCACAGTGTACTCCTCCAATTGGAATGATGTTGGGCATCAAGGGTCTTGGATAGTCTAGCACAAATTCTAACCTCAGGAGCCAAACAGAGCCCTTGCGTAGGAGATCCAGCACGGTCACCTCCCGCTTGAGGAATTCTGAAGCCAGTTTTGAGAATGGATCAAAGGCAAAATCACAGAGGAAAAAGTTCTGACTGTCAAAGAGCAGGTTCTTCACCCTCTGGAAAAAGCTCATGCGGTCTGTAAGTTGTGAAAATGCCCTGGGGACATAGGAAGGTGGATAGGGACACTGAGTGGCTTCAAAGTCTAACCCACACGGGACTCCTCGTAGGAAATAGATGGAAGGAAGGGAAAGATGTTCTGCCAAGATTGGCCCACAAGGTATTACAGGGTCTGTAAGGATGGCATCAAACCTGGTCTCCTCCAGATAGCTCATAAGCTCTTTGTCTTGCAGTAGCTGTTGACAGCTGGCAATTGACATATTACTGAATCTTTTCATACCTTCATATATTTTAAGAAATCTTTCCAGAAAAGATCCTTCTTCAAATGAAGTTTCTAAAAACACCTTGAAATCTTTCTCCATCTCTTCCTTTGTATAGGGGACTGAGTACATTTTCATCACAAAGTTCTTTGAAGGTTTGATGTGCAAAGAGACTTCAGGTGCCACCACAACCACCTCGTGTCCCTTCTGCCTGAGCTTATCCAGCACTTCCCGCATGCTGAGCCAGTGGCTCCCATCCACAGGCACCACCAGGAGCTTCCCAGCAGCTGCCAGACCCAGCAGGGACAGGAGCAGAAGCACAACTCGAGGAGAAGCACTGAGCCCTGGAGCCATTCCTGCAGGGATCAGCTGAGTGCCTCCAAGGAAGGAAACCCCTGGCAGCACCAGTGCCTGCTCTGCACTTTCAATCTGTGCCAGCTTTGGATCCTTCTTTAATGTTCTGGGTGGTAAACGTTTAATCCCTGATATGATAAAAGGCTGCAGAACAAGCATGGAACTCATGCCAAGTCCACAGAATCACCAGATAACTCCCATCTATCTCTATCAGAGAAACAGTCCAGAGTTCTCCAAGAAGGAGGCAGATGTGGCTCTGGGACTGCACTTTGGATTCCTTCCCTCTGACTCAATATTCTGCATGTTCAGGAGATGTGGCACATGTAGACGTGTCACGTGCACATCACCACTCAGACCAGCAGAGGCTTCTCCTTTTCCCCAGGGAACACCTGTCCCCTGTCCCTCTCTCTTGGAAAACTCATCTCTAGGAGACCCAGACCCCACTGCAGCTGTGGAAAAGCTCCTCAAGACAGTTTCAGACTGGGAAGACTGAAAAGAAGGAAGGATGATGCCAGGTTTCTGCAGAAAACATCACCCACACCAAGCAGCACTTCCAGTGTCCCACACCTACCTCACGGCATGCAAGAGCTGGCTTTGTGAGATGGGAGACTTCAGCAGAGACTTATGAGCACTCTTTGAGGGGGAATTTCCACAGAACAGTTCAGGGCCTAATTCTGGCTTTTTTTTCTGTCACTGACAAAGCACCAACGGTGCCCAGCAGTGGTGGAGTTGTGTGAATGCTCAGCTGGCCAATCCCAGTGTGCATGGGGATGTCTGTAAGGTGTCACAGCCACCTCTGCACTTGGAAATGCCTGGAATTGCCACACACTGGGCTTCGTGATCCCAGCCCAGAGAACACAAATCCTAAGGAACAGCACTGAAGAGAAAGCCAGGGCAGCAATAGAACTCACCCAGGCTCTCCCCAGAGCAGCACAGGAGGTACTCCAGGAGGAACTCTGCATCCCAGGGACCCAAAGATTGGCATCATCACCAAGGCTGCACCCAAATCCTTGGTGCCAGTCAAGCTGTACTGGATGTGTCAGATCAGACCAGCTCCAGGCAGGGGTTGGTCACTTTGACTGGCAGAATGGTCTTGCCATCACAGAGCCTTATTTGAAGACTCTGCTTTTTTGCCTTCACCTGAACATGATTTAAAAGCCACATGGCACAGGTGCCTGCACAGGAAGTGGAAAGTCAGGAAGAAAGTGAGTAAGAAACAGTTTCTTTCATGAATACTCACCTCACTTACCAGAAACGGGAACTCAGTTCCTAACCCAACACAGAATTCCACCCTCATGAACACAGAAATCCATCAGAGCACAAAGTAAAAACAGAGTGTGACCCACCTGAGGGAGCTCCTTGTGAGCACAGTTTAATCCTCCAATTGGAATGATGTTAGGCATCAAAGGCCTTGGATACTCTAAAACAAATTCCAACCTCAAAAGCCAAACAGAGCCCTTGCGTAAGAGATCCAGCAGAGTCACCTCCCGCTGAAGGAAGTCTGAAGCCAGTTTTGAGTAGGGTTGAAAGGCAAAATCACAAAGAAAAATAAATGGGATTTCAAAGAGCAGATTCTTCACTCGCTGAAGAAAGCTCATGGTGTCTGTATTGTCTGTAAATACCCTGGGGACATAGGATGGAGGATTGGGACACAGCCTGGCATCTAAATCTATCCCACACGGGACTCCTCGTAAGAAATACACGGAAGGAAGTGAAAGATGCTCTGCTAGGATCAGCCCACAAGTTGCTACAGGGTCTGTAAGGATGGCATCAAACTTGCTCTCCTCAAGGTGCCTGACAAGCTCCTTGTTTTGCAGCAGCTGCTCACAGTTCGTGACCCAAAAATCAGTGAGATTTTTCATACCTTTGTACATTTTAAAAAGTCTTTTAAAAATCCATTCTTCTGCAAATGAAGCATGAAGAAATGCCTGAATTGCCTTGTCCAACTCTTCCTGTGTGTAGGGAACTGAGTACATTTTCATCACAAAATTCTTCGATGGTTTGACGTGCAAAGAAACTTCAGGTGCCACCACGACCACTTCATGTCCCTTCTGCCCGAGGCTTTCCAGCACTTCCCGCATGCTGAGCCAGTGGCTCCCATCTGCTGGCACCACCAGGAGCTTCCCAGCAGCAGCCAGACCCAGCAGGGACAGGAGCAGAAGCACAACTCGAGGAGAAGCACTGAGCCCTGGAGCCATTCCTGCAGGGATCAGGGGAGTGCCACCAAGGAAGGAAACCCCTGGCGGCTCTGGAGCACGGAGCACTGGCACACACTGCGCCCTTTCAATCTGTGCCACAGCCCTACTGTGGCTCCTTCTTTAATGAGCTGGGTGGTAAATGTTTAATCCCTGATGTCACAAGAGTTTTCGAAACAAGCAAGAAATTGCTGCCAAGTCAATAGGAGGGTGTGGTAGAATCACCAGGTAACTTCCATCTGTCTGTATTAGAGAAACACTAAGGAGTGCCCCGGGGAGGAAGCAGGGCTGGCTCTGGGACTGCACTTTGGATTCCTACCCTCTGCCTGCACCTCCTGAGATGTATCACATGTAGGACACGTGTCACATGCACATCACCATTCAGCCCAGCAGAGGCTTCCCCTCTGCTTCCCCAGGCAAGAAACATCCCCTCTCCCTCTCTCTTGGAAAACTCACCTCCTAGATGAGATAAGACCCAGACTCCACAGCAGAAGTGGATCAGCTCTTTAAGATGGTTTCAGACTGAGAAGACTGAAAAGAAAGAAGGTTGATGCCAAGTTTATGAGCAGAGATTTATAAGCATTCCTTGAGGGAGAATTTCCACACAACAACTCAGGCCCTAATTCGGGATTTGTTTTTCTGTCACTGACAAAGCACCAACGGTGCCCAGCAGTGGTGGAGTTGTGTGAATGCTCAGCTGGCCAATCCCAGTGTGCATGGGGATGTCTGTAAGGTGTCACAGCCACCTCTGCACTTGGAAATGCCTGGAATTGCCACACACTGGGCTTTGTGATCCCAACCAACAGCACACAAATCCTAAGGAACAGCACTGAAGAGAAAGCCAGGGCAGCAATAGAACTCACCCAGGCTCTCCCCAGAGCAGCACAGGAGGCTCTCCAGGCGGAACTCAGCATCCCAGGGACCCAAAGATTGGCATCATCACCAAGGCTGCACTCAAACCCTCAGTGCCAGTTAAGCTGTGCTGGATGTGTCAGATCAGACCTGCTCCAGGCAGGAGTTGGTCACTTTGCTGCTGGAATCAACATCCCGTCACAGAGCCTCACCAGAGGACTCTGGTGTTTCCCTTCAACTATGCATGATTTAAAAGTCGGAAGGCACAGGTGCCTGCACAGGAAGTGGAAAGTCAGGAAGAAAGGGAGAAAGAAACATTTCCTTGCATGATTATTCAGCTCTCTCACCAGAAACGGGAAGTCAGTTCCTAAAAGAACACAGAAAGGCATCAGAGCACAAATTAAAACCAGTCCCACCTGAGTCAGCTTCTTGTGAGCACAGTTTACTCCTCCAATTGGAATGATGTTGGGCATCAAGGGTCTTGGATAGTCTAGTACAAAGTCTAACCTGTGCAGCCAAATAGAGCCCTTGCGTAAGAGATCCAGCACAGTCACCTCTCGCTGAAGGAAGTCTGAAGCCAGTTTTGAGTAGGGTTCAAAAGCAAAATCACAGAGGAAAAGATCTGGGATGTCAAAGAGCAGATTCTTCACCCTCTGGAGAAAGCTCATGCGGTCTGTATTGTCTGTAAATACCCTGGGGACATAGGAAGGCGGCTTGGGACACTGAGTGGCTTCAAAGTCTAACCCACACGGGACTCCTCGTAAGAAATTAATGGAAGGAAGGGAAAGATGCTCTGCCAAGATTGCCCCACAGGGTACAAAAGGGTCTGTAAGGATGGCATCAAACTTGTTCTCCTCAAGGTACTTGATGAGCTCTTTGTTTTGCAGTAGCTGTTGACAGCTGGAGAACTCAACGTTATGGATTCTTTTTATACCTTCAAATACTTTAGGAAATCTTTCCAGAAAAGATCCTTGTTCAAAAGCAACATGAAAAAATGCCTTGAAGTCTTTCTCCATCTCTTCCTTTGTATAGGGGACTGAGTACATTTTCATCACAAAGTTCTTGGATGGTTTGATGTGCAAAGAGACTTCAGGTGCCACCACAACCACTTCATGTCCCTTCTGCGTGAGGATATCCAGCACTTCCCGCATGCTGAGCCAGTGACTCCCATCCACAGGCACCACCAGGAGCCTCCCAGCAGCAGCCAGACCCAGCAGGGACAGGAGCAGAAGCACAGCTCGAGGAGAAGCACTGAGCCCTGGAGCCATTCCTGCAGGGATCAGCTGAGTGCCTCCAAGGAAGGAAACCCCTGGCAGCAGCAGTGCCTGCTCTACACTTTCAGTCTGTGCCACAGCCCTACTGTGGATCCTTCTTTAATGTGCTGGGTGGTAAATGTGTAATCCCTGATATGATAAAAGGATGCAGAACAAGCATGAAATTCCTGCCAGTTCTATAGAATCACCAGATAACTCCCATCTATCTTTATCAGAGGACCAGTCCAAAGTGCCTGAAGAAGGAGGCAGCTGTGGCTCTGGATTGCACTTTGGATTCCTTCCATCTGGCTGGACCTTCTGCATGTTCAGGAGATGTGGCACAGGTAAGAGATGTGTCACATGCATATCACCATTCAGCCCAGCAGAGGCTTCTCCTTTTCCCCAGGGAACACCTGTCCCCTCTCCCTCTCTCTTGGAAAAATCATCTCTAGGAGGCCCAGACCCCACAGCAGATGTGGAAAAGCTCCTTAAGAGGAATTCTAGACTGATAAGATGGAAAAGACGGAAGGATGATGCCAGGTTTCTGCAGGACGCATCAGCCACACCAAGCAGCCCTTTTAGTGTCCCAGACCTTGTGTTTCCCTTCCACTGAGTACCATTTAAAAGCCAGATGGCACAGGTGCCTACACAGGAAGTGGAAAGTCAAGAAGAAAGTGTGAGAGAAATTGTTCCTTTCATGAGTATACACCTCACTCACCCAAAAGAAAGAAGTCGATTCCTATAGCATCAAAAAATCCCACCCTCGTGAACACAGAAACCAATTAAAGCAGAAATTAAAACCAGACCCACCTGAGGCAGCTCCTTGTGAGCACAGTTTACTCCTCCAATTGGAATGGTGTTGGGCATCAAAGGCCTTGGGTACTCTAAAACAAAATCTGACCTCAGGAGCCAAACTGAAGCCTGGCGTAAGAGATCCTGCACAGTCACGTCCTGCTGGAGGAACTCCGAAGCCAGTTTTGAGTAGGGTTGAAAGACAAAATCACAGAGAAAAAGATCGGGGATGTCATGGAGTAGGTTCTTTACCCGCTGAAGAAAGCTCATGTGGTCTGTAAGCTGTATAAATCCCCTGGGGACATAGGAAGCGGGCTTGGGACACTGAGTGGCATCAAAGTCTAAACCACACGGGATTCCTCGTAAGAAATACACGGAAGGAAGTGAAAGATGCTTTGCCAGGATTGCCCCACAGAGTAGGACAGGGTCTGTAAGGATGGCATCAAACTTGTTCTCCTCAAGGTACCTGATGAGCTCTTTGTTTTGCAGGAGATGTTCACAGCCGGAGACCCCAAAGTTAATGATTCTTTTAATACCTTGGTACCCTTTAACAAATCTTTCCAAAAAAGATCCTTGTTCAAATGAAAAATGGAAGAATGCCTGGAGTTCTTTCTTCATCTCTTCCTTCATGTATGGAACTGAGTACATTTTCATCACAAAAGTCTTTGATGGTTTGATGCGCATAGTGACTTCAGCTGCCACGACAACCACCTCATGTCCCTTCTGCCCGAGGCTTTCCACCACTTCCCGCATGCTGAGCCAGTGGCTCCCATCCACAGGCATCACCAGGAGCTTCCCAGCAGCTGCCAGACCCAGCAGGGACAGGAGCAGAAGCACAACTAGAGAAGCACTGAGCCCTGGAGCCATTCCTGCAGGGATCAGGGGAGTGCCACCAAGGAAGTTCCCCAGCTTTGCGTATTTAAACAATCTGGGCCCTTGTTTTTATGGATGATCTTTAGACTGATTTGCTTTTTGGTAAATGTATAAACATGGACATGGCAAACAAGCTGTTAAAGTTCATCCAATTTGGCAGACCCTAATCAGGGCAGGAGCTACCTTGGAATACACCCCCCTCGTTGTATTGGAGGAACACTGGGTTTCGAGGAACACTGCCTGGTTATGTAGGGACAGGGTCAGGAAGGTCAAGGTGCAGCTGGAGCTGAACTTGGCAAGAGGTGAAAATAACAAGAAGGGCTACCACAGGGCTGTTAGCCAGAACAGGAAGGTCAAAGGAAGTGTACCCATCCTGGTAAGCAAGACTGGGAAACTGGTGACAATGGACAAGGTGAAGGCTGAGGGACTCAAGAACTTTTTTTGCCTCTGGTTTCACTGGCAACCTCTCTTCCCACACCCCTTGAGTGAATGGACAGCAAGACAGGGCTGGGGGAGCAAAATTCCACCCACTGTAAGAGAAGATCCTGTTGGTGACCAGTTGAGGAACCCAAACATGAGGGCAGCTGGTGACCCAAACACCTGGGACCCCATGACATGTATCCCTGAGTCCTGGGGGAATTGGTTGATGGAGTTGCCAAGGCACTCTCCATGGTATTTGAAAAGTCCTGGCAGGTGAAGTCACAGGTGACTGGGAAAAGGGAAACATTGCACCCACCTTTAAAAAGGATAGAAAGGAATGTCCTGGGAACCACCAACCTGTCAGCCTAACCTCTGTGCCTGGGAAGATCATGGAACAGATCCTCCTAAAACACATTATATCATATAAGGAAATGAGGGATCCTTGAACAAATGATCTGCTCAAAAGAGCTAATTAACACATCATTAATTTTCCAAGCAAGAACATTCAGTGTAAGGTAATTCTTCCCCTCCTACCAGTCCACATCAGTTTCTATTTGCGAAAGATTAGAAAAAATATTAACGCTTCACATGGGAAATGGTCTGCATTCTTTATCAGCTTTATATTGTGACACTGTGAGGAAAATGGAAAATTGGCTAGCAAAGTTCATTTCCCTGCAAGGCCTCTTTTTGCAAGGATGAAGTAGGGGCTGGAGAGAGGAAAGACATGGGCATGGTTTTTGCCAGCTGCAGCTAAAACTGAATTAGCAATTTAGAAATACCATTTTAGATCAGCCTGGAAAGAGTTTTGCCCCTGGGCCATGAGAGCAAACAACATTAATGCACAGACAGGATTTGCAGACAAGCCCTGAGTATGAAAATTATTGCACAGTGGTAATTTTGACAATAGAATCATTTAGTGTGGAGATTGATAGCCTACACCAGAATATTTTTAAGGGCAATTATCAAACTACTGCCACTCTAGGCACAGCCTTTGTAGAGAAACTTTTGGGAAGGCAGCATAAAGCTCTTGCCAGAGCAACCAGAACATTATCTACCACTTGGTGCCTTATGATGCTTCATATCTAAATTACGAAAGGGTGGGTCTATAAACCGAAAAGATTCACTGTAGTTTAAAATCAATTGTGACAGTAAAACCAATTCATGTACACAATTACAGACACACGGAGCATTTGCAAACAGCATTAAACATTCATATATTTTACCATGGTAATCACTGACCTGTGATAATGGCTTTTTCTTTCCGCAGTTTATACCTTCAATAAAAAATATGTTGGGCATCGCTGACATGGGATACTCAAAACCCAAATCCATTCTTTCAAGCCAGATGGACTCATGGCTTAAGAGCTCCTTCACTTTTACTGATCTATGAAGAACATTTGAGGCCAGAAATTCAAATGGCAAATAGGCCAAACTGCAAAAAAAGGAATCTATGTACTTGAGAACTGAGTTTTCCACATACTGGATAAAAGTCGTGTGGTCTGAGTTGTCTGTTAATATTCTTGGGACATAGGAAGGGAAGGCTGAGCACTGAGCAACCTGCAAATCCAAACTGCAGGGAAATAATCCCCGGAGAGAGAAAACAGACGGGACAGAGAGATGCAGAGCCAGAATCTGTCCACATGGTATGAGAGGATCTGTGAGAACAGCGTCGAATTTACTGCTTTGGAGATACTGCATCAGATCCTTGTTGCGCAGCAGAGAGATGCAGGAGGTGGTGTAGAGAATGGAGATGACGTGGACTTTTTCGAGGACATCAATCACTCTGTCAGGAAATTCTTTTCTTTCAAAAAGAGCATTCCCAAAGGAGCGCACCCGTGCTCTCAGCTCTTCCCTCCATAAGGGCACTGGATACCTTTTGAGGGTGTGATATTCGGATGCCTCCACGCTCGAGTTCACTTCTGGTGCCACGGTGACAATTTGGTGGCCTTTCTGGCTGAGGGCCACCAGCAGCGAGCGCAGGCTGAGCCAGTGACTCTCATCCATGGGCACCACCAGGAGCTTCCCGCCACCGGCTGAGCACAACAGGGACAGGAAAAGCAGAACCCCCGCGGAAGCTGAGGAGCTGCATTTACTCACAGGAGCCATGTTCCTAGAAATCCAGACTCTGCTCGTCTGCCCCAACCTAGCAGGTTTTAAATACAGCCACAGTACTCTGCCAGGTTCCCACATTCTCCCTTAACGACCCAGCTTTTCCAGCAAAGGCGACCATTCAAGGCATTGATGAACCATTTAAGTGACAAAAGAATTTGGGTTGGGCAGAACTGGGCTTGGTAAGTGAGGCTCCCTTCTGCTTCAATCTGTGTTGATTGAGGTGAGATTGAAAATAAAATCAGGCTTTGCCAAAATAAAACCTCGAGAATAGTGCTGGCACTTGGAAGTAACCAGGCTTGCTGAAAGCAAGTATTAAAATGCTTTATTTCTATCCTTCTTTTTGAGAAGTATTTTACAGCGGTTCTGAAATGCTTGGCGAGTTTATGTTTAAAATTATAAAATTCTGCCACTATACAGCACAATACCTGTGTGAACCCGCAGGAGGAGGCTCTGGGATTTACTTAAGTCTCAGCACTAGAGCCAGGAACACTACCGGGTACGAATTTAATCCACTGCTGCAGCAGAGGAATTTGCGTCCGTGAAGAAAGAGCACTGAATCACTACTGTCACACATGACACTTCTTGTTCTCATCCTGACCTACCTCTCTCCATCATTTTCTCCTTCCAAGAACAATGGGACGAAATCAGGAGTGAAGAATCAACATTTCTGCAATAAATATTGCTGCTGGATTATGCTTTTTAGCCTTTGAAAACACGAAGAGAGGGAGCCTTTCCTTCAGAGAAGAGTTTGATTCGAAGCTGGAGCTGCTCCATGGCTTTGCCTGCAGGCAGGATGTCACCCTGCTTTCCCAGAGGATCTGCCTGTCTTTGTCCCTGACGAGCCGTTAAACAGCTCTGATGGGAAAAGCACTGCCCTGGTAAAAGGGGCTTGATAACAATTTGGAAGAGACTTTAGTGAAAAAGCAGGTCAACAGGAACAAACAGCTCAATGCTGGCATCAGGGAAGTTCGAGGAGTAAAGCAAAGCCCGAGGGCACAGAAGGTTGGCTCTGGGGAAGATGTAAAAAGCAAATCCCTTTGATTGTGAAGCTTCACTCATTCATGTTCACAAATGCCTGTGAATTTAAGAAAAGGCTAGGAGTGGTGCTAGGCAAGAAGAATCCATTCCCAAGGGCTTTGGGAAGGCTGGCAAGTGACAAAAGTTCGAGGGAAGAAGAGAGGAGTTTGTTGATTTTTAAGTTAATGGTCACAAAGATAAAACTTTATCCTTTTTAGGAAACCAAGTGATTTATTGCTGAGACAGCAGGATGACACTAACTACAGATTCATCATTGCTGAGAAGAGTTCCCTAATCCTGTATTTCCTCTTCCACTTAATCCCTGGATTCACATGAGACTGTTCCACTGACAGCACAGGCAAGCAAGAATATAGATCACAGGTAGCAAGAAGCTAATGTACAACTTGAGCACCACCAACCTAATCAAGAGGTTTTTAGACCACAGATGCCCAAGCCACCACCCATCAACATTTCCCTGTCCATGCTGGATGTCTCCTAAAAATGCAGCTGAGAATTCAGGTGTTTGTCATGGAAGCTGTTAGCCCAAAACCTTCACCACAAAATATGAGCCTTTGAGTCAAAAACTGCTGGTACATAAAAGAGAACATTATGTTCTTGCATATGACCCAGGGAGTTATTTTTCTGAGTAAATAAGCAGCTAATGGTCTTGAAGAAACATTCTCCTGCCTTTTATGTGAGGCAATGAATTATTAGAAGAGCTGTTATAATTCACCAGCCCGTTTTGGCATTAATTCCTGCCTGAAGATTTGTGTACTGATTTCAGCTGGAATTAAACACAGATAGCCCATGATGCCCTCACCAAACAAAGCCCCCACTTGCCAGACCCAAAGAAACAAGATGAAATCACATCTTGTGCTCCTGGCATGGTTTTTATGTGAATTGGCTGTACAGAAAGTCTTAACCTAAATTATATCTTCAGGTTGAGTGCCAGAGTGGTTTGGGATGGAAGGTACCTTCAAGCTCATCTATTTCCACCCCCTGCCATAGGCAGGGACACCTCCCACTATCCCAGGTTGCTCCAAGCCTCATCCAGCCTGGCTTTGGACACTTCCACGGATCCAGGGGCAGCCACAGCTTCTCTGGGCAACCTGAGCCAGGGCCTCAGGACCCTCACAGGGAAGAACAGCTTCCCAATACCCCACCTAATCCTGTCCTCTGACAGCTTAAAGCCATTCCCCTTGCCCCATCACTCCAAGCCCTTGTAAATAATCTGTCTCCAAGAGAGAGGTAACATACATCCCTATCAAATACCTCACTTGGGATCACGCAGGTGTGTGACTGCCACAACCTTTCCCAGCCAGCCACTGACCTGAGATAATGGCTTCTTCTGTCCACAGTGGATGCCTCCAATGAAAACCATGTTGGGCATGACAGGCATGGGATACTCAAAGACAAAGTCAACTCTCTTCAGCCAGACGGATCCATGACTTAAAAGGTCCGTCATTGTCACCGGCTTTTGGAGGAACTCCGAGGCCAGCTCTTCAAACGGAGTAAAGGCAATATTGCAGCTGAAAGACTCGGAAAGGGCAATCAGGAAGTTCTTCACCCTCTCGGAGAAGGTCATGTGGTCTGTGTAAACAGAGAACATCCGTGGGACATAGGATGGAGGGTCTGGGCCCTGAGCCGCGTGAACATCTATGGCACACGGAACCATCCGCAGGAAATAAACACTTGGGATGGAGAAGTGCAGGGCAATGATCTGCCCACAAGGTGACAGAGGATCTGTGAACACCACATCAAAGTGATTCTCTTCAATGTACTTCAGTATCTCCTGGTTGTACAGCAAGGACTTGCAGGAAGCATGAAACATGGTCCCACTCTTCCGGTAATCTCCCAAAAGCTTCCAGAATCTCACCAGGAAAGGCTCTTGGCTGAAAGTTCTTGCACTAGTGGAACGTATGTGTTCTTCCATATCCTCCTTCGTGAATGGCACAGGGTAAGTTTTCATTTCATAAAAATCTGAGGAATCGATCAGCATTTTGTTGTCCGGTGCAATGACCACTATTTCATGCCCTCTCTTGCTCAGCTCAGCCAGTACTTTCTTCATGCTGAGCCAGTGGCTGCCCTCCATGGGGAACACCAGCACCTTCCCAGCGGTGGCCGGGCTCAGGAGGCACAGGAAGGGGAGAAGCAGTGCCACCAGCATGGTGTGGGCTGTGCAGAGAGGAACCCAAGCACAGCAAAGGCTGGGGTGGTTGCCAGCTTTTGTAGCTGTGCTCCACCTCTTCCCTTTTGACTCACCTGCACCTCTGCCCTTTTGACTCCTCTCCCAGTTCAGGTCCTCACAGCTTCACATGCAACAAGGGCACAGGTATCAAGAAATGATTATGAAAGGCTCAGAGCAGGTTCATACTTCAAAGGTGGCTTTGTATGAGCTAAGGTGTGTCCCCTTCACATATGCCAGGCTAAGATTATTGGCTCAATGCCACCTTCTCCCCACAGCAGGACCCCAGTTTTCTTGCCACCAGCCCACCATTCCCAAGGTCTGATGACAAAATGCAGGGAAAATCTGTGAAAAAGATGCACCCACAGAGTGGGTGGGCAGAAATGCTGCTGACCCCACATGGGAGGACTGTGCCTATGAAGAGAACACTGAAACAACACTTTTCCATCAGTGCTACTTAAGGCTTACAGGGTTATCACAGACTGACGTAATTAAGCATTTTTAAAAGCATTTGCTTTTCTAATGACACTGATGCAAGTTGTATGGGGAAATATAACTTATACTATATAAGATGAATATGAGAAATCAGTGTTACAGTACCTGTTAAATAACCAAAAGCAGTTGGAATCCCTGAGAAAAATTCATTTCTCTTTATGCGAACTTGCATTTTTTCGAAGATAAGCAGCCAACAGAAAATCTTTCCTCATCTCTCCATATAACTTTCACCTAACTCCTTATCCTAACAGGTATAAAATGAAGTTGCAAAAGAGCAGTTCACCATTGTACCCCAGATAAAAAAACCAACGCCTTTAACAAATTCATGAGTTGTTCATGGCCAATGAGGGGTCAGTTAATGACTTAAACCCTGTGGGTCCAGATCTCTCTTGGTTATAAATTCCTGGGGATTTAATGCTGGTGATAAACTCTCATAAAAGTTTAAAAGTAGGTGAATATGGGAAACAATTTCCTTCTCCAGGGCATTCTGGGCTTTATGTCCTTGGTGGAGCTTTCTCTCCCATGCAGTTTCCGCATGTTCCTTCCACAGCCTGGTGCGGAATCTCAAACTTTGCTGACAACCTGCCCTTCAAAAGGAGAAGCAGCTCCATCATCCACACTGTTCCCATACTGGTAGTTTATAACATGGATTAACTTAATGGGAATTTTCAAACAGCTCAGAAGAAGGAGGTGCACAGAAAACAGGCCAAAAACTCAGACGAGACTGCCAAATGAACACTGGAAGGTTGGTACACAAAAGCCCAAATGGAAATTTACAGGAGATATCCACACCCAGAAAAGCTCAAAACCTAATTCAATAACCTACAAAAGAAGATGATGATGGAATTTAACGAGGATCTTTTGGGGCTTAGATATTGACACCTTGATGATAAAGGCAGATGGAAAGGAATCAATCTGATAGATGGCTGTGATGGAAAACAGGTAGAATCTTCAGTCCTATAACCTTCCATGTAGATGAAAGGAGAAGGGATATATAGAAGTATGGGCAGACAGGCCATGAGACAGCTGGGATAGGAGGACACCAAAATTCTTCAGTTCAACAAAAGAGCTTATCATTTGCATTAAAGCCACATATCACTTAAATTGTCCTAATTAAGACTGATAAGGCTTTGGGTTTGCCAGGATGTGATATAATCCGAACGCTGGATATTGGGAAATAACATTTCTGCATCATGCAGCATTTCTATCTTTAAACACCAAGCTGTTGTCAGTCAGGATTTGATGTAAGGATGTGAGTGATATCCCTTGCCCAGGACAGTAAGGGATTAGAATGAGATAATCTTTAATGTACCTTCCAACCCAAACCATTCTGCCATTCTATAAGACATTTATATTTTTGCCCTTTCAATATAAAATCCAAATAAATTCTTGTACCTGAGACAGTTTTTTTTTCTGAGCACAGTTAATCCCTCCGATAAAAGCCATGTTTGGCATCACTGGTCTCGGGAACTCAAAGACAAAATCGTATCTCATCAGCCAGAAGGATCCACGGCTGAGGAGTTCTGTCACTGTCACTTTCTTTTTGAAAATCTCATATGCAAGTTCTTCAAATGGATCATATAGAGGCTTACAGTAAAAGAGCTCCAGCAGATCGACCAGCATGTTCTTCACCCGTTGGGAAAATGTCATGCTGTCTGAATTATCCAAGAATAATCTAGGGACATAGGAAAGAGGGCTTGGACACTGGGTAGCAGCAGAATCCATTCCACAAGGAAAGCCCCGCAGGAAGTAGACAGAAGGAACAGAAAGATACTCAGCCACCAAGGGCCCACACATCAGGATGGGATCCGTGAAAACCACATCGAATTTGCTCTCCTTCAAGAACTGCATCATCTCCTCGTTCTGCAGAAGGCTCTTACAGTTGGTGAAAAAGACCGAGCTGATTTCTATTGTGCTTTGATATGAGGTAAGAACAACATTCAGAACAGATTGTTCAATAAAATGAGCATTAACAAAGGTCTTGAGCATTTCACCCAAATACTCATCTGTGTAAGGTATTGGATATGCTTTCATGGTGTAATTCTGAGGCTCCTTTGACTTCATATACAGACTTGTTGAGGGCACAACCACAACAACTTCGTGTCCCTTTTGCTGCAGTTTCTCCACTACTGGGCGCATGCTCAGCCAATGACTTCCATCCTGAGGTACCACCAGGATCTTTCCACCTTCAGCCAGGATTAAAGATGATGTCAGGAGGAGAAATATCCATGCACCTCGGTAAAAAAGAGCCATTTCGGTGGGAGAGAACCAGAGAGCTCTGCTCCGGAGGGAGCCGTACAGTCCCTTATGTGATAGTCCATGCAAACTAAGCAGGGAACTTATTGACTACTGAAATAAATGTTTAACTTCCTAATATTGCTGGGATTAGCCTGTGATATTGCATATGTTTGTGGAAGGAAAGGGAAGTCAAGTCCTTAGAAAAACATTTGTACTTTCTGTTAATATTTAAGCTTGGAAGTCTGTCAGGACGTGACACTAAGAGCAAGGGTGTCATGTTGTAACAATAATTGTGGTTAATACTATTGACCTGGTAAATAGTCAGCAAGAAAATAATAAAAATACGGCCAACAGAATGGATGCAACACCATTCCTGAAGACACAAGGCTGATGTTAAATTCCCAGCTCCTGGAAGCAGCCAAACCTGCACTTCTTAGGGGTGTGTCACTGCCACCAGGGTGTACCACACAATCCCAAATCTGAGGAGAACAATCCTGATTGGCTTTTTTTCTCATGGCACTATGCCAAAAAAATAATGAACTGATTGATGGGTTCAGGGCAAACAAAGGGTAAGGAAGCCAACACCACCGGGATGCAAAGAACGAGCCTTGGTCTTTGGTTGCTGTCTTGAAAATCCTTTTTTTATATTGTGAGCAAGAGAAAATCTAGGAGAAGGTGTGACACCTTCCACTAATCCCACTGACGGCACACAGACATGGAAAACCTCTGCAACCAAACCAGGCTGCTGAGCTCTCCTCCTTTCTCAGACACATTTAATGTGAGCAACCACATCCAGGAGTCTCCTGGACCTCTTCAGCCATGAGCTCCAAACTTGCCTTCCCTGTCCCACGTCCCCTTCTGAGCAGCCCAGTTTTGATGAGAAGTGAAATCCTGTCTTGATTAAATTAGCCAGAATTTGGCAGTTGGACTTGTGGGAATCACCTTTAGATATGGAAAAACAATTTCTGGAGAGGGCCAATATATGAGAGGTGGGAGGTGGCACAGACTGAAAGCGGGAGACTGAACAGTTTTTTGTTCTCATTAAAAATTCTGTTCTCATTAATAATTCTCATTAAATGCTGGAAGGCTGGATGCAAAGGGTTTATTGCAATTGCTGTGACAAGAGCTGGCTGACCAAATGAACTTGGAAGTTGCTGCTTGGCATGTTTTTTACTCTGGACTTCATAAGATTTTCAGTAGCAAAACCAGTTGGGTGAAAACAGCCAATACAAGTTAATTTCCCTTGACTGTAACAGAAAAAGTCCCTTGATAGGATGGCCACAATTTCTTATGAACTCCAGAGGCTCCCTGCTTTTTGTACCAGACCATCAGAGCAAAAACTGTGGGATGAGGGTGGCAGCAACAGGAAGGGCAAGAGAAATTAGAGATAAAGGGAGGACAGACAAAAAAAGATGAAGTTCTTAGATTAGCACGGGATCAGCTGGGGTCAAATCTAATCTGGGTAATTATTATTGAGAAAATTAACGGCCAGGCTCATTTTTCAAAGTAACAGATTAGTTTATATGTGTTTGTTTTTCATTACGAGTAGGAAAGGGCACCTGGAGCCCTATCAGCTCTGAAAGGTGTGGTGCTCATTACCAACTCCTGTTTTTTGTGCAAACAAGGATCTGATGGAGTGAGGGCTCTGAAGCTGAGAGCCAGGTGCCTGTTTGGAGCAAAGCTTTCTCCACTGGATACCAAAGGACATCAAGGCTTGGGTGAGGCAGGATTGCAGATTTGTTTTCCTCTCAGAAGTGATAAAACTTGTGTGGGTTATTCCAGGGTGTTTCTTTAAGCTTGCAGAGAGTGATGGAGCAGCTCTGCAGGGTTTGGGCCCCTCACCTTATGACTGCTTCAGCTCCAAAAGGTATTAAAACTTTCTCAAATGGTTTACCTGTGAGTGGAACTGGCTATGAGGCATGGATTTCTGAGTAGCAGTGAGTGGCACTAAGGAAAGAGAGTAGTGAACAGATACCTCAGCACCACTAAAACTACAGCAAAAAAGCCAGGTATGTGTTGTGGCAGCCTGCAAGTGTTGGTTTCATCTACTGGATTTGCTTCCCTGCTGTGAGATGAGATTGTTGACCCACTTAGGCTCTCGGTCCTGCAAGCAGGAAAAGGTTGCTCAACTCCAAGAGTGTGGGGGTGATGCCCAGAGAAGCTGTGGCTGCCCCCGGATCCCTGGAAGTGTCCGAGGCCAGGTTGGATGGGGCTTGGAGCAACCTGAGATAGTGAAAGGTGTCTCTGCCCGTGGCAGGGGGTGGAAATAGATGAGCTTTAAGGTGCCTTCCAACCCAAACCAGCCTATGATTCTATGCAAATTGATTTCCCAGGTTTCTGGATGATGGATCAGGCTTATCCATGGACAAATCCTTGTATAATTAAACCAGGCTTTTTTTGAGTGCTAAGTGGTGTCTGGCAGGTTGGTGGTTGCTGGCAGTGACCTGCCCGATTTTCCCTTAGGTTTTTCACAGTGTGGAGATACACTAACTTTAGAGGAAAAGCAACTCATAAAAGCAATTACATGAGTTGGAAAGGAATCTAAACTTTTGTGAGAGCAAGAAGCACATCATAGAACACAAATGATTTCCAGGGCAGCTGTTTCCTAAGCCATAAATTTAAACCTTTTGAAAATGAGAAGATGTGATCCTGAAATTAATGTACCCTAACAGAAAGGTGACACTGCAGGCTGTCACTGTGGTAACTTTAATTGGAAGATTTCCTAGCCCTAACTTTTGTAGGAAAAATATCAATTTATTTGCTATTTCTAAATCTAATACTCTTACAACCTTTCTAGGTTTTTGTGCATAGACCTCTATCAAATCTTGTACACACATTAGAGAAACTGTTTTAATTTAACCAGAAGACAAAGTTCTTGCAGAAGGGGAATCTGAGGCAGGAGCTCCCTGCAATATACGGGGATTTTTGTTGAAAGAACTGTGTTTTACATTTTCCTTCAATATCTCTTCTGTAAAACATGGGAGATGCAGGGAACGAGAGGAAACTGAAGGGGACAGACAGATGAGCAGCTTGGATAGAGCAGCACTTTCCGGTTGATACATTTTAATTACATCTTTGAAAGGACCAGTTAGAAATGTCTCTTTATCAGAGCTTCCCAGATGCTGCTGGCTCTGGCTGGAGGACCTGTGCCCTTAATTGCTGTGCTGGAGGGACAAGGCTGTTTATTCAGTTACACTTTTTCTTTACTTGAGTAACTACTTAACACATCTGTTAAATTTGTTAGTGTGGCTAGCACAGGTCTTTCCCATGAGAACTTTCTCCTGTGTTTTATAAACAAAGATAAAGTTTGGTGTGGCTAGCACAGGTCCTTCCCGTGGGAACATTTTGCTATATTTCATAAACAAGATAAAGTTTGGATGTTTTGCAAACAACTTCTCTGGATTGGGTCAGTTCGGGCTTGGCCAATTGGGCCTAGGGGGAGGTCTCGGGCTGACCAATCTGGGGCACCTCTGTAAACTCTATATATATGGAATTCAAAACAATAAAGTTCTCTTCTCTCTTTCCTTGTCTGAGACCTTGGGTCATTCCTCAGCTAGCAGCTCAACAGCAACAGTTTGGGTGTTATTAAAACAGTGTCTCGAGATTTGGACAGTTCAGGCCTGGCCAATCAGGCCTAGGGGGAGGTTCCTGACTGACCAATCTGGGTGACCTCTGAAAAGTCTATATAAGTTGTAATCAAAATAATAAAGCTCTCTTTTCTATGCCACGCTGAGAATCTGGGTTTTCTTCTCTGCTAGCGGCTCAACAGCAACATGTTAGTTTAATGTTTTCTGTTATCCAGTTTCTCAAATAAGTACTGTGAGGTTTAGGTTAGAAAAAAACAGGGAGAACTTTGCAAGGTAGCTGTAGCTTAAATTCTGGAACTTTGCTTTGATCAAATGATACTAATTTTGGTTTTCTGAGCTGGGCAAAAAAAGCAACTTTGCATTAACTTTGGCTAAAGATTAGATTGCCATCAGAGTGTCTCAGGGCTTACTTGAGCTCTTTTTGCAATGTCACCATCAGCCTTCAGGTACATTTGGAGTCAAGATATTGGCTCTGATTCCTGCAAGCCTTGTGTTAAACTCCCATACTCTTTAGGAGTTGGCAGCTTGGGATTTCTCTGTCTGTTGATGAATGTGCAATTGCTGCTGAGACAGATACCCATGCAAAGTGCAGGACAAGAGGAAATCACCCTGAGGCAGCTTGGTCAAGGTGTAAATGCACTTTATGTTCCCCCCGGCACAGCCCTGTGGTCTCATGTTCTCCCATAACATCTGAGATGATCCTGACAGAACTTGGGATTAAATTCTGAGCTGGATAAGACAGATAGGGCAAGTTGTGCACAAGCATGAGCTCCTTCAGCTCAGAGCAGCTCCTCCACAGGACCACATTGATACAGCAGAAAGGATCTCTTATCTGGAATGACACCACAGTGTCCAATTTCAATTCCTGCGGAAAACTATGGAAGTGGTGCAACAGAAAGGCCTGTGAATTCCTCATCTGAGAAAAGAATCTGCATTTTGAATCTCTTGCTCTCTCTCCCTCTCCCAGTAATCCCTTGTCTTTTCTCACCTGTTGATCAGTGGGTTCAATGGGCTTTGGAGAACAATTTATTCTTGCCATAGGATTATGTTTCTGAACAGGAATGACCAACCCAGGGCTTTCCAGTGTGTGTGTGAATAGGTGGATTTCTTTTCTCCCCTGTGACTCACTTTACATTTGTTTACACTCTGCTGCTGGGCACTATAGAAAGTGAAATAGGAGAAATTGCTCTGCTGTCTGTAGAAAATGTAGCTAGAAAAGGAGCCTGAAGAAAAGAGAAATACACAAATTGTTCCAGATCTGGAACATGTGTTTTTCACCTAAGTGGACTGTGAAGACAGGAGCTAACAGGGATAAAATGAGGGCAGGGTGTTTCTGCCCTTGTAGCAAATTTACAAACTGTTTGCAGCTCTGAGACTTTCAAGATATAAAACTTATGTTGTGCAAGCAGCTAGAATATGCCTCTTAAATCTCACTCTAGTGCCACTCTCGTGAGCCTAATGTGAAAGAATGCCTTAGTTATAATATTCTTCTCATATTCTAGTTTATTATTCTTTGCCTTAGTTATCAAGTTTAGGGAACACTTCAAAAGCCTGTCCAGACAAAAGGAGAGAAAAACCCAGCACTTCAGCTCAAATATATTGTGCAGACATTGTGTGACCACAATTCAGAAGTGAGGGAACAATTTTCAAGGAAAGACATTTGTGTCCGGCTTTGTGCCTGGAAAGAAATGTCTGGTGTTATCCTTTTAGAGGTCACATGGTCACTATCAAAATAGATTAAGATTTCTAAATTATCTTTCAAAATCCTACAGAAAAATTCTGGTAAAAGCAAATGTCAAGGAAGAGATATGAAAACTTATGTGAGTTCTTCATTCAAGTGTCTTTCAACAAATCCACTATGGTAAGATTATTTCTTGCCATTTCAATGTGACATTTATGTTTCACCCCCACAAACAGGAGTAACTTGAAACACAGTGCCAGTATGGAAATAATCAGTCATGAAAATACATCTAATGTGAATAAACTGATGCTGATGAGCCTGGAGTTAAAAACAAAAGATGACTCTTGGATTTTCGATCAGATTAAAGAAAATATGTCTCAGGTTCCATTAATATTAAATCAAAACTGGATCTGAATAGTGAATAATACACATTTCACTGAGGACAGTAATTTCCATCAGGTAGATGAAATCCGTTGTGTGTTGGGTTTGTCAGAAAATCCTCATGACTTCAAATAAAGAACTATCAAGGTAATTTGATGTCAGCCTGTGGAAAACAACTGCCCAAACCTGGCTGAATTAAATCATTAACCCAAATTTAAAAGAAATCAATAGTGATAAACTTTCTGAAACAACACTATGAATTTTCACTGGAAACCATAAAATTTGGAGGAAAAGGAACATTACCTTAGGCAGGGGTTTCCTCTTAGCACAGTTGATCCCCCCAACAAAGACCATGTTGGGCATCACTGGCCTGACATACTCGAACACAAAGTCAAACCTCAGGAGCCAAATAGCAGCAGAATTCACGAGGTCCATGAGGGACACATCCCTCTGAAGAATTTCCGAGGAAAGCTTTAATGCTTCTCCGTAAAAACCATTACAGTACTCAAGCTCCAGGATGGACATCAGGGCATTTTCCACTCTCTCAAAAAAAGTCATGTGGTCCGAGTTCTTGGTGTAGAGCCTCGGGATGTAGGACAGAGGGCTCGGGCACTGTGGAGCTGCAAAGTGCAGGTTGCAACCAAAAGCCCTCATGAAGAACACAGAGGGAAGGGAGAAATAATTGGCAACGGTGGCCCCACACATAAAGGCTGGGTCCGTCAGGATGGCATCAAAACCGCTTTGGTTGAGGAACCTCAGAGTCTCCTGGCTGCGGAACAGGTCCTTGCACTGCCCGTAGAAGGTGCTGACAACATTTACTGTGCTCCTGTACATTGCCAGGACGTTCAGGGGGAAAGGCATCTCTGTCAGGTGTGTGGCCAGGTATTCCTGAAAGGCGTTATCCAGCTCTTCCAGACTCTGTGTCACCGGGTAAGTGACCACCTTGTAGGCCTGCTTGTTCGTCTTCATCTGCCAGCTCACCTCAGGAACGACCACCACCACCTCATGTCCTCTCTCACTCAGCTTCTCCACCACCTTCTGCATGCTCAGCCAGTGGCTCCCAACCATGGGCACCACCAGGAGCTTCCCTCCATCTGAGAGGCTGGGCAGGAGGAGGAGGATGGAAATGCAGGCACAGCAAAGCCTCATAGCCATGTTGCTGTGGCCAGAGTAGCAGCTGTGGAAGAGACTTCTCCTGCAGGTTGTAGCCTGAAGATGATTTGGAAGGCGACTGATGGGTATGTTTGGGTTGTTGTGCTATGTGATGACCCTGTAGTTAATGATTCACTGCCTTGGATTGTGGGTAGTTTGTTTTTTTCCCTTTTCCCTCCTGACTTGGAAAGCCAGATTGAGTGACCCTTTCAATGCTGAGTCATTGGAGTTCCTCTGGGGTTCAACCAGCTCCTGAACCTGCTACTCAGATTCCTCCTCATCTTTGTTGTGTCTTGTGTTACACCTTGGCCAGAACCCAGGAAGGCAAACCTGGTGTGAACAACTCCAACCTCACAAATCTAACAAGTGAAAACAGCCTGTCTGTGTTGGAGACTCAGATCCTCAGATGATTCCTCCAGGGATGGAGCGGAAGACCCTCAGGACAAGGCTCAGGGCTCTTCTGAGCTAGCAGGAATCTCCTCAATGGGAGGGACACCAAGAAGGGGCACTGAAAGAGGCTGCCCTGGCAGCTGAAGCCCAGGTTCTTGCTTTACAGATTTGTTTCCCAGCCTGGGAGGTGGCCCTCACGTAGCCGAAAACTCCTCCCCACCAAGAAGAAGAAAAGCACTAAGTTTGTTTTAACAACCACAGGAGCCTCAGGTTTCAGACCTGACTCAGCAAAGGAGCAGGTTCAGCACAGACATGATTTCCCAAGATCCATCAGCCTCACAGCATTGCTATTGATGCCAAAATTAAAAATAATGCACCCAGGATATTTAGAGCCATGCAGCCTCCATCCCTCAGTCACGCGATTTCTGTTATCTCCCTTTGTAGCATAGTGAGTATACCAAAATTAACTGCTTATTGTTTTTCTCATATCAGCTTTTACCAATGTCTGTATTTATTTCTTTGTGTAGAGAAACCACTGAGAAAGTGGCAGACAGCAGTTTTCTTTCAGAAAACACAATATATGAGCTTCAGAGTAGGTGAGAGAAGCTCTGAGGTAAAAGTGACTAAAACACTTTCGGAATCTTCTCTTATAAACTGCAAAGAAAAAACATAATAATACTGTTTAAATAGGTTCAGATTTTTATAAAGCACATTTAGAACTGGTTATTGGGAATCTGACCAGTTTAGCAAACTGCATTTTCTCACCAAAAAATGGTTAATTAATGTATTTTGTAATGGCATCCCGGCTGTTTGCTGAAGTGGGGTAAGGAGAGAGCTGTCAGGGAAATGCCCTGCCTTCCCCTCCTTCCTGCTGCAGGATGGATTTTCCATCCAAACCTTCAATGTGAGGAGAGGTGCAAAGGCAATCCCGGGATGGGTGAAGTTAATCAGTACCTCACTGTTGGTGAACTTGCCAAAGGTTCCCCTCCATTGGCCTGGTTATCCTGGGTTATCCCAGCCAGGGATTCTGGGTGAGTTGAACTTTGCTGGGTTCAAGGCAGGGCGAGACAAAAGTCACTCTCTGCTCACACGTGAGCAAGGAGACAGTGGGAATGCTGGATTTGGGGGAAAAGTCACAAATCTGGGGGCAGCCATGTGCAGGGAGGGGCAACGGAGCTGGGGGAGGGGCAACGGAGCTGGGGAAGGGGCTAAAAAGAATCCTGAGCTGTGGGAACTGGGATTGTTTCTGGAGAAAAGGAGGCTCAGGGGGAACCTTGGGGAAAAGGAATTTTAAGTTTCTTTCCAGGGCATTGTTCCAGCAGGTGAGGTCTGATGAATTTAACATCTCAACAGACTGGCAGTAGCACAAAAGATAAGGATCATGAGTGGTCAATAACAGAACATCAACTCCTAACTTCCCCCTGGTATGGTCAGAGACTCCTGGTCTGGCAAAAGAGAGATAAGGAGGATGACCTAATTAGCATCAGAGGTGAAGAAATCCAGATCCAATAGGAAACCAAATACTAAGAACTTTGCAACTTAGGATCAATGAACACTGAATCAACACATTTCTAGGGATTTTGACTGTATAAAGTTTGGGGGAAATCCTGCCAAATTCCTGTGTCATGGAATGATTTTTCTCTGCACATCCAGGCTATGTGTGGATGAAATGATTTCTGTGGCACATCCAGGCCAGAACAACATTCCGGACAGAATAAAGTAATGCCTTCATTCTCTAGTGCTGAAATGTTGAAGGTTTTTTGGTTTTCCCACAGTTTCGGTAACAGTGGTCGTATTCTCAGCATCCTCAGTGTGGTGAAACAAATCTATACAGCCTTAGACAAAGGGATTTGTCTCATGACACCCAAAGGGTGCTGGGTCTATCCCGAGTAGCTCCACTCTGTCACTGGCTGGACATGAAGGAACCACCTTCAGACATGGAAAAACAATTTCTGGAGAGGGCCAATATATGAGAGATGGGAGATGGCACAGACTGAAAGCAGGAGACTGAATAGATTTACAAGTAATTCTCATTAAATGCTGGAAATCTGGATGCAAAGGGTTTATTGCAACTGCTGCAACGAGAGTTGACCAAATTCACCTGGAAGTTGCTGCTTGGTGTGTTTTTTACTCTGGACTTGATATGATTTTCAATGGAAAAACCAGTTGGCTGAAAACAGCCAATACAAGTTAATTTCCCTTAACTATAACAGAAAAAGTCCCTTGATAGGATGGCCACAATTTCTTATGGACTCCAGAGGCTCCCTGCTTTTTGTACCAGAGCATCTGTGGGGAGAGTGGGGCAGCAACAGGAAGTGCTGATGCCTGATGATTTTTGCCTTTTCTTTTTTATACAACCTTTTGTATATTTTTAATATCTTTTATGTATCTACTATTGTAAGATTATTTCTTGCCATGTCAATGTGACATTTATGTTTCACCCCCACAAACAGGAGTAACTTAACACACACAGCCGGTATGGAAATAATCAGTCATGAAAATACATCTAATGTGAATAAACTGATGCTGATGAGCCTGCAGTTAATAACAAAAGATGACTCTTGGAATTTTGATCAGATGAAAGAAATATGTCTCAGGTTTCATTAATATTAAAACAAAACTGGATCTGGTTGGTGGATAATACACATTCACTGAGGACAGTAATTTCCATCTGGTAGGTGAAATCCCTTTTTTGTTGGGTTTGTCAGAAAATCCTCATGAATTTAAGTAAGTCTCTAGCAAGGTAATTTGATTTCAGCCTCTGAAAACAACTGCCCTAACCTGGCTGAATTAAATCATTACCAGAAATTAAAAAAAACCCAACCAATCAATGGTGATAAACGTTCTGCAGCAAAACAATGACTTTTCTCTGGAAAACATATTATTTGGACGCAAAGGAACATTACCTTAGGCAGGGGCTTCATCTTAGCACAATTTATCCCCCCAATAAAGACCATGTTGGGCATCACTGGTCTCACATACTCGAACACAAAGTCAAACCTCAGGAGCCAAATAGCAGCAGAATTCACGAGGTCCACGAGGGACACATCCTTCTGAAGAATTTCCGAGGAAAGCTTCAGTGCTTCTCCATAGAAACCATTACAGTACTCAAGCTCCAGGAGGGAAATCAAGGCATTTTCCACCCTCTGGAAAAAAGTCATGTGGTCCGAGTTGAAGGTGAAGAGCCTTGGGATGTAGGAGAGAGGGCTCGGGCACTGTGGAGCTGCAAAGTGCAGGTTGCAGGGGAATCCTCTCATGAAGAACACAAAGGGAAGGGAGAAATAATTGGCAAGGGTGGCCCCACACAGGCAGATGGGATCGGTGAGGACGGCGTCGAAGCCACTTTGGTTGAGGAACCTGAGGGTCTCCTGGCTGCGGAACAGGTCCTTGCACTGCCCAAAGAAAGTGTTGAAAGTGTTCACCGAGGTCTTGTACAATGCCAGGGCATTCAGGGGGAAAGGCTGCTCCTTCAAGTGCATGGCCACATATTCCTGAAAGGTTCTATCCAGCTCTTCCAGGCTCTGTGTCACTGGGTATGTGACCACCTTGTAGGTCTCCGTTGTAGTCTTCATCTGCCAGCTCACCTCAGGAACGACCACCACCACCTCATGTCCTCTCTCACTCAGCTTCTCCACCACCTCCTGCATGCTCAGCCAGTGGCTCCCAAACATGGGCACCACCAGGAGCTTCCCTCCATCCGAAAGGCTGGGCAGGAGGAGGAGGATGGAAATGCAGGCACAGCAAAGCCTCATAGCCATGTTGCTGTGGCCAGAGTAGCAGCTGTGGAAGAGACTTCTCCTGCAGGTTGTAGCCTGAAGATGATTTGGAAGGCAACTGATGGGTATGTTTGGGTTGTTGTGCTATGTGATGACCCTGTAGTTAATGATTCACAGCATTGGATTGTGGGTAGTTTGGTTTTTTCCCATTTCCCTCCTGACTTGGAAAGCCAGATTGAGTGACCCTTTCAATGCTGAGTCATTGGAGTTCCTCTGGGGTTCAACCAGCTCCTGAGCCTGCTACTCAGATTCCTCCTCATCTTTGTTGTGTCTTGTGCTACACCTTGGCCAGAACCCAGGAAGGCAAACCTGGTGTGAACAACTCCAACCTCACAAATCTAACAAGTGAAAACAGCCTCTGTGTGTTGGAGACTCAGATCCTCAGATGATTCCTCCAGGGATGGAGCGGAAGACCCTCAGGACAAGGCTCAGGTGTCTCTTCTGAGCTAGCAGGAATCTCCTCAGTGGGAGGAACACCAAGAAGAGGCACTGAGAGAGGCTGCCCTGGCAGCTGAAGCCCAGGTTCTTGCTTTACAGATTTGTTTCCCAGCCTGGGAGGTGGCCCTCACGTAGCTGAAAACTCCTCCCCACCAAGAAGAAGAAAAGCACTAAGTTTGTTTTAACAACCACAGGAGCCTCAGGTTTCAGACCTGACTCAGCAAAGGAACAGGTTCAGCACAGATATGATTTCCCAAGATCCCTCGGCCTCACAGCACTGCTATTGATGCCAAAATCAAAAATAATGCACCCAGGATATTTAGAGCCATGCAGCCTCCATCCCTCTGTCACATGACTTGTGTTATCTCCCTTTGTACAACGGTCAATACAGCAAAATTAATTGCATATTGCTTTCCTCATGTCAGCCTTATTTATTTTTCCCATTTTACCAATGTCTGTATTTATTTCTTTGTGTAGAGAAACCACTGAGAAAGTGGCAGACAGCAGTTTTCTTTCAGAAAACACAATATATGAGCTTCAGAGTAGGTGAGAGAAGCTCTGAGGTAAAAGTGACTAAAACACTTTCGGAATCTTCTCTTATAAACTGCAAAGAAAAAACATAATAATACTGTTTAAATAGGTTCAGATTTTTATAAAGCACACTTAGAACTGGTTATTGGGAATCTGACCAGTTTAGCAAACTGCATTTTCTCACCAAAAAATGGTTAATTAATGTATTTTGTAATGGCATCCCGGCTGTTTGCTGAAGTGGGGTAAGGAGAGAGCTGTCAGGGAAATGCCCTGCCTTCCCCTCCTTCCTGCTGCAGGATGGATTTTCCATCCAAACCTTCAATGTGAGGAGAGGTGCAAAGGCAATCCCGGGATGGGTGAAGTTAATCAGTACCTCACTGTTGGTGAACTTGCCAAAGGTTCCCCTCCATTGGCCTGGTTATCCTGGGTTATCCCAGCCAGGGATTCTGGGTGAGTTGAACTTTGCTGGGTTCAAGGCAGGGCGAGACAAAAGTCACTCTCTGCTCATGTGTGAGCAAGGAGACAGTGGGAATGCTGGATTTGGGGGAAAAGTCACAAATCTGGGGGCAGCCATGTGCAGGGAGGGGCAACGGAGCTGGGGAAGGGGCTAAAAAGAATCCTGAGCTGTGGGAACTGGGATTGTTTCTGGAGAAAAGGAGGCTCAGGGGGAACCTTGGGGAAAAGGAATTTTAAGTTTCTTTCCAGGGCATTGTTCCAGCAGGTGAGGTCTGATGAATTTAACATCTCAACAGACTGGCAGTAGCACAAAAGATAAGGATCATCGGTGGCCAATAACAGAACATCAACTCCTAACTTCCCCCCTGGTATGGTCAGAGACACCTGGTCTGGGAAAAGAGAGATAAGGAGGATGACCTAATTAGCATCAGAAGTGAAGAAATCCAGATCCAATAGGAAACCAAATACTAAGAACTACACAACTTAGGATCAATGAACACTGAATCAACACATTTCTAGGGATTTTGACTGTATAAAGTTTGGGGGAAATCCTGCCAAATTCCTGTGTCATGGAATGATTTTTCTCTGCACGTCCAGGCTATGTGTGGATGAAATGATTTCTGTGGCACATCCAGGCCAGAACAACATTCTGGCCAGAATAAAGTCATGCCTTGATTCTCTAGTGCTGAAATGTTGAAGTTTTTTTTGTTTTTCCCACAGTTTCGGTAACAGTGGTTGTATTCTCAGCATCCTCAGTGTGGTGAAACAAATCTATACAGCCTTAGATAAAGGGATTTTTCTCATGACACCCAAAGGGTACTGGGTCTGCACTGTGTAGTTCTACTCTGTCACTGGCTGGACATGGAGGAACCACCTTCAGACATGGAAAAACAATTTCTGGAGAGGGCCAATATATGAGAGATGGGAGATGGCACAGACTGAAAGCAGGACACTGAATAGATTTACAAGTAATTCTCATTAAATGCTGGAAATCTGGATGCAAAGGGTTTATTGCAATTGCTGCAATGAGAGCTGACCAAATTCACCTGGAAGTTGCTGCTTGGTGTGTTTTTTACTCTGGACTTGATATGATTTTCAATGGAAAAACCAGTTGGGTGAAAACAGCCAACACAAGTTAATTTCCCTTAAATTAAAAAGTCCCTTGATAGGATGGCCACAATTTCTTAATGACTCCAGAGGCTCCCTGCTTTTTGTACCAGACCATCAGAGCAAAAACTGTGGCATGAGGGTGGCAGCAACAGGAAGGCCTGATGCTTTTTGCCTTTTCTTTTTTATATAACCATTTATATATTTTATATAACCATATATATATTTTTGATACCTTTTATATATCCTCTGTATCCTCTGTACTCTTAGCCTACATGCTTGTATTTTTTGTAGTGTGATATTCTAACTTAGTTTTGGGGTTCTGCTAGGCAGAAAGTCCAAACAGCCTCAGTAGGAGGCAAGAGAGCCCTGTGCTATCATGACCTCCAGGTTTCAACCTTCTCTCTGGAACATATTTTGTAAACTGGGCTCAAGCCTCATTTGGAGGGGAATTCTTTAGAGTGGGACAACATTACTTCATTTATTAAGGTTCTTACTGGGGATTCTAGTCAGATATGCTAATTTGCAAGGTCTCTCTCTAAAAATTGTATACGCATTTGAATGGGTGTGAATTTTGGTGTTTTCCACCTTGACGAGTTGTGCACCACAGGATCCTACTAAAAATTGAGGTTAATCTCTTTTATCTCTTTAACCGTGTCTACCTCATCATTCTAAGGCCAGCAAAAAATCAACAGCTTTCTGGTGACCCTGATGGGACAAGAAGGACTCCTGAAACCTACAGTTCTCAGCTTGAGAGAAAGATCATGCTTCACCCCCCAGCACTACAGGTGCTGCTGAGCAGTGGTCCTGGACTGCAGGACAGGGGAACTTCACAGAAGCACAGAGGGGAGGTGAGATAAAAGGGATATGGTAGTTACTAGCTTTCAGGGGAGATCTCCAGGGGGTAGGGTGGGTGCATGGCCAGAGCAGCCCCTAAAAGGGTGGGGTAACTCCCTTTCCTGCAAGGATGCTATGGAGAGAGGGGGACAACCCTTGTTGTACTCCACAGAGCCTGAAAGCCACAACTGCACAGCTCAGTGTAGCCTGTGGCTCAAAGGCTCGAGGTGCTGGTTGAACTGTCTGAGAGTTCGGCAATTTGATACCACCCTGAAGGCGGGACAGGGGCTTGGGGGCAGGCTTACCACTGCCCTTGGCTCCTCTTGTGCTGGGGACAATGCCTGAGGGCCAACCATGGCTCCTGGTCTGCTGTATGGTCAGTGCCAAGGCTAAGGGAGAAACAGCCTCTGATCAGCACTCTGATTGGCACCCCGCCGATGCAACATCTAGTACCAGAGAAACAGCCCTGATTGAAACCAAGACGGTTGACTCCGATAGAGATAGCTCTGAGGAGGAGGAGACTGAGGCCAGAGCTACAGCAGTCATGGGGGCGAGCAGAAAAAGGGGAAAGGCAGCCCAAGAGGCCATGGGGGCAGCCAGCCCAATTGCCAAATGCACCAGATCTAAGAAAGATGAAGCAGAAAAGGTGGAGCCTGCCATAGAAGCACCTCTGAGACAGGCTGTTGGAAATCAGCAGATGGTTTATATAAAAACATCATTCTCCCTCAGAGAACTACAGCAGTGGAAAGACGCTGTTGGGCAGTATGGAGACAATCCAGAAAGGGTGGCTATGTGTGTAGAAACGGCTATCAAAGCACAAAACCAAGACTGGGTTGATCTAAATGTAATGCTAGATGAATTATTGGATAGCACGGAAAAGGAGATGGTTACTAAGGCTGCTATACCTGCTATAGAGACTCAAATTACAGCCAGAACTCTTCAAGGACCAGTTAATGATATTTTCCCTTAATGAATCCAGGGTGGGAGCCGGTATCAAATGTGGGTGATCCTTGGGTTGAAATGTGCCATTCCTAAAGCAGTGAATTGGTTCAAATTATATGAGGCTAGACAAGATGCAAATGAGACCCCTACAGACTTCCTGAATAGGCTCAAAGAGGCTGCACAAAAATACACAAATCTGGACCTTGAGTCATGCACAGCAGTCCCACCTAGCTTTCCTGTTTATGGGCCAATCTTCAAAGAACATAAAGAAAAGGCTGCAAAAGATGGACGTGATGTATTACAGAAGGAAATCGTTGAATGCAGCCTGGCAAGTATATCAAAATAGAGATCCAACAGCTAGGGATACACAAGGTAAATGCCACCACAAGAAAAAGTGTCATCAGGGGAAGTCATCTAACACAGCGAAAAGGGTTCCCCCTCCTCATCCTCTAGCCGACTATCAGTGTGCCATCTGTTAAAAAAAGGGACAGTGGAAGAACGAGTGTGACACAGGTGAAACAGATGCCCCCCTTCCTGAATTAGCTGTGAATGTGACTGACAGGGACTGAAGGCATTGTCCTGCCCAGCGGAGCCTTTGGTTGTAGTTCAGCTGTGGAAGATGGTGTTGAATTTCTGGTAGACACGGAGGCAACATATTCTGTGTAAATACTTGAAAAGGGAAACTGAGTCAAGATACTGTAGATGTGATGGGTGTCACAGGGGTAAGTGAAACAAGGCATTTCTTCCAACCTGTAAAGCTCAAATTGGTAACATTTACATTGGGCAACTTGTGCACAAGCATGAGCTCCTTCAGCTCAGAGCAGCTCTTCCACAGGACCACATTGATACAGCAGAAAGGATCTCTTATCTGCAATGACACCACAGTGCCCCATTCCAATTCATGGGGAAAACTATGGAAGTGGTGTAACAGAAAGGCCTGTGAATTCCTCATCTGAGAAAAGAATCTGCATTTTGAATCTCTTGCTGTCTCTCCCTCTCCCAGTAATCCTTTGTGTTTTCTCACCTGTTGAGCAATGAGCTCAATGGGCTTTGGAGAACAATTTATTCTTGTCATAGGATTATGTTTCTGAACAGGAATGACCAACCCAGGGCTTTCCAGTGTGTGTGTGAATAGGTGGATTTCTTTTCTCCCCTGTGACTCACTTTACATTTGTTTACACTCTGCTGCTGTGCAGTTTTGAAAGTGAAATAGGAGAAATTGCTCTGCTGTCTGTAGAAAATGTAGCTAGAAAAGGAGACTGAAGAAAGGAGAAATACACAAATTTTTCCAGATCTGGAACATGCGATTTTCACCTAAGTGGACTGTGAAGACAGGAGCTAACAGGGATAAAATACAGGCAGGGTGTTTCTGCCCTTGTAGCAAAGTTACAAACTGTTTGCAGCACTGAGACCTTCAAGATATAAAAGTAAAACTTACGACGTGTAACCAGCAAGAATTCACCTCTTAAATCTCACTCTAGTACCACTCTCCTCAGCCTAACATGAGAGAATGCCTTAGTTATAATATTCTTCTAATATTCTAGTTTGTTACTCTTTGCCTTAGTTATCAAGTTTAGTGGACTCTTCAAAAGCCTGTCCAGGAAAAAGAGAGAAAAACCCACCCCTGCAGCTCAAAGGTATCTTGCAGAGATATTGTTTGACCACAATTCAGAAGTGAGGGAGAAATTTTCAAGGAAAGACATTTGTGTCCTGCTTTGTGCCTGGAAAGTAATGTCCAGTGTTATCCTTTTAGAGATCACATCGTCACTATCAAAATAGATTTAGATTTCAAGATTAGGTTTAAAAACCCAGCAGAAGAATTCAGGTAAAAGCATATGTCAAGGAAGAGATATGAAAACTTATGTGAGTTCTTCATTCAAGTGTCTTTTGCCAAATCCACTATTGTAAGATTATTTCTTGCCATTTCAATGTGACATTTATGTTTCACCCCCACAAACAGGAGTAACTTAACACATAGAGCCAGTAGGAAAATCATCGGTCATGAAAATACATCTAACATGAATAAACTGATGCTGATGAGCCTGGAGTTAAAAACAAAAGATGACTCTTGGATTTTTGATCAGATGAAAGAAATGTGCCTCAGGTTCCATTAATATTAAATCAAAACTGGAACTGATTGGTGGATAATACACATTCAGTGAGGAAGGTAATTTCCATCTGGTAGATGAAATCCGTTTTGTGTTGGGTTTGTCAGAAAATCCTCATGACTTCAAATAGAGAGCTGTCAAAGTAATTTGATGTCAGCCTGTGGAAAACAACTGCCCAAACCTAGGTGAATTAAATCATTACCAGAAATTTTAAAGAAATCAATAGTGATAAACTTTCTGAAACAACACTATGAATTTTCACTGGAAACCATGTAATTTGGAGGAAAAGGAATATTACCTTAGGCAGGGTTTTCTTCTTAGCACAGTTGATCCCCCCAATAAAGACCATGTTGGGCATCACTGGCCTGACATACTCGAACACAAAGTCAAACCTCAGGAGCCAAATAGCAGCAGAATTAATGAGGTCCATGAGGGACACATCCCTCTGAAGAACTTCTGAAGAAAACTTCAGTGCTTCTCCATAGAAACCGTTACAGTAGTCAAGCTCCAGGATGGACATCAGGGTGTTTTCCACTCTCTCAAAAAAAGTCATGTGGTCCGAGTTCTTGGTGAAGAGTCTCGGGATGTAGGACAGAGGGCTCGGGCACTGTGGAGCTGCAAAGTGCAGGTTGCAAGCAAAGCCCCTCATGAAGAACACAAAGGGAAGGGAGAAATAATTGGCAAGTGTGGCCCCACACATAAAGGCTGGGTCCGTCAGGATGGCGTCAAAACCGCTTTGGTTGAGGAACCTCAGAGTCTCCTGGCTGCGGAACAGGTCCTTGCACTGCCCGTAGAAGGTGCTGACAACATTTACTGTGCTCCTGTACATTGCCAGGGCATTCAGGGGGAAAGGCATCTCTGTCAGGTGTGTGGCCAGGTATTCCTGAAAGGCGTTATCCAGCTCTTCCAGACTCTGTGTCACCGGGTAAGTGACCACCTTGTAGGCCTGCTTGTTCGTCTTCATCTGCCAGCTCACCTCAGGAACGACCACCACCACCTCATGTCCTCTCTCACTCAGCTTCTCCACCACCTTCTGCATGCTCAGCCAGTGGCTCCCAACCATGGGCACCACCAGGAGCTTCCCTCCATCTGAGAGGCTGGGCAGGAGGAGGAGGATGGAAATGCAGGCACAGCAAAGCCTCATAGCCATGTTGCTGTGGCCAGAGTAGCAGCTGTGGAAGAGACTTCTCCTGCAGGCTGTAGCCTGAAGATGCTTTGGAAGGCGACTGAAGGTATTTATTGTGTAGTGTGCTGTGATAATCCTGTAGTTAATGATTCAATGCCTTGGATTGTGGGTAGTTTGTTTTTTTCCCTTTTCTCTCCTTTCTTGGAAAGCCAGATTGAGTGACCCTTTCAATGCTGAGTCATTGGAATTCCTCTGGGGTTCAACCAGCTCCTGAACCTGCTACTCAGATCCCTCCTCATCTTTGTTGTGTCTTGTGCTACACCTTGGCCAGAACCCAGGAAGGCAAACCTGGTGTGAACAACTCCAACCACACAGTAAGAAATGAAAACAGCCTGTCTGTGTTGGAGACACAGATCCTCTGATGATTCCTCCAGGGATGGAGCAGGAGAGACTTAGGACAAGGCTCAGGGCTCTTCTGAGCTAGCAGGAATCTCCTCAGTGGGAGGGACACCAAGAAGGGGCACTGAAAGAGGCTGCCCTGGCAGCTGAAGCCCAGGTTCTTGCTTTACAGATTTGTTTCCCAGCCTGGGAGGTGGCCCTCAGGTAGCTGAAAACTCCTCCCCACTGTCAGAGACTGAAATAGTTCATGCCTCAAACATTGATATAAAGTTTTGCTCATTATAACAAAAGGTGTATAAAGAAGCTACAATCAAAGAAGCCTCCCTGCAGATACCTGACTGGGACTTTGGACTGAGTCAAACTGCTGAGATTAGATAAAGGGAAACCCTATTGTTCAATCATCTCAAGCTGAGGGAAAGGAATGCATACACAGAGGCCAAAGCCACCAGCTGTGCTGAGAATCATCCCTGGCTGAGTTTGGGGTGGGGGCAGAGCACAGCTCACAGAAGCCAGGTTTGCACAAACTGGCCCAGCTGTGGAACCCCCAGCCCAACAGGCCACATCCATGGGACTTTCACGTGAGAGGCAGCTGAGGGGGAGTCACAATCCATCAAAGACCCCCCAGAGTGCTAGGCCTTGCACCACAAGACTGCAGGTGAGGCAAGCAAAGTCTGCTGCAAGGGACTGTCCCCTCCCCTGGGGGGACATGCCTGGACATTGCCCCTGGCCTGAGTGTATATTAACCCACGGCATTCTGTGCTTTTGGGGGGACCACCACCACCAAAAAGACCAGCTGGAGAGGATCAACACATCGTTGGGATCTACGGATGGTGATATTTTCTCTTCCCCTCTTTCTGTCCCCCCCACCTCTTTTCCTACTTCTGTTTTTCTCTCTTTTCTTCCCTTTCTCTCTCATATTTTCTATCAAATAAAACCCATACTATTGACTGGCATATGGTCTCGTTTGTACCTTAATTCGGGCAGAGGTATTTCCAAAGAACCTTAATAATTGGATCATAACACCCACCAAGAATAAGAAAAGCACTAAAAATGCTTTAACAGGAGCCTCAGGTTTCAGACCTGACTCAGCAAAGGTGCAGGTTCAGCGCAGACATGATTTCCCAAGATCCATCAGCCTCACAGCACTGCTGTTGACGTCAAAATTAAAAATAATGCACTCAGGATATTTAGAGCCATGCAGCCTCCATCCCTCTGTCACACGACTTCCGTTATCTCCCTTTGCACAATGGTCAATACACCAAAATTAACTTCACATTGTTTTCCTCATAACAGCCTTATTTATTTTTCACATTTTACCAGTGTCTGGAATTATTTCTCTGTGTAGAAAAACTACTGAGAAAGTGGCAGACAGCAGTTTTCTTTCAGAAAACACAATATTTGAGCTTCATAGTAGGGGCGAGAAGCTCTGAGGTAAAAGTGACTAAAATACTTTCTGAATCTTCTCTTATAAACTGCAAAGAATAAACATAATAATAATAATAACTACTAAATATGTCCAGATTTTTATAAAGAACATCTAGAACTGGTTATTGGGAATCTGATCAGTTTAGCAAACAGCATTTTCTCACCAAAAAGTAGTTAATTTATATTAATCAGTACCTCACTGTTGGTGAACTTGCCAAAGGTTCCCCTCCATTGGCCTGGTTATCCTGGGTTATCCCAGCCAGGGATTCTGGGTGAGTTGAACTTTGCTGGGTTCAAGGCAGGGCGAGACAAAAGTCACTCTCTGCTCATGTGTGAGCAAGGAGACAGTGGGAATGCTGGATTTGGGGGAAAAGTCACAAATCTGGGGGCAGCCATGTGCAGGGAGGGGCAACGGAGCTGGGGAAGGGGCTAAAAAGAATCCTGAGCTGTGGGAACTGGGATTGTTTCTGGAGAAAAGGAGGCTCAGGAGGAACCTTGGGAAAAGGAATTTTAAGTTTCTTTCCAGGGCATTGTTCCAGCAGGTGAGGTCTGATGAATTTAACATCTCAACAGACTGGCAGTAGCAAAAAACCTAAGGATCATGAGTGGTCAATAACAGAACATCAACTCCTAACTTCCCCCCTGGCATGGTGAGAGACACCTGGTCTGGCAAAAGAGAGATAAGGAGGATGACCTAATTAGCATCAGAAGTGAAGAAATCCAGATCCAATAGGAAACCAAATACTAAGAACTACACAACTTAGGATCAATGAACACTGAATCAACACATTTCTAGGGATTTTGACTGTATAAAGTTTGGGGGAAATCCTGCCAAATTCCTGTGTCATGGAATGATTTTCTCTGCACATCCAGGCTATGTGTGGATGAAATGATTTCTGTGGCACATCCAGGCCAGAACAACATTCTGGCCAGAATAAAGTCATGCCTTGATTCTCTAGCGCTGAAATGTTGTTGAAGGGTTTTTGTTTTTCCAACAGTTTTGGTGACAGGGGTCAGATTCCCAGCATCCTCAGTCTGGAGAAACAAATCCATACATCCTAAGGCAAAGGGATTTTTCTCATGACACCCAAAGGGTGCTGGGTCTATCCCGAGTAGCTCCACTCTGTCACTGGCTGGACATGAAGGAACCACCTTCAGACATGGAAAAACAATTTCTGGAGAGGGCCAATATATGAGAGATGGGAGATGGCACAGACTGAAAGCAGGACACTGAATAGATTTACAAGTAATTCTCAATAAATGCTGGAAATCTGGATGCAAAGGGTTTATTGCAACTGCTGCAACGAGAGTTGACCAAATTCACCTGGAAGTTGCTGCTTGGTATGTTTTTTACTCTGGACTTGATATGATTTTCAATGGAAAAACCAGTTGGCTGAAAACAGCCAATACAAGTTAATTTCCCTTAACTATAACAGAAAAAGTCCCTTGATAGGATGGCCACAATTTCTTATGGACTCCAGAGGCTCCCTGCTTTTTGTACCAGACCATCAGAGCAAAAACTGTGGGATGAGGGTGGCAGCAACAGGAAGTGCTGAAGCCTGATGATTTTTGCCTTTTCTTTTTTATACAACCTTTTATATATTTTTAATACTTTTTATATATCCTCTGTATCCTCTGTACTATTAGCCTACGTGCTTGTAATTTTTGTAGTGTGACATTCTAACTTAGTTTTGGGGTTCGGCTAGGCAGAAACACCAGACATCCTCAGGAGGTGGTCAGAGAGCCCTGTGCTATCATGACCTCCAGGTTTCAACCTTGGTTGAAACCTTCTCTCTGGAACATATTTTGTAAACTGGGCTCAAGCCTCATTTGGAGGGGAATTCTTTAGAGTGGGACAACATTACTTCATTTATTAAGGTTCTTATTGGGGATTCTAGTCAGATATGCTAATTTGCAAGGTCTCTCTCTGAAAATTGTATACGCATTTTAATGGGTGTGAATTTTGGTGTTTTCCACCTTGACGAGTTGTGCACCACAGGATCCTACTAAAAATTAGGGATAAACTCTTCTATCTCTTTAACCATGTCTAGCTCATCATTCTGAGATCAGCAAAAAATCAACAGCTTTCTGGCGACTTAGATGGGACAAGAAGGACTCCTGAAACCTACAGTTCTCAGATGGAGAGAAAGATCATGCTTTACCCCTCTGCCAGCATTACGGGGGCTGCTGAGTGGTGGTCCTGGACTGCGAGACAGGGGAACTCCACAGAAATGAACACAGAGGCACAGATGGGAGGTGAGGTAAAAGGGATATGGTATTATTGCTAGCATTTAGGGGAGATCTCCAGGGGGTAGGGCGGGTGCATGGCCAGGGTGGCCCATAAAAGAGTGGGATAACTCCCTTTCCTGCAAGGACGCTATGGAGAGAGGGGAACAACCCTTGTTGTACTCCACAGAGCCTGAAAGCCACAACTGCACAGCTCAGTGTAGCCTGTGGCTCAAAGGCTCAAGGTGCTGGTTGAACTGTTTGAGAGTTTGGCAGTTTGATACCCAGTGGTGGCAGGTTTTGCGCACACTCTTTCACTTTCTTTGTAGTTACTTTTTGCAGTGGTAATTCTGGCTGGGGCTTGTAGTGTAAGGACTTTGCCTGCAAAGTGGGAATTACAGGTATGATTCCCATGTGGAACTCTGGGCTAGGAGCCCTTTACCGCTGCTTTTGCCATTTATAAACAGAACATGGGGTGTGTATTTTCCACTGAAAGCCCATAGATACTCCGCGATTCCCTGGCAGACTTAATATTAAAACATTGGCGGTTTCTAATGGGGAGAAAAACCCCTCTTGACACAGGAGAGTTAACTATGCTTTCAACATGGGTCTGGCCTGTTTTAGAATTAGGAGCAGGAGAGAAGTGGCCTCACTTTGGTGGCCTGGAAAATGAATTAATCACAGAAGTATTATTAGAACTTTGGGCCCAGGGCAGATTTGAAGAGTTGAGGTACATGGAATTGTTTTCTATATTTCTGAATCGGGAGGAAGCGTACAAACAACTGAGAAAAAGTTGTTTTGAGATGATTTTAGAAAGGAGGAAAAGGGAAGGAGATAGAGAGAAGGAACCATTGACTTATCTGGCTAGCAGTGCAGAGACAGCCATGATGGATGTGGATATAGTGGCGCTTGCTCTGTGGAGGGGAGAAAGGATCACCCCCCTTGCCACCACCAGTGCCACCTGCAATGGTCAGGGTAGGGGGTGGTGAGACGCTGCTGCTGCCCGCTCTACCGCCACCAATGCCACTCCTTCCCCTGGCTGCTCTGGGGCTGGGGGTGGGGGGCAGCTGGCTGCTGCTGCCACTGTTGCCACTGCCCCCTGGCCACCCTGAAGGCAGGGGCGTGGGTGGACCGGGGTTGGACTTTCTACCACCTCTCTACCACCCTGAAGGCGGGGCAGGGGCTTGGGGGCAGGCTTACCACTGCCCTCAGCTCCTCTTGAGCTGGGGACAGGGCCTGGGTGCCAACCATAGCTCCTGCTCTGCTGTACAGTCAGTGCCAAGGCTAAGGGCACTGACTGTGCCTCTGATCAGCCTCTGATCAGCACCCGGCCAATGCAACACCTAGTACCAGAGAAACAGCACTGATTAAAAGCGAGCTGTATGACTCCAATTGAGATAGCTGCGAGGAGGAGGAGACTGAGGCCAGAGCTACAGCAGTCATGGGGGCGAGCAGAAAAAGGGGAAAGGCAGCCCAAGAGGCCATGGGGGCAGCCAGCCCAATTGCCAAATACACCAGATCTAAGAAAGATGAAGCAGAAAAGGAGGGGACAGCCCTAGAAGCACCTCTGAGACAGGCTGTTGGAAATCAAGGGATGGTTTATATAAAAACACCATTCTCCCTCAGAGAACTACAGCAGTGGAAAGACTTGATTGGACAGTGTGGAGACAATCCAGAAAGGGTGGCTATGTGTGTAGAAATGGCTATCAAAGCACAAAATCCTGCCTGGGTTGATCTAAATGTAATGCTAGATGAATTATTAGGCAGCCCAGAAAAGGAGATGGTTACTAAGGCTGCTATATCTGCTATAGAGACTCAAATTACAGCCAGAACTCTTCAAGGACCAGTTAACGATATTTTCCCTTAATGGATCCAGGGTGGGACCCCAATGTGCCAGACCACACAGCCAAATTAAAATGATATCTTAAGGTGGGTGATCCTTGGGTTGAAATGTGCCATTCCTAAAGCAGTGAACTGATCCAAATTATATGAAGTTAGACAAGATGCAAATAAGACCCCTACAGACTTCCTGAATAGGCTCAAAGAGGCTGCACAAAAATACACAAATCTGGACCTTGAGTCATCCACAGCAGTCCTAGCTTTCCTGTTTATGGGCCAATCTTCAAAGAACATAAAGAAAAGGCTGCAAAAGATGGACAAGATGTATGACATAAGTAAATTTTTGAATGTAGCCTGGCAAGTATATCAAAATAGATATCTAACAGCTAGGGATACACAAGGTAAATGCCACCACAAGAAAAAGCATGATCGGGGAAGTCGTCTAACACACCGAAAAGGGTTCCCCCTCCTTATCCTCTCGTCGATGATCAGTGTGTCATTTACAAGAAAAGGGGACACTGGAAGAACGAGTGTGACACAGGTGAAACAGATGCCCCCCTTCCTGAATTAGCTGTGAATGTGACTGACAGGGACTGAAGGCATTGTCCTGCCCAGCGGAGCCTTTGGTTGTAGTTCAGCTGTGGAAGATGGTGTTGAATTTCTGGTAGACACGGAGGCAACATATTCTGTGTAAATACTTGAAAAGGGAAACTGAGTCAAGATACTGTAGATGTGATTGGTGCTTACCCAGAGGTGTAAGTGAAACAAGGCATTTCTTCCAACCTTTAAAATTTAAATTGGGGAAATTTACATTGGGCAAGTTGTGCACAAGCATGAGCTCCTTCAGCTCAGAGCAGCTCTTCCACAGGACCACATTGATACAGCAGAAAGGATCTCTTATCTGCAATGACACCACAGTGCCCCATTCCAATTCATGGGGAAAACTATGGAAGTGGTGCAACAGAAAGGCCTGTGAATTCCTCATCTGAGAAAAGAATCTGCATTTTGAATCTCTTGTTCTTCTCTCCCAGTAATCCTTTGTGTTTTCTCACCTGTTGAGCAATGAGCTCAATAGGCTTTGGAGAACAATTTATTCTTCCCAGAGGATTATGTTTCTAAACAGTAATTACCAACCCAGGGCTTTCCAGTGTGTGTGTGAATAGGTGGATTTCTTTTCTCCCCTGTGACTCACTTTACATTTGTTTACACTCTGCTGCTGTGCAGTTTTGAAAGTGAAATAGGAGAAATTGCTCTGCTGTCTGTAGAAAATGTAGCTAGAAAAGGAGACTGAAGAAAGGAGAAATACACAAATTTTTCCAGATCTGGAATGTGATTTTCACCTAACTGGAGTGTGAAGACAGGAGCTAGCTGTGATAAAATGAGGGCAGGGTGTTTCTGCCCTTGTAGCAAAATTACAAACTGTTTGCAGCTCTGAGACTTTCAAGATATAAAAGACTTACGTTGTGCAAGCAGCTAGAATATGCCTCTTAAATCTCACTCTAGTGCCACTCTCCTGAGCCTAATGTGAGAGAATGCTTTAGTGATAATATTCGAATATTCTACTTTATTATTCTAGGCCGGTCAAAGAAAGGAAGACCCCAAAAAACCTGAAAGAAGAAAGAAAAAGCCACCCCTTCAGCTGAAAGGTATCATGCTGAGATATTGTGTGGCCACAATTCAGAAGTGAGGGAGAAATTTCCTAGGAAAGACATTTGTGTCCTGCTTTGTGCCTGGAAAGAAATGCCCAGTGTTATTCTTTTAGAGATCACATGGTCACTATCAAAATAGATTTAGATATCTAGATTAGCCTTTAAAACACTGCAGAAGAATTCAGGTAAAAGCAAATGTCAAGGAAGAGATATGAAAACTTATGTGAGTTCTTCATTCAAGTGTCTTTCAACAAATCCACTATTGTAAGATTATTTCTTGCCATTTCAATGTGACATTTATGTTTCACCCCCACAAACAGGAGTAACTTGAAACACAGTGCCAGTATGGAAATAATCAGTCATGAAAATACATCTAATGTGAATAAACTGATGCTGATGAGCCTGGAGTTAATAACAAAAGATGACTCTTGGATTTTTGATCAGATGAAAGAAATATATGTCAGATTCCATCAAAATTGAATCAAAACTGGATCTGATTGGTGAATAATACACTTTAACTGGGGACAGAAATCTCCATCTGGTAGATGAAATCCCTTTTGTGATTTCTGTGTTGGGTTTGTCAGAAAATCCTCATGAATTCAAGTAAGTCTCTAGCAAGGTAATTAAATTTCAGCCTGTGAAAAATACCTGCCCCAAGCTGGGTGAATTAAATCATTACCAGAAATTAAAAAAAAAAAAAAAAAAAAAAAAATCAATGGTAATAAACTTTCTGAAGCTAAACAATGACTTTTCTCTGGATAACATATTATTTGGAGGAAAAGGAATATTACCTTAGGCAGGGGTTTCCTCTTAGCACAGTTGATCCCCCCAATAAAGACCATGTTGGGCATCACTGGCCTGACATACTCGAACACAAAGTCAAACCTCAGGAGCCAAATAGCAGCAGAGTTCACGAGGTCTGTGGGGGACACATCCCTCTGAAGAATTTCCGAGGAAAGCTTTAATGCTTCTCCGTAAAAACCATTACAGTACTCAAGCTCCAGGAGGGAAATCAATGCATTTTCCACCCTCTGGAAAAAAGTCATGCGGTCTGAGTTGAAGGTGAAGAGCCTTGGGATGTAGGAGAGAGGGCTCGGGCACTGTGGAGCTGCAAAGTGCAGGTTGCAGGGGAATCCTCTCATGAAGAACACAAAGGGAAGGGAGAAATAATTGGCAAGGGTGGCCCCACACAGGAAGAAAGGATCCGTCAGGATGGCGTCAAAGCCGCTTTGGTTGAGGAACTTGAGGGTCTCCTGGCTGCGGAACAGGTCCTTGCACTGCCCAAAGAAGGTGTTGAAAACTTTCACTGAGCTCTTGTACAATGCCAGGGCATTCAGGGGGAAAGGCTGCTCCTTCAAGTGCATGGCCACATATTCCTGAAAGGCTCTATCCAGCTCTTCCAGGCTCTGTGTCACTGGGTAAGTGACCACCTTGTAGGTTTCCGTTGTAGTCTTCATCTGCCAGCTCACCTCAGGAACGACCACCACCACCTCATGTCCTCTCTCACTCAGCTTCTCCACCACCTTCTGCATGCTCAGCCAGTGGCTCCCAACCATGGGCACCACCAGGAGCTTCCCTCCATCTGAGAGGCTGGGCAGGAAGAGAAGGATGGAAATGCAGGCACAGCAAAGCCTCATAGCCATGTTGCTGTGGCCAGAGTAGCAGCTGTGGAAGAGACTTCTCCTGCAGGTTGTAGCCTGAAGATGATTTGGAAGGCGACTGATGGGTATGTTTGGGTTGTTGTGCTATGTGATGATCCTGTAGTTAATGATTCACTGCTTTGCATTGTGGGTAGTTTGTTTTTTTCCCTTTTCCCTCCTGACTTGGAAAGCCAGATTGAGTGACCCTTTCAATGCTGAGTCATTGGAGTTCCTCTGGGGTTCAACCAGCTCCTGAGCCTGCTACTCAGATTCCTCCTCATCTTTGTTGTGTCTTGTGCTACACCTTGGCCAGAACCCAGGAAGGCAAACCTGGTGTGAACAACTCCAACCTCACAAATCTAACAAGTGAAAACAGCCTGTCTGTGTTGGAGACTCAGATCCTCAGATGATTCCTCCACGGATGGAGCAGAAGACCCTCAGGACAAGGCTCAGGTGTCTCTTCTGAGCTAGCAGGAATCTCCTCAGTGGGAGGAACACCAAGAAGAGGCACTGTGAGAGGCTTCCCTGGCAGCTGAAGCCCATGTTCTTGCTTTAGAGATTTGTTTCCCATCCTGGGAGGTGGCCGTCACGTAGCCGAAAACTCCTCCCCACCAAGAAGAAGAAAAGCACTAAGTTTGTTTTAACAACCACAGGAGCCTCAGGTTTCAGACCTGACTCAGCAAAGGAACAGGTTCAGCACAGACATGATTTCCCAAGATCCCTCGGCCTCACAGCATTGCTATTGATGGCAAAATTAAAAATAATGCACCCAGGATATTTAGAGCCATGCAGCCTCCATCCCTCAATCACACAACTTCTGTTATCTCCCTTTGTACAACGGTCAATACACCAAAATTAATTGCATATTGCTTTCCTCATATCAGCCTTATTTATTTTTCCCATTTTACCAATGTCTGTATTTATTTCTTTGTGTAGAGAAACTACTGAGAAAGTGGCAGACAGCAGTTTTCTTTCAGAAAACAAAATATTTGAGCTTCATAGTAGGGGTGAGAAGCTCTGAGGTAAAAGTGACTACAATTCTCTCTGAATTTTCTCTTATAAACTGTAAAGAATAAACATAATAATAATACCCACTAAATATGTTCAGATTTTTATAAAGCACATTTAGAACTGGTTATTGGGAATCTGACCAGCTTAGCAAACTGCATTTTCTCACCAAAAAATGGTTAATTAATGTGTTTTTTAATGGCATCCCGGCTGTTTGCTGAAGTGGGGTAAGGAGAGAGCTGTCAGGGAAATGCCCTGCCTTCCCCTCCTTCCTGCTGCAGGATGGATTTTCCATCCAAACCTTCAATGTGAGGAGAGGTGCAAAGGCAATCCCGGGATGGGTGAAGTTAATCAGTACCTCACTGTTGGTGAACTTGCCAAAGGTTCCCCTCCATTGGCCTGGTTATCCTGGGTTATCCCAGGCAGGGATTCTGGGTGAGTTGAACTTTGCTGGGTTCAAGGCAGGGCGAGACAAAAGTCACTCCCTGCTCATGTGTGAGCAAGGAGACAGTTGGAATGCTGGATTTGGGGGAAAAGTCACAAATCTGGGGGCAGCCATGTGCAGGGAGGGGCAACGGAGCTGGGGAAGGTGCTAAAAAGAATCCTGAGCTGTGGGAACTGGGATTGTTTCTGGAGAAAAGGAGGCTCAGGGGGAACCTTGGGGAAAAGGAATTTTAAGTTTCTTTCCAGGGCATTGTTCCAGCAGGTGAGGTCTGATGAATTTAACATCTCAACAGACTGGCAGTAGCACAAAAGATAAGGATCATCAGTGGCCAATAACAGAACATCAACTCCTAACTTCCCCCTGGCATGGTCAGAGACACCTGGTCTGGGAAAAGAGAGATAAGGAGGATGACCTAATTAGCATCAGAGGTGAAGAAATCCAGATCCAACAGGAAACCAAATACTAAGAACTACACAACTTAGGATCAATGAACACTGAATCAACACATTTCTAGGGATTTTGACTGTATAAAGTTTGGGGGAAATCCTGCCAAATTCCTGTGTCATGGAATGATTTTCTCTGCACATCCAGGCTATGTGTGGATGAAATGATTTCTGTGGCACATCCAGGCCAGAACAACATTCTGGCCAGAATAAAGTCATGCCTTGATTCTCTAGCGCTGAAATGTTGTTGAAGGGTCTTTGTTTTTCCAACAGTTTTGGTGACAGGGGTCAGATTCCCAGCATCCTCAGTCTGGAGAAACAAACCCATACATCCTAAGGCAAAGGGATTTTTCTCATGACACCCAAAGGGTGCTGGGTCTATCCTGAGTAGCTCCACTCTGTCACTGGCTGGACATGGAGGTACCACCTTTAGACATGGAAAAACAATTTCTGGAGAGGGCCAATATATGAGAGATGGGAGATGGCACAGACTGAAAGCAGGACACTGAATAGATTTACAAGTAATTCTCATTAAATGCTGGAAATCGGGATGCAAAGTGTTTATTGCAACTGCTGCAACGAGAGTTGACCAAATTCACCTGGAAGTTGCTGCTTGGTGTGATTTTTACTCTGGACTTGATATGATTTTCAATGGAAAAACCAGTTGGGTGAAAACAGCCAATACAAGTTAATTTCCCTTAACTATAACAGAAAAAGTCCCTTGATAGGATGGCCACAATTTCTTAATGCCTCCAGAGGCTCCCTGCTTTTTGTACCAGACCATCAGAGCAAAAACTGTGGGATGAGGGTGGCAGCAACAGGAAGGCCTGAAGCCTGATGATTTTTGCCTTTTCTTTTTTATACAACCTTTTATATATTTTTAATACCTTTTATATATCCTCTGTATCCTCTGTTCTATTAGCCTACGTGCTTGTAATTTTTGTAGTGTGACATTCTAACTTAGTTTTGGGGTTCGGCTAGGCAGAAACACCAGACATCCTCAGGAGGTGGTCAGAGAGCCCTGTGCTATCATGACCTCCAGGTTTCAACCTTGGTTGAAACCTTCTCTCTGGAACATATTTTGTAAACTGGGCTCAAGCCTCATTTGGAGGGGAATTCTTTAGAGTGGGACAACATTACTTCATTTATTAAGGTTCTTATTGGGGATTCTAGTCAGATATGCTAATTTGCAAGGTCTCTCTCTGAAAATTGTATACGCATTTTAATGGGTGTGAATTTTGGTGTTTTCCACCTTGACGAGTTGTGCACCACAGGATCCTACTAAAAATTAAGGATAAACTCTTCTATCTCTTTAACCATGTCTAGCTCATCATTCTGAGATCAGCAAAAAATCAACAGCTTTCTGGCGACTTAGATGGGACAAGAAGGACTCCTGAAACCTACAGTTCTCAGATGGAGAGAAAGATCATGCTTTACCCCTCTGCCAGCATTACGGGGGCTGCTGAGTGGTGGTCCTGGACTGCGAGACAGGGGAACTCCACAGAAATGAACACAGAGGCACAGATGGGAGGTGAGGTAAAAGGGATATGGTATTATTGCTAGCATTTAGGGGAGATCTCCAGGGGGTAGGGTGGGTGCATGGCCAGGGTGGCCCATAAAAGAGTGGGATAACTCCCTTTCCTGCAAGGACGCTATGGAGAGAGGGGAACAACCCTTGTTGTACTCCACAGAGCCTGAAAGCCACAACTGCACAGCTCAGTGTAGCCTGTGGCTCAAAGGCTCAAGGTGCTGGTTGAACTGTTTGAGAGTTTGGCAGTTTGATACCCAGTGGTGGCAGGTTTTGCGCACACTCTTTCACTTTCTTTGTAGTTACTTTTTGCAGTGGTAATTCTGGCTGGGGCTTGTAGTGTAAGGACTTTGCCTGCAAAGTGGGAATTACAGGTATGATTCCCATGTGGAACTCTGGGCTAGGAGCCCTTTACCGCTGCTTTTGCCATTTATAAACAGAACATGGGGTGTGTATTTTCCACTGAAAGCCCATAGATACTCCGCGATTCCCTGGCAGACTTAATATTAAAACATTGGGGTTTCTAATGGGGAGAAAAACCCCTCTTGACACAGGAGAGTTAACTATGCTTTCAACATGGGTCTGGCCTGTTTTAGAATTAGGAGCGGGAGAGAAGTGGCCTCACTTTGGTAGCCTGGAAAATGAATTAATCACAGAAGTATTATTAGAACTTTGGGCCCAGGGCAGATTTGAAGAGTTGAGGTACATGGAATTGTTTTCTATATTTCTGAATCGGGAGGAAGTGTACAAATAATTGTAAAAAAGTTGTTTTGAGATGATTGTACAGAGGAGGAAAAGGGAAGGAGATAGAGAGAAACAACCATTGACTTATCTGGCTAGGACTGAGGAGACAGCCATGATGGATGTGGATATGGTGGCACTCGCTCTGTGGAGGGGGGAAAGGATCACCCCCCTTGCCACCACCAGTGCCACCTGCAATGGTCAGGGTAGGGGGTGGTGCACCGCTGCTGCTGCCCCCTCCACCGCTGCCACCACTGCCACCACTGCCACTCCTTCCCCCTTCTGCTCTGGGGCTGGGGGTGGGGGGCAGCTGGCTGCTGCTGCCACTGTTGCCACTGCCCCCTGGCCACCCTGAAGGCAGGGGCGTGGGTGGACCGGGGTTGGACTTTCTACCACCTCTCTACCACCCTGAAGGCGGGGCAGGGGCTTGGGGGCAGGCTTACCACTGCCCTCAGCTCCTCTTGAGCTGGGGACAGGGCCTGGGTGCCAACCATAGCTCCTGCTCTGCTGTACAGTCAGTGCCAAGGCTAAGGGCACTGACTGTGCCTCTGATCAGCCTCTGATCAGCACCCGGCCAATGCAACACCTAGTACCAGAGAAACAGCACTGATTAAAAGCGAGCTGTATGACTCCAATTGAGATAGCTGCGAGGAGGAGGAGACTGAGGCCAGAGCTACAGCAGTCATGGGGGCGAGCAGAAAAAGGGGAAAGGCAGCCCAAGAGGCCATGGGGGCAGCCAGCCCAATTGCCAAATGCACCAGATCTAAGAAAGATGAAGCAGAAAAGGAGGGGACAGCCCTAGAAGCACCTCTGAGACAGGCTGTTGGAAATCAAGGGATGGTTTATATAAAAACATCATTCTCCCTCAGAGAACTACAGCAGTGGAAAGACGCTGTTGGGCAGTATGGAGACAATCCAGAAAGGGTGGCTATGTGTGTAGAAACGGCTATCAAAGCACAAAACCAAGACTGGGTTGATCTAAATGTAATGTTAGATTAATTATTAGGCAGCCCAGAAAAGGAGATGGTTCCTAAGGCTGCTATATCTGCTATGGAGACTCAAATTACAGCCAGAACTCTTCAAGGACCAGTTAACGATATTTTCCCTTAATGGATCCAGGGTGGGACCCCAATGTGCCAGACCACACAGCCAAATTAAAATGATATCTTAAGGTGGGTGATCCTTGGGTTGAAATGTGCCATTCCTAAAGCAGTGAACTGATCCAAATTATATGAAGTTAGACAAGATGCAAATGAGACCCCTACAGACTTCCTGAATAGGCTCAAAGAGGCTGCACAAAAATACACAAATCTGGACCTTGAGTCATGCACAGCAGTCCCACCTAGCTTTCCTGTTTATGGGCCAATCTTCAAAGAACATAAAGAAAAAGCTGCAAAAGATGGACGTGATGTATTACAGAAGGAAATCGTTGAATGCAGCCTGGCAAGTATATCAAAATAGAGATCCAACAACTAAGAATACCAAGGTAAATGCCACCACAAGAAAAACCGTGATCGGGGAAGTCATCTAACACACTGAAAAGGGTTATTCATTCTCTAGCTGATGAAGAAAGTGCCATCTGTAAGAAAAAGGGACAGTGGAAGAATGAGTGTCTGACACAGGTGAAAGAGACGCCTCCCCATTCCTGAATTAGCTGTGAATGTGACTGACAGGGACTGAAGGCATTGTCCTGTCCAGCGGAGCCTTTGGTTGTAGTTCAGCTGTGGAAGATGGTGTTGAATTTCTGGTAGACACGGAGGCAACATATTCTGTGTAAATACTTGAAAAGGGAAACTGAGTCAAGATACTGTAGATGTGATTGGTGCCACAGGGGTAAGTGAAACAAGGCATTTCTTCCAAACTTTAAAAATTTAAATTGGGGAAATTTACATTGGGCAAATTGTGCACAAGCATGAGCTCCTTCAGCTCAGAGCAGCTCTTCCACAGGACCACATTGATACAGCAGAAAGGATCTCTTATCTGCAATGACACCACAGTGCCCCATTCCAATTCCTGTGGAAAACTGTGGAAGTGGTGCAACAGAAAGGCCTGTGAATTCCTCATCTGAGAAAAGAATCTGCATTTTGAATCTCTTGCTCTCTCTCCCTCTCCCAGTAATCCCTTGTCTTTTCTCACCTGTTGAGCAATGAGCTCAATAAGCTTTGAAGAACAATTTATTCTTCCCATAGGATTATGTTTCTGAACAGGAATGACCAACCCAGGGCTTTCCAGTGTGTGTGTGAATAGGTGGATTTCTTTTCTCCCCTGTGACTCACTTTAGATTTGTTTACACTCTGCTGCTGGGCACTATTGAAAGTGAAATAGGAGAAATTGTTCTGCTGTCTGTAGAAAATGTAGCTAGAAAAGGAGCCTGAAGAAAGGAGAAATACACAAATTTTTCCAGATCTGGAACATGTGATTTTCACCTAAGTGGAGTGTGAAGACAGGAGCTAGCTGTGATAAAATGAGGGCAGGGTGTTTCTGCCCTTGTAGCAAAATTACAAACTGTTTGCAGCTCTGAGACTTTCAAGATATAAAAGTAAAGGCTTATGTTGTGCAAGCCACAAGAATTTGCCTCTTAAATCTCACTCTTGTGGCACTCTTGTGAGCCTAATGTGAGAGAATGCTTTTGTGATAATATTCAAATATTCTAGTTAATTATTCTAAACCTGTCAAAGAAAAGAAGACCCCAAAAAACCTGAAAGAAGAAAGAAAAAGCCACCCCTTCAGCTCAAAGGTATCGTGCTGAGATACTGTGTGGCCACAATTTAGAAGTGAGGAAGCAATTTCCTAGGAAAGACATTTGTGTCCTGCTTTGTGCCTGGAAAGAAATGTCTAGCGTTATCCTTTTACAGATCACATGGTCACTATCAAGGTACATTTAGATATCTAGATTAGCCTTTAAAACACTGCAGAAGAATTCAGGTAAAAGCAAATGTCAAGGAAGAGATATGAAAACTTATGTGAGTTCTTCATTCAAGTGTCTTTCAACAAATCCACTATGGTAAGATTATTTCTTGCCATTTCAATGTGACATTTATGTTTCACCCCCACAAACAGGAGTAACTTGAAACACAGTGCCAGTATGGAAATAATCAGTCATGAAAATACATCTAATGTGAATAAACTGATGCTGATGAGCCTGGAGTTAAAAACAAAAGATGACTCTTGGATTTTTGATCAGATGAAAGAAATATGTCTCAAGTCCCATTAATATTAAATCAAATCTGGATCTCATTGGTGGATAATACACATTTCACTGAGGACAGTAATTTCCATCTGGTAGATGAAATCCCTTTTGTGTTGGGTTTGTCAGAAAATCCTCATGACTTCAAATAAAGAACTCTCAAAGTAATTTGATGTCAGCCTGTGGAAAACAACTGCCCCAATCAGGGTGAATTAAATCATTACCAGGAATTTTAAAAAAAATCAAGGGTGATAAAATTTGGGAAGCAACATAACGACTTTTCATTGGAAACCATAAAATTTGGAGGAAAAGGAATATTACCTTAGGCAGGGGTTTCTTCTTAGCACAGTTGATCCCCCCAACAAAGACCATGTTGGGCATCACTGGCCTGACATACTCGAACACAAAGTCAAACCTCAGGAGCCAAATAGCAGCAGAATTAATGAGGTCCATGAGGGACACATCCCTCTGAAGAACTTCTGAAGAAAGCTTCAGTGCTTCTCCATAGAAACCGTTACAGTAATCAAGCTCCAGGAGGGAAATCAAGGCATTTTCCACCCTCTGGAAAAAAAGTCATGTGGTCCGAGTTGAAGGTGAAGAGCCTTGGGATGTAGGAGAGAGGGCTCGGGCACTGTGGAGCTGCAAAGTGCAGGTTGCAACCAAAACCCCTCATGAAGAACACAAAGGGAAGGGAGAAATAATTGGCGAGGATGGCCCCACACATGAAGGCTGGGTCCGTCAGGATGGCGTCAAAGTGGCTTTCATTGAGGAACCTGAGGGTCTCCTGGCTGCGGAACAGGTCCTTGCACTGCCCGAAGAAGGTGTTGAAAACGTGCACTGAGCTCTTGTACATTGCCAGGGCATTCAGGGGGAAAGGCTGCTCCTTCAGGTGAGTGGCTACGTATTCCTCAAAGGCTCTATCCAGTTCTTCCAGACTCTGTGTCACTGGGTAAGTGACCACCTTGTAGGCCTGCGTTGTAGTCTTCATCTGCCAGCTCACCTCAGGAACGACCACCACCACCTCATGTCCTCTCTCACTCAGCTTCTCCACCACCTCCTGCATGCTCAGCCAGTGGCTCCCAACCATGGGCACCACCAGGAGCTTCCCTCCATCCGAGAGGCTGGGCAGGAGGAGGAAGACGGAAATGCAGGCACAGCAAAGCCTCATAGCCATGTTGCTGTGGCCAGAGTAGCAGCTGTGGAAGAGACTTCTCCTGCAGGCTGTAGCCTGAAGATGCTTTGGAAGGCGACTGAAGGTATTTATTGCATAGTGTGCTGTGATAATCCTGTAGTTAATGATTCACAGCATTGGATTGTGGGTGGTTTCTTTTTTCCCTTTTCCCTCCTTTCTTGGAAAGCCAGATTGAGTGACCCTTTCAATGCTGAGTCATTGGAGTTCCTCTGGGGTTCAACCAGCTCCTGAACCTGCTACTCAGATTCCTCCTCATCTTTGTTGTGTCTTGTGTTACACCTTGGCCAGAACCCAGGAAGGCAAACCTGGTGTGAACAACTCCAACCTCACAAATCTAACAAGTGAAAACAGCCTGTCTGTGTTGGAGACACAGATCCTCAGATGATTCCTCCAGGGATGGAGCAGGAGACCCTCAGGACAAGGCTCAGGTGTCTCTTCTGAGCTAGCAGGAATCTCCTCAGTGGGAGGGACACCAAGAAGAGGCACTGAGAGAGGCTGCCCTGGCAGCTGAAGCCCAGGTTCTTGCTTTAGAGATTTGTTTCCCAGCCTGGGAGGTGGCCCTCACGTAGCTGAAAACTCCTCCCCACCAACAATAAGAAAAGCACTAAGTTTGTTTTAACAACCACAGGAGCCTCAGGTTTCAGACCTGACTCAGCAAAGGAACAGGTTCAGCACAGACATGATTTCCCAAGATCCATCAGCCTCACAGCACTGCTATTGATGCCAAAATTAAAAATAATGCACCCAGGATATTTAGAGCCATGCAGCCTCCATCCCTCAGTCACGCGATTTCTGTTATCTCCCTTTGTAGCATAGTGAGTATACCAAAATTAACTGCTTATTGTTTTTCTCATATCAGCTTTTACCAATGTCTGTAATTATTTCTTTGTGTAGAGAAACTACTGATAAAGTGGCAGACAGCAGTTTTCTTTCAGAAAACAAAATATTTGAGCTTCAGAGTAGGGGCGAGATGCTCTGAGGTAAAAGTGACTAAAATACTTTCTGAATCTTCTCTTATAAACTGTAAAGAATAAACATAATAATAATAATTACTAAATATGTTAAAATTTCTATAAAGCACACTTAGAACTGGTTATTGGGAATCTGACCAGTTTAGCAAACAGCATTTTCTCACCAAAAAATGGTTAATTAATGTATTTTGTGATGGCATCCCGGCTGTTTGCTGAAGTGGGGTAAGGAGAGAGCTGTCAGGGAAATATCCTGCCTTCCCCTCCTTCCTGCTGCAGGATGAATTTTCCACCCAAACCTTCAATGTGAGGAGAGGTGCAAAGGCAATCCCGGGATGGGTGAAGTTAATCAGTACCTCACTGTTGGTGAACTTGCCAAAGGTTCCCCTCCATTGGCCTGGTTATCCTGGGTTATCCCAGCCAGGGATTCTGGGTGAGTTGAACTTTGCTGGGTTCAAGGCAGGGCGAGACAAAAGTCACTCCCTGCTCATGTGTGAGCAAGGAGACAGTTGGAATGCTGGATTTGGGGGAAAAGTCACAAATCTGGGGGCAGCCCTGTCCAGGAATGGGCAACAGAGCTTGGGAAGGGGCTAAAAAATCTCATGTGAGGAGCAGCTGAGGGAGTTGGGGGTGGTTATGCAGAAATGTCCTGGATGTGGCACTTGGGGACTTGGTTTAGGGATGATGATGGCAGTGCTGGGGTGAAGGTTGGACTGGGTGTTTTTTCAGGTCTTTTCCAAGCTTGGTGATCCTGTTAGGTTCAGGCTGGGCCATTCCAGGCTCAGGAGAGAATTATTAGGGTAGCTACAACACACTGGCCAAGGCTGGAATAAATCCATCACAGGAGATCCCAGACCCCTCTAATAAATCCAGACAGAGATCCCCAAATCTCTCTAAGAAACTCGTGACAGGAGATCCTAAATCCTTCTAATAAATGTATGACCGGAGAGCCCAAATCCCTCTAATAAATCCGTGACAAGACATCTCCAAACTCATCTAATAAATCCATGACAGAAGATCCTGAACCCCTGTAATAAACCCATGGCAAGAGATCCCAAACCCCTCTAATAAACCCATGGCAGAAGATCCCAAACCCCTCTAATAAACCCATGGCAGAAGATCCCAAACCCCTCTAATAAACCCACGGCAGGAGATCCCAAACCCCTCTAATAAACCCATGGCAAGAGATCCCAAACCCCTCTAATAAACCCACGGCAGAAGATCCCAAACCCCTCTAATAAACCCACGGCAGAAGATCCCAAACGCTTCTAATAAACCCATGGCAGGAGAGCCCAAACCCCTCTAATAAACCCACGGCAGGAGATCCCAAACCCCTCTAATAAACCCATGGCAAGAGATCCCAAACGCTTCTAATAAACCCACGGCAGGAGATCCCAAACCCCTCTAATAAACCCACGGCAGAAGATCCCAAACGCTTCTAATAAACCCATGGCAGGAGATCCCAAACCCCTCTAATAAACCCATGGCAGGAGAGCCGAAACCCCTCTAATAAATCCATAGCAGGAGATTACAGAAAGCCTCTAACAAAGCCGTTAAAGGCGATTCCATACTCCTGTAATAAATCAAAAGTTTGTTTGGACAGACTTGGTCTTTACAGAATCCTAGAGTGGTTTGGGTTGGAAGGGACCTTAAAGCTCATCCCATTCCACGGGCAGGGACACCTTCCACTGTCCCAGGTCGCTCCAAGCCCCATTCAGCCTGGCCTGGAACATTTCCAGGGATGGAAGTCCCACAGATTCCCAGGGAGTCCCCTTCCCCTCAAGCTGGCAAAACTACAACTCCCAGCATGCCCCGCGCGGGACGCGCCCCTCCTCGCGGGCCGCCGGTCCCGGCGTGCTTTGCGCGGCGCCACACAACAAGTATGGCGGCGGCCGCGGGGCCATGGCTGTAGGGCCGGGCCGGGAGCGGTGAGTGAGGGGATCGGAATCGCCCTCCTGGGGGAGACTGCCGGGCTTTGGGGGCTCCTGGAATGGGTTTATTAGAGAGGCTTGGGAGTCTGCTGGTGTGGGATTATTAAAGGGGTTTGGAGTCTTCTGCCATAGATTTATTAGAGGAGTTTGGGAATCTTCGGTGTTGGTAACTCCTGCCGTGGGTTTATTAAAGAGGCTTGGGATCTCCTGCCATGGGTTTCTTACGGAGGTTTGGAGGTCTCTGCCTGGGTTTATTAGAGGGTTCTGTGGTCTCCTGCCGTGGGTTTATTAGAGCGGTTTGGGATTGCTTGTCACTGATATCTTAAAGTAGTTTGGGGATCTCCTGTCATGGGTTTATTAGAGAGGTTTTGGGATCTCCTGCCGTGGGTTTATTAAAGGGGTTTAGGGATCTCCTGTCTTGGATTCATTAGAGGGCTTTGGGATTCCCGCCGTGGGTTTTATTAGGGGGATTTGGGATCTCCTGTCATGGATTTATTAGGGACTCTTTGGGTTCTGTCATGGGTTTATTAGAGGGGTTTAGGGATCTCCTGCCATGGGTTTCTTAGAGAGGTTTGGAGCTCTTTGCCTGGGTTTATTAGAGGGTTCTGGGGTCTCCTGTCGTGGGTTTATTAGAGTGGTTTGGGATTGCTTGTCACTGATATCTGTAAGTGGTTTGGGGATCTCCTGTCATGGATTTATTGGAAAGGTTTTGGGATCTTCTGCCATGGGTTTATTAGCGGATTTTGGGATTTCTGCTATGGGTTTTATTAGGGGTATATGGGATTTTTTGTCGTGGATTTATTACGGGCTATTTGGGTTTTGTCATGGGTTTATTAGAGGGGCTTAGGCATCTCCTATCATGGATTTATTAGAGAGGTTTGGATCCCCTGCCATGGATTTATTAGAGAGGTTTGGATCCCCTGCCATGGATTTATTAGCTTTGGGATCTTCTGCCATGGATTTATTCCAGCCTTGGAATAAAGGCTGAGTTTTCCCTGCTTTATGAAAGCATTGGGCCATCCAGAATTCCTTGCAGTCGATATTCCTGTGTGGTTTTTGAGGGAATGAGGCTGCCAGCAGCAGAGCTCTGAGGATCCAGAAATAAGGAGCGAGGGAGGATTTGGCACTCAAGCGCCTCTCTGGAGTGGTGGGTGGGTGGTGTCTCCTGGATATGGCCCTTTTTTGGGATAAACAATCCACTCAGGAGCTGCTGGGCATTCAGGGAGGAGAATAATCTAAATGGTGGAGTGCAACAGGCCTGACTGGAAACAGGAATGAAGGCTGGGAGACACTTTGGAATGAGTGCCAAGCCCAGGAATTACATCCAGAAGCTTGGGAGGAAGGGCCTTTACAGAATTTTTAAAGCAGTCAAGGGATAAAAGCTGCACTCAGAGGAGGAAAAGCTGATTCAAAGTGATTTATTTCCTATTTATGTTCATTAGGAAAGTGAAATTTCAAAGTCTTTATGCTTTAATGTCTCAGATAAAGAAGTTCCAGGGGTTTGGAGGAGGTGGATAAGGACAATCCAAGGTTCAGTTCACTTGTAGAAATAAATACAACTTTGTGCAAAATGGAACTCTGGTGGGTTTGATTGTAGTTAAAAGTCTGCTTAGACCTGTGGTAACAGAAATGCTTTCAATTCTTTTTGCGAAATTAATTTACACTTTTACATGGATTAATTTTTAGAATGACCAGAGCAAAATGAAAAATAAATAAACAAATTTTCCACTCAGGGCTCTAAGGTTCATCTTGGAGAATTTGAGGTGGGTGGGTTCAACTGCATTTTTTTATAGTAAATGCTTATTTTATCTTTTTAAAGGACTCCTCTGCCTTCACAATGTTTGGGGACTTATTTGAAGAGGATTTTTCCTTTATTTCAAACAATCATTGTGGGAAAGGGAAGAAATCAAAGCCCAGAGAGTCTGAGCCTCCAGCTCCCAGGGATTTCACCAACCTCAGTGGAATCAAAAATCAGGGTGGGACCTGCTACCTCAATTCCCTTCTGCAGACTCTGCTTTTCACACCTGAATTTAGAGGTGAGGTGCTCAAAACCTTCTTAAAATAGTGTTGGAGTTGATATTTTAGTGAGACTTGTATTTCTGGTGATTTATTAAAGAAACACAGTGAACTCAGGTAATTTTGGGGCACAGTTCACTTCAAATATATTATTACAGAATAATATCATAATGCCTGGCATTAAAATACATTAAATCTTCAAAGAGGGAATGTTTTCTTATTAAGTAATACTTTTTTTTTTTTTTTTCCAATTGCAGAGGCTCTGTTCTCCCTGGGACCTGAAGAGCTTGGGACTCTGGATGACAGCAGGAAACCAGATGCAAAGGTGTTGGGAATTTTCTTGTTAGTCACTGTCCAATGTTGATTTGGAGGAATATGGTTCCAATTAACGTGAAATTCAGGAGAATGAGTGAAAGCCTAAATTTGATACTGAAAGGTAGTGTGGGCTGGCTGATACTGGATTTTTCCCACAGTTCTAAGCTTTCATTGCCATGAGGTTTTGCTTCAGAAATCAGACACTGAGTCTGTTTCTGCTGAGATGTTCTCCCTCCCATCTCACTCCACCCCAGCACCAAGCCTCTCAGGAGAGCTGGAAAGGGACTTGGGACAAGGGGTGGAGTGACAGGACAGAAGGAAAGGCTTCCCACTGCCAGAGGGCAGGGATAGATGGGATATTGGGAAGAAATTGTTCCCTGTGAGGGTGAGGAGGCCCAAGGTGCCCAGACAGGCTGTGGCTGCCCCATATGTGGAAGGGCCAGGTTGGATGGGGCTTGGAGCACCCTGGGGTAGTGGAAGGTGTCCTTGCCCATGGCAGCAGCTGGAATGGGATAGACTTTAAGGTCCTTCCCACCCCAAAACATTCCATGATTCTGCTTGGCTGTGCAGGGTGAGGCACTGTAGATTCTTGGGAATAAAGTCTGACTACTTGGTCTAAATCAAGTAATCTGTGTTAAGAAGGCAATAGACAGTGGTAGTTTATCACAAACTTGGTACTAGATTGCTTCTGTTTTGTTGAAATGACAGGTTTGAAGTCTCTTCCTGATCTGCTGGTTGTGTCCTGTTGTTTGCAGGTTCGGATAATCCCACTGCAGCTGCAGCGGTTGTTTGCTCAGCTCCTGCTCCTGGACCAGCAGGCTGCATCCACCACTGACCTCACCGAGAGCTTCGGCTGGAACAGCCACGAGGTGCCCGTCTCCAGCACTGACATGCTTCTCCCTGAATGGAGATGGGTTTTGGAAGTCTGGCATTTAGGAAATACCTTAAAATACTTCAGGTTGTGGAGATGACATAGAATTGGGTCAGCTGTTGTTGGATCTCCACATGGAGTCCATGGCAGTGTACAGGAAGGAACAGAAGATGATTATTCTCTTTGATACAATTCCAGTTGCTTTTCCTTTGTCTTTAGAGGAGTATTTTTCCAACAGGCTTCTTGTCCTTAAATACATAGATTCTTACCCTGGTTGAACTATGTCAGTCAGAGATTAATCTAAATCTAGGGAATAGTGTCAAACTTTAGATGGAATACTGGGAAGAAGTCCTTCCCTGTGAGGGTGGGGAGGCTCTGGCACAGGGTGCCCAGAGAAGCTGTGGCTGCCCTTGGATCCCTGGAAGTGTCCTAAGGCCAGGTTGGATGGGGCTTGGAGCAACCTGGGATAGTGGAAGGTGTCCCTGCCCAGGGCAGGGGGTGGAATGGGATGAACTTTAAGGTCTCTTCCAACCCAAACCACTCTGGAATTCTATGATTCTACCCAAGTGAAAATGTCTTAGGTGCATAACCAAATAAAAAATAACAATAATAAAGGTAGTACTTTACTACTCAAGGAGTAAATACATGAGTAGTCATTGAGAATCCTGATGACATTTGATATGTGTTATATTTAAGGAATAAGCCAAGCACAGCAGTGATTCACTCCTTCCTGCTTTGGTTTTCCTCCTGCAGGAGATGAGGCAGCATGATGTGCAGGAATTAAACAGGATCCTCTTCAGTGCTTTGGAGACTTCCCTCGTGGGGACATCAGGCCACGACCTCATCAACCGCTTGTACCATGGGATTGTTGTCAACCAGATCGTTTGTAAGGAGTGCAAGAATGTCAGTGAGAGACAGGTAAAGCCAGGGATTTTCCACTCTTGGGTTCTCTTCACTCTGTTGGCTTTAAATGTTCTTGTTTTTAAACAAAGTCCAAAAATAATGTCATCTTTCTCTTGAGTGCCTTGTTGAATCCAGGTAGTGAGTACTGGACTGTAAGTCTCGGCTGCATTTTCTAAACCAACTTCATCAGGGTTAAAAACCTAAATATTTTGCATCTTCTGAGTTCAGAAGCACTGTTGGTGGTTGTAGTTATCAGAGAGTGCAGTGAAGTAACAGCAAAACATATCTTGCCTAGCAAGGTATTTGTTTTGCATAACAAAAAATTAATTTCTGTGGCTGTATGAGGGATTTTTCCCCTTCAGCTGTGGTGAGAATAGGATGAGTGTCTTTCTAAGGTACCACAAACTTAGAGCCCTCAGAACCTCATTTTTTGTTACCCTTTCTGCACAGGAAGATTTCTTAGACCTCACAGTGGCGGTGAAAGGCGTTGCAGGCTTGGAGGAGGCCCTGTGGAACATGTATGTAGAAGAAGAATACTTTGAGAATGACAACTTGTATCGATGTGGAGCCTGTGATAAACTTGTTGAAGCTTCAAAGGTAACACCTTGGGGTGTGATGGTGTAGGGTTAGGTGGGATATTAGGAAAAAGTTCTTCCTTGTGAGGGTGGGGAGGCCCTGGCACAGGGTGCCCAGAGAAGCTGTGGCTGCCTCTGGATCCCTGGAAGTGTCCAAGGCCAGGTTGGACAGGGCTTGGAGCAGCCTGGGATAATGGAAGGTGTCCCTGCCTGTGGCAGGGGTGGAATGAGATGGACTTTAATGTCCCTTCCAACCCAAACCATTCTGGGGTTCTATGAAACCTCAGCAAGTGTGTCAAGAAGAACTCTTGTGGCTCATTTCCCAACTCTTGCTGCAGTTTATGTCTGCTGCACCCAGGCTCTGGGCATTTTGGAGGTTCAACTAAAAGATAAGTTAGAGCATAAAATGAAAACAAGCAGATCCACGCAGTGAGTGAAATCATGGAAACTCACTGCTGGAGAACCCAAAGAGAGAGAAAACCAGTGAGCAGTTGCTGCTCTGTGCAGGAAATGGGATCTGTTGCTCTGTTTTTATTGGAGGGAAGCAGACTCAGGCTGTTGGTGCACTTTGCCCTCTCCACACCAGCTGTGCTCCTAGACATCCTGCGGCAGGATGAGTGAAGTCCAAACCCTGCAGCCCTCTGGATGTGGGAGGGAGTAGCCCAAAGGGAAGCTGAGGACAGGCCAGGTTAATCAGTGACTTGGGAGTTCAGGAACCTTCCCCAGTGCCTCACATCTTGTTGTCAGGGCTGGCTGGAGTTTAACTTGACTGGGTTCAAGGCAGTTCAGGGTAAGTTGTCTGCCTCTGAAAAGTATACTTTTCTTTCATACCTGCTCATCCATGTGGGAGAAGAGTGGGAACTCTGAATTTTGGTAGGAAATCACATAGCTGGGGGTTTCTTAAACCCTGTGTGTGTTCCTTGGAGGCTCCCTGTTATTGCTGTGCCAATGGAGGGGAGGATGGAGATGCTGGAAAGGCTCAGAAACATGGCCATGGAATCCACACCTGCAGTCAGAGGTGGTACCAGATGGTTGGTTTTACTTCTCACAAGGGTTCTTGATGTACTCACACATCAAGTGGTTGGATCTGGATTAATATTCTTCCTCATTAAAATGGATTATTCTGGTTTTCCTGCCTGGAAGATCCTCCCCTGTATAAATGAGGGAGACTTTAGCTCCTGGTTGTTCTGTAACTATCTGTATACAGCACATGGGCTATGGAAATGTCATCAGTGACTAGAATTTCACCAGTGTCCTTTATTTGCTGTGGCAGGATCAGGTGTGGGTCTGGTGATCACCAATCAAGGAGGATGTGGGGCTTAACAGGGGGAAGGAACTGGATCACTTTTAGATTGTATAGTTGGATGAGAAATTGAGAGTTAATGAAGACATTTTAAAAATGAGGGCACTGATCTTGTTTGCCTGGTGGTAGCAAAGCTTTGGTGGAAAAGGAGTTGACCACAGCAGGGTGAAAGCACAATTTTATTCTAACTTTGTGCTTCAAATGTTTTTTAAATCCCTTCCCAGTCTGCTAAACTGCGCAAGCTGCCCCCTTCCTCACCATTTCCCTCCTGAGATTCAACTTTGACTTTGAGAAGTGTGAAAGGTACAAGGAAACAAGCTGCTACACATTCCCCATCCAGATCAACCTGAGGCCTTTCTCTGAGCAGGTGGGTACTGTTAGATTTGTTCAAATTTTCTGAATGCTCAGCAGAGAGCCCACACCTCAAGGAGAGGTTATCCTTTATTTTGTATTTTGTCAGGGCAAGGTGTTTGAATGACTTTGTGCTGTCCTGCTCCACTTTTGAACTGAGTGGGAAATACCTTGTAGCTACTGGGGGAAGAGTATAGTAATTACCCAGAAATTACCTAACCTTTCCTTGACAGGAAGATTATCACCTGGAAATGGAACATTATTTTAGTGTGGTTATTCTCTGATGACATTTTGTGTAAATTGAACTATATGTGTTTTATGTGTTTCCAGTTGTTCCATTTTTCTCAGGAATGTGAGAATCATAAATATGATTCTGGTTATAAACTGAGCTATGTCATTGCTTGATGACAATTTTTGCTCCTTAAAGAACGTGATAGAGGCACTGTTACGGAACAGACATTTTTCTTACTGAAGTGTTGCAATGCAAACTTGAAAATTTCTCAGTGTTTGCATTTGAAGAAGCCTTTGTTTTTTCCCTGTTTTAGTATTTCTAAGTGTTACCTCTTTTTGCTCTCCTCTTTTAAACAAAATAAGCCTGGTAGTGACCAAACCTTGAAATTGAAAATACTTTGAATTTCCAGTATTGTTCATGCTTGTTTAGTAAGAGATGTTGCCCAGAGAAGCTGTGGCTGCCCCTGGATCCCTGGAAGTGTCCAAGGCCAGGTTGGACAGGGCTTGGAGCAACCTGGGACAGCGGAAGGTGTCCCTGCCATGGCAGGAACCAGATGATCTTTAAGGTCCCTTCCAACCAACCCATTCCATGATTTTATTATTTATCAGCCTGTGCCTTGCTCCATGGCTTGTCAGTCCTTCCTCTTGTCCCCAGCCCTGAAAAGCCATTTCAGTCTCTGCACATGCAGATACGCACTGAGAAATGTCTGAAGTGATGCTGAAGGTGTAAAACTGTCCTTGTGTGAGAGACTTGCTGACCTCTGTTGTTACAATTATTGTTTTTCTTTTTAAAGACTGAAATGGATGATTCAGAGTACATGTATGAGCTCTTCTCTGTTATTATACACAAAGGTGGCTGCTATGGAGGACACTATCATGTTTATATCAGAGATGTGGATGAATTAGGAAACTGGCAACTGCAAGTAAGTCCTAAAGGATTTTCTCCCTTGCTTTAGAGATTGTATTTTTCATAAAAGTGTTAAGAGCTAATGGATGAATGTGCATCCAAATTCAAGTAATATTTTAATGAGGCTTTGTGTGTCTTGCCTCATTGAGAAGGGTAGTTTATCACCACTTCCTTCACACTTCTAAATTGTGCATGATGATGACAGTACAGAATAATCAAACCCTCTAACTGTGTGGGAAACAACAATATTTGTGAGCGTCTTTCATACCCAGGAAGAAGAGGATGGGCTGATTGAAGAGAAGACTTTAAGAGATACTGAGAATGCCAAAGAAACAGAAAACCCATTGGCAGTCTTAAAAGGGATTTTATCAGAGGTATGGTATGTAAGGAGTTCATTGCTTTGATTTTGGAGCTAGGGAACCTACAAGGGTTTGGTGTATGTGAGAGTGGGCAGGTTTGTGTGTCCAGAACTCTTCTGAACTTGGTACAATGCATTTAAAACTCGACTTGAGTATTAAAAGTGGCTCTTCATACAGACAGAGGTCCTTTTGGAGTATTTCTTAAGTTGCTCACCTAAGCTGTTACAAAAGGAATCAGAATATCCTGATTTGGATGAGACCCACAAGGATCATAGAATCCAAGCCCTGGTCCTGCACAGACACCCCAACAATCCCACCCTGTGCATCCCTGACAGCATTGTCCAAACACTCCTGGAGCTCTGGCAGCCTCAGGCTGTGCTCATTGCCTGGGGAGCCTGGGCAGTGCCCAGCACCCTCTGGGGGAAGAGCCTTTCCCTGATATCTAACCTAAACCTCTCCTGACACAGCTCCAGTTATTAAAAACTGGGAATTATTAAAGCACTTCAAAATTGGCTTCTTTGTGTTGATCCCTTGACTTTTGTAGCCTTTGTTACGTTCGTTTTCATTTCTGCGTAGGAAGAAGCTAAACTGATTCCTGTGGATCAATTAGGGCAGAAATTATTGGAGAAGAAAGGGGTGTCCTGGAATAAGAAATACAGAAAACAATATGGAGCATTACGGAAGGTAATCACATGTTTGTTAGTTTTGGTTTTAGATAACTTTCACAATAGTTCATACTGCCATTGAATAGTCAGGGGGATTATAACTGACAATACGGACCATTGGATTAGCATGTGTAAGGAGAGGTGTTTGTAATGTGAATTGTCAGGCTGGGGAACACAAGATTCTCAAGGAATTGTCTGCCTGAGAGTTTGTTTTCTTTTTTTTTTTTTCCATCTCTGTGGTTGGCCTATAAAAAATTAACCTCACCTCGTGATCAGAAATCAGTTTTTGAAAATGCTCATTTCAGGTGATTGAAAACCAATCACCTTTTGGTTGGTTAGAGCCTGTCCATGAAATTAATACTCCAGAAAAACCTTGTTTTCCAATTCATTGCTGTATTTTATAAGTTTTTAAGAAAAGTACTTTAGTATTCGTGTTGTGAACAGGTGGAAAATTGATGTTTGCCTGTTTTCTTTAAGGGAGCTACCTGCAGTTTCCACAATAATCATTTAAATGTAGGTGTGAAATGTGGATGTGAGGCTTTTGCAGAGGTAAACTGAGAAAATACATGAGGAAGCACCATAAAATGAGGGTTGAAGTAATGGGGTTTGTGTTTCACTTTGAGGAGAATCAGGTGAAGCAGCTTAATGCAGGCTGCTGCATTTCAAACTTGGCATCCTCTTCATCTTGTCCTTACTTTCCTTTCAGTATCTGCAGAATCATCCTCAGATTTTTCAGCTGAACCCTGATGGGAATAAGGTTGGGCTGAAGGAAACGCACAAGCTCCTGTTCAAGCTGGATCCTCATGGACAGGATCACCAGAACCTTCCCCAGAAGAATGACGTCCAGTGGAACTCGGAGAAACACCCCCCAAGGCCAAGGGCCACTTCTGCTGGGTGCCACTGGTTTGATCTGAATGATTCCAAGGTGCAGCCCATCAAGGAGAAGGATATTGAGAAACAATTCCAGGGTAAAGAGAGTGCATACATGCTGTTCTACAGAAAAGCTCAGCTGAAAAGGCCACCTGAAGGTACATAGAGATCATCTGGAGATTCTGGGGGTTTTCTGCTTTGACAATTTTTCTGGAGGGCTGTTGGGCTTTTTTGTCCCGGTTTCCAAGCTTTTTTCCCCCAGTTTTCCTTGTAGTGATCATTTAAAAAAAGAGTTAAATGAAGATACAAGGAGGTAGTGACCTGTTAATTGGTTGTAGCTGACTAATTTTCTTTAGTATGCTCCACAAATAATAGCAGAGCATCAGCTGAAACAAATACAAGTTGTTGCTAATGGCATTTATGTATTAATTTCTCTTAAAGAAAGGTTGATTGGAAGGAGTAAAAGGATTTTTTTCTTTATATCACCTTGCAGTTGAATTTTCTCCATTGTGAGCATACTTTCTCTGAGTTTTCAATGATTCTTGTACTGCAATGTCTCATCTTGATCACTTTTCTTGCTTGCCAAACCACATTTTAAGCCTATCCTTTTTTTGTTGCAGCACGAGGAAATCCAAGGTACCAAATTCCTGAGCACCTCCTGAATGAAATGAATGCTGCTAATACAGAGCTGCAAAAAAAGAGGTATATTGGTGTCACTGTACCCATCTCAAACAGCTTTTACCTGCAGGACTTCCAAGGGATTTAAAAGGAAAGAAACTCCTTGAGCAGTGTCAGTATTGAAATGATTCAATGTCATAGAGGTTAATTGAGGAATATCATTTCTATATCCATATTCTGCTGGTTACCTGTTAGCAGGCATCCTACAGAATTTCAAGGAAAACATATTTACGGTTTGTAATTGTACCATTTTTTGGTGAAAATCACTGCAATTGTGGAAAGAGAGTGGAATGCATTATCTTAATTGTGTTTATAGAAGGAGTTCTCCACTGGGATAAGGGGGAAGGACTTGGTTTACTGTGAATTAACAGATAAATTATATTCTCTGCCAGAAAAGTGGAGGGAAGAGCTTGTATTCAGGTTGGACAAAACTTCCCCTTGTGTTGAGGGACACAAGTCCTGATACACCTGAATCACTGTTAAAATATCAAAATATGGACACAAGAGTGTGTTGTAGAATATTTCACACAAGATTGTGGCTGGAAGTGTTCCAACCCTGGAAGTGTTCAGGGCCAGGCTGGATGGGATTTGCAGCAACCTGGGATAGTAGAAGGTGTCCCTGCCTATGGCAGGTGTGGAATAGATGAGCTTTAAGGTCCCTTCTAACCCAAACCATCCTGGGATTCTGAATGAATTCTGAGTTCTTTCTCTGAGTAAATTCCACTTCTTTATTTTTTTCAATCTTTGCTGCCACATTGAGCTGCCAGAGCCAGATACAGGTATAGATGAGGAGGGAATGTGACAGGGAATTTAGCCCTGGGGGGGAACAGTTCCAGGACAGCTGCACAGAAACATCTGTTTGGTGTTAAATTCACCAGTTTGTTGTGTTATTGTCCCAAAGAGCTGAATGTGACTCAGCAAACAATGGCATTGATTTACATCTCCACCTGAGCTCCTGCTATAAATTCCACAATGGGGCTTTGCATCCTTCACTTTCCTGGAAAGAGAGCGTGGTGGATTTGACTATTGACAGGAGGAAAACACTGGGAGACCTTCGACAGGCAGTATTCCAGGTACCTGCTCTATTAAATAAACTCAAACTTCATTTTTCACTTGAGCCATTGCAACATTTACAAATACATTTATGCTGCAGTCTTTGTGTCAAGGAGAAATTTTTGACAGTAAATGCAGTTTAGGTGGCTAAAAACTTAAAATGGGTTTACACAGGAGGAAAGAGTGGTGTGTGAGGTTTAGTCTTCAAGCCATGAAATTGCTGGAATTTTAACTATGGAGACTTCAAAGCTCACATCAGCTAATTAATTATACTTGGGCAGCCTGTTGGGCATACTTGGGCAGCTAATTAATTATACTTGGCCATGGATTGACACTGCAGAACTCCAGGATTATTCTTGATATTTCATTTCGTGACAGATTTGTCTTTGTCTTCTCAAGGAGTCATCAAGTGAGCTTGGGAGCCAGGCTGTGACAGCTTTCAGCAGATTGTGATTTTTGTGGGTGCTGTGAGTTACTGCTCACTGTTAATTTAGATAATCTTTCTGGTTGTTTTTTTCCAATTAGATGTTGGAATCTTGGGAAGGGGACATGGTTCTCAGCATGGCCAAGCCTTTACCAGCAGGATTGCATCTTTACCAGGTGCTTGATGGTAAGAGCATTGCATGCAAGGCTTCCATGTTATTTCTGTATTTTAATTCCTGCAGACATCAAAAGATTTCATCTATAAGCCATCTTGGTGATGTTTATAACTAAGCACTCTTCCAACTCAAACCCATGTTAAGTTATTTAAATTATTTATTTTACTCTTAATAGTGAAATTAATGATCTCGAGACTTTTCTGTGTGATCTTTGTTGTGAAATGCACTAAGACTGCAGATCTTAAGCAAGTTAAACACGTTTGCTGACAAGAATTTATCAGTCTGTATTTTGCCCTTGATTTGCTTGTGGATGTTTGCTTTCATAGGATTGGCGTAATAGGTGGAGGAGAGGATAGAAGAGAGGAGCCAGGGTGACATCAAAGGAAAATGTAGGTTAGACTTTAGTGAAGTAGGAATTTTGTAAAGAGAAATGCTCACACAAAGAGTTCATTAATTTGTTAAGGGTACATTACTTTTTAAATCATCATTTTCGTCTCCAGCTTTGCATTGTTAGGCAATTCCAAGTGTTAATCTTTAAAAACCTATTCAGTAACTTTTAAACTTCATGTTCTCTGTGGTCAGCTTCAGAAAATCAGTGTTGAACCAGAACATAACCCAGCTTGCCATGATGTTGACATCAAAATACACAGACACTCAGAGCTGCTTTAAATGTTCCTCCCCGTGCTTGTACAGTTCTTTAAGTGTAGTGACTTCTAGAAACTTGCTGACCCTGTTTGTGTGTTTTGTGGGGAGCAAGAACTTGATGATTTGCTCCTTTTTTCAGGAGATGAGCTGACCCTGGATGGCATTGGGCTGGCTGATGGAGCAGATGTCTTTGTGTGGAATGGGAAAGAGGTAAAGGAACCAAACACCTCCTTCTTTGTCAGCTCTGAAGAGATAGGACTGTGCATGGTCTCCTTAAAATTCTGTGCTCCTTTTGTAGTTTTCCATCTTCTCTTTAATATTAAGGCTTCTGCTTAACCTGGAAGTAGTTGTGAAACACAGCATTTTATTCTGTCTCACTAATGGAATGAAATACTACTTTTAAACTATTTTTATTGTAGAAGTATCCATTTTATTTTGGATTTATCCTCTGTTTTGAGGGGATGATTCCTCTGTTCTCAATCTGATGGAGACCAAGTTTCCACTGGTTTCCCAGCTGCTGTTACCATGGAGTGGTTTGGGAGGGGATTTAAGGATCCTGTTCCACCCCTTGCCATGGGCAGGGACACCTTCCACTATCCCAGGTTGCTCCAAGCCCTGTCCAGCCTGGCCTTGGACACATCCAGGGATCCAGGGGCAGCCACATTGTCCTTTTTCTTCCCAACGCCTTTGGGTTCCTCTGGTGGTTTGTTCAGTAGGAATTTGCTGAAAGTTGGTTTGTTTATAGTGAGGGGGGAGTGCCCATTTTTTGTCTCAATTTTCTTGCTGCCCTGCATCTCCTGTATTTTATGGATCAGCCCCCTACAAAGCTGGCATTCGTTCCTCCTTTCCCTCAGGTTGGAGGCACAAAGGTGCTGACAGGCCCTGACCACGAGCCTGTGGTGATCAACGTCCTTCGCCTGGCCGAGTACAACGAGGGAGGCAAGGGGCAGCACTTCACCGAGTCCCAGCATGTGTTCTCCTGCAGCTCCAGCCTGGGGGAGCTGCACACAGCCTTGGCTCCAGCTGGAGGCATCATCCTCAAGAATGGCTCGGGAGCAGAGAAGGAAGCCAAGAACTGGGAAGTTTTCCGTGAAGAAGACATGAAGGAAACAGTCCGAAGTGTTGGGCTGAGGGATGGGTGCTCAGTGCTGATCTTGGACAGCCATGACCAGAGGTAACATTTTTGATGAGTGTAATTAAGCAAAAAAAAGCAATTTTGGCAAAACTTCTTAGTTCAAATTATACTAACAGCATATTTTCTTGTAACTAATCATCACTTTGAGCTTTTAAATGCAAGTATTTTTATCTTAAGATTTGGAGACCAGCTGTTTATCAGCTCTTAGGTAGTTCTTGCCCTCAAAGTGCAGCAACAGTTACATCCTTGGATTTACACTTGTAAAGGGGAAAATCCTGGTGGGAACAACTTGTGCTCAGTTGAATCGGAAGTTGCCAGGGGCAAATTGGTGGTCTCATGACACTCAGTGCTCCCTGAGGCCTCTGCCCCTGCTCTGGGAGATGCCATCACTATGAACAACTGTCACATCAACCGTTTATTTGGGAGCTGTGCTGATTAATGATGTAGCCCTGCCAATGTGCAGTTTTCCTGTCTCTGACTGTCCTTGCACTGCTGATTCCCACAGCTTTGTCAACATGGCAAGTGGGAACTTGACTGCCTTCACCTATGACATCAGCTGGCTCCAAGTGAAAAACTTCTGTGGGGTGGAAGAGGAGGAGAAGCACGTTAAAATCACTGCCACTATTGAAACAGTAAGGACTTTGCTTTCCTGAGCAGCTTGGCCACTGCACTTGGCCCAGCTCATTCAATTTACCCTCAGGGATGAAGTTTTCCCCTGCTGAAAATATTGTGTACCTCAGTTACAATTCCTGGGATATTTGGAGGCAGCTTAAACCAGGGCAGGGTTTTAGTGTCAAACAGTTTTCTTTTCTGGAAATGGATGTTCAAGGTGGTGTCAGTAACCAAAGGTAAAAGAGGAGGGAAGGATTATTAGCTGCTCTTTGTACACTGGCACTTGAACAAGCAGGGATGTTAGTGGCATTCCAAGTTGGAGGTGTTAATATCCCTTTTAATGTCCCTTTGTTTTAGGTGATGTCAGATATCAAAATGAAAGCAATACGGGAGCTTCAGCTGGGGGAGGAGCTAGGTAAGTGCTCAGCTGCTTTATCAGTTTGAAAATGTTACTGTTTACTGGCTTTTTAGTGGTTTTAGTGGTAGAATTTTACTTTCAGTGAAAGAATAAAAGCTGAGAGTGTTGGAGTCTCTTGGGGTCTCTCTCCAGTTACATTTTTGATGTCACAGAGGGAGGCCTCTAAGATAAACCTGTTGTAATTAATCTTAAAGGTGCTACCTGTCTGAAATTTTGAGCCAAATTTATTCCTGTTTGAATTACTTAATACTTTTCTCTTTCCTACCCTTTTTGCTGCAGCAAATGAGAGCTGTCTTAGACCTGTTAGTGGAAATGGGAAACTTCTGTCTCCAGGTAAATGGATTTATTTCATCATTGTGCTGTAAGAAATTCACTGGGCAGATTTTAAGCTTCCCTTTGTCCTTTCCTGGGAGAAGTACCCACACATAACTCCACTGATTTCCAGGCCTAACTGAACCAGTTGTGTGTGGGTTTTCCATTTCTAAAGTTAATTAACAATACCAATACAAAGGTAGGGATTAAACATAAATGTTGAGCTTGGTTTTATTGCTTACATCCCTAACACCACCTGTGCTCCTGATGGGCAGAGTTAGCAGGAAAGGACCCCCAGCTTTGTTTCTTATAAATGAGAACCTCTCCAGAGGAGAGCACCCAGGATAGTTTGGGAGCTGGAATGTGTGAAAGAGGAGGGAAGCTGGGAGCCTCCAGCTTCCTGAGGAGGAAAAGGCTTGGAGAGAGGAGGGGTGATTGCTATCTTGAGCTCCTTACCATGGAATCATAGAGAAGGCAGAGCTGGATTCTTCCCAGAGAAAAAAAATCAGGCAGCAGACATGAGTTCCAGCAAGTGAAATTCCAGCTGGTCTGGTGGTGGGGAAAAGGGATTCACAATGGAAGTGGTTAAACCATAGACCCTGGGAGATCTCCATGCCTTTGCTCTCCTCACAGGAGACTCACTTGCTCAGCTCTGAGAGCAGAGCTGTGAAATTCTCTACGGGGGACTGAAAGGTTTTAGTTTACTCTAAAGATAACAGAATGGATTTTTTTATAAGCAGCAGCTGCTGATGTTCTCCCTGTTTCTTGTCCTCCCTGAAGTGCCTGAGGATTACACAGTCAAGGAAGCAGAACTGAAGATGGGAAGCTTGCTGGGGCTCTGCCGTGGGAAAGCTCCAACTTCCACTCAGGTACAGCAGTGTGGGATGGGAAGAGTCTTGTGCAGGGAGAGAATAAAGGAAGAAAAGGGGGATATTGCTCCTGGAATGTGCAAGTTGTAAATATCCCAGAATGGTTTGGGTTGGAAGGGACCTTAAGGCTGATCCAATTCCATCCTGCCATGAGCAGGGACACCTTCCACTGGACCATGATGCTCCAAAGCCCCATCCAGCCTGGCCTGGATGTGCAAAGAAGAAATAGTTGGGTATTTCTAGAGACCAGGGGTGGCTAATGAGGGTCTGCTGATGGCCATAACTCAATTCTCTTTGCTTTTTGTGCCATTTTAGTGCTGTTTGATGACATTCTTGCTGCAGGAATTGTTCCTGCACAATATTCCCACATTTCTTTATTTATTCTGATAGTTTGCATTTGGGTTTTCAGCTCTTCTTGTACTTCGTGGTTGGGAATGACCAAAACTGCAGCCCTGAGATGGAGATAGTTGTGGAGGAGACTGCCTCTGTCAGAGAGGTAAGGCTGGCTGCTCCCACAGCTGTACTTCCAAGCTCCTGGACAGCATTCCTTACACCCTTTGCCTTGGACAGAACTGGAGGCAGAGGAGTTGGGAGGAGACATGCACAGGGGGAAGGAAGCTCTGGGTGCTGCCAGTCCAGCCAGTAATGGCAGGAAAGTGTTGAATTTGCAGCTTTGATTTTTGTTTTTTTTTAAAGGTGCATCTGCAAACTCTGGGGGCAGGATTTGTTCAAGTAAAGGAACAAACTGGCAGCACAGATTTAATTTTTTACCAGTTTGGGAAAGCTGACTCAGCTGATGCAAATTTCTTGCCTGAAAACCATCTCATCCATGAAGGGTTTAATATATAGCCCAAGTACATCTTGTCTATCTAATTATATTGTTTTAAGAATTACCCAGCAATCAGTCACTCTTTGTCAGAAAATTCTAATACAGATTTGTTGAAAATTTTATTTCCCAGTCTCAAGGTTGACACAACTCTTACCCTGTGCTTCTTTTTTCAGTGTCTCAATTTAATGCTGGAGAAATCTGGATTATCAGGTTAGTTGTGTTGTTATGTACATACTTTTTAAAGGAAATTTTTATGTTTTTAAGACAGTTCTTGCTACCCTAAACCTTGTAAGTTTTTCAATGATCTGTGTGTCATTGTAATATGAGGAGGGGAAAGAATTTTAAACATCAAGTCTTTATAACATAGTTTTTTATATTAAAGAGCTTGTCATAGATTCAAATGATAATTTGACACATTGGAATTCCTTCTCTTTCCTCTAAAACCAGGGAAAATAATTAGGTAGGTGAGGAAGAGACATCTATGCAAATAAAAGAGTATTTCCATACAGCAAAAGGTCTGGGGAAGGAGATGAAAGTGATAATTCATTTAGTCAGAGCTGTGTTTTAAAAGCAAATTTAAAAAGTTATAAAGGAAAAGGAACCTTAACACTTATTAAGAGTTCTGTAATATTTTCTCAAACTGGCATTATTGACTAATTAATTTTCTGTGTGTATCTTTTTGGGTTTTGGTAGGTGACAACTGGCATTTGAGAAGGCTTGACTGGTGCTGTGAAGCAGGAGAAGCATTAAGTCAGGAAGTAAGAGGAGCCTGTTTTAATCCATAGGTTCTTTGCTCCATGTTGTGTGGAGACTTTCCCTGAGGATCTGCATTAAGACTGACATGGATCTTGTGCTTTCTCTCCCTGCAGAATGCCACCCTGAAGGAACTCAATGTTTGCAGGGGAGACACTTTGGTTATAAGTGAAGGAAAACTTCCAGAGAAGGTAAAAGGAGAGTGGACAGTGTCTGGAGAGTTGGAATTCCAGAATGGTTTGGGTTGGGAGGGACCTTAAAGCTCATCTCATCCCACCCCCTGGCACAGGCAGGGATACCTTCCACTGTCCCAGGTTGTTCCAAGTCCCTTCCACCTGGCCTTGAGCTGGTTGTCCCTTGCAAAATTGTAGCATCATTATTTTTGCACCACCACCATGTTCCCCACTAAATCACATCCCCAGCTGCCACATCCACACATTCTTTGGACACTTCCAGGGATGGTGACTCTACCACTTCCCTGGACAGCCTGTGCCAGAAGCTTAGGTTTAAACAAATCTTTTTTTTTCTTCCTGTGCTAAAGGTGAAATTTCTCCTTGTCTGCACAGAACACTTGAGCTACCTGGTATTTTCTGTTCCATTTCCAGGGTTTCCTGAAAATCCCCATCTGGTGGTTGAAGCCTTCAAGCCGTAAGAAACATGGAGAGAATGCACAAGACCAAGTGAATGGGATGACCTGGAAGATGGATGCTTTGCAGGTGTCTGCTGCAGCAGGTGAGCTTGGCCAAGTTTTGAAAGGAATCATCAGTGGTTGCTCTTTGAGAAGCTGTAAAAGGAGGGCTGGGTAAAGCTTGCATAGAATAAAAAGCCCTTATGTGCAGTGTTTTAACTGTGTTGGTTCTCCTAAAGGTCAAATCCAAATCAAAAACCTGCCAGAGCAGGAAAATCAAGTGAAGGTTGAGAAAGGAGAAGAAAAAGAAGTGGGGATAACAGAACTGGAAATAAACAGATTTTTCATTTTGTATTAAAAAGAATATTCCTTTAGTGCTGAGTTGTGTTGCAGGGCAGGACTTCTCTCCTTGTAGAAGTTTTTGCTTTTTTCTTTCTGTCTCAAACCTTTTCTGAGTTTCACTTTCTCCCCTGATGATTTCAGTAGTGCAGCTAAGAGCAATTTAACTTTGCTTGCAGTGGGTTTAACCAATAATTAACACTATTTATCAGTGGGAATAACTCCTCTTAGTTCTAAAATTTGCAGCATAGGAACTGTTTGGAAACTATCAGGATGTATTTTATCTGCTGTATATGGCCATGGCAGGGGGTTGGAATGGTTTAAGGTCCCTTCCAACCCAAACCAGTCTGGGATTCCTTGATATTCTGTTTTTTTTAAGTGGACTCCAAAAAACTGGAGGTCAGGTCCCTTCTCTAAGTAAAATCTGACTGTGAAGTGACTGTAATCTCTCAGAAGTATACAAATCATGTTGACTCTTCTGTTGTTTATCTCTTCTCCTCCCTCTCCCCCCTTTAAAGCTCCACCAGAACCCATCCACACAGGCCTGGATCTTTGTTATGCTGGCAGGATAGAGATAGCAGGAGAAGCCTCCTTGGAAGATCTGAAGATGCAGGTTAGATGTTCTCCTGTGTTGGAATGTGCAGCAGCGCTCTGATGACTTGAGCTCTATTAACAGCTATTTTTTATTTCCTTTTCCCTTGTCTCCAGTCTGTTGTGCTATGGCATTTATGCCATGGTCACTGGTAAGTACCAAGAGGCAGCTGGAGCACGTAGCTCAGACACTTCCCTAGTGTCCCTGCAGTCCCCATCCTCCCTGTCATGTCCTGGCCTGCAGGAGCCTTGTTGCACTTTATTTGAAATTCTGCCTTGCCTTTCTCTTGATTTCACAGCGTAAAATCTCTCCATGGGTAGCACACACATAACAAGCACCTCTTAAAAAGTCACTCTGCCATTTCCACCTTGTTCCTGTATTACTTTTCTGCATCCTTTTTTAATTTTTCTTTTATTTCTGTGTATGGAATCTGATGAATAAAGAATTGCTTTGGGGTGCACAGGTTTGTCAGTCAGGAAGGTGTGGCTCAGTTTCTTTGGCCAGAAGCTACAATGCCTTTGTATGGTTTTAATATACTAAAAACCAAACCAAAACAAGCAGAACACCCCAGAACAAAAATAAACCCCAAAACCACACCAAACCCACAAAAATGCATAACCCACCCCTACTAGAAGGCTCCGTGCTATTCAGCCAGTTGATTATTCTACTTGAACTGCATGGGGAAGGATCTCTCACCTGGTTCTGCTCCATACCAACACTTATTTTTTGGGTATGGCTTCAGTTTTGGGCTCTGCCAGGTTACTGCAATGGAAACTGCAGCTTGAAAAACGAGAATTGGCTGAGCATGAGAGGTGTTGTGTCCTTGGGAAGGGCTTAGATGAGCTCAGCACGTGGCTAAAGCCTGGGGCAGCAATTGCAGCAGCTTCATTCCTTCCCAGTTGTTCAAGTTTTGGTTGAAAAAAGAAATCTGGTGCTTTGGAAATGGAAGTTGAAGTGAGAAATGTTGAGAGGGAGTGGAATCCACCTCCCTTTGATGTTGAAAACTGAATATTTCAATCCTAGCCACAAGCAACAGCTGGTGTGGAATAAATCTCAATACCTTGCCCTCTTTTTTGAGAGTTAATCCAGTGAATTTCTGTTTTTTTTCCAAGGAGACTGGCTGCTAGAATTGTTGACATAAGTATTTGTGTTTTTCAGGTTCTGACCTTACCCTGCTGCCAGGAGCAGGTTGTGCCCCTGCCCTCCTTCCTCAGAGCTTGGACAGTGGACAGCAAACGGCCAGGGAAGCTCCTCCGGGACAACAAGCAGAGACTCAAGTGGGTTTCTTGGGGAATGTGTAACAGGCTGGATGTGGGATGGATTGTGGGGAGATAAATCAGCTCAGTTTGGGTTGGAAAGGATCTTAAAGATGAGCAGTGCTGCCCCTGCCATGGGCAGAGACACCTTCCACTATCCCAGGTTGCTCCAAGCCCTGTCCAACCTGGCCTTGGACACTTCCAGGGATCCAGGGGCAGCCACAGCTTCTCTGGGCACCCTGTGCCAGGGCCTGCCCACCCTCACAGGGAACAATTCCTTCCCAATATCCCATCTATCCCTGCCCTCTGGCTGTGGGAAGCCATTCCCTGTGTCCTGTCCCTCCATCACTTATCCCAAGTCCCTCTCTAGCTCTCCTGCAGCCCTTTAGGCACTGGCAGGAGCTCTAAGGTCTCCCTGGAGCCTTCACTTCTCCAGGTGGACCTTCCCAGCTCTCCCAGCCATGCAGACAATCTCTGTTTTGTTTTCAGTGACTACAGGCTGGGTGCCAGAGTGGAAATATGCATAGAACCTTTGCAGGAAGAAGAGAATTTGGGGTAAGAGCTCAAGATCCTTATTTCTTACAGCTCTGCATTTGAAGGGAGCCTTAACTGAGCAGCTTTTAACTTCAGTGCTGTCAGGATGTGGGGAAAACCTTGGATCTTTGTTGTTCTCCATGAAGTGAGGGAGGGCAGGAGGGAGTGAAAGCTGGGAATTCTGAATGCATTGCTCACAAGAATGTCTGTTCTCTCATCCTGCTGCCAGCCCCCACGAGCTGCTGCTGCGAGTCCAGATGGCAATACCAGGAGAGAGGGACTACTCTGCCTCCAGGGATTTGGTGTGGGATATCTCCAAGGAATGCACGACCTGGGCTCTGAGGCAAAGAGTGGCTTCTCACTATTGTCTCCCTGTAGATAAAATTGAAATAGCCAAATACTTCCCTGAGAGATTTGAGTGGCTGCCAATATCTAGCTGGGTAAGATCTGGAATGACAGAATCCATGTTGTTGGAGAGGAGCATGTGTTGGTTTGGGTGGCAGTTCCTTGGTGATTGTAGTTAAGGAGAATTCCAAACTCTTCTGCTTTGATTTTCTTCAGACACAGCAAATCTCCAAGAGGAAAAGGAGGAAAAAGCAGGAGAGTTTGCAGTCTGCACCTTATCACCTGAAGGATGGAGACATCATCGGGGTGAAGGTAAATTTCCTTGGATGTAGTTGTTGCACAAGGATTAAGTTCAGGCACTGTCCCCTTTGCAGTATCTTCATTTATTCCTGGTTTTCTCTCATCCTGCTGCATTTCTGAAAGTGCTGGGATGTGGGTTTGGACATTGCATTGTGTTGATAGGAAATTTCTTGCTGATGATGCTTTTTCTTCTGTTTCTCCTGAAGCTTCTTTCTTGCTCACATTTTATTGACTGAATTTTTTTTTTTTAAATTCTGAGTAAAATCCGTGGACGTGCCCTTTAAAAATCACCTGATAGATATAAACCTATTACACACTAGGGATTACTGAATTATGACAGTTCTATTTTATGGTGTAAAAAAGCAATTACCCAGCATTGAGCTCTGAGCTAGCAATAAGGCTTAGTTAGGAGAAGGAAAAATATACTTAGAATCCATAGGCTAAGATTTTAGAGGTTTTCTAAGGTTTTAGAGCAGTAGCAGAAAAAATCTGATGTCTTGTCCTGCTGTTCTAGCCTATTGGAAGAAATCCATCCCTGGAAGTGCCCAAGGCCAGGTTGGATGGGGCTTCGAGCAACCTGGGATAGTGGAAGGGAGTGGAACAAGATGATCTTTAAGGTCCCTTCCAACCCAAACCATTCCAGGATCCTATGATTCTAATTAACTTGAAATTAAGTGGTATAAAACTAATCAGAAAAATGCTCTGAAAATTAATTTTGTCAACTGAACAACAGCTGGGAAATAGGTTTGACCTTATGACTTTGATCTCTCAAATGCTTTTTCACAACAGAACCTTCTCCTTGATGACACCAAGGACTTCAGCACCGTGAGGGATGACATTGGGAAGGAGAAGCAGAGGCAGCTGGCACTGGAAAAAAAGAAGAGGTAGTGAGCATTTACCTTCATTTTTCTTTAGGAATATGCAAAGTGTTCTTTGGTGCTTTTCAGAGGAGCTGTGGCTGCCCCTGGATCCCTGGAAGTGTCCAAGGCCAGGTTGGACAGGGCTTGGAGCAACCTGGGATAGTGGAAGGTGTCCCTGCCTGTGGCAGGGGTGGGACTGGGTGGTCCTTAAGGTCCCTCCAACCCAAACCATTCTGTGATTCAGACTAATTGCATAATTTTTGAGGCCAGTGGTGGCTGGGTACTGTCAGAGCACCCAGTTCCAGCAGTCCTGAAGGAAGCACTTGGATAATTCCAACTCCTAGCTCTGAATGTTCCTACACTGAACCTTGTGATTTTTCTTCTCTTGGAACACATTGTGGAGATGAAAACCAACTCCTTGGCTGGCCTGGCGTTGCCCAGGTTGTTTCTACAGCTCCCTGGAGCTCAGAGTTCAGGCCAGGCTCACAGTGCTAAGGCTCAGCCCTAAATATCAACCAGGTTATTTCTGTTTTCCCTTTGCCAGTCGCCAGGAGCGTGCCCAGGATCCCTTTTTCCCCGAGGAGAAGCTCCCCATGAAGCCCCGGAAACCAGAAGTTGCTCTTTCCATCAATGTGGGTGTTTTCAGATAGCACCAGGAGCTGCTCTGCCCACACTACGCTGTACTAACCTGGCCTGGAGGACCTCAGCTCCAGCAGCAAGAGGAGCTTTCCCAAAGTGTCTTCAAGGATCCCTGAGGCAAGAACTGGGTGTAGGATTCAGGATAACTCTGATTTTCTTCTGCTTTCTCTTGGGGAAGTGCTTTAAGGTCCCTTTCTTGGTGTGGTACTTACTCTCAGGCTGAGTAAATGCACTTTATCTAGGATGAAAAGGATTAATATATTGTATAACCCCTTGGTGACTCTTTTGTAATCACCCTGAATGCTTTGTTGGGTCAGATCTGACCTCTTGCACCATCACTACTGAGATTTAATGCAGTCATAATCATCTCTTTTTTAGACTTACTTCCCATCTCTATCACTGAAGTTACTGCTGATACCAGAATTTGCTTGTCTCTCTTTATAAGCCTAAGTCTGTAGGAGCTGGAGTCAGACCTAAGAATGAAGGAAATGTGGAAATCTCTGAACAAAGTGTAGGAAATTGGCTCAAAAAAGAGCAAGTCCAGGATCTGTGAAGATGTAAAACCAAGGGAGGTAATCTTAGATTTTTAAGTTTATAGGGCTTTTTTGGTTGCCCATAAATTTAATCTTGCAGTTTCTAGGGCTTTTTTGTTGTCCCTAAACTTCATCAACAGACAAAACGGTTCAAAAAAATTGACAGATCCGATGTTTGATCTTCAGTGGGTTTTACTGTACTCAGGAAAAAGGCTTGGTATTATTTTCAGTGCTCTTCTTCAGAGGCATTTCCCTCATTTCTCACCTTCCCAGCTGTTCTGATATGCTGTTACATTGGAGAACCTGTTTCTCTTGGTGCCTCTGTGAGAGCAGGGGGTGTGAGCAGCTCACTGAGCTGAGCTCCAGGTCAAAGGTTCTGAACTATTAACTCAAAAGTGAGCCTCAATATCCTTAATTGAATCTGTGAAAATGAGAAGACAGAGCACAAGTTCGTTTTGGGGGACTGCAGTAAATATTTGACCTATTTTGTGTATGTGTAGATTTTGTAGTAGGAGCTGCCAGTTCAGCAGATTCCTCACATTTTGGGTACCTTTTATAGGTTAACATTATTCTGGTATTTCAGACAACATAAAAACTGACACTCAGCTATCAGCAAAAAAAAAAAAAAAGTAGTGAAAAGCACCATGAAACACATGATTATTATTTATTTCTGTGCATATCTTCAGAATTCAGCAGGTGCTCCTGTGCTTTTTGGGGCTGATCTCTGCAGTAGGGGCTGTTCAATGTCCTCACTCACTTGAATCCTGAAATCCCAGTTTGATGGATATATTTGCTGCCCGAGGTGAGGGCAGCTGATATTTTCCCATCTTAATTTGTGTCGCCTTCTTTCCATATCAGGTGTTCTTGGGAGCCTGGGTTTCCAGCGGGGATCAGAGGTGCTGATTCCAAAGGCTTGTGTTTCCAGATGGTTCCATCCCATTGTATTTATTTGCTGTCACTTTAATTCCTCTGGTTCTTGCTGGAGAGCTGGACTGAGTTCAGCCTTCCCTCTTAATAACTCTGATCTCTCCTCGAGAACACCAAGTTTGGAGAAATTGAAATGCAAATTCCAAGTGGGAATTTTGTGCCTTTGTTCAAGTGTAATGTAGCAGCGCCTGCACTGAACCAATCTTGGATTATTTCTAATGTTGGCTCAAAATGCATTTTTCTTTTTTTCCTTAAAACTCTTGTGGGCCATTCCACAATGAGAGAGTTCATAGAAAACGGGGCTGGGGAGAGGAAACACCTTTTGAAAATGGAGTCTTTGTGACTCCCTGTGTTCTGATGGTTATTTGCAAAGCCTGGAAAAGCTTTCATCTTTATTTTTCAAGTGTTCTTCACAAAATAAAATGTCATTTCTATCTGCCTAGTTGGTTTGTCCGTGGATGTCTCACTGGTTGGGAATGGCACAAACTGGTTTCTGACATCAGTGTTAATTAGCTTTAATTTTCCAGTCCATTCCTGAACCAACATTCCCATCTCTGGGTGAGATTTCCCCAGCTTCCTTGTGGCTGTTGTCTTTTCCTGAGGCTCCTGGCTTAGAGCTCCACGTGCAGGAGCAGCTTTGCTTTGTCTTGTGTTTTCAGTCAGTGGGGATGGCAGGGAAGATTCCTGGAGAACCCAGGCTTATGAAAGGTCCTGGAAAATGTTTTGCCCCAATTTTAATGAGTAGTTTTGACTGGTTATTTTGTCTGAGCAACAGCTTTTGACTGAAATTACAATTGACTTCTAGAAAATATGAACCCGCTTTCTAGGAAATTAATTTTTTAGGGTGTTTTTTTTTTCTCCTTTCTCTTGGTCATCTGGCTCATCCCAACTTGCCCAGACCTTGGAAAAATGCAATCCTCTAAATGTTTTTAAAGTGGGCAGCCAGGAGAGGGGAGTGCAGAGCCACCAGTCCTCATGGAATTATCCCAGTCCTCATGGAATTCATAAGGTATTTAAAACAGGTATTTAAACCTTGGTTACCCCCAAGGTGAGGAGTATGGCCACAAGTTCTGTGGGTTGGGTGATGAGGCAGAGCAGCAGCTCCCTCAACACTGTGAATTTGGGAGCCAAACCTGCATGGAATTGGAAATCCCACCAGCATTCAGACCCTGAGGACAACCTTGGCAGGGATGTCCTTGCTGCACCTCTCCCCTCACCAGGTAAGGCAAAGTCTCTTTATTCCTCTGTACTTTCAAAATTTGGGCATCAGCTGAAATTCCAGGTTATCCTGCTCCTACCAAAAGGCATGGAATAACCTTTTCATAAAAGCTGTCTTGGATCAGCCCAGCAACGTGCAGGGTTTTAATGCAGGTATATTGATTTATGAAGCATTTCTGCAGGGTTTATGGCAGGCACACCTTGTTCCTTAGGGTTGGAATTCAGAGGAGCTTCAGGGCCCTTTCCAACACAAACCATTCTGGGATTCTGTATTTGGAGACTGTGATCCTAAGGTTCTGTATCTGGAGACCCTGGATGTCTATTCCTGCTTGTGGTGGTGGTGGTGAAGTGCTCCAAACAGCAGGTTTTTGTGCCTCCCATGAGATCCACAGGGATTTATGGAGGTTTTATGTGTTACCAGCTTTTGGTTCTTTGGTTAAATGGAGCTGTGCTTCCTTGGGGTACCTCTGCAGGAAAATGAGCACAGCAGAGGCCAAATTTAAACTCCCCCCTGAGATTCCTCCTCAAGCATCTCGATGCTTTGGAGCGAGTCAGTGGAAAAACCCAGATAAACCACACAAATCCAAAATAAACATCCCTCTTCCCCAGAGCAGCTTCTTCCCAGTCTTTTTGCTTCCACTGAGACTTGTTCCAATGCCCTGGGATGTGGAAGCTGTCACCACCTCCTCATGTTCCCAGGATCACTAGATCCTCCAGTCAGAGCCTGTCTGGGAATCTCGTCAACAGTGGGCTGGGGGGAAAGAGAAAACTCACTTCCCTCAAGCACCTGCTTGCAGGAGCCGAGGTGGAATTACACAGGTGGCATGGAAGTGTCTGCTTCCCATGGGAAAATTTCCTTGCCTGCACTAATACCAGATAGCTTTGCTTTGTAATGTCTCATAATTCTCATATCTCACTCTTCCTTCACAGAATGGTTTGGGTGGGAAGGGATCTTAAAGATGAACCAGTTCCACCCCTGCCATGGCAGGGACATCTCCCACTATCCCAAGTTGCTCCAAGCCCTGTCCAACCTGGCCTTGGACACTGCCAGGGATCCAGGGGCAGCCACAGCTTCTCTGGGCACCCTGTGCCAGGGCCTCTCCGCCCTCACAGGGAACAATTCCTTCCCAATATCCCATCCATCCCTGCCCTCTGGCAGTGGGAAGCCATTCCCTGTGTCCTCTCCGTTCATCCCTTGTCCCAAGTCCCTCTCCAGCTCTCCTGGAGCCTCTTTAGGCACTGGCAGGGCCTCTGAGGTCTCCCTGGAGCCTTCTCTTCTCCAGATGAGCACCCCCAGCTCTCCCAGCCTGGCTCCAGCCTTGGAGCACTTCCCTGCTCTCCTCTGCATTTCCTCCATGCTCTCCCCGTTTTTCTCCTGTCGGCTCCCCCGAACAGTCACAGTTTAGTGACAAATCAAAACAAGAACAACTTCTCCCGATACGATTCACCACGCCGCGACACAGCCTTCCTCCCTCACACATTTCATTCGCCGCCCGTCCCGCTGCAGGACGCTCGGAGCGATTTCAGCTCCGTTTCCAGGGTTCATTTCCCCCTCAGCGCCGGGCGGGGCGGGCCGGTTGCTATGGCCGCGGTGCCCCTTAGCAACGGGCCGCGCGCACGCGCCGCGCGGGGCACGCCGGGAGCGCCGGGCCGGGGCCGGGCGGGTCCCGCCACGACCCCGGTTCGAGCCCGCTGCCCGCCCGCTCCGGCCCCGGCCCGCCGCGATGAACGAGGCGGTGTCGCGGCGGACGCGGGAGACCCTGGGCCAGGTGATCCGCAAGCCGCCGCTCACCGACGCGCTGCTCAACAAGCCGCCCTTCCGCTACCTGCACGACCTCATCTCCGAGGTGGGTGAGTGGGGTCCCTGCCGGGAGCTGCGGGTGTTGGGGACACGCCTTGTCACCTCCCCGGGCTGGGGACACTCGCAGGGCGCTGCTGCGGGGCATGCCCGCAGTGCGGAGGGAATCACGGCGGTTTTGGGGCGCTGGGTGAGTTTGGGGTGGTTGGGGTGGGTAAGGCACGTGTAGGGTAGGAAAAGGGGTTCGTGCTGGCTGGCAGAGGCAGGGGTGGGTGGGGTAAGGGAAGGAATTGTTCCCTGTGAGGTGGGCAGGCCCTGGCACAGGGTGCCCAGAGAAGCTGTGGCTGCCCCTGGATACCTGGCAGTGTCCAAGGCCAGGCTGGACAGGGCTTGGAGCAACCCGGGACAGTGGAACATCACAGAACTCCAGAATCACTGAGGTTGGAAAAGCCCTCCGAGATCGCTGAGTCCAACCTGTGACTGATCCCCACCTTGCCACCAGCCCAGAGCACTGAGTGCCATGTCCAGGCATTCCCTGGACACCTCCAGGGATGGGAACTCCCCTGAACAGCCCCTGCCAAGGCCTGACCACCCCTTCCATGCAGAAATTCCTCCTGCTGTCCAGCCTGACCCTCCCCTGGCCCAGCCTGAGGCTGTTCCCTCTCCTCCTGTCCCTGTTCCCTGGCAGCACAGCCTGACCCCCCCCCCGGCTGTCCCCTCCTGTCAGGAGTTGTGCAGAGCCACAGGGTCCCCCTGAGCCTCCTTTGCTCCAGGCTGAGCTCCTTTCCCAGCTCCCTCAGCTGCTCCTGCTGCTCCAGCCCCTTTGCCGGCTGATGTGGGCATCAAAATTAAATAAGGAATTAAACAGGAAAGGAGGCCTGAGCTGTAAGTAATGAATAAGCCTCACTCTAGAGCACATGCAGACCTCTGAACTTGCTGTGGAAACAGTTCTAAACAAGATGTCACCAGCAAGACCAACAAACTTCCTGCTGCCACACAAGCTTTATTGAGCAGAGGCTTTAAATGTTCTTAACTTACTCCTTTCCTTCTGTTTTTTAGGTGATCAGAGTGACAGGATTCCTGAAAGGACTTTACACGGATTTCGAGTTGAAGTCAGATAATGTCAAGGTGGGCATGAGACTTACTTGCTTATTTAGCTCTCAGTATTCTTTGAAACTTGCCACGAGGTTCTTTTGGTTTTTTCTGTGCTCAGCATCAAGGACCTGTTGTTGTTTTTGTGAAGAAGTTGTAAAATTTACTGCCTGTGGGTTATGTTATATAATGCACGGGATGAACAGATTTGTGCACAGATAGGTCTTAAAGAGTTCTGTGGTCTCTCAGCAGAGTCCATGGCCCTAAATTTATTGCTTTATATATTTGTATGTACAAGTAAATATATGGTTTATAAATATCTACATTAATTATCCTTGTTTAGTATCCCAGGACTCACTGAGGCATTTTTCTACGGTCCCACAGGAGCTATATTGCAGTCTAAAACTGACTAATTGCTGAAAGAGTGGGTTAATATTATTACCGAAAACTTCTTAAGTCCAAGGGTGACATTACTCTCTGTCTGCTGCTTTCCCTTGATTTCTGGCTGAGCTGATACCAAGTTGTCCAGCTCCCAACCTGATTTGGGAACTTTGGTTGCTGATTCCTGGCAAACAAGGCAGTGTTTGTATGTTGCCAACTCAGACAGCAGATCCCTTGGTGTTTGTTTAACTTAGCAACTGAAGAATGAGGTCTGGGAGTCTGACTTCTCATCCTTCCAGCCAGCTGTAGTCACTGATTAATGTGTGTGTTTATTTCTGTGACTGCTCTTACCATTGTCACGATAAGTAAAATTAATTAATTTATAACTAAGTTGTTGGTTTTTGTTGGTACTGTCCTTGTCGACCCAAAAAGTGGATTTCCCAGCAACTCTTGAGCAGGTCTGGGTTGCATCCACATGCTGCTGTCTCTCTGAGAATTTCTTTCACAGCCCAGGAGTCCATGGGGTTTTCCAGAGCTCAGGCAGAGGAGATCAAAATCCTGGTGTGTGAGGGAAAATGTCTCAGCCTTGAGTTCCTCTTCCCAAAACTGGTCAGGAGGAAGATTTGGCTGCTTCCTTACTGTGATTTTTGTTTTTTACTTCAGATTTTACATAATTGCTGGAAGATATCATCTCTGCTTGGGCACTTGGGAAAAGTTGCTTGTCAAGCATAAAACTAAAACAAATCTGGTCATTGTGAAGGTAAAAAATTCTCTTAATTGCTCTTTTACCAGGATAAAGATTCCAAAATCAACTTCCTTCAGAAGGCCATTGATGCTGTTGTGATGGTGACAGGAGAGCCACTGGCAGTGAAACCAGCACGAGTTGTGGCTGGACATGAACCTGAAAAAACCAATGAGTTCCTTCAGGCAATTGGGAAGTGTTGCTTAAATAAGGTAGGCTGGTTTTACACAGAATTATTGTATTCTTACATGGAATTATTATGTTATTACATTGGATTGTTACATTCTTAAAATAAGTACTACATGACTTATTTAATAAAATAATTTATTCATTTCAGTGGTGTTTTTCTGTTCCTTGCAGCTGTCCAGTGATGCTGCTGTAAAAAAGGTCTTGGCTGGGGAAAGAGCTGATGGTAAAGGGAAACCTCCACCCTCTAAACCTCGAGATAAAGAAAGCAGAGAGCCCAAAGCAGAAGAACAAAAAAACCATAGGGATAAAGAGGTAGAATTTACATTTTTGGGGGGATACAGGGGTAGCATGATTTATTTGTTTGGGGTTTTTTTTCAGCCTGCATTTTTGTGTTTCTAAACATTGTAAAGTCGCTGTGTGACTTTAAAAATCACTGTGTGATTGAGTTGTCATGTATTGGAATTAATTCTGAGTGTTTGCTTTCTTTTTAGAGCAGGAGAGATGCTGAAATTAAAGACAGAAGCCCAAGCAGAGACAGAAAAACCAAAGGAGAATTGAAAGAGAGCAGAGAAAGAGAAAAGGAAAGGGATAAACAGAAGAATAATGAAGAGAAGCACAAAGAACCTGAAAGAGACACCTTGAAGGAAGGAGAGAAACGAGAAAGGGAAAGAAGCAAAAGCAGACCAGCCAAGCAAGGAGGAGAAACAGAAAAAACCAAAGGAAAAGGAGACACAGATCGAGGAGATGATCTCAGGCATGATAAAGGACAGGAAAGAGAGAAAAGACATGAAGGAGGAAGAGAGAAGGACAGACAGAAAGGAAGAGACAAAGATAAGGCCAGGGACAGAGAAGGAGAGAAACACAGAGAGAGAGGAAGAGATCGGGACAGACAAAAAGATGGGGAGCTCTTAAGGGACCATGGAAAGGAGAAAGCAGAGAAGAAGGTAATTGAAATGTTTCTTTGGGGAAGATCTTTCCCCATGCTGTGGTTGGGACTTGGCTTGTTCCAGTGGCCTTCCATGTTTGTATTCCTGCTCATTTAGCAGGAAGAGACCTTAATCTTGTTCCAAACCCTTGCCCTGGGCAGGGACACCTTCCACTATCCCAGGTTGCTCCAAGCCCTGTCCAGCCTGGCCTTGGACACGTCCAGGGATCCAGGGGCAGCCACAGCTTCTCTGGGCACCCTGTGCCAGGGCCTGCCCACCCTCACAGGGAACAGTTCCTTCCCAATATCCCATCTCTCCCTGTCCTCTGGCAATGGGAAGCCATTCCCCCGGTCCTGTCACTGCAGGCCCTTATCCAAGTCACTCTCTGTCTTTCTTGTTGGCTCCCTTCAGGTACTGGAGGGCCTTTTCCAGGTGAAGTCACTCTCAGTTGGATCTAGATGGTCTTTAAGGTCCCTTCCACCCCAGACCTGTTTGGGATTCAACAATTCTAAGTCCCAAACTGCCTTAGAAATCACTTCTTCGGTGCCTTTCATTTTATTGTTCTTTTATCGTCTCTTCTTCTAAATATTTCCAATTCTACTTTTCCATTCTGTTGGTAGAAATTCAGCATTGATGGACACCAAAATGCTCCTCTTAGGAGGGAGCTTGAATCTAAACCAATTCATTTCTTTCCAGCCTGCAGAGTCTGAAGAATCCACGCTTAGAAAATCACAGAGGCCAACTAAAGACAGCAAGTGCCAGCCAGATGCTGAGGTTAGTAGTGGAGAAGGTAGGAATATTCCAAGTGGTGCATTTTGATTTGGGAATCTGCTTGAAAAGAATGTAGGGATGAAAGGTAGGTAGATGGCAAGTTTTAGGGCTGGAAAAGATGTGAAATAGATGTTTCCCTGTTTTTTTTGTTTATTTATTAAAAATTTTATTGAGCTCGGACCAAAAGAAAAAATCTCCTCAATTGATTTCATTTTCCAGATTTTATTTCTGTGTATTGATATTTTGGATACTCTTAGAATCACAGATGGGTTTGGGTTGGGAGGAACCTTAAAGCTCATCTCTTCCAACCCCCTGCCATGGATTTTCTCTATTCCTCGGAATCTTTCCTGGAAAGCTGATAGGATTTTATACTTTTTTTCATATTTTAGCAGAAGTTACTGTTCTGGAAAGCAAACCTATTGTTTCAGGGTCCATATTTGGCCGCTGGGAGAGCAACTCAGTGAATGCCTCTGCACAGAAGCTGTTGCTTGTTGATACCACTGTGTCTCCATCTGCTGCTTCCTGATGACCTGAGGCAGTTTGGGGAATTATGGAGCCATATGGCCAAATGTTTATAAAGAGGGAGACTTCAGTGAATGAACCTAAAGCAGCACAGGCTGAGGAGAAAACAGGCAGCATCCCAAGTCTAGCAGGAGTCTCTGGGCCCACTGACATCATTGTGTCTTCCACGTGAGATGACAAATTTATAGCTCTTCCTTGACTGAAATCCAACCAAACTCTTTAAGTTATTGGCAGTGGGGAGGGAGAGCTTATAAAAGAGGGAAATTTTTAGCCTCTAGCAAATAATCATGGCCAAGTTAAACTTCCTGCAAATTGGGTCTCTAATGGAAATTCTGAGCCTCATCCCAAGCTCTCCTCGTGCTCTTGGGCACCACAATAATACAGCAGGGCAGTAAAGTTTCATTTCCCCTCCTAAGTGCTTTTGGGAGGAATTCCAAGGCTTTGGAATTATTACCTGAAATCCAAATGACATTCTTGCCTCTGCCTGCTTGCGTAACAGCAGAGGCTGCTCATTTTGGAGGTGATGAAAACACCAACTTCAGACCAGAGCAAGGCAAATGTCATCATTTTAAAGCCGTGGAAGGGAGAAACGAAATGAAAACGTGCCCAGTGAATTCTGGGAGCTGAGAGAGCTGCACAAAGTGGTTTAGAGGGCATTCCAGCAGGAAACCATTGGAAATTGCATCTCCTGGATTTGGGTTGATCTTCTGGTCCTCCCAGGAGTTTCACAGCCTTTATTTCCAGGGATTTGCCCTGATTTAACCACTGTGGCTCCACTTAAGTCACGTGGCAGGGAAACAAACGTATTAAAAAGAAGGAAAACAACTTTCTGTCTGTGCATATGAAAGATACTGAATCATATTTTGTGATTTCTGCTGCAGAATTAATAAATCTTCACCATCTCTCTCTAACTTTATATATATATTTTTTTCTATAGCTATTGAATATATATATATATTCACTATAGTAGAAGTGAAGCAATTTGAGGCAATACCTAACAAGTCAGCCACTCTTTCCCTCAGGATTAACCTCTTTACCTTTTCTCTGCATTTACTTCAGAGAACAAATCAATTTAGACTTTTTAAAAAAATACTCTCCATAGCTGTCACTTGAAGTTTAGTCCCTGGCTTTGCTTCAATGAGTTTAGGAGCCTTAATGAGATTTTCTCTATTCGTACAACTCTTAGTTTCTCTTGCTGCTAATTATCAGGGGCCAGCTTTCAAATCTCCTTAAGGCTGGCTTCTTTTTTTCCCTAATTTAAATGTATTTTTCTGTTGCTAGAGAAACTCTGTGTGTTACCCAGTGTGCAATAGTCATCACATGGGTATCCATAATTTTCTGGAGCTAGAAGAAAGCAGGGATAAGTAGGAATTAAGAGACATTTGGCTACCACATGGCAATCAGGAGCTGCCTCAAGGCTGGCTCTTGCATCCCACAGTTTGGGATCAGGGTTGAGTCATATTCTGTTCACCCTCAGCCCATCTCAGGGAAAAATCAGATTTCAAATGGCCTTTTGGACCTTCTAAATAATGAAGATCTCTTTGTCTCTTGACAAGAGGTGGGGGAGGTCACAGAGCATCTGGTGCTGCAAGTGGCTGCAGAACAGGTAAATCATTCACCCCTGAGGCCAAACACCTTGGAAGAGTCTCTTCCCTGTTTCCCAGGGCTGCTGGAACTCATGGCCAAAGCTTTCTGTAATATCCTGTCACTTCTGGCTGCTTGCAGAATGGTTTTTATTTTTGCCTTGCAAAGTGCATTGCCCTGGAATTGGTCACTTGAAGCAGCCTCTAAGTCCTGCCTAATGAACTTCTGTTTCTCCTGGAACTTACTTTGGTTATATAATGAAAGTAAGGGATGAAAAAAGGACAGCAGAGAGAATCTTTCCACAGAAATCTGCAGGATGTGGCTCAATTATTTCTGTTTTGGAGCTGGGAATGTCCCTCTCTCTTTGGTGTCACTACACCAGAAATCCATCATTTACACTTAGGCTTTGAAAAAGGGATTTTCCATATGTTTCTGTGTTTGAAAAGGCTTGATTTGCAGAATCTAACACCAATGGAGCATCACCTTGCAAGACTTTAGGTGATAATTGATTGCTATTTTCCTAATAAGCCTTATCAGCACAGCCTTAAATAGGCCTTCACAAATGGAAATCTTTCCTTGGATGTGGTTTTATTTATATAAAATTAAACCTGCACACATTATTTATAGTAGACATGCAAATATACCCTCCTGGCACTGGGCATTTAAGTAGAAGAAAAATACTGTGGAGGGTGATGGAATTAAATTGCTTTCACAGACTTAATTCTTATTTATTATCGGAGAACCATCAGTAGAGATGATGAATTAGGGAGGGAAATCACGGTGGCTTATTTTATAATGAGCTCTGAAACACCAGAAAACATTTTCCTCTGTCTCAAAGTGCAGTTCAGCCTGTTTTAAAGGTTAATAATGAGGACAAAGCAGCGGACTGGATGGTTTGCAGAAGGCTCTGGATCCTCTCCATGTGGAATAATAATTACTCAAGACTGGGAAGCGTGCATGCATCCATCAAGGATTCCACTGTAATGTGTTTTTTCCAGGATGGTGTGAGATGAAGTGCAAGATTTCCCTTTAATAGCTCCAGTGGCTGCTTTTCCAAGTCCTGCAGGGGAATAACCTCTTTTATCTCCCTTTTGGAAAGCCCCCAATCATAAATATTGTGTGATTTCTGTTTTTGTGTGCTGCCATAGTGAGTAAATGTCAGCTTCCACCCTGCACCTGCTGCCAGGCTGCACATGTGGCTCCACAAAACCTCTGTTTGTAGCCACAACTTCACATAAATAAATGACCCAATCCCCTCTTGCAGAAGCCTCAGCACCTCTTCCCAACTCCCTGCCCACCTGTGCTAATAATGACATCACCATTGGAGTGTGCCAGATGTGGTCCTGAGGGTGCAGGAGCTTTCCTTTCCCTCCTTCCACAGTAATTATGAAGGTAATTATGAAGAATTAAAATTAAGACGAACCACTCCAGCATCAGCTGTGTACTTTGGAATTCTGTCTGGTTTTCCTTCTAAAATGCCAGAATTTTCTAAAGAGGAGGAACACTTCTTTCTGCTGGAAGGTGTCTCTGCCCAGGGCAGGGGCTGGAAGCTTTAAGGTCCTTTCTACTCAAACCATTCTTTGATGGTATAAAAATGGCAGAATTTGGGATTCCCAGGTTATCAATATTGAAGGCTGGATTTGATGATCTTGGAGGTCTTTTCCAACTTCAATGATTATCAGCAGGGCTGACAAAAAATCTTCAATGACAATTACATAGATTATTGATTCACACATACTTCCCCCCCTCCCCCCCCCCCCACAAAAAAAGAAAAAGCTCATAAGGAAGGAAATCCTGGGAGGTGCTAAACATATTTCAGGATTTTGGATAAGAGGCAGAGTTTTTAACCAGGGAAGTTGCCTTTTAAGTAATGGACTGTGCAAGCCTGGTAGCACACAATTTTTAAATCCTTGCTTCTGTTTTGGAATGAAATCTAAAAGATTTTCTATCAGGTTGAAGAGGAGCTGTGTATCTGATGCAGCTGAAACCCAAAGGTGATTGTAGGAATCTTACTCATCATATCCCAAGCCCAGCACAGGTGCTCTGCAACTTCCACAAGGTTGGATGCTCTTAGTTCACATTTGGAAGTTGTTCTTCCATCACATAAGTTCATGTGAAAGACAGTCTGGGTTATATCCAGGAAAAAATATCCACAGACTCTGAGGGAAATAAACTCAATGTAGACATGTGGATCAATTCTTAGCTCAATATTTTTTCTGCATAATGCTTTGAAAAGCAACACATGTAAGTAAATTTTAGATGTAATTATATAATTTTTAAAATTGACTGTTATATAAATTTCTGGGTTTTTTTTTTTTTGTCCAGAATGAAAGTTCTGCAAGGATATCAAGGCATCCTTCAGGAAAAGGATCAAGGCATCGCTCCAAGCCCGGAGGAGAAGGTAACCACAGGGAGGATATTGTTATTTCTATCAAAAATGCTGGAGGGTTATTGAGTAGGAATAGCAGAAATACTTAAATATCCGTGTTTATTATTGTCAGGGTTTGGTTTGTACTCCCAGCCTGCATTTCTGAATCCAAGAGGCAGTTTTCCTGCCTGGATTTGGGACATAGGAAGTGAGATTCAGTTCAGTTTGCTCACGTTCCCCATGCACAGTTGCAGATAGAAATTCAACCTGCTCTTGGTCATTACTGTGTAATTACTCTCTAAATGAGCTTTTGGACTTCTCTGCAACTATTTCTGACATTTAACATTTGTTAAACGTTTACAGCAGAGCAAAGTGAAGGTTTTAGTCTTGAAATGGTTTTAATTGGGTTTAACAGAGAGTTGGGCCAGGCTTTCCAAATAAATTTCCAATAATCACTTTTCTGTGGAGGTGCTTCCTTGCAATTATGTCACCAACTTTTGTAATTAAGCCTATTAAATACTGTATTTACACACTGACTGGAAAGTAGATTATCTTCAGAATATCCCAAATATTATACATCAGGAAGAAAGAAGTCATTGCACATAAATCACTTTGTCTGTGTTCAGAAAATTCAGTGACACTTGTGAATTGACAGCTGTTAAAAATAGCCAATTCTGGTTAAAAATTGATGATGTTTAGACTAGTGAAGATGTTAATACACCTAATTTGCCCATCTCACTAGTATTAATTTATATAAAGACATCATGTCTTGCTGAGTCTCTTCCCAAGCATCCCCATTTTCTTGGGATTTCTGTTTTAGGTTTCCATTGGTCTGAAGCAAAATACTGGAGTTCCATCAGTCCTGTTTTCAGGATAATGAATAGCCCTGTTTGGGCACCTTAAAGACCTTGGAAAAAAAGTGGCATTTGGGATCTGAATGTGTGTTAGTTTAGGAGCTTCATTCAAGTTGGTGCTAGAAAATTGAAATTTTTATGTCACATCTCCTCTGCTGTGAAGTTTGAATAATTTGGCAGCTGAAAAACCCTGTCTGGATTCCATTCAATGCAACCTTACTTTACTAGTTAGCGATCCTTAGCTGATCCTATAACTTCTTTTATTTCCCAAGATTTCAGTATTTGTTTTATATGGCACTAAACTGCAGTGATCAGACACACCCCATTTCTAGGATTGTCCCTTTAAAACCTGAATCCAGTTTTCCTGATAAATGAAATACAGCCAATGACTTCCCCTGTGTTTTGGCTTTAGGGAGGGTATTTTAAAATACTCCTCTTTTCCTGATGGCAGCACTCAAATTTGAGTTTACCAGAGCCAGAAATATTTTGGGTCATTACCCCTCTTGTTTTGACACAGTGGGGCTGTCATAGGTGAATAATCCAGAAGGTAGGAAAACTTCTTGGAGCTGTGATGATGATCAGAGCTTTCTGTTTTATCTAATATTAATCGGAAATAAATCAATGTACAACAGGAGGGACTGTCTCTTCTCCACAGGCAGATAAATCAGAGATTTATACTGAATATTTCAGCTTTCAGGAGTTCAGTCAGCACTCATTGAAAAAGTCTTTGTGCACCTTGAATGTGGTTTATTGACACTGAAGAGGGTTTATTAAACTAGGGTAGCCCTTAAAGAAATCCTAACAGGTATTTAGCACGGCTTTTTATTTTGGATTTTTATTGGCTCTTTGGTTTCATTTGACTATAAACTGGTTTGTTACAGGAGCTGTGGACATGAGGAGTGTGGCAGATGGGATTTCAGAGGATGGTGCTGCTGAACTGCAGGAGAAAAATGATCAGGCACTTGCAGAAAAACAGAAAGGTAGGGAAAGTTAAAATCTGACTGCCATGGAAAGTCCAACCTGAGTGTTTTGGGGTCAAATCCATGCAGGTAAATGATGTAAGGAGGGTGATTTACACTTAATCCAACTGCTGCCTTGGGTTTTAATCACATCTGATTAATGTTCTGCTTTGAAAAAGCTCCATCCCCTGAGAAAGCAATTACTTTTCTTTTCTTTTTCCTGATCTTTTGTTTGCCAAGAGACCCAAGGAAAATGCTGCACCTGAATCCCTTGGTGACTTGTTCTCTGCAAGAAGTGAATCTCTGCACGTTGCCTTTTTTGTACAACTATTTGGGAGCCTCAGCACTTGCATTTTACAGCATTCCAGAGCAAAATTCCATCCCTGCACTCTTACTTCACCATTTCCCCCCCAAGCTGGATATAGCTCCCAAGACATGGATTTGTATCCAGCCACAACATCCATGGAGCCATGGCAGCAAAATGCAGGAGGAAGAAGCAAAAAGCTGCATTTTTGTTCTCTCCAGCTCCAGATGCTTGAGCTGGTTGGGAGGATGAATCCCAGGGATGTGGGAAATTTTCCCAGCCCACCTGTGGCCTCCAGGGCCTCGTGGCTGTGGCAGCCTAATGAAATATGGATGGAGGGCCAAGAATTTTGTGTGACCTTCCCCAACAGGGAGAACTTCCATGCTAATTCCCTTTCATCTCTTGGAGCTGTCTTGTCCTTCGGAGTGGATCTGGGATGGAATAGAATTTTATTTTATTTTAAAGCTGGGATGGATGTGAGAGGAATATCCCCAGGTTCATTATTGATTTGGATTGGGTCCCCTGGTGGTGTAAGAACCAAATATTCAGAATCAGAAGAGTAATGAAGGTTGGAAAACATCTCCAAAATCATCAAGTCCAACCTTCATCATTCGAGTTCAACCTTTATTTTATTGACCAATCTTTATGTTCAGCTTTATTCACTAAAGCACTATAAACCCTTCAATTTTTAGGTTCAGGACCTTTAAGGTCCCTTCCAACCCAAAGTATTCCATAAGCCTTTGATTATAAAACATTGTTTATTAGCTGAAATAAACTTATTTTCCTGGATATTTTACAGCGTTATTTCTGTCTGCCTCAGTTATATTTTGTTGTGGAGGACTGAGGCTCTGTATCCTGATTTTTCTGGCCCTGGGAGTAGTTCCCAAGTTCTGGATATAGTTCTTGTTATGTGCTTCATGCCTAAGTTGATCAGATTGCAGAATAAGTAGATCTTCCCTGAAAAATCAGTGTATTTGTTATTTCCAGATTAATTTGCCAGAGACTCAGTAACATTCCAATGACAAAAGACCAGCATCAAACACAGTTAAAAACTTCTAATAGAAAAAAGTACTTTTTAATAAACCAAACCTTTCTCTAGTGCTTTTTGCCCTTTAAGTGATGTATTACAGGATTTTTAAACATAATTGGACTGAGTTTAGATGCTTTAAGTAGAGTTTACCCAAGGAGTTTGTATTTAATACCAAAAAGCCATCTAGGAAAGTGCTTTTTTGCTTTGGGCTATGATAAAAAAAGAGAAGTAATAGTTTATGAGCACTTTATGGGTTCTAAGTTGAAAATAAATCCCTGCTGGGAACTTTTTGCAATATATTTTAGGTACTTATTGCAACAACCAGATGAAAATAGTGTAATGTTTTCAATTTTCTGAATGTCTGTACCTGACTTTGTTTCCTTTCTCCTTCTATTTGTTGCATTTGTCCTTCTGTTTGGGTTAAAACCTTTCCCCAGGTAAAAGGACAATAAAGTTCATCTCATCCCAGCCCCTGTCATGGGCAGGGACACCTTCCACTGTCCCAGGTTGTTCCAAATTCCCATCCAACCTGGCCTTGGACACTTGTAGGGATGAGGCAACCACCACCTCCATTAAGAATCCCAGCAGGGGAAAATAAAAGGTTAAGGGAAACAAAAGAATTGAGTGAGATGATGTCATTTTCACAGAGGAGGGAGTTTCATAATATTGAGAAACATATAAAAATAAAGAAATTTAACTGATTTTTTTTTTCAGTGCAGTGCTAAGATTCAAAATACTGTCATAAAAATTTTCAGGTTTTACTTAACCAGCTAAGCCCCAATTTGATATTGTTTTGTTTGATAGAAAGAGAAGCAGAGAATGTGGCTGCTGAAAAGCCTGAAAATGGGGAAGTACCTCCTGATCTCCCACCTCAGCCTGCCCAAAGGTGTGTTTCTGTCCTTTATTCTGTTTTTCATCCATAAACTGCTTCCAAGTAATGCTATTAAAATGAAGGATGTTTGAGGAAAACACTGCATTTCCTCTGTGCATTCCACAAGGATGGTGTTTTGGATTGGATGAACTTACCTTTCAAACCCCAATTTAATTTGGCTCTTTACTCAGCAAAGGCTTGTGTTGTTGTGTCACTTGTGTTGTCACTTTCCTCATTCCCGTTGTCACTGCAGACGCATTCCCCGTCCTGGCAGTGCGAGGCCAGCGCCTCCCCGAGCGAAACGGCAGGAGAGCACAGAGCTCCTCGTCCCAGAAAGGTGAGCAGTGTGGGACCTGCAGGCTGGGTGTTTCTTGGAGCACACTCTTCTCTGCTCCTCTGGACACCACCAGCCTCAGGGAGGTCACCTCAGTGCTCCTGGTGGGACATGCGGAGTCCCCATCCCTGGAGGTGTCCAAGGAATGCCTGGATGTGGCACTCAGTGCTCTGGGCTGGTGACAAGGTGGGGATCAGTCACAGGTTGGACTTGGAGAGCTTTTCCAGCCTGTGACTCTCTGATCTTCTGATGGCTTTTAGTTTGGTTTATTCTGGGTAGATCTCAGTATTTCCATTAATTCCCATTTTCCTTGTGTCCCTTCCAGGAGTGGCAGCGCTAAAACTGCCCCGAATGTCATCAGGGACCAGCAGGTTTCTGATGATGAGGATGAGCAGTTCGTGGTGGAGGCAGCAGTGCCCCTGCCAGAGATGCCAAAGGTCTGTTCCTGTTGCAACTTACTGAACCTTTTACCATATTTTGTTTAGTAATGTTCAGCCTGGAGGAAGAGAAGGATCCAGGGGGACCTCAGAGTGTCTTCCAGGGCCTAAAGGGGCTCCAGGAGAGCTGGAGAGGGACTGGGGACAAGGGATGGAGGGACAGGACACAGGGAATGGCTTCCCACTGCCAGCAGGGCAGGGGTAGATGGAGATATTGGGAAGGAATTGTTCCCTGTGAGGGTGGGCAGGCCCTGGCACAGGGTGCCCAGAGAAGCTGTGGCTGCCCCTGGATCCCTGGAAGTGTCCAAGGCCAGGCTGGACAGGGCTTGGATGGTGGAAGGTGTCCCTGCTCATGGCAGGAGGTGGCACTGGATGGCCTTTATTTCCCTTCCCACCCAAACCATTCCATGATTCACTGACTTGCTGAAAGTATCCTCCAGCTGAATATTTTTGAATAGTTCCATATTACTGCAATGACAACTTTTTGCAACTAAAGCTTTCTTCCTGCATGTATAGGAGCCAGAAGTGGAGCTGGTTGAGGATCAAAAGCATGGTATGTTTGCTTTTATCTATATTTATACAGATCTAGAATCAACCCCTGGGTTTAAACCAAATGCTGAACAGTAAAAATGCTGAACAAAGCAGTAAAATCCCTCCTGAGGGAAGGGGTTTGCAACGTTTGCAGGAAAAAAGTTATTTACCCAAGCTTGTTTTCCTGTGCAGCTGGATTTACAACCATGTTAAGGACAGTTTTTCTATGCATCTTCAATGTCAGCAGGATTTAAAATTCTGCATAAAGCTCATAAATTAACGTTTCTTCAAGTGTCAGGTACAGCTTTTCAGCTCTGAGATGAGCGTTGGCTTTAAAGACAAGTTCTAGAAAAGCTTGGGAGAAAAAAAGGTCAAATAAATACCTTTAAAGTTCACAATAAAATGCTGTCCTTGTTACTCTAAAAATTGTCTGCATTGAAAAAAAAGAAGCAGTTGGGTTTTATTTTATTGTCTGAATGTTTAAAACTGTTTAGTGTCCGTCAACGCTGAGAAAAAAATCCTGATTTTTCAACAGGTGGGCTGGTGAAAAGAATCCTGGAAACAAAGAAGGATTATGAGGCATCCCAGAAATCATCACAGACCACAGACAGGGTAAGGTGGCAATGGCCTTCAATAAACTGGGAGATTAAATGTTGCAATTGTGACCTTTTGCTTTGCTTTAAATGTGGGTTTTGTCGATTTATGATCAAGCTTTTCTGTGTCATGTCTTGTCTTGCTTATGTGTTTTTTTTCCACAGTTGAGAAAGGAAAGGTAGGTTTTGGTTCTGCTGGAGTTTTGTTGGGTTTTTTTTTTTGTTTGTTTTTTTTGAGGATTTATAAAGTGTGTGGAAAGGATCTAGCAGTGATCACAAACCAGAAGCAAAAGGTTGAATGATTTAAGTGTCTTCCTGTTACAATGGAGAGCTCTGGCTTTTTCTGCCTTGTAAAGGTCCTGGTATGAGAGGCAGCAAAAGGCAGAGCATTGAGATGAACTTTTCTGATCCCTTGGTTCTGTGGAAAATTTCTAAATCCATTCTGATGTGTTGGGGATGAGGCACTGAGGCATTGCAGTGATTAAAAAACTCATAAAATGCGACAAGTATCTGATGTTTTGGGGAGGGGAGTGCATTTCATGAACTCTTATATTTTCCAATCACATCTTCTCATTTCTTTTAATCTGAATTCAGTATTGTAGGGTTTTCCTACATGTATTCTTTTTAGGAATGGTCTGTAGGGTTTGAGTCCAGCTGTTCACAGCTCTGAGAAATCAGTGGTGACTCTTGAAGCCCAGACCTCTTGCCTGCCTCTTTTGGGTTTCCTTTCTTTCCCAGCAAGTTGAGACAGTTGGGATGGCAAATCTGGCTCTTGTGGGGGATTTCTCAGACTCCTTTCTGGACTCTGAGATTGGCTGAGATCCAGGCCTGTTTGCCTGATCAAAATTCCTTTCATGTATTGCAACGCCTGTGGTTAATGAGCCCAGGTAGGGTTAAATGGGATATTGGGAAGAAATTCTTCCCTGGGATGGTGGTGAGGCACAAAGCTCATTTCTGAGCTGGCACTGTCCCTGTTCCTGGCTTTCTAACTAGATGGTGCTGTTGGATCATCAGTTCCCAGGCTCTGTTTGGGAAGAGCAGTAGGAATTCATTAGTGCTGTCTCTCAGCACTACCTCACTGGGGGCTGTTCTGTTTGATGGTGTTCTGTCCAGCACTGGGCATGGAACAGGAGAATGGGGGAGGATTTACACAATCATGTGGATTTCAAGCTCAGGAAGCTTCCTCTGATGTCTGTGCTGAATTTTCTGCTTGGCTTTTTTCTCTGACTGAGACTAACAAACTAAACCCGTCCCTTTTTAACCCCTTAAATATATGTAAATGGCCAATTGTGACTCTCCACAATAACCATTGAGTCCCACTGCTGGTTTTCAGCCCCTGAAACATTCATTCAGCCCTCCTTTGTCTTTTGTTGCACTTTTCAAGCCCTGCTCTGTGTTAGCAGTGCCCAGAATAGACAACTAATTCTGGAAAAAAACCTGCTGACTTCCTGGTCCATCACGTGGAAACTTGCCTAAGCTCCTGGAATACCATGGGATTGCCTATCCAAGCAGCTGCCTGCTACTGCAGGAGGTTTCTTTGCTGCTACTGCTTTTCAAATCATGGTGTGGAAGTTGTTGGGATGCTGAGAGCAGTGTAGTTCTCCTGAAATTGTGATCCAGAGAGATGTGTGGTTTTCCTGATGGCAGAGTTGAATGGAAGACACGATTAAAAATGCCTGAAGTTAGTGAGAGGCACTTGTCAGTTCAGGAAACAAGAGCTGGAAACACAACTGAATCCTGGGAACTGATTTTGCAGGATGGAGTTGCTGAGGTGACACAGGAGACTGTAAAAGTAAAAAAACCCCAAATTTCCAGTGTGGCATTCCCTCTGGGAATGTTTCTTGGACCAGAGGTGGCAGTTGGAGGTCTGGCACCATCAGACTCTCCACAAAAAATCTCTTCTGCATCAGGATGCAGCTCTATTCCAAACTGTGTTGTGCATCACAGAGTAAAATTAAGGGTACTGCTGTATTTTTGGAGTAAGGTAGCCAGAAATCCAGGGAATATTTGAAAGAAAACTTGCTTTGGGAAATTCCATCTGCTGAAACCATGGTTATCCCTCTATTTGTCAGTAGAATATTCATCTTCCCTCATTTTGTTAAACTATTCAATGCATCCAAAAGAAATGAAATATTTTCCCCACTTATATTCATTAGTCTTTAAAGCCTTGATCTTCTGCCAGTTGGGAAAATGAAGAAGGGGAAAAAATAGTAGGCTGAGAGCAGGAACTTTTGGTTAATACATTATTAACTCCAGTATTCAGCAAAAAAATGATCAATGGATCTACCTGATTTATTGGGGATTAATCAACGAGAAATGAGGTGGAGTTGGTGGATAAATACTTAATCCAAATGTAACACTGGTGCCCTCTCAGGGATGTTTCACACCTTCCAGCTGCTGATGGCTGAGGAACATTTATTTATGTTTAAAGCATTCCTCCAAAACCCTTTCTGTGCCATGTTTCCCAAACACACATTTGCTTTTTACGGAGTTGTAATAAAGGAAGAGAAGGGAGAAGGAAAGAAAACTGGGACTTTCATCATTTAGGTTTTGCATGTGCAGAAACTTAAAATAATATACACAATTTTGAGGTCAAACAAAGAGGTCATTCTGGAAATACACAAGATTTTTGCTGCCTTGATTAGCTGTGTTCAGCCTAACAAATTCCTAAAAAAACTTCCTAAATGTATTTGTTTAGAATCTAAGCCTCTAATGTTAACCAGAGAAAGAAACAGATGTTCCATTTTGTATTCCACTTCATTTATTTGATGTGTGGAAAAACGTAGGCAGGTTATTAAATAGCTGAAGCAAGTGGGATAACAGAATTCCCATCTTTGCACTCCCAAAAAGGCCTTCAGAAAAGCAGCAGCTTGGAGGGCTCTGGGAGGAAGGAGTGATATTGAATAGCTCAGCACCTGGGCAATATTAACTTGAATCACCAGTGTGATCCATTATGCACTTCAGAGCTTAGGACAAACCTAATCAGTGCTGATTCTGTTTGTTTGAAGTGCTGCAGGTCATGGATTCTTACATTAATCCATCAGCTGCACAGCTCTGCCTGTGCCCTGCAGTCTGTGCAATTAATGTGCTGTGTTAACCAGCTGGAGTCAGAAATCCATCAGTGAGGTACCTGAATTATTCCCACCACAGCATTTTGCCAGCTTGGTGTGTCCTAAGGAATGCTGACAGGAAGAGTGAAGAGGAGTTACTTGTGGCAGAGCTTTCACCTCTGGGACATCTCTCTTGGTGATGATGTGCTGTTAACTCAGTGGGAAATCTCTGCTGCAAGCACACAATTCCTCAAAAATAAGGCTTTTTACCCAGCAGCCACGGGAGCTGCAGTGTCCTCACACTGCTCCCAGGGAACAAAAATGGGTCCCCAAGCAGTTGTGAACACAGGAGCAGGGTTTGGGCCACTCTTGGGATAATCCCAGTGTCAGGGCTCCTTTGTGCCCAAAACCACGGAATTCCTGTCCTGAGGGTGCAGTAGAAATCCAAGTGAGACAGCAGATGGATGTGTGAGCACAGAAGATGTGTAAAAGTGGTGAGGCAGCTGTGGTTTTCCCCCTGGGAGAGGGTGCAGTGTGTAAAGGACACAGCACAGGGCCTGTCAGTCTTTCAAGGGGCTGGGGCACAGCCTGGGGGAGAGAAGTTGTTTAACACAAGGAGCAGGTTTATTTCAAGGGTTTTTTTGACCAGGAAAGGCTGCTCTTTCAGGAGGAGGAGGTTATGGACACAGGGTTCAGTGGGGGGAGCAGAAAGGGAAGGTTGGGCAGGACTGGCACCAGTGTGGCATCGTGGGTGAGTTAATTAACAATCTGCTGTCACTAATTACAGCTGGGGGTGTTCACCTGGAGAAGGGAAGCTCCAGGGAGATGTCAGAGACCCTTCCAGTGCCTAAAGAGGCTCCAGGAGAGCTGGAGAGGGACTTGGGACAAGGGATGGAGGGACAGGACACAGGGAATGGCTTCCCACTGCCAGAGGGCAGGGTTAGATGGGATATTGGGAAGGAATTGTTCCCTGTGAGGGCGGGGAGGCCCTGGCACAGGGTGCCCAGAGAAGCTGGGGCTGCCCCTGCATCCCTGGCAGTGTTCCAGGCCAGGCTGGACAGGGCTTGGAGCAACTTGGGATAGTGGAAGGTGTCCCTGCCATGGCAGGGGGTGGAATAGGATGAGCTTTGAGGTCTCTTGCAAGCCAGACTGTTCCATGATTCCATTATTTCACTGCATGTGCTGAGTACTGCCCCAAATAGAGGAAATTTTGGGAATTGACTTCTCCCCAAGACAGGATCAATGTGAAGAAAAGCAGGGTGGGTGTTCATGCACAGGTGAAAAGTCCAGCTCTTTTCAGAGGAATTAAATATGAACTGGAGAGAAAACCACCACCATCCAAAAAAAGGGAGATTTAAAAAGCTCTCTTGAAAGAGCCATTCTTTTATTTTCTTGTGGTGCCTTCCAGCTCAGGAGCAGGTCAGACTGACTCTGGGAAATCCAGTGGTAAAGAACATTGTGTCTCCAGCTCCTTGGCCTGTGCCTGAACCCCATACCTGGCATCAGCAGAAAAAGCATCCTGTTCATTTGAAATGGTTTAACATTTACTGTTTCCCCCCTGGTTCTGTGAAAGAGTTTCTTATGGGGATCCCTGGTGGATAGTTACAATCTACTTAAAACGCAGACTCTGTAAAAACCAGGAAAAGAAAACACCCTTTATGATCCAAAAATACATTTTGTACAATAAAAAAAGAGCCTCACCTTGTTGGTTTTGCACTGAATGTATCCCAGTTACTTGTCCAAAATGAAGTTTCTGCCCTGTCCTGTAGAAAGAGGTGGGGGGAATGATGGAGCTCAATAAAACTGTGATTACCTGGGTCTGTTTTCCTAGTGGGACATAATAATAGAGTAAAAAGGGGCTGTAGAAACTATTAAAATGCTTGATGGATGTTTGTACTAATTTGATTCATATTTAAAAAACTGTTAATGAAAAAAAAGGAAACAAAGGAGAAGGGATATAAAAGCAAGCAAATGCTGTTTCTTGAAATTCTGGTGGTTTCTGGAGCCTTGTTGATAGTTTCCCTCTTACTGATTAAAAAAGAAAATTCCTGCTTTCAGATTTCTCAGGTCCCTGCACCCAAGTCCACATTGTGTTCTGCTCACATTGAGGTAATGGGAAAAGCAGCCTTTTTTCCAGGACTCCAAAATAAACATTTATCTTGGTGCCTTATGAAAAAACATGAAGGAAGGGAAACGTGTTGGCCTTACAGAAGTGCTCCAGCCTTTTATATGGGGATAATTTATTGATTCTGGGGCTGTTGGGAAAGGGGAGTTGGTTGAGGTGTAGGGCCTAATGAAAAAGCCTGGAACAATTCTCATTCTGGCATTTTTCTCCCGGCTGAAAATCTCCAGTTACGTGTTTGTGCAGAGTGAGCAAAGGTGGCACTCGGGGCTCCTACCGCCCACGTCGCCGGGTGGAGGAAACCATCTGCCACAATTCCAGGGCATTCCAGAGATTTTAACCCATGACTGGAACTGTGCAGCTGGGAACAGGCACTGATGGGTTTCCCTCCACTTAATTATTTAAAATCAGCCATAATTGGTAAAGCTGGAGAGTGGCATGGGGATAATTCTGAGCCCTGAGCTGCAGGATGTAATCCTGGATCCCTGGAATGTCCCAAGCCAGCTTGGATGGGCTTGGAGCAGCCTGGGATAGTGGAAGGTGTCCCTGTTCATGGCATGGCTTGGAACTGGATGAGCTTTGAGGTTCCTTCCCACCCAAACCACTCTGGGATTCTGGGATCTTGGTAGCACAAGCGTTAATGAGACACTGAAAGAGTGGATGGGGATTTTCTAATTTGTGGGGTGAGGGACACAATGGGCCAGTTGAGCTCTGGGCCTTCAGGTTGGGAAAACTTTCTTGGGAGGAAATTGTTCTTGGATTTTTCTTGAGACTTGGGAGTTCTTACACCACTTCAATATCACATAGTAAGTGTTTCAAAGACACAAATATTAATTCTTTTTAAATTTTTTGTTTTCATTTTTAAACAAGCCTATTGATGCACCTGTCTGAATAGTACTTACTAGATTTTTATTCTAAATAATATTTAATGGATTTTTAGTGGTGGTATGTTTCAGTTCTTGCAGTGACAGTTGGTCTTGATGATCTCGAAGGTCTTCTCCAGCCCTGACAATTCTGTAATTCCATGACTGACTTTGGATGGAATAATATTTTCTCCTTTTAATCTCACTTTTGAAGTACTCAACTGCCCAAAGAACATGCTGGAATTACAGGGACAGCCAGCTTTTCCAGGAGAATACCTTGGGAAACATTCTAAACCTTGACATTTGGGAAATAGAAATGAAGCATTCTTCAGGTTTATCACACAGCAACCCTCAGATAAAGGACTGGCTGAGTCTTCTCCCTTCTGAGGGAGCTGCATGTGAAAAAATTCCTTATTTCTTGGCTGAGGCTCCTGATAATGGATGGCAGGGAGGAGAGTGGGGAGGGTTTGGAGCACTTAGGAGAGGAAAAACAAGGCTGTGGGATGTCTTCCTGGGAAGCTGTTGGATCTGATACAACTCTGCTGATGAACTGGAGGTGATTGTCTTCACAGTTCACTTCCCAGTTCCATGGGGAAAGTCCAGTGCTGTGGATTAAGCCTTCCTTGTGGCTCTGGTGGAGCACAGAGAGTAGGAAAAGGAGTAGGAAAACAGTCAGGATGGGGAGAGAAGGGTTTGAAATGCTGTGAAAATGATCCTGAAGGACAGCAGAGGCATGGATGGCTCTAGAAAGGCTCTGCCTGCCGTGTTTGATGTGGTGTGGTGTAATGAAACACCTGCTGCTGTGAGGGAGGGAACTGGGGCAGAGTTGTTTTGAACAGCTCAGCCAGCACTCCCAAAGTGACTTGGGAAGCGAAGGGCACTGGCTCAGCAGCGTTTGTCACCTCAGGCCAGTTCCCAGTGAAGCCACTTGCACAGGAACTCCCAGGAAAGGCCGAAATCCGGCGTTTTCCTGCGCCATGTGTGTGGCACAGCCCAGGTAGCAGCCCTGAGCGAGGCTCAGCCTGCCGATCCCCAGAAAAGTGTTTTAGGAAAACACATCTCTCCGTGTCCCTGAGTCCTCCAGCCAGCCCAGGGCTGCTGAAATGTGCTTGGCAGGAGGCCCTGCAGCCTCCCAAAAGCCAGCTGAGCAAACAGCCCCTGGCTCGCACAGGAAGCCAGGCCAGTTGGGAGGAGGGCAGGAGGGGACAGCGGGATGGATTCCATGTCCCAGCACCAGGGAGGAGCGTGCTGCCACCTCTGTTTGCCAGGAATTGTGCCTAAGAATTGGCTCAGCCCGGGCTTTGGGTGGCAGAGAGAAGCCTTTCTAGCTGTCCGGCACATATTAAATGGCCAAAGTGACTTTAAGTAAACTCTACTTCAAGCTCTGTGTGTCTGACTTTGGGAATTTGACCTGTAGGAGTGTTGGAAAGAAAGAAAAGCGGGATTGTTTTGTCTTTGTGGGTGAGAAAATCCCAGTGGGCTTTTCCTTAATGGTTTTGCTGGAATAAGATTATTCCAATGTGTTAGCAGTGTGGCATCACTTTGCTCTTTTTACAGCATCCTTTTGCTCCTCCTGGCTTTGCCACTGGAGCAGGCTCAGTATTTGACTTGCAGTGAGCTGAGAGGCTCCAGGAGCTGCACCACAGAGACTCTGCTGGCTGCACATGAGGGAAGTAGCACAAGACCAAATTCCTTTGGAGTAGTGGAGTTTATTGAGGCCACACCTGCAGGCTGGATGGTTTTACAGCTGTGAACAGGAGTGCGAGGCAGGGAATAACCACAGGCTATTTTAGCTCTGAAAGGCTGTTACTAGGAGCAGCATTAGGAGCTGGAAATCCAGATATGGGCAGTGAAGGGAGAGAAGCATCTTGAAGGGGCTGATGCAGAGAACTCAGAGGAGGCTGTGCCCTGGAGGTCCTAAACAGCAGCAAAATGTCCTGCTGCTTTTAAAGCTTGTCCAGAAAGGTGTGCCTGCCCCTGGATCCCTGCAAGTGTCCAAGGCCAGGCTGGATGGGGCTTGGAGCAACCTGGAATAGTGGAAGGTGTGCCTGCTCATGGCAGGGGTGGGATGGGATGGGATGAGCTTTAAGGTCCCTTCCAACCCAAACCACTCTGTGATTCCATTATTTTCTTCCCTTTCAGACTGTCACAAACACTTCTCCAGCCACTTCCCAGTTAGCAGTCTCCAAAACATCCTTCGTTCAGCGTGCACCAACCATTCCCCCTAATGCTGATTTCCCTGTTCATCCCTTCTGCTAGGAGAAGCCACTTGTTCCGGAAGCATCCAGGAAGAGGGAGAGAGACCTGGTAGCCAAAGAGATCGAGAAGTTCCAGGTGTCCATTCAGGCTGTGTGCCAGAATGCCTTCAATCTGGGCAGGATCGTGGATTACATCCAGGAGGACATGGATGCCATGAGGAACGAGCTGCTCGTGTGGCGGCAGGAGAACAGGGAGCACGCGGAGGCTTTGCAGAGGGAGCAGAGGTGAGCGGGGCCAGGGAGAGCTCTTCAGACAGATTTTAGGAGCTCTTAAAACCTCTAAACAACATAGAGATCAATATTTTTGGAGCCATATTCAGCCCAGACAGAACTGCTGCTCCCTGAATCCATGTGCTTCATCCCTGCAGAAGCAAAATGGGAGGATTCTTAGCTGAGCCTTCCCCTGACAGGTAGCAAGGTGTTAAAAGTGAGACCCAAATCCGAGCAGTGAGACACTTCCAATCCTTCAGGACAGGATTACAGAATAGCAGCCATGGGGAAAAAAGTGCTTCCCACGTGTCCTGGGATTGGGAAGCTCAGCCTTGTTTGCTTCCCTTCTCTGAGAGACAACTGCAGGATCCCAGTGGGGAAATGTGCCTGCAATTCCTAGTAATGCCTTTGGTGATTTTTGTGGTGGAAAGGAGGGGGAAACCTGAAGGTTTTGGAGATCTGGGCTTTAGCTGATGAGCCCTCGAGTGACTGGGTAGTTCAGAATGACAGCAGGCTCCTGCAGGCTGCCATTTCCTGGCTGTCCAGCATTCCTGAAGACTGGCAAAATCATGGAAGGGGCACATTTGTTTGAAAACCATTTCCTCATTCACTTAAGGTGCAACTTGTGGTTATTAGGGTAGGATTTACTGAAACTTCTGTTAGTGTGGCATTGCCTGTCCTTGTCAGCAGCTCCTGATGGCTCTGTTTTCATCTCATGGAATCATGGCATAGTTTGGGTTGGAAGGGAACTTAAAGCTCATCCAGTTTCCCCCTGCTATGGGCAGGGACACCTTCCACTATCCCAGGCTGCTCCAAGCCCTGTCCAACCTGGCCTTGGACACTTCCAGGGATCCAGGGGAAGCCACAGCTTCTCTGGTCCTTGTTTTAAGAGTTCTAGCAAAAAAACCAGATGAGCCAAGAAGTGATTTTTAGTGTTGAATTATGGGTGATCTCCCTTGAACAACATTCCCCTCTATCCATGTTATTAGCTTTATCTTTATGTTTTTTATTCCCAACTTCTTTCAGGAAGGGTGGGAATAACTTAAACACCAGGCTGGACAGGGCTTGGAGCAACCTGGGATAGTGGAAGGTGTCCCTGCCATGGCAGGGGTGGGACTGGATGAGCTTTAAGGTCTCTTCCAACCCAAACCATCCTAGGATTCTTTAATTCCATTAAATACTTTGCAGCCTTTCAGGTATTGAAAGGTACTTCTTGGAGGATTAAATAACCTGAAGCAGCAGAAAGTTTCCAACAACATCACGCTCCTTGTGTCTCTTCCAGCATCACAGACAGTGCTGTGGAACCACTAAAAGCTGACCTGGCTGAACTGGAGCAGCTCATTAAAGACCAGCAAGAGAAGATCTGTGCTGTGAAAGCAAATATTTTAAGGAATGAAGAAAAAATCCAGAGGATGGTTCTTAGCATAAACTTACCTTCAAGAAGGTGAAGAAGAGGGAAAAGAGAGGAATGAAAGAGCCTTGGGACTCACTGACGTTGCTACCAAAAAACTGAAACCCAAATAGCAGATATGACTTGTTCAGATGTGAAATGTTTAGGGACCAGAACCCTAAAAATTATATTAAAAAAACCATTATTGCATTGATTTTTAGATGTTGATATTATGCAAGATAAAATTATGTTCACTTGAATGCTCAGGTTGCAGAGCTATTAAAGTAACTTGTTTGTTTACCTGTGAGCTGCTGTTTCTCACTTCCAGAGCTCCCTTTCCTTCCCTGGCCACTTCTCCCTTCAACTCCTTCTCCTCATCTCCCTTGAAATTCCCTCTGAACACACTGTTCTGATAAATGGGTATTAAAGAGCTCTTTGCCCTCCCTTAAATGTTCCAAACTCCTGCAGGTCAGGAGGTTCCTGAATCCTGTTCAGAGCTGTCAGGAATCTGATTAGGACCAAGTGAAAATGCAATTCGAGCATCACCACGTAAGGGAGCTGAAGTATTTTATCTGCACAGGTGTTAATTCCATTTTTATTGCACATGTTCATTTGGAAAGGATTAATTTAAGTACCTGTTTCCTCCCCAATGCATGTCCTTGTAGCTTTTTCTACAGGAATAATTCCCCTGATTTTTTTTTTTAGTGAACTGCAGATGTCTGTAGTGTTTTCCTAATGACCTCTGGAGTGTTCTGCCCATGAGAGTCCAGCTTTAGTGATTTCTAAACCTGCAAAGAGTATTAGTGTAGACACAACTGTGTGACTCTGTGCTGGGTGCAGAGGCTTTAGTCCCCTGCAAGGCTGTTGCCAAGGATTTTATGATATTGTTTGGATCATGGATGAAGTGTTAGTGGCCTTGTTTTTTCTTCCTTGATTGGTGTATCTATGTTTTTTTGGATTGTTTTTTTTTCCTTCATGGTTTCTTTATCTAGTATCTGGACCTAAAAACCTACCAAATGGATCATCAGCCTAAAGTGAGTGTTTTGGATGTTAAATACAGACATTTGGAAGGGTGGGAGGCTTTGGGGGGCAGATGGAGAAGCATTTGGGGGCTTGGGAAGGAAGAGGAGAAATTTTTTGATCTCAGCCTGTGACACCGAGCTCTTTGTGTTTGCATGGCCCTTTTTCAATCCCTGAACTACATTCCAGGTGTCAGCACATGAAGGAAAGGGGGTTCAGGATGTCCCCCAGCACCCCCAGAGCCCAGAACTGATGGTGAAACCCTGTGTGGTCACTTTTCCCTTTAAATACCTGGATTGTCAAATACAGTGTTTGCTGGGATTGCTCAGACTCCTGCTGAGGTGATGTTTGTCCCCATGAGCTTCCCACTGCTGCAAGCCACCCCTAAAGGGCACAGGTTTGTCACCTGTCCCTCAGCCTTTGTCACCCCTTGGTCCCCTGCCACACCCCTTCTGCATGACAATATCCAGCATGGTGCTGCTGGAGCCTGGGCAGGAAAGTGGGGTGGGAGTTCTCCTGAGACATTTCTGGGTTAAACAGATTCAGATCATGATTTTCCTTTCCCTCAGCTGCTCCATGGAGTTCCCTTCACCCTGCCCTCATCCTGTCCCTGCTGCTGGTGTCCCAGTGGTCTTTGCCTGGTGACATGGCCCACGTGTCCATCTGTCCTTGGGCTAGAAGTGCCTGTCCCTTCTCAGGGTGGAAAGCTTGGCCTCTGAGGCACTGATTTGGTTCCTGGGCCAACTCAGGGATGACTTTGTGCATCTTTTTGTTTTCCAGGGATGGAACAAAGCCTCGGAGCTGAGGCAGGTTGAGGATGCAGCACCAAAAAAGCCAAGGGAGCAGCTGTGCCTGGAGAAGGGGAAAGGGAATGTGCTGTGCACACCCTGGGCTGGGGAGTTGTGTTTCAGCCTGTGGGTGGTTCATTAGCAAAGGAAACCTTGCCTGAGCGGTGGTTTGGGATTGAAAGCCCTTCTCATTGTCAGGCCCTGCCGGTGCTAATGGAGCCTGACAGTTCTGGGAAGTTGGATTTGTGTTTCACGACGTGCCTGACATTCCTCTCCGTGCAGGTCGGGAGGGGCTGCCTGCCCCTCTGCCTTTGGGCCGGGAATGCTCCTCAGCTGGAAAGGTGGAGCTGGTGGCAGCATCCCAAAATGCCCTGGCTCGGTAGGAAGGGACACTCCAGGTCAGGAGGACTCAGGGACAGAGGAGGCTGGAAGGAAGGGGACAGTGGGGTGAGCTGGGAGGTTTCCATTGGAGCTCAGACATCCATGGATATTGGATGTTGGGATGAAAGTGTTTTCATTTTCAAGGTTTCTCCACTCCCTTAAGCTGCTGCCTGCTCTTGCTGCTCTTGCTCCAACAGTTTTGCTTTAAATATGAAATATTCCAGTGATTTTTTTAAAATCTTTTTGTCCCCAAAGTACCTTGGATCCATCCACTGGGGAAGCAACCACCATAGCCTGACAATGCAAAGAGGAGGGCAGGACCATGGCTGTGTCAAAGTGTTTCCAGGATTTTTGGGAATGTGTCCTCTTCCAGCAGGAGAGTCCAAAGGGATGGGTTGGCACTAAGAGGTTACTTATCTAAAATGGCTGGACTCTGCCTCAGATGAATTTGTGGTCTTCCCTCTTCCCAGATTTACACTTGTGGAGGTGAACCAGCCTAGTGCAAGGGATGGATTTGGGATCTGCCAGCCCTGGAATTTCCTTCAGCTCTTGGAGAGCCCCAGGCTGCCCCCACAACTCCCTGGATAACACCAAGGCCCATTTCTTCCCACCCTGTTTTGTGAAAAAACATGGCAAAATAACATTTCCATTTTCCAGGGAGAAATTTAATTAAAAGGAATTAAGAGGCATGGTTTATAGTTTAATTTCATGTGATGAAAAAAGGATTAGCTCCCACCCCCTGCTACCCAAACCCACGAGATGATGGCAGCTGAGAGCCATGGGAGGGAAATGCTTCCCAGGAGAAAAGGGAGAGAAATTCCCCCCAGATTTATGACTTGTGAGGCAGAGGTTGCTCAGGTTGGCCTTGTTTTTTGTCGTGCTGCATCCCACAGACTTGGCTTTGTTGTGTGCCCAGGAATGGGCTGGAAATGGATGGGTTTGGCTGCTTTTTGCAGGTCACTTGTGTGCTCAGGTACTGCCTGGGTCACTGAGGCAAGGTGGGGAGCTTTCAAGGGACCATGGAAAGGAGAAAGGAGGGAAGAAGGTAATTGAAATGTTATTTTGGGGAAGAACTTTCCCCAAGCCATTTGCTTGTTCCAATGGCCTTCCATGTTTGTGTTCCTGCTCATTTAGCAGGAAGAGATCTTGTTCCAAACCCTTGCCCTGGGCAGGGACACCTTCCACTATCCCAGGTTGCTCCAAGCCCTGTCCAGCCTGGCCTTGGACATCTTCCAGGGATCCAGGGGCAGCCACAGCTTCTCTGGGCACCCTGTGCCAGAGCCTCCCCACCCTCACTGGGAAGGATTTATTCCCACTATCCCTCCATTTTAGTCTTGCTTTGCTCTGCACAGGATCTGGCAGAGAAGGAGGAAGAGAAACTGCGAAAATACCTGAAATAAGATACAGCCCAAATACAGACACAAACAGAAGGAATCTCCTTTCCCTGAGAAGGACAGCAGATCCAGTGTGGATTGCCAGGGCATACCAGGGTCTGTCCTCTCTCTGTCTCCTGCTGAAGCACATTTTGGGAGGTCTGATTCCCTCCAAAAAATCATAGAATATCCTCAGTTGGAAGGACCCACAAGGATCACTGATCCAAGCCCTGGCCCTGCATAGACACCCCAGCAATCCCACCCTGTGCATCCCTGGGAGCATTTTCCAAACTTTCCTTGGGCTCTGGCAGCCTCAGGCTGTGCCCATTCCCTGGGGAGCCTGGGCAGTGCCCAGCACCCTCTGGGGGAAGAACCTTTTCCTGATCTCCACCCTAAACCTGCCCTGACACAGCTCCAGCTGTTCCCTCTGTGAAACTGGGTGAATCCAAGCAATAACTGCTTTAATTTGAAATGCTGAGTATGGACACAAATTCCTCCCTCCCTCCCAGGCCAGAAGAGCCCATTCCAGGTGACTGGGATATAAACTGTGAGGACTTGCATGGAGAAGGCTTATTTGAACACAGCCCCTTTTGTTGCAGAGGACTGAGTGGGTCAGAAGGAAACAGATGGGAAGTGGGACTGGAGCTGCCTAGTGTCTCCTCATTCCTGGGCTGGCAGCCCTAGCCACAGGGATTTCTTCCTGGCCAGCAGGGATTAGCTTGGTGGCACGAGGTGCTTCATTTCTCCTGTGCTCTCAGGTTTTCTCTGCTTTTTGGAAGAGCATCTGCTGCTCCTGGAGCCTGAGTGTGAGCTGAGCCTGGGAGGAGCTGGGGATCCATGTCTGGGAAGGAGAAGCTGCTTGGATAAGCAGCAGTTGCTCCAAGCTGGAGGTTCCAAGCTGCTCTGCCTTTAACCTCGGGAGGGAGAAAGGAAGTTTTTCTGTCCAATTCAAATAATCTCGGCAGTACTTCCAGTGCACGTTCCAGGGCTGGAAACTGGAGTCAACCTGAGGGAGGTCCTGGGTCAGCATCGGGGGCTGGGGGTGGGAGGGGACAGGCACAGCCACAAGTGACACTGATGGAGGGGGAATGAGCAGCCAGAGCACACAGGGCTGGGCTGTTGTGGAATCCCAGAGGGATATGGGCTGGAAGGGACATTAAAGATCATCCAGTCCCACCCCCTGCCCTGGGCAGGGACACCTTCCACTATCCCAGGTTGCTCCAAGCCCTGTCCAGCCTGGCCTTGGACACTTCCAGGGATGCAGGGGCAGCCACAGCTTCTCTGGGCACCCTGTGCCAGCAGCTTTGTCTCATCACATCCTCCTAAAAGCAGACCAACAGCCCTTAGCCCTTCATTTATTTTGATTTGATTTTAATTGGAGGAGTGGCAGTAGGAAGAGAAAGACACTGAGATGCTCCTCTCCACAAATCTCCTGACCACCTGTGGTGGGTTAACCCTGGCTGGATTCCAGGTGCTTCCTAAAGCCACTTAATCATTAAAAAAATCTTAAAACACCTTTTCCCCATCCCTGCCTTCTTCCCAGCCTCACTTCACTCCTGATTTTCTCTCCTCCTCCCCACCAGTGGCACAGGGGGACAGGGAATGTGGTCACTCATCACTCATGGGCTGTGCTGCTCTTTCCTCCTTGTTGGGAGGACTCCTCACTCTCTTCCCTGCTCCAGTGTGGATCCCTTTTCCATGGGGTCAGTCAGTGCTGCAGGAGCTGCTCCAGTGTGGATCCCTTTTCCCATGGGGTCAGTGCTGCAGGAACTGCTGCAGGAACTGCTCCAGTGTGGATCCCTTTTCCTTTCCCATGGGGTCAATCCTACAGGAACTGCTCCACTGTTGGCTCCTCTCTCCACAGGGCCACACATCCTGCCAGGACCCTGCTCCAGCATGGGCTTGCCATGGGGCCTGAGCTTCCTTTGGGCATCTCCCTGCTCTGCTGTGGGGTCTTCACTGCCAGTTGCACTTGGAGGAGAGGCCTGGAAGGAGAGGCAGAGTTATTTAGGTTGGACAAAGATGCAGAGCCCTTCCTGGGACGTGCAGCTTGACGTACAGGAAGGTTTATTTGTTCTAGTCTCACTAAGAGCTTTATTCCTGCTTCTTGTTGCTCCTGGCAGGGTGGGAGCTGAATAAGAGTCCCAACAGTTGGGGTCCAAACACAAATGTCCTGACAGGAGAGCAAAGGGATATCAGTTCTGGAGGATACTCCAAGAGACCTGGATTGAAAGTGATCACAGAATCCCAGAATGGTTTGGACTGGGAGGAACCTTAAAGATAATTTTGTTCCAAACACCTTCCACCAGCCCAGGTTGCTCCAAACCCCATCCAACCTGGCCCTGAGCATCCTGGATGGGGGAAGAGCAGAGCAGAGCAGCCAGGGGAGAGTTTCCAACAGCGACAAGTTTTCAGTGTGACAACTCTGTCCCAATGCATGGGTGGAGTGGGACGGGGAGAGCAAGAGATGCCCCTTGGGTGGGCTCAGCACTCCTGGTGGCATCCTGGTGGCTGCAGGGGCAGCTGGTGCTGGAGGCAGGAGGAATTCCAGGCCACCCACCTGGCTCTGTGCTGCTCAGGTAGCCTGGGAGGAAGGGAAGGTGTTCTCCTCCAGTTTCAGCGCTCCTGAGCTCCCAGCATTCCGCTGAAGTGCCAAGAAAGGGCTGGTTTTACCTTGAACTCTGCAGGGCTGTAAACTGGGAGCTGCCATTAATGGGATCCTTGTCTTTGGAGCAGGGTGGGAGCCCCAGGTCCCTCCCACCCAAATACTGTTCTATTGTGCTGCCTCGAAAGCTGCTGCTGGAGCTGAGAACGGGGATTTGGTTCCAATGTCACTTTCTCAAGTGTCAGGAGCTGTGTTTGCTCTCCGTGTGTGACTGCCCAGAGCACAGGCAGCACAGGACCACCCCAAGGCATCCAGCTGCTTCCAGAGGTGGGAAATGTGTGGGAACTTCCACTGCTGCCCTCAGCATCTGCTGCCAGGCAGGCTGGGCTTTGTGGGAAGCCACTCTGCACGGGAGGAAAGGGTGCTTGGAGCCCTTCCTGGATGGATGGAGTCACCTGCAGCGAAGGGATTGGTGGGCAGGAGGTTTTGGTGCACTTTTGGGAAAGTGTTGGGTCATCGAGGGCAGATTTTGGTGCCCAGTTCAGCCTGAAATTTGCCAAGGAGGGAGTGGGGCTTGTGTGAAGTGTCTGATGCCCTCTGGGGTTCACTTCCAGCTCATTCCCCCAGCCTGGCCAGAAAATTTGTCCTTATTTTGTGCTATGCAAAGCGCCTTTGTTGTGTCAGATATGAAACACACCTGGCACACCTTTACTGCCCACACCTTCACATCCTCTGTGTGCTCCCAGCAGGGATTGATCCACGTTGATCAGGGATTGATCAGGGATTGGGCACATGTTTCTGTGTGATCAGCTCTCACTCCTTTTGACTGGATATTAGGAGAAGTATCCAGCACTGTGTCTCAGCACTCTGGGAATCTCAGAATCCCATGGTTTGGGTTGGAAGAACCTCAAAGCCCATCCAGTTCTACCCCCTGCCATGGGCAGGGACACCTTCCACTGTCCCAAGTTGCTCCAAGCCCTGTCCAGCCTGGCCTTGGACACTTCTAGGTTATGGAAAAGCTCCCAGTGGCTCCAGGAGAGGCTGGGGCAGAGCCTGGCCATGGGCTCTGAGGAACCACAAGCTCTGCACCACCCATGGCCTGAGAGCAAGGCAGGGAGAAGCACCTCATTTTCAAGTCTTTGGGGTGGATTAGGGTTTTCATCCCTGGGCTCCAATCCTTTTCCTACAGTGTTTGTGGCAGCCCCCAAGCAGGTTTTTTTTTTCCTTTGAGCTTCACAACAAGAAGTGTGGTTAGAATTTTTTTTCTTTTTTTTTTTGAATAGGGAAAGTTTCTTGCCTTGGGCCAAGTGCAGAAATGTGGAATGGATTTGGATCAAACTTACTTTTGGAATTTTATTTAAAGAAAAACCCCAACAAACTAGCACCTCGGGCAAGAGCTGAAGCATGGAAAATTTTCTCCCAAAAGGTGGATGCTTTGTGAAATTACGAGCGTGTGAAAACAGGTGGTTAAACTGAAATGGTTTCACAGAGCGAAGCACAGAGGGTGCTACCAAGAACCTGTTATAAATCCTGGGGTGAACTCTTCCTGAAAGGCAGAGCTAGGAGAACAGGCCATCAGCGAGTAACCTGAGCCACCACCAAACCCACAGGCGGCTGCAGGAGCCAAGCAAAACGAGGAGAGGTTTTCTGAGAGGTCAGCGAGGGAGCCAAACCCAGGCACAGCCTTTCAACTGAGGCTCCCAAATGACACCCCAGTGCTGGGATCTGGCTGGGACACTCGAGGCACCTGATCCAAGACCTGCTGGAGTCCATGGGAAGCTCCTCAGAGGGTTGGATCAGGGCCTGAGAAGTGCAGCCAGGAGGAAAAATGTGCAAGGACAGTGCTGCAGCACGTTGCAGGGCGGAGGAAGGGAATGGTTGGTGAGAGGACAAGGGGGAATGGCTTTAAACTGGAAGAGATGAGGTTTAGATTGGATTTTGGGAAGGAATTGCTCCCTGTGAGGGTGGGGAGGCCCTGGCACAGGGTGCCCAGAGAAGCTGTGGCTGCCCCTGGATCCCTGGAAGTGTCCAAGGCCAGGCTGGACAGGGCTTGGAGCAACCTGGGATAGTGGAAGGCAGGGTGGTGGGACTGGATGATCTTTAAGGTCCCTTCCAACCCAAACCATTCTAGGATTCCATGATCTGTGAATGAAAGCCCAGTCTTGGTGGATGAACATGTGTGTTTGTGCTCTAGAGGATGTTTGACTCCAAATTGCTTTCCTGGGCACTCGTGACACAAAAAGAATGTCATTTTTTCCCTTCTGTCTCATCCCTCTGCACAGAAATGCCTAGTGGCACTCAGCTCATCCCAATGGTTCCCACAGAGCCCTGCTAAGAAAACCTGCAATGGGAAGGTGGATGCTTCCCAAGGGAGCTCAGCAAAGAATGAGATGCTGCTCCCAATCCCCCTGGATCACCAGGAACGAGCTGATTTCTGTCGTGTTACTCCAGGTTAAGTGTGATTATGAAGTGTTACAACACACAGCCTGTGGAGTTTTACAGCTGGGTCTTAAAGGGATCAGAACGAGGGGGAAAAATGAAAGGGGGGCTTAAACTGGAAGCCAGGAGTGTGTTCAAATTAAGGAGTGTAATGGCAATGCTAATTGAAACCCCCTGAGAGAAGGAAGGGGGAAATGACCTAATTCCCAGTGCTTTCACGGGGTGGTTCTTACCCAGGGACAAGGCTGGGAGATGGGACAGAAAGCCTCAACTCCTCCTCTGTCCCCTGCCACAAAGCAGGTGGGTGTCCTTGCCTTGCCAGGAGAGCCAGCAGGGAAGTGCTGGCCATGGAGAAAGCTGTTTGAACCCAGATATTAGGGAGAAATTCTTCCCTGTGAGGGTGGGCAGACCCTGGCACAGGGTGCCCAGAGAAGCTGTGGCTGCCCCTGGATCCCTGGCAGTGTCCAAGGCCAGGCTGGATAGGGCTTGGAGCAACTTGGGATAGTGGAAGGTATTCCTGCCCACGGGACTGGATGATCTTTAATGTCCCTTCCAACCCAAACCACTCTGTGATTCCGTGATTCTCCTGCATTATTGGCCTCCAGCACTTCCTGCACATTTCCCACGTGTGTTTGGCAGTGGAAATGTGGCAGCACATTTTGTGGCATTGAAAGGCTGTGCCTCCCCCAGATTAAAAACGGTCCTTGCAGACTCGTTTGTGGTACCACTAATGCACTGTCTGGAGCGAAAAGTGGAAACATTCTGTCACCACAACGAGGAAGGAACCAGGATAGAGTTTTGTAGCTGGCAAAGCTGATCCTCCACACTCTGCAGATGGAATTGCTGAACTCCCTGTGTTTTCTTTCAGGTTTTTTTTTTTTTTTTGCCTAATGCCTAAAGTGGGCTTTTATTCATGGACTTACAAGCCATGTGGATGTGGCACTTGGGGACATGATTAGTGCTGGGCTTGGCAGTGCTGGGGGAATGGCTGAACTCAGTGGTCTTAGAGGGCTTTCCCAGCCTGAACAATTCCATCATTCCATGCACAAACCCAGGCTGCTTTTCTAAGTCCTACACTCTGGGAAGGCCACCCTGGCCACACATGGACACACTGGACTCAGGAGTGTCCAATTCCTTGTTGTTACCTAGAGGAAAACCTGCTTTTGCCGTTTTTGGCTGCCTCAGAAGCCAAGCCCTTTTCCCCAGGTGAGGGAAGCTGCTCTCCTGCTGCAGCTCCCAGTGGATCAGGATGAAGTTGGAAGGTGAAACAATGCAGCAAGCCCAGAAAGGAGGAGTTTAAGGGTGACAGAGGAGCCATGGGATGGAGTTTCCAGCTTTGTCGCTTCTTAAGGGAAAGAAATAAACACTGCAACCTGACCAAAGCCCCTCGTGGAGGATGCGTTTCCTGGGAACTCTGATGGCTGGGAAATCCATCAAGTTTTTCTTCTTGGAGCTGGGAGACTCCAAGCAAGCTCCTGCAGGGTTGCCCTTGGTTAAAAAGATGAGTAAAAATAACCCCCAAACACAACACCCACACCTGCAGCAGCCCTGAAACCTCTTTTGGGGGAATATCTGTGACCCCCTTGTGAGGAAAATCCACCCATGGGGGGAGGAAGCCAAGTCCCATCAAGACACAGCTCCCAAATCCATCAGGAATTTCATTTCAGAAGGAGATAGCAGGATTTACCGTGGCTGTCAGCAGCATTCTCCAGGTCACACTGCTGCATAAAAGAGAGTGTTAGAACCTGGGACTTAAACTAAACAGATTTCCTATAGGAAACACACACAAAATTACTTTGCTTCTAAAGTTACTTTTATAGACGTTTTCCCTGAGAAATATTTCTCCCTGGAAAAATAAATTCACAGGATGTAATTAAAACAGTTCTGTGTGTGCACTGGGCTGGCCCCCTTTAAGTGCTTCACCAAATGCACCAGTGAAGAAAGGAATGAAAGGCACCTTTGTTGGAATCTATTAATGACAATCTGCATTAATTAGAAAATGAGACATTGTTCTCTTGGTTTATGGCTCTGAAAATGGCTGGTAATAAGGCTGAGGCTGGTGTGCTCGGCTTTTGGCTTGTCTGTGCTGCTATAAGGCCTTGAAAAGTCGAAATAACCTTTGATTTGTCAAATCCTGAGCTGATGAAGGCAATGGGAGTCAGATTCCATACCCATGGATTCTGGCAATAACCAGGTGCTGGTGACTGGGGGTGAGTTTTTTGTTGGTTTTTTTTTTTTTTTTTTGGTGCTTTTTTTGTCATTTTCTTCAGGTTTAGCTTTTATTTAAACAAACAAAATAAAAGGCAACTGTGTTGCATTAGAGTTTAACTTCCACTCCTTGAGGAACAAAGTCTTAATAGGTTTGTATGGATCCCTAATTAGGGACACTAATTATCTTTGCTCCTCTGCCCCAGTCCAGCTATGTGTGGTAAATCTACTGAGCCAGCTTTGCAAACCTTTTTGAGTGCAGAAATAAGTACAAAAATAATGCATTCTATGATTTCAAAAGCTAAAATCACACCTTTCTCACAGTATTTTAAGTTTTTGTTGCTGTATTGCTGTCCTGATCACAAGTAAAACATTTTAATGTCCTTCAGGCATGACTGGCTGTATTTTCTGTGTCTCTCAAGCACAGCAGGGTGACGTTTCTAATGTATCTCCACTCCATAACCTCTTTTTGAGTGGAAAAATAGGCACTTGGGGTCATTTGATAAAAGAAATGCTGCATCACTGGTGGGAGAGATGCTGTAAAAAGGATCATCAGAGCACTTTATGGTGTTATTTTTTCACAGAATCGTGGCATTTGGGTTGGAAGGGACTTTAAAGATCATCTCATTTCACCTCCTACCATAGGCAGGGACACTTTCCACTGTCCCAGTTTGCTTGAAGCCCCATCCAACCTGGCCTTGGACACTTCCAGGGCTGGAGAGTCCACAACCTCTCCGAGCAACAAGACTGGAAGCTGATTTTTGGTAACTGAAACATTTTAAGAAGCACCCCTGGAGCCACTTCCAATTAAAAACAGACACAACATAAGCAGAGAAAAGTGATCTGGAAGACCTTGAAAGAAAAACCCCTTCCCTGGGAGTGAAGGTGTGGAGTTGAGAGTTCATTTTCATTTCTTAATCAGCTCTACCAGCACGAGTGGAAGCCAAGCTGGGATCAGATCTGGAAAAGAACTGGGGAAATGTTTTCTGTTCACACCCCACCTCAGAGGTGGGCCAGCATCCAGGGTTTGCTGTAAACCAGGCAGGATTGCCTCTGCCTGGAATCCCACTCGGAATTCCTGCTCCCCTCCTTCCCAAAGACACCGTTCCTCCCTCGGGGAGCAGTTTGGAACCCGCAGCGCTCGCGTTGCCTCCGCGGAAATCGCAGCTAAAAATTACTTTGGGGGTTCTTTTTTTAGCGCTGCGGGTCGAGGAGGGCGGAGGTGGCTCTTGCATTGCTTGGTTTCATTCAATCCCCCCTCAGCAGAGCAGCCCAGGGGCTTCTTCCCCCCTTTTTGTTTCTCCTAGGGCTCAATTCAATAAATACACATCCGCCGTAGCCTGGCTTAATGAAATTGTGGGAGGCACTTGCAAGAGAAGGATGTTTATTTTTCTCTGCTGGTTCACTGAGGCTGCTGCAGGTCCTGCGTGCCCAGAGAGCTGCTCCATAAAGAGACCCTTGTGCCTGGGTCAGCCCTGGGTGCCTCCACTCACTCAACACTGGGATTCTCTTACTGCCGAGCAGGCGGGTGGGCAGCTGGATTTGCAGGGAATTTGGGGGGAAAAAAGTGGCTGAGAGCATGGTGTTAAGGTGGGAAAGCCAAGCAATTTCAAGGCAGATACGGCCAGAGCTGCCTGGAGAGCCAGCTTAATTCATCTGTTTATGTCTCCTATTTTTGTGTGGTCCCCTGCTCGCTGTATTTTCTCCTTTTTGACAGAATTTGTCACCTTTGTGCTCCTCCATAGATGTCCAACACCGTGGAGCTCCTGATGCCTATTCCTGGCTGGATGCACCTCCCAGAGCACCTCCTCTGAGGGAATGTGGAGGTGTAGATGCTGCCACGGGGTTCTTGATGAGCCTTTTGTCACTAATGCAGGTTTCTGACGTGGTTGCTCAGTGCTGATTGCACCAAATTTTGCAGCAGACCTCATTTAAAACATCCCTCCCAAGGCACTGGGAGCTGCATGGATCTGGAATGCCTTGGTGGGTTGGACTGGACGATCTTTAAAAGTCCCTTTCAGCCCAAATTGTTCTATAATTCCTGTGAAATATTCCCTGTTTGATGGGTGGACTGGATGATCTTTAAAAGTCCCTTCCAGCCCAAACTGTTCAATGATTTCTATGAAATATTCACTGTTTGATCTCTCTGCATGTCAGAAACACTGGTTTGGGACACTTTGGTGCACTGTGGATAGACTGATAAGAAAATCTCTGTTTTCCCACTGAGGAAGGAGCACTGGAATTGCCTTGGGTTTGACAGTTTTGCCTGGGAACTGTTCAAGGTCTTTAACTGTGGTGCAATCAAGGAATCCCAGAATGGTTTGGGTTGGAAGGGACCTCAAGGACCATCCAGTGCCACCCCCTGCCATGAGCAGGGACTCAGGGGGAGAGGGAGGGACATGGAATCATGGAATCACTCAGTTGGAAGGGACCCACAAGGATCATCGAGGTCCAACTCCTGTGCATGTTGGAAATGAGCTTTTCTCCTCCCCAGCTCTTTTGTTATCCCACTCTTGCTTTCCCTTGAGCTATTTCTTCAGACAATTCCACACGAGTGCTGAAAGAAGTTGTTCAAGTGGCGAAAACAAAGAGGGTGGGTGAACAAAACCCTTTCCAGTTTTATTTTCCCATCCAAATCTGGCTATTTTCTGAAGAGGGAAAAAAAAAAGCCCAGCTAAAAATATAAATAATTCCCTTTTGTCTGCAAATCCCCTGGTGGGAGTGGGGGAGGTCGGGCTGAACCATTCCTGAGTGACTCATTCCTGGGCAGCCCTTTGCCGGGGATGGAAATTTGTCCTCAGCAGATTTGCTGTTATTTTCTAACCTGCCTGCAAGGAGGTGTTTCCTTTGTGGACTGAGGTGAAGGAGGCGCCTGCTTCTCCTTTGATATTCCCACATCTGCCATCAAACAGAGGCTCCAGATGGCTGTTTCTCCTGGAAAATGGTAAAAAAAATGCCATCGGTGTTTTCCTTCTCTGCCTCAAACTGTTGATGATGGGAGAGAAAATACCTGCAACTGTGCTTCACCCATGAGCTGGGAACCTGGAGCTGGATTCTGTCTCCTGATGGAGACACTGGAATGATGGATTTGGGTTCTTCATGCTCCTGTGGTGTTCCAGCAGGACAGTACTGGGCTGCTGGGAAAGGATTTCCAGAGCCTTTCATGCCCTGAACAGAAATAAGTGTTGGGAAAGAATAAGACAAAAAGCATGCAATCCTGCTCAAAGCATGGAATCCTGCTCTCTCTCAAGCAATCCCATAATTTAATTGGGAGAAATGAAAGGGATGTGTAGGACAGACCCTCTCCTGTTTCCTTATCAACAGCCATCCTCTGGGCAAGGCTGAAAATCCTGACCAGCAAAATTCCAAAGATCAGAGGTGGCGTAACCACACAGTAGGGAATACTCCCTTTTTTGGGCCATTTTTCCTTAATGGAGCTCATCCTGGTGGTTCTTTACTCAATTTTAGCTCCTTTTCCTCAGTCTCCTTGGGAGCATCAGGGTCACTGTTCAGCTCTGTCTCGCTTGGTGCCACGATGATGATGATGATGATGATGGGTGGGATTTTCTAATCCCTGCCTTTCTGTGGTGTTACAGCACAATCTTCTCCACACCCTCCTCTTTATCCCGGTCAGGGGTGAAGTAGCAAAGTCCTGGACACCTGATGGAAGGTTAGAATTCAGCTGGCTGATGCATCAGTGCTGCCTCTTTTCCCTCAGGACAGCAGTACTCAGGCCCACTTGCAGCAGAATTAACTTTCTGGACTCCAAGCAACCTTTCTGTTGTCATCTTTGTGCTTCCAGCCCCAGTCTTAATGACATCCTGGATGTTGGAATTCAATTCTCCTGCCATGTCTCATCCCTGTTTTCTGTTTTTAATGCACATCTTCATGTCCACTTCAGAAACTACACGAATTCCCCAGAAAAATGTTGAGCTGTGCTAAAAACAGGGGGATGAGGGATCTTTTTCCCCCACCTCTTTCCCCACAGATGCATTTATCACTAGGGCAACTTCACTGAAGAGTTCACTACAAATCCAAGCCCATGGCTTAGATCCAGGCAGGGAGAAGTTTTATGGACTGAGCTAAGCGTGAATTACACTTCTGGTCACGGCATTTTTTTTTCCCCCTTCCTTTCTTTCTTTTCCTTGACTGTGATTCTGGCACTGAAGCAGTTACAATTTCAAAATATTTCATAATGCAGCCTTTTTTCTGCTGCTTGGAAGGTCTGGGAGGAACCTGAGTGGATTTAAAAGGTGTGGTGCCCCTGGAAAAGGGCGTTGGAGGTGGTGGTTGTGGTGGGACTAACCACTGGTTTTAGCACCAGGTATAAATCATTGTCCTTTTTAGGCAAAACTCCCAAGATGTCCATGTTTATCTAGGAATGAGAGAGAGAGGGAGGTGCATTTTATTCTCAGTCTGGCACTAAATGCAACCACTGGCTTCATTCCAGGGAGTAAATCAGTGGATTAACAGGAGTTCACCCCCTGCCCCCTCTTTTCACCTTGGCCTTGTTCAGGTGAGACAGAGTTTCTCCAGTGGTGTGGGAGAGAAAGGGAGGAAGGAAGGAAGGAAGGAGCAAGCAAGCAGGGTCCTGTGGGGAAGGGACTCTGGTGGGGCCCCAGTGGATGGGCAGATTCCTATCTGGGGATCCAGAACTCTCTTTTCAGGAGCAGGATGGGTGAAGTCCTTGTTTTGTTTGGAGCAGGAGGAGCATGGCTGGGAGAGGATGGTGAGTGGGAGGATGCATCTGCTCTGGAGGGGCAGTGGGAAATGTTGGTGAATGTGGAGGGGTGGTTGAGGGATCCTCTGGAGCACCAGGAGGAGTTTTATTTCCTTTATTTATTGATTTGTTTGTTTGTTGAATTTTAGGTTTGGTTTGGTTTTTTTTTTCCAGTGCTTCAGGGTTAGGAGCTGGAGAACAGGTCTTGCTTAACGGGTGAGCCAGCATGTGTTGGCTGGGTTGGAGAAGTGGCTATTTTTAGATGCTGGAAACCTCTTCCTGGAGCCTCCAGTTTCTGTGTGGATTGGTGTCCAGGCAGGCTGGGATCAGTGCAGCAGCCTGGAAAGGCCACCCATGGATATCAAAAGGGTGACATAGAGGGAAGAGGGGCCAGGTGAGCCCACCTGCCCTGGCTGCTTCTCCCTCTGGGTGCTGGGCATGGGCAGGGAAAGGCTCTGGAAGCAATATCCTTCAGGAGAGTGAGCCAGCAGAACCCAGTTCGTCTGGATCTGCTGTCTCATACCACTGGAGTTTAGTGCATTTCCCTGTGGGATTTCTCTGAAACATCTTAACTTCCCAGAGCTGGAGGCTGACTCTGCACAGGCACTCCCTCTCACCACCACTGTACAGAACTTGTCAGGACAACTTGGGATGGGCAGCTTTTCACGTGCATTTACGGAAAAGTAGAAAAAAAAGGAGAGGAAAAAAAACCTGGTTCAGGAGGTAAATGCCTGGAAAATATAGTGGGATATGGTATATTAGGACTTTCTGCCTTCGTTGCAGCAAGAACTGAAGGAACATTGAACCATGAGCAACTCCAGCTTTGTCTGTCCTGTTTATCCATCCCTTTATTCCTCTCTAGGGCTCTGCTTTGTTCTCAGGGATATATTGCAAGTAACCAGTGCTGCATCCTCTGCTCCCCTTTCTCGCCTGCCCACACTTTCCCTGGGGGAGAAGAGAGGAGTAAACTCTAAATTTAAAAAAAAAAGAAAGGTCCATGGACCAACATGTTTTTTCCTCTGGATGAGCCCCCATTGCTGCCCTGGAGCTGGAGGAGCTCATGACAAGTATTCCCATTAAATGTGTAAGGGATGCAGCAGGGAACTGGGATGTGTATGGCTGCTTCCCTGCCTGGGAGTGGACATGGAGTGGGGCACACAGAGCTGGAAATTTGGGTTAGAAACCAAGGGAGGAATTCCTGGCCCTGGGTTTGCCTCATCCAGTGGCAGAAGGGCTGCAGGCAAGGGAAGGTGGCAGTGCTAGTGGATCTGAAATTCCCATCAATCCCATTCCCCTTTTGATCTTCCAGTAGGCAAAGGGAATGGGTTCGATTTGCAGATTGTGCCTCTCTCCTCCGTGTTCCTCAAGCCCAAATTATACGAGTTGCAGGAAACTGTGTTTGCAGCCAGAGCCTGGTGTCTGTGGAGGGATATCCTGCCCCGGAGCAGCAGGAGTGGGGATGGATGGATCCCCACCATTCCCTGCTGGCACTGGTGACTCCAAAACGTGCACTCAGGAGCTGAGGGCATGTTTCAAATGCTCAGAGAGCAGTAATAAGGATATAAAGCCATTAGTGTCCAAAGACATGACATGAAGATGGTGAAGGGAATAGAGAGAATGAAGATGGTGAAGGGATGAAGAACAGCTCAGGGCACTTGGGTTGTTTTGCTGGGGAAGAAAAGAAGGAGGAGAGAGAGAGAGGAGACTTCCTCATGGACTGCATATTCCTCCCAAGGGACAGCTCCCGTCTCTGCTCCCTGTGACCAGGGACAGGACTCGAGGGAATGGCTGGAGCTGTGCCAGGGGAGGTTTAGGATGGATATCAGGAAAAGATTCTTCCCCCAGAGGGTGCTGGGCACTGCCCAGGCTCCCCAGGGAATGGGCACAGCCTGAGGCTGCCAGAGCTCCAGGAGTGTTTGGACAATGCTGTCAGGGATGCTCAGGGTGGGATTGTTGGGGTGACTGGATGATGCGTATGGATCGCTTCCAAGAGAAGATCCCGGAAGCTGTGCTGCAGGAAAACCGAGATACGATCAGGAGAATGACCAGAAACGGGGACGATATGACCCCATAAAGCTGCGGGACATTGTCCGATCCCTATCCCAGCTCCCAGCCCCTCCGTGTCCCTCCGCCCATCACGGGCGAGCATCCCAGCCCCGCTCGTCCCGCAGCCGGAGGAGGGAGCCGCAATTCCCGGAGGAAAACAGCCCGGGATGCCGGAGCGGCCGTGCCCGGGGCGGGCTCGGGCGGCTGAAGGAGGAGAGGCTGCGGAGCGCCGCCGGACCGCCGGGGCCAGCCGGGAGAATCCACCTTAACGCGGAGCAGGAAGCGATCGGGCGCCAATCAGGCCGGGAAGGAGGGACGGCGGGAGGGAGGGCGAGCGCGGCCGGCGGGGCGCGATGGCGGAGGGCGGGGACCCGCCAGCCCCGGGCAGGTACCGTGGGCAGGGGGGTCCCGGGGGTGGCCGTGCCGGGAGGGGACAGGGGACAGCGGGATCACCCGCGGCCGCAGGGCTCATCCCGATGTGTCCCTGTCTCCAGCGCAGGTCGCAACCTGAAGGAATGGCTGCGGGAGCAGTTCTGCGACCACCCGCTGGAGCACTGCGAGGACACCCGGCTGCACGACGCGGCTTTCGTGGGCGACCTGCCCACCCTGCGCAGCCTGCTGCAGGACGAGAGCTTCCAGAGGTGGGGGTGCAGCCCTGGGGACACGGCCCGGCCACCTGCCAGCTCCCCCCGCAGCCTCCGGGGACCCGCATCCCACCCGCTTCCCTCGGAGCTTAAAGAGCATCCAGTCCCACCCCTGCCTCGGGCAGGGACACCTGCCACTATCCCAGGTTGCTCCAAGTCCCGGCCAGCCTGGCCTGGAACACTTCCAGGGGTGAGGGTTTTTATGGGAGAGGTGTCAGGGAGGATGCTCCCTTCGCCATCTTCATAGCTGCACCTTTTGGGGACCCCGACCTCGTCCCTTTTTCTTGTGCGAGGTGTCAGGGCGTTCTGCTCGCTGTCCCCACAGCCTGCAGCTTCTGGGGACTCCCATCTCACCCCGGTTTTTTGGGAGAGGTTTCTCCTAGGATGTTCTTGCTGTCCCCACAGCCTGCTCCTTTTGGGGACTCCCATCTCACCCCGTTTTTTCATAGCATGGTTTGGGTTGTTAGGGACCTTAAAGCTCATCTTATCCCACCCCCAGCCACAGGCAGGGACACCTTCCACTATCCCAGGCTTCTCCAAGCCCTGTCCAGCCTGGCCTTGGACATTCCAGGGATCCAGGGGTTTTTATGGGAGAGGTGTCAGGGTGGGAGGATGCTCTGCTTTCCCCCAGATCATTCCCCTGGTTTCCCAGGAGGCAAATCTCACACCAGCTCGTGAGCCTGTGACAGCTGTGCATGAACTCTTTTCAGATCAGGACAGGAATGTGATACCAGGAAAATGGGAGCCTAGGGATAATGGATAAAACATGCAAAAGGGATTACAATCAACTATAAACCTGAAACACCCCATGTTACAAAATCTGCCCAGTGCTAACCCTGTGACTGTGGGGATAGTTAATTAATTTCCCTGCACCATGGAGAAATCTGCTTAGAGTGTTAAATGTCTCCCAGCCTCAAAAAAAAAGGTGTTATTTCAGCAAAAAATTAGAATGAGCCAGCCTTTCTCTCTGCTACCTGGGCAGCTGGGGCTTTTGGCACTCTTGGTCTGAGATTTTTTTTTTTGAAGGAAAAAGCAGAGTTTGACCCACAGCACCATTCCACAGGTGATGGAGTCAGCAGAGAAGCAATGTCTTTGAATTTGGAGGTAGATATGGACCTTAAAGTTCATCCTGTCCCACCCCCTGCCATGGGCAGGGACACCTTCCACTATCCCAGGTTGCTCCAAGCCCTGTCCAACCTGGACTTGGACATTTCCAGGGATGCAGGGACAGCCACAGCTTCTCTGGGCTACCAGTTTGGGGTATCTTCGCTGTTAAAAGGGACAAAAGGGAGAGTTTGTTTTTTTAAATAGGTGATTTTTGAGGCAGGATTTGTGCAGCCCCTGACACAACTGAAGCCCATCATCTGAGCACTGCCCTGCTTCATGCCATAACTTCTGGCTATCAACAGGCAGCACCTGTGAGATATTGACAGGAGCTTTTTGGGGCTGCTGTAAAGTGCCAAAAATCAGAGAATCTTATCCTGAGTTGAAAGCACCCACAAGGATCATCCAGTCCAAGCCCTGGTCCTGCACAGACACCCCAACAATCCCACCCTGAGAGTGCTGTCCAAATGCTCCTGGAGCTCTGGCAGCCTTGGAGCTGTGCCCATTCCCTGGGGAGCCTGGGCAGTGCCCAGACTTCCAGGGAGCACCCTCCTCGAGGGAATGGGGGCTTCTCTAACTCCACATTTCCCCCGAATGCAGCCGGATCAACGAGAAGTCGGTGTGGTGCTGCGGCTGGCTGCCCTGCACCCCGCTGCGCATCGCGGCCACCGCCGGCCACGGGCCTTGTGTCGACTTCCTGCTGCAGAAAGGGGCTGAGATCGACCTGGTGGACGTCAAGGGGCAGACTGCCCTCTACGTGGCCGTGGTCAACGGGCACCTGGAGTGTGCCAAGATCCTGCTGGAGGCTGGCGCTGATCCCAACGGCAGCCGGCACCACCGCAGCACCCCGGTGTACCACGCGGCGCGGGTGGGACGTGCTGACATCCTGCGGGAGCTCATCAGGTCAGAGCTGGGGCCACGAGGGGCTGGGCACGGGTGGCTCTCCCTTTTCCTGCTCCTTTTGGGATCCCTTCCCTCCTTTCCTGGTCACAGCCTGCACATCTGTTGAGCTGGAGAGGAGAGAGAGTGGGGGTCCTTGCATTCCCTGTCACTTGGCCATGCTGTGTGACTTCTGTCCTAATCCGAGCCCAAGAGAGGAGTCTCCAGTTCTGAGCCCACCATCCAGTCAGATCCAAACCTTCCACTGTGCCCCTGAGTTATGAGGGAGGTGGATTCTCCTGAAGAACTTCCCTTCGTGCTGGGTTTTCCCTCAGGAAACTCCCTTGGCAGCACCAGCAGGGAGTGGGCTCAGGGTGTAGCAGGAGGTTGTGGGAATTTGATTTGCTCCTTCTGTGGCATGCCCTGATTATTCCTCCTTTTAAATTGGAAGATTTTTGTCCAAGGGATCATGCTGGACGACTATGTGGGCCATGGATGCCAAATAATAAGGGATCAGAATGGGAAAACACAAGTTTTGGAGAGAAAGAGTGAAAGACAAGAAACTGAAGGAATCCCTTTGATGACCTCAAATGCTAGAAAATAAGAAAAGGATTTGAATAGGAAAAAATTCAAAATCCTTCGGGATTTTCTTCCTTTTTTTTGAATTTTCCTACAAGTGCAGCTTTGAGAAAGCTGGCAAGGAGAAGGAAGGGGAGACAATCCCCCCTCCTTGCTCCTTTCCCAACAAGCTGAGAGAAGGATGTTCCCATCAGCACAGGCTTGTCGATGCAGAGTTCAACTTGCTGCATTCCCAAAAATCTCCCCTGATCTCTCCACCCAGGCAGGGTGAAATGTAGCAAATGGTATTTCAGCAGCACAGGGAGAGCTGATGCCTTGATTTATGTGTCTGCTCCTTGGGATACCTCGCCAGCAATATTAAAAGCAAGATTTTGGAAAACTTTCAGGATTAAAAATTAACTGGAGTTTGTCCAATCTCTTTTTATTAGGCAATGTCTCTCCCAAGGCTGCTAAGCTAATACCAAATTGTCAGATTGCCCAAAATTTCAAATATCTTGGAGCAGGGATTTCACAGATCTGTGCAGAGTTACTTAGTGAAAAATGCAGCCTTTATGTCACAGAGATTTTAAAATGTTGGATATAAAGGATTTGGAAGGGGGGGTGCAATGAGGAAGACACATTTCCTGAGATAGGGGGGAATATTTTGAGAGAGGCTGAAACCAGTCAGGTTTGCTGCAGGTGTCTAAACATCACCTGGTTTGAAAATCCTATGGAAGCACATTGGGATCCCTGAGCTTTCCTACCACTGCTGGACTAAGCAAGAGGTGAAATCCCATCCATGAATAGTAAATCCACACGTAGCTATGGAGTGGGGATCCATGTTATTAGGAGGCTGGGGGTAATATTTTGGGTTCTAATAGGTTATAAATGACATGACATTCCTCGTAATTTGGGATCATACTATGGTGGGATCCACTGCTACCTGCAGTGGAACTGAGGGTGGCAAGGATGAGAGGATCCTTTTGCCAGGCTAAAACTGGGAAAAGAGAGCTGCCAGATCACCCCCATGCCTCAGGAGCATGCCTGACTCTGGTAAAAGTAGAATTCGGGGGTTTGCTTTGAGTTGAGGGTTTCCACTGAGAATTTAGATGGTAATAATGAGGATAAAAAGGGCTGAAATGAAGGAGTATCTGCTATCTGCTCAGGAGGCAGTGGCCTTCCAACAGCTCTATGGAAGTTCCCCAGCAGCATGGGTAACTCTGTCCAAATGCTTGTGTAATCTGATTTTAAGGGGGGAAAAATACACTTTGTGCCATTTGCAGCCCTTAGAGGAGTCTCTCATCCCTTTTTCTGGGTGTGCTTAATTTACATGAGACTCTTCCCATCCTCAGAACCAAAGGATTTGGTTAAATATTTGCTGGATATAGAGCAGTCCCCCCTGGTTTCAGCAAGAACTGTGCCTGCTTTGAGGCAGGATTTGTCCCCAGGTATTTTTCTTCGTTTTATGAACTCCTGAAAGGAATGTAATGCTATCATCTTAGGAAAAATCTAGTTCTCTGAGTGCTCAGTTGGCAATTTGGGGAGGGGGATTGGTGGGTGAAGGAACCTTTTCTCCCTCAGTGGGTAGAACAGACAGGGCTTTTCAATTAAAACCAGCTACTCCTTAGGGATTGTGTTGTCTTCCTCCTTGCCACCCAAGCTGCATAGGAGGTAGGTGGAATTACTGTCCCCTCTGCCTGAGGGAATCCCCAGCAGATTCCAGCCCCTCCAGCTCCTTCAGGAGCAGGGTTTTGTCATGGATGTTTCACTGTGGGGTGCAGATTCCTGTTTCCATTTCCCCGCTGTTTGGGATTGATCGGCTGCATTGCTTTTTTGGCCCGTTCCCTCCTGGTGGGGAGGTTATTTCACCATCCCTCTTCAGTGGAATCATCTGGAAACATCTCTGCTCCCCAGGCAGCTCGTTAGCATCCAGCATTACGTGGTGCTGGCTCAGGGCTCAGCCATCCCTGGTGCCAAGACACGAGAGGAGAGGAAATACAACAAAAGGTTCCTGGGTTGAGATAAGGAGTGGGGGAGATAAAGAAGGGGAGAGATCAGTCACTAATTACCATCATGGGCAAAACAGACTTGGAGGTATCAGTTTAATTTTTTCCTAATAAAATCAGAGCAGGATAACGAGAGGTGGAATAAATCTTAAAAAACACCTTCCCCACCCCTCCCTTCCTCCTTGCCAAGCTCTCTCTACCTCTTCCCTCTCATCCAATATGGGGATGGGGAAGCCACCCCTTTAGCCCTCCACTGCCAAAACCTGGCCATGCAAACCCAACATGTGGTACATGGACATCAAGGGGGCAAGGATGTTGCTGTTCCTCCTCTCTCCAAATCTTGAGCAGGGAAACAGCTTTGCCGAGTGGGGAATGTGCTGGACACATTGTCCCCACTCAGCCCCATCTGAGGGTAGGGATGGGTGGGCTCCAGAGGTCCTCCCTCTCCTTCAGCCTCATCCCTCAGCATTCCCAACCATCCCTCCCACCTCTGCTCACCCAGGTACGGCGCGGACGTGGACGTGAACCACCAGCTGGCCCCGCGCGGCCCGGGGCAGGCTCTGCGGCCTCTCACCACGCTGGTGGTGTGCCCCCTGTACATCAGCGCTGCCTACCACAACCTGCCCTGCTTCCGCCTGCTGCTCCAGGCGGGAGCCAACCCGGATTTCAACTGCTGCGGGCCCATCAACGTGCAGGGCTTCTCACGGGGCTCGCCCGTGTGCGTGCTGGACGCCGTGCTGCGGCATGGCTGTGAGCCCGACTTCGTCCGGCTCCTCGTGGACTTTGGAGCCGACCTCAACCTCGTCAAGGTGGAGGCACTGGGAGGAGAGGCTGCAGGGAGGGTCAAGGTCAACGCCGAGGCACTGGAGGTGTTCAAAGAAGCCAGGGGTGAGTGGGGCTCTGGATCTGGGAGAGCTCTTTGGCTGAGGAGGTGGTGGGGTGGGTGTTGCTGTCCTCATTTCAAGGATCTGATAAACGAAGCAATAATGACTCCCTGTTTTTCCCCTGTTGCATTTTGTACCTTCATGCAGTGTTTTCCGTCCTGAGTCCTTCAGCAGCCCAACCTCTGCCATTTTCACCTTTCCCAACTCTTTTCTGTTGCCTACCCATGTCCTCAGCAGCCTGAGGCAAGGCTCAGGGCTCCTGTCCGATCTGGGCTTTGCAGCTCTGCATCACCATTGAGATCCAGTTCTCCAAAGCCCCACATGTGTGTCCCAACTGTTCCTGTGTGACCCTGGGATCTGAATCCACAAGGGAATTTAGTCTGGATAGGCTGCTTGGGAAGGAAAGCCACAAATGGTACTGAAAAGGGGCAGGAGGAAGCTCAGATGAGGGTGAAAAAATGTGGGGAAAAGTGCAGCACCTCAGAAACCCACTTGGTGAAAGCCACAGCCTCACACCAGGGGTGGAAGTGGGGTTTCCCTCTTGATCTCCAGCGAAATTTCTAAGGGATTCAGGCTGTGGGGTACAACTCACAGCCCCAGGTTACTCAGCTTTGCATGTGCTTGGTTTTTAAGTCCGCCTGGGCTTCTGCTGAGAGCCTCACATAAGCTGGAGCGGGTGGCTTCCCCTTGGCCTGGGTTTTGGAGGCAAATTGGACTCCTCAGGTGGAGCATGTGGGATAATGGGGTGGTGCTGTGGAGCTCCAGTTCCTGAATCACCATGGGCACCACCATCCTCTTGTCCCTGTGCTGGAAGAGCTCTCCAGGGACTCAAAGAAAGACATCAAAAGTTGGGACAAGGCCTGAGCTGGCCGTCGGTGCTGTTGTTTCCCAAGGGGTGGGTGAGAGAAAAATAAAATCCATATAATTAAAAAATTTTAAAACGTTCAGTGCCCAGCACCCTCTGGGGGAAGAACTTTTCCCTGATTTCCATGACCCTCCCCTGACCCAGCTCCAGCCGTTCCCTCAGATCCTGCTGTGGCCTTGGCAGCGATGGCCTCCATGCTCACAAGCCCATCCAGCCTCCAGCTGGCCCTTCCAGCCTGCCCATGTGGCAGCTCTCCCTGCTCCAAATCCCCAAGTTTTGGCCTCCCCACAAGGCAGGATTTGTGCTCACTCAGCTCTCCTCAGCGTTGCTGTTCTCCCTCTCTCTTTCCCCAGTAATCCTTGCCTGTGTTTTTCCTTGCAGGCCGCACCCGGAGCCTCTTGTCTCTGTGCCGCATAGCTGTGCGGAGAACACTTGGCAAATCCCGCCTGGAGCTGATCCATAGCCTTCCAATCCCAGACCCCATTAAACAATTTTTACTCCACGAAAACAGCTGAAGGGCGACTGGCTGGCTGCTTTTGGGGACAGTGTGACTTGGTGGAGGAGTGCCCTGCCAAAGCCGGGTGCCAATCCTGCCCCTTTCCCCAGTGTTGCTCATGGAGTGCACATCAATTCCCTGCTCCTGTGGTTTTTTTTCCCCTCTGGATTTAGGGTGCAGTGATTCCGTGTGTCTTATCTCCCTGGGGAGAGGCTGCTAAACGTGTGTGGGTGTTGCTGGAGTAAATACAATATATCCTGTAGCTGTTGGCCAATGTGTAACCTCTGTTACTGATCTGTGTCACACACACTTGGGGTCTCTGTGACATTTCTGTGTGGGGAAAGTGTCCCTACTTCCTTTTTTTTTCCCATCACAGCACATAATACCAGAAGTTCCTACTTACATTTGACTCCACATGCTATGGTAAGACCACAGAAAACCCTCCCAAATCCATTTAACAAGTCTGTTTTGTTTGCATTGTAGAAAAGGGAGAAAAAAGGGGTTTTTTGAGGTGTTGGGAGATTTTGTGCTCCTAATCACGATGTTGCATCCAGCAGCCTGGGCTCCTTTGATTTCCAGTGCCTCTTCATGCCACAAGCTGCCAGAAGAGTCATTCTGCAGGGAGCCAAGAGCCTTTTGTTGGGATCTCAGGGTCAGCCAGTGACATGGTCAGTGTAGAGGAATCATTGTCAAAATAGCCTTATAAGATAGAGATGATGGTGCCTCAGGATCTTGGGAAAAAACCTCGGGTGATAATTGGGACTTGCTTTTATTTTATTGATTCAAGTAAAGTCCATGTGTTATAAGTGTATTTTTTTGGGTAATTTTTCTTTGCCAACTCTTCTTCCCATGCTCATGCAGCTGGCAAAGGTATTTTTCCAGATGTGACCTAAAAGAGCAGAGAATCCCAAACTGGTTTGTGTTGGAAGGGACCTGAAAGCTCACCTAGTTCCAAGCCTTCCACTAGAGCAGGTTGCTCCAAGCCCCATCCCTGGACTATGGATTTACCCCTAGGCCTTGACACCTGTTACAAAATACTCTTTTCCAAGATGCATAAATAAATGCAAAGCAAACCAGCATAGAGGATATTTCCAGACCCTCTCCAGGTGAGATGCAGTGGATGTGGAGCTGTGGGCAGGTGAGGAGGGGCAGCTCTGCACCATTCCCTTCCCAGGCCTGCAGCTGGTTTCGGTTTTCCCGGTGCTGGCAGCGCGTTCCCTGCGAGTCGTGCACTGGCTTTATAGAGGTGTGAACATGCCTGGGAGATGCAAACAGGTTGTAAAGCCTCTTGGCACCTTGCTGGGGGATCCATAATGGTTTGCAGGAGCTCCCTGTGCTCTCCAGTGTGGGGAGGCAGAAAATGACATAGGTTGTCTTGAGAAAATGCCACGGGAATGGCTTTTGGGGTCAGCTTTTCCCTGTGGATTTTTACCTGGTTTGTAAATGGGGCACCCAGCTGGGGTGAAGGTGGTAGGATGGATGTGGAGAGAGCTGGAAGGACCCACAAGGATCATCCAGTCTGGCTCCTGGCCCTGCACAAACACCCCAACAATCCCATCCTGAGAGTGCTGTCCAAACACTCCTTGGGCTCCAGCAGCCCTGAGGCTGTGACCATTCCCTGTTCCAGTGCCCAGCCACCCTCTGGATGGTGGTTTGACCACCTGGGATGAGCTACAGTGAAATGCCATGGTGTGGATGATGGAGGGTGGCCCAAAGAAATTGAGAGAATTGACTCCACTCAGTGCTTGGTGGAACTCCAGTCTGTAATTAAAGCTAAGCCCATTACAATACTAATTAGAGATCCCATCCAAAGGATTCCCCTGACCATGGATCTCTCCAGTTTTAAGGATGGTTCTCCCAGCCCTGTAGGAAACCAGCTTGTCAGTGACTTGGAGATGTGCAGAATCAAAACTTTGGAGTGCCTGCATCATCCATCCAACCTCCATCTTCACTTCCATCTTTGCCACTGGAAAAGGTCTATTAAACCTTTGGCTTAAGGGCCTGAAATGAGTCCAGCTTGGGGGATAACTCACATGAAATTAAGCTGAAAATGCACAGAATTCTGTTGGAATGAAGTCTCTGTGGAGATTGGTTGCTGAGACTACTTAAACCAGGCTTTGCTGAGCTGGTTTAATACATAGAAAAATTGGAATTTTCACTGTAGAGAGATAATAATGAATCTTAAAATAGATAAATGATATTCACAGGCTGGTGCTCTGTCTATAGGGCCAAACCCTACATCCTCTGCTTGCCTTTTAAACTCAGGAAACAACAGTCTTCCAGCATGAAATCTAAATAATATGTGCATTTATATCCTTTCACACTATATAAACAGCATTTCTTTTTGCCTTAACTTGGACTTTACTATTCTCTCCTATGTAGCAAAGCATTCCCTTCTGTAAAAATGGTTTTTTCGATGTTGTCCATGGGGCAAGCTCAGATAATATGAGAAAAAATTGAGTTTTGTGAAGTTATGGGTGGCAAATTAGATACTGCTGCAGTTTATACACCATCCTTTGAAAAATGCCCATTCTATTTGTGCAGAATATATAAAGTGTGTGCTGTGTGGCCTTGCTGGAAGCTGGGATGGGATGGGATAACAAGATATGGGAAATGCTTGAAGAACCAAACCAGATCTGGAAGAAGCCAAGCTGATCCAAAGCTGTCCTTTTATGTTGGCTTTCTTGTCTTTGTTGCTAGGGGAGGATTTTCAGGGCATGGAATGCTGGTAGCTGGGATCCAAATATCATTTCCTGCTCTTTGGGAGTTTTGCAAAAGGCGGGGGAACAGCATCTGTTGGGTTAAAGTGGTTGTTTTAGTTTATTTTGGGGTGGTTTTTTTGTTTCTTGTTTTTCAGTCCCCGAAGTCAAGTAAAGCCCTTTTTACCCCAAACCAGCCCTGGAATTACAGCACCTCTTTAGCCCTTCCTCTTCCAGTGAAGGAAACTGTGGCAAGACACAACAGGGGGGACAAAATCCCACTTCCAGAAGTGCCAGTCAGTGCCTGTTAGCTTTTCCCAGGGTCGGATGGTTGTGGGCAGCAGCAGGATGAGACCTGAGTGCACAGGCAGGCTCCTGTGGTGAGCCTGGATCCACGTGCAGCCCAATAAAGATGTTCCAGTGCAAGTGCACGGAGTGTGGCTCTGGATTTGGGAAAGCCTGGATCCTGCTGGCCTCTCCCTGTTCTGTAGCCACTGGAGGGGGCCGGAGAACCGCGGTCCCGGCCGGGGGTTACAGGGACAGCGCCAACGCCAGCTCCTGCCTTGCCACCCCCGCGGAGATTTTCAGGGCATCCTGAAGTTTTTCCACCCTCACACCAGCCTGAGGAGGGCTTTCATTTCTGCTCCTGCTCCCTTGGTAGCTCTGGAAAGGCAGCTCCTCAGTTTGTCTTGGCATGCAAGTAGATGTAATTCCTCAAAATATTTTGATTCTTCTAACTTAGCTTTTTTATTCCGTGGCATTTTCACTGGAAAACTCCCTGTAAGGTTAAGCTGCAAGAGCTTCTGGTGGTTGCTCTGTTCTTCCTGAGGATCAGCAGGTGTACCTGAGGATTTAGTCCCTGCAGCTGCCTCCAGGCGAGGGCACTGTCCCTTTTTTGGGATTCCTGATTTTTTTCACTTGGGAGATGTTTGTCTGATCTGATGCCAGCATTTCCTCTGAAGGCAAAACCAGGGTTTTTCCTAAATTGGAAGAAAATGATCAAATGGTCTGGAATTATGGTGATGAAAAAAAGCCAAACAAGCCTTAGTCTTGAATTTTAACATCTCCAGCCTCCAGATTCCTCTAATTTGGAATGTTTCCCCCCTGCCTCTCCATGCATCTCCCCTCAGGCCACCCCAAATTGGTACCCACAGGTCAGTGACAGCATCTCTGTGCTGCAGCTTGGAACTGGAGATTTATCATCAAATGGGAGAGATCTGTATGTCTGAGCTGCCAATTTGGGGACAATAAATGTGGCATCATTTAAAGGAATTGTATGTTATTTCCCTGTCCTCTCCAGGACAGACAGGCTGGCATTTCTGATCACCTCTCAGTGAATTTCCTGTGTGACAGACTCACCTGTGAGCCTGTCCTTGCTTTATATAACAGCATTTCAACATGTCCCTTATTACTCACACTCGTTTATCTCATTCTGAGATTTGCAGCAGCAAGGAAAAGATTTCTTCTTGCACTGTGTGGTACCCAAATATTCGCTCTGGGCTATGAGAACTGACCAAATCTCTGGCAGGCTCAAAGCACTTCCTCTAGGATCTGTTATTCCTTCTCCCCAGGTGCTGCTGGGGAAGCCCCAAATGATTTAACTTCTTGTTGTTGTTGTTGTTCCCCATCAGCTCCTCCAGGCCTGTCTTCCCTCCCAGAGGAGCTCTCTGACCCCTGCAAGTTGCAGCCATGAAGAAAAAGAAAGAAAAAAGTTGTGGAAGAAAAAGAAGAGAAAGGTTCTGGCTGCCCCACTAGTGTCCAAAGCCAGGTTGGACAGGGCTTGGAGCAACCTGGGATAGTGGAAAGTGTCCCTGCCTGTGGCAGCGGGTGGGATGGGATGAGCTTTAAGGTCTCTTCCAAATCCCAAACTTTCTGGGATTCTATGGAGAGAGCAGTGGCTCCCCAAGCCCTGTGCCCCCAGTCCTGCACAGTGACAGGAGGCTGCAGCCTCACTCTCCCACCTGCATCCAGCACTTTTCCCATTCTTCCCTCTGCATCCAGCACTTCTCCCCCCTCCCCGACACACGTGTGCCGTTCTGTTTTCCACCTCTTTTCACTTTTTTGGAGTTTTTTTTTTTTGTTTCCATTGTTCGTGCTTGGGAGAGAGCTGCAATGTGCTGTTGTTTACAGGAAAGTGCTCTTTGTTTCCCCAGCGTGGAGCATCTGGTGTTTGTGAGAGGCACAGCAGAGCTTTCCAACAGAAATTCAGCCAGCCTGAGCATGCCTGGCCAGGAGTCCACGTGTGCCACCACGGCCTTGCTCCTAAAAAGGCTCTAAAAACTCCAAACCGAGAAAAACCAGGCTGGACAGGGCTTGGAGCAACCTCGTGGAAGGTGCTTGCGGAACAAGATAGGTTTTAGGATCTCTTCCAACACTGCGATTCCACAATCCAGCACAGAGAGATAAATAAAGGCAGGATGGGTAGGATGGAGCAGGACAGTGTTGTTTCATAGCTCCAGCTGTCCCCCCAAAGGCATGGGGATGATGAACGATGTGTACACTCTCCCCTCCCTGTGGCACAGCCCTTCCATGAGCTTTCCAAACATACCAGGGTGAGGTGATGCTTGCAGACACGGCATTGCCTCTGATGGCGCCTTTCCACAATCAGCTGAAAGCTGCTCGGGGAATTTGGGAAGCTGGGCTCCAGCCATGATCTGCTTGGCCAACCCTGCACTTGCCTTTAATTTTAATAATTTGGCGACATCCATTGATTTGAACGTTTTGCGAAGCAGGGCCTGCGTTTCCTCAGAGAAAATGAGAGTTGAAGGATGGTAAAATGCCTCCATAAATTGGAAGTTAAATTAAGAAACGGTTTTAAGAGCACTGAGTGCTGTTAGCCCCATGTTGTGGTGTCACTCATGGCATTGTGAGCCTGTGGTACTCGTTGGAGGCACAGGAGGTTTAGGAGGCACAGGGATTGTTTAGTGGGTGTTTCTGAGCCTGCTTTTGTTTGCAGTTGGAATGTATTAATAGGTTCATCCTTTGTTTCACTTCCCACAAAATGCTGTTTTTACCAAAAATGTATTTTTTGGGGGGGGAAAATTTTAGCTATTGAACATTTTATATCAGTGTGGGAGCAGCTTCTGGAAGTTTTATCCATTTGATCTTATCTTCATACAAGGATTTTTTACAGGGGCCTGGAGTGACAGGAAACAGGGAATGACTTCCCACTGCCAGAGGGCAGGATTAATGGGACATTGGGAAGAAATTCCTCCCTGTGAGGGTGCGGAGGCCCTGGCACAGGGTGCCCAGAGAAGCTGTGGCTGGATCCCTGGAAGTGTCCAAGGCCAGGGTGGATGGGTCTTGGAGCAACCTGGATAGTGGAAGGTGTCCTTGCTTGTGGCACTTGGACATTCACATCCAAGTCCACCTCACTGAGCTAGAAAGGAATTTGGCTTTATAATAAATACATTGCAAGGCTGTTGTTTGAAGGGGTTCAGGGCTTTACTTCATCAAAGCAACCAATCAATCCTATAAATACCATTTTGAAAGCACAAATTCCCAGTTGTCCTAAGTTCCATTCAATATCAGGTCCTTTAGTTACCCACCACCATTAGTGAAAACTTTATTCAAGCTAAAACATTAAGGAATCCCGAAGGGATTTGGGCTGGAAGGGACCTTATAGCCCATTTCACCCCATCCCTTGCCGTGGGCCATCACTCAAACAGAGCCAGCTGCAAAATCTGACAATTGAGAACTATTTTTAACCCAGCAGCCTGAGACAGTGTCTGGTCCCTCTTGCTGGGAGTTGTTCTCGCTGGGTGTTCAGTGAACTTTGGGTTGGATCCATCAGCTTTCAGCTCAGTGATAACCCGGGATATTTCATGCATTGTGGACCGTGAAGGATGCAAAGATGTCAGCAAAAGCTGGTGTGCCAATGCAAACAAAGCCAGGAAGTTTTACTGTTCCTATTGCTGGGAACCTTGTTCCTCTTCGCCCTGTGGATGTGTCTGTGCATCAAGAAGGGCCAAAAGGTGCAGGTGAACATAAATCACATATTTCTGTGCTGTCCAAAGACAAAATTAGGAGAGTTAGAGGGGTTTTGTGCATTCAGACTTCCGTAATACTGAGTTCTGTACTGCAGGTTTGTGCTTGCTTCCCACCAGAGAGCATTCCAAGTGCCACAGAGACATGGTGAAAATGCATCATCTCACTCTGAACCAGCACAGAATTCACTGGGAATCCTTGGCTGGACTTCCACTTCGGCTCCCAGCTATGGTGTCCATCCAGCTAGAGGGAAAACTCTTCCCCCAGAGGCTGCTGGGGCACTGAACAGGCTCCCAAAGGAATGGTTATGGCCTCAATCCTGCCAAAGCTCCAGGAGTGTTAGGACAATGCTCTCAGGGATGCATAGGGTGGGATTGTTGGGGTGTCTGTGCAGGGCCAGGAGTTGGACTGGATGATCCTTGTGGATCCCTTCCAACTCTGGGGATTTCATGGTCCTTTTCTCTGGCATGAAAAATGCTTCACCCGGCTTTGAAGTGCCCGATCTGGTTAGCCCGGGTCAGAAGTTTAAACGTAACTTAGGATTTTATATGAGCTGATTAAATCAAGGCATCTGGCATGGATGTCCTCCTGCAGATAGGTTTCCATGGAAAACAGTTCCCATGCCATGAATGTCACTCAAAGATTAGATTACAAATCAGATGGATCTCGTGTGCTTCCAGAGATCACCTCCGTTTAAAACGAGGCAAGGGCTCCCAGATGGAGCTGCTTCCACAGCCTAGGGTGCTGGCCAGGGATCAGGCCCACAGCTCCCTCCTCCTGACAGGATTCCTGATGTCCCTGTGCAGGTGACTCCATGAGTCCCTCAGCATTTTGCCCTCCCATGTCTGTAGCTGCCTCTCTGCCTCCTCTGCGTGCAGCAGCCACAGGGGATGGAGCAATGAGCTCTCCGGCTCAATGTGGCTCAGATCCCATGGGAATATCCAAGCCTGGGAGCAGCCAGACCCATTTTCTCCTTGAATTCAGGGTTTTTCCTTCGCATTTCTGTGCCCAGACTCCCCAAGTCCCATCTGGGTCACCGTGGCCAAGTGCCACGTCTGGTGGCTGTGATTCACCGCCGGCAGGAATGTGCGATGCCGGCATGCGGGAAGCCCAACCCGGCGATTCATTTCCCTGCAACTGCCGAGCAGTGACGTTGGTTTAGCCCCACTGGGGACAGGGAGAGAGGATCTTTCACCAAATGGCCCCAAATTCTGAAGTCCCCACGTGTTTGAGCTCTTACTCACCCTCTCCTAAAGCAGAAGTAGCTGCTCAAAGGATGGCTCAGAGCCTCCCTTCGTGCAAGGTGACGTTGTCCGCTGGAGAAGCAAAACCAGTTTGTGCCAGAAGATTTTAATTAGTTCAGGACTTCCAAAGCCCAGTGAGAAACTGGACTTGGGCAAATTTTACTCTGCTCTCTGAGGCAGCGCTGCACCTTTCACTCTGTTTTTTGCCCCTCTATTCACCTGCAAAGCTGACAAGGAGCTGTGGATTGTGTGCTCATCAGGTTCCGAGTGGCCTGGACACAGCAGGTGCCTGAGCAGCGCTGACAGCCCCACTCTGCCACACAGAACCAGGGAACAAAGGGCTTGGGGCTTTTGGCTCTCCAGGCACATGAGGGGCAGGCAGAACTCGATTTTTGGGTATGTTGTGGCTCGAGGGACTTGCGTCAGGCTGCAGTTCAGCAGGAGCCGGTCTCTTGCCGGTGCTGCCAAGATCCAGGAGTTAATTCTTCTTCCATGAGAAGGCCAGAGCTTGCATCCAGCCAGTTCCCTGGGGTGCAGAGAAAGAAACGCTCTGAGAAATAAACACAGACACAAACAAACACCAGACTTGGCGCGCGCCTTCGCAGGCAATGGGAATATCTTTTCGATTCCTGCCGAGGTAATTGGCCTGCAAGGAAGCTTCCCTGCTCTGCCCTTTGGCTCCCGGGGAGGCTCTGCTTGCCAAAATGCTTTGTGGTCCCTTGAGCTGTGCCTGGGCTGGACTCTGTTCTCCTGCCCAGTCCAGTCCAGCCCAGTCCAGCACTCTCCTGCACGCTCGCCCTGTTCCTGGTCTAACCTATTCCCAGGAATGAGTGCTGAGCCTCCTTCCCAGGAGCCACACCCTCTCCTCGTGCATTTCACTCCAATTCTTGGTGCTCCACACCAAAAAAAGCTTCCCCCAAATCTCCCTTGCTGCTGCTGAGGTTGTCCTTTCCATGGGGTCTTTCCCATGTTGCTGGGGTAGGATCTGATCCCACCTGGCTCTTTTCTCCTGAGGCTCCATTTGCATCGCTCCACACCTTCCTGGAAATCCAAGCCCAAATCCCTGATCTTACCTGCACTGAAGAACACACCAGAGCCTGGATGCTTTCCCCACCTGTGCTGGGTAAACATGCCAACGTTTTCCAGGCTTTCAGAATTCATGGGAATATGGAAAGCCCATGTCTGACCAACCCCATCTTTCCGAGCTGCTGCGTTTCCCGCCACCCACCTTCCTTTGGGTTCCTGCAGCTTCGCAGCTATTTTTAAAGTTCTAAAATGCTGCCAAATTTTCTTCTGGATCAGGAGAGAGAGGAACTTTGCTCTGTAGCCCCCAAATTTACAGCTATGGAAGCAGGTGGAGCTCAGCATGGCTCTGTCATTTCATGTGTTGCCACAGGAAGCATCCCTGGCATGTGGTGGGCTGGGTGGTATGGATGAAGCTTGTTTCAAAATCCAATTTCCAGTATAAATGGAAGCTTGACCAAGAAAAATGGATTTTTAAGTGGGAATAAAAAGCATTGAGCTGTGCAGAGTCTAATAAATACTCACTTTGGGAAACCAATGGCTGGTTTGCAGCTTAGGCTGGAGATGCTTTTAAAAAATCCATCATTCACCCGCAGTGAAAGGCAGTTTAATTCTCAGGGATCCTTCCTTAGGCAGGGACAGTTTTCCTCAGGATCCTCTGTATCCCCAAAGCTTGACCTTGCTTCATGCCAAGCAGGGAAAGTGACACCCTGTGGTTTTTGAATTACAAATGGAAAATCCATACTGTTTTGGAATAAACAGCACTGGCCATTAGAGAGTCTATTTGGTTACCATTTGGTTACAACTGCATAAGGAACAGCTCCAGTGGAAAAAAAAAAAAAAAAAGAGGCAGCAGTAACAGTCAATCGTCACTTTTTTTTCCCCTTGCCTGGAAAACTTGGAATTTTATGGCCTATGAGCCTCAAATTAGAATTGCAGGCAACAGATAAAGCTTGGCTATAAATCCAGTTAATGCCAGTGCCTGTTGGCAACTGCAAGGTGGAGGTTGTTAAAGTGCCCCTGTCAAATTGTGCCTGGACAGGATCCTTCCCCCCATCCAGGATCACCAGGTGGGTCTGGATCCCCTCAGAAAAATGGGGCAGAAGATTATGTGAAGAAGAATGTGCCTCCAGAAGATTAATCCCTGTACCTGTTTGCCCTTCCTCATAGGAATTTGTCCCTTCTTTCTGGCCTGTGGCTGCACTTCAAGCTCTCCATCATGGCACACTGCAGGAGAAGGACACAAAGTATTTCATCCCGAGTATTTCATCCGCAGGGGCCGGGATGAGGCCTCTGGATGGAAAAACTCTTCAGACGTCCCGGACTGGAGTCAATTGCTCAAAGATGTTGCCACATTAAGACTGGTGAGTTGGGCTGCCAAGTGTCCCACGGCTGCTCCAGAAGGATGTGGGACCTCTGGCACATCTGTCTGGAGCAACCCAGAGCAGCTCCATGTGCGCCGCTCCCGTCTTTAGGAGGGAACCCAAAACGTCTCAGCTTGGATGTTTCAGTGCCCACCCATGGTGTTTGTTCATGGCTAGGGCTGCTTCCAGCAGGAAACAGGAATAGCCTCAGGCAGTGGCTGCTCTTCCAGGACCGTTTGGGATGTCTGGGAGATCACATCTGGGACCTTGTGAGGTCTTGGTCTGAGTCAGTGCAAGGCCACGGTTTGAGGAGCAGAGAGAGTTTGGGGTTTTGCATTGCTGCTTTAGGCACTTTCAGAGGTCCTTAAATGTCTGAGGTGACAGGGGAATGTGTGTTCCTAAATCACTAATGGACACTGGGAAAACCTGTCACCTCCTAAGCCATCAGGACAATTGTCTGAGCTGGTTATTTTGTTGTTGACAAAGGACGGGGGCTTTGGACAAGGGTCTGGAGCATCAGGTCAACAGGGAATGGCTTCCCACAGCCAGAGGGCAGATGGGATATTGGGAAGAAATTCTTCCCTGTGAGGATGGGGAGGCCCTGGCACAGGGTGCCCAGAGAAGCTGTGGCTGCCCCTGGATCCCTGGAAGTGTCCAAGGCAGGCTGGATAGGGCTTGGAGCAACCTGGGACAGTGGGAGGTGTCCCTGCCCATGGCAGGGGTGGAATGAGATGAGCCTTAAGGTCCTTTCCAGCCCAAACCACTCTGGGATTTGGTGTTTGATTTCCTGCTGGTTTGTCCTGCAGTGTAGCAGCATCTTTTCCCAGCTGGGCAGCCTGCAGAATGATTTTCCTTGGATGTTCACAGACAGCAAAGGATGCCAGGGGAGCATGAGGGGAACCTTGAGTCCTCACATCCTGCTTTGGGCTTGTCAAGCCACCAGTTTTGTTGCTCACCAACACTCCTGGACTGCTGAGATCTCTTTCAGATTGAAGGCAGAACTTCCAAGGGGCACAGAGCCACTTCAAAGCACCCCAGAATCATTCTTAAATTCATTTACTTAAAAAAAAGGGAAAGAAATCTGCTTTTTTTCCTTGCTCTCCATGCCAGCATCATTGATGGAGTCTGGTGTACAGGGAAAAGTATTTCATAAACCTCCAGGATATATTTTAATTTTTTATTATTAGAGTAATTCCTGGACAGCACCCAGGATTTGAAAGACAGGTTTAGGAATAAAATCCACACAGGGCCCACAGTGATAAGGCTGGTTTTGCTGGTTGACTTGGGAACTAAAGCACTGCGTGTCAATTATCCACATTTCTTCCCTGCTTTTTTTAATTCCCATTAACCATCACCATTAGCATTTGGACTCAAACAAACAAACAAATAAGCCCATTAAAATCCTGGATGATTTTCCTGTCCCTCCAACCATGAATAATTACAAAATAATCACCAAAATCTGGTTTCGTTTGGCGAACGTTTCCAGGTTTTGTTTTCTTTTTTAATGATCCTGGGTTCCAGCAGTCCCACCACCCCCTTGCTTTTATTTTTTGGGAGGCATTTTCAGCTGGTCACATTCCCTGATGCCTGGCACAGCACGATCAGGGAGCATGTGAGCTTCTTTTAATGCATTTCATCTTGACAGGGAACCTTTTCCCTGCCTTTCCTCACGGCCTGAGCACGCAACTTTTCCGAGAACGCCGCCCCAAACTCCAACCCTGCTGCACAAGTGGCAACATCTGCTGGCAAAGCAAGTTTTGTCCCACTTAAAATGCTGGCAGGACCTAACAGGACCTTAAAAAAAAATCCCTTTAATTGGGCTAATTGCCTGTGGTTGAAACCATGTTGAAGCTCAGCTCCGAGTTTAGTGTTTGGTTTATGTGGTTTGGGGTCACGTGAGTTCAGGAAAAATCCCACCCTGCTCACCTGGTTTCCTTTTCCTTGCTCCCCAGTTTTTCTTTGTGCTTGAGTTTTACCCCAAATAGAAGCTAAAATTTGCTTCCTTTTGAGCTCAAATGGGAAACCCCCTGAATTTCATCTCATTTTCACCCAGCGGGATAAATCCCCTTGCATTTTTTTATTCATGTCCTGTGTACCAGCCCTTGCTGTGCAGTGCAAGCTTATGGAGGGCAGGGAAAGCTTCTGGCAGAGCAGGCAGGAATATCAAATTCAAGCAAATAAAGGAATTTTCACCGAGTTGCTCTGTGCTGCCTTTGTATGGAGGCAGGAGCCTGCCTTGTGTCAGAGCTCAGGTGCCCAAAATGAAGGTTTTCCTTGTTTTATTATTGGAAAACTCAGTGATGCCTTAAGATCTCATCGTGCTGCTCTGTCCAGGAAAGGTGGGAGGGGGTCTCAGCACAGGCTGTGTTATTCCATTGCTGAAAACACTCCCCACCCCTGGGAAGCCTGTTGGGAATAACATCACTTTGGCAAGTACTTTCTTTTCCCGTCAATCCCTTCAACGCGGTTTTAGGGTTTTCCCAAAGATGTTGCTTGCTAATTTTGTGTAAGGTGGGAGAAAAGGTGAAGGTTTAGGAAAAGGGGAGGTGGGGAGTTCTGGTGAGCTGAGAGAGGGATGTGGGTTGGGAATGTTGCACAGTCTCAGAGTTGGAGAGGAGGCAGAGTACCACAGAGGAAAAGGAATATTTGCCAGACTCAGGAATTGCTTCTGCTGGACTCCTTTTCCAGTTTCTTTCCCTTGTTCTGGTAGGCATGTCCCTTCCTTTTGTTTCCTTGTTGGGACCTCAGGTCTTCCCTTGGTTCCTGGGGCTCCAAAAGGGAACCCTTGGCTGGTCCCAAAGGGGGGAGATATCTTCAGGAGATCCTTTCAGCTCTGACATGGATATCCCACTCTAGGAGGCTGCCAGAGCCCAGCTTTTAAGGGAGAAAAATTGCATTTTAAGTCTTCTGAGATATTGGGGATCTCCCTGTGTCCTACCAGGCCTCATGGAAGAGGGAGAGGAAGCATTTATGGGACAAAACAATCACAGGGATATATTTCAAGGTGCTTTCCATAAGTCCCAACCCCTGGTTACCCAAGTTTTTATTTTCCATGGATTTACCTCGGTGATAGTGTTATGAGAAGGTGCTCCTGGAAAGAGAGGAAGGTTGAATTAAATGATGATTGAAGCCTTGCAGCCAACATGGGAATGAGGCCAGCATCTGGAAGGAAAAATATTCTTAATAATTATAGGAAGAAGGTGGCCAAAGTTAGAAACATGTTCTGAAATCCCCCAAAAATAGCACAAAAGAGATGCCACACCCAACAAGTGAAGTAAAGATTTGAGGGCAGGGCGATGTGCTGAGGGAAATTAAAATGTGCTGAGGGTGAGAAGAGTTTCAAACGGGACCTCGCTGAGGGTGACACTGTGGCCTCATGAGCTGAGCTGTTTTCTGGGGACAGGAGCATCAGAAGGTTGCTCTGGCCTTCCAGAAGATGAGCAGCCACTGTGGGATGTTTGTCCTGAGATGGGAGCCCCAGCCCTGGCTGCAGGAGGTGATGACTGGGGGGACAAACCCTTCACTCCTGCAGAATGATGGCTCATCCAGCTGCTTTTGCTGCCCTGGAGTAGGCTGGGGGCATCTGGGGTGCTCTGCTTGCCGTTTTCAGCTGTAGAAGGGATGAAGACCCTTGGGACAGGCATTAAGTACAGATGCATCCCTAATAATCCACTTTAAAAATTAAAACAACCCTCACTGATCGCTGCCAGTGCCCTGGGCAGCCGCAGTGCCGAATTCCCAGCTCCCATTTCTCTTCCTTCAGGTGCATTTCAAGCTGTGCTCTGTGTAACCCCTGGCTCTGGGAGGGAGGGCAGAGCCCTGACCACACACAAACTCCAGGCTGCCCTGGAGAGCCCTGGAGCATCTCAGGCATCCATGAGCCACCAGCACTGGGAGCAGCCAGGGGCAGGGACAGCTGTCCAAACAGAGGGACACCTGTGCAGGGAAGGCCAGGGGGAGCAGAGAGATCCCTGGCTCCAGAGGTGGCTCTCTGAACCTTTTCTTCTCCTTTGATCATCACCCGAGCAGCTTCTGCTCCTCCACTTCACCCCGCAGTGGTTTTCTGCATCTTCTTTGCTGAGGTGGTTCTGATCTCTGTTCCACCTTGGAATTACTGCCTGGAGCTTTCAAAGGCATCTGAGCACCTTCCCTCCAGGCACTTGGCATTCCCCAGGAGGGTGTCCTGTTCCCCATCCAATTCTTTATCCCACCCCAGAGGACTCAAGTAGGAGGCAGAGCCCTCACTTTTGCTGTATTTTGTCTGTTTCCAGCTGTATTTTCCTACAGGAAACTTCCCAACGGGAGTCTTTGTACTCCAAGAATCCCTCCTTTTGTGGCTATTCCCTTTTTCCATCTAAAAAGCAGCTCCCTCAAATAATAAAATGGGGTTTTTTTGTTTTTTATTTTTTTATTTTAAAGAAAGAGCAAGGGGCTCTTTCTTGCCTGGATCAGGATACACTCCACACATTTGTTCATCCCATCTCATGCATTTGTTTCTGGTTTAGATCTATCCAAAATAAGAGCCAGTGTGGACATCTGTCTTATTATCCAACAGTAGGTTAAACAAAATAAACTCCCCATGCTCTGTGGGAGGGACATTGAAATCATGGAATCCTTCAGGCTGGAAAAGACCTCCAAGGTCACCAAGTCCAACATTTTGCCACTGACAAAATTTCTTGGGTTTTTTCCTTTTCTCCCATATTTATTCAGCATAAAGCTGATGTATTCCTGACATCCCCTTTGGGTTTAATGCCTGGAATCTCCCTGCCTTGGATTTTGTGTGTCTGCTTGTGCTGGGACAACCAAGCCCAGCGACTTCTCCAGAGCTTCTCCAGGCATTGGTTGGGAAGAGCAATCCGGCACGGAATATGGAATGAATTGGTTCCTCTTCATCCTCCTCAGATTTGTAGGGGGAATCCTCCACCCTTTGCTGGGTGCTCTGCTCTCTCAGGAGCTCAGAGAGGGAGGCTGTGGGAGTCTGGGATGGTGAAGGAGGGGGGAGAGGACAGTGGGGATCCAATCATGGTTTTGATGTGCTGATGGAGCTGTGGGATTTCTTCCCCTCCTCTCTTTTACTCTTCTTTCATCCAGCATTTCTGTCTGCTGCATATGTTCCCCTTTACACCGTGCCAAAACTCTGACAGAAGGAAAGGGCAGGGAAGGGGTGGGGGAGGGAAAAAAAAATTTCTCTGTAAAGTTTCTGTTCTGGAGAGAAAACAGGACTTTATCAAAATATTAGCAGAGCACCAGCTGGTCCCGATTAGCAAAGCCCTGGGTGAGAGTTTTCCATTTACCTTGTGCTGTTTTTCTTTCTCTGAGCTGCACATGCTCCTTTCCCAAAGTGTGAAGGTTTTGGCCACCAAGGTTCATCCAGCTTGGGCACCATTTGATTTTTCAAAAATGCAACGTCCACTCAAAAATTGTAATGTCCACTCAAAAGCCTGGTTGGCCTGTGGGACAAAGTCCCATCCACACAGGCTCGTTGGAAAATGAGGGGCAAAGGGTCACCAGGACTAAAAATATTCTCAATACAAGGACTAAAAACGCTGTACAGATGCTCATTAACCAAACATCGTGGCTTGGTGATTTTCCCCATGTCCAGTTTACAAAGGTGCTGGTGACAGGCTGGATCTGATTCCCAAAACACCTGAGGGGTCTGGACACCAACACTCAGCACCTTTCTGCAGGAGATGCTGCTGCAGCATCCTGGACTCCAGCCCGGTGCCGGGCTTTTGTGGAGGTGAGGAAAGTATTGCTCATTCATAAATGCAAGTTTTAGGGGATATTATTCCCGAATATTAAAGTAGAACCAGCTTTTAGAAGCAGAGGATAAAGATTTGGCTGGGAACCTCTGAGCTGGAGGACCAATAACTTGGGAATTGCTCTGAAGTGTTTGATCTGTCTCAGGCCAGCAAATGCTGAGCCAGCGCCTGCCGTTAAGTGGAAGTTATTTTCTGCATCCACCAGAGTCCCATAAAACCATTTCCTCTGGGATCTACAGGGACAGCCAGGGCTGCTTTTTTTTTGTTTTTTCTTCCCCCCTCAACAATATCAATATATAAGTGCTGAGGGAAGGAGCACGTGCTGTGTGACAGATTTAGGAGTAGCCTTAGGGCTCTATCACCTCTCTCCAAGTGGCTTTGCCAAGTGCTGGAATTGCCTCTATTCATCGGGAGGGAAAGCTGGTTTGGGGATTAACAGGCAGAGCTGGTCCTGCTGGAGTCTGAGTCCTACACCCAGCTCTGCTGCAGGCTCCTGGGCCAGCTCAAGGGAATGATGTGGGCCTGAAAATTGGGGAAAAGGGCTTTTTCCTAGGCTGTGGGGGCAGCAATGTCTCCATCCATGCAGAACTGGATGGGAGATGCCCTAATCAGCCTGCACGGATGGGAGATGCTGAATCCCACAGGGCAGGACCACCTTTGTGTTTGTACACCTGGCATGGAGGATGTTGAGTCCCAAATCTCCAAATGGAGCCTCACCATGGAAAAACCTGCACCAAGGCAGGCTGGGAAGCTCCTTCCTGACAGAGACATCCTCCATGCAAATGTCTTCCAGAGGGCCCCAGTGCCTTCCAGTTCCAAGTGTCCCAATAAAATGCTGCAATCCCTGGAGCTGCACTGCCCTCTGTGTTAATCCATCACAGCACTGACATTGCACAGCACAAACCAAGCTTCCTCCAGGGATCTCTGCAGGTGCCTTGGATTTTCCAAGGTGAGCTTCCTGTGCCCCCCTGACATTGTGTCATCCCTCTCACCTCCTGACACTTCCCTCTTGGAAACCTTCACCTGCATTTTGAAGCATAACGGCATTTCCTCAGCATCCTTTGGTTCCTCTGGGGATCCCAATCCTGTTTGGAGGATATTCAATCCCGAAAGGTGCAGGATGGGTTGTGCCACCAGCCTGGAGGACAGGAGCACATGCAGAATCATAGAATTGTGGAATGGTTTGGGTTCAAAGAGACCATAAAGCTCATCCCATTCCACCCCCTGCCATGGGCAGGGACACCTTCCACTATGCCAGGCTGCTCCAAGCCCTGTGCAACCTTGCCTTGGACACTTCCAGGGATCCAGGGGCAGCCACAGCTTCTCTGGGCACCCTGTGCCAGGGCCTCTCCACCCTCACAGGGAAGAATTCCTTCCCAATATCCCATCTCTCCCTGCCCTCTGGCAGTGGGAAGCCATTCCCTGTGTCCTGTCCCTCCATCCCTTGTCCCAAGTCCCTCTCCAGCTTCCATTCAACATTTCAACATTCCCTCCAGGACAGGGGTTGCTTTGGCAATAAAAACACAGAGGAGTGATGGGAGAGGTGACACCTCCACCTGCCAAGTGATGCCTTTCAGCTCTTGCATTTGCCTGAGCCAATTATTATTTTTCTGGGAGTCTGGAAGTCCATTTGCAAAAGCTGAAGGAAAGAAAAACAACCTTCTCCCCCTGCTGCCCCAGCACCTAAATGCTAAAGCAGACCCCAGAGGTGGAGCATGGGGAGGTGTAAGCAGGAGAAGACCTGGCAGGAGATCTTGTTCTCCGGTTGTGCCTGGGGGCTTTTCCCGTCGGAGCCCCTGGAAGGCCAGCGGGGAAATGATTCCAATCCCAGGCTTTCCAGCTTCCACGCTAATTTAACCCAAACTGTTTCCTAGTCTCGGAGAGTGGAGCAGGGATGAGGTTTGCAGATTGGAAGTGGCGGGGAGGGGGGGAGGAACTGCAAATGATCTCAGCAGTTTTACAGCCATCTCTTTTCCTGGCAGGACATGAGGGAGAGCGTCTCCCTGCCTCTGGGATGGAAGGTGGAGGAATGCGAACCCTGGAACACTTCTCGCTTTGCCCTGATTGTCTTTCCTCCCCCAGCAGTTTTATTGGTGTCCATAAACTCAGAGCAAATATTCCCACGTGCCTTTTCACCCTCCGTGGCCTCAGAGGTTGCTCATCCTGAGGGATTGCTGGGTGTCCCAGAGAAACTACCCTTCCCCATCCATGCCCCTCCAAAGGCTGTGGCAAGCAGCCACTTGGTGTCACCTCCACCTAGAGAGAGGAGAAATCTCTGGGAAAAAGTGTTTTTGAGGCAAATGGAGCCTCTTTTTCACTCATCCATGTCTCATCTGCTGCGGTGCTCCTGTGCAAACACCTCGAGCAGAGGCAGCTGGCATGGAGCCCTGAGGCTGCATGGGGTGGTGAGCAATCCCTTCCCACTGGAGACTTCCATCCCATCCACCAGGAGCAGGGATCCTGCCTTTCAGCCTCAGATGCTTCCCTCACAACAGAAGTTTGTGCCTCCATTTCCCACTTCTCCCAAACCTGCTGTCCATGGCGCATCCTTTGCTTTAGAACTTCTGTGTGACACATCAGATCCTCAGGTCACAAGTGCCACCAGCTGGAGCCAGTTTTCCATGAAAAGAAAGGGAAAAAACCCAGGAGAAAGTGATGTGCTACTGCTGCCCTTGGTGGGATATCTCCTTTTGCATCCTCAGCACTTGGAGAGAGCCACTGAGGGAACAACAACTTTTTGGGGCAAGAGCTTTGTCTTTGTGGCAAATAAAAATATATCCCATAATACAGGAGGGTCCCACAAAGGACAGTGTGGTGGAAACATGTTAATTAATTAAATTTACCCACATTAATGAGGTGTTTTGTAGCTGGTCTGATTCCACCATCTCCATTTGCAATTTCGTGGCAAAATTTTTAGGGGTTTTTTACATGTTTTTGATGAACTTCCAGCTCCAGAGCTGTGTCTCCACATGGAGGGGACCATCCCTTAGGATGAGGGCACCTCTCCATCTCCTCACCTGCTGAGCCATTCACAGTGTAGGGTCACCAACCTGGCTGTCCCTCCAGGTGTCCTTGGTGGCCCTCAAGAGGATGGCCCAGTAGGACACCAGTCCTGAACTGGCTGATTCTGGAAGAGCAACCATCCCGTCCCTCATAGGCAGAGTACCAACCTGGGAATGGGGGGATTTGAGCCCAATTCTTGCACCTAGAGCTCTTTTCCTGGCAATCAGCTTGGATTGGGCTCTTCTTCCCCAAAGCAGCATGAATTGATGATTCAATTGATAAATCAACTGGTTTGATTCAAACTGAAAGAGGGGAAATTTAGATGAGATATCAGCGCATCAAAATTGTTCCCTGTGAGGATGGTGATGCCCTGGCACAGGGTGCCCAGAGAAGCTGTGGCTGCCCCTGGATCCCTGGAAGTGTCCAAGGCCAGGCTGGACAGGGCTTGGAGCAGCCTGGGATAGTGGAAGGTGTCCCTGTCCATAGCAGAGGGTGGAACAGGGTGAGCTTTAAGGTCCCTAAATCATTCTGTGATTTGTAAAGCATAAAAAGTCCTGCTCCCAGCTAGGCTGCTCCAAAGGGACAGAATGAGCTTGGACATGGAGGAAGCAGAAGCATTTGGTGTTTTTTCCTCGCTGTTTGCTGCGGGGAAGTCAGAGAAGCACAGCGACAAACCGTGTTGCTTCGGAACCAAATATTTACATTTCCCCCTTTCCCAGAAGGCATTAGCACTTTTCCAAATGGGGCACAGGAGAAGCAAATGCTCAGTGGTCTGTGGATGGCATGTTTGCTTAAGTGCCATGACATATGTGTCCCCACACACACACACACACACACACACGAGATATTTTAGTTCTCCCATTTAAATGAAGGGTGGGATACCCTTCAGCACTGCCTTTCTCAGCATATGTGTTCTTAGACTCACTCACTCTTTGTTTCTGCCAATGCCTAAATCGGGAATACGAAGCAGCCACAACTATGCAGCTCGCGGGGATGTGGGAACTCGTCGGGAGGCAGCGAGTTTTGATCCCTTTACAAGGGACAGAGGCGCTGCAGCTGCAGGGGAGGAGATTTTGGGGAGGGGGGATCTGTAATGTGCATCACAGCCTTGTTTTTGTGAGCGCCTCGGGGCAGAAGTGAAGCTTTCCAACAGAAAACAGCCAGCGGGTTCAGTGCCACGCTAGAAATACACATTTGTGGACATGAACATAAAGGGGAAACACCTGTTTGTGTGTTGTTCACACTGGGTTTGGGTTTTTAGCCCCAAAATGGCCAGGAGAAGGTGGCCGGCAGCACTCCCAAGGTGTGGTGCTTTGCTCTCTGGGTGAAGGTGAGGTGGCTCAGGGGCTCTGGGCTCTCTGTGCACATCCAAGCTGTGCTGTCGTCACCCTGCGATGAGCAATGAGGTGACAGTGCCTGCGAGCAGGGCTGGAGGAGCACGGAAGGGCTGGGGAATAACAAGGAGCCAGGTGGGTGCTGGGGAGCAGAGGAAGGGGAATTCTGACACAAACTCGAGTGTTTTACCTTGTAAATCACCCTGGTGCTCTGTGACAAAACGCTGCTCAAGCTTGGGGTTATTTTTATTTTTATTTTTATAAAATCCTAGAATCACTGAGGCTTGAAAAGCTCTCCAAGGCCATCAAATCCAACCTGTGACTGATCCCCACCTTGTCACCAGCTCAGAGCACTGAGTGCCATGTCCAGGCATTCCAGGCAGTTCCTCACCCCAAGCTCTCATCCGGTAGCACGTGGGATGCAGAATTTGTGCAAATACCTGATGGGATTTGTTTCATTTCAGTCACAAACATTAATTTCCACCTCTTGTCCCAACAGTTTTATAAACCCATCAATTTTTGCTTTGTATTATTTTTTTTGGCCATAAAAGCATCAAGCCACACAGTCCTCTGAGCAATATTTTGCCAGCCTGCAGTTGCTGAGTGTCTCAGGGCCAGCTGAGCTGTGCTGTGAGATCTCCCTGATATACCCACCACAGCAATAAAACACTGGCAGGGAAGCAAAAAGAAGATATTCATGACTCTCCAACTGGACATTGAGTCTCCAGCTGTAAAACTGCTTCCTTTGCTCCAGGGATGAGTCCCACTGACAGTATAATTTAATTTTTCTTGTGTATTAAGGCATGGAAAAGATTGTTTGCTTTTATGGGAGAGAGAGTGGGTTTCAAGGTGTTAGTGGGGCAAAGACAGCATGGGTGATGCAGTTCATTGATTAGGCAGGGAATTATGATAGAAACGATGCTCTGGGCATGACAGCTGCCTTTGGAAGGGAATTCCATGTTTTTGGGATGCTGGAGGTCATCCTGCCGGTAGTGGGTGATTCCTGTCGCTGTATGCACAGCACATTCCCCTCAACCCAGGGAAAAGGCAAACCCAGGATGATCAGATATCCCTGAAGCAGGTGAGATTTATTTGGGGCAGGCAGTGGCTCAGGGCTGTTGCCTTCTGCGCCTCCAGCTCCGCCTGGCTCAAGGCGAGGTTACCATCAAACCCTGCATCCCATTTTGGCCCAAAATGATGGAACCAACTCCTTCCCAGCCCACACAACACCCATCCCCACTCAAACCTCAGCGCAGAGGGCTCTCCAGCCCCACTTCTGCCCAGCCATGCCCACCCACACCCTTCCCTCTTCCCATCCTCCCAGCCCTGCATTCCCCCACCCCTCTCCTCACTTTTCACCCCGTTCTTTTTGCAAGGATTTCCATCTGAAGGGCAAAGTGAACTGAAGGAGTGAAGCCCACGGGCTCAGAGGGGCACAGCAGCACCCCCAGCCCCCCAAACCCTGCATGCCACCCCCCTCTTCCCGGGGCAGTCGTTGCCAAAGATCAAAGCGTGCGGCAAAAATAGCAAGAGGGGAAGAACTCGTGGGTTTGACATCTGGAGGCCAGAAGCAGCTCCTGCTTTGGAGTAGGCAAGAGGTGAAGGAGGAAGGGGAAAAGTGGGTTTACAGTCTCCTATTTTTTTTTACAGGGATGAAAAACTTTTTATAAATTTGTATGGCTTGCTGTTGCTTGAGAGAGAGGTGTCTGTCTCAGTCCGTGGCAAGGCCCTGATTGCAGAGTTAGGGATGCTAAAAGCACTCATAAATAAAAGGGTGGGTATATTCTGACAGGCAAATCACTGATTTTTCTGTGATGCATCACCTGACAGCTGTATTTTTATTCCAAGGAGTGCCAGGAGCCACCTGGGAAATGTCTGTGCTGCTTGGCTGGATAAAACAGGTGCTGTTTCCTTTGGGGCTGGAGATTTTCAACGATGAGGGTTCAAAAGCCATCCCAAACTCAAAAGGACACCAATCACAGCCCTGTTTTATAAAGGTTTTCACTTCTGCATTGTCTGTCTCCAATCCTCTTAGAAATCCAACCTCTGCACAGCACTGCCAATAGGTGTGATTAAAAATCATGGCACAAATAAGGAAAATTAAATGGCCAAGTGCATTGTAATTTGGACTTGCCCTTTAAGGAGAGTTGAGAGGGCAGGGATAGATGGGATATGGGGAAGGAATTGCTCCCTGTGAGGGTGGGGAGGCCCTGGCACAGGGTGCCCAGAGAAGCTGTGGCTGCCCCTGGATCCCTGGAAGTGTCCAAGGCCAGGTTGGACAGGGATCAGAGCCACCTGGGATAGTGGGAGGTGTCCCAGCCCATGGCAGGGGGTGGAAAACTGGATGGGCTTTAAAAAGCATTCCATGATTCTGCAGGAATGTGTGTATCTGAGTGGGATGAGAACCACTGGAGGCAGCCCAGGGTGACCTTTACCTCGGCAAAGTGCATTTTACAGCAGGTGAATTGCAATCCAGAGTGATGAAGTAATTTTGGCCATGGGATAAAAAAATGTTGGGGGAGGAGAAGGTGACAATGTAAAATGACAGTTGTGATTGTCTTCCTTTCAGCAGAAAAATTCATGAAATAAACAGAAAACTTTATTTTGATGAGATAAACTCTCTGGTCCCAAGTGGGATAGCATCCTTTTAATTTATTATTTTATTTTATTTTTTTATTATATTATTTTATTTTTTTCTTAGTTGTTCACTCTGTTGAAGAGCTGGAGGTGTCGGGCAGTGTTTGCTGGAGTGGCATGTGGAGCCTTGGACTCTCTGTGGTCCCTTGTGAGCTCCACCACCACAGAACAGGACAATCCCAGAACATTTTGGGTTTGAAGGCACCTTAAAGCTCCTTTCATTCCATCCCCCCTGCCGTGGGCCAGGACACCTCCCACTAGTGCAGGTGCTGAAATGATCCCTTGCCTGGACTGATTGCCTTTATGTGGGGTCAGGGAACATCTCCTCCTCCTTGATCTGCTGCTAAAAGAGCTTTTTCCCACTTCCCTTCACACTTCCCAGCCACTCCAATGAAAGCATCTCCCATTTGCAGTGGCCTGATGTGGTTTCCCATGGTTTTCCCCACTTGGGGAGTTGATGCTGCCAGCCCCAGTGCCAATGCCATGGCTCGTGGTGATGCCAACCCCTCCCAGGCTGCTTGTCTGAGCTCTTGCACTGTGCCACTTTCCCTGGCACAGGGATAAACCCTCTCCTCATGCTGTCGTGAATTCCACTCCCTCGTTCAGCAGGAAGTCACAGAACTGGGTGACGCTCACCAGAAAACGTGAGAAAAGGAAGGGAAACAAATAATAAAAATGAGTGTGCAAATGCTGGGTGGTTGGATTGGGCAGGAATGGGAGAGGGAAGAAATGCAAAAGGGGGTTTATTGCTTTTTTTCCCTCTGGTTGGGACTGCCTTCGTGTTAAACTGGAGCCACATCCAACGAGAGCAGTTATGCGCACGGATGTAGCCTTCAATCAGGATGATGTAAACACTGCTGCAGCATTTTTGGAGCAGGCTGTTTGGGAAATGTGATGGATTAAATATGACAAACAAGATTCCTGGAGGTTTATTTATCCGCCTTTTCACCGGTGCCAGCTTCATGTTAGGCAAGGCTCTGGCTACCAGACCAATCCAGGGCCTTGGGGGCAGGCGAGGCAAGGGGGGAGGGAGAGTTTTCCAAGCCTCATCTAATTTAAAGCATCTTTTGCTGAGTGGTGCAGCGAAGAGGATGTGGCTAACACAAATAAAAAAATCATAAAGGGATCAAAGTGAGTGTGCAAATTCATTCCGTGTGGCAGGAGCTCTGCCAGTTCCCTCGCAGCTCGCCTGCCTTCCTAAGGAGAAAAAAAAATAAAAAAAATCAAATCTCCCCAGCTCCCTGTGATGGAGCGGGAAAATCGCATGTCAGGATCTCTTCTGGATTTCATAAGGGGTTGGGCAGTGATGGATGGCTGGGATGACACTGGAGCCTGTCCGCGGTGCTGGGATCTGAGGCGCTTCCCGCCAGTGCCAGGGCTGCACATGGAGCACGAGCTATTTATAAACAGTTCAAAGGCACCAGCAGGGTGGGTGGGGCTGCCTGGGAGCTCCAGGCCACCAGGAAGCTCTCAGGAACTTGCAGGAACCTGATGTTACCCTGGAGCTTCCTGGTGGTGAGGAGAATTTGTCTTAAAAATGACAAAACCCCAAAATAATGAAGAAGAAACCAAACCTTTGGAAGTTATCAGGTGGAATATTTGGGTGGCTGAGCTCACTCCACACATGGAGGAAAAGACTAAAAATTACAAAATAATGGAGCAGAAACCAAACCTTTGGAGGTTATCAGGTGGAATATTTGGGTGGCTGAGCAAACTCCACACGTGGAGAGCACTGAAAATAACAAAAGCCCAAAATAATGAGGAAGAAACCAAACCTTTGGAGGTGATCAGGTGGAATATCTGGGTGGCTGAGCTCACTCCATGCATGGAGGAGAAGACTAAAAATGACAAAATAATGGAGAAGGAACCAGACTTTTGGAAGTTATCAGGGGTACTATTTCGGTGGCTGAGTTCACTCCACACATGGAGGAGAAGACTAAAAATGACAAAAGCCCAAAATAATGAAGAAGAAACCAAACCTTTGGAGGTTATCAGGTGGAATATCTGGGTGGCTGAGCTCACTCCACACAGGGAGAAGAAGACTAAAAATGACAAAATAATGGTGAAGACACCAAACCTTTGGAGGTTATCAGGTTATCCATACATGGAGGAGAAGACAGTTGCCTTCATCCCAAGCCAGTTATCCCAGCTCAACCACCTCATCCCGCTGTGGAAAACACATGACACTGCAAGGCTGTGTTTCCGACGGGAGCGCTGGAATAACATCCGTGGAGAACAAAAGCTGAAAGCCACGGCGAACTCAACGCCGGAACAACATGCCTTAAAAATCCTGCAGCAACGCTAATGAAAAATAAACAGCCATTTCTGCGTCTGCGGAGAAAGGGGGAAAAGCAAATTAAATCAAAAAGCGAGGCCTTGTTCTTATATTCCAGGAATTTGCTCCATTGAAGATTGTCAAATACTGCGTGCCAACACTTGGGAGAACGACAACAGCGTCTTTAAGTGCAATGAATCAAAGCACAAGAGCAAATTTGTACAGAACCCAGAAGTGCTATTCTTAGAAACCATCCAGAATCAGAAAATAAACAATTCATCAGGAG